>CM066032.1:776999288-778199288 GCA_033557465.1 Ichthyophis bannanicus | reverse complement strand
AGAGGAAGAGGTGGTGGAAGAGGGTCAGGAAGAGGATGGGCTGACAGGAGTACAGGGCAAGGGTGGCTGGAATACCGGACTGGTAATTTTCGGTCCAAGCCCCAAGTCCAAGCAGGATGTTATCTATGTGGGACTTGAGGAAACTGAACCAAATAGTGCGGGTAAGGCACCCAGTGGTACCAAACCCCTATATAATACTGAGTAAAATACCCCATGAGCACAAATAGTTTAGTGTTATAGATTTGAAGGATGCATTTTGGACCTGTCCATTAGACCTGAATAGTAAGGACATGTTTGCCTCTGAATGGGAAGATCTTGATATCAGCCGGAAACAACAGTTCCGGTGGACAGTGTTACCCCAAGGGTTCACAGAATCACCTGACATATGTGGACAAGTACTGGAACAGGTTTTAGAAAAATTTTTTACACCGTCCAGGATACTACTTCCGCTGTCTTTACCGATGTTGATACCGATGTAAGTGGTCCTGGAGTCATCAGTGCCTGTAGTACCAAGGCTGCAAGGAGAGCCACTAAAGTCTTCTCTATGGATAGCATTCGCTGATCCAATGAGATTGCAGTGTCTGGTCCAGAGACAGAACAGGGCTTGCAGCCAACATACTAGAGCATGGCACCGAGGGCTCTGTTGAGGTTGATGCCTCAGAGGCCTTCCAGTTCCCCCCAGAGGCTTTGGAGGACAAGACCTCCCACCAGGGGCGTTCAGTTTGACGGTCAGCCTCAGAAGGTGTCTTCAGGGAGTGTCTGTGTTTTGAACAGGACCTCTCCCTTGTTCCTCTCAATGTCTCTTTGGATTCCTTGGATGAAGCTCAAGACTCCTTCGAAGATTTCTCTCAGAGTCCAAACTATGTTTTGAGATCTTCAAGGTTTTAGATACCTTTGAAGCGGATGAATTTTGGGAGGATGTCTATGCCAACGAAACTGAATCAGATGGGAAAAACTCTGACAACTTTCTGGCCTGGTTCCCTAGACCTCTCTTAGTCATCTGCTTACAGAGGGAGCAAGACTCTAGGTCATGGTTGGGACCGAGGCACTTGAGGCACCACTCATGGGTGTCTGTGACAGAAATTGTCCGGGAATACTTGGTGCATTTCTTGAAACTGCTAGGGTGTTTTTCCACGGTGGAGAGGATAGACCTAAAGCCTATGCGTGGCATGAGACCCTCGAAGGAAAAAATGAAAAATATACGAGGTAAAAAGAAATAAAAATGAAAGTACCGGAATTGGGGGCGATGCCGGGTGAAAAATAGGAAGGCAGAAGAGCTATTCTGAGAAAGTTTTCTGCGGCGACAGGAAATGCAAGGTTACTGATCCTGCTGGCTCCACGGAAAAATAATAACTGAGGAGATGGAGTCAGAAGAGTGGGGAAGGCAGTCATGCAGGTGGAGTCGAGTACTCCTAAAGGCTTTCCTATAGGATGCTGGGGAGCGTTCCCGCGCAGGCTCTGTCAGTGCCGATGTCACCTATTTGTGAAGACTATATTCCTGCTTGTTCCTGGCGATTAAAGATATTTCAGTATGGCAGAAACAGATTATAAGCTGACATTTTATTTACCAGATAATATCCTTTCCTTGAGTCCTGCTAGACCAGTCCAGGCAAGTGGGTTGTGTTCCCCTACCAGCAGATTGTTGGAGACAAAGAACCAATGAAAAGCCCAGGTTCCAATGACATCCTCCTATGCTTCTATACACCTTAGCCACCAGAGGTCTCTTCAGTATTTCTTTGTCACCAGCAGATGGTGAATGGATTTTCTCCTCTCTGAAGAAAATTCTGAAGATTTGAGAGAAAAAGATTGATTAAATGTTTGTGAATGACCAGCTTGAGGGAGACTCTCTCATTTGAAAGTGACATGGGAAGTTCCACTAGACTGCGGTCTTTTCAGTAGCCATAAGAGGGGGGAAAATTCGGTTTGGCTCCATGCGCTTATAAGAGCCTGTTGAGCAGCTAGAAATTGGAAGGATCTGGAAAAGTGCAGCACCCTCACATAACCTGAACGCCCCCCTTCACTCCTCCTCTCTCCCGAAGATTGCAGAAGGGTCTCAGAGGATTCTGCCTGCCAGTCACCTTAAACGCAGTGCTGCAAAAGCCACTGAAACAGTATAGAGTAGTTACTCACCTGTAACAGGTGTTCTCCAGGAGCAGCAGGAATCAGTCCTCACATATGGGTGACGTCGGCACCGACGGAGTCCCCGTGCGAAGCATTTCCCCAGCTTTCAAAGAAAGCCTTTGGGAATGCAGCGCGCATGCGCGGTCCCCTTCCCGTCCAAGGGTGCCATCTTGCTCAGTCTGATGACATAGCTAAAAGACAGCAAAAATAACAAAATAAAGCTTATGACTGCAACTCCAAGGGGAGGAGGGAGGGTTGTGAGGACTGATTCCTGCTGCTCCTGGAGAACACCTGTTACAGGTGAGTAACTACTCTTTCTCCAGGACCAAGCAGGAAGTCAGTCCTCACATATGGGACTCCCCAGCTTAAGGCTACCGGAGACCCAAAGCTGAACAATGAGCTCCCTCTAGAGCCTCAGCATGCAAGAAAAGAATCTTCTCTGATAACGCCCCTGAATGGTAGCCCAACACCAGGGCCGGAGGGTAGGAGTTGCTTAAACCCCAAAGATATTATGGAGTACCGCCTGCTCGAAAGCACTGTCCCTGCGGGACTCCCTCTCGAGGCAGTAATGGGCTGCAAAAGTCTGGCTTGAAGACCACGTAGCGGCCCAGCAGATGTCTGCCAATGGAAAAGAGTGGAGATGAGCCACTGACGCAGCCTTCGCCCTGACACAGTGAGCCGTGACTTTACCCTGCAACGAGAGGCCGGCTGCCCTGTAAGCTCAGGCGATACAGTCGGCTACCCATAAGGATAAAGTACGCTTGGAGACAGTCAACCCCAACTTATTGGGGTCAAAAGAGACGAAGAGCTGAACAGCCCTCCGGTGCTCCCGCGTACGGTCAAGGTAGAAGGACAACGCCCTCCTACAGTCCAGGGTATGCAGGACCATCTCAGCCCGGCTGGCATGCAGCCTGGGAAAAAGTTGGAAGAACCACCTCCTGATTGAGGTGGAAGGAGGAGACAACCTTAGGAAGGAACTTAGGGTGAGTCCGTAAGACTACTCTGTTTCTATAGAACCTAGTATAAGGTGTATCTGATACTGGGGCCTGAAGCTCACTCACTCACCTTGCTGACGTAAGGGCTACCAGAAACAATGCTTTCCAGGAGAGAAAACGGAGAGGGCAAGTAGCCATAGGCTCAAATGGTGGGCAAGTAAGCCGTTGCAAGACCACATTTAAATCACATTCAGGGGCAGGTGGACGCACTGGAGGCTTAAGCAAAAGCAGGCCTCTGAGGAAGCGAGCCACCAAAGGATGGCTTGAGAGAGACTGACCCTCCACTGTGGAGTGGTGTGCTGAAAGAGCACTAAGATGAACTCTCACAGAATTGGATTTAAGGCCTAGGTTGGACAGGTGAAGCAAATATTGCAGCACCATGGTACTAGGCATGAAAAAGGATTCTTGTTGTGTTGAGTACACCAGGAAGAGAATCTACGCCATTTAAGGGAATAAGACTTTCGGGTGGACTGCCTCCTAGAGGCCAAGACCACGTCCTCCACTTCCCTAGGCAGCAGTAAGGGCGCTAGAACTACCCTTTCAGCAGCCAGGCCATCAAATGGAGGGACTGGAGATTGGGGTGTAAGAGAGATCCCTGCTCCTGAGACAGGAGATCGGGTTGCATCCCCAGAGGAAGAGGAGTGTCCACCGCTAGTTGCAGAAGAAGTGGGAACCAGGGTTGCCTCGGCCACCTGGGGGCCACCAGGATCGCCGAGGCCTTGTCCCGGATCACTTTGAACAGTGTCTTGGACACTAGAGGCGTGGGAGGAAACGCATATAGGAGGCCCGTAGACCATGGAATGAGAAACGCATCTGCTGCTACTCTGAGAGGATGCGGTTGACTGGAGCAGAACCTGGGAAGTTGACGGTTCAGAGGACTGGCAAAGAGATCTATGGTTGGAAGACCCCATCTCAGGAAGATCTGTTGAACCACTAAAGGATTCAACTGCCATTCGTGCGGCTGCAGGATCCTGCTCAATCTGTCCGCCAGGTAATTCTCCTGACCTGGGAGATAGACCGCTTTGAGAAGAATGCCGTGATTGACTGCCAAGGAGCACAGTTTCTGTGCCTCCTGACATAGAAGACGGGACCCTGTGCCCCCTTGTTTGTTCACATAGAACACAGCAACTTGATTGTCCGTCTGAACCAAGATGGAATGGTGAGAGATGAGATGGGAGAAAGTTCTCAGGGCTAAGCGAATAGCTCTCAGTTCTAAGAGATTGATCTGCTGTGCGGCCTCCCAAGGAGACCACAGGCCTTGAGTACATACTCCTTGGCAATGTGCACCCCAACCTTGAAGAGAAGCATCAGTTGTCAGCACCTGAGAGTGTGGAGGTGCTTGAAAAGGCACCCCTTGCACCAGATTCGGAAGATGAAGCCACCACTGCAGAGAAGACGCTAGTAGGTTGGATACCCTCACTTTGTCCGTGAGGCTTCCTGTGGCTTGGTGCCAGTGAGTCCTGAGGCCCCATTGAGCTGGACTCATGTGTAGACGGGCATTTGGAGTTACATGGACCGTGGACGCCATGTGGCCTAAGAGCCTCAGGAATTGTCTGGCGGAGACCAGAGAATTGCTATGGAACTGCCTGGCTAGATCCATCAATCTGGGGGCAATGTCCACTGGTAGAAAGGCCTTTGCTTGAAAGGTGTCCAGCTGTGCTCCTATGAACTCTAGGTTCTGTGAGGGGGGCAAAGTGGACTTTGCGAAGTTTATAACAAACCCCAGGTGCTGAAGCAGAGCAACAGTGCGAAGGGTGGCTTGATTGGCCTCTTGCGAGGATTGACCCCTGATGAGCCAATCGTCCAGGTATGGGAAGACAAAGAGGCCTTGAACCCTGAGGTAGGCCGCCACCACTGCCAGGCACTTGGTGAATACCCTGGGGGCTGATGTAAGGCCAAAAGGCAGTACTCTGTACTGATAGTGGTTTCCTCCCACTACAAATCTGAGATATTGTCTGTGGTCTGGATGAATGAGGATGTGAGTATAAGCATCCTTTAGGTCTAAGGAGCATAGCCAATCTCCCTGCTGGAGGTAGGGCAGCAGGATTCCAAGGGTAAGCATCTTGAACTTTTCCCTCTCCAGGAACTTGTTCAGATTCCGCAAGTCTAGGATGGGCCTGAGGCCTCCTGTTCTTTTTGGTACCAGGAAGTACCTGGAATAGAAGCCTTGACCTCTCAGGTGGTGGGGCACCGGCTCTACTACCTGTTCCTTTACAAGACTTGCTAACTCCTGCAGGAGTAAGTCCCTGTGCAGAGGAAGTCTTGGAGGCTCCCCTGGAAAATAGGAGGGAGGTACCTGGTGGAAGTGGAGGAGATAGACCTTCTGGACTATACTTAGTACCCAGGTATCACTTGTGACGGCTGACCACCTGTGGGCGTACAGGGCCAGCTGGCCTCCAGTGCTGATAGGGGCCAGCTGAGGAGGAGAGGCTATGCCACTGGAGTCAAAACCCCGCTCCCTGCTGTGCAGGAGCCAGAGGTGGTGGCTTGGGGGCTTTCTGCCTACGGGGCCCATGTCCCTGCCCCTTGGTTTGCTGACCCTGTTGGGGAGCTACAGAGGCCTGAAAATGAGGCTACTGTTTATAGGCAGATGACTTCCTTGGGTAAAAGGTCTTTTTCCCCGAGCCCTTCTTCTGAGAAGGGGCAGAGGTTTTCCTGGACAGCCTTGTCCGGGTAAGAGTCTCAGTCTCGTGTTCTGCAGCCTTGTTAGCCATGGGCTTGCCAAAGAGGTTTTCACCTTGGCAGGGGACATCGACCAACTTGTCCTGCACCCATGGATCGATGTCTGATGACTGTAGCCAGGCCTGATGGCGTGCACCGATGCCGACCGCGGCTACTCGGGCCGAAGCCTCGAAGCCATCATAGGCTGCTCGAGAGAGAAACTTCGAGCACTCACGAATACCCGAGGACAGAGCATTGAACCTCTGCAAAGGTTCCTCAGAGAGGCCAGCAGAGAACCCAGCAATCTCCTTTGCCAGGTCTCGAAGGTACATGCCCATGTACAGCTGGTAGGTCTGGACATGGCAAGCAAGCATAGAGCCCTGGAAGCACTTCTTACCGAGGGCATCCAGGTTCCGGGCTTCCCAGCCGGGAGGCACCAAGGAGTGCATCTTCTGACTCTTTAGACGATGCATGGCTGATTCCACAACCATGGAGTGGTGCGGTAATTGTGCCTTTTGGAACCCGGGGCTCTTGTGGACTCGATAGATGGAATCAACCCGCTTGCTCAAAACCGGCATCGAGGCCGGCGCCTCCCACATGCGGAAGAGCAGCCGTTCCAGCATTGGAGGAACCGGTACAGTAAAGGCCTCCTTTGGGGGAGAGTCATACTGCAGGGCCTCGAGCTCCTCGGCTTGAGGCTCCTCCTCGGGATCCGCGGGGAAGGCCAAGGCCTGGGCCATATCCCGCACGAAGTCCGAGAACCGGATATCCTCCGGTGGGGACTGTCTCGAGGCTCGGACTCCAGTGAGTCCGATGAGGCACACCGAGTCCGAAAGGTGTCGGGCGACTCCTCATCCTCCGTTACCCAGCCGGACTCCTCGGAAGAGGAATCAAGCGGCTCTGGTCGGGCAGGCACCGATGCCATCTGCCCCGACGCCGAGGGTACCGGCGTCGACGACCTCGGTCCCGAACGGGAGGCCAAGGGGGACCTTAGCCGAGGATCGACTCAAGCGCGCATGGACTAGAGGATCGGCTTGGCCGTCGATGTCCCGGTGGTCGGGGCAGATGCACCGGTGAGACCGGCGATCAGTGCCCGCTGCTGTTCCATGAAGGCAGCCAAGCTGCTCTCCAAGGCCGTCAACCTGAGTCCGAGCTCAGGAGACTCAGCAGCCCCCGACTCGGACCCCGACGTGACCCGGGGATTCCATCTCCACACGAGGTTGTTTTGCAGGCCTCTCAGACTCCGAAGACCCGGGACAGCCCTCGAGGAGCCAAGTGCGTCCACCGATGCCGCCCTCGTGGGTTTTTTCTTCCTGCGATGCTCCCGCGAGGGAAACCCCCTCTCAGAGGAACCTCGGCACTGCTTGGGGCCGGAGTCCCAAGACATCGAAGCCTCTGACGAAGTCCTGGCCCGTCCAGATGCAGAGTCAGAAAAGATTCTTTCCTTTTGGTGCTGCCGACTCAACGCCTTCGAGGACATTTTCCCACACGGACCACAGATCGGGTCATGATCGGGTCCGAGGCACCGGAGGCAGCAGTCATGGGTGTCGGTGAGAGACATAAGTTTCTTACACCGATCACACTTTTTAAACCCGCTGGCAGCCATCGGGGGAAAAAGGGCCCCTGCGAGGTCAAAAGACAGGGCTGCCAGTAAAAAAAGAAAAATGGCGCCAACGCTAGTCACTAAGGACAAAAACCGAAAAAAGAAGACCGGGCTTGATACCGATGTATCGGGCCCAGGCGGGAAAGGGAAACCGACGTCGAACCGAAGAAACGGGTTAAACACAGAACAAAATCCACTTTTTCCTTGGGTGAAAATGAAACATGTCCGTTGGGCTCCGTGGAAAAAATAAGACTGAGCAAGATGGCACCCTTGGGCGGGAAGGGGACCGCGCATGCGTGCTGCATTCCCAAAGGCTTTCTTTGAAAGCTGGGGAAATGCTCCGCCGGCGCCGACGTCACCTATATGTGAGGGCTGACTTCCTGCTTGGTCCTGGAGAACAGGGGAGTAGAGCTGAGCCCGGCACGGATACTCATTGGGCTTCTTCATTGTTTCTTTGTCTCTACCAATCTGCTGGTAGGGGAACACAACCCACTTGTCTGGATTGGTCTAGCAGGATGATACGGAAATGCCAGTTTAAATTAAAATATCTGTCCTTGGCACCACTGAATGGTGTCACCCACAAGTATGACTGACTTTCCTGCTTAACCATGGTGCAAGGAATTTGCCACAACAGTACTTTACAGAAATGAGTTCTCTGCTGCTTGCAATTTTCTCCTCCAGAAGGCTGCTGCATCTCAGGTTTGTCAATTTAAGTGTCTGGAAAAGCTGTGAACAGAGCTGAAGGCAACTGTTCTGCAAATGTCAATTGCCGGCTTCCTTAGCTCAGGGCATGACTACTGCTCAAGCTGAATGGGTTGTCACAAACTAAAGATGAGGCTTCTTTGTGTAGGTTTCTAATACAATTCTTTATCCACCAAGTAAAGTTTATGATATTAGGAATGAAATTGGGCAGAATAAGCAGGTCTTAATATCATGTACATCATAGTCTGTGTTTCAATAGTGTTTTTTTACCTTAGTCTCAAAAGTAACTGAACATATCTCCTTGGTATTTCTGGGATTGGTCATCCATTTCTGCAACACTCTAGTGGACCATTATCCAGGGAATTTTCTCTTTCACCAAAACCATCATACTCAAGATACACAAGCATTGTTCTATATTTACGTACTACTTTATACAATACCAATTAATGGATTCTTCTTCCAAAGTCCAAATATCTTTTTCTGATATAACACTAACCATCCCTACATAGAAATCATGGAACTCTTATGATATAGCCTTGTATTTCTAAAACAGAGATAACTGTACATACCAGTACATACTGCAGGGCCAGCGCAACCCACTGTGCAAAATATGTGCTTGCATAGGGCAGCAATCACAGGAGGGCAGAAGAGTCGGCACAGTGAGCAGGCTGGGCCCAGCGGTTGGATGAATGGAGGCAAGCAATGGACAGCAGAGAGGCAGAACGAAAAAGCAGCTTTGGAACCCATATGCATGCAGCATATTTGATGAGTCCACCACCAGGAAGCTAAATCAGAGGAGGCAGGGACACATCAGGTATGCAGCGTGTGCATGGACTCCAAAGCACTGTGCTGTTTTCTTCTTTTTCAAATTTGAAGCAGTGACACGTTAGGTGTCATTAAAACAAAAGGGAAGCAAGGCGAGGCCAGGCAAGGTGAGGTGGGAGCCATGGCACTGGGTAAGATGTGGCTCTGTTACTGTATTCTGATTAGCAGTAAGTGGTTTCTTTTGACACCCTTCATGAGGAGAGGCAGCAAAGGCTACATAAGAACATAAATGCCATACCGGGTCATACCAAGGTCCATCAAGCCCAGTATCCTGTGTCTAACAGTAGCCAGTCCAGGTCACAAATACCTGGCAGATTACCAAAAAAGGTACACAGGTTCCACAATGCTTGTCCCAGGGCAAGCAGTGGATTTCCTGGTTCCTTTTTAATAATGGTTTATGGACTTTTCCTCTAGGAACTTGTCCAAACCTTTCTTAAACCCAGTTACATGGACAGCTTTTACTACATCCTCCGGTAACTAATTCCAGAGTTTGATTATGTGTTGAGTGAAAAAAATAATTTCTCTTATTAGTCTTAAAATCGGGTTACATTGTTAGCTCCATTACGTGTCCCCTAGTCTTTCTACTTTTTGATGGAGTAAACAACCGATCTACATTTACCCATTCCATTCCATTAATTTATAGACGTCTATCTCCCCTCAGCCGTCTCTTTACCAAGTTGAAGGGCCCTAACCTTTTAAGCCTTTCCTCATAGGGGTATCCTTCCATCCCCTTTACCATTTTGGTGGCTTTTCTCTGTACCTTTTCTGCTATATCCTTTTTAAGGTATGGTGAGCAGACTTGCACACAATATCCTAAATCTGTTCATACCATGGAACGATAGAGGCATTATATCATCCTTGGTTTTATCCTCTATTCCTTTCTTTATGATTCCTAGAATTCTATTTGCTTTCTTGGTTGTTGCTGCACACTGGGCAGAGGGTTTCAAAGTATTATCCACAATGAACCCTAAATCTTGTTCCTGAGTGGTGGTTCCTAATGCGGAACCTTGCATCTTGTAATCATAGTTTGGATTGTTCTTTCCTAGGTGCATAACTTTGCACTTGTCCACATTAAATTTCATCTGTCATTTGAACGTCTGGTCTTCCAATTTATCAAGGTCCTCTTGCAATTTTTCACAATCCTCTTGAGTTTTAACAACTTTGAATAATTTTGTGTCATCTGCAGATCTGATCACATCACTCTTTACTTATTTACAAACATTTAAACCTCCACTGTGACAAATGTCAATCAAGAGGCTGTACAAAGATAACAGAGAAAAACTGAAAAACAAGGAAAACCCATCCCGCAGACACCATCATCTCACAGGAAACCCTCAAATAATGCCATCTTCATTGCCTTGCGAAAAGCCAGCAGATTGCCCATGGAGCATACCTCTATAGGCATGGCATTCCAACACTCCATTGCTGCTACCCGAAATACCTGAGTCCTCCCTGTCCTAACCGGTTCTATCCCTGGGGTCTCCAGCAGTCTGCCCTGGGAATACCGCAATTCCCTCCCCGGTTTATACCATCCTAGCAGGCCCTGCATATATACTGGATGCCCCTCATTCAGTAGGCAAAAAGCTATCATGAGCAGCTTAAAGATGCAGCGCTCCCAAATTGTGAGCCGGTGCAGTTGGCAGAGCAAGGAACCAGCAATCTCTCCTCCTCGGGGCTCCCGAGCAGCCGCATTCTGGATAGTCTGCAAGTCTATGAACAGACTTCTTGAGCAGTCCCACATAAAGTAGTCCAGAGTACTGTGGACCAGTGCCTGCATCACCATATGCAGGGCTGACAAGTCCAAGAAGAGACGTAACTGGCGATCAACTTGGGCTTCAGCCTGGGCCACTAGACACCCTCCTTTTCCAAGATGATGCCTAAGGAGCGCAGCTCCTCAGGCCAAGGCAGCTCAAAGTTGTCAATTTCACATGCTCTACTTGACCAAACTGGAGACAATTTTCTTAACATTAAAGACCAGAACACTGGACGCCAGCCACTCCGAGACATGTGCCAGTCATTCACCCCATTACTATTTCCAGGTCATTTATGAATATGTTAAAAAGCAGCAGGCCCAGCACAGATCCCTGAGGTATTCCACTATTCACCTTTCTCCATTGAGAAAATTGGCTATTTAGCCCTACTCTCTGCTTTTTATCTTTTAACTATTCCTAATCTACAATATTACACTGCCTCTAATCCCATGACCTTTTAATTTCACCAAGAGTCTCTTATAAGGGACCCTGTCAAAGGCTTTCTGAAAATCCAGACACACTATATCAACCAGGTCACCTTTGTCTACTTTATTCACAACTTCAAAAAAAACCACAGATTAGTAAGACAAGAGTTTTCTTGGCTAAATCCATGTTGGCTTTCTCCCATTAAACCATGACTATCTACATGTTGAGTCGTTTTATTCTTTATAATGGTTTCTACCATTTTGCCCAGTACTGATGTCAAGCTCACCGGTCTGTAGTTTCCTGGATTATTCCTGGAACCCTTTTAAAAAATTGGTGTTACATTGGCCATTCTCCAATCAGGTACTACAGATGATTTTAATAATAGTTCACAGATTACCATTAGTAGGTCTGCCATTTCATATTTCAGTTCTTTCAACACCCTCGGATGCATACCATCTGGTCCAAGTGATTTGTTACTTTTCAGTTTAACAAACAGGTGTAATACATCTTCCTAGTTCATCAAAATTTCTTTCAATTCTTCTGATAAATCACCTTTAAATACCATTTCAGGCATGGGTAACTTCCCTTTCTCCGGGAACAAGCAGGATGTCAGTCCTCACATATGGGTGACATCGGCGCCGACGGAGCCCACGTGGAAGCTTCTCCCCAGCTTTCAAAGAAAGCCTTTGAGAGATGCACCATGCATGCTTGGTCCCCTTCACACTCAAGGATGCCATATTGCCTCAGTCTTCTTTGTTCCATGGAGCCCATCGGACATCTGTCTGCTTTCCCCCAGAAAAAAAGTGTGTTCATTTTAACTTAATTTTCTTTTGAATTTTATCTTCTCTGGTCATGTACCGGTTCCCTTTCCCACCCCAAGCCACCTGCCTTGGCATCATGTCTCAAGTTCTTTTATTTTTCCTTTTTTCCCCCAAGTCTTCTCAACCAGTACGGTTTCGCACCCTTTTTCCTCTAGCTGTGCCTAAGGTCTTGGACCTTGCTGGGGCCCTTTTCCCCAAGGCCTCCACCAGTGATTTTAAGCAATGTGATTGGTGCATCTATACCCTATCCCTCACCGATCCCCATGACTGCCTCAGTTGCCTCGGGCCAGACCACAATCCCTTGGACTGTGGCCTCTGAAAGATGATGTCCTCCAAAGCCTTCAAGGGTCATAAGCAGCAGCAGGAAAAAATATTGCAGCGGTCCAAATCTGCTCCGGAGTAGCCAGTGACACCGTGCTCCAAGACCCCCTCCGGAACCCTGGGGTGACCTTGATGAAGCGAGACTCTGAGGCCGTGGATCCTCTGAATGGCGCACCCCAGAGGTGGAACATAAGAAGAAGAAACCTTCAAGGACTGCTTCAGCAGACGGGTCAGGGAAGGCAGTTAAGCCCCACAGCCCACACCAAGAGTCTGAGGCGATGGAGCAGGACTGGCCAGCCAAGATGGCCTGAAAGGAATCGTTGGCCTCCAGTGATCGGCCTTGGACCCCTGAGGCTAGCCTTGTCAAGGACTCTCTCTTGTCGGAACCAGTGCCAGGCCCGAAATCCTCTGTACCCACATCGAAGACTTCAGAGGCATCTGGACTGGAGACCAGAATGGCGGTCTTGGAGCACAGCTCGTTTACGTTCATGGTCCAACAGCGGGCTCTGATGTCCGGTTCCTCCGGTTCATCGGCCCCAGTCACCAGGCCCTCAACCTCGAGGACATCCCCGGTGGTCGAGTTGTTCCTCGAGCTCTACCAGCCTCGAGCTCTCCCTTGGCTCTGGTCCCAATCCTTGGGGCAAAGATCCTCCCTGATGAGTGCCTGCAGCTCCAATCGCAGGACCTCCAAGGGACACAGACCCGGGACCCGATTCGCCCTCGACACCACAGATGATGACTCAGACTGGGAGACTGACGACAAGGAATCCCTGGATACCCGACGCCACAGCAATGTACCTTCGAATCAGTCTCCCACCAAGACCTGGCGCCGATCCCCACCCGAGGATATGGCCTTCCTCAACTTCATGCAGGACAAGGCAAAGGCACTGGTGTTTGACAGAGTCGGAGGAGAATCCTCACATGGAGGAACTCAGGATCCTCTAGCACAAGGCTCCTCCGAAGGAAGCACTCACAGTGCCTGTCCCTCAAATCCTGAAATGGCTGCTATTCATCTGCATGTGGGAGACACCCGCATCAGTACCCATTGTGAGCAAATAGCTGGACTCAATGTACTGAGTCCACCGGAGCCCTGGATTCCAGAAGGCACAGCTGCCACACAATCCCATGGTGGTGGAGTCGGCCATGCATTGACTCAACAGCCAAGAGACGCACTCCTCGATACCCCCCCCCCCCCCGTGTAGGGAGTCATGCACTATGGATGCCTTGGACAGAAAGTGCAATCAGAGCTCAATGCTCATCAGCCGGATCCAGGCATACCAGCTGTACATGGGCATGTACCTGAGAGACCTGGTGAAGCAGCTTTCTGGGTTCTTGACTGGTCTCTCTAAGGAACCCTTCCAGCGGTTCTGGACCTTGGCCTCAACTATCAGATAATGCTCCAAATTTATGACTGGGGCAGCCTACACTGGCTTCGAGTTGATGGCTAGAGTAGCTGTGGTGGGCATCAGCGCCCAGCACTAGGCCTGGCTATAGTTTTCTTACCTGGAGCGATGGGTTCAGGACAGATTGGTCGATGTCCCCTGCCGAGGAGATAATCTCTTCAGCAAATCCTTGACTGATAAGGCTGCAGAGTTGGAGACCGAGTTCCTGACGAGGACCAGGCTCTCCAAGAAGACCACTACCCTTCACTGATGGAAGCCCTCGGGTAAAAAGCCCCTTATTCAAGGAAGGGCAAGGCTTATGGAAAATACCCTCAGAATCAGGCCTTCCCAGCTCCCCAGCAGGGTCAGCAGCACAAGATTCCCAAACCTTAAGAACTGGCTTCGGTCCAGCCTAGTGGGAGCTTCTCACTCCTTGGGCATAGCTTCTCCCCCCCTAGAAGGGCTATTGCAGCAGCCCATAGGGGGACGTCTAGTCTTGTTTGTTCAGATGGCCATCCATCACCACTGACACCTGGGCACTGAAGGTGATCAGGGAGGGTTACCTCCTTCACCTACTGCAGACACCCCCCTCCATTCTTCCCGGGAGAGCCTCCCAGGACTCCCCTCCACCAGACCTTGCTACTGCAGGAACTCGCAGGTCTTCTAGAGGACAGGACAGTGGAACCAGTGCCTCCACACCTTGGGGCAAAGGATTCTACTCTCGGTACTTCCTCATACCCAAAAGAACAGGAGGCCTATGGCCCATCCTAGACCTGCGGGACCTAAACAGGTTCCTGTTCAGGGAGAAGTTCAAGATGCTTTCCCTTGGAACACTGCTGCCATATCTCCAACAGGGAGGCTGGCTATGCTCCTTGGACCTAAAGGATGCGTTTACTCACATTCTCATCCATCACAGCCACAGGCAGTACTTCATGCTCATGGTGGGGGGCAGCCACTACCAGTACAGTGTACTACCCTTCGACCTAGCCTCCGCCCCCAGTGTTCACCAGGTGCATAGCAATGGTTGCAGCCTATCTCCACCTCCAAGGGGCCTTAGTCTTCACCTACTTGGATGACTAACTCATAAGAGGAGGCTCGACTGTTGAGGTGCAGCAGGCCACGGCCCACACCATCCAGGTCCTCCAGTATCTGGGGTACATCATAAACCATCCCAAATCCCATCTCTTCCCGACAGTGTCTGGAGTTCATAGGGGCATGGCTGGACACCGTTCAGGGCAGAGCCTTCCTGTCTCTGGACAGAGCAGACTGCCTCAGGGCGTTGGCTGCCGATGTGCAGCATCGATGCATGGTGTCTGCTTGCCTTCTGCTCAGTCTGCTGGGCCTCATGACATCCATGGTCCATGTTACCCCGGACGCCCGCCTTCACATGAGGGCAGCCCAAAGGTGCCTCCGCTCCCAGTAGACCCAGGCCACGTATGAGACAGGGTGATGGTGATCTGCTGGCTGGCAGATATCCTCGGCTAGTGGCAAGTGCCTCAGCATCTTCAGGCCAGGATGCATTTTCAGGCCCCTGCCCCCCTAGAGAGTGTCCTCACCACAGATGCCTCCCTTCTGGGCTAAGGGGGTTCATTGTGAGGACCTCTGCACTCAGGGCAATTGGTCACAGGTGGAAACCCAACAGCAGAACATCATCCTAGAGCTTCGGGACCGATCTCTAGCTCTCCAAACCTTTTGCTACTGTCTGCATCAGTAATCAATGCTGATCCAAATAGGCAACCAGGTCACAATTTTCTTAGTCAAAAAGCCGGGGGGGGGGGGGGAGGGGGCACAGGGTTGTACACCCTCTGCCTGGAGCCAGTAGCCCTCTGCTAGTATGCAAATACTGGTATGCAAAATGTAATGAGATGGCTCATGCGGGCAGCTTATCTGCTGGGCCAGGACAATGCAATGGCAGACAGCTAAGCAGGTCTTCTAGCTGTACGAGTAGCAGCTGGACCCTACATTGGCCTCTTGGCTCTTCCAGCTCTGGGGAACTCCATGGCTTGACCTCTTCGCCAGCCCGGCCAACTCTCAGTTGCCCCGTTTTAGTCTGCAACAGCCACACCCATCCCGGGTGGCAATGGATGCCTTCCTCATCCCATGGATGAAGGGGACCTTTATGCCCTCCTGCCCACGCCGCTGATAGCCAAGACTCTTCAAGGCTCAGCAGGATGAGGTGTTGCTGATATTGATGGGCCATCAGTGGCCCAGGCAGCCATGGTTCCCACTGCTCCTTTGCATGTCCATAGCATCCCCGGTCCCCTTAGAGAGTGACCCAGGACTACTGTCACAGGAAGGGGGCTCCATCCTACACCCCAATCTGGGGTCTCTGGCACTAACGGCTTGGCTGTTGAAAGGGTAGCCATTTTAGCCTTGGCCCCTTTCAACCCTTCAGGGGAGATTGAGGTGGTCCTCCTGGCCTCCCGCAAGACCTCCACAAGACAGGCTTACACCTTCAAATGGCGCAGATTCTCTTTGTGGTGTGCAGAGCAATGGGTTAGTTTGTGCTGCAATATTTGCTTCACCTGTCTCAGTCAGGATAGAAGTCCAACTGTGTCAGGGTCTACCTGAGTGCTCTTGCAGCGCGGCACACCTATCACCTCATGGAGGGCAAGCCTCTCTCTGTCCAGCCGCTCGTAACCCACTTCCTGTAGGAACTCCTGTTATCCAAACTCCCTGTCTGCCCACCAGCGGTGGAGTGGGACCTCAACATGGTGCTCTCACTGCTGATAGGCCCACCATTCAAGCTCCTGGCTACCTGCCATCTGCGTTTCCTTTCATGGAAGGTTGTCTTCCTGGTGGCGCTCACGTCCACTCGCAGGGTCAGCGAGCCTCAGGCTTTGGTGATGGATCCGCCTTACATGAGGTTCTATAAGAACAGGATCATGCTCCGCACGCACCTTAAGTTCCTTCCCAAGGCGGTGTCCCCATTCCACCTCAATCAAGAGGTGGTGCTCTCCACCTTCCTTCCACAGCCTCACGCCAGCAGGGCACAGACTGTCCTTCATTCCCTGCCTGTAAGAAGGCTCTGTCCTCCTCCCTCCAATGTACCCAGGGCCCCCGCAAAGCTCACAGCTTTTCATCTCCTATGACCCCAGATGGTTGGGAAAAGTGGTGATCAAGCGTATTCTGTCCACTTGGGTGGTGGATTGCAATGCCCTCACCTATGATCGGGCTGGGCTCTCACTGGAGCGCCGGGTCATGTCACACAGCTTCAGGGCCATGGCGGCCTCTGTGGCAAACCTGAGTTCTGTCCCCGTGATGGAAATCTGCCAGGCTGCCACCTGGTCTTCGGTCCATAACTTCGTAGCTCATTACTGCCTAGAGAGGGAGTCCTGATGGGACAGTGCCTTCAGCTAGGTCATACTCCATCATCTGTTCGGGGTATAGGCAACTTCTGTCCTCCGACCCTTCTGTGTTCAGGCTACCAAAGTGCTGGTTCCTCACTGGACACTTGGGTTGCTCGAGAGTCTGTTAACCTAGGATTCCACTGCTGCTGCTGACGGCTCACCTTTTTCTAGTCACCCATGGCATTTTACAGGTTTTCAGTAGCTTGTAGGCAGGGAGTCCCATATGTGAGGACTGACTTCCTGCTTGTTCCCGGAGAAAGTGTAGTTAGTCGGCTGTAACAGGTGTTCTCCAGGGACAGCAGGAATCAGTCCTTATACCCTCCCTCCTCCCTGTGGAGTTGCTTTATTAATTTTTGCCGTCTTTAACTATGTCATTTGACTAAGGCAAATTGGCATCCTTGGGCAGGAAGAGGGACCACACATGCATGGTAAATCTCCTAATGGCTTTCTTTAAAAGCTGGGGAGAAGCTTCTGTGCAGGCTCCTTCAGCGCCGGCATCACCCATATACAAAGACCGATTCCTGCTGTTCCCAGAGAAAGCACAGTTACTTACCTGTAACAGGTGATCTCTGGGAACAGCAGGAATAAGTCTTCGCATATGTTCACATATGGGTATCGTCGGTACCGACGGAGCCTGCGCAGGAACCTGTGTCCCTTGGGGAAACTGCTAGGTACGTATGACCTAGATTGGCCACTGTTGGAAACAGAATACTGGGCTTGATGGACCTTGGTCTGACCCAGTATGGCATATCTAATGTTCTTATGTTAACGCTCCCCAGAGTCCAGTAAGAAAGCTTTTGGGAGCATCCCACAGCGCCTGCGCGCTGCCTTCCCGACTTTACCAACCGCCTCTCTCCAGTTCGAGTTTTAAAGCTGAGACAAAGAGAGAGAGGAAAGGAAAGATAGATAGAGAGATACAACTCCTAGGGGAGGTGGGTGGGTTGTGAAGACTTATTCCTGCTGTTCCCAGAGATCACCTGTTACAGGTAAGTAACTGTGCTATCTCCAGGAACAAGCAGGAATGAGTCTTCACATATGGGGACTCCCTAGCTGCAGATGCCAGGGGAAGACCCCAGGTTGTGTGTCCTTGAAAAGGACTCTACCTCCCCCCATGGATCTCTGGCATCCAACCAGGGTAGGTGGGTAGGAGTTGATTAGGAATGGAACAGGTGTTTGAGAACAGCCTGACCAAACGAGGCATCCTGGCGGGAGTCCTTGTCCAAACAGTAATGGGCTGTGAAGGTATGAACCGAGGCACAGGTGGCCGCTCGACAGATTTGGTCGATGGACACAGAGTTTAAATGAGCCATTGAGGCTGCCATGGCTCTCACATTGTGAGCTGTGACATGGCCCTCCAGAGAAATGTTCCTACTCTGGTAGGCGAAAGAAATACACTGAGCAATCCAGTTGGACAGTGTTCTCTTAGAAAATGGAAGTCCTAAATGAGAAGGATCAAAAGCAACAAAGAGTTGGGAAGACTTTCTATGTTGCTGTGTTCTTTGTAAGTAAAAAGCAAGAGCTCTCTTACAATCCAAGGTATGAAGATTCCTCTCTGCACTTGATGCATGAGGTCCTGGAAAAAAGACAGGTAAATATACCTCTTGGTTTAGATGAAAAGGCGAGACCACTTTGGGCATAAAGTGTGGATTGGTCCTGAGGACTACCTTATCATGATGGAACCTTGTATAAGGTGGATTAGCCACCAAAGCTTGCAATTCACTGATGCGGCATGCTGAGGTGACTGCAATGAGAAAGATAACTTTCCAAGAAAGAAATTTCAAGGAGGTGGTGGCTAAAAGTTCAAAGGGTGGCTTCATAAGCTGGCCAAGAACCAGGTTTAAGTCCCATGCCACTGGAGGTGGTCCAATGGGAGGTTTAGTTAGAAGAAGGCCTCTCATGAATCTTGTTATAAGAGGATGAGAGGAAATAGACTGTCAATTGAGAGGCTTGAGGGACGCTGCAATAGCACTCAAATGGACTCTTACTGAATTCGTTTTAAGACCTGCATGGGATAAATGCAGGAGATACTCTAGTAAAGAATTCAAAGGTATTGCAAAAGGGTTAAGACCCTTCTCTGAACACCAAATGGTAAATCTTTTCCATTTGAAAGCATAGGAACGTTTAGTAGAAGGCTTTCTAGAGGCATGAATAATATCTCTGACTTGCTGAGAGAGATGAAAACCTTGAAGGTCTAGGCCTTCAGCAACCAAGCCTTGAGATGAAGAGACTGGGGGTTTGGGTGCCACAACGTTCCCTCCTCCTGGGATAGAAGGTCTGGTGCAGAGCCCAAGTCCAGGGAAGGAGCTTGAGAGAGATGCAGAAGTAGAGGATACCACACTTGGCGTGGCCAATGTGGTGCTATGAGGATCATGGTCCCTCGATCTCTCTGAAGCTTGAATAGTGTATTGGGAATTAGGGGAATGGGTGGAAAGGCATAAAGGAAGTCTTGACCCCAGTGAAGGAGGAAGGCATCCTTGGCCTGAACTCCCTGACACGGAATTCTGGAACAGAACCGGGGAAGTTTGGCAGTCCACGGACTTGCAAAGAGGTCTATGTCCGAGGTTCCCCAAATTCGAAAAATCCTGGCTACCTGGTCCATGTGGAGGGACCACTCGTGTGGAAGCAGAACTCGACTGAGTCTGTCTGCCCAAGAGTTTTGAACGCCTGGAAGATATACTGCTAGAAGATGAATGTGATGCTCTCTGGCGAAGGCACACAGTCGCAAAGCTTCGTTGCAAAGCGACAGAGAGCCAGTCCCGCCCTGCTTGTTTACATAGAACATGGCTACTTGGTTGTCCGTATGGATGAGGACTGTCCTGTAGCTGAGCAGGGAATGGAACACTCTGAGAGCTAAGAATATTGCTCTGAGTTCCAAGAGATTGATATGCAGAGAAGTCTCCTGTGGAGACCAGATGCCCTGGGTGGAGAGATCCTGCAGATGAGCTCCCCAACCCATTGGAGAAGCATCTGTTGTAAGAGTTGCTTGGGGTAGTGACTGCTGAAAAGGGGACCCCAGCAACAGATTTGGAGAGGACTTCCACCACTGAAGAGACCAAAAAAGGCGACTGGAGTTTGCTATTTTGTCTGACAGGCAACCTGATGCCTGAGTCCATTGGGTGGACAAAGTCCATTGAGCTGCCCTCATGTGAAGGCGAGCATATGGAACCACATGCACGGTGGATGCCATGTGGCCTAAGAGTTGTAACATCTCTCGAGCAGTTAAATGGGACTTTAACTGTATCTGGGAGGCTAACTGCACTAAGCGTAGGCAACGGGCCTGAGGAAGATAAGCCCTTGCAGTTGTGGTATCCAGCAAGGCCCCAATAAACTCCAGAGACTGAGTAGGGTGAGATTTGATTTTGGGATGTTTATTACCAGTCCCAAATACTGGCTAACACGCATTGTGCAGATTAGACAATTCTGGGCCTCTGACTGGGATGGAGCTCGAATGAGCCAGTCGTCCAGGTAAGGGAAAACGAATATTCCTAGAGTGCGTAGAAATGCAGCTACTACTGCCATGCATTTCGTGAACACCCTTGGTGCAGAAGCCAGACCGAACGGAAGCACCCTGTATGGGTAGTGCTTTCCCTGAAAAAGGAACCGAAGGAACCTTCTGTGTGTTGGATGGATGAGGACATGGGTGTACGCGTCCTTGAGATCTAGAGAACAAAGCCAGTCCTGACTCTGAAGGTATGGAAGCAGAGCACGGAGAGAAATCATCTTGAATTTCTTTTTGAATAGAAACTTGTTCAACTCTCTGAGATCTAATATGGGTCTGTAGCCCCTGTTTTCTTTGGGATAAGAAAATAAGGGGAGTAGAACCCTGAACCCTGTTGAAGAAGAGGTACTTCTTCTATTGCCCCTTGGGCAAGAAGGGTGGCAATCTCCTGACCCAGAAGGTTGAGGAGAGATGTTGGAGAACTGAACTGTTTCACCATGGTGCGAGGAGGAAGGCTTAAGAAATGAAGCTTGTACCCTTCCCTTATGATGGAGAGGGTCCATTGCTCTGCTGTGATTTGTTCCCATCTGGGAGCAAAGTAAGCCAACCTTCCTGGAATGGTAAGTGGCTCTGGTTCTTCCAGAGCTAGAAAGGCTAAGTTCTCTAGTTGCAAGTCTAAGGCCCTGAGGAGGCTGAGGCTGCTGGGCCGTGGAAGGCCTAGCAGCCTTTGACTTGGCCTGTTTAGGTGGTTGCTGACATTTTGCAGCAAAACGAGCTGCAGAAGATGCCTGCTGACCATAAGCAGGATAATATCTTCCCTTTTTAGAAAAAGATGTCTTTTTGAACAATCTTTTTTTAGCAGGAGCAGAGGTGGACTTTGAAAGTCGATCCAAAGCGGAGTTCTCAGCATCTATCTGAGTGGCCTTTGCTTGCCAATCCTTGCCAAAAAGGTTTTCACCTGTACAAGGAAGATTTCCTAATTCATCTTGGACCCAGAGTTCCAAATCAGAAGCTTGTAGCCAAGCAATTCTGCGTGCACCTATGGCAATAGCCGAGGCTCTGCTTACACACTCACAAGAGTCAAAGGCTGCACGGTTGGAAAATTTGGAAACATCCTGGGCATGTTTGAGCCAAGTGAGAAACTCCTGCCTTTTATCTTCTGAAATAAAAGGGGTTAAAGTCAGCAGATGATCTGTGACTTCCTTTAGAAACATCCCTATATAGAGACTATAGGAGTTGATTCTGGCAGCTAGCATAGAAGCTTGAAAAACCCTATGGCCAAAAGCATCTAGGGTCCTGCATTCACATCCTGGAGAATTAGATGAGTGTCTTTTTGCACTCTATCTTTCTCATGGCAGACTCTACCACAATAGAGTGGTGAGGAAGCTGAGTCTTATGAAAGCCAGGACAAGGAGGGACACGATACATGGTGTCTAACCTGCGAGAAGAGGAGAGGTGGTAAGAGGTGTCTCCCACATGCTCAACATGAGATCATACAAAATCTCATGAACAGGTAAAGTAGCTGCCTCTTTAGGAGCTTTAGGATATTGTAAAATATCCAGCTGCTTGGCTCGAGGCTCTGACTCAGGGACCACTGTGATGGAGAGGCCCCTAGCCACTTCCCTAATGAAGTCTTGAAAAGACAAGTCTTCTGGAGACATTCTTCGTTTAGGAGAAGACGACTCCTGAGGAAGAAGTATCGATGCCTCGACAGATCCTTCAGACTCGTCAGAGTCTTCGGAGGAATCGAAGTATCGCCTGTCTGGATGCTCCTGTAAAGCCCGATATGCGTACCGAGTGGGATCGACATCAGGAGTAACCGGTACCGGTTCGGTACCGATGGGCATCATAGGACAGGGTATCGTTGCAGTTGACACCGGAGCCGATGTCGATGCAATCGGTACCGGCAACGGGGATTGTTGCGGTACCGGAGGCGTCGCAGCCTGCATGAATGCCATCAGGGTGCGCTGCATGGTCAGAATCTTCTGATCCATCGACGCCACCAAAGTCTGGATGTCGGTACCAGTGGGAGCCACCGGTACCCCAGAACACGGCAACAGGTGATCGGTCGAGGCCGAGCCATCGATGTCAACCTGTGACCCCATAGACAATGCTTTGGAAGCCGGAACTTCCCGCCGGGGTAATTTTGCCGGTGCGGAGTCCTCGAGGACAAGCCCGGAGGCATCTCGATGCTTAGAGGGAGATTTGCCCTTCGAGGACCGGCCAGATTTATGCTTGGTTACCTGAGATCCATGGGAGGAAGAAGCAGCTCTGGAAGACGTCGATGCCACCAAAGCTGCATCAGAGGGAAACAGGGTACTGAGCTTGGCTGCTCAGTTCTGCCAACCTCTTTTAGACATCATGGTACAGGACATACAATCCGTCATGGAATGGTCAGGACCCAAACATTTTAGACACCAATCATGGGTGTCGAGTACCACCACATTTTGTGCACTGTTTAAACCCAGAGGCGGGCTTCTCCATGAGGAGAAAAATTTTTAGGCCTAAGGCCCAAAAACTAAAATGCACAGTGAAGAAAGTATAAGTTTTTTTTTTTTTTAAAGAAACAAAAAACCCGCGGTACCGGTCCGACGTCGAAGAAGGCAGACGCGAAACAAAAGAAGAAAAAATAAAGAACTTCTTCTGCGGTGACAGGAACACGACCTGCTGGCTCTGCGGAAAAGAACTGGAGAGAGGCGGTTGGGAAAGGCGGGAAGGCAGCGTGCAGGCGCTGTGGGATGCTCCCAAAAGCTTTCTTACTGGACGCTGGGGAGCGTTCCTGCACAGGCTCCGTCGGTACCGACGATACCCATATGTGAACATATGTGAAGACTCATTCCTGCTTGTTCCTGGAGATCACCTGTTACGAGTAACTACGCTTCATCATCTTCAGTAAAAAAGCAGCAAAGAATTCATTCAGTCTCTCTGCCATGGCCTTGTCCTCCTTTAGTGCCCCTTTTACGCCTCTATCATCTAATGGTTCAACTGACTCTCCCAGGTGTTTTGCTATGAATGTACTTGAAAAAGCCTTTGCTTCCATGGCAAGCTTTTTTCCAAATTCTCTTTGCCTGTCTTATCGATGCCTTGCATCTAACTTGCTAGTGCTTGTGTTTCCCCATTTTTGCCATTTGGCACCTTTTTCCATTTCCTGAAAGATGCTTTATTGGCTACAACAGCCTCTCTGACCACACCTTTAAACCAGGCTGGCAGTTTTTTGGCCTTCCTTCCACTTTTCTTAAAACATGGAATACATCTTGGTCTGGGCTTCCATAATAATATTTTTAAACAATGCTCATAAGAACATAAATGCCATACTGGCTAGGACCACGGTCCATCAAACCAAATTATCCTGTTTCCAACAGTGACCAATCCAGGTCACAAGTACCTGACAGGTTCCCAAAAAGTCACACAGGTTCCACAATGCTTGTCCTGGGGCATGCAGTGGATTTTCAGGGTCTTCTTTAATAATGGTTTATGGCCCTTTCCTCTCTGAACTTGTCCAAACCTTTTATAAACCCAGCTACACTAACAGCTTTTACTACATCCTCCCTTAACAAATTCTAAAGTTTGATTACGCATTGAGTGAAAAAATATTTTCTCTTATTAGTCTTAAATGGGTTACATTGTAGCTTCATTGCATGTCCCTTAATCTTTCTACTTTTTGATGGCATTTACTTGTTACTTGTTCTTGATGTAAATCTTTAACCTTTGCAGCTGCTCCTTTTCATTTTTTTAAAACTATTTTCCTCATTTTATCATAGTCTCCATTTGAAAGTTAAAAGATAGTACTGTAGATTTCCTTTCTGTCCTTCCTCCATTTATTAAATCAAATGTGATCATGCTATGATCTCTATTGCTAAGTGGCTCAAAAACCCTTATCTCTTACACCAAATCCTGTGTTCCACTAAGGACTAGATCTAAAATAGCTTGCCCTCCTGTTTGTTCATGAACCAGCTGCTCCAAGAAGCAGTCATTTATTTCATCTAGAAACTTCATCTCCCTAGCACTGGGAAGCTTTCTGAGAGGCACCAGGGATCAAGATCTACTGCGTTCTTCATAGGCCAAGGACAGCACCAGACTTGGCCATGTGAGTAACCAAGATTATCTGTCCTGTTATTCTGCATTATTTACTATTATTATTAGTGTACTACCTTCAGAACTTTCCCTCAGAACCTTTGCATTAATAGAACCTGAAACGTTTCATTTCTATTTCATTATTCCAAATTGGTGGTGGAATTTCTCTAGACAGTAGGTTTTACTTCACAAAATAAAGATAAAATGAGTTCAGTCAGCTCCTGTCTTTCAGATTTTTGGGAGGAAGGTGAATATGTTCTTGACACAATGGGATTTCAGAGAAAGAGTATCATCTAAAACATACCTGAGTTGTGGAGTACCCAATTTGAAAGCAGTAATTAGGGAACCTGCAAATTGTGTATTTTGTGCACTTGCTGAGACTTTCTTTTCCTCAGTGATTGCACCCAATTACTTTACAAAGAGCACTTGATTTTTATTCTTGAGTGGAATGTTCTTGAACTCAAAAGGTGGCATGCCCACTCTTTTCTCTTTCCTTTCCACCCAGTTTCTTTAGGAAAAAAATAACTAAAGGTAAACAGTCACAAAAAATGTTTTCTTTTTATTGCACTAACTGGTATCATTTGTTCACCTTTATTTCTGTGCATTCAAGTGGACTAACATGGCTGCCACACTACTTTATGTAAGAAAATGAAATGTGAGGCACAGAAGCAGACTTTGCATAGATACTTTCAAAACTAATCTCATCTATAATGGCACTGGGTCATTACAAAAAAAAAGAGGGTTTTTTTTCCAAGGAATGGAAGATTAGTAAAGCTTAAATGATCTTTCCACTCAGACATATTTCTTGTTTTGTACCAATCAGATGTAGACAAAGGCACATATTTTATGAATACAATTAAGACAGATCCAAGAGTTACTGATAACATGCTGCATTTATAAAACTCACCCATACATAAACGTTATAACTAACCAATTTATTGAGGCATGAAATTTCGGGGACAAGAATTCACTTTGATGTGGACTCTTATCTGTTAAAGTTAATACCTCAATAAATTGGTTAGTGTAAAAAGGTCCCTCTGCTTCTGTCATTTTTGTTACTCCAGACTAACACGGCTACCATCTCAGAATTTTCACCATGTTGGAACATAAGAAAGGCTTGTGAATTGGTTTGAGTAGAGACAGCGGTGATCGCGGGAACAGGTGGTAGGGCAGCACAGTAATCATTCGCACAAGGCAGCATAAAATATGTTAGTACCGGCTCTGACATACTGCTTCTTGAACTGATCTTAGTTTGATTATCAGAGTCTAAAAAAAAGAAACACTTAGTACTTTTACTGATCTTGGTTATACGAGTTATGGGGTTCTTGGAGAAAAATATCTGGGAGAAGAGGCAAATCCAAAAGAAAGTGCTTTATATTTTAGTGTCTCTTGGCAATGGCAACAATGTTCCCGTGAAGCTGAATGGGAGTCCTCTGCCTGTGGTGCTACTGCCAGTGGGGGGAGGGGTTCTGTGATGATACACTTTTAGTCAAGAGGAGCAGGTTGTGAGACTAAAGTGGCGATATCACAGCACAGGCAGAGAACCCCTGTGCAGCTTTGAAGGAAAGTTGAAAGGCAAGTCACAGAAATCTGTGATGATTTTTGGCAATAGGAATATGGAAGTCACAGAAAATATTTTTATGGACATTAATCCATCATCTGGTGTTATGGCATGAGCCACCAACTTCTTGTATGCCATCTAAACATCTTTCATCACGGTCTTTACAGACCTAATAGAGTTCTGAAACCCCGCCTATTCTCTTTTCCAATATGAAAAACTATATGTAAAATTGGACTGCTTCTTTCTTTGAGCAATTTGCCTGGCTCTGCTAAAGGAGTCTTGACCTAAGAATCTGTGACCCTGAAAATAGGCAGACTAGATGGGCCTTATGGTTGCCATATACCATTATATTTTAGTTTTCAGTACAAATGGTTTTGTATCTCAGTCTCAAAAAATAACTAAAGAAATAGATCTCTCTTTAGTAGTTTCTAGAATGATTTTAGTCATTTCCTGAACAATGGCAGCTACACTTTATAAGAGATCCTCTGAGGGAGTGCCTGGCCTGAGAACAGGGACCTAAAAGGAGCTGAAAGTTCTGATATCACTCAAACCTTTCTGAGCCGGAAAAAAGATCTCAAAGAATCTTCAGACTTAGATTCTAATATTAAAACTGGATCAGAAGTCTGAAGTGGTACCTCTCCCCTTCTGTAGACTGCTGCAGGCAAGGAATCAAGTGATGTTCAAAGGAATCAAGTGATGTTCAGGAGATTGCAAGTGAATGTAGCTTAGAGTAAGGAGAAATTACACCTTTCTTACTAATTAGCATTCCAATCCGGGGCAATCAGAATGACCAATCCCCAGTGCGCCTTGATCCGCTGAAGGACTCAGCCATGAGTACCCATGGAGAACACAAAGAAAAGCCCCTCCGTGGGCCATCTCTGCATCAGGGCATCCAGGCCCTCTGACATCCTCTCGTCTTCTGCTGAAAACGTGGTTCGCCCTGACTGACGCCTGTTGTTAAGTGCCGTCGAGTCAGAGTCGACTCATGGCGACCCTCTGGATAGTTATCCTAAATTGTGTTCGGGCTTCAGTCAGGCGGCTCATTGTTGACAGACTGGTACCCGTAGCTGCTGTTATTGTATCGATCCATCTCATTGCTGGCCTTCCTCTTTTGCGTTGACCTTCTATCTTGCCAAGCATGATGTCTTTCTCTAATGATCTCTCTCTTCGCATGATGTGTCCAAAGTATGAAAGTCGAAGTCTTGTCATCTGAGCTTCTAAAGAAAGCTTAGGTTTGATCTCCTCTAGTACCGACTGATTTGTTCTTCGGGAAGTCCATGGTATACACAGTATTCGCCACCAGCACCATAATTCAAAGGCATCAATTTTCTTCCTGTCTGTCTTTTTCACTGTCCAGCTTTCACATCCATATGATGTTACTGAAAATACCATGGCTTGAACAAGTCGAATCTTTGTATGGAGACAGACATCTCTGCTCTTGAGAATCTTATCTAGGTCTTTCATAGCCATTCTGCCAAGAGCAATGCGTCGTTTGATTTCTTGACTGCTTGTTGCTTCTTTATTGATAGTTGATCCAAGTAGGTTAAAGTTGTTCACAATTTCAATTTCTTCTCCTTCAACAATGAACCTGTTGATTATGCCAGTTGTCATGATCTTTGTCTTCTTTACATCAAGGTGCAGGCCCATTTTGAGACTATGTTCTTTGATTGTGAGAAGAAAATGTTTCAGATCATCTTCACTTTCAGCCAGTAATGTAGTATCATCAGCATAGTGAAGGTTGTTGATGAGTCTTCCACCAATCTTCACACCTCTGTTGTCTTCATACAGTCCTGCTTCTCTGATGATTTGTTCTGCATATAAATTAAACAGGTAGGGGGAAAGTATGCAGCCTTGTCTTACACCTTTGCTTATTTTAAACCATTCTGTTTCTCCTTGTTCCGTTCGAACTGTTGCTTCTTGATCAATATACAGATTGCGCAAGAGAACGATCAGGTGTTCTGGTATATCTATGCTTCTTAATGTGGCTCAGAGTTTCTCATGGTTTACACAGTCAAAAGCCTTGCTATAGTCGATAAAGCACAAATAGATATCCTTTTGGTATTCTTTAGTCTTTTCAAGGATCCATCTCACATCCGCAATGATGTTTCTCATTCCTTGCCCTTTCCTGAACCCTGCTTGCACTTCAGGTAGTTCTTGTTCTAGGTATGGTTGTAGTCTCTTTTGAATAATCTTCAGTAGAATCTTGCTGGCATGTGGGATCAGAGCGATTGTTCGATAATTTCCAGTCAGTTGGATCACCTTTCTTTAGTATTCGTATAAACACAGATCTTTTCCAGTCAGTTGGCCATGCTGTTGTCTTCCATATTTCTTGGCAGAGCCTTGTAAGTACGGTAACAGCTGCATCAGATTGCTGTAATACTTCTATGGGAATGCTATCAATGCCTGGTGCTTTGTTCTTTGATAAGGCTTTCAATGCTGCTTCAACTTCTTCTTTCATCACCAATGGTTCCCGATCATAAGGTACAGGTTGAAATGGCTGTTGGTCCACTTGATCTTTATCATATAAAAACTCTGTATATTCCTTCCACTTTTTAGATCCATGATTGGTGTGCTCCATCTGATCACCATCTGCAAGAACACTTCCTAGCAGAACATCCACTCACCGGGGTCCACATGCACCTGGCTTAAGTAATCCATAGTCACGTTGTTGACGCTCGCCACATATGCCGCCAACTTCTTGGAGATGGCTTTCTGCCCAACCTATCAGCCTCTTCCTCCAAGTATGCACTGCCCGTGCCTCCTTGGTGGTTGATGAAGGCTACCGTGGTCGCATTGTCTGAGAGGACCTGAAAAGCCTTCCCCTGCAACCATGGCTCGAAGCTCTGTAGTGTCAGGGCAACCGCCCGCATTTCCAATCTGTTGACAGATCAAAAGGCTTCCTGTGGGCTCCATCGACCTTGAGCAATGTCTCCTTCACAGTGGGCTCTCCAGCTGGACAGAGTGGCATCGGCCATTAGCGGGATCCTCTGTGGAGATTAGAGGCATGCCCTCTTCCAAATTCGCTGGGCGAAGCCACCACCTGAGCGCTCTTCTGGTCATCTGTGGGCAGGGGAGTTTCTGCGACAAAGGATGTCTCTGGTGGGACCACTGGTGGAGCAGCGCCCTCTGTAAAGATCGCATATGCGCCCCTGCCATGGTTCCTAGCACCTGCAGATAATGCCAGGCTGTTCCGGCATCCCCAGGAATTGGCGCACTAATTGTCGCAGCCCCTGCACCTGATGTCTCGGCAGGAAGACTTTCCCCATGCGGGTGTTGAAGCGTGCTTCCAGGTACTTGATTTCCTGGGACGGAATTAAATGGCTCTTGGCCATGCTGATCACCCAACCGAGATTCTGCAGGAACTCCACCATTCTTGTCGTCGCTCGTTCGCTCTCGCCCCTGGACTTTGCATGAATTAACCAGTCATCGAGGTACAGATGCACCAGGACTGTCTCCTTGTGGAGCGCTGCCACTACCACCACCATGACCTTGGTTAAAGGTACGTGGGGGGGCTGCTGCCAGTCCGAACAGCAATGCCCGAAACTGTAAATGACCCATAGGCACCGCGAAACAGAGAAACTGCTGCTGTTCTGGTCAGATGGGAATGTGTAAATACGCCTCTGTGAGATCAAGAGACATTAAGAACTCCCCATTTCTTACTGCCACTATGACGGACTGCAACATTTCCATGTGAAACTATGGCACCCACAGACATCAGTTCACATATTTGAGATTGCGAATCGGCCGAAAGGAGCCCTCCTTTTTGGGGACCATGAATAAATGGAGTAACGACCGAAACCTCATTGGTCTTAGGGGCCGCGGTACCTGTTCCCGAACAGCAGAAGGCGTGTCAGGATGTCCTTTATCACCGTGGCTTTGTTTCGTGCCTTGCAGGGGGACAGAACGAAGGAATGGCCCACAGACTGTGCCAATTTAAGGGCACATACCTCCCAGATGACCTCTAGGACCCACTGACTGGACAAGATCTGGACCCAGGCAGGGTAAAAATCCTGCAGCTGACCTCCCACAGGCTGCACTGCATTGTGCTTTCTTAGATCCCGAAGAGGCGCTAAACCCCCTGCCTGCTCCTCAAAAACCACAAAACCCCTGACCCTTCGAGGGGAAACGTCCCCTCTGGTAGGGGGCTAAGTGGGTCGTACGAAACTGCCTTAATTCTCGCGGCTGGGTCCAAGCTGGGGGCATGTTGTGGATCTGCCTTCATTTATCCTCAGGAAGACATCCACCTTTGGACTCTCCCAGGTCCTTCACCAATTTGTCTAGCTCCTCTCTGAAGAGAAGTTTCCCCTTAAAGGGGAGCTTGCTGAGACGGGTCTTGGAGGAATTGTCTGCCACCCAATTTCATAGCCAGAGATAGCGGCGTGCTGCCAGCATGGAGGCCATGCTTTTAGAGAGGCCTCTAATGAGATTGTAGTAGGCATCCACGAGGTAGGCAGCCCCTAATTCTAATATGGCCGCCTCTTCCGCCGGGTCCATCGCCGATTTTCCTGGCTGCTGAACCCATTGCGACCAGCAGAGGCAAGCCCTAGCCACCCAGGTCCCACAGAAGGAAGCCTGTAGTGAGGGCGTTGATATCAAAAGCTTGCTTCAATAAGATGCCCAGCTTTCAATCATGGACATCCTTGAGTGCCGCACTGCCTTCTACCGAGATCCTTGTCTTTTTGGTCACCGCCGAAACTTTGGCGTCCACCTTCGGAGACCAGAGCAATTCCTGCTCTTGCTCAGGTAGCGGGTACAGGAGCGTCATGGTCCGGTGCCTCCTTAGTCCCGTCTCTGGCAGATCCCACTCATCCTGGATCATCTGCTTGACAACTCTATGCACCAGAAAACATTTTGAGCCTTCCACACCGCCTGGAGCAGTGGGTTCTCTGGTGCTTCTTCTGCCGGGAGACCTGTGGGCATATTAAGGGCCTTTAAGGACTCCACGATGAGCACCAGCAATTCCTCCCAGCGGAACATCCATATAATCCATGACTGTTCCTCCTCCTCTGGAATCTCTCCTTTTAGTTCCACGCCTTCCAAATCAAATTCCGTTTCCAGGTCCCCTCCGTTAGGGCCTTCTGACAATGGAGACTGCTCTCCCCAGTTGTCCGAGGGTTTACCCCTCTTGGACATCTCTGCAGTCTGCTCGCTCTCTCGAGTCTGCTGTCCCTTTTTGTGCCATGCTGGCGCATGCTGAACACCTTATGCATAAGTAGGACGAATTCTGGTGAAAACCTGGGAAGAGCCTGGGAGCAGATTGCTGGCTCTAGCAGCGTAGGCGCAGAACCTGCTACCCTGACCTCCGCCTCCATTATGTTCTGGGTCTCCTGGGTCAAAGAGAGAGTCCTCTCTTGTCCTGTCAATCCTTTTTCTTGCATACGCGGCAAATGCCTGTGTCTGAGGCAATCCCCCCCCCCCCCCGCTGGGCTCTGCATACTAGGCACTGCGGTCTTGCCGGCATGGTAGTATTTTCTGTGGACTGCTGTTTTTATCCACCCTATTCCAGCAGAAAAACGGGGTGAGAAGGAAACTCAAACCACATAAACAAATACACAATAAAGGTAAAATAAAAAGCTTTTTTTTTTTTTTTACAATGCCATCTGAATAGCAGTCAATAGTCTTAAACACCCGCTGAATGAGCTATGGCTGGGAGGAGAAAGCCCTGCGGGGAAATTAACTGAGGCTTTTGGGCCACCGAGAGCAATGTCTATTTTCCCGTGCTGAGAGAAACCCTATTCGCCACGCGGTTTCCAGCAGCGTACAAGCTGACTCTCCAGAAAAACCTTCTACGTACGTTGGCAACACTATGCTGACTTGCCTGCGCCTCAGACCCCCAAATTGGTTTTTACCTGCTGCTTTGCCTTGTCCTGCTAAGCACGTTTGCCCGCCACGAGCTCAGCTGCAATCCCCCGGCTTCGGCATTGAGGCACAGGCCAGGAATGCTGTCCATAGGCTCTTTGTTCATGTGCTGTGGCTCCTCACCTGGTAACAGATTCGGGAGCTGCTAATGGCCCAGGCTGTACTCCAATCCCCAAAGCCCCCTCTCCTTAGCACCCGGGGGAGAATCTCTTCCTGTGCAATTCAATGGCAATTTTTTTTTTTTTAAACTTTATCAAAGGCAAAGTGAGATTACAAAGGAAAGGAAAGTAAAATACCCCCAAAATAACATGAACTATTCTTAGTAGTTCCTTCAGTGAGTCCAGCACCCTGGCTCACTACCTCCTCCAGCTGCTTGGAGACTAAGCATACTGGGGATGGTGGGCAGTGCCAGCTATATAAGTAAACTGGTGTCATCAAAAGATGACATGCTCAGTCTCCAAGCTGCTGGAAGAGGTACACTACCCAGAATTTTGGGACTGGACTGGGACAATAAGGAATAGGATCTGGAATTGAACCATTTTGCTGTGGCTTTAGTGCTAGTCATGCCATTTGGTGCCAGGGACAGCTTGTAAGACTGGTTCTGATGGCCCTAAACACAGCCACAAAATGCTCAGCGCCAGCTTTCCTGTTTGTCAGAGATGCTCTTTCTCCAAAATTCCTGTACAATGCAGGGGACACAATGCCCTCCCTGATCATTAGAGAGGAGGGACTGATAGCAGGAACATGGGGTCTTGGGGACTATTGTGCTTATAATTTGAATGAGAAGCTGAGCTCACCTTGGTGTGCAGTCATTTGGGCGTGGACACCGATATTGCCACTCTCTCCCTTCTCTCAAGCACTGATGTGCATTGGTTACAACATTCCATTCCTTCACATGGTGTTCAGAGTGGTGCTTCTTTTTAGCCAAACTTAATGTCAATGAATCCTTGGTCATCCTTGTACGGGAGGGTTCCCTACTTCAGTATCTCTTACTGTGCCTTTCCTCTGACTCCTCCTTCTAGGCCCACTGGCCATCAGTTACTGGTGGAGCCCTGAAATCCTTCAATGCTGATGCCTTTAGTGACGATGGAGCACTGGACCTATGCCCCATAACTTAAGGTTTTGGAAGTCGATGACCTAGGTGACATCGTATAGCTGATGAGACAGCCAAGAATGTTATTGCCTAGGACCATAAAATGAATGCAAACCTGGTGATGGATCCATCCTGGATATCTTGTGGTTGCAGTCAAGGTACCATCTGAAGCTGCTTCTTGCTTCTGGGTGAGTCACAAAAACAGATAAATGAAAACTAAACAGTTTTCATGAAAAAACAAGCTCAATGCAGCTATACAATTTTTGGACTCACCAGAATGAAATAAAAGCACACTCACAGGCCCAAAGCTCAAAGAAAACTAAGGAAACCTATTAAGGGCTGAAAACCTGACTGGGGCAAATAGGGGAAAGGAGTTCTCTTTCTACAATAAAGTTAGAGGGAGCCATGAAAACACTCTGCAGAGGCAAAAAAAGCCCAGGATAATTCTATACAAGATGACCTGCATCTTACTCAGTCATAGATGAAAATAAAATGAAGAGGCTCCATGAGGCGGCCGCAGCACGTAAATTACCCAGAATGCTCAATGAAGACTTCTTTCCTCCACCAGCACACATACACCTGGCTCCACTGAGATCAATGACTGAATTAGTACTACAAGAGAGCAATCTGAGAAGGATCATGAAAGAAGTTGCCATCAGTGATGTCAGTGGAAGGTGGCAGGGGATGACATCATTGTGCACTGTCTCTACTTGATAGGAAGGGCACCCTATGTGCTGGGCTGTTTGGATGTAAAAGAACAGTGTGTCTTCTTCACACAAGGGGGAGGGCCACAAACCATTTAATATATAAGGTTAAAGTGCACAAAAGGCAAATGAGGAGTTTCCATGGGTGTGAAGAGGGTTGAAGGTTGCTCTTCTATTAGCCCTCTAGACAACAGTTTTGTCTGGACAAAATTACTTGAGCATAAGGAACAAAGTTTGTGGGCTACCTGACAGGACATGTGGATGAGCTGTCTTACAGCATTTGAGTAAAAACCACAATAGCGACATAGTGAAAAGTCTTGGGTGGGGGAAGGGGCAACGAGTGTGTGTTGGAGGTGGGCAGACATCATTTGAGTCTAACAGCACCCAGTCTACCCAGTCACTGAGTCTTACTGATGGAAGACATGGGGTTGTAGGCTCAGCATAAAAAGACAGAAGAAGGGTACCGAGTACTTCTGCTCTGTGCCAAGCATATTTTCCTGCAGAAATTTACCATCTCTATTATAGAAACACAGAAAATCAATGGCAGATAAAGACCATACAGCCTATCCAGTCTGCCCTTCCATACCAACTACTAAGCTTTACAATCCCTTTATTTTAGAGAACCTGTTTGTCCCATGCTTTCCTGAATTTAGTTACAGTCCCAGCCTCTACCACCTCCACTGGGAGGCTATTCCATGCATCTATCAGTCTTTCCATAAACAAATATTTCATCAGATTATTCCTTAGTCTTTTCTCCCTTTGCCTTCATCCTATGCCCCCATGTTGCAGAGCTTTTTTTCAATTGCATACATGCCATGGAGGTATTTAAACATCTCTATCATATCTCCTCTCTCCTGTCTTTTTCCAAAGTATACATCTTGATAATAGAAAAAATTCTTGTGAGGCAAAAAGTATATACAACGTGGATTCATGCTAAATCTCAGTGAGGATAAATATTTGCTGTGTTCACCTGGAAGCTTTATTTTATCACCTCCTAGGTCAGCAGTAATCTCTGCATTACTTACCCAGGCTACTGATGCCATTCTCAGTGTGCAGTAGAGACTGAGGACGGCTACGCAGTTTGTTCTTCAAAGATCGGGACCGGCGTGGAGATAGAGACTGTGGGGAAATCTCGCCCAGCTCAGCTTTGCATTCTTTCATGGAATGGAGGCGCTCATATAAAGCCTGCAGCTCCTGGTTCTGCTGTGCCTGAAGAGTCACCACCTCCTGAATGTGTCTGCAGAGGAACAGAGTCAAATGTTGTCCTTCTGAGGGACACGAGAGCGCCCACTGCACAGAGAAGGCAAGGAAGGAGTAGGGGGGAGTTGTGAAGAGGCATAAGGAGAACGAACAGCAGAGAAGGGCACTGGGAAAAACTACCACAAAAGGAGTACAATTTCTTCAGAACAGAAAGAATAAAGAAAAGTTGGAATGAATAGGTCTTTACATTAAAACACAATAGTAGCCACTAAAGTACAGGAAAAGAGGAGGGGAAAGAGATTTTGGATTTGGCTTATGCCTTTTCTTGTAGTAGTTTAAGGTGAGTTATACTCAGGAATTCAGAGCCAGCCCAACCATTAGGCAAACTAGGCGGTTACCTAGAGCAGCAACTTCCAGAGGGCAGCAAAAGCAGGCAATAGATTTTGACAGCAAGAGGGGGTGTAAAGCTTGAGGCTCGCCTAGGGCAACAACTCTTTGAACCAACTCTATTACTACTACTGAACATTTGTATAGCACTACAAGATGTACGCAGCACTGCATAGACACATGAAAAAGACAGTCCCTGCTCAGAGCTTATAGTCTAGTCAAGACAGTCAACACAGTAGCTGTAGACATAGAATACATCTACGGGGAATGGTAAGGAAATACAAAGGAGATTAGGCGAATCAAGATTTGAAAAAGCGGCAGCGAAGAGATGAGTTTTCAGCCTGGATTTAAAAAGGGCCAGAGATGAAGCCTAATGTACAGACTCAGGTAGTTTGTTGCAGACATAAGGAGCAGCAACGTGAAAGGAGTTAGCAACAGAAGAGAAGGGCACAGATAGAAACAATCTGCCAGAAGAGCAGGGGAGGGGTATAGGGAGAGATAAGAGGATAGTGAGGAGCTGCAAAATGAATACACTTATAGAGAGAAGTTTGAACTGTATGTGGAATTGGATAGGGAACCTACGAAGAGAAGAGAGGTAATATGTGCATGATGAGGCCGGTGGAAGATTAGCCGTGTAGCAGAGTGTTGAACAGGTGTTGAAGAACAGCCTGTCCAAACAAGGCATCCCGGTGGGAGTCCTTGTCTAAGCAGTAATGGGCTGTGAAGGTATGTACCGAAGCCCAAGTAGCTGCTCAACAGATGTCATCGATAGACAGAGTGAAGATGAGCCATTGAGGCTGCCACGGCTCTCACGTTGTGAGCTGTCACATGGCCTTCAAGAGGAAGGTGCTTACTCTCATAGGAAAAAGATATACACTGTGCAATCCAGCTGGACAGTGTCCTTTTAGAGACCGGAAGCCTCAATGACTAGGATCAAAAGCAACAAAGAGTTGAGAGGATTTTCTATGTTGCTGTGTCCTTTGCAAGTAAAAGGCCAAAGCTCTTTTACAATCCAAAGTATGAAGTTTCCTTTCTGCATTTGAGGCATGAGGCCTTGGAAAGAACACAGAAAGGTAAACCGCTTGGTTTAAATGAAAAGGCGAAACCAACTTTGGCATAAACTGTGGATGAGTCCTAAGGACTACCTTACCATAGTGGAACCTTGTATAAGGAGGATCAGTCACCAATGCTCGCAATTCACTGATGCGACGTGCTGATGTGATTGCAATGAGGAAGATAACTTTCCAGGAAAGGAATTTCAAAGAGGTAGTGGCTAATGGTTCAAAGGGCGGATTCATGAGCTGCTCAAGTACCAAATTCAAGTCCCATGCCACTGGTGGTGGCTTAATCGGAGGCTTCGTTAAAAGAAGGCCTCTCATAAATCTCACTATGAGAGGATGAGAGGAAATAGGTTGTCCATTTAGAGGCTTGAAGGAAGCTGCAATAGCACTCAAATGGACTCTCACTGAATTAGTCTTAAGCCCTGCATTTGATAAATGAAGGAGATACTCCAGTAATGATTCCAGAGGTATCGCAAGAGGGTTAAGACCCTTCTGCAAGCACCATATGGTAAACCTTTTCCACTTGAAAGCATAAGAGCGTCTTGTGGAAGGCTTCCTGGAAGCATAAAGGATATCCTTTACCTGCTGAGAAAGGTTAAGACCGTGAAGTTCTAGGCTTTCAGCAACCAGGCTCTGAGATGCAGAGACTGGGGATTGGGATGCCATAGCATCCCGTCCCCTTGAGAGAGAAGATCTGGAGCAGATCCTAACTCCAGAGGCGGAGCTTGAGAGAGATGTAGGAGAAGAGGGTACCACACTTGCCTTGGCCAATGTGGAGCTATGAGAATCATATGACCTCTGTCTCTCTGAAGCTTGAATAGGGTTTTGGGAATTAGGGGAATGGGTGGAAAGGCATACAGGAAGTGCTGACCCCAATTAAGGAGGAAAGCATCCCTTGCATGACAACCTTGAGCCGGAATTCTTGAACAGAACCGGGGAAGTTTGGCATTCAGCGGACTTGCAAAGAGGTCTATGTCCGGGGTTCCCCAAATTTTGGAAAATTTGGGCCACCTGGTCTGCATGGAGAGACCATTCATGTGGAAGCAGAACTCGACTGAGTCTGTCTGCCCAAATGTTTTGAATGCCTGGAAGATACACCGCAAGGAGATGAATCTGATGCTCTCTGGCGAGGGCCCATAGTTGCAAAGCTTCATTGCAGAGTGACAGAGAGCCTATTCTGCCCTGCTTGTTCACGAAGAACATGGCTACTTTATTGTCCGTTTGAACTAGGACTGTCTTGTAGCTGAGCTGGGTGTGGAATACTCGAAGAGAAAGGAAGATAGCTCTGAGTTCCAGGAGATAGGCCTCCTGTGGAGTCCAGGTACCCTGGGTAGAGAGGCCTTGCAGGTGGGCTCCCCAACCCACTGTGAAGCATCTGTTGTTAAAGTGGCTTGGGGTGGGGGTTGCTGAAAAGGAGACCCCACCAGAAGATTTCGGGGCGACTGCCACCATTGGAGCGACAAAATAAGGCAATCTGAGTTTGCTATTTTGTCTGACAGGCAACCTGACGCCTGAGTCCACTGAGTGGATAGGGTCCACTGGACTGCCCTCATATGGAGGCGAGCATAAGGAACCACATGCACGGTGGATGCCATGTGGCCTAGCAACTGTAACATTTCCCGAGCAGTGAGATGAGGTTTTAGCACTGCTTGGGAAGCTAAGTGCACAATGCGAAGGCAGCGGGGCTGTGGAAGGAAAGCCCTTGCCTGTCTGGTATCCAGCAGAACTCCTATAAACTCTAGGGATTGAGTGGGAGCAAGGTTGGACTTCGGGAAGTTTATGACAAGTCCCAAATACTGAAGGATGCACATTGTGCGAGACAGAGCAACCCTGGCCTCTGGCTCTGAAGGGGATCGAATGAGCCAATCGTCTAAGTAAGGGACGACGAATATTCACAGGGTGCGGAGAAATGCTGCCACCACAGCCATGCATTTTGTGAACACCCTTGGTGCAGAGGCCAGGCCAAAAGGAAGAACCCTGTATTGGTAGTGCTTCCCTTTAAACAGAAAGCGAAGGAACTTTCGGTGAGTTGGTTGGATGAGAACATGAGTGTATGCATCCTTGAGATCTAGAGAACAAAGCCAATCCTGACTCTGAAGGTATGGAAGTAGAGTTCCTAGAGAAATCATTTTGAACTTCTTTTTGAACAGGAATTTGTTCAATTCTCTGAGGTCTAAAATGGGTCTGTGTCGTTCTGTTTTCTTTGGAATAAGGAAATGGGGGAGTAAAACCCTGTACCCCATTGGGGAATGGGTACCTCTTCTATTGCCCCTTGAGCAAGGAGTACAGTGATCTCTTGACCTAACCGGTCATTGAGAGAGGTCTGAGAATTGAACTGTCTTACCACTGTAGGAGGGGGCATGCTGAGGAAATGAAGCTTGTAACCTTCTCTTACAATGGACAGAGTCCAATTTTCTGCTGTTTTCTGACCCCATCTGGGGGCAAAATGGCATAACCTTCTTGGGATGGTGGAGGGTCCAGGCCGTTCAGGGCCAGGAAGGCAAAGTTCTCTAGATAGGAGTCAAAGACCCTGTGGAGGCTGAGTCTGCTGAGCCGGTTGAGGCTTAGCTGCTTTTGGCTTCGTTTGCCTAGGTTGCTGCTGCTGTCCCTTTTGGGCAGACTGACAAACGATGTCCCTGCTGGGTATAGGAGGGATAAAACTTTTTCTTCTTGCTGAAGAATGGTTTCTTAGAGGATCTTTTCCTCGCAGGATCAGCTGTAGATTTAGACAATCTATCCAAAGCGATATTGTCAGCATCTATCTTTTACCTGCCAATTCTTGCCAAAGAGATTCTCTCCTGTGCAAGGTATATTCCCAAGTTTGTCCTGTACCCAGATTTCCAAGTCAGATGCCTGGAGCCAGGCAATTCTACGTGCACCTATGGCAATAACTGAGGTTCTGCTTATGCATTCAAAGCAGTCAAAGGCTGAACGATTCACAAACTTGGAAACATCCTGAGCATGTTTAACAAGAGCAAGATAATGTTGCCTTTTATCATCAGGCAGGAGAGGGCTCATAAGCTCTAAGTCTCTTGTGACTTCCTTAAGGAACATCCCCATGTACAAGATATAGGAACTGATCCTAGCATGGAAGCCTGGAAGGTTTGACGTCCAAAGGCGTCAAGAGTCCTACACTCACGTCCTGGAGGATTAGATGCATGCCTTTTTGCACTCTTCATCCGTCTCATGGCTGATTCCATCACCATGGAATGGTGTGGTAATTGAGTTTTCTGAAACCCAGGACAAGGAGGAACTCGATACATGGTGTAGAGTCTACGAGAATGAGGAGATGTGGTTAGAGGTGTTTCCCACAATCTTAACATAAGATCATGCAAGATCTCATGAATAGGCAGGGTAGCTGCCTCCTTGGGAGCTTTAGGATATTGAAGGATTTCTAATTCCTTTGCCCTAGGCTCCTTTTCAGGAGCCACTGTGATGGAAAGACCTTGGGCCACATCTCGGATAAAATCCTGAAAGGACATATCCTCTGGTGGAGACATCCTACGCTGAGGAGAAGAGGAATCCTCAGGAAGAAGTACTCTGGTATCAGCAGAGTCTTCGGAGTCTTCAGACTCATCCGAGGATTCAAAGTATTTCCAATCCGGGTGATCGTGCAAGGCACAGTACCGGTACCGATCGAAGTCGGTATCAGAGTAGACCGGTACCAACTTGTCGATGCTGGATAGAGACGTAGAATACCTGCCGATGTCGATGCAGTCGGTGCCGGTGTCGGTACTGGTTGAATTGTCTGAAGCAGTTTCAGGGGCATCGAGGCCGTAAGAAGAGCTGCCAGACTGCGTTCAATAGCCAAGAATCTCTGGTTTATCGACGCTGCGGATGCTTGGGTGTCGGTACCGGTTAAAGCGGCCGGAACCCCAGAGCATGGCACCAGTAGTTCTGCCGAGGTTGAAGCCTCGAGAACATCCAGGAGCCCCGTTAGTGCTTTGGAAGCCGAAGCCTCCTGCCGGGGCAATTTTGCCAGTGAAAGTCCCTCAAGGGCAACACCAGAGGCATCTCGATGCTTAGAAGGAGATCTACCCTTTGAGGACTGGCTAGATTTATGTTTAGTTACCTGAGATCCATGGGAGGAAGATGAAGCCATGGAAGACGTCAATGCCACGGAGACTGCATCGGAGGGAAAAAGGGTGCTAAGTTCAGCAGCTCGGTTTTGCTGGCCCCTTTTTGACATCAACCCATAGGCAGCACACTCTAAAATAGAGTGATCAGGACCTAAACATTTGAGGCACCACTCATGGGTGTCAGTGACAGAGGTAGTACCGCCACACTTAGAACACTTTTTAAAACCCGAAGCCGGTTTTTCCATCCTGAGGGAAAAAGTTGGGCCTAGTGCCCAAAATGGTGCGTGGCACCCGAGGAGAAATTTACTGCAAAAGACTCCAGAAAGAAAGGATTTTTTATTTTTTTTTAAAGAAAAAAGAAAACCACCGGTGGTACCGGTGTAGCGTCGAGGGAAGGCAGACGCGACCACAAAAAAGAAGAATATGAAGGGATTTTTTTCTGCGGTGACAGGATGTGCGACCTGTCGGCTCCGCAGAAAACGAAGAACTGGAGAGGGGGGAAAGGCGGGAAGGCAGCACGCAGGCGCTGTGGGATGCTCCCAAAAGCTTTCCTATTGGACGTGGGGGAGCGTTCCCGCGCAGGCTCCGTCAGTACCGACGATACCCATATGTGAAGACTACATTCTTGCTTGTTCCTGGAGATACACAGAAACATGATGACAGAAAAGGCTACATGGCCCATCTAGTCTGCAGTGGAGAGCGAAAGGTTGACAATATGAGAGTTGGAAGGGACTACAGTGGAGAAGACTGAGCTAAGGAGATGAGTGGGAATAGGATCAGAGGAGCAGGTAGTAAGTTTGGATGAGGAAAGGTGGTGAGTGGTATCCTCTTTATAGATTATAGAAAAGGAATAAAGGGTAGCAGAGGTGGGAGAGGGAGGGAATTGGGAGTGAAGAGGAGGAGAAGTAGCTGAACTTGTAGGGACTTGGAGTGTGACCTTGTGGATTTTGCCATGGAAGGAATCAGCCAGGGTTTGGTCAAAAAGGGAGGGAGGAATCGGAGGCATCTTGAAGAGTTGCGATTTGTAAAGAGACGGTGAGAGTCAGAGGCAAGATAGTAAGTCAGATGGAAATAATAGTTTTGTTTTACGAGTGCTATGGCCGATTGGAAAAAAACAAGCATGGATTTGAAGTGTAGAAACTCCACAAGGGTGTGGGATTTGAGCCAAGCACACTCAGCTGAGCAGGCACAGGAACATAGATAGCGGGTAGTGGAAAACAACCAGGGCTGAGGTACAGTATGCCTCGCAGGACATGGTATGGGCAGAGCAAGAGCATCCAGAGCAGTGGAGAGTGCAGTGTTATAGGAAGCTACTGCCTCATCAACAGACTCAGATGACATAGTGAAGGAAAGAGGTGATGAGACCGTGGAGGAGAGAGCCAATGGGTCAACTGCATGAAGATTTCTAAAGAAGTTGGATGAGACAAGGCAAGGTTGAGGTGGCGGGTGATGAAGAGTGAAGGCTAGCTGGTGATGGTCCAATAAGGGAAGAAGTGAGGTACAGAAGTTTGAGTGTAAGCAAGTAGAGAAGAATACAAGGTTGAGGTAGTGGCCTTGCTGGTGAGTGGGGAAGGTAGAGCAAAGCTGGAGGTTAAATGATGAGGTAAGGAATATGAGCTTTATAGCATAAGGGTCAGAGGAATTATCAACATGAATGTTAAAATCCCCAAAAATAAGGGAGGGGGAAGATGAATCCAGAAAGAAGGAAAGCCATGAGTCAAAGTCAGAGAGAAAGGTAGAGGTGGATCTGTCAGGGGATCAACAACAGCTAATCAGAGAGGTAGTGAAGTAAAAAGCCGGATGGAGTGGACTTCAAAGGAGAGAAAGGAGTGAGACTGAGGCAGAAGGAGGGGTTGAAGCCCAACACCACCACAATGGCCAGTGGGACGAGGCATGAGGATCTGTTCTGGGAGTGAGACAAAAATCTAGGGGGGGGGGGGGGTCAGGGCTGAGGTTGATATCTACAGAAGAGAGGAGGAGGAGTAGAAGAGTGCAGGGCAGACAGGAGATAGCATGATGGTAACAAGGATGAAGTTGTTTCAGAGAAAGGAGATGCCTGGATGACAGGGAGAAAATGGTGAAGCTGAAGAGCTGATGATAGGGTAGATGACAAGATGGTGGAGGAATTGAGGATGGTAAAGGGGAGATAAGGGGGCGGGGCTTGAAGGTGTTGGTAGGAGGGGAGACAATTAAGGAGAATGAGCAACAGGAAGAGAACATGTCAAGGAGCCATAAAGAGAGATGGAGAGGAGCACAGAAGTCAGAAGAAATAAAAGGATAGGTGGTAGAAATTGCAGGGGATAAAGTACATCTGTGAGTGATCGTGGTAAGAGACTAAGCCAGGGGGCGGGATAATAAGGAAGAGGGGGGAGAGAGAGAGACACACACACACAGCTGAAAACAGAGAGGGAGAGCTGAACAAAATCACAAAAGTACTGAAAAGTAAGGCACTCTAACAATAAGAGAACCCTGCAGGTATGGTAGGAATTTTCCAGTCCCCTGAGGCAATCAAAGATTAAGCGAATTGCCCAAGATCACAAGGAGCAGAGGGAAGCTAAATTATTGCAGGTTACTCTGGAACTATCTAATATTTCTAAATTTATGATACTTCTATACACTGACTTCTAGGCACAAAGAAAGCATAGTTACTCACCTGTAACAAGTGATCTACGGGAACAGCAGGAATTGAGTCTTCACATATGGGTATCGTCAGCACCAACGGACCACACACGGGAACGCTCCCCAGCGTCCTATAGGAAAGCTTTTGGGAGCATCCCACTGCACCTGCGCTGCTTCCTTCCTGCCTTTCCAACTCTCCCTCTTCAGTTGGGTTTGTAGCTGAGACAAAAGGAGAGAAAGAAAGAAGAGAGAGAGAGATAGAGATACAACTCCTAGGGGAGGTGGGTGGGTTGTGAAGACTCAATTCCTGCTGTTCCCGGAGATCACCTGCTACAGGTGAGTAACTATGCTATCTCCAGGAACAAGCAGGAATGTAGTCTTCACGTATGGGGACTCCCAAGCTTAGAGATGCCAGGGAGATGACCCCATAGAGCAGCTAAACCCTGGCTGAGGTGGGTCATGCTTCCTCCCAAGGATCTCTGGTATTGAAACCCGGGATGGGGGGGGGGGGCAGGAGTTGTTCTAAGTCTGAAAGAGATGCTGGAGAACAGCCTGGCCAAACGAGGCATCCCGACGGGAGTCCCTGTCTAAGCAGTAATGGGCCACAAAGGTGTGGACCGAGGACCAAGTGGCTGCTTTGTTGATGTCATCGATGGACACTGAGCGAAGGTTGGCCATAGAGGCAGCCATTGCTCTAACATTCTGAGCTGTGACATGACCTTCAAGAGAAAGTCCTTTACTCTCATAGGTAAAGGATATGCAGTCTGCAAGCCACCTGGAGAGTGTTCTCTTGGAGACTGGTAACCCCAGGTGGCTGGAATAAAAGGCAACAAAAAGCTGTGAAGACTTTCTATGCTGCCTAGTTCTCTGAAGATAAAAGGCTAAAGTTCTTTTACAATATAGAGTGTGCAGATTCCTTTCTGCACTAGAGGCATGAGGCCTAGGGAAGAAGACAGGAAGATAAACAAACTGGTTTAAATGAAAAGGCGAAACCACCTTTGGCATAGAGTGAGGATGAGTCCAAAGGACTACACTATCATGGTGGAACCTTGTGTAAGGAGGATCAGTCACTAAAGCTTGTAGCTCACTAATGTGCCTTGCAGAAGTGAGGGCAACTAGGAAGATTACCTTCCAAGAAAGAAGCTTCAGGGATGTAGTGGCTAAGGGCTTGAAAGGCGGCTTCATGAGCAGTCCGAGGACAAGATTTAAGTTCCATGCCACGAGTGGTGGCTTAATGGGAGGCTTAGTTAAAAGTAGACCCCTCAAACTGCAATACAAGTGGCTGAGACAGGTTGTCCATCAAAGGGCTTGTGGAAAGCCGCAATGGCACTAAGGTAGACTCTTGCCGAATTAGTCTTGAGACCAGAAGATGAAATATGGAGGAGATACTCCAGTAACGCCTCTACGGGAACTGAAAAAGGATTAAGTTCCTTCTTTGAACACCAGACAGAGAACCTTTTCCACTTAAAGGCATAAGCCCGCCTTGTGGAAGGTTTTCTCAAGGCCAAAAGGATATCCTTAACCGGTTGAGAGATGTTGATATCCTGGAATTCTAAGCTCTCAGCAACCATGCCATCAGGTGTAAAGACTGAGGATTTGGGTGCAAAAGCGTCCTGTTCTCCTGGGATAGAAAGTCTGGAGCATATCCCAAGTCCAGAGGTCTGGCTTGAGAGAGAGGTAGAAGCAGTGGATATCACGTCTGTCGTGGCCAGCGTGGGGTTATTGAGGATCATATGGCCCCCTGCCTCTCTGGAGTTTGAAGAGTCTTGGGAATGAGTGGAATGGGTGGTTAGGCATACAGGAAGTCCTGACCCCAGTGGAGGTGGAAAACATCCCTTGTCTGTTCTGAGCCGGAATTCTGGAACAGAATCGGGGAAGTTTGGCATTCTGAGGACTTGCAAATAGGTCTATATCTGGGGTTCCCCAGATTCAAAAGATTTGAGCCGTCTGTTCTGAATGAAGAGACCACTCGTGCGGCAGCAGTACTCGACTGAGTTTGTCTGCCAGGAGATTCTGTGTGCCTGGGAGATACACCACTAATAGGTGAATCTGAAGGCCTCTTGTGAAGGACCAGACGTGTAGAGCTTCGTTGCACAATGCCCGAGAGCCTGTTCCACTCTGCTTGTTTATGTAGAACATGGCTACCTGATTGTCTGTCTGGACAAGGACTGTCTTGTAGCGCAGATGGTCCTGAAAAACTCGAAGAGCATAGAATATGGCTCTGAGTTCCAGTAGATTTATGTGAAGACAAGTCTCCTGTTGGGTTCAGAGACCTTGAGTGGAGAGACTGTACGTGTGAGCCCCCCAACCTGACTTGGACGCATCCGTCGTCAAGGTAGCTTGGTGCAGTGACTGCTGAAAAGGTGACCATACAAGAAGGTTTTCCAGTGATTGCCACCACTGAAGGGATGAAACGAGGCATGCCGAGTTTCTGATTTTGTCCGCCAGGTGACCTGACGCCTGTGACCACTGAGAGGCTAGGGTCCACTGGGCTGCTCGCATGTGTAGGCGAGCGTAGGGGAGCACATGTACAATGGACGCCATATGCTCCAGCAACAAACATCTCTCGAGCAGTCAGGAAAATTTTCATAGCTGCTTGAGACGCCAGTTGAACTATTCGAGCACATTGGAGCTGTGGCAGGAAAGCCCTTAACTGCCGTGTGTCTAGCAGAGCCCCTATGAACTCTAGAGACAGAGAAGAGGTGAGATGGGATTTCGGGAGACTTATGACCAATCCCAAATATTGCAGGATTTGAATCGTGCAGGAAAGAGCAGAGCTGGCTTCTGGAGCTGTTGGTGCTCGGATCAGCCAGTCACCTAAGTAGGAGAAGACGATACTTGTTTAACTCCCTGAGACCAGTATGGGCCTGTACCCTCCTGTTTTCTTTGGAATGAGGAAGTAGGGGGAGTAAAAGCCCAGACCTTGTTGGGAAAGAGGTACCTCCTCTATCGCTCCCTGAGAAAGGAGTGAGGTGACCTCTTGACACAAAAAAGTGGTGAGGGGGGCCGAGTACTGAACTCTCTTGGAGTAGAGAGAGGGGGCATACTGTGAAAGTGGAGTTTGTACCCCTCTGTCACTATGGAGAGAGTCCAATGCTCTGATGTTATCTGCTGCCATCTTTTGGCAAAGAAACACAGTCTGCCTGGCATGTTAAGAGGCTCTGGTATTTCTAGAGGAAGGATGACTAGGTTCTCTAGAAAGGAGTCAAAGATCTTGCGGAGGCTGTCTCTACTGAGCTGGTTGAGCTCTGGGGACTTGAGCCTTTCTCTGTTTCGGCTGCTACTGCCCCTTCTGGGGAGCATGGATTGGACAGTGGACAGTTTGGGTGCAAGGATAGAATTTATTTTTCTTGCTGAAAAAGGGTTTCTTAACTGTCTTTTTCTTAGCTGGGTTGGCAGAGGTCCTGGATAGTCTATTTAAGGTAGTGTTCTTGGACTCAAGCTGAGCAGCTTTATCCTGCCAGTCCTTGTCAAAAAGGTTTTCTCCTGAGCAAGGAATATTCCCCAGCTTATCTTGCACCCACTGTTCTAAATCAGATACTTGTAACCAAGCAATCAGACGTGCATCGATAGAAATAGAGGTCCTGCTAATGCATTCTTAATCAAAGGTTGCCCTGTTCATGAACTTAGAAACATTTTGGGCATGCTTAACCAGAGTAAGGAAATCGGCCCTCTTGCCATCGGGGAGAAGAGGAGCCATGAGTTCCAAATCTTTAGTAACCACTCAAAGAAACATACCCATGTAGAGTATGAAAGAACTTATTCTGACCGACAGCATAGAGGCCTGAAAGCATCGACGACCGAAGGCATCAAGAGTCCTCGCCTCATGGCCTGGAGGGTTAGTAGAATGTGTCTTGGCACTTTTGATCCGGCGCATTCCGTGGAATGGTGTGGTAACTGTGTTTTTTGGAACCTGGGACACTGTGGTACCCGATACATTGTTATCGAGTCTTTGAGAATGGCCTGGAGGGTTAGAAGAATGTGTCTTGGCACTTTTGATCCGGTGCATCGCCGATTCCACAACCATGGAATGGTGTGGTAACTGCGTTTTTTGGAACCTGGGACACTGTGGTACCCGGTACATTGTATCGGGTCTTTGAGAATGTGGCGACACCGTTAAGGGTGTTTCCCACATTCTAAGCATGAGATCATGCAAAATCAGGTGTATGGGAAGGGTTGCGGCCTCCTTAGAGGCTGCCGGATACTGAAGAATTACAAGTTCTTCAGCTCTCGGTTCCTTCTCAGGGGGTCATGGTGATCGAGAGGCCCCGAACCACATCCCATATAAAGTCTTGAAAAAACATGTTCTCTGGAGGAGACATTCGACGTTGTGGCGAAGGAGAGGGATCCTCCGGTAGAACCGCTCCGGTATCTATGGATTCATCAGAATCAGAAGACTCGAAGTATCGACGGGCTGGGTGCTCTTGTACTGCCTGTCAATGGTATCGAAGTCGGCATTGGAATGCCTCGATACCAGACCCTTTATGCTGGACACCGACTCTAGGGCTAGCATGAGTGGTAGCATGGAGAGCAGCGCAACGGTGGATGCAGATACATCCGGTACCGGAATCTGTACCAATGGCTGCAGGACCGATTGTAGCCGCTTTAGCAGTAAGGAGGCTGCTAACAAGGTCGCAAGACTGCGCTCAATTGCTAGGATGCGTTGATCCATGGAGCCTGCCGATGTCTGGGTGTCCATACCGGCGGAGCGGGCCACGACCCCAGTACATGGCACCAAGAGCTCTCCGGAGGTGGATGCCTCGGGAACATCGTGGGACCCCGTTAATGCTTTGGAGGCAAGGACCTCCTGCCGGGGTTGTTTGGCCGGTGTATTCTCCTCGAGGGCAATGCTAGAAGCATCTCGATGCTAAGGAAATCTACCCTTTGAGGACTGACCGGTCTTCGAAGATGACCTGGGTTTGGTTATCTGAGATCCATGGGAGGAAGATGAAGCCTTGGACGACATCGATGCAACGGACATTGCATCCGAGGCAAACAGGGTGCTGAGTTTCGCAACTCTATTCTGCAGGCCCCTCTTAGTCATCTTTCTGCAGAGGAGACACTCCGATGGAGAATGGTCTGGGACCAAACATTTAAGGCATCAGTCATGGGTGTCGGTAGCAGAAATGGTACCGCCACATTTAAAACATATTTTGAAACCACTAGTTGGTTTCTCCATTTTGAAAGAAAACGGGGCCTAGTGCCAAAAATGACACGAAGCACCAAGAGGGGACAGACCCTCAAGAAAATCTTTTTTTTTTAGAAAAACGAGGAAGGAAATAAAGACGACACCGGTGGTACCGGTGTAGGCATCGATGGGAAGGCAGACGCGACCACAAAAAAGAAAGCTTTCTGTGGTGACAGGAGTCGCTGCCTGTCAGCTCCGCGGAAAACGAAAAACTGAAGAGGGAGAGTTGGAAAGGCAGGAAGGCAGCAGCGCAGGGGGATGTGCCCAAAAGCTTTCCTATAGGACGCTGGGGAGCGTTCCCACGCGGGCTCCGTCGGTGCCAACGATACCCATATGTGAAGACTACATTCCTGCTTGTTCCTGGAGATAAGCAGTGTATTCTGACAAGACATTATAAGGATGGTATAAAAGGTGAAATTTGACCTTACCTGCTAATTTTCTTTCGTTGAGTCTCTCCAGTCCAGTCCAGATGCATGGGTTATGCCCTATCACCAGCAGATGGAGACTGAGAATCACAGGTTTTGATATCACACTATAAGGGTTCTGTGCACATTCTCTCACTCCAGTATTCTAATAACAAAGTAGACCCCAGAAAGAGCAATGTTAAACCACCTTGTAACGAACATATAACCACCAGTTAAATTGATATTTATTTATTTATTTACATTCTCTTATATACCGCGCTATTCTGCATCAGTGCGGTTTACATTGAACAAACTGAAATTACATTGAACAGGGCATTATAACTTGGAGATAACTATTTTACAGGGAACATGGGCTATGGAGGGTTAAGTGGCTTGCCCAAGACCACAAGGAGCACCTGTGGGACTAGAAACCCCAGTCCTTCTGGCCCAAGGTTGCTGTCCTCTAGTGGGATTTGAACCACCGACCTTCCGGTCTGAAGTACCTTGCCCCAACCACTAGGCCATTCCTAGATATAGAGTACTTAGAGCTACCACTCTAGAGAGAACCAACCATTAGTGAAACATGTATTGAGTGTGCAATGTTATTGAATGAAAAAGTGTTTGAGAAAGAAAATAAGGAAGAACAGGCAGCTAAAAATGGGTTATACATAATATTCCATATTAGGGCTTGCTTAAAGAGAAACCAAAGATGGGTGGTTTCTGGAGTGCACTGGAGAGACTCAACGAAAGAAAATGAGCAGGTAAGGTCTAGTTTTACCTTTCTTAACGTCCCCTCCAGTTTAGTTCAGATGCATGGGATGTACCAGAGTAGTACTCACAAATGGGTGGAACTCACAAGCCCGGCCTGCAACACCCATATTAACATTGAATATGTTGGCAGATAAAGACCAGTATGGTTCATCTTGTTTGCCCAGCAAGGCAGCAAACGTAGGTGCATCCCAAACTGCACATCGCTTCTAGCCTGAAAATCTAGGTAATACTGATGCACAATAGTATTTAGAGATGACCAAGTCACCGCTTTACAGATATCAATTGGAAGGATGTGACTATACTCAGCCCACAAAGCAGCTTGCACCCTGGTTGAGTGAGTACATGCAAGCTATTTGTAAGGGGTCTGTGCTTCAGTAAATATGCTGACACAATAGTCTCTTTCAACCACCATGCAATAGAAGCCTTTGACGCCACCTCACCACCCTTGTGTGGTCCCCCAAAAAGGATAAAAAAGATATTTGGATTTTCAAAAGGGTTTAGAATGCTTAAGATAATGGCGCAGGATTCTTTGGATGTCTAACAGGTGCAACAGTCGCCCATCCAAGCTTTCATCTGAGCCAGACAAGACAAGGAGTGATACTGCTGATTAAGGAGGAACAAGAACACATCCTTTGGCAAGGAAGGAATCGGTTATAAAACTACTTTCTCTCTAGAAATTACCAGAAAAGGTTCCAAACAAGATAAGGCTTGAATCTCCGAGATTCTCCAAGGCGAGCATATAGCCACCAGAAAGACTGCTTTCAAGACGAGATCCTTAAGCGCAGCACTCTTTAGCGTTTCAAAGGGAAGCTCTGTCAAAGCTGACAAAACCAAAGATAGGTCCCACAGTTGCACCCACTGACACACTGGCTTGACTGCTTTGAGAAAAACGCACCATATCTAGATGGGAGGCTAGAGAAACACCTAGTATTTGCCCTTTATAGCAGGATAAGGCGGCCACCTGCACACATAGCAAATTCAATGCAAGGCCATTGTCCAATCCATCTTGCAAAAAGTATAGCACATGTGGAACTAAAGCTGACAGCAATCACTGACCTTTCTCCACACACCAACTCTTGAAAACCCACCAAATTCTAATATAAGACAATGAAGTGGAATGCTTCTGAGTCCGAAGCAAAGTGGCTATAACCTGAGCCGAGTGGTCTTTCTTCCTCATCCTAGCTCTCTCAAGAGCTAGGCAATAAGCAAGAATTGATCTACTTGTGACATGAGAAGTGGACCCTGCGACAATAGATTGTCCGGCACGAGAAGGTGCCACGGCACGTCCACTGTTAGCCTGCCCAGATCTGCAAGGTCAATCTGGCGCTACGAGGATCATCAGCCCCAGATGTGATTCTATCTTCTGAAGAATTCGCCCGATCAGAGGCCAGGGAGGAAACACATATAGCAGGCCGTTCTTCGGCCACATGTGAACTAGAGCATCCAGACTTTCGGAGATTCTTTCCCACCTGCGACTGAAGAACCTGTCCACTTTGGCAATGGCTGCAGATGACATCAGATCCATGATCGGCTGACCTCAGTGTTGGACTATACTACGAAAGACTGAGTCCCTCCAGGGCCCATTCCCCTGGATCCAATTGATGCCAGATGAGAAGAGAGAAATTAGACTTACCTGCTAATTGTTGTTCCAGTCCAGTCCCGTACATCTGGGTAGTGCACCTCCTCCAGCAGTTTGGAGACCGAGCATGTCATCTTTTTGATGACACTAGTGTACATATGCAGCTGGCACTGCCCACCAGCCCCTGTACCTATTGACAAAGCAGAGGAGCAACAAATAAGTAGTTAAAGATGCAACAAACACTTCTATGTCTAAATAAACTAGTACCCCCCTCCGTCCCCTTGAAAGGATACCCCATGCCTCCCTCCAGGATGGGGAGGCCTACCTGTTGAGCAACTCCAACCAGCGGGAAGCGAGCAACCGACAGCTCTTCTGGTCTGCCCCTCCCCCAAACACTGATTACACACCCCTCCCCGGCTCCCCCTGGCCACTTCCTTCACCAAGGGAACCAGCTTCAGGACCAGGGTGTGCATAGATTATCACAGAAAACACTCAGGGAGGGTTCCGGGACTGGACTCGAGTTCCTCAAGGAATAATAAGCAGGTAAGTCTAATTTCTCTTTCCTTATCATCCCTCCACTCCAGGCCTGCACCTCTGGGATCTATCAGAGCAGTTAAACTAATGGGAGGGACCCGCACAACCAGCCTGAAGCACTGCCGATCCAAAACGAACGTCCCCCACCGCCTGGACATCCAGGAGAAAATGTTCAGATAAAGTATACCATCCTACAGATCTCCACTGGCGGAACTAAAGTATACTCTGCTCACGAGGCTGCCTGACCCCTAGTGGAATGCATCTGCAACCATGCCGGCACTGCTCTACTCTTCAAGATGTATGCAGGCGTGATTGCCTCACTGATCCATCTGGAAATGGAGGCTTAGTTTCCGCCTCACCTTTGTGCGACCCGCCAAACAGAACCAACAGACGATCCGATCTCCAAAAGGATGAAGCCCTTTTCACATACCTTCATATCCAAGTGGCACAGCTGTGGCGTGGCAGAGCCCATATCCTCTCTCACCCACATCTGAGCTCAACAGAGCTGGTAAGAAAACGGCCTGATTTACATGAAATGCTCACACCACCTTGGGCAAAAATGAAGGTACCGGGCGCAGGACCACTTTCGCCTTGGAGAAGGAAAGGAATGGCTCCTAGCATGACAGGGTCCGAAGCTACGAAATCCTGTATGCCGAGCAAATCGCAACCAGGAATGCCATTTTCAGAGTCAAATCCCTCAGGAAAGCTCGACGCAATGGCTCAAAGGGGTCCCCAGACAGCACCATCAGCACCAGATTGAGATCCCAAGGCGGTACCACTGCCCTCTTTGGCAGACGGAGGTGGGTCACCGCCCCTAGAAAGCTCAGCCCATCTGGGTGTGTACCCAACAGCACCTTGTGGACTTTCCTGTCATAACCGGAAATCGCCGTCAGTTGCTACTCAAGGAACTGGCAGCTAGACCCTTATCAAAACTGGATTGCAAGAACGTCAAGATGTTCGGGACGGAGGCACTGGAAGGGTGCACCTGCCTCTCTCCGCACCATGATTCAAAGATGCGCGTCAGGTTCGTAGACCACCTCTGGGCCTGTAGCAAGGTCGCTATCCCCGAGCCTGATTATCCTTTCTTCTTTAACTTCGCCCTTTCAAGAGCCATGCCGTAAGCAATAATTGATCCACCTGGGACATACGAAGCGGCTCCTGTGTCAAAAGGTCCTTCCAACCGGAAGCCACCGCAGTCAATCCGCCAGTATCCGAATCAAGTCAGCATACCACTGGCACCTCGGCCAGTCTGGTGCCACCAGAATTACAAATCCCTGGGTGCACCTCCAGCCACTGCACTAACTGGCCTATGAGCGCCCAAGGGGAAAAACAGAGAAGACCCTCTTTGAGCCACTGCTGAATTAGAGCATCCAGGCCCTTGGACTTACTTTTCTTCTGCTGTAAAACCAGCAGGCCTTGGCAGACTCCAACACTAGCATTAGGTCCATGACCGGTATATGCCCCATCGGCGGACCACCTGCTCAAAAACCTCCTGATTGAGCTGCCACTCTCCAGGTCATTGCGCACTCGGCTGAGGTAGGCTTCCGTCACACTGTCAACTCTTGCTACGTGCAGCGCCGATAATGCCTGGAGACGAATCGCTTCCCATCCAAACAGCTTTTCGGCCTCCTCCTCCAGGGCTGCACTGTCTGTGCCTCCTTGCCGGTTGATGTAAGCCACCACGGTCACATTGTCTGAGAGGACTTGGATAACTTTCCCCTGCAACCATGGCTCGAAACTTTCTAGCACCAAGGTCACCGCTCGCATCTTGAGCCTGTTGATCGACCAGAGGGTCTCCTGCAGACTCTTGTCCCTGAACAAAGTGTCCTTCGCAATGGGCTCTCCAACTTGATAGGCTGGCATTGGTCATCAGAAGAACCCACACCGGGGACTCCTTCCAGGCTCCCCACATGCAGCCATCAACTGAGGGCTCTCCTGGCGCTCCGCAGGCAGGGGAGTACTTGGGACAGGGGTTGACTCTGATGGGACCATCGACTGAGCAGAGCCCTCTGCAGTGGTTGCATGTGCGCCCTTGCCCATAGGACTAGCTCGAGAGTGGTACCATGGTCCCCAGAACCTGCAGATGCTGCCACTCTGATGGTCTTGCCATCTTCAGGACCTGCCGTATCCACTGTCGTAGCTCCTGCGCCCAGCAAACCGGCAGGAAAATCCTGCCCATGCAGGTATCAAAGCACGCTCTCAAATACTCTAGCTCCTGGGCCAGCTGTAACTGACTCTTGGCCAGGTTGACCCCAACCGAGACTTTAAAGGATCTCTCCCACCTGCGCTGTTGCTCTTTTTGCTATCATCCCTGGACTTCGCCTGGACCAGCCAATCGTCTAGGTACGGGTGGACGAGAACCCCACCACCTTGGTGAAGGTATGGGGAGTGGTCGCCAGACCGAAGGGCAATGCTTGAAACTTGAAATGGCTCCTTGGCACCACAAAGTGGAGAAACTGCTGATGTTCTGGATGGATGGGAACGTGCAGATACACCTCTGCGAGATCGAGAGTCACCCAAAATCTCTGCTTCCTACCACCATTATTACTGTGAAAACACAGTACCTGGAGACAGTAGTTCATGCCCTTGAAGTCGAGAATTGGGCGAAAGGAACCTTCCATTTGGGCACCACAAAATACATAAAGCATCGACCGCAGATGTACTGGTCTCGCAGAACCAGTTCCACGGCTCAAAGGAGCTCGTTCTTGCTCCGACAGTGGGTATAGGCGCGTCATGGATTGCACCCCTTTAAGGCCAACCTCCGGCAGATCCCACTCATTCTGGATCTTCTGTCTTACTATTCCATGTACTGGTAAGACTTTCTGCGATTTCTGTACTGCCTAGAACAGCGGATCCTACAGTGCCTCTTCCTCTGCCGGGAGGTTAGCAGACATATTCAGGGCCTTGAGGGTCTCCAAGGCACACATAGAATGTGAGCCCTTTGGGAACAAGGAATTGTATCAGTACCTGCTTGTAGTGATTGTAAACCGCTCTAATGGCCTTCGGCCTGGGCCGTATATCGTGAAATTGCATAACCATAAGCATAAAGATGAGCACTGTAGCTCCTCCCGGCGGAAAACCCAAACAATCCGGGCCTGATCCTCCTGTTCTAGGCTCTCTCCTCCTTCCAACTCCTCCTGCAGATCTAGCTCCGTGTCAAGGTCTTCCCCATCCAGCCCCTCCGACAACAGCGATTGCTGCCACTCCTCTAAGCCTCTAGCCCACTTAGACGCCACTGCTCCCGACTCATGCTCTTTTGCATCTGACATCCTTTTAGCCCTGTGTTCTGGGGCTGAGGAGCCACTTGGTAGGCAAAACACCTTCTGCAAAAGTAAGAAAAGTCCGGTGAGAACTCCCCCGGAGCCCTACTGCTCCCTGTGCTCAAGGGGTGGATGGTCCCAGGCATCGTGCAGGGACCGGGGGGGGGGGGGGCGGGCGGATCCGTTGAAGGTAACATGGCGCCCCCAGGGTCTCTTGCAACCGGGAGAGACACTCTTGCCTTATCTCATCCTGCAGGTCCTGCTCCCATTACAGCCTCTTGTGTGCAGTTTAAGCAGACGCCTGCCTCCAAGACCACACCACATCGGGGACTGCATATCTTGAGGATTTTTAGACTGTGTTGCAGTGTTGAATCTTAAAGATATGAAATGGACCTTGCCCTGATCCAATCAAACTGACACGTTCTCCGAGTAAAGTTTACGTTTTTCTTCTACTACTACAAATGGCTATAAGGGAGTACAGCTTCCCTTACAAGCAATATTACAGATTTAATAGTTACATAATCTGGGCTAAGCGACAAAAGATGGAAGGATTTCATTTGCGTCCAATCCACTGACTGACTATCTTTCAAATTACATACATTTCTTGTATGTAGGTACTTCCTGTCTTCCCCAGAGCTGTAGCTGCTACAAACCTATTTGCAACACTTTTTTTTACACTTATCTTTATTTCTGTCTGACTTTTTATCTGACCCTTCTCAGGAGAAAGCAACAATGTCTCAACCAAGTGGCAGTTACATCACCTGACCTAGCACAACAGCCCTCTGAAAATCTGCCCAGCAACAAACAATGGCCTATCTGATTAGGCCTTTCCCACATGTCTGCATCAAGTCATTGTGCACTGAATCAGTTTTGATCTGTATAATACAAGGAATGCTTAAGGATTAAGTGGGGTTCACGCCCCTTGATACCATCCTATACCAGGCACTGCGGTCTGGCCGGCATGGTGGGAAAGGCTGGGGGCACTCCCCAGAAATGCCCTCAATCTGTACCCGGGTAGGTAAAAGGATCCCCAGCACAGTGCAGCTCCACAGGCTCAGGCACAGAGCACTAGAGTACTTGAACTAAAACAAAATAAAACCAAACCAAAATCAAATTAACTGAAACTGAAATTAAAAAGAAACTGCAAATGGCCCCCTAGGAAGAGGCTGCTCTGTCCTGCTTTATTCTCTGGTAGCTGCCTCTCCCAGGCACCCAAAACACAGCAGGGGGTTAAACACATGCAGGTCTGAATAAGAAGAAATAGCGCCTAAATGCAGCAGGGGGAGTTTCCCACGCCGCTGCAGGCCACTCTCTGTCTCCTTGCGTTCTGGCTGTTGCTAGGGGTTCCTGCTGTCCTCTCCCCCCCCCGCCACTCTTACCTTGGAGCCTCTTTGCCGCATGGCTTTTCTACCCCTCGTGCTCAGCCTTCCTTCCCAGCTTCGGCACTGAGGGGGGTGACTCGGAGCTGCCAGCTTTCACTGCTGTCAAGCAACTGCAGCCCCTGCAGCGGCTCCTCCGGATTCGGGAGCAGCCAGATGTCTCGGACTGAGGAAGGTCCCCACAGAACTCCCCCCCCGAAATCCTGGGGGGATAGGAGGAATATCCTCCCCTCAGCCCTGTTGTCCCCCAGGTTCTCTCTATTGCTTCTGATTGTTTTTGGTTTTTTTTTTTACACTTCTGCCTTTAAAAACAAAGAAACCTGCACCTTAACAGGGGAAATAAAAGTAAACTCTAAATAAACTTATCTCCTTAGTTGTCTCTTCAGTGAGTCCAGCACTCTGGCTCACAACCTCCTCCAGCTGTTTGGAGACTGACCTTACTGGGGCTGGTGGGCGGTGCCAGCTGCATATGTACACTAGTGGCATCAAAAAGATGACATGTTCAGTCTCCAAGCTGCCGGAGGAGGTGCACTACCCAGAGGTGCAAGACTGGACTGGAGGGATGATAAGGAAGTCTGCTTGCACATTCTTTCTGGCTACATGTGCTGCCGATAGTGTCAGCAGTTTTGCCTCTGTCCACTGAAGGAATGGAGCTCTCTCTTCAGCCAGAGCTGCACTTCCTATGCCACCCTGATGATTGATGTAAGCTACTGTGCTCGCGTTGTCAGAGAAAATCCACACCACTCTGTGGTGGAGAAGAGGGAGAAAGCACTGCAGAGCCAAAAACACTGCTTGCATTTCTAAGCGGTTTATGGACCAGGAACTCTCCTCTAGAGACCAAAGACCCTGCGCCACTTGGGACAGGAAATGCGCCCCCCCCATCAGAACAGACTGACATCAGTGGTCACCACTACCCAACCGGGTGGTTCTAACGGCACTCCTGCCGACAGTTTTGTGGAGTCCAGCCATCAGTGGAGGCTCATCTTTGCCTCTTGTGAGCATGGTAACCATCTCACGAGTGCATGTCTCTGAAGAGACCAACGTGACAGCAGAGCTTTTTGCAATGGACGCATATGCACCCTGGTCCATGGAACCAAATCCAAGGTGGCCGTCATAAAGCCTAGTAACTGAAAATAATGCCACACTGAGGGTGCCTGCATTCGTAAAAAATTTTAGATCTGCTCCTGAACCTTCCTGACTTGCTCCACTGGCAGGGACACTAGACCTCTCCATTTCGAAATGAGCCCCCAGGTAAACGAGATCCTGCGACAGTACCAACTTGCTCTTCCTGAAGTTGACCACCCAATCTAACTTTTGAAGGAACGCTATCACACGTTGCGTGACTTCGCAACTTTCTTGCGCCGACTTCACTCTGATCAGCCAGTTGTCCAGGTACAGGTATACCAACACCTCTCTATAGAAGGCGAGTGCTGCCACCATCACCTTTGTGAAGGTCCAGAAAGCCGTCGCCAGGCCAAACGGTAGAGCCCGGAACTGAAAATGCCCAGCAGTATGGCAAACCACAGGTAATGCTGATGCTCCGTACGAATGGGGATATGAAGATAAGCCTCTGTGATATCTAGGGCAGTCAGAAACTTGCCACACTCATTGATAACAAAGTTTTCACGTGAAAGTGTGGCACCCGCAAAGCCCTGTTGATGTACTTGAGGTAGAGGACTGGAAAAAGGACTCCTCTTTTTTCGAAACTATGAAATGGAGTATTGACCTTGTCCGCACTGGTCTGGAGAGACCTTGACTACTGCCTGAAGATGGATTAGCCTGTCAAGCGTGTTCGCTACCATTCTGGACTTGGCCTGAACCTTGCAAGGAGAAAACATAAAAGCATCAGAGAGGTCGAGCCAGCTCTAGAGAATATCCTTCCCGAATGACTTCTAAAATCCATTGATCGGAAGTAATCTAAACCCAAGTGGAGTGAAAGTGTTGCAGTCAACCTTCTATGAAAGTCAACTCCTACTGGGTTCCCCTGACTTCATTGTGGCTTCTTGGGTGCATCTGCGACTCCCGAATAGCAGCCCCTACCTGTTCCTCTACTTACACAAAACGACTGCAACCCAAAAGGATAGCGGCCTCACTGAAATGGAGCAAATTGGATGGCATGAAACCTCTGGAAATCTCTGAACTGGCCCTCTCAATGAAACCGTAGATTTAGCACTCTTAGGTTCGTCCTCTGCAAGTCTCACCCCCTTGGACAAGTCCTTTACCAACCTGTCTAATGTTTTTCCAAAAGTAGTTTACCATTAAAGGGGAGCTTACTGAGGCGAGTTACGGAAGAAACATTTGTAGACCAATTACGCAGCCAAAGAAAATGGCGAGCTGTGATCACCAATGTCTTACTCTTGGCAGAGGTCCTTACCAAATCGTATAATGCATCTGTCAGGTATGCCGAACCTGACTCCAACCTTGCTGTCTCAGACTTCGCATCTTGAGGAGCCGGTTCTGAATCCCGTAAACTCTGCGCCCACCTTAAACATGCCTATGCCACATATGCCCAACGAACAGAAGCTTGCAAGGCCAAGGTGCTGACTTTGAAGGATTGTTTCAAGAAAGTCTCAAGCTTCCTATCTTGGGCATTCTTTAAGGCAGCACCATCTTCAATTGGAATGGTTGTCTTTTTGGTAACCGCCAAAACTAGCACATCCACCTTTGGCAACTTGAGGAGATCCCTCTCTATCAACAAGATCAGGTACATAAGGGACATAGCCCTTTCAACCCTGGAAACCAGCCTCTGGTATCTCCCATTCTATCTCAAACATCTCCTTAATGGCAAAATGCACCGGAAAGGCCCTTTGGGACTTTCTTATTCCCAATAACAGAGGATCTTCAAGGGTTGCTTCTTCCACCAGGAAATCTTGAGGGATATTTAGTGCTGCTAAGGACTAAGTAATTAACACAGATAATTCCTCTCTACAAAACACCCAAATACTGGAGTCTTCCCCTGGTGGAATTTCCCCATCCTCAAAATCAGCTGCCGAAGTGTCACTCCAAAGCCCTGACAGACCCTCAAGTGGATCCTCTAAACGATGTCATTTTAATGCGGGTGCTATCACCTCCTTAACAAGTGAAGGTTGTTCTCGCCCAGAAGCACCCCTTTGCATTGGAACAGCCACCAGGCCCTGCTTCATGCAGTAGGCCTGGTGTAATAGCAGAACTAAATCCAGTGAAAAAGGACAACTTGCTACATCCCCCCGAAGGTGCGGGAAAAAAATCCCGTACCTCCAAAATGTCTCCTGTGAGAAAAGCCGCTGGAGATAAAATGGTTGCGGTTCCCACCAGAAGCGTGGGGTCCTGCGGCTGAGGTGCAACTCCAGAATTGCGCATAAAATCATTTTCCTGAGTCTCTGAATGTCCAAGGTAGATTTAGCCTCTGGAAAGCCATCCTCCGTGGCCCGGTTCCCCTCTGTATACGTGCAGCAAAGACCTGCTGATGACACCGGAACCTGACAGTTACCGCAAGCTGTGCATACCCAAGCTGTGCAATGGAAGGCATTGCAGTGGCACGGTTTTAATATGGTCAAACTCCAACAGTAATAGGAGAAAAATAAAATTACTCACCTGCCCAACTGAAGAAGTCGGCATAGTCACCAGGAGAACTTATCAGAGCCAGAGCCCTTTCAGCTCACTGCTCAACCAGTTGTGCACCTTTTTTTAAAATCTTTTTTATTCAGCAATTAAAGGGCCAGGCTAGAACAGCAGCACAATCGACTGACTTTAAAGTTTAGTGATGGGGAACCAAGCCAAACCAGGGAAGGGATCTGGACCACCAGGTAATTTACCCCTAAAGACACCAAGGGCAGACTCAACAGCTCTGGTTCTCTAAAGAGCAGCACCCTATTCAATTTTTCTTTTAAATTCCTTTCCATGGAGTCCAGACCGCACAGTTCATCACCATCTGCTGAAGACTGAGAAATACTAGAGGGGATGTGTACAGAACTCTTGTAGTATAACTTCATCAAAATCTGTGATTCTCAGTCTCCATCTGCTGGTGATCGGGCATAATCTATGTGTCTGGACTGGAGGGAAGATAAAGAAAGGGAACACTCTGCTTATAGGCAACTTTAATCTCCCAAATGTATTTTGGAGCCTACCTGTTGTAGCATTAACTATGAATTGAGCAATCCTAGATACCATTCAAAGGTCTTTCCTTGGGCAACCAGTTAGACTGGTAAACTAAAACAGTGTTTTTCTACCTTTTAGAGTAGTAAATATCCTCAAACTTCAGAAAATGTTCATAGGCACCCCTAGCAGGAGGGATTAATCTGGTGCCATGCAAAGCACAATCACCAAATTTTATTTTTTTAATCAGAGTTTTGTGCAAGAAAGGCATAACTCAGGCAAGACAGAATAAGTGTTAGAGGGAAAAATAAAAAGAGAAAGAGGAGAGAAAAAAGAGACAGGCAGGGATGATGAAATAGGGGACAGACCACAACATATCTATTGCCCTCCACAAAAACAGTAACATGAGTAGTGGTGATGGTGGTGCTTTTATGGGGGATGGGAAATCCTAACAATCTCTCATGCCCCTCTCAAAATCAGGGTTTAATTGCCTCAAGATAGCATCTCTTAAATGCCAATTCCCTCTGCTCCCTAATCTGCTCTCACTCTGTAGTGTCCTATGCAGCCTTACCCCTTTCCCTCTCGCCTTGCCTCCCCACTTTTCTCCAGTCTCCTACCCAGCAACGGTATCTCACCAATTGTTCTTTTCCTAACACTAATCAACAGCTCCCTTCTTATTCTTCCCTTCTGTCCCTCCCTCTTGCCTGCCACCCCAGTGAGACACCACTTGCTTTTGCTCTCTCACCACTTTACTCTCTTCTCTCTGATCACCACTCCCTTTCCTCCACTTATCCTGTCCATCATTATTTTTCTCTCATGTCAACAATGCCCAGCAGTTTCCAACCTGGGACAATTTCTTTTCCCTCCTAACCTACCTCACTTGTTCCCCCTTGCCTTCCCCAACCCACCTAGTATCAATATCCCCGGCCTGTCCTCCCCTCCCAGTTATTATTGGATTACAACCAAAATAGTCTCTATCTGCATTCTGTAATCCTTTCTAGCCCAGAGATGTCCAAGCATGCCAGGGGAGCACTGTTAGCAGTCTTCTCCGGCAGGTCTGCTATGTCTGACTTCAAGGGGAAACAACAGCAGTGGAGAAAAATACTTCAAATGGCAGCAGTGGGAAGCATAAAGTGGGCTTGTGAAATATGAGGTAGTTGCACAGAATGTATAACTGCTCCACCTCCTGCATAGCAACAGGCTATCTCCAGTGCCTGCATCATCAACTGCTGCCTTGCATTGGTTGGCTGCGCCTGCAGAAAAACAGTACTGGTGGTGGGATGTGGAATGCCAGTGAATACCATTGTCTCATAGTTTGAATATCATCACTTTTTTATCCCATACTATCATCCATTATTCTAATGATCTCTTCCAGTTGTGTGTCAGAATATTTTGGTAAAGCATTTAGTGACTGGATGGTTGGTTGACTATTTTCCATCAGCTTTATCTATATTTACATGGTATCATGTGTGTATAGTTTATAAGATTCTATATTTACATGGTATCATGTGTGTATAGTTTATAAGATTCCATTAAATTTGTCTTCTACATTATTTTGATGATGCAACACTTAAGGCTAGATTTACTAATTTGCATTAATGTGCGTTAATGAAAGCCCCTAGCCCCATTGACAGTACAGACTATTTACTAACTATGCATTAATTTATGTTAATGCAGGTTAGCAAATCAGGCCCTTAGATTTGTTATGTGCTTTATTTAAGCAATGTATGGAAATCTCTATCTTTTAAAAAAAGCACACTTCTTATTCCTTTTGCTGTCTTCTTCTGTACAGTTAAAGATTCTGTATGAATAGTCATTTGAAAGGGGAAGATCTTGGGCAATCCAGTATGTTAGCTCTCAGCTGGTTGAGAGAAGTGTGAGAGCCAGAAGGGAAAGAGTTAACACAAAGAACATCTAAAATGTGTCCAAATTACTGGCATTAGTATTGAATGTGCATTGAGGGATGCTTTGGGTAGTAGGTGACATCAGATGTGAGAAAACACACACTTATTTACAGAGCACAGGAGAGAGAAGGAATCTTTAGCATGGTTATGTCAGGTTTGACATGGGGCCTACTGAGGCCTAGTGTGGAAACTGTCAGAGTATCAGAGCACTAATAAGATTTATATTTCTATCTTTCTTAAAAAATAGGGGATGGAAAAACAGACCGGGTGAAAGGTTGAATATGTTGGGAAAAAGATCAGATAACATGGAATAAATCTGAAAGAGGCCTGAGCATAGGGTTGCCAACTTTTTCACCGAGAAAAACCCGACACCTGTGGCTCGCCATGCTCCACCCATTCTCTGCCCCTAGTCCCACCCCTGCCCCGCCCCCAGCCCCACCCACAAAAATTACCGAGGATACGTGTAGGCTAACTTCCTTGGTCAGATAATAATTAAACTGGGAACCCCAAAATCCAAACATGAAATGTACAACACTGGAGAAATAAAACTATAAAGTAATTTCCTCTTGCACTAAACAAAAACGCAAAGATGTTAGCAATACACACTTCCCAGACCAGACATATTCCAGTTAATAAATTCAAATAAAAAGTATTTTTCTACCTTCTGTTTGGGCGTTTTATTTTTCAGTTGCAATTGCTCCAGTCACTTTCTTCTGGTTTCTTCGTGTCTTCTGCGAGCTATCCATTTGTCCTTTCTTCTCTTTTAGATGTTTTCCATTCTCTCTCTATTTCTGCTTTAACATACTGATTGTTTCCCTTTTGCTCTTTCCCCCAATTCTTTCCTTATTCCTTTATCATCCGTTTAAATTTCACCCTTCCATTCTCAAGCCTCTCTTACTCTCCCAATACCGGCCCATCATAGACTTTTCTTCCACACAAAATATTTTTTCCCCTCTCCATTCTCATTCCCCATCCATTCTAGTCCTCCCCCCAAATCAATTCCCTTATAGTTCTAGGCCCACCCAGCATCCACTCCCTTCTAGTCCCATTCTCCCATGCCCCACATCAGCCCATTTCCAGTCCTATTCCAGCTCTTCATCAGCCCATTTCCAGTGCTAGCCCTCACATCACAGGCCATTTCCAGTCCTAGCTCCCCCCCCCCAATCACAGCCCATTTCCAGTCCAAGTCCCCCATCACAGCCTATTTCCAGTCCTAGGCCCCCCCCCACCATCACAGCCCATTTGCAGTCCGAGTCCCCCCGCACCATCACAGCCCATTTGCAGTCCGAGTCCCCCCGCACCATCACAGCCCATTTGCAGTCCTAGCCCCCCTAATCACAGCCTATTTCCAGTCCAAGATCCCCCTTCCTCCACCATAGCCCATTTCCAGTCCAAGTTCCCCCCCCCCCCATAGCCCTTTTCCAGTCCAGGTCCCCTCCACCCCCATCACAACCCATTTCCAGTCCATGTCCCCCCCCCATAACCCATTTACAGTCCAGGTCCCCCCCCATCACAGCCTATTTCCAGTCCAAGTTTCCCCCCCCCATAGCCCTTTTCTGGTCCAGGTCCCCTCCACCCCATCACAACCCATTTCCAGTCCAGGTCCCCCCCCCATCACAGCCTATTTCCAGTCCAAGTCCCCCCCTCGTTAGCCCTTTTCCAGTCCAGGTCCCCCCTTTAGCCCTTTTACAGTCCAAGTCCCCCCCCCCTTAGCCCTTTTCCAGTCCAAGTCCCCCCCCCCTTAGCCCTTTTCCAGTCCAAGTCCCCCCCTTAGCCCTTTTCCAGTCCAAGTCCCCCCCCTTAGCCCTTTTCCAGTCCAAGTCCCCCCCTTAGCCCTTTTCCAGTCCAAGTTCCCCCCCCCTTAGCCCTTTTCCAGTCCAGGTCCCCCCCATCACAGCCAATGCAGTCCTTGCCCCCCCCCCCGACCAGCATCGCGGCTGTCTGAGGCTTCAGAGGGAGCCGGGGAAGCCCGCGCGAGGCTCCGGCTCCTTCTGAACAGCCACCAGCGTGAAGAGCCTTTTCCTTCACGCTGGCGGCTGTTCCTGTGAAGCCGCGAATGCTGGGAAAGGTTAAAGGGCAACCTTTAACCTTTCCCAGCATTCGCGGCTTCACAGGAACAGCCACCAGCGTGAAGGTAAAGGCTCTTCACGCTGGTGGCTGTTCAGAGGGAGCCGGGGCCTCGCGCGGGCTTCCCCGGCTCCCTCTGAAGCGGAGAAAAGCCGGTTTTTTTGCTCTGGCCGCTCCCGATCTTGCGGCCAGAGCAAAAAAACCGGCTTGGCTCTTCACGCTGGTGGCTGTTCAGAGGGAGCCGGGGCCTCGCGCGGGCTTCCCCGGCTCCCTCTGAAGTGGAGAAAAGCCGGTTTTTTTGCCCTGGCCGCTCCCGATCTTGCGGCCAGAGCAAAAAAACCGGCTTTTAAAGGGCCGGTTTTGCCTCTGCGCCGGCAGCCGGCCTGGCCGTGGAAAAACCGGCCAGGCCGGCTGAAAACCGGCCAGTTGGCAACCCTACCTGAGCACATGTTTATACACAAGACCATAAGGGTCAACAGGTCAGCTGGAATAGGAGTGCAGATATGACAGGACAAAAAGGAATGAGAGAGAAAATCCAGATGCCTGGAATCAAAAACAAAGGGACTATTTGGAAAGAAAGAGTAGTTACTCACCTGTAACAGGTGTTCTCCAGGAGCAGCAGGAATCAGTCCTCACATATGGGTGACATCGACGTCGATGGAGCCCTTGTGGAGCATTTCCCCAGCTTTCTATGAAAGCCTTTGGGAATGCAGGCACGGATGCGCGGTCCCCTTCCTGCCTAAAGGTGCCATCTTGCTCAGTCAAATGACATAGCTAAAAACAGCACACAAAAAAGTAAAAAAATAAACTATATACAACTGCAACTCTCAGGGGAGGAGGGAGGGTTGTAAAGACTGATTCCTGCTGCTCCTGGAGTACACCTGTTACAGGTGAGTAACTACTCTTTCTCCAGGACCAAGCAGGAAGTCAGTCTTCACATATGGGTGACTCACTAGCTCTGGGCTACCAAGGAATCCAGGCTGAACAAGAGAACTCCCTCTAGTCCCAGCATCAAAGAAAGGCTTTTCACTGACAGAACATCCACCGGTAGCCCAACGGAGGACATGAGTTGCCTAAATCTCAAAGAGATCCCGGAGTACTGCCTGGCCAAAAGCACTGTCCCTATGGGACTCCCTCTCCAGACAGTAATGGGCCGCAGAATTCTGGCTTGAAGACCAAGTTGCAGCCCTGCAGATGTCTACCAATGGTACAGAGCGGAGATGAACCACTGAGGCAGCCATTGCCCTGACACGATGGGCCGTGACCCGACCCTGCAAAGGAAGGTCAGCCGACCTGTAAGCCCAGGTGATACAGTCAGCCACCCAGGTGGACAAGGTACGCTTGGACACAGCTAACCCCAAATTATTAGGGTCAAAAGATATGAAGAGCTGAGTAGCCCTTCTATGTCCCTGCGTACGGTCAAGGTAGAAGGATAAGGCCCTCCTACAGTCCAGGGTATGCAGGACTGCTTCAGCCTGGCTTGCATGAGGCCTAGGGAAGAATGTTGGAAGAACCACCTCTTGGTTAAGGTGGAAGGAGAAGAGAACTTTTGGAAGGAACTTTGGATGAGTCCTAAGGACTACCCTGTTCCTATAGAAGCGAGTGTAAGGCCTGTCACAGACTAGGGCCTGAAGCTCACTCACCCGTCTGGCCGAGGTTAAGGCTACTAGGAAGAGTGTCTTCCAGGAAAGGAAGCGGAGAGGACAAGTAGCCATCGGCTCAAAAGGTGGGCGAGTCAGTTGCTGTAAGACCACATTCAACTCCCACTCAGGAGCAGGACGACGGATTGGAGGCTTGAGCAAGAGCAAGCCTCTAAGAAACCGGGACACCAAGGGGTGAACCGACAGAGAATGTCCTTCCACCAGTGAATGGTGAGCTGCTAGAGCTGAGAGGTGGACCCAAACAGAATTGGACTTAAGTCCTTGATTTGATAAGTGCAGTAGGTACTGAAGCACCACTGGCACAGTACAGGAGAAAGGATCTTCTGTACGTAGCTGACAACACACAGAAAACCTTTTCCATTTCAGGGCATAGGTTTTTCTAGTGGACTGCTTTCTAGAGGCTAGGACAACCTCCAACTTCCTGAGGTAGGCCCCAGGGAGCCAAAACTACCCTTGCAGCCTCCATGCCATCAAATTAAGAGCTCTGAGATTTGGGTGCACAAGGGAACCCTGATCCTGAGAGAGGTGGTCGGGTTGCAACCCCAGAGGGCAGTGGGGGATCCACTGCCAGCTGAAGCAGAAGTGAAAACCAAGGCTGTCTCGGCCATCTGGGAGCCACCAGCAGGACCGAGGCCTTGTCCTGCAGAATTTTGAACAGGGTTCAGGCCACCAGGGGTGTGGGAGGAAACGCATACAGGAGGCCCTGGGACCAGGAAATCAGAAAAGCATCCGCCGCCAGTCGCAGAGGATGTGGTTGCCTGGAACAGAACCTTGTCAGTTGTTTGAGGGATTGGCAAACACATCTATGGTTGGAAGTCCCCATTTCAGGAAAATCTTCTGAACCACAAAGGGATGGAGCTGCCATTCGTGGGGTTGCAGAATCCTGCTCAACCTGTCCGCCAGGTAGTTGTCCTGGCCAGGCAGATATACTGCCTTGAGGAGCATGTTGTGCCGAAGAGCAAACAAGCAAAGGTCCTGCGCCTCCTGACAAAGGAGCCTGGACCCAGTTCCGCCCTTTTTGTTTACATAAAACATGGCTACTTGGTTGTCTGTTTGAACTAGGACAGACTGATGAGTTAGTGTTTGAGAGAAAGTCTTGAGGGCTAAACGAATAGCCCTGAGTTCCAGTAGAGTGATCTGCTGTTTGGCCTCCAAAGGAGACCACAGGACCTGGGTGCACTTGTCTAGACAATGAGCCCCCCAGCCTTGCAGGGAGGCATCCGTGGTCAACACCACTGTGAACCCAGGAATCTGAAAAGGCACCCCTTGCAGTAGATTGGGTGGGTGCAGCCACCAGCGGAGGGAGTTCAGAAATTGTCTGGACACCCTTACTCTGTCTCTGAGGCTGCCTGTGGCCTGTGTCCACTGAGTTCGAAGGCACCATTGTGCAGGCCTCATATGGAGCCAGGCATTGGGGGTCACATGTACTGTCAAAGCCATGTGGCCAAGAAGCCTCAGACAGAATCTGGCGGAGAACAGTGACCTGCTCAGAAACTGGTTTGCCAAGTTTATCAGTCTTTGGGCTCTGTCTTCTGGCAAGAATGCCTTTGCCAGCAGAGAGTCCAACCTTGCCCCTATGAAGTCCAAGTTCTGGGAGGGGAGCAAAGTGGACTTTGCGAAGTTTATGACAAACCCTAGATGCTGTAGTAGAGAAATCGTTCGGAGGGTGGCTTGCCTGGCCTCCTGGCATGTCTGATCCCTGATGAGCCAGTCATCCAGATAGGGGAAGACAAAGATACCCTGATTTCTCAGGTAGGCCGCCACCACTGCCAGGCATTTGGTAAAGACCCTGGGAGCGGAGGTGAGGCCAAAAGGCAGTACTCTGTACTGATAATGGTTTCCTCCCACAATGAACCTGAGGTACTTTCTGTGGTCTGGATGAATGAGGATGTGAGTGTACGCATCCTTTAAATCTAAGGCGCATAGCCAATCTCCCTGCTGGAGGTAGGGCAGCAGTGTTCCAAGAGTAAGCATTTTGAATTTCTCCTTCTCTAGGAACTTGTTGAGATTTCTGAGGTCGAGAATAGGCCGGAGGCCACCGGTTCTTTTGGGTACGAGAAAGTACCTGGAGTAGAACCCTTGCCCTTGGAGGTGGGGTGGCACAGGCTCCACTGCCTGGTCTCGCAACAGACCCTGTAGCTCCTGAAGGAGAAGATCTGTGTGCAGGGGAGGCCTTGGAGGCTCCCCTGGAAAGTATGGAGGAGGCAGCTGTTGGAAGTGTAGCATGTAGCCCTTGTGGACGATGCTTAGCACCCAACAGTCTCCAGTGATGAGTGGCCACCTGTGGGCAAACAGGGAAAGTCAACCTCCTGTGCAGGGTTGGGAGAGCAGGGATGGAGAAGCTATGCCTAAGGAGTCAAAAACCCCCACCCTGCTGAGTGGGAGCAGGGGCCGGAGGCTTGGGAGTCCTCTGCCTACGGGGCCCATTACCCTGCCGCTTGGCCTGCTGACCCTGAGGGTGAGCTTGGGAGGCCTGGTACTGTTTGTAGGCAGTGCCCTTCCTCGGGTAAAAGGGCTTTTTACCCGAGCCCTTCTTCTTGTGAGAAGGGGCAGAAGTCTTTCTAGACAGCCTTATTTATTTATTTATATAATTCTCTTATATACCGCGCTATTCTGCATCAGTGCGGTTTACACTGAACAAACTGAAATTACATTGAACAGGGCATTATAACTTTGAGATAACTATTTTACAGGGAACATGGGCTATGGAGGGTTAAGTGGCTTGCCCAAGACCACAAGGAGCACCTGTGGGACTAGAAACCCCAGTCCTTCCGGCCCAAGGTTGCTGTCCTCTAGTGGGATTTGAACCCCCGACCTTCCGGCCTGAAGTACCTTGCCCCAACCACTAGGCCACTCCTCCACGAGCCTTGTCCTCGTAAGGTGCTCGGTTTCGAGCTGTGCAGCCTTCTCGGTCATGGGCTTGCCAAAAAGGTTCTCACCTCAGCAAGGAACATCGACCAACTTGTCCTGAACCCATGGCTCGAGGTCCGATGACTGCAGCCATGCCTGGCGTCGAGCCGCGATGCCAGCTGCCGCAACACGGGCCGAAGCCATCGTAGGCAATGCGGGACATAAACTTGGAGCATTCCCGTATCCCCCAGGACAAGGACTTGAACCTTTGCAAGGGTTCCCCGGAGAGACCAGCAGAGAACCCGGCCAACTCCTTGGCCAAGTCCCGCAAGTACATGCCCATGTACAGCTGGTAAGACTGAACACGGCAAGCAAGCATCGAGCCCTGGAAGCACTTTCTACTGAAACCATCCAGGTTCCGGGCCTCCCTGCCAGGGGGCATCGCGGCGTGCATCTTCTGACTTTTCAGGCAATGCATGGTCGATTCCACTACCATGGAATGGTGTGGTAGCTGCGCCTTCTGAAAGCCAGGGCTCTTTCGGAGTCGATAGAAGGAATCGACCCACTTGCTTAGAACCGGTGCCGAGGCTGGTGCCTCCCACATCCGGAAGAGGAGCCGTTCCCAGCATTGGAGGAACCGGAACAGTAAAGGCCTCCTTCGGAGGAGAGTCATACTGTAGGGCCTCGAGCTCCTCGGCTCGAGGCTCCTCCTCGGGGTCCGCAGGGATAGCCAACGCGGTGGCCATATCCCGGACGAACTCCGAGGACCGGGTATCCTCCGGAGGGGGATCTACTCTGGGGCTCAGACTGCGGCGAGTCCGACGGGACGCACAGAGTCTGGAAGGTGTCGGGGGACTCCTCGTCCTCCGTCTCCCAGGCGGACTCGTCCGATGAGGAATCGGGCTCCGACTGCGCGGGGCCTGTGAGCACCTGCCCCGACGCCGAAGGCACCGGTGTCGACGCCCTCGGTCCTGAGCGGGAGGTCGAGGGAGACTGCGACCGAGGTCGACCTCGAGCCTTCATGGTCTCTAGTATCGGCTCGGTCTCTGGGGTCGACTTCGATGTCGATGTCCCGGTGGTCGGGGCGGATGCGTCAGACAGGCTGGCCATCAGCGCCCGCTGCTGTTCCATGAAGGCAGATAATCTGCACTCCAAGGCTGTCAGCCTGAGATCCAGCTCAGGAGACTCAGCAGCCACCGACTCGGGCTCCGGCAGCGCCGGGCCCGACATCGGCTCTCTGGGAGGAGAGTCCACGAGGACTACAGGACTTACGTGTTCAGCAGACTCCGGCTCCACACGAGGTACTTTGGGAGGCTTCTCCTGTTCCACGGGCCCGGGGTGGCAGTCGGGGGTTTGAGACCTAGCTCTCGAGGAGCCAGGGACCTCCTCCTCCGACGCCCTCGCGAGCCGCTTCTTCCTCTTTCGTTTCCAGTCGGGGGACCCCCTGTCCGAGGAGCCCCGACAGTGCTCGGGATCAGATTCCTGAGATGTCGAGGCCTCAGACGAGGTCCGGGCCCGGCCGGAGGCCGAGTTGGAGAAAAGCCTTTCCTTTTGGTGCTGATGACTTTGAAGCGCCTTGGAAGACATCTTTCCACATGGTCCACAGATCTTAGGATTGTGGTCAGGACCCAGGCACTGAAGGCAGCAGTCGTGTGCGTCGGTGAGAGACATTAGTTTCTTACACCGATCACAATTTTTGAAACCATTGGAAGCCATCGGGGAAAAAAAAGAGTCCCCGCGAGGTCAAAGTACCGGCCTTCCAGGGAAAACGAAAAAAAGGGCGCGAACGCCAGCCACGAAGGGCAAAAAACAAAAAAATAAGATCGGGCTCGATACCAGTGTACCAAACCCGGCGGGAGGGGAATCGGCGTCGAACCGGAGAAAAAATAGCGAAGGAATCGCGAAAAAATCCAACTATTTTCTGGGAGGACTAGGACACACGTCCGATGGGCTTCATGGAAAAAGAGAGACTGAGCAAGATGGCACCTTTAGGCGGGAAGGGTACTGCGCATGCGTGCCTGCATTCCCAAAGGCTTTCATAGAAAGCTGGGGAAATGCTCCGCAAGGGCTCCATCGACGTCACCCATATGTGAGGACCGAGTTCCTGCTTGGTCCTGGAGAACACTATATAACAGGACAGAACTCTTTAAAGAATGCAAATTTGCACCCCATTTTCTGAAGAAGGTGGTTTGTAAATTCCCACTGTATGTCTGCTAATGAGAGAGTAGTATGTGTCTGATGTCTGTGTGAAAGTCTCCTTAGTTTATCTTTGAGTGTAGTTAGGAACCTCACTGTCATATCTTTCTCTTTCACTGTGCTAAGATCTGTCTATGGAAAGGAAACTCTTAATTACTTTATAGCTGTAAGTGGAGGGTGAAGGAATTCTCCAAGTTACTTTGTATTTAGTTAGTTTTGGTTGCGCTACCTATATGCTTGTTTCTGTGATGTATAAGGAATAAAGGATTTTATTGGTAAGAAGAATCTGTGAGAATTTTGTGCCAGCTACGAGTATAATCTGCATGAGGTGTGATTTATTGGGAGGGGTGGTAAGCTCTTCCTGTATGTGTATGTAAGGTTTTTGTTTTCCCTCTTGCATGGAGAAGGAGGAGGGGTGGCAATCCACCTGGCCAACAGACTGCCGCTGCCCCCCCCCCCCCCGTTTCCATACAGAAGTCAATCAAGACAGTGCATGGGACACTTCTTGATCATATGCTCAGTCATTTTTATTTCTCCACATTCACTTGCAGTTGAGGCAGATTCTCACTACATACACAGGAATTAAAATAACTAATAACTATGTACAAACAATTTAAATGGCACCACCCTTTACATGGTATCTGAAGCCTAGATAAGTAAAGGACACAAGCAGCAATTGCTGCAGCCTGTCAGAGGGTTTTTCTTTTCTCTACTCACTCACAGCCTTATCCAATCCTGACTTGGCAGTCATTTTCAATGAAAGCCCAAGGTCCCTTGATGAAAGGCTGCTGGCAGTTTCTGAACAATCCAATCAAAGGGGAAGGATTAGACTGCTAGCAGCTTTTTTAATTTTTACGTTTTACTAGCCATGATGTGCATAATTACAAATACTAACAATTTATCACTAGATATTCATAAACAGTAGCCAAGCAGAACCCTAGTCTCTTACAGACTTTCAGCCCCATGACCTAATAACCCATTATGCATCTCCCCATGTAAACATTGTTTGAAGTGTGTTCTATCCCAGTCAGTTCAAACCAAATCAAACAGTAAGTGAAACCTAGATCAAATACTTGCATAACAATCTGATGTGCTTGTCAATCCCTCTTTCATAGCTCCTACTGGGTAAACATGGCCTCTCCAAATAGGAGTCCAGATATTCCAAAATTAATCTGATTTTCCTTTCAGAGATGTTAGTTTCTTCCAGCCCATCAATTCATGTACTTTTAACTCCTAATTCATAATGGAAGGTCCCTTATCTTCTTTCCTTTTCTTGGCAACCAACGGCTCATATTTCATACAGTTACTAGGAGCTCATCCCTCATTAAAAAGCCCAAAAAAACAAACTATTGGCTCCAATGAGGACCAAACTCCTCAATGACTGTACACGCCTACTACATAATAAAGGATATACCCATCCCTCTGACACAACCCCACCATCTAAATGAATCCCAAACCCCCTTCCCTTCAGACTTCACACCACCTACACACCTCAACATTGGAACCACACAAATACAACCGCACATAAAGTATCTAGGAATCATCATAGACCAAGCATTCACACTCAAGCAACAAATCAAAAAAAACACCGGAACAATATTCCACAAGGCTAAAACAGTACAGCGCCTCAGACCTCTCCTTGAACCACAGGACTTCAGAACAGTGATGCAAGCCATGACACTCCCCCATCTGGACTACTGCAATATAATCTACCACGGACTAACAGCCACCCACACCAACCCACTTCGAACTGCCTTAAATACCACAGCAAGGATTATCCAGAAAGCAAAAAAACAAGACCGCATCATCCCAATACTGAGGGAGCTGCACATACTCCCCCTCGAAGCAAGAATCAAATACAAATCCACCCTACTTACTCACAAGGCTCTCTACCAAACTTAGACTTCCAGCTCTGTGCACTACTGCCCCGACCAGCCCACAACAGAACAACCAGACAAACCATCAGCAACTCCTTCACCATCCCCCATAAACGAACCAAATACAACCAACGGACCTGCAACAGAGCCTTCGAACTATACGCACCATCCCTCTGGAACTCTCTACCAAGTCACATCAGAGGCAACGGAGACCCCCTATCATTCAGGAAACAACTAAAAACCGTCCTATTCCAGGAATACCTCAGACCAGAAACAAGCACCCACCACTGACTACCTCCCAACCCCCCCAACTCCCCTCCTGAACATATTTTCTAAGAGACTAAAATACAATGTCTATGTCCCAAATATTTGTTGAAACCATCAATGCTGGCTACCCGGTGATAGCCCCAACCCCAGAATTTGATTAGTGTCCACTCTCCCTTTTAATGTTACGCCGCTTTGACTTGGTGAAAAGCGGGATATAAATACAGTTAAATAAATAAAAATAAATAAATAAAATAAATTATTCTGAGTCAGATACTGCAGACATACTACTTTACACTGCAGTTGCGAACAGGCCACTGAAAAGTATTTATGGTATCACCATTGCACTCTCTTTTATTTATTTATTTATTTATGCTTTTCTTTTATACCGCTTTTTCCAGAGATCAAAGGCGGTTTACACTTAACATATAATGAACATGGTTTTACATGGAACAGCGTTTTTCATAACTATGTACAATTACCTTTTCATGAACAATAACATGGAACAGTGTTTTTTCATAACTATATACAATTAACATTGGCTAGTAATGCTGTAACTATTTACATTAATCATTCATTATTAATCGTAGTTTGTAAGAGTTGCTTTTTTTCTTAAGTGTATTGAGGTTTGAGGCTTTTTGATCTGTGGTTAAGGAGGATTGTTATGGAGGTGTAGTGTGCGGGATGGAGGGGATTCATTAAGATTTATAAAGTGTTCTATAAACAGATATGTTTTTAGTTCTTTCCGGAATATATGGAGATCTTTTATTTTGCGGAGGCTTAGCAGAAGTTTATTCCACAGGGTGGGGGCTGCATATGAGAAGGCTCTTGAGCTTGTGGTTTTTTTTGTTTTTCGGATGGATTTTTTTATGTCTAGAGAGTGGGTTGCGTTTTGCCTGCGGGTTCTAAGTTCTTTTGGAGCATGTATCAGAGTGGCTAGATGTGAGGGTGAGATGCCGTTGATAAGTTTAAATGTGGTTAAGAGTATTTTGTACGATATTCTACTATTTATGGGAAGCCAGTGTAGTTTGGCGAGGATGGGAGTTATGTGGTCAGTGAGGCGAGCTTTTGCTGTTACTCGAGCACAGATGTTTTGAGCTCGTTGGAGTATATTGGTATTTGTGAGAGGGAGGCCGATAAGTAGACTATTACAATAGTCGAAGTGTGGAGTGATGAGTGTGCTGATAACAGATCTGAAGTCATGTGTGTCTAGTAGTGGTCGTAAGTGTTGAATGGTCCTAAGTTTATAGAATATGGTTTTCACTGTTTGTTTTATGTGAGGGAGCATACTAAGTGTGTAATCTATTATGATGCCTAGGTATTTTACTTCTTTTTTAACTGGGATTATTGTGTTAATTGTTATAGTTTCAGGGAGAGTAGTGTCTGGTTTTCTTGATACGAACATTGCTTCAGTTTTTTTTAGGTTGATGCTGAGGTTATTATTTTCTAGCCAAGTATTTGCTTCACTGATACAGTTTAGTAAGTTCTGGTAGGTGGGATTATTTGTGTTTATCGGTAGTGTGAGCATGATATCGTCTGCGTATATGTAGTGGTTGACTTTATATTTTTTAAATATATTTGTGATGGGTTGAAGATACAGGTTGAAAAGGAGGGCTTGATAGGGCCGAGCCTTGTGGAATACCTTGTCCTTGTGTGAAGGGTTCTGAGGTGCTTTGGCCTAATTTAACGCGTATCAGTCGGTTTGTAATGTATGATATAAACCATTGTAGAATTGTTCCTCCTATTCCTAGGTTTAGGAGTCTGTTAATGAGTGTGTTGTGGTGGACATTGTCAAAGGCACCAGCTATATCAATGAATATGAGGATGTAACCTTGGTTACATGTGTCAGTGCCTTTGATGAGGTCATCCATGAGTGTTATTAGTAAGGTTTCGACTCCGTGAGATGGGCGGAAGCCGAATTGGTGTGAGTCAAGTGGTGCATGTGTCTCGATAAAATCTTGTAATTGGAGTTGTATGATTTTTTCTATTACTTTGGCAATAAACGGTATGCTGGCTATGGGTCTGTATGAGTTTGGGTCTATAGGATTGAGTTTACTATTTTTTATTATAGGGCGTAAGGATGTAAGTTTTAGGGCATCTGGCATGATGCCCTGGGATAGTGATTGATTTACTATATTTTGTATATGGATAGCCAGTTCAGTTTTGGTGTTTTTTATCCATGATACGGGGCATGGATCCAGGGGGGAGGTAGTGGTGTTGATCATTGATATGACATTGAGGTGGTGTTTTTGATCAATGTCTTGAAAGGTTGTCCATTTATTGGTTGGTTTTAAGTTCGTGGGTGTTATGGTTGTGCTAGATGATTTATTTCTTAGTTTGTTAGCAAAATGAGTTGCAAGAGTTTGTGCGCTTATCGTAGATTGTTCAGGTTCTGGAGTTTGGGTTCTTGTTAGTGTTTTTATAATTGCGAATAATTCTCTCGGGCGGTTGACTGCCATATTTATTACTTTTGTGTGATATTCTCTTTTCGATCTATTAATTGTGTCTTTGTATTTGTTGAGAAGACTCAGGTATTGAGCTTTATTATCGCTTGTTTTAGATTTCCTCCACTGTTTTTCTTGTTTTCTTAGTTGCTTTTTTAGGTTAGAAAGGTCTTTATTAAACCATTTTTCTGACTTTTTTTTTATGAATTGTTTTGAGAAACTTGGGTGGGAGTTGCTGCTTCTTTTATTATTGAGTTCCATTGGTCTATTAAGGTGTTGACTTCAGTCGAGTTATTTGTAAGATTGGGTAATACAGTATCTAGGAAAGTATCTTTGTTAAAGTGGGTAAAGCGGGATTATAAGGTGTTGGAGTTGTTTCAGTGTTGGTGTGGGATAGTGAAATTAAATTGAAGGTTATTAAGTGGTGATCTGACCATGGTACTTCCGTAATAAGAGGTGAGGATTGTAGTTGGTGTTTATTAAATAGGGTGGGAATGAATACGAGGTCTAGGGCGTTTCCTTTTGTGTGTGTAGGTGTCTGTATGATTTGGTTGTAGCCCATTTCTTTCATGGAATCCATAAAGTTGGTTGTGTGTTGTGGGTTAAGTGATGGAAGGTTCAGATCACCTAATATGATAAGTGGTTTTCTCTGTGTGGCTGTACATGCAAGTTCTAGGATGGGGGTGAGATTTTTGTGGTCAGCTGAGGGGGGTCTGTAGATAAGGGACAGTGCAAGGGTTTTATTTTCTATATTTATGATGTCCATACCGTCTATGTTATTTACATTTGTTAGTGAGTATTGGAGCTCTTTTTTAGTGATAAGGGCTCCGCCTCCCCTCTTTGCTTCTCGGTGGCAGTTGAAAAGGTCATATTGATTCGTGTTAAGTTGGTTTAGGAGGATTGTGTCTGTGGGTGAGAGCCAAGTCTCTGTGATGAGAAGGATATCGGGTTTTTTATCAGTGATTATGTCATTAATTATTGGTATTTTATTTCGTATGGATCTTGCATTTATGAGGATGAATTTTCTGATGGTGTTTGTGTCGGGAGATTTGTTTTTAGGTTTGTCTTGTTGGAGATTTATTTGTATTAGTCTTGAATGTCTGGGGGTGTTGGGACGGTGGGTTTGGTTGAGTGTATATGAGTATGGTTGTGGTGTGTTTTTGTATGTGTTGTGAATGATGGGAATGGTGTTATATGCTGTTGGATTTGGTTCGTGTGCATAGATGTTGTGAGCTAGGTGAATGGTTAGTATGGTGATAAGAAGGTAGGATTGATACTTTGTGAGATCCATGTTTCTTCTGGAATGTGTTGTGTTATGTGATAACAGTAAAAGATCATACAGTGGCTATGAATGAAATTACTGGCAGCAGAAAAAAATCAGACAGAGGTTAAGGATGAGATTACTGGCGACAATACGAATCAGGCAAAGGCTAATAATGAGATTATGGCTATGATTACTTGGAATAGTAGTAGACAGTGGCTATGGATGAATTACTGACAACAGTAAATCAGACAAAAGTTGATGAGATTATAACTGAGATTACTTGCAACAGTAAAAGACAGTGTCAATGAGTGAAGTTACTGGCAACAGTAAGTCAGACAGTATTTAATAATGCGATTATATCTGAGTTTACTTGTATTAGTAAAAGACCAGATGGTGGCTATAGATGAAATTACTGGCGACAGTAATTTTTGTTTATGTATTAAATTACTGGTTATAAATGAAATTACTGGCAACAGTAGAAAATTGGTTCATTGGTAATAATAATATCAGATTACTGACAACAGTAGGAGTTCGTGATTGTTGGCAATAGTAAAAGTTCGTAATTACTGGCAACAGTAAAGCATTAGGTCACTGACAACAGTAAACATTGATATTTAAACCAGCTTCGGATGATGAAGGCCATACAAATTTTAAGTGAAAGTTTACAGTCAGGTATACTTGCTGTGAGATGGTGATATGACGAATCAGAGGGGTAAGCGAGCTCGACCTAGAGGGAGCTCAGCTGTATCATGTTGAAACTGCTGTTGATTTCGCCATCGATTTTCTTCTATATTTCAATGGTGGTTTCAGGATCTTTCGGTGCCTTTGTATGATGATCGATCCAAGGCTGCTATTTCTGTTGAAGGAGGTATTTAGGTGTTTTTAAGGCTGTTGTTAGTGCCACACCTAAGGGCCACGCCAAAGGGCCCTCTCGCGCGGCCCTCAGGCGCGGGTGCGCCGAAGTAGCGCTGCTTAAATGTGTTGCTGAGAAGGCCCCGATTGGGCGGATGGTGCACGTGGAGGCGGTGAGATGCTCGGAGAGGCTCTATCCCTCGTCGGGAGAGCTGTAGGAGATCTGGAGATGAGTAGTAACGAAGAGGGTACCACTGGGTATCATTCAAGAGAGATTCCAAGCAATTATTTCAGGCCACCACACGAAGCTATTCTTACAAATAAGCAGAGTAGCCAACCTAGAAAGCAAACCCTTAAATCCTTTGTCCTTATACAACCAACTTTCCAGCTGATGAGGTTCTCTCATAAGAACCCTCCAGTTCTCTGGGGCTGTAACAAGGTGTCTTAATTGGAAATACTAATAAAAGAGAATCCGACTTCCGGTTTAGCCACGGAGGGGGAACGACGTGAGTAAGCGAGCTCCGTCCCCGCACCCAGAACGGAGGGGTATTAACGGCTCCCCGCGGCCCCCTTTGCAGGAAGAATGCCCAAGGTGGTGAGAGTGAAGCCGGGCTCCACTATTAAAGAGCTTTATGCGGCGAAAACTGGGAGCGGGAAAGCAGTGGTGACGAGCCCGGGCGCGAAATCGGCCCCGGCCTCTCCGAGCAGCATGAACGCGGCAGCTGGAGGGGAGAGTGCTGACTTGCCTCAGGTGGATGCGGCAGCGATCCTTCGCGAAATCCGCGAATCCAAAGATGAAATTGTGGATCGAGTCTGCGGCCGGCTGGAGGAAAAGTTTACTGCACTTGGGCAGCGGCTGGAGGAGGTTGAAAACCGCGTGAGTCAGGCCGAGGATGCCCAGGCCTCCACAGACCGCGTGGTGAGGTCCCTGCAACAACAAGTTAGCTGGCTGCATGCAAAAACAGAGGATATGGAAAATAGAGACCGGCGCTCTAATCTGAGAGTCTTTGGGGTACCAGAGGGCGCAGAAGGGGACAATGCTATTGCATTTGTGCAGGATATGTTGCTTACTTGTTTTCCGGATCCCCCCTCGATGCCACAGTATGAGATTGAACGAGCACACAGGGAGCTGCGGCCTCGACCGGCGAATGATGACAAGCCACGTGCTCTCCTGGTGAAACTGCTGCGGTTCCAGGATCGGGAACATGTGATCCGGGCAGCTCGGAAGTCCAAGAGTGTGCAATACAAATCTTGGAAAGTGTATGTCTTCCCGGATCTTGCCTCGGAGACGGTGAAACGACGCAAGGACTTGTTGCGATTGCGAGATCAGATGGCGCAGCGGGGAGTGCACATCGCGATATGGTACCCGGCACGTATAACGATGCTGGTTAATGGAGTGCGCAGATTTTTTGCATCTAAGGAGTTATTGGAGAAATACCTACAGAGTCGGAAGAGCCCGCCACGCGCCCCTGGGGGAAGTGCTCAGGGAGCGGAGCAGGCGACCAGGAGTGGCGGAGCCGATGACCGGAGGAGCTCGGGAGAGTGAGGCCTTTCATACAAGGACGCTGGATGGACTTTTAGGAGGGATAACTGTTGGATATGCTGTGTTGGGGAGGGGGTGGAGGGAGGTGGGGAGGGGGAAAAGGATTGTGGTAGTCGGGTGCAGGGAGCGGGAGGGGAGTGTATTGTGATGGATGGAGGGTGGCTAATGGAGGTCGGTAATATACAAAATTGTGAGGGGCGAGGGAGAGGTGATTGGTGTGAAGGAGAGTGTGTGATGGGCTGCGTGTGTGCTGGGGGGGTGCTGCAGGACATATGGGTACGATACCAGGGGAATGGGGGGTCATAAGATTGCCTCCTTCAATGTGAGGGGAATACACAGCCCTATTAAACGTAAAAGGATCCTCACGCTGCTGGCGAACCACCGGGTAGATGTGGCCCTGCTGCAGGAGACCCACCTGGTGGAGACGGAGCAGGTTAAGCTGCAGGCCCAGGGGTTTGAGCAATTGTATGGTGCGCCTTATACCTCGAAGAAAAGAGGGGTAGTGATTTTGGTGCATAAACGGCTGAAATTTGTGCCCTATGCCTCTGGGGGGGATAAGATGGGTAGGGTGGTATGGGTAGTGGGGGAGAGTGGATCAGCAAGAAGTGTCCTTCTTGAACCTGTATGCTCCCAACGGGCCGAAAGGTACATTCTTCCGAAAGGCTCTGCGGGAATTTGAACAGCAGGCCCGGGGGGAGTGGGTGATAGGAGGGGACATGAACTGTGTGGTGGGGCCGGAAGATCGATCTAACTATCAGCGGGTGAAGCACCGGCGGGAGGGGCGGGAGTTGAGACAGTGCTTGGTGGATTGGGGACTGGTTGATATATGGCGCTGGGAGAACCCGGGGATCCGGGGTTACACTTGCTTTACCTCACGCTTGGGGTGCTACTCCCGAATAGATATGTTTTTGGGGCGCAGGGGACAGTTGGGGGCTCTGGGGAATGTGCAATTACACCCGGTTCTTCTATCGGACCATGGCTTGGTCACGGGGGAGTGGACCCCGGGAGGGGGAGGGGGGGGGAACCCTTTGGGAGGTTGGAGGGGGAATATCTCCCTGATTCAGTCGGAGGAGGGGCAAGCGGGCCTGAAGAAGGCCTGGCGGGAATTTTTGACTTGGAATGATAACGGGGAGGTCTCGGATGCCTTGCTGTGGGACAGTGGGAAGGCGTATCTGCGGGAATGCTGATGCAGCTGGGGAGTCGGCGAAAACGGGAGAGGGAGGCGCAGCGACAGGAGTGGCTGCGGGAATTGGCGTTGGCTCAAGGGGAGCACAGTGCGACGGGGTCCCGGGTGGCGGGGGAGAGGGCTGCCCAGTTGCGTGCGCGGGTGAACAGATTAGACGTGGAGGGCTTAGAACGGATGATGAGGGCGACCAAAAGGAATTTTATGGAAGGGGGAAACAGGGCAGGAAAGCTTCTCGCGAGGCAGCTCCGACGTAAGCGGGAGAGCCGGGTGGTGGCGGTAGTTCGGGATGAGAAAGGGGGAAGAGTGGCGGAGAGTAGGGAAATTTGTGGGGTTTTCCGTCGTTTCTATGAACAGCTGTACACGGGGCAAGCAGAGGCCACCCCGGAGCGGATTCGGGATTATTTGGTGGGGCTTCCGGTCCCGCGACTCAGCCTGGAGCAGGCCGAGTGGCTGGGGCGGCCGGTTGAGGTGGCGGAGGTACAGAGAGAGATCCGGCGACTTCCTAGGGGGAAGGCGGTCGGAGAGGATGGATACCCTGCGGAATTTTATCAGGTCCTGCGGGTGGAGATGGCGCCGTTTCTGGCACGATTGTTCACTGGATTGCTGCGGGGTGAGCGCCTACCGGGGTCAATGACACAGGCGAATGTGGTGGTCCTTCCCAAAGAGGGGCGAGACCCGGAACGCTGTGAGAATTATCGCCCCATTGCTCTGATCAACTGTGATGCCAAGCTATACGCGCGGGTACTGGCGGGGCGCCTGGAGGGGATTCTTCCGGACTTGATTCATCCCGACCAGACGGGGTTTATCAAGGGCCGGGTCATCGCTGATAACGTGCGGCGGGCAGTGGGGTTGCTCCACTACATACAGGAACGACGCCTCCCAGCAGTGTGTGTGGCCTTGGACGCCGAGAAGGCTTTTGATCGGGTGGAGAGGGAGTTTTTGTTTGCCATGATGGATAAGATGGGGCTGGGGGAGGGGTATGTGTGTGGGGTGCGGGCGCTGTATCGGCACCCGCAGGCCCGGATTCTGGTGAATGGACAGGGGTCGGACTGGTTTGCTCTCCATCGGGGACGCGACAGGGGTGCCCTCTCTCCCCACTACTTTTTGCGATAGCCATTGAAGCGCTGGCTATCCGGATTCGAGCTCGGACGGAGATACAGCCCGTTTCGGTGGGGGCGGGGCAGCATAAGATTCTGCTGTACGCCGACGACACCTTGCTATTTATGGCGAACCCGGTGGGGTCTCTCCCGGCGCTGGTGGAGGAGTTGGAAATGTTTGCGGTGGTATCGGGTTTCAAGGTCAACATGGCTAAAACGGAGGCGTTGGCTCTTGGTGGTTTTCGGTGGGAGGACTGTCGGGAGTTTCCCTTTAAATGGGCGCCTGGGCATTTTAAATACTTGGGAATTCAGCTGCCGGCGGACCCCAGCCGCCTATTTGAACTTAATTATCAAACGCTGGGGGGTAAGATTAGTAGCCTGTTGGCGGGGTGGAAAGACCTGCAACTGAGTTGGGTAGGGAGGGTGGAGGCGTTCAAGATGAGTGTCCTCCCCAAGTTTCTCTATCTGTTTGTGCAGTTGCCAGTGTGGATCCCGGGGGGGATGCTCAAGAAGTGGGAGGGCATGATTCATAGATTTATTTGGAAGGGCCGAAAGGCTAAGATTCGGTCCAGCCAACTTCGCCTGGCCAAAGACTGTGGGGGTGTCCGACTGCCCTCGTTGCGGTGGTATCACCGGGCAGGCATTTTGAAGGCGTGGAGGGCTCACTACCGGAGGGGGGGAGAAGCAGCGTGGGTGGGTCTGGAAACTACGGTGATGGAAGCACATTCACTGACCCAATGGTTAGGTGGTTCGGCGGGATTGATTGGGGGGGGTCGGGGGAGGGGGCATCCCTTCTTGGGGGCGATGTGGAAACTTTACCAGCAGGGGGAAGGGCAGAAGTGGTTCCCCAGCCCCATTTCGGCCTGGACCAGGGTAGGGGACCTTTTCTCCTTTGGAAGGGCAGCTTGGCTGCAGGATACGATTGTCAAGTTGGGGGACTGTCTGGTGCAAGGGGAGGTAGGGTCCCACAGGGAGTTGGAACGTAAGGCGCGGAGTCCCATTCCCTTTTATCAATACTTTCAGGTTAGGCACTTTCTGCAGACGGGTGCGAATCTCCGTTGGATTCGGCGCCCGAGTACTGCCATGGAAGACACGCTGTTCCGCGGGAATAAGGACCAAGGCATGGTCGCTAAGATCTATACGGTGTTGTTGGACGAGGCGGCGGAGGTGGAGGAGGGAGCCGTGGGGGGGCACCGTAGGAGGTGGCATCGGTGGGTGGGGGAGGAATGGGATGAAGCACAGTGGCAGAGGATTTATAGGTCGATTTATAAGACCACGGGAATTGCTTCGTGGCGGCAAACCCAATTGCAAATACTACATGGGGCATATATTACTCCGAGCCGACTGACTTGGCGGAGAGGGTTGAGCTTGGGGTTGTGTTGGCGGGGATGTGGTGAGCGGGGAGACTTCCTACACATGTGGTGGGGCTGCCGGGTTATTCAAGAATTCTGGCAGGTGGTGAGGGGGGGGTTGCTCCGGGGGTCTGGGGATTCTGCCTTGGGGAGGGGAGGGGGGCTGGAAGGGGGTCCCCGGGTTTGGGTGCTGGGGGGCGCCCCTCTGGTGGTGGGGGGTAGATGGACCCACCTGCGGGAGGCTAAGATGCTTCTGGCAGCGCGGCTGGCAATTGCCTGGCGCTGAAACTGGGAGAGGGGGCCGAGCGTGGAGGATTGGTGGAGCAAGGTGGAGGAGATGATTCAGTTTGACAAACTGACTTATCGGTTGAGGGGGAGGGAATGGGAATTCCATAAAATCTGGGATCCGTACCTGCTGAGTCCCTTGGGGAGTCCTGGGAGGATGGGGTAAGGGGGAGGCAGTACAGTACGCACAGCGCACACACAAAACACACGATTCGCAGTCACACACTATATCAGGTCCGGGGGCGATAAGCTTGATATAATTTTATTGTTGTATAAATGTTATCTAGTTCTGTTGGTTGTTTAGGGATTGATGGTTTCCCTGAATTTTTTGTTTTTCTCTATTTTAGCGTTGTGGTTTGAGGCTGATGGTGGGGGACAGTGATGTGGCCCCGTCCCCAGGGGCTGATAGCCGAGGGGGGGGGGGTACTGGGAAGGCAGATGTATCTGTTAGTATTGTGTGATGATTTTTTACCCTGCCTTTCACATGCTTAATAAAAACAAAGTTTCAAAAAAAAAAAAATAAAAGAGAATCCTCTCCTCTATATCTCCTTGGGACATATAAGTAGTATTCTGAGTTAATGTCTGAACCCAATCAATCCCATTTTTTTGAACTCTCACAAAGCCTTTCTATAGCTTTATCCAAAAAGGGTAAACACTCCCTTATATTATGAAACAGAGATATCAGACCCCTCGCTATACCTTAAACAGTGAGGAAAGGAAAGGATGCTCCAATAATCCCACAAAAGTGTCAAACCTTTTGTTGAATCATTTTTCACTTTCCATACAGAATATGAAGCCAAAAATGATTTTTCCCTATTGATCCACATGGCTTCCTGAGGCAAAGATATTGCATCCTAATGGCTTTTAAAATGGTCATCTTAAAGTATATCCACAAATTTAAGAACCCCAAACCCCTCAGCCCGCCTTTTCAGGTGACAGCATCATGCGCTTCCAGTTCACCCTAGCCTTCTTACTCCACTCACAAACCATCTGGGAAAAGAAAAAATACCTACTTGTACCTGGATGTAACTGGCCTTGCGAAAGGTGTGAACCAAATACAAGTCTCTTTCCTTCTAAGTTCTCTAAAAACTTGCTAAGGAATACAATTCAAAGTTGAATAAATAGAAAAACAGATTTTGCATATCCTCTCCCACTGACAGTGTTAAATCCTCCCTAAAACTCCTGGCAAGAGGCAAATAATCCAAAATAAGTGGCTCAATTGCTCTGAAATGCATACTTCCAAGTATTGGAAACCATGTCTAGTCCATGTAAAGGGGAAGGCTCCCTGGCAATCCTAGGTATGAAAACCAATCACTAACGTCTCATTTTTTCTTAAATTGATTAATCACAAATATATGGAAAATTCCCTTAACTCTTCCACCAAAGGGGGAACTGGACTTCAAAAGCTCACTCGGGTAATTAACTTCCTTCCTTCCCTAGTGTTTGACTGGCCGGACAACCCCTAATCTATAGTGTTAGTAGCAAAGGGAAGATGGGTGTGGGAGGGTGAGGGGGGGAGGGGTGGGGGGGGAGAGGGGGGGGAGGGGTGGGGGGGAGAAGGGGGATGGGGGAGTGGGGAGGGGTTGAAGGGGCAAAATGGGGGATAAGAGGGTTTACTGAACATAGACAAAAAAACATAAGACTGTGATGTCGCAATTGTTCTGGTTGATGATTTTGTGTTATGTGCATGTATTCCGTGTGCAGTTTGTACGAATACGGCTTGTTTTAATTGTCTGAAAGCCTTTAAATAAATTTTTTTTAAAAAAAGCTCACTCAGGTAAAGCGTACTAACCTGTAACAGGTGATCTCCGGGAACAGCAGGAATTTAGTTTTCACATATGGGTATCGTCAGTACCGATGGAGCCTGCACAGGAACGCTCCCCAGCATCCAATAGGAACGCTTTTGGGAGCATCCCTCAGCACATGTGTGCTGCCTTCCCGCCTTTCCAACTGTCCCTCTTCAGTTAGGTTTGTAGCTGAGTGAAAGGATAGAGGGACAGAGGAAAGAGACAGAGATAGAGAGACAACTCCTAGGGGAGGTGGGAGGGTTGTGAAGACTAAATTCCTGCTGTTCCCGGAGATCACCTGTTACAGGTGAGTAACTACGCTATCTCCAGGAACAAGCAGGAATGTAGTCTTCACATATGGGGACTCACTAGCTGAAGATGCCAGTAGATGGATCCCAGGAAGCTGCCACCTATGGTGAGGTGGGCCATGCTTCCTCCCATGGATCTCTGGCATCCCACCAGGGTGGTGGGTAGGAGTTGTATTAGGTTTGAAAGAGATTTTGAAGAACAGCGTGGCCAAAGAAGGCATCCTGACGGGAGGATTTATCTAGGCAGTAGTGGGCTGTAAAGGTATGTACCGAAGCCTAGGTGGCTGCTCGACAAATGTCACCAAAAGACACAGAGTGAAGGTTAGCCATAGAGGCTGACATGGCTCTCACATTATGAGCTGTGACATGGCCTTGAAGAGGAAGACTCTTACTCTCGTAAGCAAATGCAATCCATTTGGATAAACTCCTCTTGGAGACTGGAAATCCCAAATGACTAGAATCAAAAGCAATAAAAAGTTGAGAAAACTTTCTATGTTGCTGCATTCTTTGTAGGTAAAAGGCTAAGGCTCTTTTACAGTCCAAAGTGTGAAAGTTCTTCCCTGCATTAGAGGCATGAGACCTCAGAAAGAATACAGGAAGATAAATTGCTTGATTTAAATGAAAAGGCGAAATCACCTTTGGCATAAAGTGTGGATGAGTTCTGAGGACAAAATTTATCATGGTGAAACCTAGTGTAAGGAGCATCAGCTACTAAGGCTTGCAATTCACTAGTGCGACGTGCAGAGGTGATTGCAATGAGGAAGATGACCTTCCAGGACAAAATATTTAGGGTAGTAGTGGCTAAAGGTTCAAAAGGTGGTTTCAAGAGCTGTCCGAGAACTAGATTTAAATCCCATGCCACCAGTGGTGGTTTGATGGGAGGTTTTGTTAATAGAAGACCTCTCATTAATCTGGATATGAGAGGATGAGAGGAAATTGGTTGTCCATTTAGAGGCTTACAGGAAGCTGTAATTGCACTAAGATGGACTCTTACTGAATTGGTCTTTAGACCAGAATTTGATAAATGAAGTAGATACTCTAGTATCGACTCGAAAGGTATCACAAGGGGGTGTAACCCCTTCTGGGAACACCATATAGTGAAACGTTTCCACTTGAAAGTGTAAGATAGTCTTGTGGAAATTTTCTAGAAGCCTGAAGGATATCCTTTACCTGTTGGGGAAAGGTTGAGATCCTGAAGATTTAAGCTCTCAGCAACCAGGCCGTGAGATGCAGGGACTGGGGATTCGGGTGCCAAAGCGTCCCACTCTCTTGGGAAAGAAGATCTGGAGCACAACCTAACTCCAGAGGTGCAGCTTGAGAGAGATGTAGAAGCAGGGGATACCACGTTTGGCGTGGCCACCGTGGAGATATGACCTCTGTCTCTCTGAAGCTTGAAGATTGTTTTGGGGATGAGGGGAATGGATGGGAAGGCATAGAGGAAGTCCTGACCCCAATGAAGGAGGAAGGCATCCCTTGCCTGGCAATTGTGAGCCGGAATCCTGGAACAGAACTGGGGAAGTTTGGCATTCAGTGGATTTGCAAAGAGGTCTGTGTCTGGAGTTCCCCAGATGTGAAATATCTTTGTCACCTGGTCTAGGTGGAGAGACCATTCGTGAGGCAGCAGTACTCGGCTGAGTTTGTCTGCCCAAAGGTTTTGAATGCCTGGAAGATATACCACGAAAAGGTGGATTTGATGCTCTCTGGCGAGGGCCCAAAGTCGTAAAGCTTTGCTGCATAACGACAGAGCCTGTTCCACCCTGCTTGTTCACATAGAACATAGAAATATGACAGAAAAAGACCACATGGCCTATCTAGTCTGTCCTTCCATAACAACTACAACAGTCCCCTTATTACCTTTAGAGATCCTCTGTGTTTGTCAAATGCTTTTTTGAATTCAGTTACTGTCCTCATCTCTACCACCTCCACTGGGAGACTATTCCACGGATCCACTACTCTTTCCGTAAAGAAATATTTCCGCATATCACTCCTGAATCTATCTCCCTTCACCCTCATCCCATGTCCCCTCGTAGCAGAACTTGCTTTCAACTGAAAGAGGCTCTCTCCCTGAACATTTATACCACGGAGGTATTTAAACATCTCAATCATATCACCTCTATCCAGCCTTTCCTCTAAGGTGTACATATTAAGATCCTTCAGTCTGTCCTCATATGCTTTATAATGAAGACCACTAATCATTTTAGTAGCCACCCTCTGCACCGACTCCATCCTGTTCACATACTTTTGAAGGTGCGGTCTCCAGAATTGCACACTATACTCCAAATGAGGTCGCAATAAAGACTTATAGAGAGGCATTATCACCTCCTTTTTTCTGCTAGCCATTCCTCTCCATATGCACCCAAGCATCCTTCTAGCTTTTGCCGTCGCCTTTTCTACCTGTTTAGCTACTTTAAGATCATCAGACACAACCACGCCTAGGTCCCGCTCTTCTTTAGTGGACAAAAGTACTTCACCCCCTATACTATATTGCTCCCTTGGATTGCTGCAGCCCAAATGCATGACCTTACATTTTTTAACATTAAATCCCAGCTGCCAAATTCTAGACCATTCTTCAAGCTTAGCTAGATCCCTCCTCATGTTATCTACCCCTTCCTAGGTGTCTACTCTATTGCAGATTTTGGTATCATCCGCAAAGAGGCAAACCTTACCTGAAAGCCCTTCTGCTATATCACTAACAAAGATGTTAATAAGAATCGGACCAAGGACAGATCCCTGGGGCACATCACTGATAACATCCTTCTCCTCAGAGTGAGCTCCATTTACTTGTACTCTTTGTCGCCTCCCACCCAACCAATTCCTAACCCAAGCAATAACTTTAGGGTCCATCCCTAGGGTGTTCAGTTTGTTTATAAGTCGCCTGTGAGGAACAGTGTCAAAGGCTTTACTGAAATCTAAATACACCACATCTAGGGCTCTCCCTCGGTCCAACTCCCTGGTCACCCAGTCAAAGAAATTAATCAGATTTGTCTGACAAGACCTGCCTCTGGTGAATCCATGCTGCCTCGGATCCTGTAATCTGCTGGACTCCAGAAACCTCACTATTTTCTGTTTCAGCAGCGTTTCCAATAATTTACTCACCACCGAAGTTAAACTAACCGGCCTGTAGTTTTCAACCACATCCTGACTTCCGCTTTTGTGTAAATGGCTACTTGATTGTCTGTTTGGACTAGGACTGTCTTGTAGCTGAGCTGGGCATGGAATACTCGAAGAGCTAAATAGATTGCTCTTAATTCCAGGAGGTTTATGTGAAGACAAGCCTCCTGTGGAGTCCAGGTGCCCTGGGTAGAGAAATAATGCAGGTGTGCTCCCCAACCCACCTGTGATGCATCTGTTAGGGTGGCCTGGAATAAGGGTTGTTGGAAAGGAGACCCCACTAAAAGATTCTCCAGTGATTGCCACCATTGGAGGGACAAGATCAGCCGATTAGTTTGCTATCTTGTCTGACGTCCTGTGGCCTGTGTCCACTGTGTGGATAGGGTCCACTGGGCTGCTCGCATGTGGAGGCGAGCATAGGGAACTACATGAACTGTGGATGCCATGTGTCCCAGTAACTGTAGCAGTTCTCGAGCAGTTAGGGAGGATTTTCCCGCTGCTTGAGAAGCTAGTTGCACTATGCGAAGACACCAGGCCTGTGGAAGGAAAGCCCTTGACTGTCTGATATCTAGACAGGCTCCTATGAACTCCAGAGACTGGGAAGGAACAAGTTGGGATTTTGGGAAGTTTATTACCAATCCCAAGTATTGGAGGATTTGCATTGTGCGAGAAAGTTCAGAGCTGGCCTCTGCAACCGTGGGGGCTCGAATGAGCCAGTCGTCCAAGTAAGGGAAGACAAAAATCCCTAGGGTTCACAGGAATGCAGCTACTACTGCCATGCATTTCGTGAATACTCTTGGTGCGGAAGACAGACCAAAGGGAAGAACCCTGTATTGGAAATGTTTTCCCTTGAAAAGGAATCGTGACAATTTCCTGTGATCTAGATGGATCAGAATATGAGTATATGCATCATTTAAGTCTAGAGAGCAAAGCCAATACTGACTTTGAAGGTATGGCAGAAGAGGTTCTCAAGAAAGCATAGTTACTCACCTGTAACAGGTGATCTCCGGGAACAGCAGGAATTTAGTCTTCACATATGGGTATCGTCAGTACCAATGGAGCCTGCGCGGGAACGCTCCCCAGAATCCAATAGGAAAGCTTTTGGGAGCATCCCACAGCGCCTGCGTGCTGCCTTCCTGCCTTTCCCAACTGTCTCTCTCCAGTTGAGTTTAAAGTTGAGACAAAAGAGAGGGGGAAAGAGGGAAAGAGATACAACTCCTAGGGGAGATGGGTGGGTTGTGAGGACTAAATTCCTGCTGTTCCCGGAGATCACCTGTTACAGGTGAGTAACTATGCTATCTCCAGGAACAAGCAGGAATGTAGTCTTCACATATGGGGACTCCATAGCTGCAGATGCCAGGGAGAAAACCCAGAAGTTGTGACCTTGTGAAAGGGCTCCACTTCCCCCCATGGATCTCTGGCATCCTATCAGTGATGGTGGGTAGGCGTTGATTAAATATGGAACAGGTGTTGAAGAACAGCCTGATCAAATAAGACATCCCAGCGGGAGTCCTTGTTTAAGCAGTAATGGGCTGTGAAGGTATGAACCGAAGCCCAAGTTGCTGCTCGGCAGATGTCGTCAATAGACACAGAGTGAAAATGAGCCATAGAGGCTGCCATGGCTCTCACATTGTGAGCTGTGACATGGCCATCCAGAGGAAGGTTTTTACTCTCATAGGCAAAAGATATACACTGTGCAATCCAGTTGGACAGTGTTCTTTTGGAGACTGGAAGTCCCAAATGACTAGGATCAAAAGCAAAAAAGAGTTGAGAGGACTTCCTATGTTGCTGTGTCCTTTGTAAGTAAAAGGCCAGAGCCCTTTTACAATCCAAAGTATGAAGATTAATTTCTGCGTTTGAGGCATGAGGCCTTGGGAAGAATACAGGAAGGTAAACCGCTTGGTTTAAATGAAAAGGTGACACCACCTGTGGCATAAAGTGTGAATGAGTCCTAAGGACTACCTTATCATGATGGAACCTGGTATGAGGAGGATCAGCCACCAATGCTTGCAATTCACTGATGCGACGTGATTGCAATAAGAAAGATAACCTTCCAGAAAAGGAATTTCAAAGAGGTAGTGGCTAATGGTTCAAAAGGCGGTTTCAAAAGTTGCCCAAGAACCAAATTTAAGTCCCATGCCACTGATGGTGGCTTAATGGGAGGCTTAGTTAAGAAGAAGGCCTCTCATAAATCTCGCTATGAGAGGATGAGAGAAAATAGGTTGCCCATTTAGAGGCTTGAAAGAAGCTGCAATAGCACTCATATGAACTCTCACTGAATTGGTCTTAAGCCCTACATTAGATAAATGAAGGAGATACTCCAGTAATGATTCCAGAGGTATCGCAAGAGGGTTAAGACCCTTCTGTGAGCACCATATGGTAAACCTTTTCCACTTGAAAGCATAAGAGCGTCTTGTGGAAGGCTTCCTGGAAGCATAAAGGATATCCTTTACCTGCTGAGAAAGGTTAAGACCGTGAAGTTCTGGGCCTTCAGCAACCAGGCCCTGAGATGCAGAGACTGGGGATTGGGATGCCACAGCTTCCTGTCCTCCTGAGAAAGGAGATCTGGAGAAGATCCTAACTCCAGAGGTGGAGCTTGAGAGAGATGTAGGAGCAGAGGGTACCACATTTGCCGTGGCCAATGTGGAGCTATGAGAATCATATGACCTCTGTCTCTTTGAAGCTTGTTGGGAATTAGTGGAATGGGAGGAAAGGCATATAGGAAGTCCTGGCCCCAATGGAGGAGGAAAGCATCCCGGGCCTGACAAACCTGAGCCGGAATTCTGGAACAGAACCGGGGAAGTTTGGCATTAGCGGATTTGCAAAGAGGTCTATGTCCGGGGTTCCCCAAATTTGGAAACTTTTTGGCCACCTGATCTGCATGGAGAGACCATTCGTGTGGAAGCAGAACTCGACTGAGTCTGTCTGTCCGCCCAAGTGTTTTGAATGCCTGGAAGATACACCACAAGGAGATGAATCTGATGCTCTCTGGTGAGGGCCCATAGTCGCAAAACTTCATTGCATAGCGACAGAGAGCCTGTTCCGCCCTGCTTGTTCACATAGAACATGGCTACTTGACTGTCCGTTTGAACTAGGACTGTCTTGTAGTGGAATACTCGAAGAGCAAGGAAGATTGCTCTGAGTTCTAGGAGATTGATATGTAGAGAGGTCTCCTGTGGAGTCCAGGTACCCTGGGTAGAGAGGCCCTACAGGTGTGCTCCCCAACCCACCTGTGAGGCATCTGTTGTTAGAGTGGCTTGGGGAGGAGGTTGCTGAAAAGGGGACTCCACCAAAAGGTTTTGGCGTGATTGCCACCATTGGAGGGACAAAATAAGGCGATCTGAGTTTGCTATTTTGTCTGACAGGCAACCTGATGCCCGAGTCCATTGAGTGGATAAAGTCCACTGGGCTGGCCTCATATGGAGGCGAGCATAAGGAACCACATGCACAGTGGATGCCATGTGGCCTAGCAATTGTAACATTTCCCGAGCAGTGAGGTGAGGTTTTAGCAATGCTTGGGAAGCTAACTGCACAATGTGAAGGCAGCGGGGCTGTGGAAGGTAGGCCCTTGTCTGTCTGGTATCCAGCAGAGCTCCTATGAACTCTAGGGACTGAGTAGGAGCAAGGTTGGATTTTGGGAAGTTTATGACAAGTCCCAAATACTGAAGGATGCGCATTGTGCGAGAGAGAGCAACCCTGGCCTCTGGCTCTGAAGGGGCTCGAATGAGCCAGTCGTCTAAGTAAGGGAAGATGAATATTCCTAGGGTGCGAAGAAATGCTGCCACCACAGCCATGCATTTTGTGAATACCCTTGGTACCGAGGCCAGGCCAAAAGAAGAACCTTGTATTGGTAGTGCTTCCCTTGAAATAGAAAGCGAAGGAGCTTTCGGTGAGTTGGATGGATGAGAACATGAGTGTACGCATACTAGAGATCTAGAGAACAAAGACAGTCCTGACTCTGAAGGTATGGCAGCAGAGTTCCTAGAGAAATCATTTTGAACTTCGCTTTGAACAGGAATTTGTTTAATTCTCTGAGGTCTAAAATGGGTCTGTCCTCCTGTTTTCTTTGGAATAAGGAAATAGGGAAGGTAGAACCCTGTACCCTGTTGGAGAATGGGTACCTCTTCTATTGCACCTTGGGCAAGAAGCATAGTGACCTCTTGACCTAACTGGTCGTTGAGAGAGGTCTGACAATTGAACTGTCTTACCATTGTAGGAGGGGACATGCTGAGGAAATGAAGCTTGTACCCTTCTCTTACAATAGACAGAGTCCAATTTTCTGCTGTTATCTGACCCCATCTGGGGGCAAAATGACATAACCTTCCTGGAATGGTGGAAGGCTCTGGGCCGTTCAGGGCCAGGAAGGCAAAGTTCTCTAGATAGGAGTCAAAGCCCCTGTGGAGGCTGAGTCTGCTGAGCCAGTTGAGGCTTAGCAGCTTTTGTTTTTCTTTGCCTAGGTTGTTGCTGCTGTCCCTTTTGGGTAGACTGACCTAAACGATGCTCCTGCTGGGTATAGGAGAGATAAAACATCTTACTGAAGAATGGTTTCTTGTAGGATTTTTTCCTTGCAGGATCAGCTGTAGATTTAGACAATCTATCCAAAGTGATATTGTCAGCATGTATCTCATTAGCCTTTTTCTGCCAATTCTTGCCAAAGAGAGTCTCTCCTGTGCAAGGAATATTCCCTAGTCCACCGGTGGCTGGAGTGGAATAAAGAAATAAAGAGTTTTTTACTTCACGTCTTTTCGTCGCATTCCACGTTTCTTACTGGGTCCTTGGTGCACGTGGAATCGTGCTTATTTTGTTGGGTCCATATTCCCTAGTCTATCCTGTACCCAAGGTTCCAAGTCAGATTCCTGGAGCCAGGCAATCCTACGTGCACCTATGGCAATAGCAGGGGTTCTGCTTATGCACTCAAAGCAGTCAAAGGCTGCACAATTCGCAAACTTGGAAACATCCTGAGCATGTTTGACAAGGGCGAGGTAATCCTGCCTTTTATCATCAGGAAGGAGAGGGCTCATAAGCTCTAAATCTCCTGTGACCTCCTTAAGGAACATTCCCATATATAAGATATAGGAACTGATCCTAGCAGAAAGCATGGAAGCCTGGAAGGTTCGACGTCCAAAGGTGTCAAGAGTCCTACACTCGCGTCCTGGAGGATTAGGTGCATGCCTTTTTGCACTCGTGAGCCTTCTCATAGCTGATTCCATCACCATGGAATGGTGTGGTAGCTGTCTTCTGAAACCCAGGACAAGGAGGAACTCGATACATGGTGTCGAGTCTTCGAGAGTGAGGAGATGTGGTTAGAGGTGTTTCCCACATCCTTAACATGAGATCATGCAAGATCTCATGAATAGGTAAGGTAGCTGACTCCTTGGGAGCTTTAGGGTATTGTAGGATTTCTAATTCCTTTGCCCTAGGCTCTTTTTCAGGAGCCACTGTGATGGAAAGACCTCGAGCCACATCTCGGATAAAATCCTGAAAGGACATATCCTCTGGTGGAGACATCCTACACTGAGGAGAATAATCCTCAGGAAGAAGTATTCTGGTATCGGCAGAGCTTTCAGAGTCTTCAGACTCATCCGAGGATTCAAAGTATCTCCGATCCGGGTGATCGTGCAAGGCATGGTACCGGTATCGATCGAAGACGGCATCAGAGGGGTCCGGTACAGACTTGTCGATACCGGATGGATAAGCATGACTTGGTCCCGGTAGAATACCTGCCGATGTCGATGCTGTCGGTACTGGTACCAGAGTTGGTGCCGGTTGAATTGTCTTAAGCTGTTTCAGGGGCATCAAGGCCGTGAGAAGAGCTGCCAGACTGCGTTCAATAGCCATGAATCTCTGGTCTATCGACGCTGCTGATGCTTGGGTATCGGTACCGGATGAAGCAGCCGGTACCCCAGAGCATGGCACCAGTAGTTCTGCCGAGGTTGAGGTCTCGAGAACATCCTTGAGCCCTGGTTAGTGCTTTGGAAGCCGAAGCCTCCCGCCGGGGCAATTTTGCCGGTGAAAGTCCCTCAAGGGCAACGCCAGAGGCATCTCAATGCTTAGAGGGAGATCTACCCTTTGAGGACCGGCTAGATTTATGTTTAGTTACCTGAGATCCATGGGAGGACGACAAAGCCCTGGAAGACATCGATGCCACAGAGGCTGCATCGGAGGGAAAAAAGGGTGCTAAGCTTAGCAGCTCGGTTCTGCCGGCCCCTTTTCAACATCATCCCACAGGCAACACACTCCGAAATAGAGTGGTCAGGACCTAAACATTTGAGGCACCTCTCATGGGTGTCGGTGACGGAGATGGTACCGCCACACTTGGAACTCTTTTTGAAACCCTTAGCGGGTTTTTCCATTTTAAAGGAAAAAGGTGGGTCTAGTGCCCAAAATGGCGGGTGGCACCTGAGGAGAAAACTACTGGAAAAGACTCCAGAAGAAAGGGGTTTTTTTTTGGAAAAAAAGAAAGAACCACCGGCCGTACCGGTGTAGCGTCGAAGGAAGGCAGACGCTACCACAAAAAAGAAGAATAGAAGGGAATTATTTTCTGTGGTGACAGGATGTGAGACCTGTCGGCTCCACGGAAAACGAAGAACTGGAGAGTGACAGTTGTGAAAGGCGTGAAGGCAGCACGCAGGCGCTGTGGGATGCTCCCAAAAGCTTTCTTATTGGACGCTGGGGAGCGTTCCCACGCAGGCTTCGCCAGTACCGACGATACTCATATGTGAAGACTACATTCCTGCTTGTTCCTGGAGATATCATTCTGAACTTCTCTCGGAACAGGTATTTGTTCTATTCTCTGAGGTCTAGAATGGGTCTGTCCCCCTCCCCTGTTTTCTTTGGAATAAGAAAATAGGGGGAGTAGAACCCTGTACCCTGCTGGGGAATGGGTACTTCCTTTATTGCCCCTTGAGCAAGAAGTGTTAAGACCTCGTGATCCAACAGATTGTCTGCAGATGTCTGGGAATTGAACTGCCTTAAGATTGTAGGAGGGGGCATGCTGTGAAAATGAAGCTTGTAACCCTCTCCTACAATGGACAGAGTCCAATTTTCTGCTGTTATTTGGTGTTATCTGTTGGCAAAATGAGACAGCCTGCCTGGAATAGTTAGGAGTTCTGGACCCCTCAGAGGCAGGAAGGCTAAGCTCTCTAGGAAGGAGTCAAAGCCCTTGAGGGGGCTGAACCTGCAGAGCTGGTTGAGCTCTCGGGCCCTTTGGCTTCTTCTGCTGTTGAATTGCTGTTGTTGTCCCCTTTGGGCAACTTGACTGTGAGCTTGGCTTTGCTGGGTATAGGATGGATAAAACTTGAGTTTGATTCTGCTGGGTATAGGAAAGATAAAATTTCCTCTTTGTGCTGAAAGAGGGTTTCTTATAGGGTTTCGTTTTGGCTGGAGTGGCTGTAGATTTTGACAATCTATCTATGGTGATATTGTCAGCATCTATCTCTGTAGCCTTTTCCTGCCAATTCTTGCCAAAGAGATTCTCTCCTGTGCAAGGGATGTTGCCTAATTTATCCTGTACCCAAATCTCCAAGTCTGATGTCTGAAGCCAGGCACTCCATTGTGCACCAATGGCAATAGCAGAGGTTCTGTTGATGCATTCAAAGCAGTCAAAGGCTGCACGATTCACAAACTTGGAGACGTCTTGAGCATGCCTGACAAACGTAAGGAAGTCTTGTCTGTCATCTGGGAGAAGTGGGCTCATAAGCTCCAAATCTCCTGTGACCTCCTTGAGGAACTTACCCATATATAAAATATATGAGCTGATCCTAGCTGAAAGCATAGAAGCTTGAAAAGTTTGACGCCCCAAAGCATCAAGAGTCCTGCATTCACGACCTGGAGGATTGGGTGCAGGTCTCTGCACTTTTCATCATTCGCATGGTTGACTCCACTACCATTGAATGGTGTGGAAGCTGAGTCTTTTGAAATCCAGGACATGGTGGAACTCGATACATGGTATCAAGCCTCCTAGAATGAGGAGATGTGGTCAAAGGTGTCTCCCACATTCTGAGCATCAAATCATGAAGAATTTCATGAATGGGCAGTGGCTGCCTCCTTCGGAGCCTTGCAAATGCAATGCAATGTGTGCCTTTGAGTCAGTGCTGACTCCTGGCGACCCAGAAGCTCCTGGGTTTTTCTTGGCAGTGTCACCGGAAGTAGGTTGCCAGGCCTTTCTTCCGAGGCAATGGAGGGTTAAGTGACTTGCCCAAGGCCACAAGGAGTACTAGTGGGAATCGAACCCTGGTTGCTTAGGATATTGGAAAATTTCCAATTCCTTTGCTCTAGGTTCCTTTTCAGCAGCTACCGTGATTGAAAGGCCTTTGGCTACATCACAAATAAAATCCTGAAAGGACATGTCCTCTGGAGGTGACATTCTGCGTCCGGGAGAAGAGTCTTCCGGGAGAAAACTCTGGTACTGGCAGAATTATCAGAGTCGCCGGAATCGGAGGATTTGAAGTATCTCTGATCACGATGTTCATGTAAGACACGGTCCCGGTATCGATCAAAGTCTGTACCGAGTTGATCCGGTACCGATCTTTCGATGCCAGGCAAAGATGGCATGGGAAGAATTCCCACCGAGGCAAGTACCGTCGGTGCCAGTACCGGCATCGGTACCGGTGCCTGTTGAACCATCGGTGTCAACAGTACCGCAGCTCTAAGGAGAGCTGCAATGCTGCGTTCGATAGTGAGGTACCTCTGGTCTATCAACGCTGCTGATGCCTGTGTGTCGGTATTGGTGAAGGCGGCCGGGACCCCCGAGCATGGCACCAGTAGTTGTGTCGAGGCCGAGACCGAGGCCTCGAGAACATCCTGGAACCCCACTGATGCTTTGGAGGCCGAAGCCTCCCGCCAGGGCTGTTTTGCCGGTGTGGTTCCCCTCAAGGGCAATGCCAATGGCCTCTCGATGCTTTGCAGGAGAGCTGCCCTTTGAGGACCGGCTTTTATGTTTATTTACCTAAGATCCATGGGAGGAAGAAGAGGCTCTTGAAGACGTCGATGCAATTCACCTGGCACCCGAAGAAAAGAGGGTACGGAGCTTTGCAGCCCGGTTCTGTCTTCCTCTTTTAGTCATTCCCATACAAGAGAGACACTCATGGTGAATAGTCAGGGCCTAAACATTTAAGACACCAGTCATGGGTGTCGGTGACGGAAATGGTACCACCACACTTAGTGCATTTTTTAAAACCACTAGCTGGTTTTTCCATCTTTAAGGAAAAATGGGGCTTAGTGCCCAAAATGGCGCCTAGTGCCCAAAATGGCGCCTAGCACCGAAAAAGAAAGTTTCTAAAGAGAAACAAGTCAGAATTTTTTTTTTTAAGAAAAGAAAAGAACCGGCAGTACCGGTAGGCGTTGTGCAGAGGCAAACGCTACCACAAGAAAACAAGATTAAAGAAGAAATTTTCTGCGTTGACAGGGTATGTGTCCTGTCGGCTCCGCGGAAAGCAAAGAACTGAAGAGGGACAGTTGGAAAGGCGGGAAGGCAGCACGTATGTGCTTAGGGATGCTCCCAAAAGCGTTCCTATTGGATGCTGGGGAGCGTTCCCATGCAGGCTCCTGTCAGTACCGATACCTATATGTGAAGACTACATTCCTGCTGTTCCTGGAGATACCCAGTGTACTGCCTGCATACAAGAACATTTTAAGGAATCCCCCTTCACAATTGATCATAATATTTTGATTATCCCATGATCTGACAAGCTAAAGGTCCAGTGGCCAAAGCAAAGAGGGGGGGGGGGGAAGAGGGCACCTGTGTAGTCCTAGTCAGAAGAAATTTGACAGGAAGTTAGTTATAACCAAAGCATTAGGCCTGCAATAAAAAGCTTTAACTCGTCCGACAAAACTATCCCTTGACTGGAGAACCTCTAATAGTGCGAACAGATACCTCTACTCTACCCGATCAAACGCTTCTTCAGCATCCAAGGCAAGCGTAGTTACTCACCTGAAACAGGTGTTCTCCAGGAGCAGCAGGAATCAGTCCTCACATATGGGTGACGTCGGCGCCGACGGAGCCCTCGCGGAGCAATTTTCCCCAGCTTTCAAAGAAAGCCTTTGGGAATTGCAGCGCGCATGCGCGGTCCTCTTCCCGCCCAAGGGTGCCATCTTGCTCAGTCAGATGACATAGCTAAAAGACAGCAAAAATTAGCAAAAAACGAAAGCATATAACTGCAACTCCAAGGGGAGGAGGGAGGGTTGTGAGGACTGATTCCTGCTGCTCCTGGAGAACACCTGTTACAGGTGAGTAACTACGCTTTCTCCAGGACCAAGCAGGAAGTCAGTCCTCACATATGGGACTCCCAAGCTTAAGGCTACCGGAGACCCTAAGCACAAAAATGAGCTCCCTCAAACTCAGTAGCACAGAAGGAAGGAATCTTCTCTGAATATGTCTCCAACCGGTAGCCCAACATCCGGGACGGAGGGTAGGAGTTGCCTAAACCTCGAAGAGGTTACGGAGGACTGCCTGTCCGAAAGCACTGTCCCTGCGGGACTCCCTCTCCAGGCAGTAATGGGCTGCAAAAGTCTGGCTTGAAGAACAAGTAGCGGCCCGGCAGATGTCTGCCAATGGAACAGAGCGGAGGTAAGCTACCGACGTAGCCTTCGCCCGAACACGATGAGCTGTGACTCTACCTTCCAGCACGAGGCCGGCAGCCTCGTAAGACCAAGCGATACAGTCCGCAATCCAGATGGACAGAGTACGCTTGGAGACAGGGAGCCCAAACTTGTTGAGGTCATAAGACACGAAGAGCTGAACAGCCTTTCGGTGCTCCCGCGTACGGTCAAGGTAGAAGGTCAACGCCCTTCTACAGTGCAGGGTATGCAGGACCATTTCAGCTCGGCTGGAGTGTGGCCTGGGAAAGTAGGTCGGAAGTACCACCTCCTGGTTGATGTGAAAAGGGGAAACCACTTTGGGAAGAAATTTAGGGTGAGTCCGTAGGACTACCCGGTTCTTGTAGAACCTAGTGTAAGGAGGATCAGAAACCAGGGCCTGCAGCTCACTAACGCGTCTAGCAGAAGTGAGGGCTACCAAGAACAAGGTTTTCCAGGAAAGAAAACGTAGTGGAAAGGTAGCCATAGGCTCAAAAGGCGGACAGGTAATCCGCTGCAACACCACATTAAGATCCCAGTCCGGGGCTGGCGGGCGCAAAGGTGGCTTAAGGAGGAGGCGGCCTTTGAGAAACCGAGCCACCAGAGGGTGGCTGGAAAGAGCTCTACCATCCACCGGCAGGTGATGCGCAGAAAGAGCACTGAGGTGGACCTTTACCGAGTTGGACTTTAGTCCAAGGTTGGAGAGAGAGAGAGCAAGTACTGCAAGACCACTGATGCTGAACAGGAGAAAGGATCTTGAGACTGCTGAGTACACCAGACGGAGAACCGACGCCACTTGAGAGCGTAGGCCTTTCGGGTGGAGGGCCTCCTGGAGGCCAAGACGACCTCCTCCACATCTGGAGGTAGCTGCAGAGGAGCAAGGACTACCCTTTCAGCAGCCAGGCCATCAGATGAAGGGACCGGAGATTGGGGTGTAGGACAGTCCCCTGATCCTGCGACAGGAGGTCGGGCTGAAATCCCAGTGGAAGAGGAGTGTCTACCGCTAGCTGCATCAGAAGCGGGAACCAAGGTTGTCTCGGCCACCGGGGAGCCACTAGGATCATCGATGCTTTGTCTCTGAGAACCTTGAAGAGCGTCCGAGACACCAGTGGCATGGGAGGAAAGGCATACAAGAGGCCGGTGGACCATGGATTAGAAAAGCATCCGCCGCTACCCGGAGAGGATGCGGCTGTCGAGAGCAGAATCTGGGCAGCTGCCGGTTCAGAGGACTTGCAAACAGATCCATGGTGGGGAATTTTTCTGAAAGGAATTGTTTTTCTTTTAAAGCTAATTAATCTGTGAACCCACTATTTTTTTTGTTAAATCAGTCAGGGCCTAGTAGCAACAGTTTAAGATTCAATTTAAAAACACAGAAGAGAACTTTCTGGTTACCTTTCATACCCAGTAGACAGCTGTAGTTTAAATTTCATAGTCACTCAGGGCCTAGCATCAGCAAAGTACTTTTAGTTTCAAATTAAAACACAGAAGAGAGCTTTCTGGTTAAATTTAGAATCCAGCAGAGAGCTTGTAGTTTAAATTTCATAATAGGTTAGAGCCTAGTAGCAGCAAAGAGCTATAATTTAAATCAAATCAGAATATAGCTTAGCACAAGAGGCAAAACAAGGTCAATTCTCCTTGAGCAGCATATAAAGTCTTCTAGAGACCTTTACAAAGAGGCCTTCTACCTAGTGGGCAAGCAACCTGTGAAGCTTTTTCAATAGGTGTTAACACCAGCTGGCAGTTCAAAGGCCATTTTGAAAGACTCCTTCTATCCAAGCAAGGACTGTTAATTACCCAGGAAGTAGGTCACTGCTTACATCATCAGCACAAGCATAAATAGCTCAACCAGAGCTCTGTGACCCTGTCTTGACGGACTGGAAAGGGGGGCTGTTACTTCTGGAGAGAAATCTGAAATTGTGAATATATACTTCTGGGAATTTTTCTGAAAGGAATTGTTTTTCTTTTAAAGCTAATTAATCTGTGAACCCACTATTTTTTTTTGTTAAATCAGTCAGGGCCTAGTAGCAACAGTTTAAGATTCAATTTAAAAACACAGAAGAGAACTTTCTGGTTACCTTTCATACCCAGTAGACAGCTGTAGTTTAAATTTCATAGTCACTCAGGGCCTAGCATCAGCAAAGTACTTTTAGTTTCAAATTAAAACACAGAAGAGAGCTTTCTGGTTAAATTTAGAATCCAGCAGAGAGCTTGTAGTTTAAATTTCATAATAGGTTAGAGCCTAGTAGCAGCAAAGAGCTATAATTTAAATCAAATCAGAATATAGTTTTCCTCAGCAGCACAGGACAAGGTACTGTGTAGCAGCCCTTTTTTAATAAGTGTTATATCCCTCCCTCCCTCCCCACACCCACCCTCCCCTGGGAATTTCACAGCTTTATAGGTACTTGCACAACTTAAAAGACAGGAGGTGCTCTCAGGTAAAGCTCATTACCCAAATCAGTCATACACCAAGGACCTGAGATTAATTAAGCTTCAGGTGAACAAGGTATATTAAACTTCTTAGGTACAGTTTTAGTGGTATAAATATCCATTGCACCCTTTAGTACATATAGAACTTAAAGATCTAAACACAAACTTAAAACTAAGATGCAGACAGCAGTCCAGCAGCGGGATGTGGGCTTTCCAGTCTTTTGCATTGAGTGTCACATGTATGATTTTCTCCCAGCTGGTGAGAGGTCTTACGTGTGCACTAGGTGCAAGGAGCTCTCTGCTCTCAGGGAACAAGTCCGTTCTCTAGAGGCTAGAGTAGCAGACTTGGAAAACATAAGACAGACAGAGAGGTACATAGACGAGACCTACAGGGATATAGTCCTGAAGTCCCACCTCCAGTCTGGCAGCATCCCTGTTGCCATGGAGGAGAGAGGTCACGTGACAGGAGAGCATCACCCTGGTGTGGCAGGAAGTGATCCTGTAAATAGGACCTGTCCTCCAGGTGATGTAAACCCCTCTCGCACCGAGGAGGTTTCTCCAGGGCCAAGTGCCCATGCGGGAAGGGTTAGGACAGCAGTTATAGTTGGTGATTCGATCATTAGGCATGTAGATAGCTGGGTGGCTGGTGGACGTGAGGATCGCCTGGTAACATGCCTGCCTGGTGCAAAGGTAGCGGACCTCACACGCCACCTAGATAAGGTCTTAGATAGTGCTGGGGAGGAGTCTGCTGTCTTGGTACATGTTGGTACCAATGACATAGGAAAATGTGGTAGGGAGGTTCTGGAAGCTAAATTTAGGCTTTTAGGTAGGAAGTTGAAATCCAGAACTTCCAGGGTAGCGTTCTCCGAAATGCTTCCCGTTCCACGCGCAGGACCCAATAGGCAGGCAGAGCTCCGGAGTCTCAATGCGTGGATGAGACAATGGTGCAGAGATGAGGGGTTCGGATTTGTTAGGAACTGGGGAACATTCTGGGGAAAGGAGGGGCTCTTCCGAAGGGATGGGCTTCACCTTAACCGGGATGGAACCAGGCTGCTGGCATTAACCTTTAAAAAGGAGATAGAGCAGCTTTTAAACTAGATAATAGGGGAAAGCCGACAGTCGCCCAAGAGCGCATGGTTCGGAAGAATGTATCCTTGAAGGATACTACAAAAAGCAGAGAGGTTCCAAAAAAGAGTAAAGTAGCCCAAATGCCCTCGAGTATGGAGCAGACAGAACTTAAAGATCCCAAATTACCCATGTCTACCAATAGCCAAATTAATATGAATAAAATACAGTCTCTAAAATGCTTGTATGCAAATGCTAGAAGTCTACAAAACAAGATGGGAGAGTTAGAATATATAGCACTAAACGAGAGGTTAGATATGATTGGAATATCAGAGACATGGTGGAAGGAGGACAACCAGTGGGACACTGTGATACCTGGGTACAAACTATATCGAAATGATAGAGCTGATCAAATTGGTGGAGGGGTTGCGCTCTATGTTAGAGAGGGCATTGAGTCAGAAAGGATTAAAGTTTTGCAAGAAACAAAATTTGCTGTAGAATCTCTATGGATTGAAATTCCATGTAAAAAGGGGAAGGCGATGGCAGTGGGGGTGTACTATCGTCCGCCTGGCCAGAATGAACAAATGGATGATGAAATGCTCAAAGAAATCAAGGAAGCTAGCAAAAGTTACAGTGCAGTAATAATAATGGGTGATTTCAATTACCCCGGCATCGACTGGGTCAGTGTCACAACAGGACATGCTAGGGAGATAAAGTTCCTAGATGAAATAAATGACTGCTTCTTGGAGCAGCTGGTTCATGAACCGACCAGAGGGGAAGCAATATTAGACCTAGTCCTTAGTGGAACACCAGATGTAGTGCAAGAGATAAGGGTGTTGGGGCCACTTGGCAATAGTGATCATAGCATGATCGCCTTTGATTTAATTAGTGGAGGAGGGATAGTAAGGAAATCCACAGTACTACCCTTTAACTTTCGAAAGGGAGACTATGATAGAATGAGGAAAACAGTTAAGAAAAAACTAAAAGGAGCAGTTGCAAAGGTTAAAGACGTACATCAAGCTTGGGTGTTGTTGAAAAATACTATCTTGGAAGCCCAGACCAGCTGTATTCCACGCTTTAAGAAAAGTGGAAGGAAGTCCAAAAAATTGCCAGCATGGTTTAAAGCTGAGGTCAGAGAGGCTGTTGTTGCCAAAAAAGCATCTTTCAAGAAATGGAAAAAAGAGCCAAATGATGAAACCTGGAAACAGCACAAGCACTGGCAAGTCAAATGCAAGGCATTGATAAGGCAGGCAAAGAGAGAATTTGAGAAGAAGCTTGCTGCGGAAGCAAAAACGCGAAATAAAGACCTTTTCAAGTACATTCGTAGCAAAAAACCCGTGAGAGAGTCAGTTGGTCCATTAGATGATAAAGGGGTTAAAGGAGCACTAAGAGGCGACAAGGCGATAGCGGAGAGACTGAATGAATTCTTTGCTTCGGTCTTTACTGAGGAAGATGTAGGGATGTTACCCACGACTGAAGTGGTATTTAAAGGTGTGGAAGAATTGAAGGAAATATCGATACATCGGGAAGATGTCCTACAACTATTAGATAAACTGAAGAGTAGCAAATCACCTGGGCCGGATGGTATACATCCAAGGGTGTTGAAAGAACTGAAATTTGAGATTGCAGACCTGCTATCAGTAATCTGTGAACTATCATTAAAATCATCTCTAATACCTGAGGATTGGAGGATCGCCAATGTAACACCAATTTTTAAAAAGGGTTCGAGGGGTGATCCGGGAAACTACAGACCGGTGAGCCTGACATCAGTACCGGGAAAAATGGTAGAAACCATCATAAAGAATAAAATTACTCAGCATGTAGATAGTCATGACCTAATGGGAGACAGCCAACATGGCTTTAGACAAGGAAGATCTTGTCTTACTAATCTGTTATGTTTTTTTGAAGGAGTGAATAAACAGGTGGACAAAGGTGAGTCGGTTGATATTGTGTATCTGGACTTTCAGAAAGCCTTTGACAAGGTCCCTCATGAGAGACTTTTGGCAAAACTAAAGAGTCATGGGATAGGAGGCAGTGTACTACTGTGGATCAGGAACTGGTTAAAAGATAGAAAGCAGAGGGTAGGGCTAAATGGCCAATTTTCCCAATGGAGAAAGGTGAATAGTGGTGTACCCCAGGGATCTGTGCTGGGTCCGCTGCTTTTTGACATATTCATAAATGACCTGGAAAGTGGAATAACGAGTGAGGTTATCAAATTTGCTGATGACACAAAACTATTTAAAGTTGTTAAAACCCAGGAGGATTGTGGAAAATTGCAAGAGGATCTTGATAAATTGGAAGACTGGGCATCAAAATGGCAGATGAAATTTAATGTGGAGAAGTGCAAGGTTATGCACCTAGGGAAGAACAACCCAAACTATGGTTACACGATGCAAGGTTCCACATTAGGAACCACCACCCAAGAAAAAGATTTAGGCGTCCTTGTGGATACCATGTTAAAACCCTCGGCCCAGTGTGCAGCGGCGGCCAAGAGAGCAAATAGAATGCTAGGTATGATAAGGAAAGGAATGGAAAATAAAACAAAAGATATTATAATGCCTCTATATCGTTCCATGGTGAGACCGCACCTTGAATATTGTGTGCAATTCTGGTCGCCATATCTTAAAAAGGATATAGCAATTTTAGAAAAGGTTCAGAGAAGAGCCACCAAAATGGTAAAGGGGATGGAAGGCTACTCCTATGAAGAAAGGCTAAAAAGGTTGGGGCTCTTTAACCTGGAAAAGAGACGGCTGAGGGGAGATATGATAGAAGTCTATAAATTAATGAACGGAGTGGAACGGGTAAACGTAGATCGATTGTTTACCTTATCAGAATATAGAAAGACTAGGGGACATGCAATGAAGCTACAGGGTAAACTATTTAAGACTAATAAAAGAAAATATTTTTTCACTCAACGTGTAATCAAACTCTGGAATTTGTTACCGGAGGATGTAGTAAAGGCTGTTAGTGTAGCTGGGTTTAAAAAAGGTTTGGACAAGTTCCTGGAGGAAAGGTCCATAAACCATTATTAAGAAGGGACCCAGGATATCAATGCTTGAACCAATACAAGCATTGTGGAACCTGTGTCCCTTGGGGAAACTGCTAGGTACGTATGACCTAGATTGGCCACTGTTGGAAACAGAATACTGGGCTTGATGGACCTTGGTCTGACCCAGTATGGCATATCTTATGTTCTTATGTTCTTAAGATCCGCTGAACCACCAGCGGATCCAACCTCCACTCGTGTGGCTGGAGGATCCTGCTGAGCTTGTCGGCCAGGTAATTTTCTTGACCTGGGAGATAGACAGCCTTGAGGATGATGCCGTGGTGGACTGCCCAAGAGCATAGTTTTTGTGCCTCCTGACAGAGAAGGAAGGAGCCTGTTCCGCCCTGTTTGTTCACGTAGAACATTGCCACCTGATTGTCTGTCTGTATCAGCACCGACTGGTGAGAAACCAGGTGAGAGAAGGCTTTGAGCGCTAGGCGGATGGCTCTGAGCTCCAGGAAGTTTATCTGCTGAGCAGACTCCCAAGGAGTCCAGAGGCCTTGAGTACATGTCCCTTGGCAATGTGCTCCCCAACCCAGGAGAGAAGCATCGGTCGTCAGGACCTGAGAATTCGGAGGGGGCTGAAAAGTCACTCCTAGTACCAGGTTTGGCAGATGAAGCCACCATTGTAGAGAAGAGACCAGCTGGTCGGAGATCTGTACGGAGTCCGCTAGGCTCACCGTGGCCTGATGCCATTGATTGCGAAGGCACCACTGAGCAGGACGCATGTTCAGTCGGGCATTGGGGGTCACATGGACCGTGGAAGCCATATGGCTGAGCAGTCGCAGAAAGTGCCTGGCTGAGACCAGCGCATTGCTGTGAAAGTGGCCGGCGAGATCCATGAGCCGCTTGGCCCTGTCCAGAGGGAGGAAGGCCCGCGCCTGAAGTGTGTCCAACCGGGCACCGATGAACTCGAGATTTTGAGAGGGGAGCAAAGTGGACTTTGCGAAGTTTATGACAAAACCCAAGTGCTGGAGCAGAGCCACAGTGCGATGAGTGGCTTGAGTGGCCTCTTGGGGAGACTGGGCTCTGATGAGCCAGTCGTCCAGGTATGGGAACACAAACAGACCTTGAAGTCTCAGATAAGCCGCCACCACTGCGAGGCATTTGGTGAACACCCTGGGTGCGGAGGATAGGCCAAAGGGCAGCACTCTGTACTGGTAATGATTTCCTCCCACAACAAATCTGAGATATTGTCTGTGGTCCGGATGAATGAGGATATGAGTATATGCATCTTTCAGATCCAAGGAGCATAGCCCGTCTCCCTGCTGGAGGTATGGCAGCAGGATTCCAAGGGTAAGCATCTTGAACTTTTCCTTTGCAAGGAACTTGTTGAGGTTTCGCAAATCCAGGATGGGTCTGAGGCCTCCTGTTCTTTTTGGAATCAGGAAGTACCTGGAGTAAAACCCTTGGCCCTTCAGGTGGTGGGGCACCGGTTCCACGGCTTGTTCCTGAACCAGACTTGCTAACTCTCGAAGGAGTAAGGTCCTGTGCAAAGGCAGTCTGGGAGGCTCCCCCGGAAAGTAGGAGGGAGGTACCTGGTGAAAGTGAAGAAGATAACCCTTTTGAATTATGTGAAGTACCCAGGTATCTGTGGTGATGTTGGGCCACCTTTGGGCAAAGTGGACCAGCCGGCCTCCTGTGCTGAGAGAAACCAGCTGAGGGGGAGAGGCTATGCTGAGGAAGTCAAAAACCCCCACCCTGCTGAGCAGGGGCCGGTGGTGCAGGCTTGGGGGCTTGCTGCCTACGGGACCCATTACCCCGTCCCTTGGCCTGCTTTCCCTGTGGGGGAGCTGCTGAGGCCTGATACTGAGGGTAGTATTTATAGGCAGCACCTTTCCTCGGGTAAAAGGGCTTTTTCCCCGAGGCCTTCTTCTTTTGAGAAGGGGCAGAGGTCTTCCTTGAGAGACGAGTTCTGGTGAGAGTCTCCGTCTCGATTTGTGCAGCCTTCTCATCCATGGGCTTGCCAAAGAGGTTATCACCTCGGCAGGGGACATCTACCAACTTGTCCTATACCCAGGGCTCGAGGTCGGACGTCTGAAGCCAAGCCTGGCGGCGTCCACCGATGCCGGCCGCAGCTACTCGAGCCGAAGCCTCAAAACCATCATAGGCTGCTCGAGATATAAACTTGGAGCACTCCCGAATACCAGTGGACAAGGTTTGGAACCTCTGCAAAGGTTCGTCGGAGAGACCAGCAGAGAACCCGGCTATTTCCTTAGCCAGGTCGCGGAGATACATGCCCATGTAGAGCTGGTATGTCTGGACCCAACAAGCAAGCACAGAGCCCTGGAAGCACTTCCTATCGAGGGCATCCAGGCTTCGGGCTTCCCTACCAGGGGGCACCGAGGAGTGCATTTTTTGACTCTTAAGTCTATGCATGGCCGATTCCACCACCATGGAATGGTGCGGTAGTTGTGCCTTCTGGAAGCCGGGGCTCTTGCGGACTCGATAAATGGAATCGACCCGCTTGCTTAATACCGGCGACGACGCCGGGCTCTCCCACATGCGGAAGAGAAGTCGTTCCAGCATTGGAGGAACCGGTACAATAAAGGCCTCCTTCGGGGGAGAGTCATATTGGAGGGCATCGAGTTCTTTGACTCGAGGCTCCTCCTCGGGATCCGCGGGGAAGGCCAAGGCCTTGGCCATATCCCTCACGAAGTCCGAGAACCGGGTATCCTCTGGGGGGGACCGTCTCCGAGGTTCGGACTTGGGGGAGTCCGAAGGGACACACCGAGTCCAAAAGGAACCAGGTGACTCTTCGTCCTCCGATTCCCAGGCCGACTCCTCGGAGGAGGAGTCGAGCGGCTCCGGTCAGGCGGGCACCGATGCTATCCGCTCCGACGCCGAGGGAGTCGGCGTCGACGACCTCGGTCCCGAATGGGAGGCCGAAGGAGACCTCGACCGAGGATCGACTCGAGCCCTCATGGACTCGAGGATCGGCTCGGTCTCCAGGGTTGATTTGGAGGTCGACGTCCCGGTGGTCAGGGCAGAAGCACCGGCGAGGCCAGCGATCAATACCCGCTGCTGGTCCAAGAAGGCAGTCAGACTGCTCTCCAAGGCCGTCAACCTGAGTCCGAGCTCAGGAGACCCAGCAGCCCCCGACTCGGGCCCCGACGGCGGGTCCTTCGGAGGCGAGTCAACGAGGACAACAGTACTCACGTGAGCGGGCAAGTCCACCTCGAGTCGAGGATGTTTTGACGGCCTCTCCATCTCCGAGGACTCGGGATGGGAGTCGGGGCTATGCGACCTGGCCCTCGAGGAACCAGGAGCGTCCACCGATCCCGCCCTCACGGGTTTCTTCTTCCGATGATGTTCCCGGGTAGGAGACCACCTCTCAGAGGAACTTCGACGATGCTCAGGACCAGAGTCCCGAGACGTCGAAGCCTCTGACGAGGTCCGAGCCCGGCCGGAGTCAGAGAAGATACGCTCCCGCTGATGCTGCCGACTCCTCAATGCTTTTGAGGACATTTTGCCGCATGGCACACAGATCAGGGAATCATGATCTGGGCCGAGGCAGCGGAGGCAGAAGTCATGAGTGTCTGTAAGAGACATGAGTTTCTTACAGAGATCACACTTTTTAAAGCTGCTGGCAGCCATCGGGGGAAAAAGGGCCCCTGCGAGGTCGAATGACCGGGCTGCCAGGGAAAAAGGAAAAAGGCGCGAAATCTGTCACGAAGGACAAAAAAAACGAAAAATAAGGGACGGACTCGCAACCGGCGTCGCGAGTCCGGGCGGGAAAAGAACCGGCGTCGAACCGAAGAAAAAAGAGAAAAATAGAGAAAAAAATCAACTTTTCTGCGGGGATTCACAGGCAACGTCTGTAGGGCTCCGCGGAAAAAAGAAGACTGAGCAAGATGGCACCCTTGGGCGGGAAGAGGACCGCACATGCGCGCTGCAATTCCCAAAGGCTTTCTTTGAAAGCTGGGGAAAATTGCTCCGCGAGGGCTCCGCCGGCGCCGACGTCACCCATATGTGAGGACTGACTTCCTGCTTGGTCCTGGAGAAACATACACTACTCTCTATTTACACTTGCTCACATTATCTAACATTATCTGCCTCATCAATCTGTTACATTTTTTGAAGGCATAAACAAACATGTGGATAAAGGCAAGCTCGCTGATTTAAAGGCACATTTTATAAAGGCTGTTTAGGTGTCTCCTGGGATGTTCATGTCGTCTACTACCACTACTATTGAACATTTCTATAGCGCTACAAGATGTATGCAGTGCTGCGCAGACACATATAAAAGACAGTCCCTGCTCATCAGAGCTTACAATATAGTCAAGACAGACAACACAGTAGCTGTAGACACGGGATATATCTAGGGAGAATGGCAAGGAAACACAAGGGGACACCAGATGAGTCAAGATCCGAAAGCGGCAACAAAGAAGTGAATTTTCAGCCTGGATTTGAAAAGGGCCAGAGAAGGTACCATGTCAAAATATTTGAAATTCTGTGAGGGTCAACAGAGAAGGTATACATGTGCAAAATTCTTCTAGAATTGACCTATCTCCGCTCCAAAGGATAAATATTTCAAACAAACATGCAGAAAATGGGGACATGCACAATAAAGGTGCAGACATGCAGAAAGATGGCCGATTTTAGAAACGTGCACATGCGAAATATGTACGTTGTTGGGAACGGCAACATAGATGTATCCACAATGGCATTTCAGAAAGTGCAGTTTCATCTGCAGCAAGTGTTCTCCGTAATCAGTCCTCACATATGGGTGACCTTACCGAGGGAGCTCATGTGGGAACAGTTCCCAGCTTCCATAGGAAGCTTTTGGAAAGTGCTCCACGTATGCGTGCCAGTCTTCCCGCCCGAAGAAGCCATCTTTACCTCAGTATGATAAAATAGCTTAATTAAGACAAAAAAGAAAAATCTCCATGGGGAGGAAGGAGGGTAGTGAAGTCTGATTCCTGCTGATCCTGGAGAACACCTGCTACAGGTGAGTAACTACGCTTTCTCCGGGACCAAGCAGGAAGTTAGTCTTTACATATGGGACTCCCTAGCTACAGGCTACCAAAAGAAAATCCGTAAAATACCCAAGGGGCAACCAGAAAAAACGAACAGAGAACTAACAGCATGAGCAATCGTTGAAAGGTCCCGAGAGTCAGCATCCAGCAGGGACATTAACATCAGATCGATTCTATGGTAGGCTACAGACAAAAGGGCTGGTGGGAAGGAATTGCTTCAATTTCCAAAGAGATGCCGGAGTATGGCTTGGCCGAAGTTGCTATCACACTGGGAATTTCCATCCAGACAGTAATTAACTTTGAAGGTGTGGACTGAAGACTACGTAGCAGTCCTACAGATCTCCACTGTGGAGATAGAGTTTAAGTTGGCCACTGAAGTAGCCATAGCTCAGGCACTGTGAGCCGTGACATGGCAATCTAACGTCAGCCCAGCCTGAGCATAAGCAAAGATGATGCAGTCCACCACCTAAATGGACAGAGTTTGTTTCGCCACCCCCACCTCCAGCTTAAGGGGGTCAAAACAAACAAAGAGATGGGAGGAGCTGAGATGGGCTTTTGTCCTCTCCAGGTAGAAAGCCAGTGCTCTCACAGTCCAAGGTGTGCAATGAGGCCTCGACTCCGTTGGCATAAGGTCTTGGGAAGAGGGTAGGTAACACCACCAATTGATTGAGATGAAAAGCAGAAACTACCTTAAGTAGGAATTTCAGGTGAATTCAGAGAACTATCCTGTTCTAATGACACCTGGTGTACGGCAGGTGCACCACCAGTGCTTGCAATTCGCTGACTCTGTGCGCTGAAGCAAGCGCCACCAGAAAAATGACTTTTCAGGTAAGAAATTTGAGCAGGCAGGAGCTAAGTGGTTCAAAGGGGGCTGCGAGGAGCTGTCCAATCACCATATTAAGGTCCCATGCCACCAGAGGTGGTTTAATGGGATGGCAAGATAGTAGGAGGCCCCACATAAAGCGACCTAAGAGGCGAGCAGAGATCGGTTGATCAGCTATTGGCCGATGACAAGTGGCCACAGCACGGAGATGAACTCTGAGTTGGACTTTATACCAGAATCTGACAGGTGCAGAAGATAAGACAAAACTGACTCTACAGAAAAGGAGAAGGGGTCCAAAGACTTGTTCTCACACCATATGAAGAACCTGTTCCACTTGAAGGTGTAAGCACATCTCAAGTCCTTACACGAGGTGAAAAAGATGTTCTCCACATCCTGCAGTAAGCAGAGCTCTGCGAATACTACCTGCTCAGCATCCCGGGGTTGACTAGGGTAGTGTGGAGCAATGAGGATCATGGTAGCACCGTCCGCCTATAACTTGAAAAGGGTCTTGGCCACCAGAGTCGTCGGTGAGTAGGCATAGAGAAGACCCTTTCTCCAATCCAGAAGAAAAGCATCGGGAGCAAAGCAATTCTTGCATGGAACTCTGGAACAAAACAGCAGGAGCAGGGTGTTGCGAGGAGTGGCAGAGGTCTATGGACAGCGTGCCGCCCCACATTTGGAAGATACAGTTGACAGCCTGCCTGTTCAGAGTCCACTTGTGTGGCTATAGGACCCTGCTGATGTGATCCGCCAAGACATTGAGCTCCCCTGACATATATACCGCACTGAGGAGCATGCCATGTGAGACAGCACAGTTACTTACCTGTAACAGGTGATCTCTGGGAACAGCAGGAATAAGTCTTCACATATGGGTATGTCTGTACCGACGGAGCCTGCGCGGGAACGCTCCCCAGCTTCCCAAAAAGGAAAGCTTTTGGGAGCATCTCACAGCGCCTGCGCGCTGCCTTCCCGCCTTTCCTAACCGCCTCTCCTCAGTTCGGTTTTAAAGCTGAGACAAAGAGAGAGAGAGGAAAGGAAAGATAGAGAGATACAACTCCTCGGGGAGGTGGGTGGGTTGTGAAGACTTACTCCTGCTGTTCCCAGAGATCACCTGTTACAGGTAAGTAACTGTGCTATCTCCAGGAACAAGCAGGAATGAGTCTTCACATATGGGGACTCCCTAGCTAGAGATGCCTGGGAGATCCCTCAGGTTATGAGACCCTGGGAAGGGCTCTACCTCCTCCTATGGACCTCAGGCATCCATTCTGGGAAGGAGGGCAGGAGTTAATTAAGAATGGAACAGGTGTTTGAGAACAGCCTGACCAAACAAGGCATCCCGGCGGGAGTCCTTGTCCAAGCAGTAATGGGCTGTGAAGGTATGAACCGAGGCCCAGGTGGCCGCTCGACAGATTTGGTCGATGGACACAGAATTTAGATGAGCCATAGAGGTGGCCATGGCCCTCACATTATGAGCTGTGACATGGCCCTCTAGAGAAAGGTTCTTACTCTGGTAGGCGAAAGAAATACACTGAGCAATCCAATTGGACAGTGTTCTCTTAGAGACTGGAAGTCCCAAATGAGAGGGATCAAAAGCAACAAAGAGTTGAGAAGACTTTCTATGTTGCTGTGTCCTTTGTAAGTAAAAGGCAAGAGCTCTCTTACAATCCAGAGTATGAAGATTCCTCTCTGCACTTGATGCATGAGGAGCTGGAAAAAAGACAGGTAAATATACCTCTTGATTAAGATGAAAAGGTGAGACCACTTTAGGCATAAAGTGTGGATTGGTCCTACCTTATGATGGAATCTTGTATAAGGTGGATTAGCCACTAAGGCCTGCAGTTCACTGATGCGGCAAGCTGAGGTGACTGCAATAAGGAAAATAACCTTCCAGGAAAGAAATTTCAGGGAAGTAGTAGCTAAGGGTTCGAAAGGTGGCTTCATAAGCTGACCAAGAACCAGATTTAAGTCCCATGCCACCGGAGGAGGCCTAATGGGAGGTTTAGTTAAAGTTAGGCCTCTCATGAATCTTGCAATAAGAGGATGAGAGAAAATTGGGTGTCCATTGATAGGCTTAAGGGATGCTGCAATAGCACTTAAATGGACCCTTACTGAATTTGTCTTAAGGCCTGCATTGGAAAGATGCAGGAGATATTCCAATAGAGAATTCAGAGGTAGTGCTAGAGGGTCAAGACCCTTCTTAGTACACCAAATGGAAAACCTTTTCCATTTAAAAGCATCGGAACGTCTAGTAGAAGGTTTCCTGGAAGCATGAAGGATATCTTTCACCTGCTGAGAAAGATTCCAATCCTGAAGGTCTAGGCCTTCAGCAACCAAGCTCTGAGGTGAAGGGGTTTGGGTGCCACAGTGTCCCCTCCTCCTGAGACAGTAGGTCTGGAGCAGCTCCCAAGTCTAGGGAGGGAGCTTGAGAGAGATGTAGAAGTAAAGGGTACCACACTCGGCGTGGCCAGCGTGGAGCTATGAGGATCATAGATCCTTGATCCCTCTGGAGTTTGAACAGAGTCTTGGGAATTAAAGGAATGGGTGGAAAGGCATACAGGAAGTCTTGACCCCAATGAAGGAGGAAGGCATCCTTGGCCTGAACTCCCTGACACGGAATTCTGGAACAGAACCGGGGAAGTTTGGCATTCCACGGACTTGCAAAGAGGTCTATGTCCGGGGTTCCCCACTCTTGAAAGATTCTGAGTACTTGGTCCATGTTCAGGGACCATTCGTGAGGAAGCAGAACTCGACTGAGTCTGTCTGCCCAAGAGTTTTGGATTCCTGGAAGGTATACGGCCAGGAGATGGATTTGATGCTCTCTGGCGAAGGCCCACAATCTTAAAGCTTCGTTGCAAAGCGACAGAGAGCCAGTTCCTCCTTGCTTGTTTATGTAAAACATTGCTACTTGATTGTCCGTATGAATGAGGACTGTCTTGTAGCTGAGCAGGGTATGGAAGACCTTGAGAGCTAGAAAAACTGCTCGGAGCTCCAAGTGGTTGATATGGAGATAGGTCTCCTGTGGAGACCAAGTGCCTTGAGTGGAGAGGTCTTGCAGATGAGCTCCCCAACCTGTTTGGGAGGCATCTGTTCTGAGGGTTGCTTGGGGTAACAACTGTTGGAAGGGGGACCCCAGCAACAGATTTTGGGTGGACTTACACCACTGGAGAAACCAAAAGAGGCGCCTGGAAGTTGCTATTTTGTCTGACAGAGCACCTGATGCTTGAGTCCACTGGGTGGACAAATTCCATTGAGCTGCTCTCATGTGAAGGCGAGCATAGGGGACCACATGCACTGTGGATGCCATGTGGCCTAGCAGTTGCAGCATCTCCCGGGCAGTTAAATGGCTCTTTGACTGAATATGGGAGGCTAACTGCACCAGGCGTAGGCAACGGGCCTGAGGAAGATAGGCCCTTGCAGTGGTAGTATCTAGCCAGGCCCCTATGAACTCTAGGGATTGAGTAGGGGTGAGCTGTGATTTTGGGAGATTTACCACAAGTCCCAGATACTGCAGAATGTGCCTTATGCAGTCTAGGGCAGTCTGGGCCTCTGACTGGGATGGAGCTCGGATGAGCCAGTCGTCCAGGTATGGGAATACAAAAATTCCCAGAGTGCGTAGAAATGCAGCTACTACTGCCATGCATTTGGTGAACACTCTTGGAGCAGAGGCCAGACCGAAAGGAAGTACCCTGTATTGGTAATGCTTTCCTTGGAAAAGGAAACGGAGGAACCTTCTGTGAGAAGGATGGATGAGGACATGTGTGTACGCATCCTTGAGATCTGGAGAACAAAGCCAATCCTGACTCTGAAGGTATGGAAGGAGAGTACCCAGAGAAAGCATCTTGAATTTCTCCTTGCATAGAAATTTGTTCAATTCTCTGAGATCTAATATGGGTCTGTAGCCCCCTGTCTTCTTTGGGATGAGAAAATAGGGGGAGTAAAACCCTGACCCTTGTTGAAGAAGAGGTACTTCTTCTATTGCCCCTTGGGCAAGAAGGGTAGCCACCTCCTGACCTAGAAGGTCGAGAAGAGATGTTGGAGAATTGAAGTGTCTCACCATGGTGTGAGGAGGAAGGTTTGAGAAATGAAGCTTGTAGCCCTCCCTTATGATGGAGAGGGTCCACTGCTCTGTTGTAATTTGCTCCCATCTGGGAACAAAATGAGCTAACCTTCCTGGAATGGTGAGAGGCTCTGGCTGTTTTAGAGCCAGAAAGGCTAAGTTCTCTAGCATCAAGTCAAAAACCCTGAGGAGGTTGGGACTGCTGAGTTGCAGCAGCCCCTGTAGACTTAGGCCTGGCCTGTTTAGGTTGCTGACGCTTAGTAGCAAAGCGACCTGTAGATGATTGTTGGCCAGAAGTAGAAGGGAATCTGCCCTTTTTGAAAAAAGACTTCTTGAAAGGTTTTTTCTTGGCAGGAATGGAGGTTGACTTTGAAAGTCTATCCAGGGCAGAATTTTCTGCATCCATTTGAGTGGCCTTTATTTGCCACTCTTTGCCAAACAGATTTTCACCTGTACTGGGGAGATTTCCCAAACCATCCTGGACCCAGGGTTCTAAATCAGGAGCTTGGAGCCAAGCAATTCTGCGAGCAGCTATGGCAATGGCCGAAGCTCTGCTGGCACCTTCAAAGGAGTCAAAAGCTGCACGGTTGGAAAACTTTGAAATGTCTTGAGTATGCTTGAGCCAAAGAAGGAATTCTTCCCTTTTATCTTCTGGAAGAAAAGGGAGGAAAGTGTGCAGTTTATCTGCAACTTCTTTTAGAAACATACCCATGTAAAGACTATAGGAATTGATTCTGGCAATGAGCATACTGGCCTGGAAGATTTTCCTGCCAAAAGCATCCAAGGTCCTGCATTCTCTTCCTGGAGGGGCAGAAGAGTGTCTTTTTGCACTCTTTATCCTTTTCATAGCTGACTGCACCACAATAGAATGGTGGGGAAGCTGTGTTTTATGAAACCCAGGACAAGGAGGGACACTGTACATAGTGTCCAATCTTCGAGAATGAGGAGAGATAGTAAGAGGAGTCTCCCATAAGTCAATCATGTGCTCATAAAGAATCTCATGAATTGGCAAGGTGACTGCCTCCTTAGGAGCCTTAGAATAACCTAAAATATCCAATTTTTTAGCTCTAGGCTCTGATTCAGAGGTTACTGAAATAGAAAGTCTTTTAGCCACTTCTCTTATGAAGTCTTGAAAGGATAAGTGCTCTGGAGGAGACATTCTTCTTTTTGGAGAAGGCGGCTCTTCAGGAAGGGCTATGGATACTTCAGCAGACTCCTCTGATGTATCAGAATAATCAGAGGAATCAAAATATTGCCTGTCAGGGTGGTCTTCTAAAGCTCGGTACGCGTATCGAGCGGTATCGACATCGGGCGTCGTCGGTACCGGTTCGGTACCGACGAGCATCCCTGGGACAGGGAACCGCTGCAGTCGGCATCCTGGTCGATGTCGATGCAGTCGGTACCGGCGCTGGTGCCGGTACCGGAGCAGATACCGACAACGGAGTTTGTTGTGGTATCAGCGGCGTCGAAGCTTGAATGAAGGCCGTGATAGCCTGCTGCATGGATAGAACATTGTGATCCATCGACGCCATGAATGCCTGGAATTCGGTACCGGAAGGTTGCGCGGGTACCCCAGAGCATTCTAACAGGTGATCGGTCGAGGCCGTGCCATCGATGTCAACCTGTAACCCCATAGGTGGAGCTTTGGAAGCCGGAGCTTCCCGCCGGGGTTGTTTTGCCAGTGCAGGATCCTCGAGGGCAAGCCCGGAGGCATCTCGATGCTTGGAAGGAGATCTACCCTTCGAGGACCGGCTGGATTTATGTTTGGTTACCTGAGATCCATGGGAGGAAGAAGCAGCCCTGGAAGACGTCGATGCCACTGAAGCTGTATCAGAGGGAAACAGCATATGGAGCTTGGCTGCTCGGTTCTGTAAACCTCGTTTAGACATCAAAGAACAGGACGGACAATCCAAAATGGAGTGTTCAGGACCCAAACATTTAAGACACCATTCATGGGTGTCAGTAACAGAAATAGTACTGCTGCACTTGGTGCATTTTTTAAACCCGGAGGCTTGTTTTCCATGAGAAAATTTTTTTTTGTGAGGCCTAAGGCCCAAAGAAGAAAAACACACTAAGTGAGGGAAAACTATATATACATATATATATATATATTTTTTTAATATAAGAAAAGAAAGAAAAGACCGGCGGTACCGGTCCGAAGTCGGGGCAGACGCGTGACCAAAGAAATAAAATAAAACAAAGAACTTCTTCAGCAGTGACAGGAACACGACCTGCTGGCTCCGCGGCAAAGAAGAACTGAGGAGAGGCGGTTAGGAGAGGCAGGAAGGCAGCGCGCAGGCGCTGTGGGATGCTCCCAAAAGCTTTCCTTTTTGGGAAGCTGGGGAGCATTCCCGCGCAGGCTCCGTCGGTACCGACGTACCCATATGTGAAGACTCATTCCTGCTTGTTCCTGGAGATTGCAAATTTCCAGAGGCAACTGCCTCCCAGCAGAGGAGGTATGAACCCATGCCGCCTTGCTTGTTGAGGTAGAACATGGCCACTTGGTTGTCCATCTGATGAGGACAACCTATTTAGAGTGCTGTTGCTGAAATTCTCTAATGGTATCAGCAATGGCATGAAGCTCCAGGAAGTTGATCTGATGGCTGTTCTCCCCTGCAGTCCAGAGGCCCTGTGTGGACAGGCCATTCAGATTTGCCGCTCAGCCAAGTTTGGAGGCATGTGTCATTAGGACTTGCTGGTGCAGTGGAGCCTAGAAGGGAAGTCCTGCAAGCAGGTGAGCAGGGTGCTGCCACCAGGTCAGAGACTCCTGGAGGGGCGGAGTTACTGTAACTCTGTCCGAAAGATGTCCCGTCGCCTGATGCCACTGTGTGCAGCGTTCACCGTGTCTGATACATCTGAAAATGGACTGAGGGGGTAACCATGGACTGTAGAGACCACGTGGCCCAGGAGGTGCAGCATCTGCCAAGCTGTTACAACCGGGCAACGCTGGATGTCCCTCACCAAGGTGACTAAGCGTTGGGCCCCGTCCACTGGAAGTAAAACTTGAGCCAGTATGGTATTGAGGAGAGCCCCAGTGAACTTGAGGAGTTGAGAGGGCTGCAGGTGGAACTTTGGGTAATTGACGACCAAGCCCAGTACCTGAATGACAGACTGCCAGACCTTGTACAACATCCCATCCCTGATCAATCAGTCATCCAGGCAGGGCAAGGAAAAGATTCCCAGGATCTGGAGGAAGGCTGCAATGACAGTCAAGCATTTGGTGAAGACCCTTGGGGCGAAAGCAAGGCTGAAGGGCAGAACCCTGTACTGATAGTGCTGTCTGCTGAGGATAAAGCGAAGGTTCTGACAGTGCAGGGGGGTTGATGAAGATGTGCATGTAGACATCTTTCAGATCCAAGGGAGCTCAGGAGATCCAGGAAGAAGCAGGAGTAGAAACCCTGTCCTTTTTGAGATGGTGGAGCAAGTTCCACTGCTCGTTCTGCCAGGAGGGCCTTTAACTCCAGTTGGAGTAGTTCGCGATGGTGATTCTCAAGGGTATTTCCTTGAAAAAAAGGTAGGGGGAATCTGATTGAAGCACAGCAGGTAGCCCTTGCAGACCACCTGCACAAATACTGCACTCCCTCAAACATATGCATATACATATGCATACAGCCTCTCAATTTCCCTCCCTCCCTCTATAATCTACACATACACACAGTCCCTATATCTCCCTATGTCTCTACATGACAAACAAACGTATACATGCATTCAACTAATTAGTACTGATTTTTTCATTGGTTGTGATGCTGAGCCACCTGTGGTCAAAGCAAATCAGTTGTCCCGCTACATGGTAGAATAGAGGCTGGGAGGGGAAGATGGGCCATGGTCTGAAGCCAGGAGTCAAAACCCCTGCCTGGCTGGGCTGATTGAGGCTTTATGCTTGTGCTGCCTCTGGTTTTGACCCTTAGCCGGTTGCCCCTGTTGGAGTGGCTGGTAGAAATAATATGAGGTGCAAGTACTATAGGTCTTTTTTCTTTTAAGGGACTTCTTCCCTGAAGCCTTCCTCCTGGAAGGGTCAGCAGTCTTTCTTGAGAGCCTGTTCATGGTGAGTTGCTCTGTTTCCAACTCTGTGGCCTTCTCTGCCATGGGTTTGCTTTAGATATTCTCTCCACGGCATGGAACATTGGCCAACTTGTCCTCTAAGTCAGAGGATTGTAGCCATGCCAGGCAGCAGGCACAGATGTCCACCAAAGCCACCCTGGCCATGGACTCGAACCAGTAGTAGGCTGCCCCGGTGATGAACTTTGAGCTCTCCTTTGTTTTACCCACCAGGCTCTGACAGACCAGCCGAGAACCTGCCAAGATTCCCAGCCAGGTCATGCAGGAACATGGCCATGTATAACTGATATGCTTGGATCCAAGCCATCAGCATTGAGCCCCGATAGCACTTCCTATCAAAGCGATCGGTCCATGGTGCGTGCATCCCTACCTAGGAGCAATGAGGCGTGCATCTTGGAACTTTTAATCCGGTGCATGGCCGATTCCACCACCATAGAGTTGTGAGGGAGTTGTACTTTTTCAAACCCAGGCTCTTGCACGCTCGATTCATGGAATCGAGGCATCAGCTGACTGTTGGCACTGTGAGCGGTGTTTCCCACATCCTAAAGAGAAGCCATTCCAGTATCAGGTGGATTGGAACAGTAATGGCCTCTTTAGAGTGAGTCGGGTACTGAAGGATTTCCAACTCCTCTGTCTGAGGCTCCTCCTCCACTTCAAAAGTGAAGGGCAAAATCTTCCCAATGTCCCACATAATCTTGAGGGAGAGGTCCTTGGGGAGGGGGCCCCTCCTCTGCCTGTATGGGGTCAAGGGATCGGAGGGGACATCGCGGTGATGGGCGATCTCTGTAGATTCCTCTTCAGTCTCCCAATCAGAATCGAGTGGAACTCGAAGTACCACCGTGAATGGTGACTGCGCCAGTGGCACTCAAGTGGTCCAAGGAGTCCTTGGCTCCTGTCTGTCTGAACCCGATGCACTTGGCGAGGGGGGGGGGGAAAGACACCCACTGCACTGAAAGGGATCTTGGATGCTCATAGGAGCTGCTGAGAGTGCATGAACCTCTAGGATGGGCTGCACCTCTGCAAGTGAGGCCATCACCGGTGCCAAGGAACCAGAGGTCACCGGGTCCCTGGCAGCTTGCTGGGTGATGAACTCAGCAAGGCTCTGGATCCTCTCGAGAGCCTGTATCTTCTCTGCGAGGATAGAGATCTCTGCTCTGCTGGAGTCAGTGCCGTAGCTTTTGGCGCCTATGCTGGCTTCCTCTGTGAGGACTCCTAGATGATCATGGTCTCAAGAATCCCATGCCAGCCCTCTGGGTCCTCAGGAGGCAACTCCTCCTGGCGGGGTAGCTTGGAGAGCTGCTCCCGGCTCTGGTGCTCAGAGTCGTGCAGAGAGTTTTAATACCTATGGCAATGGGCCTTCACCCTGGGCCCGAGAGTGCCCTTCGATGCCAACAAAGTCGAAGTCCAGTCGTTCTGAGGGCGCTCCTTATCAAAGGAGAGTCGTCGTTATGGTGCACGGCAACCCCTTTGTTCCGAATGGGCCTGGTCTCCATGTGAAGCCGAAGCCTCGGCAGGAGCCTTTGAGGGTGTCAATGCTGAGATCGATGTTGATGCCTCAGAACCAAACAGCGATTCCTGCTGCTGTTCCCAGTTCTTAAACCCTTTGTGTGTCATCTGCAAGCAGAGCGCACAGTCCGAGGGCTTGTGGTCGGGCCCGAGGCATTGAATGCATCAGTTGTGGCGATCCATGATGGAAATGATCCGGCCACATTGGGCGTACTTCTTGAAGCCACTGACTAGTTTTGATATATAGGGAAGACTGTCTGTCAAATCAAAGGACTCCAACATTCTAACCAACCAGGGGGGGGGGGGGGGGCGCAAGAAGAAAATCCCATGCACTGAAAAGGAAAAAGGCAAAAAATCCCGAGAAAAACATGGCGCCGAGGCACCAATGTCCCCAGAGACATGAAAAAGATACTATACAGTACGTGATTTTGAAAAAATAATAAACTACCAAAAGAAAAGGTCAACTAAATTCTGGGACACAGATGATGTCTGGATGGCCCCATGGAAAAAAGATGACTGAGGTAAAGATGGCTCCTTCAGACGAGAAGCCTGACATGTATGCATGGAGCACCTTCCAAAAGGTTCCTATGGAAGCTGGGAAGCGTTCCTGGCATGGACTCAAGTCGGTGACGTCACTCATATGTCAAGACTGACCCTGCTGGGTCCCGGAGAACATGCATGTGTATATATACGTCCCAGCCTACAATTCTAGAAAATGAGACATGCAGTGCCATGGCAGTATGTAAAAAGTCCCTGATTTTCACTTGCTACTCTTGTATGAGGTGGAAAAAACTATTATGGCGACAAGAGGGAAAGCACAGTTACTTACCTGTAACAGGTGATCTCTGGGAACAGCAGGAATTAGTCCTCACATATGGGTACGTCGGTACCGACGGAGCCCGCGCGGGAAAGCTCCCCAGCTTCCCAGAAGGAAAGCTTTTGGGGCCTCCCACTGCGCATGCGCGCTGCCATCCCGCCTTCCTGACCAACTCTCCTCAGTTCGAGTTTAAAGCTGAGACAATAGAGAGGAAAGGAAAGAGCGAGAGAGATACAACTCCTAGGGGAGGTTGGTGGGTTGTGAGGACTAATTCCTGCTGTTCCCAGAGATCGCCTATTACAGGTAAGTAACTGTGCTATCTCTAGGAACAAGCAGGAATAAGTCCTCACATATGGGGACTCCCTAGCTGAGATGCCCGGGAGATCCCCTGAAGGGTATGAGACCCTGAAAGGTTCCTCATCTTCCTATGGATCTCAGGCATCCATTCAGGGAAGGTGGGCTGGAGTTGTTCAAGAATGGAACAGGTGTCTGAGGACAGCCTGACCAAACAAGGCATCCCGGCGGGAGTCCTTGTCCAAACAGTAATGGGCTGTAAAGGTATGAACCGAGGCCCAGGTGGCTGCTCGACAGATCTGGTCAATGGACACAGAGTTTAGATGAGCCATAGAGGTGGCCATGGACCTCACATTGTGAGCGGTGACATGGCCCTCCAGAGAAAGGTTCTTACTATGGTAAGCAAAAGAGATACATTGAGCAATCCAATTGGACAGTGTTCTTTTAGAGACTGGAAGTCCTAAATGAGAAGGATCAAAAGCAACAAAAAGCTGAGAAGACTTTCGATGTTGCTGTGTCCTGTGGAGGTAAAAGGCAAGAGCTCTTTTACACTCTAGAGTATGAAGGTTCCTCTCTGCACTGGATGCATGAGGAGCTGGAAAAAAGACAGGTAAATATACCTCTTGATTAAGATGAAATGGGGAGACAACTTTAGGCATAAAGTGGGGATTGGTCCTAAAGACCACCTTATCATGATGGAACCTTGTATAAGGTGGATTAGCCACTAGAGCTTGCAGTTCACTGATACGGCGAGCTGAGGTGACTGCAATAAGGAAAATAACCTTCCAGGAAAGAAATTTCAAGGAGGTAGTGGCTAAGGGTTCAAAGGGTGGCTTCATAAGCTGACCAAGAACCAAGTTTAAGTCCCATGCCACCGGAGGAGGTCGAATGGGAGGTTTAGTTAAGGTTAGGCCTCGCATGAATCCTGCAATAAGAGGATGAGAGGAAATAGGTTGTCCATTGATGGGCTTAAGGGATGCTGCAATAGCACTCAAATGGACTCTTACTGAATTCGTTTTGAGTCCTGCATTGGAGAGATGCAGGAGATATTCCAAAAGAGAATTCAAAGGAAGTGCTAGAGGGCTAAGACCCTGTTGAGCACACCAAATGGAAAATCTTTTCCATTTAAAAGCATAAGAACGCCTAGTGGAAGGTTTCCTAGAGGCATGGAGGATATCCTTCACTTGCTGCAAAAGATTGAAGTGTTGAAGGTCTAGGCCTTCAGTAACCAAGCTCTGAGGTGAAGGGACTTGGGGTTTGGGTGCCACAAAGTCCCCTCCTCCTGAGACAGAAGGTCTGGAGCCGCTCCCAAGTCCAGGGAGGGGGCTTGGGAGAGATGCAGAAGTAGAGGGTACCACACTTGGCGTGGCCAGCGTGGAGCTATGAGGATCATGGACCCTTGATCCCTTTGAAGTTTGAACAGAGTCTTGGGAATCAAAGGAATGTGTGGAAAGGCATATAGGAAGCCCTGACCCCAATGAAAGAGGAAGGCATCCTTGGCCTGAACTCCCTGACACGGAATCCTGGAACAGAACCGGGGAAGTTTGGCATTCCACGGACTTGCAAAGAGGTCTATGTCCGGGGTCCCCCATTTCTGGAAGATTCTGAGTACCTGATCCATGTGTAGGGACCATTCGTGTGGAATACTATATATGCCTTTTTCAACCGTTCAAATGGACCTTACACCTCTTATAGAATGCTTCAATACCATATCGGATTGGCTACAAGCACAAAACCTCCGCATCCAGCACAAGAAAACGGAGGTATTGTTCATCGCTAGAGACCCAGATTTTACCCCACCGACACATATAAAGGTAAAGGAAGCGGAATTACAAACCAAAGAAACAATAAAATACCTGGGGATCACCTTAGACCAACATCTGGACATGAAATGTCATATAAGCAACATTGTCAAAGCAGTCTATTTTAAAATCCGTTCACTCAGACATCTGCGCTCCCTACTGGAGCCAGATGATTTCCGGACCATATACCAAGCACTGATCCTGCCGCACTTTGACTTTGCCAATTCCATCCTACAAGGTCTCCCGCAATCCACACTAAACTCGCTACAACTGGCCATGAATGCTGCAGCAAGGATTCTTCATGGAGCCTCCAGAAGAGACCACGTGACTCCGATATTAAAACAGCTTCATTGGTTACCTATACACGGAAGGATTATCTTCAAAACATTAATCCTCTCATTCAAGGCAATCAAGCGCCTTTCCTCCACAGCGCTTACGGATCTCATCCATACAGTGCCCCCCAACAGAGCCAGGAGGTCAACAGCCCTAAATTTATTAGCAACCCCGAAGACCTTGACAAAATGCAATACAACAGCAAATAGGGCCTTCAGCCTTTACGTCCCCAAATGTTGGAATGCACTCCCACCAGACATTCGAGCTATAACAGACCTGACCCAATTCAGGAAGGCAATCAAATATCACCTCTTCCTCCAATACTACCCAACCAGTGATGAATTTAGTTAGCACCACCTAAGAAACACCGCCCTTTTGCAGCCCATACTCACAAGGTCTCAAGTATTCAAAACGGATTCATCATTTATTGTGCAATTCAACAATGTTATAGGAATTTACCTCATGTATATAGCGTATTTCATGTAAATAGTTCATGTATATAGTTCAGCCCCTGTTATCCAAGTTTATATTCCTGTTCGATGTAAAACCAAACAGAATGTGTGTATTGGTCACTTTGTTATACTGTAAACCGCGCTGATACCGAATAGTGCGGTATATAAGCAACTGTAATAAATAAAAATAAATAAATAAATAAGCAGAACTCGACTGAGTCTGTCTGCCCAAGAGTTTTGGATTCCTGGAAGATATACTGCCAGGAGATGGATTTGATGCTCTCTGGCGAAGGCCCATAATCTTAGAGCTTCGTTGCAAAGCGACAGAGAGCCAGTCCCTCCTTGTTTGTTTATGTAAAACATGGCTACTTGATTGTCCGTATGAATAAGGACCGTCATGTTGCTGAGGAGGGTATGAAAAACTCTGAGAGCTAGAAAGATTGCTCGAAGTTCCAAGTGGTTGATATGAAGGGTGGTCTCCTGTGGAGACCAAGTGCCCTGAGTGGAGAGATCTTGAAGATGAGCTCCCCAACCTGTTTGGGAGGCATCTGTTGTGAGGGCTGCTTGGGGCAACAATGGTTGAAAGGGGGCCCCCAACAACAGATTTTGAGTGGACATCCACCATTGGAGAGACCAAAAGAGACGTTTTGAGTTTGCTATTTGGTCTGAGAGAGCTCCGGATGCTTGAATCCACTGGGTGGACAAAGTCCATTGAGCTGCTCTCATATGTAGGCGAGCATAGGGCACCACATGTACTGTGGAGGCCATGTGGCCTAATAGTTGTAGCATCTCCCTGGCAGTCAAGTGGCTTCTGGACTGGGTCTGGGAGACTAAGTGCACTAGACGTTGGCAACGGGCCTGAGGAAGATAGGCCCTTGCAGTGGTGGTATCCAACCAGGCCCCTATGAATTCCAGGGACCGAGTAGGGGCGAGTTGAGACTTTGGCAGATTGATCACAAGTCCCAGATACTGCAGAATGCGTCTGGTGCGATCCAGGGAAGTCTGAGCTTCGGACTGAGATGGAGCTCGGATGAGCCAGTCGTCCAGGTATGGGAAAACAAAAATTCCCAGGGCTCGTAGAAATGCAGCCACTATTGCCATGCATTTGGTAAATACCCTTGGAGCAGAGGCTAGACCGAAGGGAAGTACTCTGTATTGGAAATGTTTTCCCTGGAACAGAAACCGTAGGAATTTTCTGTGGGATGGATGGATGAGTATATGTGCGTACGCATCCTTGAGATCTAGAAAACAAAGCCAATCCTGACTCTGTAGGTAGGGAAGGAGAGTACCTAGAGAAAGCATCTTGAATTTCTCCTTGCATAGGAATTTGTTCAATTCTCTGAGATCTAGAATAGGTCTGTACCCCCCTGTTTTCTTGGGAATAAGAAAATAAGGGGAGTAAAACCCTGACCCCTGTTGAAGAAGAGGAACCTCTTCTATTGCCCTTTGGGCGAGAAGGGTGGTCACCTCCTGACCTAATAGGTTCAGAAGAGAGGGGGGAGAATTGAAACATCTCACCATGGTATGGGGAGGAAGGCTGGAGAAATGTAGTTTGTAGCCCTCTCTGATGATAGAGAGGGTCCATTGTTCTGATGTGATTTGCTCCCATCTGGGAGCAAAATGAGTTAACCTTCCTGGAATGGTGGAGAGGCTCTGGATGTTTTAGAGCCAGAAAGGTTAAGTTCTCTAGAGTTGAGTCAAAAACCCTGAGGGGGTTGGACTGCTGGGCTGTAGCAGCCCCTGCAGGTTTTGCCCTGGCCTGTTTAGGCTGCTGACGCTTAGGAGCAAAGCGAGCTGCAGAAGATTGTTGGCCAGTATTTGTAGCAAATCTGGTCTTCTTATAGAAAGGCTTCTTGAAAGATTTTTTCTGGACAGGGGCAGAGCTAGACTTAGAAAGTCTATCTAAAGCAGCATTTTCTGCATCCATTTGGGTGGCTTTGATTTGCCACTCCTTACCAAACAGATTCTCACCTGTACAGGGCAGATTTCCCAACCCATTCTGGACCCAGGATTCTAGGTCAGAGGCCTGGAGCCAAGCAATTCTGCGAGCCGCTATGGCAATACCTGAGGCTCTGCTAGCACCCTCAAAGGAGTCAAAGGCTGCTCTGTTGGAGAACTTTGATATATCTTGGGTATGCTTTAGCAAAAGAAGGAACTCCTCCTTTCTATCCTCTGGAATAAAGGGGAGAAAATGGCGTATTTTCAATGCAATCTCCTTCAGAAACATGCCCATATAGAGGCTGTATGAATTGATTCTAGCAATAAGCATACTTGCTTGGAAGATTTTTCTACCAAAAGCATCCAAAGTCCTACATTCTCTCCCTGGAGGAGTAGAAGAGTGTCGTTTGGTACTCTTTATCCTTTTCATAGCCGACTGCACCACAATAGAGTGGTAAGGGAGCTGAGTTTTTTGAAAACCAGGAGAAGGAGGGACACGATACATGGTGTCCAACCGACGAGAATGTGGAGATAGGGTGAGAGGAGTCTCCCATAAGTCCATCATGTGTTCTTGAAGAATTTCATGAATGGGCAAGGTGACTGCCTCTTTGGGAACCTTAGAGTATCCTAAAATATCTAATTTTTTTGCTCTAGGTTCTTTTTCAGAGGTTACTGAAATAGAGAGACCTTTAGCCACTTCAAGGATAAAGTCTTGAAAGGACAAATCCTCTGGAGGAGACATTCTCCTTTTTGGAGAAGAGGGCTCTTCAGGTAGAGTTAGGGATACTTCAGCAGAGTCATCTGATGAATCAGAATCATCAGAAGACTCGAAGTATCGTCTGTTTGCTTCCAGGGATCGATACGCGTATCGACCGGTATCGACATCGGGGGTACCCGGAACCGGATCGGTATCGGGGAAAACCCAGGAACCGGGAACCGGTATCCTGGTCGATGTGGATGCCCTGGGTACCGGTATCGGTTGTGGTACCGGAACCGGAGTCGGTACCGCTGGCGTCGCAGCTCTAATAAAAGCCATAATAGCCTGCTGCATGGATTGAACTGTATGATCCATAGACGCCACGACTGTCTGGATGTCGGTACCGGAAGAATGAGCCGGTACCCCAGAGCAGTCTAACAGGTGATCGGTCGAGGCCGTGCCATCGATGTCAACCTGTAACCCCATAGGAGGAGCTTTGGAAGCCGGAGCTTCCCGCCGGGGTTGTTTGGCTGGGGCAGGGTCCTCAGGGTCAAGCCCGGTGGCATCTCGATACTTGGAGGGAGATTTGCCCTTTGAGGACCTGCCCAGAGGAATGTTTGGTTACCTGAGATCCATCAGGAGAGGAAGACCTGGAAGATGTCGATGCTGGAGTATTTGTAGAAAACAGCATGTGAAACTTGGCTGCCCGGTTTTGTAAGCCACGTTTAGACATCAAAGAACAGGATTAAAATAACTTCTTCAGCGGTGACAGGAACACGACCTGCTGGCTCCGCGGAAAAAGAAGAACTGAGGAGAGTTGGTCAGGAAGGCGGGAAGGCAGCGTGCATGCGCAGTGGGAGGCTTTCCCGCGCGGGCTCCGTCGGTACCGACGTACCCATATGTGAGGACTTATTCCTGCTTGTTCCTAGAGATTGCTCCTATTATCCTTAGTGTTGAAAGCTGGCTAAAACAGCACGTTCAAATTCCTATTTGTTCCAAGGAGCACCCATCATCTAACTATCTGCTATCTGCCTCACCAACCTGTTACATATGGACATGTTCGCCGCTGGTTTTAAATGTGCAGCACTGTTCTAGAATCAGAAATGCACACTGATCTTTCTATCGCCTCTGTCATGCTCCTGTGCGACAGATGTAACAGCACTGGTCATGTGTAAATCCGATCCTTTATAAAATGGCTCTTGGGACATTGCTGTAATTGGCATGTCTGAATGGGCATTTTCAGATATGCAAATCATGAAGAGAGCTTCTAAACTGACTACCATAGTATATTTAGACTATCAAATGCTTTCTGAACGTCCCACTTGAGAGACTCCTGAGGAAATTAAAAAGTCATAGCATAGAAGGCAATGCCATGCTGTGGATTGGGAACTCTTCAAAAGACAGAGAAAACAATAGGATTAAATGGAAAATTGTCTCAATGAAGGAAGATAAATAGTGGAGTACTCCAGGGATCTGTACTGGGAGTGGTCTTTTTTATTTTTTAAATGTATATATGATCTAGAATTGGGAACGTGAATTAATTGAATAATTTGGTATCATCTGCAAGTTTAAAGTTATTAAATCACATGCAGATTGAAATTGCAGGAGGACCATCACGGACAGAATTGTTGAAATCTTCTTGTCAGTGTGCAGCAGAGGCAAAAAAGCAAATGGAATGTTAAGAATTATTAGGAAAGAAAGAAAGAACACCACAAAGAATATGATAAAGCCTTTGTATTGTTCCATGGTGCAACCACAACCTGAGTATTTTGTGCAGTTATGGTCACTGTATCTCATAAAAGATATTGTGGAATTAGAAACGATACTGAGAAGGGTGACCAAAGTGATAATGGGGATGGAACTCCTCTATGGAGGAAAGGCTAAAGAGGTTAGGGCTCTTCAACTTGAAGAAAAGATGGGCAAGGGGAGATATGTTAGAGGTCTATAAAATTCTCAGAGGAGTGGAAAGGGTAGACAAATAGTTTGCTCTTTCAAAAAGTACAAAAACTAGAGGACCGCCATGAAGCTACAAAGTAGCATATTTAAAACAAATAGGAGAAAATATAATTAAGCTCTTGAATTCATTGTTGAAGGATGTGCTAAACGCAGTTAGCATAGTTGAGTTCAAAAAATGTTTGGACAAGTTCCTGGAAGAAAAGTCCATAAGCCGTAATCAAGATGGATTGGGGAAAGCCAATGCTTATTCCTGGGGGAGGCAGCATATAATCTTGCTACTTTTTGACAGCCTGCTGGGTATTCATGATCTGGATTTGTCACTTTCGGAAACCGGATACTGGGCTTGAAGGATTATTAGCCTGATAAAATATGGAAAGTCTTATGTGCTTATTGTTCCCTCTTAGAAAACTGATTTGATCTCTTTGCACACTTCAGTCTGTTAGCTAATACCGCAATGAAAAAAAATCATGTCACAACTGAGAAGGGCTATGGGCCTATAATTACAACATCTATCCAAGGGTTTGCCTTCTCTGGGCAAAACTATAACATTAGCTTTATACAGCAAGTAATGGAACTCTTTTCTAAGTAAAGCTTCATGAAACACTTTTCTCAGAATGGATGAGCATTGCTCCTTCAATGTTTTATTACACTCCACTGAAAAACCATCTTCCCCAGTTAGCTCCTCTGATTTTCTGCGTCTCCAAATTGCTAATAGGTTTATTGAGTAAATATCAATCCTCCTCAGGGATATTTGTTGTCCCAGACCTAACAATATATCAGTAAAGCTCCTCATCCTTAGTGTTCATCTCCAAAGAGTAGAGGATCCGACAAAAATCCTTAAAGGCATCACAAGATTTCCTTACTGTTTCTACAAATTTTGGAGCTCTTCCCTTGTATTTCCCTAACAAAACTGGACTGTCTTCTTTTCTTGAGCTGTCATACTACTACTAATTAATCCACTTTACTGCTATGCTTCAAATAACTGCATTTAGTCAGCCTCATGAGATACTCTATCTTATCAGTTTTTATAGTTAGACTCCTAACCTTGAACAATCTACTATATGAGGTGTGATCAAAAAGTATTGAGACTTGTGTAGCTATATAACAGGGGTCCTCAAACTTTTTAAACAGGGGGCCAGTTCACTGTCCCTCAGACCGTTGGAGGGCTGGACTATAGTTTAAAAAAAAAACTATGAACAAATTCCTATGCACACTGCACATATCTTATTTTGAAGTAAAAAAACATTTAGAAACAGGAAGACAATAATTAAACTGGGAACCCTAAAAAGCCAAACTTGGAATGTACAACAACAATGTAGAAATAAAACTATAAATGAATTTCCTCTTGTACTAAACAAAGCACAGACGTTAATGATGCACATTTCCCAGAGCTGTCACATTCCAGTTAATAAATTCAATATAAGGAGATATCTTTGTACCTTTTGTGCATTTTTTTTTCAGTTGCAATTTCTCCAGACACTTTCTTCTGGTTTCTTTGTGTCTTCTGCTAACTCTCCATCGTCTGCTGTCCATTTGTCCTTTCTTCTCTCCTAGTTTTTTTTTCCACTCTCTTACATCTGCTTTAACATACTAATCTTTCTCCTTTTGCTCTTTCCTCATTCCTTTTTCATCCACTCAAATTTTACCCCTCCATCCTCAATCCCCACTTACTCTCCCAATACCCGGCCAATTGTAGATTTTTCTTCCCTCCCACACAAAATATTTTTCCCCTCTCCATTTCACTCTCCCAGCCCCATCCCATTCTAATCTCCCCCAACATCAGCTCCCTTCTAGTTCCAGCCCCACCCAGTATCCGCTCCCTTCTAGTCCCCGCATCAGCCCATTTCCAGTCCTAGCCCCCCCATCAGCCCATTTCCAGTCCTAGCTCCCCCATCCATTTCCAGTCCTATCCGAGTCCCTCCATCAGCTCATTTCCAATACCAGCCTCCCATCAGCCCATTTCTAGTCCTTTTCTAGCCCCACCATTAGCCCATGTCAAATCCTAGCTCCCCTCCACTCAGCCCATTTCCAATCCAAGCCCCCCATGAGCCTACTTCCAGTTCCAGCCCCTTGAGTCCATATCAATTCAAGCCCCCACCACAACCCATTTCCAATCTTACCTCCCCCCAACACCCAGTCCTATCCTAGCCCCTTCATCAGCCCATTTCCTGTCCTAGCTCCCTCCCCTCACAGCCCATTTCCATTCCAATCCCCCTCCCCATCAGCTATTTGCAGTTCAAGCCCCCCTTCCACTCAGCCCATTTCCATTCCAAGCCCCCATCCCAACAGCTATTTGCAGTTCAAGGACCCCCTACCCCTCAGCCCATTTCCATTCCAAGCCCCCGTCCTCATCAGCTATTTGCAGTTCAAGCCTTCCCTTCCACACAGCCCCTTTCCAGTCCGAGCAACCAGGCCATCCCAGTACCAGTCCTAACCCCACCATCAGCCCCCTCCCCGCCCCACTCCACTCAGCCCATTTCCAGTCCTAACCCCCCATCACCCAATTTTCAGTTTAATCCCCCCAAGCCAATTAAACGTCCTAACACCCCATCAGCCCACTTCCATTCCAACCCCCGTCCCCATCAGCTATTTGCAGTTCAAGCCTTCCCTTCCACTCAGCCCATTACAGTCCTACCCCCATAGCCTATTACCAGTCCTAAACCCCCATCAGCCCACTCCAATCCTAATCCCATCAGCCCGTTTCCAGCCCTAACCCCATCACCCAATTTTCAGTTTAAGCCCCCCCCATAGCCCATTACCAGTCCTAATTGCCATCAGCCCACTTCCAGCCCTAATCCCATCAGCCCATTTCCAGTCTTAGTCCCCCCATAGCCCATTACCAGTCCTAACTCCCCCATCACCCCATTTCCAGACTTAGCCCCCCCCAAAGCCCATTACCAGTCCTAACCCCCCCTCCCCCCCAGCCTAGGGAAAATTTAAAATTAAAAAAAGCTGTAGGCCTGCCGCTGCTGCCGCGGCAGATTTGAGTGTCCCGCGGGGCCCCCCCTGCCCGGCAGAGCCTGCCCTCCCTGCATCAGCTCCCTCTCCGCAGTCAAAACTGGTTTACAGAGTGCAAAGGGAGAGTTTCTCCCTCGCGGCTCTGTTAACAAAGCCGCGAAAGGGAAACTCTCCCTTTGTGCTCTGAAAGCCGGTTTTGACTGCGGAGAGGGAGCTGATGCAGGGAGGGCAGACTCTGTCGGGCAGGGAGGACCCCGCGGGACACTGGAATCTGCCGCGGAGGCAGCGGCAGCAGACAGCTTTTTTTAAAAAAAAAAATGTAAAATTTACTTTTAAAGCAAACACACCCGGCGGGCCAGATAAATGTCCTCGGCGGGCCGCATGTGGCCCGCGGGCCGTAGTTTGAGGATCCCTGCTATATAACAATGTCACACCATGCTGCTATTAAGCATGCAGTGACCTAGTTATGTGTTCTGTATATGCAGAGTGTAATGTAGCTGCAAATCACCTGTACTTTTTTTTTAAATCACGTGATGTTTGGTATAGTGTAAAAGCAGTTAACCAGATTTAATATGAGTGAAAAAAATCGAACAGCGAATTTGCATTAAATTCTGCTAGAAACTTGGAGATTCGTGGAAAGAGACTTATGACAAGTTACAGCAAGTGTATGGCAATAAATGCATGAGTTGTGCACGAGTTTATGACTGGTACGTATGTTTCCAAGAGGACCGCCAAAGTGTTGACAGTAACGAATGCTCTGAAAGGCCATCCACGAGCAGGAATGAAGACAAAGTTGAAACAGTGTGTGCTGCAATACGCTCAAATAGTCGATGGAATATCAGGGACCTTGCTGAGGATATGGACCATTAGTTTCAGGTCGGTACAGTCCATTCTTACTGTCTATTTCGGGATGAGACGTGTCTCTGCAAAATTCATGCCGAAACTTCTGTCCCCTTACCAAAAAGCAGATAGACAGTCTGCAGCCAGGGAGTTGTTGGAAAGCATTGAAAATGACTCAGATTTCATCAAAAAGATTACTACTGTTGATACAAGATGGCATTAGAGTAGGCTGTGTTGGAGGCTGCTCTGCATTTATCTTTTCTTTTATGCCAAAAAGAAAGGCTAAGGGCAAGGGAGGTATCCCCTTCATGCCTGAGGCAGTGCCAGCGGGACAGCTCACAATGAACACCTTTACATGGGTGAAGCCCTCGGGCATTCCTGCTGTCGGGGTAGGGGAGAGCTCCAGCTTGGGAAGTGTTGTTTCGCCGAGCCCGCCAAGCCCATCCACTCCCCCCATGCCTGCGAGCACTGAGTATGGAGTGCCTGACGTTAGAACAGTGCCGGAACTCAGCTGGCCTCGACCTCAGCAGTGTTCTTGTCGGGAGCTGAAGGCAATGGTTGGGGGTGAATCCCCTGTCGGAGAGAGTGGGGCTATCCAGGAACCTTCGTCTTTTCCTCTGCTTCCACCACCTGTTTGTCCTAAGGAGGTGACCCGGATTCCCATTTGGGATGCGATGCAGTCTGTCTACCAGGTATGCGCTGGGGTGGTGCAGGCCTCAGCTCTGTACTCTCCTAGGCTGGAGAGTTTGGAAAAAGCTATGCATACCCAACAGGGACAACTGTCTGGGCTTGAAGTTTAGGTTCAACATTTCCAGGAACAGCATGGGTCTCTTACACAGGACAGACTGGTATTTCAGCACAAAATTGAGAATCTGGAAAATCAACAAAGAAGTTTAAATCTTTGGATATTAAACTTTAAACGAGTTTCTGTGTATACACCTTGGGACCTGTTTGTTAGACTCCTTCAGGAACCTCTCAGTTATCCTGAGTTGGGGATCCCTCCTCTTCAAAAAATTTATTTCCTTCCCTCTACATGTACCAAAGACGCTTCACAGAAACCTGAGGGCTCGCTGGTGGAGGTGTCATTTGACTCCTTGGATTTAGGGAACCTGTCTGAGTTGTTAGAGCAGTCCACCGAAGTGGTTGAGGATAGGGTTACATTGTTGGTGTGTCTTGTATTTCTTCAGGATAAAGAAACATTATTATGGTTTACTTTAAAAATAAATCTATTTCCTTTTTGGGGGGTAGGATACAGATTTTCCCAGATGTGTCCAAGTGGACGCAGACTAGGAGGAAGAGGTTTCTGGAAATTCGTGCTGAAGCCTTGGCTTTGGGTGTGATTTTCCAATTAAGGTTTCCTTGTAAATGTGTACTTACTTATCATAATAAGATCTATTATTTCTTTGAGCCCTCTGAGTTACATCTCTTTTTGGATGCTAAACGACTAATTGCTACTCTGGGATTTGAGGGCTAATTGGGAGTGCTTTGCCATATATCCTACTCATTATTTCAGCTGCTGTTTTCTTTTTCCTTAGTCTTCCCATGGATATTTGTAGCTCTTGGATCCTCTTTTTATTGCGGATTATTTTGCATTCTGTGATGTTTCTTTTTTCTTAACGTTTTGTTTGACTGTACGTTACATGATGGAATGTGTTTTTTCCTGTTCCAAGGTTTTCCTTGGTTTAATTAAAATTAAATAAACCAAAAAAATGAATCATAGGTTTATGGTTATTACCTGGAAACTAAGGCTCATAAGAACATAAGATATGCCATACTGGGTCAGACCAAGGTCCATCAAGCCCAGTATCCTGTTTCCAACAGTGGCCAATCTAGGTCATATGTACCTAAGCAGTTTCCTCAAGACACAGGTTCCACAATGCTTGTATTGGGTCAAGCATGGATATCCTGGGTCCCTTCTTAATAATGGTTTATGGACCTTTCCTCCAGGAACTTGTCCAAACCTTTTTTAAACCCAGCTACACTAACAGCCTTTACTACATCCTCCGGTAAGAAATTCCAGAGTTTGATTACACGTTGAGTGAAAAAATATTTTCTTTTATTAGTCTTAAATAGTTTTACCCTGTAGCTTCATTGCATGTCCCCTAGCCTTTCTATATTCTGATAATGTAAATAATCGATCTACGTTTACCCATTCCACTCTGTTCATTAATTTATAGACTTCTATCATATCTCCCCTCAGCCGTCTCTCTTCCAGGTTAAACAGCCCTAACCTTCTTAGCCTTTCTTCGTAGGGGTATCTTTCCATCCCCTTTACCATTTTGGTGGCTCTTCTCTGAACCTTTGCTAATAATGCTATATCCTTTTTAAGATACGGTGACCAGAATTGCACACAATATTCAAGGTGCGGTCTCACCATGGAATGATATAGAGGCATTATAATAACCTTTGTTTTATTTTCTATTCCTTTCCTTATGATACCTAGCATTCTATCTGCTCTCTTGGCCGCCGCTGCATACTGGGCTGAGGGTTTTAACATGTTATCCACAATGACGCCTAAATCTTTTTCCTGGGTGGTGGTTCCTAATGTGGAACCTTGCATTGTGTAACCATAGTTTGGGTTGTTCTTCCCTAGGTGCATAACTTTGCACTTGTCCACATTAAATTTCATCTGCCATTTTGATGCCCAGTCTTCCAATTTATCAAGATCCTCATGGGCTTTAACAACTTTAAATAGTTTTGTGTCATCTGCAGATTTGATAACCTCACTCGTTATTCCACTTTCCAGGTCATTTATGAATATGTCGAAAAGCAGCGGACCCAGCACAGATCCCTGGGGGACACCACTATTTACTTTTCTCCATTGGGAAAATTGGCCATTTAGCCCTACCCTCTGCTTTCTATCTTTTAACCAGTTCCTGATCCACAATAGTATACTGCCTCCTATCCCATGACTCTGATTTTGCCAAAAGTCTCTGATGAGGGACCTTGTCAAAGGCTTTCTGAAAGTCCAAATATACTATATTAACCGACTCACCTTTGTCTACCTGTTTATTCACACCTTCAAAAAAACATAACAGATTAGTAAGACAAGATCTTCCTTGTCTTAAGCCATGTTGGCTGTCTTTCATTAAGTCATGCCTATCTACATGTTCAGCAATTTTGTTCTTTATGATGGTTTCTACAATTGTTCCCGGTACTTATATTCGGGATTCATCGCAGGTTATTAACATATTAGCCGATAATCATGACTCTAGTTCAGTAATAACACAGGTACACTACCAAAAAACTGCCTCCAGTTTTGCAACTGATTCCTATAGATTTTGGGGTGCTGAATCCAGGAAAAATAGCCAAAATGTTCCATCACGTCACGTTTTCTTGCAAAATTAGATTTCTTACCCATATAAGGAATGTTCACATAATTTCTTTTTAGCCGACTGCAGTTTATTTTCTTGGCCCAAAATAGAGGTTGTAATGGTTAACTAACTAGAAACACTCCCTCATGATATTTTAGAGTGTTTTGTATTCATTTTATACATTAACAGGACAATTGGGAGGTGGGGGGCTAAATCCAGTACTCGCGCTGGCGCATGTTCTTTCCTGTTCGCCTCACCTCGTTCGCTCGCTCAAACACGGTGGTTGCGACATGAACGTTCCTGTCAAATTTCAGTTTCTTGCAAGCTCATTATTACCTTTTGTTTGCTCAGTCGTAATCCAGCTTTATTCCGAAGTGGTTCACTACAGTTGTAGTTTGCAGTGCTGTGTATTTGTGATGGCTCACAGAGCCAGAGGTTGCGTCAACTCTCCGGACAGTTTTTGTTTTATTTGTGGGAAATATACCATGAAAAAGCGGCAGAGGAACATTTCTGCATTTATTAAAAAAGTATATTTCGCCTATTTTGGTTTGAAGTTAGGCGATCAAGACAAACCGTGGGCTCCTCACAAAGTGTGCAAGACATGTGAGGAAGATCTACGCTTATGGATGAAAGGTAAAAAACAAGCATTTCGTTTCGGAATACCTATGATGTGGCATGAACAAAGAGACCACAGCAGTGACTGCTATTTTTGCTCTTGCATTGTGAAGGGATACAACTTAAAAAATAAGAACGTAATAAGTTACCCCAACCTTCCCTCAGCAATTAGGCCTATGCCTCATAGCAACGAAATACCTGTGCCTGAACCACCAAAATCTTTGGATCATATTTGTGTGGGCGGTTCTGATCATGATGAGACTCATCAGATGGCTTTTCCCGATGAGTCCAGTACTTCCGAGTTTGAAACTGAACCAGATCCGAAACCTGAACTTTTCTCTCAAGCTGAATTGAATGATTTAGTCCGGGATTTAGGACTCCCAAAAGATGCTACCCAACTGCTAGGTTCTCGGCTTAAACAGAAAAATCTATTGTCACCAGGAACAACTTTTTATTGGTACCGCAACCGCGAGACACAATTTTTGAAGTATTTCAGCAAAGAGGAAGATTTGGTATTTTGCAACGATATATACGGAGTGATGGAAACGTTTAAACTCAAGTATGATCCTGCTGAATGGCGGCTGTTCATTGATTCGTCAAGACAGCATAAAAGGTGTTCTTCTTCATAATGGCAACACATTCGCTTCAGTTCCTATTGCTCACTCTGTTATTCTCCAAGAAAAATACGAGAATTTGGCCCTGATTCTTCAGAAGATTCGTTATGATGAGCATAAGTGGATGATTTGTGGAGACTTTAAAATTCTATCCATGCTATTAGGGCAGCAATCCGGTTTCACCAAATATCCCTGCTTCCTTTGCTTGTGGGATAGCCGGGCCCGCAACCTACACTGGGGGAAAGAAGACTGGCCAATTCGGGAGTATTTGAGACCCGGTAAGAAAAATGTTCTTCATGACAGCTTGGTACCTCGTGATAAAATTCTATTACCACCTCTCCACATTAAGTTGGGTGTGCTTTCGGTACCTTTGCTCAAAGTTCCCCTGACTTTCTAAAGCAAAGCTAAAGGAAGGAGTGTTTGTTGGCCCTGATATAAGGAAACTCATTTCAGATGGAGCATTCGCTGAAACGATGTCTGAGAAGGAGAAAGAAGCCTGGGATTCCTTCAAGGATGTTGTTCTCAAATTCTTGGGGAACAGGCGGGATGAGAACTATAAGGATATTGTTGCCAGGATGCTCAATGCCTTCAAAGAACAAGGCTGTAACATGAGCCTGAAAGTCCATTTCTTGCACTCCCATGTGAACTACTTTCCCGAAAACTTGGGGGCTTACAGTGAAGAACAAGGTGAAAGGTTTCACCAGGACATCAAGGACGCAGAGAGAAGGTACCAAGGAAGATGGAACACCACTATGATGGCTGATTTCTGCTGGTTGCTGCTGCGGGAAACCCCAGATGAAAAATACGCCAAGCAGCGCACCAAGAGAAGCATTCGGGGGAAGAAGAAACGGGCCCACCAGGAGATTGATTGACGCAAGAAATCTAAACTGTGTTGACAAATACCGTGTTTTTACTAAACTTTGAAATAAAAATTTGCTAGTTATTACCACAGTGTCGGATCTCATTTATTAGAATTTTATTTTCACACCATCGGGTGTTTGTCTTCATGTATTGCAATGGTGCGGTTTGCGTTTTCTATTCTTACATACATACCTGTACAACATTTTTTGCACATTTCTTTGCTTTGCTTTGTGTCTAACCTCGCTCTTATATGCTCAATGTTTCTGCACATGTATGTGGCTGTTTTAAGTGCAGACAATTTTGCTACCATCACAGTGTGTTTTGTTGACATTACTCTATTCTTATGTGCTGCCTTGTTACAATTTTCTTTATTCTTATTTGAATAACTACTAAACAATTAGTATAAAGAATTCATCCAAGAAACTTTTATCTCGATCGCACTCAATCTGAAACCTTCACCTCAAACTGCTAACCCAATGTAGCAAAAAATCTGTACGTGATGGAGCAAATTGGTTACCAGATTTGGATTCAGCGCACCAAAAATCAATCGAAACATTAGAGGCAGTTAAAAAAAAAATTTTTTTAGTGTACCTGTGTAATTATTGAACGATATCTATATAATAGAAAACACAATAGGCGTATTCCCACAGCATTTTTGATGGATTTGGCGCAACTAGCTCTGTGTGAAAATTATTTCTGTTTCCGAGACATATTCTATAAACAAATAAAGGGTGTAGCCATGGGCTCATCCATGGCTCCAGATGTCGCAAATCTGTACGTATTTGATTTTGAAGAAAAATATATAAACAATCCATTTAGACCAAACATCAAATTATGGATAAGATATATTGATGACATATTCATATTGTGTGATGGATCAATTGAACGCTTATCAGCATTCAATGAATGGATCAATATTTGTGACGAAAATTTACAATTTCAGATAAAATATGATTTTCAGAAGATTTCATATTTAGATTTACTCATTGTAAAAACAGATGAAGGTTTGAACACGACACTCTATAGAAAACCCACAGATAGGAACCAATTATTACACTATTCATAATATGGCACTCAAACCAATTTACCTTTGGGTCAGTTTTTAAGAGCGAAAAGGGATTTGTACCGTTACTCATGATTTTGAATATCAGGCCAATATTATGCGCGAACAGTTTAAGTTGAGACAATATCCACTTTATCAGATTAATAAGGCATATAAGAAAGCACATCAATCTTCAAGGGAACATCTATTGCAACCACGGAATAAAAAAAAAAAAAAGAGGTAGATGGTTTGGTATGCCCGCTCCTTTATTCATATAAATCTCAAAGTATTGCCAAAATTTTGAGAAAGTACTGGTATTTGATACAAACTTTGCCAGGGTTTACAGAGATGAATTTGACTATAGCTTATAAGCGTAATGTCAGTTTACGGAACATGCTTGTCTCCTTCGCATTCACAGAACGTAAATTCCTTTCTAACCATAAGGGTCAGTTTCAATGTGGTAGATGTTCTGTGTGTGTTCATGTCCTTCCAGTCAGAAATCAATATATTCATCCAGGCAACAAACGGGTGTTCCATATAGATGATTATTCTAATTGTACGACAAGTCAAGTCATATATGTAATACAATGTCCCTGCAATAAATTATATGTAGGAATGTCCACACGCCCTATCCGACAGAGGATCATTGAGCACAGAAGTAGTATTAAAAGAAAGTGGGCAGAAAAACCCTTGGTGAACCATTGGTTGGAACAAAATCATAAAATATCTGACTTGAAATTTTTCATAATTAAAAAAGTTAAGTTAAATTGGAGGGGGTGACATCACAAGGACAATACTTCGCTTAGAACAACGTTATATTTTTAATTTGGATAGTTTATACCCTAGAGGTTTAAATATGGAAGAAGATTTTTCCATTTTTCTTTGAATACACAATATGAATACTAATTATTGAAACAATTTTAGTATTTATTAAGTCCCTCTATATAAATCACTTATTTATTAGCAATATTTGAGTGGTACAGTATTTCATCGGTAATTCATGGGCACTGTTTTCCCTTAATACATTGGCAAATCCAATTGTGTACAATTATGATTTTGTCAGAGAGATTTGGTATTAATATCAATAGTGTCCTCCAAATATTAATTTTTCTATTTGACATATTTTTGTTCCTCCTTAGTTTAAGGTCCAACCTTAGTTTGTCCTAGGGCTGTATAAACGTGTTATTGTCAACATACATATCAGAAAATCTGCCTTCTGTTTTTATAATGTATTCTCAATGGCCATATGGAATCCTGTATCTAACATTCCCCTTTCTCTTTTCCAACATTATGAATTTAAAAGATTCTTTTAAAATACCTCTTGTCACTTTGGTCCATATGGAGTACCTACATTTGAATTTAGTGTCAATCAAGGCTATACGTCAGGTCTACACGTCATGGTTTCCCGCTGAAAATTCACTTTAACGTGCAGACGCTGGCGTTTTTTATTGTATAAGTCTTGTTGGTGTACAGAACTCGATTATACTGTGCCTTTATTTGCATCGTTATATCTGGATTTTATGGTGAGTGTGAAGATTTTTGCTCCTTCATGCTCCTTTACATTCCCTTTTACATTTCCTTGTTTTTTAAGGAAGTATTTTTATTTCCACTATTATGTCGGCACAGTCGGGTTTTAGATAATTGCGGTATTATACTTATTTATGCATTTTGCAGTATTTATTTCTCTTTGTACTATTGTACATAATCATTAGATTATTTTTACATTATGGCCTCCCGCTGAAAATTTACTTTATTTAATGTGCAGACGCCGGCGTACATCACTGAATAAGTCCGGTTGGGTAACGGCACTCGTCTGTGCCGTGCATTCAGTTGCAACTTTGGATTCTATGGTGAGGGCAAAGAACACTGCTCTTTCATGTTGTCTTCATATCCTTTCGAAAAATTTCATTTTTCAGGAGAGCTATTCATTGCATAACTCTGCCGACATAGTCTGTTTTAAAACCGCGGCACTATGCGAATTTATCCCCCTTAGAGTCTATATGATTCTGCACGATCGCATATAATTTAACTTCACCAAGTTTGCATTTTTTGGACATGATCCTTTACTTTGTATAATATTTACATATGCCCTCATTTGTACATGGTTTTTATGTAGGAACTTAATCTTGTTACTCATTTTATATTCTTTAGATACATTCCTCAGATACATTTATAGACTAATAGATACAACGTATTTCTTAGTCCTTTCAAGTTTACTTGTTAATGTAACAATTATATTGTAAGATACAGTCCATTAGATTATTTTTCATTCCTGTTGCGCTATCACTATTTTTGGGGTCTTTTCTACATACGTTATTTTTGCATTCACTAAAGATTCCTCATCCTCTCTTTAGAATTGTAATACATATTGCAAGGAAGTAGTTATTGAATATTCAGGTATGTTTTATTTTCATTTCAATTTTCACAATGATACAGCAATGTCACTCTCTTTTAGTTTATGCATTAGTTTATTTTTATTTTTGTCTATATGACAATTTAAGTTCTTAATGATGATATATTATTGTTATGTGCAAATTTTTTTCACTGTCCATCTTTTGCATCCATATGACGTTATTGAACATACCATGGCTTGAACAAGTTGAATCTTTGTATGGAGAGAGACATCTCTGCTCTAGAGAATCTTGTCTTTCATAGCTATTCTACCAAGAGCAATGCGTTGTCTGATTTCTTGACTGCTGCTTGTTTTTTTATTGATAGTTGATCCAAGTAGGTTAAAGTTGTCCACTATTTCAATTTCTTCTCCATCAATTATGAACTTATTGATTTTGCCAATTGTCAGGATCTTTGACTTTTTTACATTAAGGTGCAGGCCCATTTTAAGACTATGATCCTTGATCTTGAGAAGCAAATGTTTCAGATCGCCTTCACTTTCAGCCAGTAATATGGTGGTATCAGCACAGCGAAGGTTGTTGGTGAGTCTCCCACCAATCTTCACACCTCTGTTGTCTTCATACAGTCCTGCTTCTCTGATGATTTGTTCAGCATATAAACTAAACAGGTAGAGGGAAAGTATGCAGCCTTGTCGTACACCTTTGCTGATTTTAAACCATTCTGTTTCTCCTTGTTCCGTTCGAACTGTTACTACTTGATCTGTGTAAAGGTTATGCAAGAGAACGATCAGGTGTTCTCCTTGGACAAGCAGGATGTGTCAGCCACACCTGGTGACATCATCCGACGGCGCCGTGACAGAAGTGCTCTCTAGAGCTCAGAGTTTCTGAGCATGTGCGAGTGGCCCCACCTCCCCAGCCCGCCCCTAGCCAGACCAGTTCTTTTTCTTCGGCCTTGCCTCAAGACTGATGTTCAGCTCTCTCTGAAACTGCAGCAGCTCAAACAGCAACGGCGGGCACAGAGCTGACCGGGACGGCGGCTCCAACACACGCCACAAGCGCAAATCTAAAGGCAACAAGAGATGGCATCACTCTCATCGCAAGAGGCAGCGCTCATCCAGCTCGACCTCTTCCTCCTCAGACACCTTCTCCTGTTCTACCTCCTCCAGGAGACCAGTCAGAGCGTTCTGCTGAGGCTAGATCATCAGAGGCCATACTCCAGCTCCTCACACGTCTGGTGCAGCAGACTGCTACCTCTACAGAACCAGCACAGGAGCCTAAGGACCAATACAAGGAGCCTCGCCGCAGCCCCTCGCTGTCTCCCGCCAGAATTTCTCCATCCCCGGAGCGCAATGTATCTTCTGGTGAGGATGGAGCCTTGTCCTCCCATGAAAGTGCGTCGAGGATGCGGGCCTGGGTTCTTCCGCTTCCCGGGACACTCCCAACTCTCAGACGGACAACCCTGAGGAGCCTCAGCGCACCCTCCCACCTGAGGATCTCACCTACCCCAAATTCTTACGGAAGGTGACGGACACACTGCACTTGGCGACAGAGGACTCGTCCATCGAGAAGGAGCCAGAGGTCATGAAGTACCTCAATGCTCCTAAGCCAGCGCTTGCATTACCTCTACACAAAAAATTGCAGGACACCCAGAACACAGTATGGCAATCCCCAGCCTCCGGACGCACCTGTCACAAGAGACTTGAGACAAAATACCTCCTGCATCCAAGTCCAGGTTTCCAAAAGTCACAGCTGCCACACCAATCTATCGTGGTCTCATCAGCTTTAAAAAAGGTCAAGTCCTCTCGCAGCCAATCCAACCAACCACCAGGCCGAGACCCTAAGCTCCTCGACGAGGTAGGCAGGAAAGTCTACCAAGGGGCAATGCTCAATGCCAGGGTGGCGGCCCACCAGTTCCAGCACATCCTCTTCCAGGACGCCCTGATGGCCGGCCTCAAGGAGAACTTGTCAGCCCTTCCTAAGGAAAATCAACAGGCAGCCTCCGCCACACTGCAAGACCTGGCCGAATGCAGCAAACACTTGATGAGCACAGCGTTCGATGCCTTCAACACAGCCGTCAGGACCGCAGGCACGGCCATTGCGGCCCGGCGCTGGGTGTGGCTCCGCGCTTCCGGCCTCAGGGAGGACACACACAGCAAGATTGCGGACGCGCCCTGCACAGGCGACTCCCTTTTTGGGGACAAGGTCGCAGATACGGTGAACGACCTGAAGGAACACTGTACCACTTTACAGACACTGGCAGCAGACGGACTCGAGCGTCATTCTGCCTCCCAGAGAGGTAGTAATTACCACAGACCCTACTATACCTCTAAGAAGTACGGTACTAGCAGGAAGTGGCAGGCCCCAAAGTACAAACAGCCTTACCACTCCTCGTCCTTTCAGAGGCAGCAGCCACGAGACCGCAAACAGAGAAAGCAGGCCACATCACAGGCCACAAAGACCGCGGCCTCCTTCTGACAATCAACTGCAGAGGGAAGCGTCCCCGGTAGGCCAGAACTCGCTGCCTGTGGGCGGCCGTCTCACTCATTTCCTACCTGCCTGGTGGACCATCACAACCGACAAATGGGTGCTACAAATCATCGAGTCGGGCTACCGTCTGAACTTCGCTTCCCCGCCTTGGCAAGCCAAACAACCTGTCAGGGAGACGCCCCCACACCTAGCTGCGGCAATGTCAGAGCTATTACAACACCTGCTCACTTCCCGTGTGATAGAACCGGTACCCCCGGACCAGTTCAACAGTGGATTTTACTCCCGATACTTCCTGATTCCCAAGATGTCCGGTGGCCTACGACCAATACTGGACCTCCGCAAGCTCAACCTTGCCCTTGCGAAGGAGAAATTCAGGATGTATTCCCTCAATTCAATCCTTCCGCTCCTCAAAGCAGGGGACTGGCTGGCTACCCTGGACCTTCAGGACGCGTACTCCCACATTCCAGTGCACAGAGCACACAGGAAATTCCTGCGCTTCATTGCGATGGGCCACCACTACCAATACCGGGTGCTGCCTTTCGGGCTGTCCCCGGCACCCAGGATCTTCACAAAATGTGTAGCTGTGGTAACGGCACACCTTCGCAGGAAAGGCGTCGCCATTTTTCCCTACCTGGACGACTGGCTCCTCTCTGCCCCCTCACCTGCCGATCTGCGGAACGCGGTGCACACAACTACATGCACGCTAGCCGCAATGGGATTCCTCCTCAACAAAGAGAAGTCTCGCCTACTGCCGACTCAGTCTACAGAGTTCATCGGAGCGATCATCGACACCAGCACCTCCAAGGCGTACCTGCCGGAGCAGAGAGTAACGGCCATTACATCCCTGGCGGGAAAGGTCTCCTCGACCGGGCAGTCCACGGCGCGCTGCATCTTGCGCCTTCTCGGCCACATGGCAGCCACTACCTCAGTCCTTCCGCTGGCGAGACTCCACATGCGCCCCTTGCAATGGCATCTCCGGGCCCAATGGAAGCAACTCTCACAGCTCCTACATACCCGTATCCACATCACCGCACAAATCAAGAAGGATCTCCGCTGGTGGACGAGCCCGAGCAACCTGTCCACAGGCCGGTATCTCCAACTTCCCAGCCATCAGATTGTCCTCACCACAGATGCCTCTGCCACGGGCTGGGGAGCCCACCTGCAGCACATCAACACTCAGGGAATCTGGTCCGGGCCAGAGCAGTTTCTTCACATCAACCTGCTCGAACTACGGGCTGTCAAATACGCACTTCAAGCCTTCCAGACACAACTGGCGGGAAAATCTGTCCTCATCCAGACGGACAACCAAGTGGCAATGTTCTACATCAACAAGCAAGGGGGCACGGGGTCCTGAGCCCTCTGCAAGGAAGCCCTAGCAATCTGGTCCCTGGCACTGGCAAACAAATGTATCCTACAGGCGACCTACCTTCCCGGGGAGCAAAACACCTTGGCGGACAGGCTAAGCAGACAACTGCAACCCCACGAGTGGTCTCTTCACCTGGGAGTTGTGGACAGCATATTCCTTCGCTGGGGTACTCCCCAGATAGACCTCTTCGCGACCGAAGTCAACGCAAAGTGCCCAGTATTCTGCTCCAAGCATCCATCCAGCAGAAGCCTCGCCTCTGACGCATTTGCAGTGCCCTGGGGCAGCTGGACACTGGGGTACGCTTTTCCCCAGACACCGCTGATTCCCATGACGATTCAGCGGATCATCATAGACTCTGCCCATGTCATACTGATCACGCCCTACTGGCCGCGGCAGATGTGGTTTGCCATGCTTCTTCGCCTGGCGCAGGAACCGCCACTTCGGTTGCCAGCAAGACTGGATCTGCTCTCCCAGAACGACGGCAGCACGTTGCACCCCAACCTTCAGGTCCTAGCCTTGACAGCCTGGAGATTGAAAGGATGAATCTCACAGCCCTCCATCTGTCTTCAGAGGTTCAACGAATCGTTTTAGCTGCCAAAAGACCTTCCACCCGCAAGTCTTACAGCCTCAAGTGGAAACGCTTCAGTTTTTGGTGTGCAGACCAAGGCATAAGCCCAGTATCCTGCCCAGTGCCCAAGATTCTGCAGTACCTTACCTACCTTTTTGACTTGGGACTGAAACCACAGTCCATTAGAGTTCACCTAGCAGCAATTGCATCCCTGCACGAACACGGGAGTGGCGCTGACTCGAGAACTCTTGCAGCACTGCCCATTGTAGCCCAGTTCATGAAGGGCCTTGTGAACCTCCGGCCTCCGGTTCAGAAACCGGTGCCTGCATGGGACCTCAACTTGGTACTGCAACAGCTCACACAGGAGCCTTTCGAACCTCTCCAGTCGGCGGAATACAAGTTCATGTCATGGAAAACGCTTTTCCTCATTACCATCACCTCTGCCAGACGTATCAGCGAGCTGCAAGCACTCGTGGCACACCCACCGTATACGCAGCTCCACCACAACCGTGCTTCTCTCCGAACACACCCCGTTTTTGCCGAAAGTCGCATCGGGTTTTCATTTGAACCAAACTGTCGAGCTACCAATCTTCTTTCCCGCTCCGCACAACTCCCCAGAGGAGCAGCGCTTTCACTCTCTGGATTGTGTCAGAGCTCTGCGCACCTACATTGACAGGACGTCCGCCAGACAAGGAGCACAACTTTTCGTGTCATTTGACCCCAACAGACCTGGCCGGCCAGTCACCAAGCGCACACTGTCCCTTTGGATATCGGGATGTGTCGCCTACTGCCTCCAAAAAGCAGGTGCACCTCCGGGCGGCAAGGCCAGCGCACACCAACTCTGTGCTCTCGCTACCTCACTTGCCAATCTGCACGAAGTTCCAGTCAGAGACATCTGCAAGGCCACCACCTGGTCCTCACGGCTCACATTTCAGAAACACTATTGCCTTGACCTCCTGGCGGAGTCTGATAGCTCCTTCGGCCGCACAGTCCTAACAGCAGCCAACTCAGTTTCAGCCACGGGTGACAAGGTCGGGCTACCTTCTGCCTCTGTCTAGCCATTGGTCACCAAGGACGCCTTGCTGTCGTTTTGGATTGCCCTATATCTACACTGGGAGTATTACGCAGGCCTAATCAGGCTGCTGTGCTATTACAAGGTTGTTAACGCATTATGAAAAATTGCACATGCTTGCACAGGCATATTCATGCCTTCAATGCTGTTAAAAAAAAAATATTGCATGCTTTGCACATACGTATTCATGCCTTCTGTTTCTACTGCAATGTTATGTTGTTTGCACATGCCCTTGCTGTCGTGACACGCCTGCTCCGGCATATGTTGTTGCTGCACTGTTATTGTGTTGTGTGCAGCCTTGTTGTTGCACTAGGTTTGATCAACCGCAGGTGGCACGCGTGTCAGCCTGTGCACTTGTTTGCTCTGATTTGCACTGTTCTTCACTGTTGTGCAATATGTTACTGTTTCTTAATAAAAGGTACAGACTACCTGTGCGAGTGTACATCTTTCCAATGCATGCCTCCCTCATCCACCACAGCTACTTCTACAGCTTGGGAGGCACCAGGTGTGGCTGACACATCCTGCTTGTCCAAGGAGAAAGCGGGGTTACTTACCTGTAACAGGAGTTCTTCGTGGACAGCAGGATAAGTCAGCCACACGATCCCGCCCTCCTTCCCCTGTATGAGGCAGGCCTGCTCCCTAGCCTTATGCCTCACGGCAGAGCTAAGCACTCACTGATCTGGCTAGGGGCGGGCTGGGGATGTGGGGCCACTCACACATGCTCAGAAACTCTGAGCTCTAGAGAGCACTTCCGTCACGGCGCCGTCGGATGACATTACCAGGTGTGGCTGACTTATCCTGCTGTCCACGGAGAACTCCTGTTACAGGTAAGTAACCCCGCTTTCTGGTATACACATGCTTCTTAATGTGGCCCAGAGTTTCTCATGATTTACACAGTCAAAAGCCTTGCTGTAGTCAATAAAACACATACAGATATCCTTTGGGTATGGTATTCTTTAATCTTGTCAAGGATCCATCTCACATCTGCGATAATGTCTCTCGCTCCATGCCCTTTTCTAAACTCTGCTTGCACTTCAGGCAGTTCTCATTCCAGGTATGGTTGTAGTCTCTGCTGAATAATCTTCAGTAGAATACTGCTGGCATGTGGAATCAGAGAAATTGTGCAATAATTTCCACAGTCAGTTGAATCACCTTTCTTCAGTATTGGTATAACACAGATCTTTTCCAATCAGTTGGCCATGATGTTGTCTTCCAAATTTCCTGGCAGAGCCTTGTAAGTACTGTATGGTAACAGCTGCATCTGATTGCTGTAATAGCTCAAAGGGAATGCCATTAATGTCTAGAGCTTTGTTCTTTCAATGCTGCTTTGACGACTTCTTTCATCACCAATGATTCCTGATTATAAAGTACAGGTTGAAACAGCTGTTGGTCAACTTGATCTTTATCATATAATAACTCTGTATATTCTTTCCACCTTTTCTTGATCTTCTCAGCATCATTCAACATGGATCCTTCAGCATCTTGTTACATTCCATTTCGAGGTTGGAATTTTTTCTTTAACTCTCATAGCTTTAGTAAGGCCAATCTTGTTCTTCCTCTAATAGTTTCTGTTTCTATTTTCTTGCATGCATTATTTAGTACTTCTCCTTGTCTTGTTTTGCTGCACGTTGGAAATCTCTATTCAGTTCCGTGATTGTCTTTCTTTTTTTCTCTGGCTTTAGCTTTTCTGCATTTCTGGGCAATTTTCAGAGTTTCTTCAGTCATCCATTTTGGCCATTTTTGCTTTTTCACCTTTTCTAGAGATTTCTCCCTTTCTTCCAACACAACCTGCTTGATGTTATCCCATAAGTCTTCTGGTGCTCTGTCATTTGTATCTAAAGCAACAAACTGATTTTGCAGGCAGTCTTTAAATTCTGGTGGTATATTCTCAAGGTCATATCTTGCTACATTCATGAGTGGCTTGCTCTTTTTCAACTTTAGCTTGAGTTTGCATACTCTACCACAGTCAGCTTCATGTTTTGTCTTTGTTGATATTATAGGGCTTTTCCATCCTTGACTTCCACAGCTCTAGCCAATTTGATTTTTGTACTAACCATTGGGTGAAGTCCATGTGTACAGTCACCGCTTGTGTTGCTAGAAGGTGTTTGAGATGAATAGATCGTTGGTCTTGCAGAATGCTATCAGTTTTTCTCCAGCTTCATTTCTGTTGCCAAGTCCATATTTTCCAACCACTTTGCCTTCTTCTTTGTTGCCAACTTTTGTATTCCAATCACCCATGACTATCAGGATATCCTGTTTGCATGTTCTGACAATTTCAGCTTGCACTTGTTATAGAACTCATCAGCTTCATCCTCTTTTGCAGCTGTTGTTGGGGCATATACTTGAATTATAGTTGTGTTGATGGGCATTCCTCATAGACAAATAGAAATTAAGTGTAGAGTGATTACATTGTATTCATTACAGTTCTTGCAAGTTTCTTCTTAATTATAAATCTTTGCAGCTCCTGACTCTCATTTCATGCGCAGCTACATCAGCAGTCAGACGTCCTGAAGACTTTGATCCAAACACATCATAAATGCTGGCTTTACTCTGAAAAGTCTTCAGCTCCTCCCCAGTAGCCAATTGAGTGCCTTCTGACCTGGGGGTCTCATCTTCCAGCACTATAGTACAATTTGTTTTGTTGTGACTATCCATTGGGTTTTCGTAGCAAGATCGGAAGTAGATTGCCAGGCCTTTCTTCTGTGCAGTTTAATTTGGTGTTGTTGCCATTATCACAGAAATGTGATCCTCCGCTGCCAACACCATCCCATTCTGCTGCTGCCCGGGTGGTTTGTCTTGGTCTGGTACCTCAGTTGAGACCTGTCCATCTTGGGAGACCCTGCCAGTAGTTAAGCTACCAATAGCTTAGTCCTCAACATCACTGATGCTCACAAGCTCTCATAGCACGACAAGCTGCAAACCAAGTGAGATGATGCATGTTCAAATTAGGGACATTCAGGCAACACCCCTATGTACATGTATATAATGGAAAGACCAAACACAATTTATGACAACTATCCAGAGGTTCGCCATGAGTCGACACCGACTCGATGGCACTTAACAAATAAAGACATCTGTGGTCCCATTTTGGGAATGCTGTGATCAGTGATGTCACAGAGCTAGCCATGGCTCCAAAGCAGAGGTTGCTCATGAGAAAGGGTTCAGTTCTACCTCAGCTTCTTCCAAGCTGAGGTAGAACTCCTTTTGCATGAGGTGATCAAGCACCAGAGTGCTCCTGTGCCATGAAGCCATCCGTGTGAGTGCTTAGAAAAACTCTTGCTGGGGGATCTGTCGGAGACTGAATGCCATCTTCCACCAGAACGGTGAGCCCAAAGAAGTAAAATGAAAACAGAGGGAGGTCAAGAGGAAGACTAAGTCCAGGGACCAGACGGCCAGACACAGACTCTCACTGAGCTTGAACAAGTGCTCCAAACAATTGATGAGGAGACAGTGAGGAGGTGGAAAACCTGGACACATTATGAGCCTCCCAGAACCACTGTGAGTATCTGAAGCATACCCTCTAACACCTGTCCTCCAACTCCCTTCATACCCTGCCACCTCATGTTGCAATCTGCTCCACCTAAATGATCTGTTTTGGGATGGAAGCACCTATCATCCAAACTCAACTGGAACAACCATTTAGGGAATGTGTGGATGCTGCCCTGACAAGGGTGCATGCAACAGGGGAGATCTGTGTCCCAATCACCAATAGTGTCTGAAAGGCATGATATGTCTCCACTCACCATAACTTGACTGCTGCACTGGTGCTTCAGTACCCTCACCACCAGTCCATGCTGTCTGTGCAGAGCTCATGACCCACGCTGTGTGGCTGTAGTGGTTAAGCACCTACCTTCACAGCACTCTACTAAAGCTTAAGGCCTGTGAAGGCATTGAAAAGGGCCTCCATAGGACACCAAGGCCACATATTGAGCCCTCTGCTATAGAGGTTCATGAGCAGATTCCATCTCTGAACAATCTCTTTGGGTACTATTGCTTAGTGCAGCCCCATGTTCATTACCACCCTCTTTTCCCAACTACCACTGTGCTACTTGACAGTCCATGTTCAGATTCCTACATCTGCTTAGGGTTGGCACCAGCACACATCTCTAAGCATGTAGGCCATTGTTGCATGTGCTTTGCTGTGGATATGGTGGTGTGATGTGTGCATCTGACACCTCTAGACACTGATCTTGGCCAACATACACTCTCAATGTGCACTGTTGAACAAGTGCCTTGCTGTGGACATGCAGAATGTGTGGCATTGGAGGGCATGCCAGTTGGATCTCATCCATTTACCTTCTGCCAACAGCCCTGGCCCTCTCACTTGCATGATGCAGTGAGCCTTGGCCAGGGCCATTGTGAAGGGGCCATGGCTATAACAGAGTGCCATCTACTGTCACACACTGTGGAACACAGCATCAGATGATATATATGTGTGGAAAGGAAATAATTTATATACGCATTTTTATATATACATGTTTATAGCTGTACTTCGTTTATCTATTTGTTATTTATAATTTTTTTTAAAAATTCATTTTATTTGAGGTATTTATATATATGTGTCTATTTAACATACATGATTAATATTGTATGGATGTTTTTAATTTTTGCATGTATTTTCAATATATTGTAGCCAATAACAGCCCCTGATGAAGACATAGCGAAACACGGCCTGTGTCGGGCCTTGGTTCAGATTTATTCAAATAAACAACCCTTCCTTTGCTACCCACGTTTGTATACTGTCCTGTTTTGCATGTGGACTTTGTGCTTTTTGGTTGGATGGCTCACCTTTAAACCATACTGGCAGTTTTTTGGACTTACTTCCACTTTTCTTAAAGTGTGGAATACAGCTGGTCTGGGCTTCCAAGATCGTATTTTTCAACACCACACAAGCTTGATGTAAGTCTTTAACCTTTGCAACTGCTCCTTTTAGTTTTTTCTTAACTATTTTCCTCATTTTATCATAGTCTCCCTTTAGAAAGTTAAAAGGTAGTACTGTGGATTTCCTTACCATCCCTCCTCCATTAATTAAATCAAACGCTATCATGCTATGATCACTATTGCCAAGTGGCCCCAACACACTTATCTCTTGCATGAGATCTGGTGTTCCACTAAGGACTAGGTCCAATATGGCTTCCCCTCTGGTCGGTTCATGAACCAGCTGCTTCAAGAAGCAGTCATTTATTTCATCTAGGAACTTTATCTCCCTAGCATGTCCTGCTGTGACACTGACCCAGTTGATACCGGGGTAATTGAATCACCCATTATTATTACTGTGCCATAATGTTTGTTAGCTTCCTTGATTTCATCATCCATTTGTTCATTCTGGCCAGGCGGTTGACAGTACACCCCCCACTGCCATCGCCTTCCTCTTTTTACATGGAATATCAATCCATAGAGATTCTATAGCAAATTTTGTTTCCTGCAAAACTTTAATCCTTTCTGACTCAATGCCCTCTCTAACATAGAGCGCAACTCCTCCACCAATTTGATCAGCTCTGTCATTACGATATAGTTTGTACCCAGGTATCACAGTGTCCCACTGGTTGTCTTCCTTCCACCATGTCTCATCCAATCATATCTAACCTCTCATTTAGTGCTATTTATTCTAACTCTCCCATCTTATTTTTTAGACTTCTAGCATTTTAGAGACTATATTTTATTCATATTAATTTGGCTATTGGTGCAATGCAATGTGTGCCTTCGAGTCAGTCCTGACTCCTGGCGACCCAGAAGCTCCTGGGTTTTCTTGGCAGTGTCACTGGAAGTAGACTGCCAGGCCTTTCTTCCGAGGCAATGGAGGGTTAAGTGACTTGCCCAAGGCCACAAGGAGTGCTAGTGGGAATTGAACCCTGGTTGCTTGGTTACCAAACCAGTGTTCTAACCACTAGGCTACTCCTCCACAAACTTTTATGACGGTTGTAGCAAATGCAATGTGTGCCTTCGAGTCAGTCCTGACTCCTGGCGACATGGGTAATTTGGGATCTTTAAGCTCTGTCTGCTCCATACTCGAGGGCATTTGGGCTACTTTACTCTTTTTTGGAACCTCTCTGCTTTTGGTAGTATCCTTCAAGGATACATTCTTCCGAACCATGCGCTCTTGTGCGACTGTCAGCTTTCCCCTATTATTTCGTTTAAAAGCTGCTCTCTCTCCTTTTTAAAGGTTAATGCCAGCAGCCTGGTTCCAGCCTGGTTAAGGTGAAGTCCATCCCTTCGGAAGAGCCCCTCCTTTCCCCAGAATGTTCCCCAGTTCCTAACAAATCCAAAACCCTCATCCTTGCACCATTGTCTCATCCACGCATTGAGACTCCGGAGCTCTGCCTGCCTTTTGGGTCCTGCGCTCAATTCCTGACAATGGAAGACTCCAAACTCTCCCAGACCCAAGAAAGCCCATCAGGTGAGAAGCAATGTCAAGATCATGCTCACAGTTTTCTTTGATTGCCAGGGTATTGTTCATCATGAGTATGCTCCAGAAGGTCAAACCATCAATAAGAAGTACTATGTCTAAGTTTTGACTCGTTTGAGAGATGCAGTTCCTCATAAGAGGACAGAGTTGTGCATGAATGGTGAATGGTTACTTCATCACAATACTGCCCTAGCTCAAGCATCACATCTTGATCAGCAGTTCTTGGCCAAACACCAAATTGAGCAAGTCAGTCAGCCTCCATACTCACCTGACCTCACACCCTGTAACATTTTTTTTTATTTTCAAAACTGAAATTACCACTGAAAGGAAGGAGATTCCACAACTTGGAGACCATTAAGCAAAATTAGACACAGCAGCCTCACAGCATAATGAAAGAGGCATTTCAAAATAATTTCCAGCAGTGGTAGAATGCTGGAGGAAGTGTGTTATCGGAAGTGGACTACTTTGAAGGAGACCGAGTGCAATAACTGTCAGTTTTATACTTCTTGTGTTGTACAAGTCTTGATACTTTTTGATTGCATCTCATATACTTTACTTCCCCTCTCCTTCCTATGCTTTGCCTACAACTGCCAAAGCTCCTTGTACAGAGCCTTCAACTCCTCCCAAGCTTTTTTCAACTTGAAATCTGAATACTACCCTACATATAATCTTTACCAACTTCCCACAGCAAGAAAGCAGAACAGTCTTCTGTATCATTTGTCGCTAAATATGTTCCCCCTGCCTGCTGGAACTCATTCCATCACCAGTTTTTTTCTGCAATGTTGTTGTTAAGTGCTGTCAAGTCTGTGTCGACTCATGGTGACTCTCTGGATAGTTGTCCTAAATTGTGTTAGGTCTTCAGTCAGGCGGCTCATTGTTGACAGATTGGCACCTGTAGCTGCTGTTATTTTATTGATCCATCTCATTGTTGGCCTTCCTCTTTTGCGTTGACCTTCTACCTTGCCAAGCATGTCTCTCTCTAATGATCTCTCTCTTCGCATGATGTGTCCAAAGTATGAAAGTCAAAGTCTTGTCATCTGAGTTTCTAAAGCAAGCTTAGGTTTGATCTCCTTTGGTACTGACTGGTTTGTTCTTCGGGCAGTCCATGGTATACACAGTATTCGTTGTCAGCACCATAATTCAAAGGCATCAATTTTCTATCTTTTTTACTGTCCAACTTTCATATCCATATTATGTTACTGAAAATGCCATGGCTTGAACAAGTCGAATCTTTGAATAGAGACATCTCTGCTCTTCAGAATCTTGTCTAGGTCCTTCATAGCCATTCTGCCAAGAGCAATGCGTCGTCTGTTTCTTGACTGCTTGTTCCTTCTTTATTGATAGTTGATCCAAGTAGGTTAAAGTTGTCAACTATTTCAGTTTCTTCCCCAACAATGAACTTATTCATTTGCCAGTTGTTAGGATCTTTGCCTTCTTAACGTTAAGGTGCAGAACCATTTTAAGACTATATTTTTTGATCTTGAGAAGCAAATGTTTCAAATCTTCATTTTCAGCCAGTGGTATCAGCACAGCGAAGGTAGTTGTTGAGTCTTCCACTAATCTTCACATCTGTTGTTCTCTGCAATAGGCTCACATTAACACTCAACCTCCTAGCACTACGCCCCTTCCTCCAAACCCACCACCATAGAGATCAAATCATGATCACTTATAGCCAGATAGTTAACCAAAGACCCATATATCTTCTTAAAAATGTAGCAATTCTAGACTATGACCCATTGTTTTTTGGAAAAGTAAATGTAGCTACTCACCTGTAACAGGTGTTCTCCAGGGACAGCAAGAAATCAGTCCTCACATTTGGGTGATGTCGGCACCGACAGAGCCCTGTTGGAAGCATTCCTCCAGCTTTCAAAGAAAGCCTTTGGGAGATGCCACGATGCATGCGTGGGCCTCTTCCCGCCCAAGGGTGCCATTTTTCTCAGATGACATAGCTAAAAGATGGCAAAAATAAAAGATGGTAAAGGAGCAACTCCAAGGGGAGGAGGAAGGATTGTAAGGACTGATTCCTGCTGTCCCTGGAGAACACCTATTACAGATGAGTAACTATGCTTTCTCCGGGAACAAGCAGGAAGTCAATTCTCACATATGGGACTCCCTAGCTACAGGCTACCGGAAGCCCATAGCAAAAATAGAGGCTCCCTCACAGGGAGCTGCAAGCAGCAGCAATTTGGTCTGTGTACACAGACCACAGTAGGACCTCTGTGTCCGATGAAACCAGCACTCCGGTAGCCTGAACACAGAAGGGTTGGAGGGTAAGAGTTGCACCGTCTTTTTCTTCCTCCTCCCTCCCAGGCCCACCTCGAGCTCACACGAAACTCCGCATTTTACTTTTTCAGTCCTGCCCTATGGAACTCACTCCCACACTCCCTTCACACTGAATCTTCCTTCCCACGCTTTAAATCACTGCTCAAGACTCATCTTTTCTGTCAGGCATTTGATCTTTCCCTACTTGCCGATGGCTCTGACCCTCCCCTGTAGGGCACTCAGTCGCCACTAATCTAGGAGCACTCCTTTCCACTCAGTTAGCGACCATTCCTGCCCAGCCTGTTACCCAAGCCCCCCTCGTCTGTCCCCCCCCCTCTATCCTAGTCAACTCCCCTTTCTTCTTTTTTTCCTCTCTTTCTTTCTTTCCTGTCTATTATTGGCGTTCTTTTTTTCCTTTTCCCTTGTTCTTCTACAGCCACTAACTTGTTTTGTTGTACACCGCCCTGACGCTTCGGCAAGGGCGGTATATCAAGTCCTGCAAATAAAGAATAGAGAAAAGGTTACAGAGCACAGCCTGGCCTGTTGGGACTCTCTTTCCAGACAGTAATGGGCTGCTAAGGTATGGACTGAAGACCAGGTGGCGGCCCAGCAGTTGTCCACCATCAGGACAGAGCGCAGTTTGCCACAGAGGCCACCATGGCCCTGACACGGTGCGCCACGATGCAGCCTTTCAGCAGGAGCCTCGCCTGTTCATAAGCGAGGGGGATAGAGTCCGCCACCCACATGGACAGCGTAGATTTGCTCACCGCCTCCCCCAGCCTACTGGGGTCATAGGAGATGAAAAGCTGAGCAGCTTTGCGGTGGCCCTGAGTGTGTTGGATATAGGCAAAGCCCTCACAGTCCAAGGTGTGAAGGACTGTCTTCGCCAGACTGGAGTAAGGTCTTGGAAAGAAAATAGGGAGCACCACTTCCTGGTTGAGATGGAAAGGTGACACTACCTTCGGCAGGAATTTGGGTGCGTGTGTGCATGCGAAGCACCACTCTCTTCTTGTAGAACCTGTTATAGGGTGCCTCTGCTACAAGGGCCTGAAGTTTGCTAACTCTGCGAGCGGAGGTAAGCGCGACCAGGAAAGCCACCTTCCAAGAGAGGTAGCGAAGGTGGCAGGTAGCCAGAGGATTGAAGGGCGGGTGAGTGAGCTGCCCGAACACTATGTTGAGATCCCATTTGGTTGCTTGAGGGTGAACCAGGGGCTTTGATAAGAGTAGGCCCTGAAGAAAATGGGTCACCAAGAGTTGGATCGAGAGGGGCATACTTTTCACCAGATGGTGGTGCGCCACCAGGGCACTAAGGTGCATTTGGATGGAGTTAGACTTGAGTCCGGATTGAGAGAGGTGGAAAACGTACTGTAACACCAGTGCCACCAGGCAGGAGAAAGGGTGAGCCGTGTGTTCGGTGCACCAAACCGAGAACCTGAGCCATTTGAGGGAGTAAGCCTTTCTGGTACAGCATTGCGAGAGGCTAGCAAAATGTCTTCAACCTCAACCGGAAGGCTGAAAGGAGCTGGGGTGACCCTCTCAGTAGCCACGCTGTCAGCGACAGGGACCCCAGGAATGGGGGTTTCCACAATCAACTGGAGGAGCAGCGGGAACCATGGTTGCCTGGGCCACCGAGGAGCTATCAGGATGAGCGAGGCCCTGTCGCAGAGGGTCCCGAACAAGGTCTCGGCGATCAGCGGCGTAGGCGTGAAGGCATACACAAGGCCTTCCAACCATGAGACAAGGAATGTGTCCGCTGCCACCCTGGAGTAGGCCTGCCAGGAACAGAAGCGGGGCAACAGAGTTGTCCGGGCTGGTCAGCAGGTCCATCGCAGGGTCCCCCCCCAAAGCTGGATGAGCCGACTGGCTACCCACCCTGGGGTCAAGCTGCCACTCATGCGGCTGGAAGACTCTGCTCAGCATGTCGGCCAGAAGGTAGTCCTGGCCTGGCAGGTACAGTGCCTGCAGGATACCCTGTTGGATTGCATATGAGCACAGGACCAGTGCCTCCCGACAAAGGATACGAGACCCCATGCCTCCTGTTTTTTCATGTAGAACAATGAAACATGGTTGTCCGTCTGGACCAGCACAGGCTGGAGACGCAGGTGGTGACAGAAGACTCGCAGGGCTAAGTATATGGCTCGGAGCTCCAGGAGGTTGATCTGCTGGCTGCTCTCATCTGGTGATCAGTTGCCCAAGGTGCGGAAATCTCCACAGTGGGCTCCCCAGTTGAGCAGGAAGGCGTCGGTGGTGAGGACCCTTGAGGGGCTTGGGGCCTGAAAATGCATGCCTACCTCCAGATGCTGGAGAGACTGCCACCAGACCAGGGAGTCTGCCAGTTGGCGAGCATTGGGGGTGACATGGATTGTGGAGACCATGTGCTTGAGGAGGCGCAGAAGCAGCCAAGTGAGCACCGAGGATGGCACTGAATGTCCCGAGCCAGAATCCTGAGACGGCCGGCCCGATCCCTGGGCAAGAATGCCTTTGACTGGAGAGTGTCGATCTTTGCCCTGATGAACTCCAGATGCTGTGTCGGGTGGAGGTGAGACTTGGGGTTGTTTATGACAAACCCCAAGTGTTGCAGAACCTGGATGATGCATGGTGCGGTGGCCTACTGCACCTGAGGCCATGAATCCCTTTATGAGCCAGTCGTCCAGGTAGGGAAAGACGAAGACCCCCTGGAGACAGAAGGCGGCAGCCACGACTGCCAGGCATTTTGTAAAGACTCTTGGGAGAGAGGCCAAGCCGAAGGGGAGCACCTTGTACTGAAAATGCCTGTCCCCCACTATGAACCACAGGTACTCCTTGTGGGAGGTATGGCAGCAATGTTTCAAGGGAGAGCATCTTGGACTTCTCCCTCAGGAGGAATTTGTTGAGGTTGCGCAGGTCAAAGATGGGCTTAGGCCCCCTTGCCTTTTGGTACGAGGAAGTACCTGAAGTAGAACCCCTTGCCCTTGAGATGGTGAGGCAAAGACCTACCAACTCCTTCAGTAGAAGATCCCAGTGGAGGGGAGACCTGAGGAGCTCTCCTGGGAAATAAGGGGAAGGTGTCTGAGCCAGGTAGAGGAAGTAACCCTCCCTGACTATACGAAGTGCCCAGGAGTTGGTGGTGATGGTCAACCACCTCTGGGCATAGAGGGCCAGATGTCCTCTTGTGGGCTGATCTCCTTGGGGTAGATAGGCTATGTTCAAGGAGTCAAAACCTCCCTCTGGCTGGGGTTTTGGAGCCTTCTGCTTATGAGGGCCATGCCCATGTCCCTTGGCCTGCTGACCCTGTTGAGGAGCTGGGGAGGCCTGAAAAGGTGGGTAGTTTCTGTAAGCAGCTCCCCTTCCTTGAGCAAAAGGGCTTTTTACCCGAGCCCTTCCGTCTTTTTAGAGAGCCTGGTCCTCATCATGAACTCTGTCTCCAGCTCAGCAGCCTTGTCTGTCATGGATTTGCCAAAGAGGTTCTCTCCTAGGCAAATTTGTCCTGAACCCACTGCTCGAAGTTGGATGACTGTAGTCAAGCCTGGCCGTGTGCAGTGATGCCAGCCACCGCTACTTGAGCCGTCGACTCGAACCAGTCATAGGCCATTCGAGACATGAATTTGGCCAGGTTCTTGAACTGCTGCAAGGGTTCCTCGGAGAGACCAGCTGAGAACCTGGCAAGTTCCTTCGCCAGGTCTCTGAGGTACCTGCCCATGTACAGCTGGTAGGTCTGGATGTGGCCGATGAGCATCGAGCCTTGGTAGCACTTTCTGCTGAGGGTGTCCAAGGTGCGGGCCTCCCTGTCGGGGGGGGGGGGGGGGGAAGGGCACTGAGGAGTGTGTCTTCTGGCTTTTCAGCCGACACATGGCAGACTCCACCACCATGGAGTTATGAGGCAGCTGTGACTTTTGGAAGCCCAGGCTCTGGCGGACTCGATACATTGAGTTGAGCCGTTTGCTCACCACCGGTATCGAAGTCAGTGTCTCCCACATTCGGAGCATCAGTTGTTCAGGATGGGGGGATGGGCACCGTGAACGATTCCCACGGAGGAGCCTCATACTGGAGGATTTCCAACTCATCTGCCTGAGAGTCCTCCTCTGACTCAGTCAGGAATGCTAGAGCCTTTGATATATCCTTGACGAAATCAAGGAAGCCCATATCCTCTGGCAGGGACAGCCGTTGGGGCTCCAAGACGGGAGAGTCGGAAGGGACATTGCGGTGGAAACGGGCATGGGGGGACTCCTCGTCCTTCATCTCAAACTGAGTAGGACTCGTAGGAGGGCTGCTCCGTGGGCCCCGGTGCCCCCAATGCCCTGCAGCTGGTGCCAGGGATGACTGTGGTTCTGTCGAGCGGGACTCAGATTGCGACCTCGGCTGAGGATCGACTCGAGGCCAAAGGACCTCAAGGATCAGTTCAACCTCCGGGATGTCTTGGACATCGAGGGCCCAGTGGTCGGGGCGGATGAACCGGCCGTGCTGGACAACAGCGCCCACTTCTGGTCCATGAAGAAAGACAAACTGCACTCCAGGGCCACCATTCTGGATTCCAGACCAGAAGGCTCTGCAGCCTTCGGTGTGGGCACTGAGGGACTCTGGCCAGACGCTGGCTCCCCTGAAGGGGAACCCTCGATGAGGATGGTGTCTGGGGACAGAGGCCAGCCCGCGGTCAGATCCTTTCGAGTGACCTTCGCAGGCTGCTCCCTCTGACACCTCGGAGGAATGTCTCGGACTGCGGGACCACGGTACACCCAGCTGGTCGGACCCTTCCTGGGTTCTCTTGAAGGAAATCCCCTTTCTGAGGATCCATGAGGAGGCTCGGGTTCGGGAGGCTCCACCCAAGACATCGGGGCCTCAGATAAGGCCCTGGCCTTCAGAGGCACTGGAGACTTGGGGAAAAACCTATTGTGCTGCTGCTGGCAGTTCTTGAGGGCCTTATTGCATATCCTTTTGCAGAGACCACAGACTGCCGGGTTGTGGTCAGGTCCAAGGCAGCAGAGACAGCTGTCGTGTTTGTTGGTCAAAGACAATGTTAGAGCACCGATCACACTTCTTAAAGCCACTGGCAGCCATGGGAAAAAAAAGTATCCCTGCGAGGCCGAAGACTCTCCACGCTGCCAGTAGGAGAAACAAGGCGTGAAGACACCAGGAAAAGAAAAGAACGAAAACTACAAAAATAGACCAAACTAGATGCCGAGGCAATGAGGTCGGTGGCGGGAAGAGTACCGGTGCAAAACCGGAAGGCGAGTATGAAACTCGGAGAGAAAGAGTAGTTACTCACCTGTAACAGGTGTTCTCCAGGAGCAGCAGGAATCAGTCCTCACATATGGGTGACGTCGGTGCCGACGGAGCCCCCATGCGGAGCATTTCCCCAGCTTTCAAAGAAGGCCTTTGGGAATGCAGGCACACATGCGCGGTCCCCTTCCCGCCCAAAGGTGCCATCTTGCTCAGTCAATTGACATAGCTAAAAGACATCAAAAAAGAAAATGAACTATATACAACTGCAACTCCAAGGGGAGGAGGGAGGGTCGTGAGGACTGATTCCTGCTGCTCCTGGAGAACACCTGTTACAGGTAACTACTCTTTCTCCAGGACCAAGGAGGAAGTCAGTCCTCACATATGGGTGACTCCCTAGCTCTGGGCTACCAGGAACCCAGGCTGAAAAATAGAGCTCCCTCGAGAGCCTCAGCAACAGTGAGAGAATCTTCTCTGAGACCACACTTGAACGCTAGCCCAACACCAGGGCTGGAGTTGCCTAAACCTCAAAGAGATTACGGAGTACCGCTTGCCCGAAAGCACTGTCCCTACGGGACTCCCTCTTGAGGCAGTGGTGGTCCGCAAAAGTCTGGCTTGAAGACCAAGTAGCGGCCCGGCAGATGTCTGCCAACGGAACAGAGCAGAAGTGTGCTACTGATGCGGCCTTCGCCCTGACCCGGTGGGCCGTGACTCGACCCTCCAGGGAGAGGCCGGCTGCCCTGTATGCCCAGGCCATACAGTCTGCCACCCAGATGGACAACGTACGCTTAGTTACAGGCAACCCCAATCTATTACGGTCAAAGGAAATGAAGAGCTGAGAAGCCCTTCTATGCCCCTGCGTACGTTCTTGATAAAAGGACAGCGCCCTTCTACAATCCAGGGTATGCAAGACAGTTTCTGCCCTACTGGCATGCGGCCTGGGAAAGAACGTCGGAAGTACCACCTCCTGTTTGAGGTGGAAGGAGGACACTACCCTGGGAAGGAAATTAGGATGAGTCCTCAAGACTACCCTGTTCTTATAGAACCTGGTATACGGTCTATCCGAAACCAGGGCTTGAAGTTCACTCACATGCCTGGCTGAGGTGAGTGCCACAAGGAACACCACCTTCCAGGAGAGGAAACGTAAATGGCAGGTTGCCATTGGCTCAAAAGGTGGGCAAGTCAGTTGCTGCAAGACCACATTGAGATCCCACTCAGTAGCCGGTGGATGAATAGGAGGCTTAAGCAGAAGCAGGCCTCTGAGAAAACGAGACACCAGAGGGTGGCCCGAGAGGGATTGTCCATCCACCGGCGAGTGGTGAGCTGAGAGGGCACTGAGGTGAACCCGGACAGAGTTGGACTGAAGTCCCAGGTTGGAAAGGTGGAGTAGATATTGCAACACCACCTGGACCGAGAAGGAGAAGGGGTCCTCTTGCTGTTGAGAACACCAAGTAGAGAACCTATGCCACTTCAGAGCAGAGGCCTTCCTAGTGGAATGCTTTCTGGAGGCCAACACCACCTCTTCAACCTCCCTTGATAACAGCAAGGGAGCAAGGACTACCCTTTCAGCAGCCAGGCCATCAAATTGAGGGATTTGAGGTTGGGATGCAAGAGGGACCCCTGATCCTGAGTCAGAAGGTCGGGTTGCAACCCCAGAGGAAGTGGAGTATCCACTGCTAACTGCAGAAGAAGAGGGAACCACGGCTGCCTGGGCCACCTGGGGGCTATCAGGATCACCGTGGCTCGGTCCTGCTGGATTTTAATCAGAGTCCGGGCCACCAGAGGTGTGGGAGGAAAATCATACAGCAGGCTCTCTGACCAGGGGATCAGGCATGCATCTGGCGCTGTTCGCAAGGGATGCGGTAGCCTGGAACAGAACCTGGGTAGTTGCCTCTTCAGCGGACTGGCTGGCATAAAGATCCATGGTTGGAAGTCCCCACTTCAGAAAGATCTGTTGAACCACCAGAGGATCCAACTGCCACTCGTGAGGCTGCAGGAGTCTGCTTAGCCTGTCCGCCAAGTAGTTTTCCTGGCCTGGAAGGTAGGCCGCCCTGAGGGTCATGCCCTGATCGACAGCCCAGGAGCAGAGAGCTTGCGTTATCAGGCACAGAAGTCTCGATCCTGTGCCTCCCTGCTTGTTGACGTAGAACATAGCCACCTGGTTGTCCGTCTGAATTAGGACAGACTGGTGAGACAGGATCTGAGAGAAAGTCCGTAAGGCTAGTCGAATGGCCCGCAATTCCAACAGGTTGATCTGCTGGGCGGCCTCCCACGGAGACCACAGGCCCTGTGTGCAGGCCCCTTGGCAGTGTGCCCCCCAGCCCTGCAGGGAAGCATCGGTCGTCAGTACCCGAGTGTGTGGGGAGGCCTGGAAAGGAAGACCCCCGAACAGATTTGGGAGATGCCTCCACCAGCGTAAGGAGTCCACCAAGAGTTTGGACACCCTTATTCTGTCTGACAACTTCCCTGTGGCCTGCAACCACTGTGCCTTGAGGTGCCACTGAGCCGGCCGCATGTGCAGCCGGGCATACGGTGTGACATGCATTGTGGAAGCCATGTGACCTAAGAGCCGGAGGAAGTGTCTGGCCGAGACCAGAGAGTTCGCCTGAAACTGGCTGGCCAACTTCAGCAGCCTGTGAGCTCTGTCCGCAGGCAAATAGGCCTTTGTATGGATGGTATCCAATCTTGCCCCTATGAACTCCACGTCCTGTGAGGGGACTAAAGTGGACTTGAGGAAGTTTATGACGAACCCCAGGTGCTGAAGCAGGGATATGGTTCTGAAGGTGGCCTGCCTGGCTCTTGTGGAGATTGGTCCCTGATAAGCCAGTCGTCCAGGTAAGGGAACACAAAGATCCCCTGTTTCCTGAGGTAGGCCGCAACCACCGCCAGGCATTTTGTGAAAACCCTGGGGGCGGAGGTGAGGCCGAAAGGAAGTACTCGGTACTGGAAGTGCTTTCCTCCCACCACAAATCTGAGGAATTGTCTGTGACTTGGATGGATGAGGATGTGAGTATAAGCATCCTTCATGTCTAAGGAGCATAGCCAATCTCCCTGCTGGAGGTAGGGCAGTAAGATTCCAAGGGTAAGCATCTTGAACTTTTCCCTCTCCAGAAACTTGTTCAGATTTCTCAGGTCCAGGATGGGTCTGAGGCCTCCTGTTCTTTTTGGTACCAGGAAGTACCTCGAGTAGAAGCCTTGCCCTTCCAGGTGGTGAGGCACCAGCTCCACCGCCTGGTCCCTTAGCAGACCTTCCAACTCCAGAAAGGAGTAAGTTTCTGTGCAGAGGGGGTCTTGGAGGCTCCCCTGGAAAGTAGGAGGGGGGTATCTGGGTGAAGTGGAGCAGATAGCCCCTTTGGATGATGCTTAGCACCCACGTATCCCCTGTGATGGCTGACCACCTGTCTGCATACAGGGTCAGCCGACCTCCTGTGCCCTGGAGAGGAGGAGAGGCTATGCTGGCATAGTCAAAAAACCCCTCCCTGTTGAGCAGGAGCCGGAGTAGGAGGCTAGGGGGCCTTCTGCCTACGGGGTCCATGACCCTGCCTCTTGGCCTGCTGTCCCTGTTGGGGAGCTACAGAGGCCTGGTAATGAGGGTAGGTTTTATAGGCAGTGGTCTTCCTCGGGTAAAAGGTCTTTTTTCCCCGAGCCCTTCTTCTGAGAAGGGGCAGAGGTTTTCCTGGACAGCCTCGTCCGGGTAAGAGTCTCGGTCTCGAGTTCTGCAGCCTTTTCTGCCATGGGCTTGCCAAAGAGGTTTTCGCCTCGGCAAGGGACATCGACCAACTTGTCCTGAACCCATGGCTCGAGGTCCGAGGATTGTAGCCAGGCCTGGCGGCGTGCACCGATGCCGGCCCCTGCTACCCGGGCCGAAACCTCAAATCCATCGTAGGCTGCTCGAGATATAAACTTAGAGCACTCCCGAATACCATAAGACAAGGCCTTGAACCTCTGCAAAGGTTCCTCGGACAAACCAGCAGAGAAACCGGCAATCTCCTTTGCCAGGTCCCGATGGTGCATGCCCATGTACAGCTGGTAGGTCTGGACACGACAAGCAAGCATAGAGCCCTGGAAGCACTTTCTACCGAGGGCATCCAGGTTCCGGGTCTCCCTGGTGGGGGGCACTGAGGAGTGCATCTTCTGACTCTTCAGTTGATGCATGGCCAATTCCACAACCATGGAATGCTGCGGTAGCTGTGCTTTTTGGAACCCGGGGCTCTTGCGGACTCGATAGATGGAATCGGCTTGCTTAGAACCGGCATCGAGGTCGGCGCTTCCCACATGCGGAAGAGCAACTGCTCCAGCATCGGAGGAACCGGGACAGTAAAGGCCTCCTTGGGAGGAGAGTCAAACTGCAGAGCCTCGAGCTCCTCGGCTCGAGGCTCTTCCTCTGGATCCGCCGGGAATGCCAGTGCCTTGGCCATGTCCCACACGAAATCCGAGAACCTAGTATCCTCCGGGGAGGATGTTGTCCGAGGTTTGGATCCCGGTGAGTCCGAAGGGACGCACCGAGTCCGGAAGGTGTCAGGGGACTCCTCCTCCTCTGTCTCCCATGCCGATTCCTCCGAGGAGGAATCGAGCGGCTCCGAGTGGGCAGGCACCGACGCCATCCGCCCCGATGACGAGGGAATCGGCGTTGACAACCTCAGTCCCAAACGGGAGGCCGAGGGTGACCGCTGCCGAGGATCGACTCGAGATCCCATGGTCTCGAGGATCGGCTCGGCCTCCGGGGTCGACTTGGACATCGATGTCCCGGTGGTCGGGGCAGATGCGCCGGTGAGACCGGCAATCAGCACCCGCTGCTGTTCCATGAAGGAAGACAATCTGCTCTCCAAGGCCGTCAACCTGAGTCCGAGCTCAGGAGACCCAGCAGCCTCCGACTCGGGCCCGACGGTGTCGGACCCGGCATCGGCTCCCCCGGAGGAGAGTCCACAAAGACAACGGTACTCACGTGACTCGGGGCCTCCGACTCCACACGAGGATGCTTTGCAGGCCTCTCTGACTCTGAAGACCCGGGACGGCGATCGGGGCTATGCGACCTGGCCCTAGAGCCAAGAGCGTCCACCGACACCGCCCTCGCGGGTTTCTTCTTCCTTTGGTGCTCCCTCGAGGGGGACTCCCTCTCAGAGGAGCCCCAACGATGCTCGGGGTCAGACTCCCGAGACGTCGAGGCCTCTGAAGAAGTCCGGACCCGTCCAGAGGCAGACTTGGAGAAGATCCTCTCACGCTGGTGCTGATGGCTCCGCAATGCCTTGGACGACATTTTGCCACAGGGGCTACAGACCGTAGAATCATGGTCTGGCCCTAGGCACCGGAGGCAGCAGTCATGTGTGTCGGTGAGAGACATCAGTTTCTTACACCGATCACACTTCTTAAAGCCACTGGCAGCCATAGGGGGAAAAAGGGCCCCTGCAAGATCAAAAAATTGGGCTGCCAGGGAAAAGAAAAAAAGCGAACACGCAGTCTCTAAGGACAAAAACCGAAAGCAGAGATCCGGGCTCTGCACCAGTTTACCGAGTCCAGGCGGGAAAAGAACTGACGTCGAACCGAAGAAAAATACTCGACCCAATGCAGATGATCAACTTTTTCCATGGGTGACAAGGACAGGCGTCCGCAGGGCTCCGCAGAAAAAAGGAGACTGAGCAAGATGGCACCTTTGGGTGGGAAGGGGACAGCGCATGCGTGCCTGCATTCCCAAAGGCTTTCTTTGAAAGCTGGGGAAATGCTCCACATGGGGGCTCCGTCGGCGCCGATGTTACCCATATGTGAGGACTGACTTCCTGCTTGGTCCTGGAGAATATGACTTTCCAAGTAAGGTAACGTAGGTCAGTTGTAGCCAAAAGTTCAAACTGTGGTTTGAGAAGCTGTGCCAGAACTACATTAAGATCCCAAGCTACCAGCGGAGGTCTGAGGGGCGGCTTCTGGAGGAGACGACCCCTCATGAAGCGTACTATTAGTGGATGGGAGATAGGATGTCCATTGACTGGATTGTGGAAGGCTGCGATGGCTCCGAGATGGACTCATGCTGAATTTGCTTTCAGTCTTGAGAAGGACAGATGAAGCAGGCATTGGAGTGAAGCTATTGGTGCGGTAAAAAGATTGAGGTCCCTCATCTGAGCACCATGATGCAAATCTGCGCCACTTGAAGGGGTATGCTCTTCCGGTGGAGGGTTTTCTGGAAGCTAGGAGAATATCCTTCGCTGCTTGAGGAAGATCAAGATGCTGTAGCATCATCCCTTCAGCAGCCATGCTGTTATATGGAGAGATTGTAGATTGGTATGCAGGACTGTTCCATTGTCCTGGGACAGAAGTCCAGGTTGGTAACCCAAGGGCACTGGCCGAGTTTGTGCTAATCAAAGAACTAGGGGAAACCAAGGTTGACAAGGCCAGAATGGGGCTATGAGAATCATCTTGCCTCTGTCTGTTTGTAGCATGAAGAGGGTCTTTGAGATCAGGGGTGTGGGAGGGAAGGCATACAGCAGACCCTGACCTTAATGGAGGAGAAAGGCATCTGGTACCTGGTTGAATTTGGAGGATATCCTGGAACAGAAGAGAGGGAGTTTCCTGTTGTCGGTGGTGGCAAAGAGATCGATGGACAGGGTTCCCCATCTCCGAAAGATTTGAGACCCGATCTGCTGATCGAGGGTCCGCTCCTGTGGGTGGAGGACCCAACTCAACCTGTCTGCCAGGTATTATTTGAGGTCTTCCGGGAGATACACTGCTTGGAGGTGGATGCTGTGGTAGATTGCGAGTTTCCAAAAGTGACAGGCCTCCTTGCAGAGAAGAAGAGAGCCTGTCCCTCCCTGCTTGTTCATACAGATTGTTGCCACCTAGTTGTCTGTTCTGATCAGTATGTGGGAGCTGGTGAGATGATGCTGGATGACTTGGAGGGTGTTTGTGATTGCTCTCAGCTCTGGAGATAGAGTCCAAATGGGCTCCCCACCTGAGTTTGGATGCATCCATGATGAGGGTGGGTTGTGGTTGAAGCATCTGAAAAAGCAATCCTATGAGGAGATTTACTGGGGTGCACCACCAGAGGAGAGATTGGACTAGGGCATGGGTCATTTGTATCAGATCCTATAAGCCTCCTGTGGCCTGAATCCATTGGGAGGATAACGTCCACTGTGCTAACCACATATGTAGTCTTGCATAAGGAACCACATGTACTGTGGATGCCATGTGTCCTAAGAAACGTAGGAGGTCCCGAGCTGTTGAGGTCTTTTGTTGCCATATGTGGGTGTCTAGGCACACTATGCGGGTCCTTCGGTCTTCTAGGAGGAAGGCCTTGGTTTGTTGCGTGTATAGTACCGCACCTATGAACTCTGGCCTTTGGGTTGAGATGAGATGGAATTTTGGAAAATTTACTACAAATCCCATGTGTTCTAGAACTGAGAGGGTTTGCTGAAGTGAATTGCAGAGTACTCTTGGAAAGTTTGGCTTTATCAGCCAATCGTCCAAATAGGGAAAAACAAAAATGACCACATTTCGAAGGTATGCGGTCATCACCGCCATACACTTTGTGAAGACCCTTGGAGCAGATGCAAGGCCAAAAGGGAGGACCCTATATTGGTAGTGGGATCCCTGGAATGTAAACTGGAGGTATTGCTGGTGCTCTGGATGTATGAGGATATGAGTGTAGGCTTCTTTCAGGTCCAGAGAACAAAGCCAGTCTTGTTACTGCAGATATGGTAGGAGAGTTCCCAGGGAAACCATCTTGAATTTTTCTTTAACAAGGAACTTGTTGTCTCTGAGATTGAGTATGGGTCTGTATCCTCCTGACTTCTTCGGTATGAGGAAGTAAGGAGAGTAGAACCCTTTGAGCAGTTGATGCTTTGGGAATGGCTCTATGGCCCCTTCAGAAAGTAGTGTGGTCGCCTCTTTCTGTAGCAGAGCCCTGAGAGGAGACCGAGTAGGATAATCCCCTTTGGAATGAGGAAGGGGATATTGTTGGATGTTTAACTGATAGCCCCCCTGGATGATTTGCAGGGTCCACTGCTCTGTTGTGATGAGGTGCCACCGGTGTGCATAGTAGCACAGCCGGCCTGCTATACTGGGAGGACTGGGCATCTGCAGGAGCAAGGCAGCAATGCTCTCCAGGAAGGAGTCAAAAATTAGGAGGTGCTGGCGCCTGTGTAGCTGGTTGTGGTTTGGTGGCCTTGGGCTTCTTAGCCTGTTTTTGCCAAGACAGGTAGGTCACAGACTGAAAATAGGAGGGATATCATCTCCTTTTCTTGGGGAAGAAAGGCCTCTTGGCTGCTGACCTTTTCTTTGCTGGGTCAGCAGTCTTCCTGGAGAGTCTCTTTAGAATGGTATCATCTGTCTCCAAGTTCTCCAGCTTTCTCCCTCCAATTTTTGCCAAACAGGTTCTCAACTATGCAAGAGATTTTGCCTAGTTTGTCCTGGACACATTGTTCCAGGTATGAAGCCTGAAACTATGCCAGCCTACAAGCTCCTATGGCTATTGCAGAGGCCCTGTTTCTCGACTCAAATGCAGTGAAGGCAGCCCTGTTCAACTTAGAAACATTTTGACTATGTTTCAAAAGAGTCTGTAAAGCAGGTCGTTTCTTCTCAGGGATGAATGGAAGGAAATCCTCCCAGTCCTTGTTGATTTCCTTGAGGAATATGCCCATAAACAGAGTGTAGGTGTAGCTTGGAAAGAGCAGCGTGCAAAGAAATCAAGGGTTCTCAATTCCCTTCCCGGGGGAGGAGGAGTGATTCTTGCCACTCTATCCTGCGTATCACTGATTCAGCTACCATTGAATGGTGTGGTAGTTGGGGCTTCTGGAAGCCTGGGCATTGTGGTACCCAGTACATGGTGTCCCATCTCCTACTAATTGGTAACACCGTGAGGGGGGTTTCCCCACATTCGAAGCATGAGGTTGTGAAGATGCAGTGCACCAGTAAGACAGCAGCCTCTTTTGGGGCTGTTGGGTACTGGAGGATTTCCTGTTCCTCTGCTCTTGGCTCTGGTTCCACTGCAGCTGTAATGGATAAACTTACCACCATGTCGCGTATGAATTCCTGGAAGGACATGTCTTCTGGCAGTGACTTTCTGCGGGTACTGGTACTCTGAGTAGAGGGTTCCGAGGTAACCTTGAAACACAGTGGAGTCAAAGGAGCTTTGATTGTAGTTGGAAGATTCAAACTCCAAAATCCAGAGAGTATCGATGATGTCTATGTTCGTGTGATCGATGTCGATACTGGTAATCTTCCTGCTCCTCATGGTGATGCTTTAGAGGGGTACATACCTTGGAAGCAGTGAGCATCGATGTGGCATCCGGTTCCTGTCTCTGCATCTGGCTCAGGGTGCAGGTACTGGGGGCATCGAGAATCAGTACTGTTATTCTATGCCAATGTCGATGCAGGCAGTCCTTGAGCTATCGGTGCCATTGAGACCGATGCTGCTAGTGCCCTCTCCGTGGATAGTATATGCTGATCCAATAAGATTGTCGGTGTCCGGTCCAAAGAACAAAAGGGGCTAGTTGCCACCATACCAGAACACAGCACCGGGGGCTTTCCTGAGACCGAAGTCTTGGAAGCCTTCTGGATCCCCACAGGGACTTTGGAGGATGGTTCCTCCCGCTGGGGATGATTGGTCAGGTGGCTAGAATCTGAAGAAGCCCTTGGAGGGTCTCTGTTTGGAGCAGGCTTTCTCCTTTGATCCACGGACCCCTCTCTCGATTACTTTCTCGATACCTCTCCTTCGAATCCAAAGCTGTCTTCGATGGAGATCTCAATTTTTTATGAGAGTCCTTTTTGGACAGCATTCTCTGTTTGGAGCTCTTGGATACCTTAGAGGCCTGAGAGCATGATGAAACCCTCGAGGATGTCAATGCCAGGGATATAATGTCCGAGGAAAAAAAGCTCCCCATACTTTTTGGCTCAGTTCCCTAGGCCCTCTTGGTCATGAGCTTGCAAAGGGAACAGGAATTTGGAACATGGTCTGGACCAAAGCATTTTAAGCACCGGTCACGTCTGTCTGTGACAAAGATGGTGCTGGAGCACTTGGTACATTTCTTAAAACCACTAGACTGTTTTTCCATCAGGAGATGGTAGGTCAAATACCTAAAGAAAATTCTGAAATAAAATGAAGTAAAAAAAATGTTCTAGTATAATTCCAACAAAAAACAGTACTGGAACAGAGTACTCGATGCCGGTGGGTGAATGGAAAAGCAGAAGCGCTTTTTAGAGAATTTCTCTGCGGTGACAGGAGGAGAGGGAGTTAGGGGAGCGGGAAGGCAGTTGCACAGGTGCAGGATGCTGGGGAGATTTCTGCATGGGCTCCGTGGTTACCAATGTCACCCACATGTAAAGACTACATTCCTGTTTGTTCCTGGAGATTCAAAATTTCCAAATGATTTATCCTCCCTCCAATCCAGATAGCTCTACCCTGATTATCCCAACCAGAGGAGTGCAATGTAAAGGGAAAATGTTTCTTTATGAGGATATCCATTCCCTCTTTTTTTTGGAGTTATAAGCAGAAGAGAACACTTGTGATCATCCCTCCCCTTTCAACTTTTTCTTCTGTATAGTTGTCAAATGTATCTCCTGAAGCAAGGCAACACCTGCCGTGGACTTAATTAAAGGTGTCAATATCCTTCTCTTTTTTCACCTACTACTACAACTACTATTTAGCAATTTAGACTTTCATACTTTGGACACATCATGCGAAGAGAGAGATCATTAGAGAAAGACATCATGCTTGGCAAGATAGAAGGTCAACGCAAAAGAGGAAGGCCAGCAATGAGATGGATCGATACAATAACAGCAGCTATGGGTACCAGTCTGTCAACAATGAGCCACCTGACTGAAGACCGAACACAATTTAGGATAGCTATCCAGAGGGTCGCCATGAGTTGACTCAGACTCGACGGCACTTAACAACAAGCAGCGCTGTACAGGTATATATACAAGAGACAGTCCCTGCTCGTCAGAGTTGTGCTCGTCCAAGTTTACAATCTAGATGAGACAGTATAGAGCATTAGTCAAGTCAGTGCAGGCACAATATGGTCATTACAGTTCGGTCATGAAAATTGACTGGAGTCAGGTAAAATTGACTGGAATCAGGTTGAGATAAAGGATAGAAGTCAGGATCTGAAGGCGATAGTGAAAAGGTGGGTCTTTAATCTGGATTTGAAGAGGGCCAGGGAGGGTGACTGGCGTATAGCTACAAGCAGGCTGTTCCAGGAGTAAGGTGCAGCAAGGTGAAAGGAGCGAAGTCGGGAGTTAGCACTATGAGTGAAAGGCTTAGACAGAAGTAATTTATGGCAGAGCGAAGTTCCTGCGAGGGGATGTAGGAAGAAATAAGAGATGAGAGGTATTGAGGAGCTGTAGAGTGAATGCATTTATAGGTTAGTAGAAGTTTAAACTGGATACGGAATTGAATGGGGAGCCAGTGAAGCGACTTGAAGATAGGAGTAGTGTGGGCATGGCGTAAGATTAGTCGAGCAGCATAATTTTGAATAGATTGAAGGGGAAAGAGGTGGCTCGTGGAGAGACCAGCAAGGAGCAGGTTGCAGTAGTCGAGGCAAGAGGAGACTAAGGAGTGGACAAGAGTTTTGGTAGTGTGTTCAGAAGGGAAGGGGCAGATTTTGCTGATGTTGTAGAGAAAGAAGCAGCAGGTCTTAGCTACGAGCTGGATATGTATGGTGAATGAGAGAGAGGAGTCAAAGATAACACCCAGATTGTGGGCCGAGACGACAGGGGGGAAGAGGAGGGGAGGAGTTGGAGGGAAAGACAAGGAGTTCGGTTTTGGCCATGTTCAACTTCAAGCGGCGGTGAGACATCCAGGCAGCGATGTCAGAAAGGCAGGTAGAGATCCTGGTCTGGATTGCTGGAGAGATATCAGGTATAGAGAGGTAGATCTGGGAGTCATCGGCATAGAGATGGTACTGAAAGCAATGGGAGGAGATGAGCGTGCCAAGGGATTGGGTATAGAGAGAGAAAAGGAGGGGGCCCAAGACAGATTCCTGGGGTACACCAACATGGAGCGGGATGGGAGAGGAGGAGGAGCCAGCAGAGCATACACTAAAGGAGCGATGGGAGAGGTAGGAGGAGAACCAGGATAGTACGGAGCCCCTGAAACCAAGCAACGAGAGAGGGTGGTGAGGAGAAGATCGTGGTCAACAGTGTCAAAGGCAGCGGAGAGGTCGAGAAGGATGAGGACTGCATAGAGGCCCTTACATTTAGCCAGGAACAAGTCACTGGAGACTTTTGTAAGAGCCGTTTCAGTGGAGTGTAGGGGACGGAAGCTGGATTGTAGTGGGTCCAGGAGGGCAGCAGCGGTGGACTGCTCGTTCTAGTAGTTTAGATATGAAGGGAAGGAGGGAGATGGGTCGATAGTTAGGACAGGTGGGATCGAGTGAGGGTTTCTTGAGGAGAGGTGTGACAACAGCATGTTTGAAGTCTTTGGGAACAGTTGCAGTGGAGAGTGAGAGGTTGAGAATATGAGAGATGTAGGGGACAACGGTGGGAGAGATGGAGGGGACAACGGTGGGGGAGATGGTGTGTAGGAGTTGGGTGGGGAAAGGGTCAGAGGAACAGGTGGTGGGTTTGGAAGAGGAAAGAAGGCGTGCGGTTTCCTCGTTGGAGATCGTAGGGAATGAGGAGAGGGTAGCAGAGGAAGTATGGATGGTGGGGTGGGGGGGGGGGAGAATTGGGGAGGGGTGGAGGTAGATGAGGAAGTGGGGAATTGGAGAGTAATCTTGTGGATTTAATCGTGGAAGATGTTGGCTAGGGTTTGGGCAGAAAGGGAGGGCAGGACTGGGGGCACCATGAGGAGAGAATTGAGGGTATTAAAGAGGTGGCGAGGATCAGAGGCAAGGGAGTTAGTCTGATGGATGAAGTACTCTTGCTTGGCAAGTGCTATGGCTGACTGGAAGGAGCCAAGCATGAATTTAAAGTGTAGAAGGTCCTCCGGGGAGCGGGATTTGGTCCAGGCACGTTCAGCAGAGCAGGCACAGGTGCGTAAATAGCGGGTTGTGGATGAAAGCCAGGGCTGGGGAGCAGAATGTCCAACAGGACATGGGGTGGGTGGGGCAAGAGTGTCAAGGGCTGAGGATAGTGCAGCATTAAAAGAGGAAACTACTTCGTCGACGGATTTGGAGAACATAATGGAGGAAAGAGATGGAGAAATGGCGAAGGAGAGGGTCAAGGGATCGATATTATGAAGGTTTCTAAATAGGTCGGAGGAGACAGGACGAGGTTGAGACAATGGAAGCTGGAGATTAAAGGTTAAAAGGTGATGTTCAGATGAGGGAAGGATTGAGTTGTGGAAGTTTGAGGGAGAGGAATTAGAGAAGAATATCAGGTCAAGGCAGTGGCCGTGCAGGTGGGTGGGGACAGTGGAGCAAAGTTGAAGGTCAAACGAGAAAGTGAGGGCGAGGAACTTTAAAGCTTGGGGATCGGAGGGGTTATCGATGTGAATTTTAAAGTCGCCAAGAATAAGAGTGGGGGAAGAGGGATCCGGAAAAATGGAAAGCCAGCAGTCAAAGTTGGTAACGAAGGTCGATTTGGATTTGTCGGGTGGGCGATAGATAACAGCTACTCGGAGGGGGAGTGGTGTGAAGAGGCGAATGGAGTGGACTTCAAAAGAGAGAAAGGAGTGTAATTGGAGCAGCGGGAGGGGGTGGAATTGGCAGGAGGGAGAAAGTAGAAGCCCAACACCACCACCGCAGCCAGTGGATCGAGGTGTGTGGGAGAACTGGTAGCTGCCGTGGCAGAGAGCAGCAGCGGATGCGATATCGTCTGGGAGGTTCCAGGTCTCAGTTAGGGCAAGGAGGTGAAGCACATTAGAAATAAAGAGATCATGGGTAAAAGGGAGTTTGTTAGAGACTGAGCATGCATTCCATAGGGCACATGAGAACAGGAGGATGGAGGGGGAAAGGATAGAGATGTGGATAAGGTTGGACAAGTTACGTGAGAATTTCTTTCCAGAGTAAGACAGTGGTCGAGAGGGGCCGTTACGTGAGGATCTATTTCCAGAGTAATATAGAGATCTAGTGGGTGGATGTCTCTGGATGAGTGTGCCCTCCATGAGGGAGGGGGAGTGAGAGGGGAATGAAGGGGAATATTGATGAGATTAGATAGGTTACGCGAGGATCTCTTTTCAGAGTGAGACTGGACTCTGAGGGGGGTAGGGTTGGGGTTGATATCTCTGGATGAGTGATTGGGGGACGAGTGAGGGAGGGTGGAAGGGGAGAGGAGGAGGAGATGGATGAAATTAGATAAGGTACGTGAGGAACCTTTCTTAGAGTGAGAAAGAAGTCGAGGGAGGCCAGTGTTGGTGTTGATATTACCTGATGAGAGAAGGAGTAGTAGAGAGCGGGGTAAAGCGGAGGCAGTACGGAAGAAGCGGGGGTGGGGTTGTCTTAAAGAGAGAGGGGCTGTTTGAATAAGGGGGAGGATGTGATGAAGCTCAAGAGCAGATGCTAGGTTAGGAGACAGAATGGAGGGAGAAGTGAGGAAGGTAGAGGGAGAGAGGGGGGAGAGGAGTGAGGGTGCTGGTAGGAGGGGAGGCAGTTGGGGAGCATGAAGAAGAGAAGGACAATGTGATGTGGGGCCATAGGAGAGGAGTAGTGGGGGCTATGCAGCGTATGTAATCTTACAAGCAATGAGGACTTACAAGTGGGGACTATACGCTATGAAGTATAGGTTAAAATACAAACAGTGGGTAGTGGGAAGACTATAGCCTGTGCAGCAAGATCAATGTAAGCAATGGGAGGCAAGTTCAATGCAAGCAATGTCCAAGCAAAGCAGCAAATGTAATGAGGCAGCAGTGGATTGACCAGGCAAAGCAATAATATTAACCTGTAAGCAATGAGGCAGCAATGGATCGTCCAGGCAAAGCAATAATGCTAGCCTACAAGCAATGAGGCAGCAATGGACTGATCAGGCAAAGCAATAATGTTAACCTGCAAGCAATGAGATGGGAGTGAGGCAGTGGAAGATCCTGTAGGCTATGCTGTGCAGAATTTGTTGAGCTGCTTACCGGTGGTGACACAGTCTGGGCAGCTTGTCCTAAGGTGGAGGTGGACGGTTATTGTTGGGGAGATGATTACGGTGCGCCTAAGGGCCGCACCAAAGGGCCCTTAGGCATGGCCCCAGCAGGCGTGGGCGCCTGGGTAAGAGGGCCCTAAACAGGGAGACCGCGGCTCCTCCCACAGCCCGGATTGGGCTGGAGCTCCCAGGCCACGCGGTGCTCAGGCCGGGAGAAGGAGAAGGACGGCGGCTCTGCAATTGGGCGATTCAGCCTCTCCCACAGCCCCGACTGGGCTGGAGTTCCCAGGCCACGCGGTGCTCAGGCCGGGAGAAGGAGAAGGACGGCGGATCTGCAATCGGGTGATTCAGCCCCTACCACAGCCCCGATTGGGCTGGAGCTCCCAGGCCATACGGTGCTCATTAATAATCGCCTACATTAAGGGACACTATTTTCGACATTATCTAGTCTACAACATGTGACTCCCGTCTTCTTCCCCCATCGTGAGCCTCAAAAACTGTCCTTATCCTCCTATGTTTCCCTGACTCAAGTACCCTTTGCTTTGACAAGCACACCAACTTATAAACACAAATCTGAACCACCACGTCAAACAACCCACCACAACCGGTCTTTCCCATTTTGAATGTTTAGACCTCTGGATCTAAACCACTCTTAAACCCTCCCTGTCCCCCACCTCTTCCCAAGACCTACAGCTTCCCAATCACAGCAGCTGTACATTACTGTCAAGCAGGCTTAATCTCCTCATTCTATTCCTACTGTTCTCTGCCCCACACTCTCTCTACCAACCACCACAACCATCTCCCATCATCACTCTCAGCTCATACCATCACTCTTAAAATTATGCGGCTCATTTAAACATTAACCACTTCCAGAGTCCTCCAGTATGAAATAAGGTTTTAAGTCTATGTTTCTAACAAGTCCAAAGCTGTTTTGATTTTCAGAAAGATGATATATCAAAAACCGAATAAACCATAAAGCATAGTTACTCACCTGTAACAGGTGATCTCCGGGAACAGCAGGAATTTAGTCTTCACATATGGGTATCGTCGGTACCGACGGAGCCTGCGCGGGAATGCTCCCCAGCGTCCAATAGGAAAGCTTTTGGGAGCATCCCACAGCGCCTACGTGCTGCCTTCCCGCCTTTCCCAACTGTCCCTCTCCAGTTGAGTTTAAAGCTGAGACAAAAAAGAGAGGGAAAGAGAGAAAGAGAACTCCTTGGGGAGGTGGGTGGGTTGTGAAGACTAAATTCCTTCTGTTACCGGAGATCACCTGCTACAGGTGAGTAATTATGCTATCTCCAGGAACAAGCAGGAAAGTAGTCTTCACATATGGGGACTCCCTAGCTGCAGATGCCAGGGAGAAGGTCCCAGAAGTTGGGTGCCCCTGTGAAAGAGCTCCACTTCCCCCCATGGATCTCTGGCATCCTACCAGGGATGGTGGGTAGGAGTTGATTAAGTATGGAACAGGTGTTGAAGAACAGCCTGACCAAACGAGGCATCCCGGCGGGAGTCCTTGTCTAAGCAGTAATGGACTGTGAAGGTATGAGCCGAAGCCCAAGTAGCCGCCCGACAGATGTCATCAATAGACAGAGTGAAGAAGAGCCATAGAGGCTGCCATGGCTCTCAAATTGTGAGCTGTGACATGGCCTTCAAGAAGAAGGTTCTTACTCTCATAGGCAAAAGAAATACATTGTGCAATCCAGCTGGACAGTGTTCTTTTGGAGACTGGAAGTACCAAATGACTAGGATAAAAAGCAACAAAGAGTTGAGAGGACTTTCTATGTTGCTGTGTCCTTTGCAAGTAAAAGGCCAAAGCCCTTTTACAGTCCAAAATATGAAGATTCCTTTCTGCATTTGAGGCATGAGGCCTTGGGAAAAATACAGGAAGGTAAACCGCTGGCGTAAAGTGTGGATGAGTCCTAAGGACTACCTTATCATGATGGAAGCTTGTATAAGGAGGATCAGCCACCAAGGCTTGCAATTCACTGATGCGACGTGCTGATGTGATTGCAATAAGAAAGATAACCTTCCAGGAAAGGAATTTCAAAGAGGTAGTAGCTAATGGCTCAAAAGGTGGCTTCATGAGCTGCCCAAGAACCAGATTTAAGTACCATGCCACCGGTGGTAGCTTAATGGGAGGCTTAGTTAAAAGAAGACCTCTCATAAATCTCGCTATAAGAGGATGAGGGGAAATAGGTTGTCCATTTAGAGGCTTGAAAGAAGCTGCAATAGCACTCAAATGCACTCTCACTGAATTGGTCTTAAGCCCTGTATTAGACAAATGAAGGAGATATTCCAGTAATGATTCCAGAGATATCGCAAGAGGGACAAGACCATTCTGCGAACACCATATGGTAAATCTTTTCCACTTGAAAGCATAACAGCGTCTTGTGGAAGGCTTCCTGAAAGCATAAAGGATATCCTTTACCTGCTGAGAAAGGTTAAGACCATGAAGTTCTAGGCTTTCAGCAACCAGGCCCTGAGATGCAGAGACTGGGGATTGGGATGCCACAGCATCCATTCCTCCTGAGAAAGGAGATCTGGAGCACAACCTACCTCCAGAGGCGGAGCTTGAGAGAGATGTAGGAGCAGAGGGTACCACATTTGCCGTGGCCAATGTAGAGCTATAAGAATCATATGACCTCTGTCTCTCTGAAGCTTGTACAGGGTTTTGGGAATTAGGGGAATGGGTGGAAAGGCATACAGGAAGTCCTGGCCCCAATGGAGGAGGAAAGCATCCCTGGCCCGGCAAACCTGAGCCGGAATTCTGGAACAGAACCGGGGAAGTTTGGCATTCAGCGGACTTGCAAAGAGGTCTATGTCCGGGGTTCCCCAAATTTGAAAAATCTTGGCCACCTGGTCTGCATGGAGAGACCATTTGTGTGGAAGCAGAACTCGACTGAGTCTGTCTGCCCAAGAGTTTTGAATGCCTGGAAGATACACCGCAGGGAGATGAATCTGATGCTCTCTGGCAAGGGCCCATAGTTGCAAAGCTTCGTTGCATAGCGACAGAGAGCCTGTTCCTCCCTGCTTGTTCACATAGAACATGGCTACTTGATTGTCCGTTTGAACTAGGACTGTCTTGTAGCTGAGCTGGGTGTGGAATACTCGAAGAGCAAGGAAGATTGCTCTGAGTTCCAGAAGACTGATGTGTAGATAGGTTTCCTGTGAAGTCCAGGTACCCTGGGTAGAGAGGCCTTGCAGGTGGGCTCCCCAACCCAACTGTGAGGCATCTGTTGTTAGAGTGGCCTGGGGTGGGGGTTGCTAAAAAGGAGACCCCACTAAAAGGTTTTGGGGCGACTGCTACCATTGGAGGGACAAAATAAGGCGATCTGAGTTTGCTATTTTGTCTGACAGGCAACCTGACGCCTGAGTCCACTGGGTGGATAAAGTCCACTGGGCTGCTCTCATATGAAGGCGAGCATAAGGAACCACATGCACGGTGGATGCCATTTGGCCTAGCAACTGTAACATTTCTCGAGCAGTGAAGTGAGGTTTTAACACTGCTTGGGAAGCTAACTGCACAATGCGAAGGCAGCGGGCCTGTGGAAGTTAGGCCCTTGTCTGTCTGGTATCCAGCAGAGCTCCTATAAACTCTAGGGACTGAGTGGGAGCAAGGTTGGATTTTGGGAAGTTTATGACAAGTCCCAAATACTGAAGGATGCGCATTGTGCGAGAGAGAGCAAACCTGGCCTCTAGCTCTGAAGGGGCTCGAATGAGCCAGTCTAAGTAAGGGAAGACGAATATTCCTAGGGTGCGAAGAAATGCTGCCACCACAGCCATGCATTTTGTGAACACCCTTGGTGCCGAGGCCAGGCCAAAAGGAAGAACCCTGTATTGGTAGTGCTTCCTTTGAAATAGAAAGCAATGGAACGTTCGATGAGTTGGATGGATGAGAACATGAGTGTACGCATCCTTGAGATCTAGAGAACAAAGTCAATCCTGACTCTGAAGGTATGGCAGCAGAGTTCCTAGAGAAATCATTTTGAACTTCTCTTTGAACAGGAATTTGTTCAATTCTCTGAGGTCTAAAATGGGTCTGTGCCCTCCTGTTTTCTTTGGAATGAGGAAATAGGGGAAGTAGAACGCTGTACCCTGTTGGAGAATGGGTACCTCTTCTATTGCCCCTTGGGCAAGAAGCATAGTGACTTCTTGACCTAACTGGTCGTTGAGAGAGATCTGAGAATTGAACAGTCTTACCATTGTAGGAGGGGACATGCTGAGGAAATGAAGCTTGTACCCCTCTCTTACAATAGACAGAGTCCAATTTTCTGCTGTTATCTGAGCCCATCTGGGAGCAAAATGACATAACCTTCCTGGAATGGCGAAAGGCTCTGGGCCGTTCAGGGCTAAGAAGGCAGAGTTCCCTAGATAGGAGTCAAAGCCCCTGTGGAGGCTGAGTCTGCTGAGCCGGTTGAGGCTTAGCAACTTTTGTTTTTCTTTCTTTGCCTAGGTTGTTGCTGCTGTCCCTTTTCGGCAGACTGACCTAAATGATGCCCCTGCTGGGTATAGGACGGATAAAACTACTTCTTCTTACTGAAGAATGGTTTCTTGTAGGATTTTTTCCTTGCAGGATCAGCTGTAGACTTAGACAATCTATCCAAAGTGACATTGTCAGCATCTATTTCATTAGCTTTTTCCTGCCAATTCTTGCCAAAGAGATTCTCTCCTGTGCAAGGAATATTCCCTAGTTTATCCTGTACCCAAAGTTCCAAATCAGATGCCTGGAACCAGGCAATCCTACGTGCACCTATGGCAATGGCAGAGGTTCTGCTTATGCACTCAAAGCAGTCAAAGGCTGCACGATTTACAAACTTGGAAACATCCTGAGCATGTTTGACAAGGGTGAGGAAATCCTGCCTCTTATCATCAGGAAGGAGAGGGCTCATAAGCTCTAAAATCTCCTGTGACCTCCTTAAGGAACATTCCCATATATAATATATAGGAACTGATCCTAGCAGAAAGCATGGAAGCCTGGAAGGTTCGACGCCCAAAGGCGTCAAGAGTCCTACACTCATGTCCTGGAGGATTAGAAGCATGCCTTTTTGCACTCTTGATCCTTCTCATAGCTGATCCCACCACCATGGAATGGTGTGGTAGCCGAGTCTTCTGAAACCCAGGACAAGGAGGAGCTCGATACATGGTGTCGAAACTTCGAGAGTGAGGAGATGTGGTTAAGAGGCGTTTCCCGTCATCCTTAACATGAGATCATGCAAGATCTCATGAATAGGTAAGGTAGTTGCCGCCTTAGGAGCCTTAGGGTATGTAGGATTCTAATTCCTTTGCCCTAGGCTCTTTTTCAGGAGCCACTGTGATGGAAAGACCTCGAGCCACATCTCTGATTAAATCCTGAAAGGACTTATCCTCCTCTGGTGGAGACATCCTACGCTGAGGAGAAGAATCCTCAGGAAGAAGTACTCTAGTATCAGCAGAGCTTTCAGAGTCTTCAGACTCATCCGAGGATTCAAGGTATCTCCGATCCGGGTGATTGTGCAAGGCACGGTACCGATCGAAGTTGGCATCGGAGGGGTCCAATACCGACTTGTTGATACCGGATGGATAAGCATGACTCGGTCCCGGTAGAATACCTGCTGATGTCGATGCAGTCGGTACCGGAGTCAGTGCCGGTACCAATTGAATTGTCTGAAGCGGTTTCAGGGGCATCGAGGCCTGAGAAGAGCCGCCAGACTGCGTTCAATAGCCAAGAATCTCTGGTCTATCAACGCTGCCGATGCTTGGGTATCGGTACTGGATGAAGCAGCCGGTAACCCAGAGCATGGCACCAGTAGTTCTGCTGAGGTTGAGGCCTTGAGAACATCCTTGAGCCCCGTTAGTGCTTTGGAAGCTGAAGCCTCCCGCCGGGGCAATTTTGCCAGAGAAAGTCCCTCAAGGGCAACGCCAGAGGCATTTCGATGCTTAGAGGGAGATCTACCCTTTGAGGACCAGCTAGATTTATGTTTAGTTACCTGAGATCCATGGGAGGAAGACGAAGACCTGGAAGACGTCGATGCCACAAAAGTTGCATTGGAGGGAAAAAGGGTGCTAAGTTTAGCAGCTCGGTTCTGCCAGCCCCTCTTCGACATCATCCCACAAGCAACACACTCCGAAATAGAGTGGTCAGGAGCTAAACATTTGAGGCACCACTCATGGGTGTCGGAGATGGTACTGCCACACTTGGAACACTTTTTAAAACCCGAAGCAGGTTTTTCCATTTTAAAGGAAAAGTTGGGCCTAGTGCCCAAAATGGCACGTGGCACCTGAGGAGAAAATACCTGGAAGAGACGCCAGAAGGTTTTTTTTTGGGGGAAAAAAAAGAAAGAACCACCGGCGGTACTGGTGTAGCGTCGAGGGAAGGCAGACGCGATCACAAAAAAAAATAATAAAAGGGAATTATTTTCTGCGCTGACAGGATGTGCGACCTGTCGGCTCCGCGGAAAACGAAGAACTGGAGAGGGGAAAGGCGGGAAGGCAGCACGCAGGCACTATGGGATGCTCCCAAAAGCTTTCCTATTGGACGCTGGGGAGCGTTCCCGTGCAGGCTCCATCGGTACCGACGATACCCATATGTGAAGACTACATTCCTGCTTGTTCCTGGAGATATACACGAGAACTATAGGGACAGTAGAGTAGTCCCACCTCCAGTCTGTCAGCCTCTCTGAAGCGAGATCATCTTCTTGGTGTGGCAGTAAGTGATTCTGCAGCTAGGACCTCTCCTCCAAGTGATGAAATACCTTCTTGCACCAAGAAGACGGCTCCAGGGTCATGGACCCCTGAGGGAAGGGTTAGGATGGCCATTATAACTAGTGATTTTATCATTACGCATGTAGATAAGTTTGAAGGCTGGTGGACTTGAGGATTGCCTAGTAACCTGTCTGCCTAGTGCAAAGGTGGTAGACCTCAGGTGTGATCTAGATAAGATTTTAGAGTGTGTTGGGGAGGAGCCTGCTGTTTTGTTACGCAGTGGTACCATTGACATAGGAAAGTGTAAGAGGGAGATTATGGAAACCTAATTTAAGCTTTTAGGTAGAAAGTTAAAATTCAGAACTTCCAGGATAACGTTCTCTGATATGCTTCCCATTCCACATGCATAACCCAAGAGGCATAGGCGGCTCTATAATGAGGCCAAGTGAGGCGGTGGCCTCAGGTGGCAGCTTTTTGGGGGCAGCAAAATTGTCCCCAAAAAGACCACTGTCACCGCCTCACTCGGCCTTCAAAAAAAAAAACCTCCCGCCGCAGCAGAGGCAGAATGAGGAGCCCCACGGCCGCCCGTCCGCCCCCCTTGAGAGCCTGCTGGTTTCCTCTGGTTTCGTCAGCTCCGCTTTGCAGAGCCGCGGCGAAGGGACAGTGCTTCCCTTAACCGCGGCTCTGTTAAAGCTGAGCCTACGGCACTGAGGGGAATCCAGCAGGCTCTCCGGGGGGGGGGGGGGGCGGGGCGGCCGCGGGGCTCCACATTCTGCCGCCGCTGAAGCGGCAGAGGCAGTTGCTTCTTAAGCAGGTGGTTTATTTTTTCAATTTCCCTAGGTTGGGGGGGAGGGGTCTAGGACTGGAACTGGGCTGTGGGGGGTAGGACAAGAACTGGGCTGATTGGGGGGGTTTAGAACTGGAAATGGGCTGATGGGGGGGGGTTAGTACTGGAAATGGGCTGATCGGGAGGGGACTAGGACTGGTAATGGACTATGGGTGGGTTAGAACTGGAAATGAGCAGATGGGGGGTTAGAACTAGTAATGTATAATGGGGGGTAGAACTGGAAATGGGCTGATGGGGGCATTAGGACTGGTAATGCGCTATCGGGGGAGGGCTAGGACTGGTAATGGGCTATGGGGGGAGACTAGGACCGGAAATGGGCTGATTGGGGTGCTAGGACTGAAAATGGACTTATTGGAGGGTTATGACTGGTAATGGGCTGATTGGGGGGCTAGGACTGGGGTGGGCAGATAAAGGGGATAGGACTAGAAATGGGCTGGGACAGGAAATGGGCTAATAGGGGAGGGGAGGAGAGTGCTGCTGGCCCTGAAAGAAAACTAGGGGCTAGGGCTACAAATGGGCTGATGCGGGGGGATGGTAGAAAAGGACTGGAAGGGAGCGGATACTGAGAGGGTCTGCCAGGGGAAGGATGGGGCAGGAAGGGAAGGAGGGGGCTGGAAAGGAGCGGACACCTGGAATGTACCGAAGGGGGACTGGAAGGGAGCTGACACTTGGGGATGGGAGTGGTAGGTAGCTGGGTAATAGGGAAGAGGCTGGAAGGGAGCTGACATGTGAATGGCACTGAAAGAGAGATAGACAGAGGGTAGGGTGGCTGGAAGGGAGCTGACTGGGGGTGGCACTGAGAGTGAACCTGAACTGATACCTGGGATGGTATTTGGACTAGAAGGGGCTGGACAGTGGGAAAGGAGAGGGACTGGAAGGGAATGGACACAAGTGGCAGTCATGGGAATGCAAGGTGGTTGACATTGGAAGGTACTGGGAGGGGAGGACTGGAAAGGGGACTGATACTGGGGAGGGTTACTGAAACTGGAAATGAGCTGATGGAAGGAAGTGAAGAAAACAAAAGAAGAGATAAGAAATGTCAGATGGACCATGGACCATAGAAAGAGAGTTAAGAGAAGACAGGAAAGCAGAAGCCTCAGATCGGGACCAGCATGATCAGAGAATAAAATGGTCAGACAACAAAGGCAGAAAAAATACTTTTATTTTATTTTGGTGATTGGACTTTGTGCTATTTTTAAATTTTACACAGCATTGGGGAACTGCATCTCTTATTTATCTGATGTTGCACTACATGTGGACTCTGGCTTCTTGGGGTTTCAGTTTAAAGTTTGTCTACATATTTTTATTTTTACTTTAGATTGTGGTTACTTATTCTGTACTTGGTGAGGGTCGATGTTGTGCGTGTGTGACTGATGTCAGGTGTTCTGTTAACATGCAGTTTGTATATAAAGATCTATACTATACTGTAGTAACTTGACTTGTTCAGCTTTTCAAATAGGTGTATGGATGTTCCAGGGCCCACTGTAGTATTTACAGTGACGCTTTTTTTGGATGGGCTTTTTATGTGACTTTTGGAAGTTTGTGCTGATATGGTATGGTAGGTTTGCTTTTTGTTGTAGGGTTTTTTATTAGTTCACAATATGCCTGGCACTGGACAATAGTGGTGGTGGTAATTGTTAGTGAGCTGATCAGAATCAGATTATTTTTTTAAATATTGAGTTCTGTGGGTGAATGTCCTGGTTCTGCTCTGCACCTACTGTGGATGCAAAATATATGTTGAAAAAGAAAAAGGGAGAACCATAAAGCGTAGTTACTCACCTTTAACAGGTGATCTCCGGGAACAGCAGGGATTTAGCCTTCACATATGGGTATCGTCGGTACCGACGGAGCCTGCGTGGGAACGCTCCCCAGCATCCAATAGGAACGCTTTTGGAGCATCTCTCAGCACATGCGCGCTGCCTTCCCGCCTTTCCAACTGTCCCTCTTCAGTTAAGTTTGTAGATGAGTGCAAGGATAGAGGGAGAGAAGAAAGAGATAGAGAGACAACTCCCAGGGGAGGTGGGTGGGTTGTGAAGACTAAATTCCTGCTGCTCCCGGAGATCACCTGTTACAGGTGAGTAACTACGCTATCTCCAGGAACAAGCAGGAATGTAGTCTTCACATATGGGGACTCCCTAGCTGAAGATGCCAAGGGAGATAGCCCCAGGAAAGTGCCACCCTAGAAAGGTAACTAAACCCAAAAAACTTTTTTTTTTTTTTTTTAGGTGTGGTTATGTGGGAAACAGAGAAACAAACCAACATACAATTTTTGTTGGAATGCACACCTCGAAGGAAGGAAAAAATCCCCTTATCGCAGTGTGTTGTTCCGTTTTATCTCATTTTTTCAAATTTAGGGACGCAACCCTAACAAAGGATCGAGGGACCATAAACCCTCAATACCAACCGGTAATTAATGGAATATAGAAACAGTACTTATATCTTGAGCTGCACCACTTTCCTTTTGATCCCAAAATCGAGCACGTCCTCCCAAACGACCCAGCGGTTTCTTTCCAGTTCACGCTAATGCATCATAAGCAAATAAATGCTCAACCCACATCTCCACCATTAGCGCTGAAACTTCCGTTCTGGTGTCTTGCTATTGATCAAAAAGAGGACGCTCAAGATGGTTTCCAATCACCTGTCCCAGCTCCTCGCAGAAACATCAAACCAAAAGAGAACGTATCTCAAAGGAATAACTTCATATAGGCAATCATTCCAAAAGAGCCTTAGTCTCTAATTGTCATGTAACCCAACGTTGTAATGTTTCGAGCCTCCAGCGTTCCCGGCTCTTCTTCAAACCCTGTTGCTCGCTGCTGTCTTCCAAACATACTGAATTTAAAGCCCCGGTGAAAATCACATGACCGGCTGATAACCAATAGGCGCATGACACGTTCAGACTGCTGTAATCCTATACAATTGCTCACCATTCCACATTAAAACTCAAACCATAAGGTTCAACAGAGTTTAATAAATAAATCCAGAATTGTTCTCGGACACTCAATCGAGATTGTCTATCACCCCCCCCCCTATTATAGGGCGGAATATGGTCAATTACTCTCCATCTCAGATCCTGAAAAGAGTAGTTACTCACCTGTAACAGGTGTTCTCCAGGAGCAGCAGGAATCAGTCCTCACATATGGGTGTCATCGACGCCGATGAAGCCCCAGCGGAGCATTTCCCCAGCTTTCTATGAAAGCCTTTGGGAATGCAGGCACGCATGCGCCATTCACTTCCCGCCTAAAGGTGCCATCTTACCTCAGTCAAATGACATAGCTAAGAACAGCACACAAAAAGGAAAAAATAAACTATGTACAACTGCAACTCCAAGGGGAGGAGGGAGGGTTGTGAGGACTGATTCCTGCTGCTCCTGGAGAACACCCGTTACAGGTGAGTAACTACTCTTTCTCCAGGACCATGCAGGAAGTCAGTCCTTACATATGGGTGACTCCCAAGCTCTGGGCTACCGAGGAACCCAGGCTGAACAAGAGTACTCCCTCTAGTCTCAGCAGCAAAGAAAGGCTTTTCAAGGACAAAACCTCCACCGGTAGCCCAACAGAGGGCAGGAGTTGCCTAAACCTCAAAGAGATTCCGGAGTACTGCCTGGCCAAAAGCACTGTCCCTACGGGACTCCCTCTCCAGACAGCAATGGGCCGCAAATGTCTGGCTTGAAGAACAAGTTGCAGCCCTGCAGATGTCTACCAAGGGCACAGAGCGGAGATGAGCCACTGAGGCAGCCATTGCCCTGACACGATGGGCCGTGACCCTACCCTGCAAAGGAAGGTCAGCCGCCTTGTAAGCCCAGGTGATACAGTCAGCCACCCAGATGGACAAGGTACGCTTGGACACAGCCAACCCCAACTTATTGGGGTCAAAGGATAGGAAGAGCTGAGTAGCCCTTCTATGCTCCTGCGTACGGTCAAGGAAGAAGGATAAGGCCCTCCGACAGTCCAGGGTATGCAGGACTGCTTCAGCCTGGCTGGCATGAGGCCTAGGGAAGAATGTTGGAAGAACCACCTCCTGATTGAGGTGGAAAGAGGATACAACCTTTGGGAGTAACTTTGAATGAGTCCTAAGGACTACCCTGTTCCTATAAATCCTGGTGTAAGGCCTATCACAGACGAGGGCCTGAAGCTCACTCACTCGCCTAGCAGAGGTAAGGGCTATCAGGAAGAGTGTCTTCCAGGAGAGGAAGCGTAGTGGACAAGTAGCCATCGGCTCAGAAGGTGGGCGAGTCAGTTGCTGCAAGACCACATTCAGCTCCCACTCAGGGGCAGGACGACGGATTGGAGGCTTGAGCAAAAGCAAGCCCCTGAGAAAACGGGACACCAGGGGTGACCTGACAGAGAATGTCCCCCCACCAGTGAGTGGTGAGCTGCTAGAGCTGAGAGATGGACCCGAACAGAATTGGACTTAAGTCCCCGAATTGATAAGTGCAGTTAGTACTGAAGCACTACTGGCACAGTACAGGAGAAAGGATCCTCTGTATGTAGCTGACACCACACAGAAAACCTTTTCCATTTGAGAGCATAGGTTTTCCTAGTGGACTGTTTCCTAGAGGCTAGGACAACCTCCAACTTCCTGAGGTAGGCCTCAGGGAGCCAAGACTACCCTTGCAGCCTCCAGGCCATCAAATTGAGAGCTTTGAGACAGGGGTGCAGAAGGGAACCCTGCTCCTGTGAGAGAAGGTCGGGTTGCAACCCCAGAGGCAGTGGGGGATCCACCGCCAATTGAAGCAGAAGAGGAAACCAAGGCTGTCTCGGCCTCCTGGGAGCCACCAGCAGGACCGAGGCCTTGTCCTGAAGAATTTTGAAGAGAGTTCGGGCCACCAAAGGCGTGGGAGGAAACGCATACAGGAGGCCCTGAGACCATGGAATCAGAAAAGCATCTGCTGCTATTCTCAGAGAATGCGGTTGCCTGGAGCAGAACTTTGGCAGTTGCTTGTTCATTGGGCTGGCAAAGAGATCTACCAAAGGGAGTCCCCATTTTAGGAAGATCTTCTGAACTACTGAAGGATGCAGTTGCCACTCGTGGGACTGCAGAATCCTGCTTAATCTGTCGACCAGGTAGTTGTCCTGGCCTGGAAGGTACACAGCCTTGAGGAGCATGTTGTGCTTGAGGGCAAAAGAACAAAGGTCCTGAGCCTCCCGACAAAGGATTCTGGACCCAGTCCCGCCCTGTTTGTTCACATAAAACATGGCTACCTGGTTGTCTGTCTGAACCAGGACAGATTGATGAGCCAGGGTAGGAGAGAAAGCTTTGAGTGCTAATCGAATAGCTCTGAGCTCGAGGAGATTGATCTGCTGTGCAGCTTCCCAAGGAGACCACAGGCCCTGGGTGCACTTGCCTAGACAATGAGCTCCCCAACCCTGCAGGGAGGTGTCTGTGGTCAGCACCACCGTGTATCCAGGAATCTGAAAAGGCACCCCCTTTAGAAGATTGGGTGGGTGCAGCCACCAGTTGAGGGAGTTCAGAAATTCTCTGGACACCCTTATCCTGTCTCGGAGGCTGCCTGTGGCTTGTGACCACTGAGTCCGAAGGCACCAATGTGCAGGCCTCATATGGAGCCTGGCATTGAGGGTCACATGGACTGTCGAAGCCATGTGGCCAAGCCGCCTTAGGCAGAGCCTGGCGGAGACCAGTGTCCTGCTGAGAAACTGATTTGCCAAGGCCACCAACCTTTGGGCCCTGTCTCCTGGCAAGAAAGCCTTTGCCAGCAAAGAGTCCAGCCTTGCTCCTATGAACTCCAAGTTCTGGGAGGGGAGCAAAGTGGACTTTGAAAGGTTTATGACAAATCCCAGGCCTTGAAGAAGAGCAATAGTCCTGAGGGTGGCCTGTCTGGCCTCCTGGCATGTCTGACCTCTGATGAGCCAGTTGTCCAGATAGGGGAAGACAAAGATTCCTTGATTTCTCAGGTAGGCCGTCACCACTGCCAGGCATTTCGTGAAGACCCTGGGAGCGGAGGTGAGGTCGAAAGGCAGCACTCTGTACTGATAATGGTTTCCTCCCACAATGAACCTGAGGTACTTTCTGTGGTCTGGATGAAGGAGGATGTGAGTGTACGCATCCTTTAGATCTAAGGAGCATAGCCAATCTCCCTGCCGGAGGTAGGGCAGAAGTGTTCCAAGAGTAAGCATCTTGAACTTTTCTTAATCTAGGAACTTCTTGAAGTTCCTGGGGTCCAGAATGGGTTGAAGGCCACCAGTCCTTTTGGGTACCAGGAAATACCTGGAGTAGAATCCGTGACCTTTCAAGTGGGGAGGCACAGGCTCCACCACCCTGTTCACCAACAGACCTTGAAGCTCTTGAAGGAGAAGGTCTGTGTGCAGGGGAGGCCTTGGAGGCTCCCCTGGAAAGTAAGGAGGCGGCAGTTGGTGAAAATGCAGTGCATAGCCCCTGCGGACTATGTCCAACACCCAACTGTCCCCGGTGATAAGGGGCCACTGGTGGGCAAAGAGGGCTAGGCGAACTCCTGTGCAGGGTTGGGAGAGCAGGGATGGAGAGGCTACGCTCAAGGAATCAAAAACCCCCACCCTGCTGAGTGGGAGCAGGGGCCGGAGGCTTGGGGGTCCTCTGCCTACGGGGCCCATTACCCTGCCCCTTGGCTTGCTAACCCTGAGGGGTAGCTTGGGCAGCCTGATATTGAAGGTAGTGTTTGTAGGCAGTGCCTTTCCTCGGGTAAAAGGACTTTTTACCCGAGCCCTTCTTTTTATAAGAAGGGGCAGAGGTCTTCCTGGACAGCCTTGTCCGTGTAAGGTGATCTGTTTAGAGCTGAGCGGCCTTCTTGGACATGGGCTTGCCAAAAAGGTTTTCCTCTCAGCAAGGGACATCGACCAACTTGTCCTGAACCCATGGCTCGAGGTCCGATGACTGCAGCCACGCCTGGCGTCGAGCCGCGATGTCGGCTGCCGCAACTTGGGCCGAAGCCTCAAAGCCATCACAGGCGGCACGGGACATGAACTTCGAGCAGTCCCGAATCCCCGAGGACAAGGACTTAAATCTTTGCAAGGGTTCCCCGGAGAGACCAGCAGAGATTTGCCCATGTACAGCTGGTACGACTGGACACGGCAAGCAAGCATCGAGCCCTGGAAGCACTTTCTACTGACGGCATCAAGGTTTCGGGCCTCCCTGCCAGGGGGCACCGCGGAGTGCATCTTCTGGCTCTTCAGACGATGCATGGCCGATTCCACAACCATAGAATGGTGTGGTAGCTGTGCCTTCTGAAAACCAGGGCTCTTCCTGAGTCGATAGATCGAGTCGACTCGCTTGCTCAGAACCGGCGCCGAGGCCAGTGCCTCCCACATACGGAAGAGGAGCCGTTCCAGCATCAGAGGAACCGGGACAGTAAAGGCCTCCTTTGGAGGAGAGTCATACTGCAGCGCCTCGAGCTCTTCAGCTCAAGGCTCTTCCTCGAGGTCCGCCGGAATAGCCAAGGCAATGGCCATATCCCGGAAGAACTCCGAGAACCGAGTATCCTCTGGAGGGGATCTACTCCAGGGCTCAGACTGCGGTGAGTCCGAAGGGACGCACCGAGTCTTGAAAGTATCGGGAGACTACTCGTCCTCCGTCTCCCAGGCGAACTCGTCCGAGGAGGAGTCAGGGTCCGACCCCGCGGGGCCCTGGAGCACCCGCCCCGACGCCGATGCCCTCGGTCCCAAACGGGAGGTCAAGGGAGACCGTGACCAAGGTCGACTTCAAGCCATGATGGACTCGAGTATTGGCTCGGTCTCCGGGGTCGACTTCGAAGTCGATGTCCCGGTGGTCGGGGCAGATGCGCCAGACAGGCTGGCCATCAGTGCCCGCTGCTGCTCCATGAAGGCAGACAGTCTGCTCTCCAAGGCTGTCATCCTGAGACTCAGCTCGGGAGACGCAGCAGCCACCGACTCGGGCCCCGGCGGTGCCGGGCCCGACGTCGGCTCTCTGGGAGGCGAGTCCTCGAGGACTACGGGGCTTACGTGTCCAGCAGACTCCGGCTCCATGCGAGGAACTTTGGCAGGCTTCTCTTCTTCCACGGGCCCGGGGCGAAGGTTGGGGTCTTAGACCTGGCCCTTGAGGAGCCAGGGACCTCCTCCCACGATGCCCTCGCGAGCCGCTTCTTCCTCTTCCGTTCCTGGTCGGGGGACCCCCTGTACGAGGAGCTTCGACGGCGCTCGGGATCGGTATCCCGAGATGTCGAGGCCTCAGACGAGGTCCGGGCCCGGCTGGAGGCCGAGTCTGAGAAAAGCCTTTCTTTCTGCTGCTGGCGACTTCGGAGTGCCTTGGAAGACATCTTCCCACATGGTCCGCACGACTTAGGGTTGTGATCAGGACCGAGGCACCGAAGGCAGCAGTCGTGTGTGTCGGTGAGAGACATTAATTTCTTACACCGATCACACTTTTTAAAATCACTGGAAGCCATCGGGGAAAAAAAAGAGTCCCCGCGAGGTCAAAGGTGTAGATAACATGAGGAGGGATCTAGCTAAGCTTGAAGAATGGTCTAGAATTTGGCAGCTGGGATTTAATGTTAAAAAATGTAAGGTCATGCATTTGGGCTGCAGCAATCCAAGGGAGCAATACAGTATAGGAGGTGAAGTACTTTTGTCCACTAAAGAAGAGCGGGACCTAGGCGTGGTTGTGTCTGATGATCTTAAAGTAGCTAAACAGGTAGAAAAGGCGACAGCAAAAGCTAGAAGGATGCTTGGGTGCATACGGAGAGGAATGGCCAGCAGAAAAAAGGAGGTGATAATGCCTCTGTATAAGTCTTTGGTGCGATCTCATTTGGAGTATAGTGTGCAATTCTGGAGACCGAACCTTCAAAAGGATGTGAACAGGATGGAGTCGGTGCAGAGGGTGGCTACTAAAATGATTAGTGGGCTTCATTATAAAGCATATGAGGACAGACTTAAGGATCTTAATATGTACACCTTAGAGGAAAGGCGGGATAGAGGTGATATGATTGAGATGTTTAAATACCTCCGTGGCATAAATGTTCAGGGAGAGAGCCTCTTTCAATTGAAAGCAAGTTCTGCTACGAGGGGACATGGGATGAGGGTGAAGGGAGATAGATTCAGGAGTGATATGCGGAAATATTTCTTTATGGAAAGAGTAGTGGATTCATGGAATAGTCTCCCAGTGGAGGTGGTAGAGATGAGGACAGTAACTGAATTCAAAAAAGCATGGGACCAACACAGAGGATCTCTAAAGGTAAAAAGTGGACTGTTGTAGTTGTTATGGAAGGACAGACTAGATAGGCCATGTGGTGCTTTTCTGTCATCATGTTTCTATGTTTCTATACTAATGGAGCTGTTAAGACCCCCCCCCCCCCGTTGATACGGGACCGATGTTCTTGGAGTCTCTTTTTCATACTCCTAGATGTTTTACCCACATAAATCAAATTGCACGGACAAATTAATGCATATATTACAAAAGATGTCAAACATGTCGTGGTGTGCTTGTTATAAAATTTCCGATGACTTGTAGGATGTTCCCAGAATGCCCCTTCTATTGTTATGTCACAAAATTCACAGTCCATGCACTTAAAGTGACCTACTGTGGTGATATCCACCACTGACTGTGGCTGACTATTATGATGCACTACCCAATCCGCAATATTCCTGCCCCTTTGAAGCCCAAACATCAATGGCTTCGCAAATGTGGAATGTACAGATAACACGGGCCAACGAGATTTAATAATCTGTATTATCTTTTATCTTATCTCTCACTTGGCTTGCAGCTTGTCGTGCTGTGAGGGCTTGCGTGCATCAGTGATGCTGAGAGCTAAACTATCGGTAGTTTAACTACTGGCAGGGTCTCCCAAGATGGACAGGTCTCAGCTGAGGTGCCAGACCAAGACAAACCACCCATCTGGGCAGCAGCAGAATGGGACAGTGTTGACGGCGGAGGATCACATTTTTGTGACAATGGCAACAACACCAAACAAACTGCGCGGAAGAAAGGCCCGGCAATCTACTTCTGTATCTTGCCATGAAAACCCAATGGATAGTTACAACAAAACAAATTATGCTATGGTGCTGGAAGATGAGACCCCCAGGTCGGAAGGCACTCAACTAGCTACTGGGGAAGAGCTGAAGACTTTTCAGAGTAAAGCCAGCATTTATGATGTGGTTGGATCAAAGCCCTCGGGAAGTCTGACTGCTGATGTAGCTGCACATGAAATGAGAGTCAGAAGCTGTAAAGATGTCTTACACACTGGAACATGGAACGTACGAAGCATGAACCAAGGGAAGTTGGAGGTGGTCAAGAATGAAATGGAACGTGTACAACTTGATCTGTTGGGTGTCAGCAAACTGAAATGGACTGGCATGGGGCACTTTGCATCAGATGATCACATGGTCTACTATGCTGGAAATGAAAGACAAAGAAGAAATGGTGTTGCATTTATAATAAAGAAGAAACTTGCAAGAACTGTAATGAAATACAATGCAGTCAGCGAACGCTTAATCTCTATTCGTCTACAAGGATTGCCTATCAACACAACTATAGTTAAAGTATATGCCCCAACAACAGCTGCAGAAGAGAATGAAATTGAAGAGTTCTATGAACAAGTACAAGCTGAAATTGACAGAACATGCAAACAGGATATCCTGATAGTCATGGGTGACTGGAATGCAAAAGTTGGCAACAAAGAAGGCGGCAAAGTAGTTGGAAAATATGGACTTGGCAACAGAAATGAAGCTGGAGAAAGACTGATAGATTTCTGCAAGACCAATGATCTATTCATCTCAAACACCTTCTTCCAGCAACACAAGCGGCGACTGTACACATGGACTTCACCCAATGGATTGTATAAAAATCAAATTGACTACATCTGTGGAAGTCAACGATGGAAAAGCTCTGTAATATCAACAAAGACAAAACCTGGAGCTGACTGTGGTACAGATCATCAACTACTAGTATGCAAACTCAAGCTAAAGTTGAAAAAGAGCAAACCACTCATGAATGCAGCAAAATATGACCTTGAGAATATACCACTGGAATTTAAAGACTGCCTGCAAAATCGATTTGCTGCTTTAGATACAAATGACAGAGCTCCGGAAGATTTATGGAATGACATCAAGAAGGTTGTGTTGGAAGAAAGCGAGAAGTCTCTACAAAAGGTGAAAAAGCAAAAACGGCCAAAATGGATGACGGAAGAAACTCTGAAAATTGCCCAGAAACGCCGAGAAGCTAAAGCCAGAGGAGAAAGAAAGACAATCGCAGAACTCAACAGAGATTTCCAATGTGCAGCAAGACAGGACAAGGAAAAGTACTACAATGACACTTGCAAGGAAATAGAAGCAGAAACTATGAGAGGAAGAACAAGATTGGCTTTCCTAAAGCTACGAGAGTTAAAGAAAAAGTTCCAGCCTCGAATTGGAATGTTACAAGATGCTGAAGGTTCTATGTTGAATGATGCTGAGATGATCAAGAAAAGGTGGAAGGAATATACAGAGTTTTTATATGATAAAGATCAAGTGGACCAACAGCCGTTTCAACCTGTACCTTATGATCGGGAACCATTGGTGATGAAAGAAGAAGTTGAAGCAGCACTGAAAGCCTTATCAAAGAACAAAGCACCAGGCATTGATAGCATTCCCATAGAAGTATGGCATCAATCTGATGCAGCTGTTACCGTACTCACAAGGCTCTGCCAAGAAATTTATTTATTTAACACTTATTTCTATACCGCTCTTTCCCAAGTATCAAGTGCGGTTTACAAGGAACAGTAAGTTATATGGTAAGTTAAAGCGCATACCTAGTCGTTTTACATAGAACAGGTGGAACTATTTACAAGTAACAATATAACATTTGAACAGTAAAAAGTTAGAACGTATTTACATTATGGGTACTTATAAAAATATATCAGAAAGAAATATGGAAGACAACATCATGGCCAACTGACTGGAAAAGATGAGTAAATTAGACTTACCTGCTAATTGTTGTTCCTTGCGGAACTCTAGTCCAGTCCCAGAACCATAGAGTTCTGAACCTCCACCAGCAGCTTTGGAGACTGAACATCTTCATCTCTTTGATCATCCAGCTATATGCAGCCCCAAGGACCGCCCACACATCAGTACCTATTGATAAAGCATACTAAGCAGAGCAACAAATAAGTAGATATAACACAGTGGAAAAAAGGATCCTGACCCTAAAGTTCCCACTACGAGCAAAAATTCTCTCTTTTTTTCTTTTCTTTTTCCAATTGCTTAAGAACAACCTCCCGCCTACGGGAAGGTGGACCAGAACGGCCGTGGCGACCCTTGTGCAAAACGCATGCAACAAGAGGCACCACCGCTCACCCCCAAGATTTGACCCCGAAAGGAAACTAAGGCGTGCTGCAAGCAGAGGAGCTCTGACCGAAAGTATAGAGAACAAAAACCCTGGCAGACTCCTATAATGAATGTACCTTCTTGGCTGGCAGCGAGAACAGATAGACAGGGAGGGATCAGGGAATGGACTAGAGTTCCGCAAGGAACAACAATTAGCAGGTAAGTCTAATTTACTCTTCCTTAGCGTCCCTCTAGTCCAGTCCCGGAACCATAGAGGATGTAACAGAGCAGTAAATCTCAACGGGAGGGCCTCGCTAGTCCAGCCTGAAGCACCCGAGACCCAAACCGCGCATCCGACGCCGCCTGCACATCCAGACGATAGTGCTTAGCAAAGGTGTGCAAGGACGACCACGTCGCCGCCCGACAAATATCCACCGCCGGTACCAAGCTCACTTCTGCCCAAGACGCCGCCTGCGCCCTAGTCGAGTGAGCCCGAAGCCCGGCAGGAACCATCCTGCCGTGTAAAAGGTATGCTGACGAAATCGCCTCTTTCAACCAGCGGGAAATGGAAGACTTAGACGCCGCTTCCCCCTTGCGCGGACCGCCAAATGCGACAAATAGGCGATCGGATCTACGGAAGGCTGCCGTTTCCCTCAAATACCAACGAAGAGCTCGACGGACATTCAACGCGTGCAAGGAGTTATCCGCATGCTTGCCCCGTTCCTTGGCAAACACCGGGAGAGACACCACCTGATTCATGTGAAACGCCGAAACTACCTTAGGCAAAAACGCGGGAACCGGTCGCAATACCACCTTGTCGGCAGAGAAAGACAGATAGGGTTCCCTACACGAAACAGCCTGCAACTCAGAGATCCTGCGAGCTGACGAGATCGCTACCAGAAACACCGTTTTCAACGTCAAGTCCGTCAACGAAGCTTGCGCCAAGGGTTCAAACGGCGAAGCCACCAGAGACCTCAACACCAAATTCAAGTCCCACGAGGGCACTAAAGCCCTGCACGGAGGACGCATAAGCAACACCGCTCGCAAGAAGCGCTTCACGTCCGCATGGGACCCCAATAACTGGCCCTGAACCTTGCCTCGAAAACACGCAAGAAATGCAAATTGGACCCTCAACGAACTGGCCGCCAGGCCCTTGTCCACCCCTGCTTGCAATAAGGAGAGGATCTGAGGAACGGAGGTCCGCAAAGGCCGCAACTCGCGAGCCGCACACCAGCTCTCAAAAATACGCCAGACCCGGACATACGCTAGCGACGTAGACCAACGCTGCGCCCGCAACAAGGTAGCAATGACCTCCGGAGAATAATCTTTGGCTCTCATTCGCGCCCTCTCAATAGCCATGCCATAAGCAAGAATCGAGCCACCTGAGGCATCTGCAGCGACCCCTGCCGAAGGAGATCCGGCCGAGGAGGAAGGAGCCACGGGTCGGCCACACTCAACCGCACCAGATCCGCATACCAAGGCCGACGAGGCCAGTCCGGGGCAATCAGAACCACGGGACCCGGATGCCGTTCGATCCGCTGGACCAGGCGACCCAGCAGAGCCCACGGAGGAAAGACATAGAGCAGCCCGTACCTTGGCCACCTTTGTGCCAATGCATCGAGGCCTTCTGACATGCGTTCCCGACGCCTGCTAAAGAACCTTTCGACCTGCACGGACTCGAAGGTTGCCATGAGGTCCATCATCGGCAGACCCCAACGACGGACCAGCAACGCAAATACCTCGGGATGTAGAGACCACTCTCCGGGGTCTACCCTGCGACGACTCAGAAAGTCCGCCTCCACATTGTGAACCCCCGCGATATGCTGGGCCGACAAACACTGAAGATGCCGCTCTGCCCAATCCAGAAGCAGATCCGCCTCCGCTTCCAACGCCGCGCTGCCTGTGCCTCCCTGGCGATTTATGTAGGCTACCGCGGAGGCATTGTCGGATAGCACCCTGACCGCCGCTCCCTGCAGCCAAGGCTGAAACGCTGTCAGAGCCAACCACACGGCTCTCATTTCCAGTCGGTTGATGGACCACCGGCTCTCCCGCGAGGACCATTGGCCCTGAGCAATCTGGCCCTCGCAATGAGCCCCCCAGCCGCTCAAACTGGCATCCGTCATCAGCAGACGCCAGACGGGAGACTCCAAGGGCATACCGTTCGCCAGAGAGCGCCGAAGCAACCACCAGCGAAGGCTGCGCCGCACCCCCAAGGGGCAAACTAACTGACGAGCTAGCGAGTCGGACTGATGACACCATCGACGCAGCAGCGCTCGCTGCAGGGGCCGCATGTGCGCCCTTGCCTACGGAACTACCTCGATGGTCGCCGCTATCGTGCCGAGATGCTGAAGGTACTGCCAAGCCGAGGACGCCCATCTCGCTAGAAACTGCTCCACCAGCCGCCTCAGGGCCTGCGCTCTGTGCACTGGGAGAAAAACCTTCCCGTTGCCGGTCTCGAAACGCGCCCCAAATACTCCAAGGTCTGCGAGGGAAGAAGGCTGCTCTTCGCCCGATTGACCACCCAGCCTAACGACTGCAAAACCTGTACGACCCGTGCCGTCGCCCGGAGACTCTCCTCCCTCGACTTCGCCCGGATCAACCAGTCTTCGAGATAGGGATGCACGAGGACACCCTCCTTCCGCAGGAACGCCGCTACCACCACCATGATCTTCGTGAAGACCCGTGGCGCCGTCGCTAGGCCGAAGGGCATGGCTTGAAACTGAAAATGGCCCATCGGCAGCGCAAACCGCAGAAATCTTTGATGTTCCCGGCGAATGGGAATGTGCAAATAGGCCTCCGTAAGGTCTAGGGACGTTAGGAATTCCCCCTCGCGGACCGCCGCTATGACCGAGCGCAGCGTTTCCATGCAAAAATGCGACACCCGGAGGCACCGATTCACTCTCTTTAAATCCAGGATTGGTCGAAAGGTGCCCTCCTTTTTCGACACTACGAAGTAGATGGAGTATCGACCGGACCCTAACTGCCCCTCCAGCACGGGGGCGACCGCCCGGAGCCGAAGCAGCCGGGAAAGTGTATCGGATACGACTCGTCGTTTCCAGGGAGCACTGCACGGGGACATAACGAAGGAATCGAGCACCGGTCGATGTAACTCGAGCGCATATCCCTCTCGTATCACTTCTAACACCCACCGATCGGATGTGATAGCGGCCCAGGCAGGGTAGAAATCCCGCAGTCTGCCCCCTACGGGAATCACCGCCACCGGAGCCTGCCTCGCTTCATTGCGACTTTTTGGGGACCTGCGCCTGGAAGGAGCCAAAACCTCTACCTGCCCCCCGAAATCCGCGCGGAAACTCTGTCCGCGCCCCAGATATCTGGAACGCTGGGACTGACCAAAGCGGGAGGCACGAAACCTCCGAAAGGACTGCTGAGACCCCCGGAAGGTGAAGGTCGGCTTCCCCTGCTTGGGCTTATCCTCCGGAAGCCGACCCCCCTTAGAATCCCCGAGATCTTTTACCAACCTATCCAAGTCCTCTCCAAATAACTGCCTGCCCTTAAACGGCAGCTTACTAAGGCGAGCTTTAGAAGAGCCATCAGCCGCCCAATTGCGTAACCAAAGAGAACGACGCGCTGCTACCACCGACGCCATGCCGTTAGCTAACCCCCTAATGAGGTCATAGTGGATATCCGCCAAATAAGCGGTACCCGACTGCAATCTGGACGCCGCGGCCTCTTGTTCCACCGACTGGGGCCCCTGGAACTGTTGAGACCAGCGGAGGCAGCCGCGCACCACCCAGGCCCCGGCCACCGCCGCCTGCATTGACAGGGCAGCAACATCAAACGCCTGTCTCAACAAGCTATCAACTTTGCGATCCTGCGGGTCCTTCAACGCCGCAGCACCTTCCACCGGGATAGTAGTCCGTTTAGTAACCGCGGAAACTGCTGCATCCACCTTCGGCGAACGAAAGAGCTCTCTATCAGCCTCCGACAGAGGATACAATTTAGGCAACAGTCTAGCCCCGCGCAAAGCTCCTCCTCCTGGATCATAGCTTTAAAAACCCTATGGAGCGGAAAGACTCTGTGGGAAGTGAGCACCGCCTGCATCAAGGGATCCTCCAACTTGTCCTCCGCAGTGGCATCTTCCACGGGTATGTTAAATACCTTGAGGGTTTCGGCAATCAGTGCCGGAAGTTCCTCTTTACGAAATACACGCACTATTCTACTACTCTGCTCGTCGTCCAACAACTCGCCGTCTTCTAAATCCTCCGCAGACTCCAGCTCGAGAGCCTCCCCCAGCCCCTCGTGGAACTCGTCCCCAGGAGGCGCAGAATCCGCAACACTCGGGGGCCGGCTCTTCTTTTGTGGACCAGTGTCTCCCTCTACTGAAAGTGGACGCTTTAGCCCATGGCGGGGCAGGACCGAGCCTCCCCCCGCCGGCTGCAAGAGAGCCAGAGCCTCCTGCATGAGAGAGAAAAAGGCGGGTGGAACTCCCAGGGATCCCTCCTGGACGCCCCCCGCCAACAGGCACTCCGGCACTGCAGAAATCCCCGGACCAAGGACCGTCTCTGCCTGCTCTGATGTCCCTTCTGTAGATACAGGTGGGACATCTGCACTGGAGCCCTCCAGAGGGTCCTCCATGCCAGCACCCACAGCAGAACAAGTGGCACAGACTCGGGCTTCCAAATTACTACTTCTACGAATGCCACAGACCAGACACCGAGGACTAGGAGGCATGGCTATGCACACAGCCCTTTGCCAGCAAAGCAGGAACACCTTGCTGAAGCAAACAGAGCAGAAAAAAAATCGCGATTTTAAAAGTGCTCAAAAATGCTCCAAATTGCAGGATTAGATAGAGCTGGAGTCAATTAGCTGATATCTGACCAAGAAATGCAAAAACGAAGCTCCTATCCCTAAAAAAAAACACGAAGAAAAACAACTTTGAAAAAAAATCCAAAATGGCCACCGGACCCGATCCCGCTAAAAAAAGGACCAGAAAAAATACCCAAAAGGTCTAAAACACTCCCCAGAGCTGATTCCAGGCCACCCCAAGGCCTCCACCACTGCCTTTAGAAAGAAAAAGCTTCAAACTCTACTCACCCACACACAGGAGTGGAGGGGGGGTCAAAACACTGAGAGTGCTGTCCAGCGTGCCTGTCACAAGCTCTGAGTAGCAGTTATCAGAGTCAATAACAGAGTAATAACCGCTCAGGGCAGCTCGGGGAACCCCTAAATCAGTCAGGGGACCCTCAGAGCCTACTGCTGTATTCAATTGCTGCCTGTAATTGTCTTCAACCTTCTCCTCACCCACCAAGGGGGTTCTGTAGAAAGGAGACCTGTGTCCTGTGCAGCTCCCCTGCTTGTTTGACCTATGGGGAGACTGACAGAGAGAGACAGAGAGAAAAAAACAGATTAGAGAAAGACAGAAGGGACACAGTCAAAGATTTCCTCCACAGCAGCAGCCCAGCACCTAAATCTAGAAAATAATAAAACACTAAAGCTCTGCTTATTTGTTCCTAAGGAGCCCAGTTCTGGGCTCTGACTTCCAAGCTGCTTGGAGACTGAGATACTGATGTGTGGGCGGTCCTTGGGGCTGCATATAGCTGGATGATCAAAGAGATGAAGATGTTCAGTCTCCAAAGCTGCTGGTGGAGGTTCACAACTCTATGGTTCCGGGACTGGACTAGAGGGACGCTAAGGAACTGTGTTTATACCAATACTAAAGAAAGGTGATTCAACTGACTGTGGAAATTATCGCACAATCGCTCTGATCCCACATGCCAGCAAGATTCTACTGAAGATTATTCAAAAGAGACTACAACCATACCTAGAACAAGAACTACCTGAAGTGCAAGCAGGGTTCAGGAAAGGGCGAGGAACGAGAGACATCATTGCAGATGTGAGAAGGATCCTTGAAAAGACTAAAGAATACCAAAAGGATATCTATTTGTGCTTTATCGACTATAGCAAGGCTTTTGACTGTGTAAACCATGAGAAACTCTGGGCCACATTAAGAAGCATGAGTATACCAGAACACCTGATCGTTCTCTTGTGCAATCTGTACATTGATCAAGAAGCAACAGTTCGAACGGAACAAGGAGAAACAGAATGGTTTAAAATAAGCAAAGGTGTAAGACAAGGCTGCATACTTTCCCCCTACCTGTTTAATTTATATGCAGAACAAATCATCAGAGAAGCAGGATTGTATGAAGACAACAGAGGTGTGAAGATTGGTGGAAGACTCATCAACAACCTTCGCTATGCTGATGATACCACATTACTGGCTGATAGTGAAGATGATCTGAAGCATTTGCTTCTCACAATCAAAGAACATAGTCTCAAAATGGGCCTGCACCTTAATGTAAAGAAGACAAATCATGACAACTGGCATAATCAACAGGTTCATCACTGAAGGAGAAGAAATTGAAATTGAGAACAACTTTAACCTACTTGGATCAACTATCAATAAAGAAGCAACAAGCAGTCAAGAAATCAGACGACGCATTGCTCTTGGCAGAATGGCTATGAAAGACCTAGATAAGATTCTCAAGAGCAGAGATGTCTCTCTCCATACAAAGATTCGACTTGTTCAGGCTATGGTATTTTCAATAACATCATATGGATGTGAAAGCTGGACAGTGAAAAAGACAGATAGGAAGAAAATTGATGCCTTTGAATTATGGTGCTGGCGGCGAATACTGTGTATACCATGGACTGCCCGAAGAACAAACCAGTCGGTACTAGACGAGATCAAACCTAAGCTTTCTTTAGAAGCTCAGATGACAAGACTTCGACTTTCATACTTTGGACACATCATGCGAAGAGAGATCATTAGAGAAAGACATTACGCTTGGCAAGATAGAAGGTCAACGCAAAAGAGGAAGGCCAGCAATGAGATGGATCGATACAATAACAGCAGCTACAGGTACCAGTCTGTCAACAATGAGCCGCCTGACTGAAGACCGAACACAATTTAGGATAGCTATCCAGAGGGTCGTCATGAGTCGACTCAGACTCGACGGCACTTAACAACATTATCTTTGAAGTACAGGGCATGTAGGGCAGCACTCCTACAAAGGGGGGAGTGACAGCCTGTGTAGGAGCAGCAATTGAAATGTTCCACCACTCACCATAATTAAAACGAGCTCGTTGATATGCTTGATTTATTACAGTTCGAGGGTAACCCCGCTCCAGCAGCCGAGCTTTCAATTGTATTGCTTGAACCTTGAAATCTTCCAAAGTAGAGCATAGTCGACGTAGCCTTATGAATTGCCCAACTGGTAGACCCCGTCTCAAAGGGCCTGGATGGTAACTATGATAATGTAACAAAGTGTTACGTTGGACTTCTTTTCGGTACAAAGTTGATTTTACTTCAGATCCTTCCTTAATTAGGCGGATGTCCAATAAGTCAATCATGTCTTTATTAACAACAGGTGTAAATTGAAGATCTGCAGATAAAGAATTTATCCAGACGAAAAATTGATTTAATGAACCCTCTGTGCCTATCCAAAAAAGCACAGTTACTTACCTGTAACAGGTGATCTCTGGGAACAGCAGGAATTAGTCCTCACATATGGGTACGTCGGTACCGACGGAGCCTGCGCGGGAAAGCTCCCCAGCCTTTCAGATGAAAGGCTTTTGGGGCCTCCCACTGCACATGCGCGCTGCCTTCCCGCCTTCCTGACCAGCTCTCCTCAGTTTCGAGTTTATAGCTGAGACAATAGAGAGAGGAAAGGAAGATAGATAGATAGAGATACAACTCCTAGGGGAGGTGGGTGGGTTGTGAGGACTAATTCCTGCTGTTCCCAGAGATCACCTGTTACAGGTAAGTAACTGTGCTATCTCCAGGAACAAGCAGGAATAAGTCCTCACATATGGGGACTCCCTAGCTAAGATGCCTGGGAGATCCCCCCTCCAAGGGTAAACCATCTTCGTATGGATCTCAGGCATCCATCCAGGGAAGGTGGGCAGGAGTTGTTTAAGTATGGAACAGGTGTTTGAGGACAGCCTGACCAAACAAGGCATCCCGGCGGGAGTCCTTGTCCAAGCAGTAATGGGCTGTGAAGGTATGAACCGAGGCCCAAGTGGCTGCTCGACAGATCTGATCTATGGACACAGAGTGAAGATGAGCCATAGAAGTAGCCATGGCTCTCACATTGTGAGCTGTGACATGGCCTTCCAGAGAAATGTTCTTACTCTGGTAAGCAAAAGAAATACTCTGAGCAATCCAATTGGAAAGTGTACGTTTGGTGACTGGAAGTCCCAAATGAGAAGGATCAAAAGCCACAAAAAGTTGGGAAGACTTTCGATGTGGCTGAGTCCTGTTGAGGTAAAAGGCGAGAGCTCTTTTACAGTCAAGAGTATGAAGGTTCCTCTCTGCACTGGATGCATGAGGAGCCGGGAAAAAAACAGGTAGATATACCTCTTGATTAAGATGAAAAGGCGAGACCACTTTAGGCATAAAGTGGGGATTCATCCTAAGGACCACCTTATCATGATGAAATCTGGTATAAGGTGGATTAGCCACCAAAGCCTGCAGTTCACTGATGCGGCGAGCCGAAGTGACTGCAATAAGGAAAAGAACCTTCCAAGAAAGAAATTTCAGGGAGGTAGATACCAACGGTTCAAAAGGTGGCTTCATAAGTTGACCCAGAACTAGATTCAAGTCCCATGCTACCGGAGGAGGTCGGATGGGAGGCTTAGTGAGGGTCAGGCCTCTCATGAACCTTGCAATAAGAGGATGAGAGGAGACAGGTTGTCCATTTATAGGTTTTAAGGATGCTGCAATAGCACTTAAATAGACTCGTACTGAATTCGTCTTGAGGCCTGCATTGGAAAGATGCAGAAGGTAGTCCAGTAGAGAATTCAAAGGAAGTGCGAGAGGGTCAAGACCCTGTTGCGCACACCAAATGGAAAAACGTTTCCATTTGAAAGCATAGGAACGCCTAGTAGAGGGTTTCCTAGAGGCATGAAGGATATCTTTCACTGGTTGGGAAAGATTAAACTCATGAAGGCTTAAGCCTTCAGTAACCAAGCTCGGAGATGTAGGGACTTGGGGTTTGGATGCCACAAAGTCCCCTGCTCCTGAGATAGAAGGTCTGGTGCAGCTCCCAGGTCCAGGGAGGAGCCCTGGGAGAGCTGTAGAAGGAGAGGGAACCACACTTGGCGTGGCCAGCGTGGAGCAATGAGGATCATGGATCCGTGATCCCTCTGAAGTTTGAACAGAGTCTTGGGAATCAAAGGAATGGGTGGAAAAGCGTACAGGAATTCCTGACCCCAATGTAGGAGAAAGGCATCGTTGGCCTGAGCTCCCTGACACGGAATCCTGGAACAGAACCGGGGAAGTTTGGCATTCCACGGACTTGCAAAGAGGTCTATGTCCGGGGTCCCCCATTCCTGAAAGATTCTGCGTATCTGGTCCATATGTAGGGACCATTCGTGTGGGAACAGAACTCGGCTGAGTCTGTCTGCCCGAGAGTTTTGAACTCCTGGAAGATATACTGCCAGAAGATGAATTTGGTGCTCTCTGGCGAAGGCCCATAATCTGAGAGCTTCGTTGCAAAGCGACAGAGAGCCCGTCCCTCCTTGTTTGTTGACATAGAACATGGCTACCTGATTGTCTGTTTGGACTAGGACAGTCAGGTTGACAAGGAGGGTGTGGAAGACTGTGAGGGCAAGGAAGATTGCTCGCAGTTCCAGAAGGTTGATGTGAAGGGTGGTCTCCTGAGGAGACCAGGTGCCCTGAGTGGAGAGGTGCTGGAGATGAGCTCCCCACCCTGTTTGGGAGGCATCTGTTGTGAGGGTTGCTTGGGGCAACGAAGGTTGGAAGGGGATCCCCAACAACAGATTTGCTGGAGATGAGCTCACCAATGGAGAGACCAAAACAGTCGTTTTGAGGTGAGTATTTGGTCTGAGAGCAGTCCTGATGCTTGAGACCACTGGGTGGCCAAGGTCCATTGAGCTGCTCTCATATGAAGACGAGCGTAGGGCACCACGTGTACCGTGGAGGCCATGTGGACCAGAAGCTGCAGCATTTCTCTGGCTGACAAGTGACTTCTGGACTGAGCCTGGGAGGCCAAGCTTATTAGTCTTTGGCCTCGGACCAGAGGGAGGTAGGCCCTTGCAGTGGTGGAGTCCAATTGGGCCCCTATGAATTCCAGAGACTGAGTAGGGATGAGTTGGGACTTGGGAATGTTTACCACAAGTCCCAGATATTGAAGAATACGCCTTGTGCGGTCCAGGAAAATCTGGGCTTCTGACTGAGATGGAGCTCGGATGAGCCAGTCGTCCAGATATGGGAAGACAAAGATTCCCATGCCTCTGAGAAATGCGGCTACGACGGCCATGCATTTTGTGAAGACTCTTGGAGCAGAGGCCAGACCGAAGGGTAGTAACTCTGTACTGGAAATGTTTTCCCTGGAACAGAAATCTTAGATATTTTCTGTGGGATGGATGGATGAGTATATGAGTGTACGCATCCTTGAGATCTAGAGAACAAAGCCAATCCTGACTCTGAAGGTATGGAAGGAGAAGGCCCAGAGAGAGCATTTTGAATTTCTCCTTGAATAGAAATCTGTTCAATTCTCTCAGATCTAGGATAGGTCTGAAGCCCCCTGTCTTCTTTGTTATGAGAAAGTAAGGGGAGTAGAAACCTAACCCCTGTTGTGGAGGAGGAACCTCCTCTATTGCCCCTTGGACAAGGAGAGAAGAGACTTCCTGACCCAACAGGGTCAGAAGAGATGGGGGAGAACTGAATTGCCTCACCATGGTATGGGGAGGAAGGCTGGAGAAATGAAGTTTGTAGCCCTCCCTGATAATAGAGAGGGTCCATTGTTCTGATGTGATTTGTTCCCATCTGGGAGCAAAATGAGCTAGCCTTCCAGGAATGGTGAGGGGCTCTGGTTGTTCTAGAGCCAGAAACGGCAAGTTCTCTAGAGGCAAGTCAAAACCCCTGAGGGGGTTGAGCCTGCTGGGGTGTAGCAGACACTGCAGGCTTTGACTTTACCTGCTTAGATGGTTGACGCTTAGCCGCAAAGCGAGGCTGAGCAGATTGCTGGCCAGTATTTGTGGGAAATCTGGCCTTCTTATAGTAAGGCCTTTTAAAAGACTTCTTTTTGGCAGGGGTAGAAGTAGACTTGGAAAGTCTATCTAGAGTGGCATTTTCTGCATCCATTTGAGCAGCTTTAATCTGCCAGTCTTCCCCAAATAAGTTCTCACCGGTACAGGGCAGATTCCTGAGGCCATCTACAACCCAGGGTTCTAGGTCAGAAGCCTGGAGCCAAGCGAGACGTCGGGCTGCGATAGCAATTCCCGAAGCTCTGCCTGCAACCTCAAAGGAATCAAAGGCTGCCCTGTTGGAGAACTTGGAGACCTCTGAAAGTTGTGTCACCATAGAAAAGAAGTCCGCCCTTTGATCATCAGGGATAAAGGGGGCAAAATTCTGTATTTTTAGGGCGAGTTGTCCAAGAAACATGCCCATATAAAGGCTATAAGAATTGATCCTGGCTATAAGCATACTAGCCTGGAACATCTTTCTTCCAAAAGAGTCTAGGGTCTTACATTCTCGCCCTGGAGGGGTAGAAGAATGCCTTTTAGGACTCTTTATTTTCTTCATGGCAGACTTCACCACAATAGAGTGGTGAGGCAGCTGAGTTTTCTGGAACCCAGGCGAAGGAGGGACCCGATACATGGTGTCCAACCTACGGGAATGGGGAGACAGTGTTAAAGGAGTCTCCCACAAATCCATCAAGTGTTCTTGAAGGATTTCATGGACAGGCAGAGTGACTGCCTCTTTAGGAGCTTTAGAGTATCCTAAAATATCCAATTTTTTTGATCTGGGTTCTTTTTCAGAAGATGTAGCAATAGAAAGTGCTTTAGCTACATCAACAATGAAATCCTGAAAGGATAAATCCTCTGGAGGAGACATCCTCCTCTTTGGAGAAGAGGGCTCCTCAGGAAGAGCAAGCTCAGCAGAGTCATCAGAGGAATTGAATTCATCAGAAGAATCTGAGTATTCCCTCTGTGCTTCCAATGTACGATACGCATACCGATCGGTATCGACATCGGGCGTATCGGGCATGGGATCGGTACCGGGCGAAAGCCTGAATCCGGCATGCGGAACCGATCGACATTTGGAAGTCGATGGTCTCGGTTCCGGTGTGGATTCCGGAACCGGGGTCGGTACCGATGAAATCGGTACCGAGGGCGTCGCAGCCTTAATGAATGCCAGAACGGCCTGCTGCATGGTCTGGACCAGGGGTGGGCACCTCCGGTCCTGGAGGGCTGCAGACCAGTCAGGTTTTCGGGATATCCCTAATGAACATGCATGAGATATATATGCATTAGAGATATCCTGCCAACCTGACTGGTTTGTGGCCCTCCAGGGCTGGATTTGGAGACCCCTGCCTTACACCTCTGTCATTTAAGATCGTGAGTGGGCAAGGTACAGATGTCCTAGACATCAAAAGGGTATATAGAATGTGTCACATTCCTCCTCGATTCTCACCACCACCAAAAAGTTGTCTAATAGACAATTTTTTGGTGGTGGTGAGAAGTGAGGAGGACTGTGACAAATTATATCTAACCTTTTTGATGTCTTGGACATCTGCACCTTGTCCACTCACAATCTTAAATGACAGAGGTGTAAGGCAGGGGTCTCCAGAGCCAGCCCTGGAGGGCCACAAACCAGTCAGGTTGGCAGGATCTCTCTAATGCATATATATCTCATGCATGTTCATTAGGGATATCCCGAAAACCTGACTGGTCTGCGGCCCTCCAGGACCAGGTTTGCCCACCCCTGGTCTGGACAGTACTGCCCATAGACGCCACTACTGCCTGGATGTCGGTACCGGTATGGGCCGGTACCCCAGAGCAGTCCAACAGGTGATCGGTCGAGGCCGTGCCATCGATCTCAACCTGTGACCCCATGATTGCTTTGGAGGCCGGAACCTCCCACCGGGGTTTTTTGGCCTGGGCAGAATCCTCGAACTCAAAATTGAGAGCCTCTCGATCTTTAGAAAGAGATTTGCTTTTAGAGGATTTGCCCACAGAAGTTTTGGTTACCTGAGATCCATCCGGAGAGGAAGACCTGGATGACTGTGATGCTTCTGAAGGAAACAGCACATGGAGCTTGTTGGCCCGGTTCTGCAAACCACGTTTAGACATCTGGGTGCAGGATGGGCAGTCCGGTATGGAGTGGTCAGGTCCCAAACATTTGAGACACCATTCATGGGTGTCTGTGACAGAAATGACAGCACTGCATTTGGTACATTTTTTAAAACCAGGGACTGGCTTCTCCATGAGGAGAATTTGTGTAGGCCTTAAGGCCTAACAACAGGTACCAAGCTGTGCTGAAGAAAATAAAAAAAGTCTTTTTTTTTTAAAAAGAAAGAAAGAGAGACCGGCGATACCGGTTTCGGTATGGGGAAGGCAGGTACGCGGTCTAAAGAAAAACAACAAATTTCACAATTTCTTCAGCGGTGACAGGAACACGACCTGCTGGCTCCGCGGAAAAAGAGAAACTGAGGAGAGCTGGTCAGGAAGGCGGGAAGGCAGCGCGCATGTGCAGTGGGAGGCCCCAAAAGCCTTTCATCTGAAAGGCTGGGGAACTTTCCCGCGCAGGCTCCGTCGGTACCGACGTACCCATATGTGAGGACTTATTCCTGCTTGTTCCTGGAGATAAGAAGATGTCATCTAAAAATCTCATCCACATACGTATCTGTTGGAACCATGGGGAAGGATAAACAAATCGAGTTTCAAACTCTGCCATAAAAAAAGTAGCTATAGATGGGGCTACCGTTGCCCCCATTGCTATACCATAAATCTGTTGAAAATATTGGTTCTCAAATAAGAAAAAATTCTTAGTTAGAACCAATCTTAACAGGTTCAGTATAAAACCGGGGTCTACCGGTTGGGCAATTCATAAGGCTACGTCGACTATGCTCTACTTTGGAAGATTTCAAGGTTCAGGCAATACAACTGAAAGCTCGGCTGCTGGAGCGGGGTTACCCTCGAACTGTAATAAATCGAGCATATCAACGAGCTCGTTTTAATTATGGTGAATGGTGGGACATTTCAATTGCTGCTCCTACACAGGCTGTCACTCCCCCCTTTGTAGGAGTGCTGCCCTACATGCCCGGTACTTCAAAGATAATACAGATTATTAAATCTCACTGGCCCGTGTTATCTGTACATTCCACATTTATGAAGCCATTGATGTTTGGGCTTCAAAGGGGCAGGAATACTGCGGATTGGGTAGTACATCATAATAGTCAGCCACAGTCAGTGGTGGATATCACCCCTGTAGGTCACTTTAAGTGCATGAACTGTGATTTTTGTGACATGACAATAGAAGGGGCATTCTGGGAACATCCTATAAGTCATCAGAAATTTTATAACAAGCACACCACGATATGTTTAACATCTTTTGTAATATATGCATTAATATGTCCATGCAATTTGATTTATGTGGGTAAAACATCTAGGAGTATAAAAAAGAGACTCCAAGAACATCAGTCCCGTATCAAAGAGGGGGGGGGGTCTTAACAGCTCCATTAGTATCTCATTGTCAAGAACATAACCATATTTTTCAGGATCTGAGATGGAGAGTAACTGACCATATTCCGCCCTATAATGGGGGGGGGGGGGGTGATAGACAATCTCGACTGAGTCTCCAAGAACAATTCTGGATTTATTTACTAAACTCTGTTGAACCTTATGGTTTGAATTTTAATGTGGAATGGTGGACAATTATATAGGATTACAGCAGTCTGAACTTGTCATGCGCCTATTGGTTATCAGCCGGTCATGTGATTTTCACCGGGGCTTTAAATTCAGTATGTTTGGAAGACAGCGAGGAGCAACAGGGTTTGAAGAAGAGCCGGGAACGCCGGAGGCTCGAAACATTACAACGTTGGGTTACATAACAATTAGAGACTAAGGCTTTTTTGGAATGGCTGCCTATATGAAGTTATTCCTTTGAGATAAGTTCTCTTTTGGATTTGATGTTTCTGCGAGGAGTTGGAACAGGTGATTGGAAACCGTCTTGAGCGTCCTCTTTTTGATCAATAGCAAGACACCAGAACGGAAGTTTCAGCGCTAATGGTGGAGATGTGGGTTGAGCATTTATTTGCTTATGATGCATTAGCGTGAACTGGAAAGAAACCGCTGGGTTGTTTTGGAGGACTTGCTCGAATTTGGGATCAAAAGGAAAGTGGTGCAGCTCAAGATAAGTACTGTTTCTATATTCCATTAATTACCGGTTGGTATTGAGGGTTTATGGTCCCTCGATCCTTTGTTAGGGTTGCGTCCCTAAATTTAAAAAAAAGAGATAAAACGGAACACCACACTGCGAGAAGGGGATTTTTTCCTTCCTTCGAGGTGTGCGTTCCAACAAAAATTGTACCCTAGAAAGGTAGGCATCCTTCTTCCCATGGATCTCTGGCATGCCACCAGGGTTGGTGGGTAGGAGTTGAATTATGTCTGAGAGATTTTGAAGAACAGCTTGGCCAAAGAAGGCATCCCGACGGGAGGCTTTATCCAGGCAGTAGTGGGCTGTGAAGGTGTGTACCGAAGCCCAGGTGGCTGCTCGACAAATGTCATCGATAGACAGAGTGGAGATTAGCCATGGAAGTTGCCGTGGCTCTCACGTTATGAGCTGTGACATGGCTTAGAAGAGGAAGACCCTTACTCTCATAAGCAAAGGATATGCATTGGGCAATCCATTTAGATAAAGCTCTTTTGGAGACTGGAAGTCCCAAATGACTAGATTCAAAAGCTATAAAAAGTTGCGAGGACTTTCTATGTTGCTGTGTTCTCTGTAGGTAAAAGGCTAAGGCTCTTTTACAATCCAAAGTATGAAGGTTTCTTTCTGCATTAGAGGTGTGAGGCCTCAGAAAAAATACAGGAAGATAAATTGATTGATTGATTCAAATGAAAAGGCGAAACCACCTTTGGCATAAAGTGTGGATGAGTTCTGAGAAAGCACAGTTACTTACCTGTAACAGGTGATCTCTGGGAACAGCAGGAATAAGTCTTCACATATGGGTACGTCGGTACCGACGGAGCCTGCGCGGGAACGCTCCCCAGCGTCCAATCAGAAAGCTTTTGGGAGCATACCACAGCGCCTGCGTGCTGCCTACCCGCCTTTCCAACTGTCTCTCCTCAGTTGAGTTTTATAGCTGAGACAAAGAGAGAGAGAGAGGAAAGGAAAGATAGATAGAGAGCTACAACTCCTAGGGGAGGTGGGTGGGTTGTGAAGACTTATTCCTGCTGTTCCCAGAGATCACCTGTTACAGGTAAGTAACTGTGCTATCTCCAGGAACAAGCAGGAATGAGTCTTCACATATGGGGACTCCCAAGCTAAGATGCCTGGAGCCCTAGCATGTTGGAGATTGAAACACGCTACACCTCATATGGCCAGGCATCCTGAGGATGGAGGGTAGGAGTTGAAAAAGAGAGGAGCTGTAGAAAACAGTTAACCTAAGATAGGACTACAGGCAAGGAGTCCTTGTATGTATGATAATTATCATGAAATATATTGAAATGAACAATCACAATATGGACCTCACCTACTGGATTGCAGGAAGTAGAGAGGCTGATGGAGTCTACTGGGGATCCAGTAGGGGAATCTTCAAGGTGACCTCACTAAAGTGAAGGTGAAGGTCAAAATCTGGAAGTGATAGGTGACCCCAGGATTCAACTGGGGTAGTACAAAAACGGTAGGTCTTTAGTGGAAAGCTTTATGGAAAAAGCTGAAAACTCTTTTGGCTACAGAGTTACTCGCAGTTAGGAGCAAAAGAGGAAGACTGACCAATTTGGACAAACTGGCCTAGTTCTTGAGGGAAGAAGGGGTATGGAAAAAACCCCGTATTCCCAAAGAAAGGACAGATGTCTGAGGAGTTGAAACCTCAGATCTACTGAAGATCCACCATGTCTTTCCTAACTGGTGAGAGGTAGGAAGATATTGGAGCATGGAGCTTCAGGGATACCTAAACCTAGGGTTATGGAAGGAGCTGTCAGTACCACAGCAGTGGTTGTGTGCATAATACCCCAAGCATACTGTTGAACAGTACGAAGATGTGCAAAGCCCACTGTCTGGAACATATAGGAAGGTAAAACCTTTATGAGCCTAGACAGCTAGAGAGATAAGTATGTAAATACATATCTACCTATAACGAAGCATCTCGACAGATACACATATAGCGTAGTTACTCACCTGTAACAGGTATTCTCCAGGAGCAGCAGGAATCAGTCCTCACTTATGGGTGACGTCGGCGCCGACGGAGCCCTCGCGGAGCAATATTCCCCAGCTTTCAAAGAAAGCCTTTGGGAATTGCAGCGCGCATGCGCGGTCCCCTTCCCGCCCAAGGGTGCCATCTTAGCCAGTCAGATGACATAGCTAAAAAAGACAGCATAAAAATTTGCAAAAAAACTAAAGCAGATGATTGCAACTCCACGGGGAGGAGGGAGGGTAGTGAGGACTGATTCCTGCTGCTCCTGGAGAACACCTGTTACAGGTGAGTAACTACGCTTTCTCCAGGACCAAGCAGGAAGTCAGTCCTCACTTATGGGACTCCCAAGCTCAAGGCTACCGGAGACCCTAAGCACAAAAATGAGCTCCCTCTAGCTCAGCAGCACAGAAGGAAAGAATCTTCGCTGAATTATTACCCACCGGTAGCCCACATCCGGGATGGAGGGTAGGAGTTGCTCAGACCTCGAAGAGATTACGGAGGACTGCCTGTCCGAAAGCACTGTCCCTGCGGGACTCCCTCTCGAGACAGTAATGGACCGCAAAAGTCTGGCTCGAAGACCAAGTAGCGGCCCGGCAGATGTCTGCCAGCGGAACAGAGCGGAGGTAAGCCACTGACGTAGCCTTTGCCCGAACGCAATGAGCCGTGACTCGACCTTCCAAGGAGAGTCCGGCTGCCCCATAAGCCCAAGAGATACAGTCCGCAACCCAGATGGACAGAGTACGCTTGGAGACCGGGAGCCCCAATTTATTGGGGTCAAAAGACACAAAAAGCTGAGCAGCTTTACGGTGCTCCCGCGTACGGTCAAGGTAGAAGTTCAAAGCCCTTCTACAGTCCAGGGTATGGAGGACCGTTTCAGCTCGGCTGGAGTGTGGTCTGGGAAAGAAGGTTGGAAGTACCACCTCCTGATTGACGTGAAAGGGGGAGACCACTTTTGGAAGAAATTTTGGGTGAGTCCGTAGGACTACCCTATTTTTGTAGAACCGAGTGTAAGGGGGATCAGACACGAGGGCCTGCAATTCACTTACGTGTCTAGCGGAAGTGAGGGCTATCAAGAACAGTGTTTTCCAAGAAAGAAAACCGAGAGAACAGGTAGCCATAGGTTCAAAAGGCGGACAGGTGATCCGCTGTAAAACCACATTCAGGTCCCAGTCAGGCGCTGGCGGGCGCAGAGGTGGTTTAAGTAGAAGGAGACCTCGGAGAAACCTCGCTACGAGAGGGTCGTTGGAGAGAGGTCTGCCGTCCACCGGCACATGATGTGCTGAAAGAGCACTGAGGTGAACTTTGACGGAGTTGGACTTAAGTCCCAGATTAGAGAGGTAAAGCAAGTACTGCAAGACCACCGACACCGGGCAGGAGAAGGGATCCTGAGACTGTCGGGTACACCAAACGGAAAAGCGACGCCATTTAAGGGCGTAGCATTTTCGAGTAGAAGGTCGCCGAGAAGCTAGGACGACCTCTTCCACCTCTGCCGGCAGGAGGAGGGGAGCAAGGACTACCCTCTCAGCAGCCAGGCCATTAGATTGAGAGACCTGAGGTTGGGGTGTAGCAGAGACCCCTGATCCTGAGTGAGGAGATCCGGTTGAAACCCCAGAGGGAACGGATCCTCCACCGCTAATTGCAGCAGGAGTGGAAACCACGGCTGTCTGGGCCAGCGAGGAGCCACCAGGATCATGAAGGCTTTGTCTCGGAGAACCTTGAAGAGAGTCCGAGAGACTAGCGGGATGGGAGGGAAAGCATACAGAAGGCTCCCCGACCATGAGAGTAGAAAAGTGTCCGCCGCAACCCGAAGGGGGTGTGGCTGACGAGAGCAGAAGCGAGGAAGTTGCCGGTTGTGAGGACTGGCAAAGAGATCCACCGTGGGGAGGCCCCACTTTAGAAAGAGATTCTGAACTACCAAGGGATCCAGACGCCACTCGTGCGGCTGGAGGATCCTGCTGAGTTTGTCCGCCAGGCAATTCTCTTGGCCTGGGAGATAAACTGCCTTGAGGAGAACGCCGTGACTGACGGCCCAAGAGCAGAGCTTCTGTGCCTCCCGACAGAGGAGGAAGGAGCCCGTGCCCCCCTGCTTGTTCACGTAGAACATGGCAACTTGATTGTCCGTCTGGACAAGGACGGACTGGTGAGAAGTCAGGTGGGAGAAGGCCTTGAGAGCCAGGCGGATCGCCCTGAGCTCCAGGAAGTTGATCTGCTGAGCAGACTCCCACGTGGTCCAGAGGCCCTGAGTACATGCCCCTTGGCAATGCGCTCCCCAGCCCAGGAGGGATGCATCTGTTGTCAGCACCCGGGCCGGCTGAGGTGACTGGAAAGGCATGCCTAATATCAGGTTCGGCCGCTGAAGCCACCACCGGAGAGACGAGATCAGCGGCTCGGAGACGCGCACTAGGTCTGCTAGTCGCCACTGCCGGCGGAGACACCATTGAGCAGGCCGCATATTCAGGCGGGCATTGGGGGTCACATGGACGGTGGAAGCCATATGGCCGAGTAGTCTCAGGAAGCGCCTGGCGGAGACCAGGGGCTGGCTGCGAAAACGGTCGGCTAGGTCCATGAGCCGTTGAGCCCTGTCGAGCGGTAGGTACGCTCGTGCCTGAGGAGTGTGCAGCCTTGCGCCGATGAACTCGAGATCCTGTGAGGGGAGCAAAGTGGACTTTGCGAAGTTTATAACAAAGCCGAAGTACTGCAGAAGAGTCACCGTGCGGCGCGTGGCGTTGGTGACCTCCAGAGCGGACGCTGCTCTGATGAGCCAGTCGTCGAGGTACGGAAAGACAGAGGCCGTGAAGCCGGAGATGGGCCGCCACCACCGCGAGACATTTTGTGAAGACTCGCGGTGCGGAGGACAGGCCAAAGGGCAGTACTCTGTACTGGTAATGATTTCCTGCCACCACAAACCTTAGGTATTGGCGGTGGCTTGGGTGGATGAGGATGTGCGTGTAGGTATCCTTTAGATCCAAGGAGCATAGCCAATCTCCCTGCTGGAGGTAGGGCAGAAGGATTCCAAGGGTAAGCATCTTGAACTTCTCCTGCACGAGGAACTTGTTGAGGTTGTGCAAGTCCAGGATGGGTCTGAGGCCTCCTGTTCTTTTTGGTATTAGAAAATACCGGGAATAAAAGCCTTGACCCTTCAGGTGGTGGGGCACCGGTTCCACCGCCTGATCCTGTAGAAGACCTGCTAACTCCTGAAGGAGTAATTCCCTGTGCAGAGGGGGTCGTGGAGGTTCTCCCGGAAAATAGGAGGGAGGGACCTGGTGGAAGTGGAGAAGATAGCCTTCTCGCACGACTTGAAGCACCCAGGCATCTGAGGTGATGCTGGACCACCTGTGGGCGAAGTGAACCAGCCGGCCTCCGGTGCTGGGAGGAGCCAGCGGGGGGGGGGGGGGGGGGGGGGGGGGGGGGGCAGAGGCTATGCTTAAGGAGTCAAAAACCCCCACCCTGCGGAGCAGGGGCTGGTGGTGCAGGCTTGGGGGCTTGCTGCCTACGGGACCCGTTACCTTGTCCCTTGGCCTGCTGGCCCTGTTGGGGAGCTGCAGGGGCCTGATAGTGGGGGTATTGTTTGTAGGCAGTCGCCTTCCTCGGGTAAAAGGACTTCTTTCCCGAGCCCTTCTTTTTCTGGGAAGGGGCGGAGGTCTTCCTAGAAAGCCTAGTCCTGGTGAGAGTCTCTGTCTCAATTTGTGCAGCCTTATCAGCCATGGGCTTGCCAAAGAGGTTTTCGCCTCGGCAAGGGACATCGACCAACTTGTCCTGCACCCAGGGCTCAAGGTCAGACGACTGAAGCCAAGCCTGTCGGCGGGCACCGATGCCGGCTGCGGCCACTCGAGCCGATGCTTCAAAGCCATCATAGGCTGCTCGGGACATGAATTTTGAGCATTCCCGAATGCCAGTGGACAAGGCCAGGAACCTCCGCAAGGGTTCCTCGGACAAACCAGCGGAGAAGCCGGCTAGCTCTTTAGCCAGGTCTCGGAGATACATGCCCATGTATAGCTGGTAGGTCTGGACACGACAGGCGAGCATAGAGCCCTGGAAACACTTCTTACCAAGGCCATCCAGGTTACGGGCCTCCCTGCCAGGAGGCACCGAGGAGTGCATCTTCTGGCTCTTAAGACGATGCATGGCCGATTCCACTACCATGGAATGGTGTGGTAGCTGTGCTTTCTGGAAGCCAGGGCTCTTGCGGACTCGATAGATAGAATCGACCCGCTTGCTCAGGACCGGCGAGGTGGCCGGACTCTCCCACATGCGGAAGAGTAGTCGTTCCAGCATGGGAGGAACCGGTACAGTAAAGTGTTCCCTGGCGGGAGAGTCATACTGGAGGGCGTCGAGCTCTTCGGCTCGAGGCTCCTCCTCGGGATCCGCAGGGAAGGCCAAAGCCTTGGCCATATCCCTGACGAAGTCCGAGAACCGGGCATCCTCCGGGGGGGACTGCTTCCGAGGTTCGGACTCAGGTGAGTCCGAGGGGACACACCGAGTCCGAAAAGAATCAGGCGATTCTTCCTCTTCAGACTCCCAGACCGACTCCGACGAGGTGGGGTCGGCCCGGGCAGGGCGCGGCGCCTGCCGCCCCGACGCCGAGGGAGTCGGCGTCGGCGACCTCGGTCCCGAACAGGAGGCCGAGGGCGACCTCGACCGAGGATCGACTCGAGTTCGCATCGACTCGAGGATCGGCTCGGTCTCCGGGGTCGACTTCGACGTCGACGTCCCGGCGGTCGGGGCAGCGGTGCCAGCGAAGCCAGCGAGCAGTGCCCGCTGCTGGTCCATGAAGGCAGACAGTCTGCTCTCCAAGGCCGTCAACCTGAGTCCGAGCTCAGGTGACCCAGCAGCCCCCGACTCGGGCCCCGACGGCGTCGGGCCCGACGTCGGCTGTCGTGGAGGCGAGTCCAGAAGGACCACAGGACTTACCCGAGCAGGCAGCTCCGACTCCAGGCGAGGTCGCTTCATGAGGTGCTCCTTCTCCAAGGACCCGGGGCGGCTATCGGGGCTATGCGACCTGGCCCTCGCGGAGCCAGGAGCGTCCACCGACGCCGCCCTCGCGGGTTTCACCTTCCGTCGATGGTCCCCGGAGGGAGAACCCCTGTCGGAGGAACTCTGGCGAAGGTCCGAGCTGGAACCCCTGGACGCGGAGGCCTCCGACGAGGTCCGGGTACGGCTGGGGTCAGCGAAGATTCTATCCCGCTGATGCCGCCGACTTCTCAACGCTTTGGAGGATAGTTTGCCACAAGGCCCACAGATCATTTCTTCATGATCCGGGCCCAGGCAGCGGAGGCAATTGTCGTGTGTGTCAGTTAGTGACATATTTCTGTCACACTGACCACACCGCTTGAAACCACTGGCAGCCATCGGGGGAAAAAGGGCCCCGGCGAGGTCAAAGGACCGGGCTGCCAGGGAAAAACCGAAACGAAAACTGACTAAGTCAGAAAAACCGAAAAATAAGAAGAGGACTCGTGACCGGCGTCGCGAGTCCGGCGGGAAAAAGACCGGCGTCGAACCGAATGGAAAAACAGAGTAATTCTAAAGAAAATCAACTTTTTCGCGGGGACACGACGGGTACGTCTGTAGGGCTCCGCGGAAAAAAGAAGACTGGCTAAGATGGCACCCTTGGGCGGGAAGGGGACCGCGCATGCGCGCTGCAATTCCCAAAGGCTTTCTTTGAAAGCTGGGGAAAATAGCTCCGCGAGCGCTCCGTCGGCGCCGACGTCACCCATAAGTGAGGACTGACTTCCTGCTTGGTCCTGGAGAACAGCAGGAAATCAGTCTTCACATATAGGCTCCGTTGGTACCGACAGAGCCCGCGTGGGAATGCTCCCCAGCGTCCAATTGGAAAGCCTTTGGGAGCAATCCACTGCGCCTGCCTAGCTGCCTTCTCACTTTACCAATGCCTCTCCTCAGTTGAGATTATAGCTGAGATAGAGAGAGGGAAAAAAAAGTATACCCTAAAATTCCTAGGGGAGGAGGACAGGTTGTGAAAACTGATTCCTGCTGTTCTCAGAGATCACCCATTACAGGTGAACAACTCTATCTTTAGGAACAAGCAGGAATGCAGTCTTCACATATGGAACTCACTAGCTCCCAAGTACCAGACTGGAAGCAGGCAGCAATGGTATCTCCGAGGCTGAAGGAGAGAGCCGAGGTGTGGATAGAATTGTGGCCCCGTTGGACTAGACTGCGGGGTCAGCTAGACCACCTCTGATAGAAGTCTAAAGCCATGAAGAAGTCCAGGATAGAGGGTAGGAGTTGCGTTTAAGTCCCAAGAAGGTGCTGGAGTACAGTCTGGCCAAACACAGCAATCTGACGGGAGTTCTGTATAGGCAGCAATGTGCAGCAAAGGTATGAATGGAGGACCAGGTAGCTGCTCAACAGATTTTGTCGATGGAGACTGAACTGAGATTGTCATGGCTCACACGTTGTGAGCAGTGATGTGACCCTCGAGGGAGAGTCCCACCTGTGGGTAGGCAAAAAAAATGCAGTCCGCTATCCATTTGGATAGGGTGTGTTTTGTCAATGTAAGTACAAGGTGACTTGTATCAAAGGAAATGAACTATTGGGAGGATTTCCTGTCTTGGTTCTGTCCAAACAGAAAGCCAGCGCTCGCTTGCAGTCTAAAGTGTGTAGCACTGCCTAGGCCCAAGAAGCATGCGGTCTCAGGAAGAAGACCGGTAGCATCACTGATTGATTGAAGTGGAAGGCTGAGGCTATCTCTGGAAGGCAATGTGGATGGGTATGGAGTACCACCTTGTCATGGTGGAACTGGGTGTACAGAGGATCCGCCACTAAAGCTTGCAGTTTGCTGATGCGATGATCTGAGGTCAGGGTGATGAGGAAGATTACCTTCCACGTCAGGAAATTTAAAGAAGTGGTGGCTAACGGCTCAAAGGGAAGCTTTAGAAGTTGCGCCAGAACCACACTGAGATCCCAGACCACCGGTGGTGGATTGATAGGTGGCTTGGACAGCAGGAGACTCCACATAAAATGTTGCACCAAGGGGTGCGAATTACTAGGTTGCCTGTCCATAGGCTTGTGATAAGCCATAATGGCACTAAGATGAACTCTGAGTTAGTCTTGAGACCTGCCAAGGATAAGTGGAGGAGATATTGTAGGAAAAATTCCACCAGGCAGGTAGAGGGAATATCAGAGGATGAGCCTTTGTCATTTGAAGGCATATGAACATCTGGTGGATGGTTTGCATGATACAAGTAGAATATCCTTTTCCTGCTGTGGAAGGTCGAGGTCAGCAAAGACTACGCTTTCAGCAGCCATGCCGTGAGATGGAGGGCTTGTGGATTGGGAAGGAGAAGCATCCTGTGATCCTGAGATTGGAGGATGGGCAAGTGGCCCAGGCTGAGAGGTTGAGTCTGCGATAGTCGAAGTAGCAGAGGAAACCATGGCTGATGGGGCTATAAGATTCATGGAGTCCGTTGACCTCAGTTTAAACCGGGTCTTGGTATCAAGGGGATGGGCAGGAATGCATAACATAGGCCCTTTCACTAATGGATAAGGAAGGCTTCCGTCACCTTTCTGTGCCGGGAGGGAAGCTGTGAGCAGAAACGTGGAAATTATGCGTTCTCCTGGGTGAAGAACAGATCTATGAGAGGGGCCTCCCACACGTGGAAGATACAAGATGCCATTTCTTGATTTAGGGTCCACTCGTGTGGACGCAGGATACGGCTGAGTCGGTCCGCAAGGAGATTGTGATAACCCAGGAGATACACCGCTCTGAGATGAACGTGGTAAGCAATTAAGAAGCAGAGAATGGCATGGACAAAGTGGAATTCTTCCAGAATTTTTGTCTGCCGCGTTGCAGAGGCACAGGGATCTTAAGGTTCTAACAGGTTTTTTTTTAAACAAAGTATACAATATCGCTGGTTGTTCCTTTCTGAGCTACTTTACAATTAATGGGAAGACCCACAAACAAACTGCAGATGAGCTTGTAAGGTCTTGAACCTGGAGGGAGTTGAGAACCTACCTGACATTGCGAGAAACTTTGCTGCCTATTTTAAAGGCATTAAAAAATTGGCACAGTGGTGGAAAGTGTCCTCAAAAGAACAGAAGACTCCAGAAGCAATCAGGGGAGATTTTAAGAACACCATCTAACAAAGAACGATATGGAGAAGTGGATATGGAGACCAGATATTTTGCAGGACGGATGGACATTGAAACTATTGGAATTCAGAGGATGCTTATGATTGAGCTTTGATCAGGACTATAAAACCCCAAATACCGAGCCACTGTGAGAAGCGGCTGAGTTGTCAGTTTTGGCATTATATGAATGGGAGATGGAATGAATGGGCGGAGGGATGAATGTGCAACTGCTTTTTTTCTTTTTAATGTGTAAGGAGGTGGCTATTTGGTTCTGGGCTACTTCCCTAGATTGTGAGTGAGATGTGGCATAGGGGGCTGGAGGGGGGAGGGGAGGATGCAGGGAGGTGCTGTGGTGGGCAGGGAGGAGTAGCTTCAAGAAGGGATTGAGGGCCACAGGTTAGCGCCTAAGAGGCATAGTTGGGATGGATAAAAAAACTCTGCATTTTATGACTATAAATGGGAAAGAGAAGTAATTCCCCTTCTAAATGTCACATACTCTTTCGAGAGACTTTGTGAATTAAAGCAGATATATGTATGGTGCAAGAAAATTCAAAAAGGGACAGGAGACTTCTTATATAGAAAAAATATAAATGTTAGTACTTTGCATGTCACCAAGATAAGGAAAGGAGGTGTAGGAATATTCGTTACAAACAAGTGCAGTTCAAATAATATGGGGTGGTATGGGATAGGGAGGGGAGAAATTTAATTCTGAAGGCTAAAATCAATCAGGCTGAAATTATCATTGTTAATGTTTATGGCCCAAATGGACAACAAGTTGACTTTTTTTTGAACAGGTGCGCATAGAGAGAGTAGTTACTCACCTGTAACAGGTGTTCTCCAGGAGCAGCAGGAATCAGTCCTCACATATGGGTGTCATCGGCGCCGATGAAGCCCCAGTGGAGCATTTCCCCAGCTTTCCATGAAAGCCTTTGGGAATGCTGGCACGCATGCACGGTTCCCTTCCCGCCTAAAGAACATTCGCCTTCTATGCCCCAAAATGTTGGAACGAACTTCCACCTGAAATTAGATCCATCAAAGGCCTTATGCAGTTCCGTAAGGCAATTAAACACCACATTTTCCTACTTCACTTTGCTCAAGCATCCACCCCACCTCTACTCTACTCGCCCACCTGCCAATGTCTACAAACCGCACCCTGTCACAAGTATTTTGAACCCGCCTTAGACCTCCTGTATATACAATCCAAAGCTAATTATATTTTGTACATAGGTTTTTAGTTCCCCTGTTGCTCCAAGTTTATGCTCCTGTTACAATGTATGTTCCAAGTTTAAACTCCTGTTACAATGTAAGCACAGAACAGACTTCTGACTGTGCACCCTTGTTGTATGTAAACCGCACTGATAACAAATAGCGCGGTATATAAAAGTTATAAAATAAATAAATAAATAAATAAATAAATAAATAAAGGTGCCATCTTACCTCAGTCAAATGACTTAGCTAAGAAGAGCACACAAAAATGTAAAAACAAACTATGTACAACTGCAACTCCAAGGGGAGGAGGGAGGGTTGTGAGGACTGATTCCTGCTGCTCCTGGAGAACACCTGTTACATGTGAGTAACTACTCTTTCTCCAGGACCAAGCAGGAAGTCAGTCCTCACATATGGGTGACTCCCTAGCTCCGGGCTACCGAGTAACCCAGGCTGAACAAGAGAACTCCCTTCTAGTCCCAGCAGCAAAGAAAGGCTTTTCAAGGACACAACCTTCACCGGTAGCCCAACAGAGGGCAGGAGTTGCCTAAACCTCAAAGAGATTCCGGAGTACTGCTTGGCCAAAAGCACTGTCCCTACGGGACTCCCTCTCCAGACAGTAGTGGGCTGCAAAGGTCTGGCTTGAAGACCAAGTTACAGCCCTGCAGATGTCTACCAAGGGCACAGAGCAGAGATGAGCCACTGAGGCAGCCATTGCCCTGACACGATGGGCCGTGACCCTACCCTGCAAAGGAAGGTCAGCCGCCTTGTAAGCCCAGGTGATACAGTCAGCCACCCAGATGGACAAGGTACGCTTGGACACAGCCAACCCCAACTTATTGGGGTCAAAGGATACGAAGAGCTGAGTAGCCCTTCTATGCCCCTGCGTACGGTCAAGGTAGAAGGATAAGGCCCTCCTACAGTCCAGGGTATGCAGGACTGCTTCAGCCTGGCTTGCATGAGGCCTAGGGAAGAATGTTGGAAGAACCACCTCCTGGTTGAGGTGAAAAGAGGAGACAACCTTAGGGAGGAACTTGGGATGAGTCCTGAGGACTACCCTGTTCCTATAAATCCTGGTGTAAGGCCTATCACAGACCAGGGCCTGAAGCTCACTCACTCGCCTAGCCGAGGTAAGGGCTATCAGGAAGAGTGTCTTCCAGGAGAGGAAGCGCAGTGGACAAGTAGCCATCGGCTCAAAGGGTGGGCGAGTCAGTTGCTGCAAGACCACATTCAGCTCCCACTCAGGAGCAGGACGACGGATGGGGGGCATGAGCAAAAGCAAGCCCCTGAGAAAGCGGGACACCAAGGGGTGACCTGACAAAGAATGTCCCTCTACCAGTGAGTGGTGAGCTGCTAAAGCTGAGAGGTGGACCCGAACAGAATTGGACTTAAGTCTCTGATTTGATAAGTGCAGTAAGTACTGAAGCACTACTGGCACAGTACAGGAGAAAGGATCCTCTGTACGTAGCTGACACCACACAGAAAACCTCTTCCATTTGAGAGCATAGGCTTTCCTAGTGGACTGTTTTCTAGAGGCAAGGACAACCTCCTCAACTTCCTGAGGCAGGCCCAGGGAGCCATGACTACCCTTGCAGCCTCCAGGCCATCAAATTGAGAGTCTTGAGATTGGGGTGTAGTAAGGAACCCTGCTCCTGAGAGAGAAGGTCGGGTTGCAACCCCAGAGGCAGTGGGGGATCCACCGCCAGTTGAAGCAGAAGAGGAAACCAAGGCTGTCTCGGCCATCTGGGAGCCACCAGCAGGACTGAGGCCTTGTCCTGAAGAATCTTGAACAGAGTTTGGGCCACCAAGGGCGTGGGAGGAAATGCATACAGGAGGCCCTGAGACCAGGACATCAGAAAAGCATCTGGTGCGATCCTCAAAGGATGTGGTTGCCTGGAACAGAACTTGGGTAGCTGCTTGTTTAGTGGACTGGCAAAAAGATCTATCCAAGGGAGACCCCACTTCAGGAAGATCTTTTGAACTACCAAGGGATGCAGCTGCCACTCGTGGGGCTGCAGAATCCTGCTCAACCGGTCGGCCAGGCAGTTCTCCTGGCCTGGGAGGTACACCGCCTTGAGAAGCATGTGGTGCTTCAGGCAAGGTTCTGAGTTTCTCGACAAAGGATCTGGGACCCAGTGCCGCCCTGCTTGTTCACATAAAACATGGCCACCTGGTTGTGTTTGAATCAAGACTGAGCGGTGAGCCAGGGCTGGAGAAAAAACTCTGAGAGCCAAGCGGATAGCTCGAAGTTCCAGCAGACTGATCTGTTGGGCTGCCTCCCAGGGAGACCAGAGGCCTTGGGTGCACTTGTCCAGACATTGAGCGCCCTAGCCCTTCAGAGAGGCATCGGTGGTGAGGACCACTGAGTATTCTGGCATTTGGAAGGGCATTCCCTTGAGTACATTGGGTGGATGTAGCCACCAGCTGAGGGAGGCCAAAAAGTGTTTGGACACCTTTATCCTGTCTCGTAAGTGGCCTATGGCTTGAGACCACCGAGTTCGAAGGCACCACTGTACAGGCCTCATATGGAGCCTGGCATTGGGAGTCACATGTACTGTCGAAGCCATGTGACCCAGAAGCCTGAGGCAGAGTCTGGCGGAGACCAGGGACCTGTTCAGAAACTGCTTTGCCACGTCCATCAGTCTTTGAGCCCTGTCTTCTGACAAGAATGCCTTTGCCAGTTGAGAATCCAAACTTGCCCCTATGAACTCCAAGTTCTGGGAGGGGAGCAAAGTGGACTTTGCGAAGTTTATGACAAAGCCCACCTTTTGGAGCAGAGCAATGGTGTTGAGGGTGGCTTGTCTGGCCTCCAGGGACGTCTGACCCCTGATGAGCCAGTCGTCCAGATAGGGAAAGACAAAGATGCCTTGATTTCTCAGGTAGGCCGCAACCACTGCCAGGCACTTGATAAAGACCCTGGGAGCGGAGGACAGGCCAAAAGGCAGTACTCTGTACTGATAATGGTTTCCTCCCACAATGAACCTGAGGTACTTTCTGTGGTCTGGATGAATGAGGATGTGAGTGTATGCATCCTTTAGATCTAAGGAGCATAGCCAATCTCCCTGCTGGAGGTAGGGCAGAAGTGTTCCAAGAGTAAGCATCTTGAACTTTTCTTTCTCTAGGAACTTGTTGAGGTTTCTGAGGTCCAGAATGGGTCGAAGGCCACCAGTTCTTTTGGGTATCAGGAAATACCTGGAGTAGAATCCGTGACCTTGCAAGTGGGGAGGCACAGGCTCCACCGCCCTGTCCACCAACAGACCATGAAGCTCTTGTAGCAGGAGGTCTGTGTGCAGGGGAGGCCTTGGAGGCTCTCCTGGAAAATATGGTGGTGGCAGTTGGTGAAAATGGAGGGCATAGCCATTTTGAACTATGTCCAGCACCCAACTGTCCCCAGTGATAAGGGGCCACTGGTGGGCAAAGAGGGCGAGGCGACCTCCTGTGCAGGGTGGGGAGAGCAGTGGAGAAGAGGCTACGCTCAAGGAGTCAAAAACCCCCACGCTGCTGAGTGGTAGCAGGGGCCTGAGGCTTGGGGGTCCTCTGCCTACGGGGCCCATTACCCTGGCCCTTGGCTTGCTGACCCTGGGGGGCAGGTTGGGCAGCCTGATATTGAGGGTACTGTTTGTAGGCAGTGCCCTTCCTCAGGTAAAAGGGCTTTTTACCCGAGCCCTTCTTCTTATATGAAGGGGCAGAGGTCTTCCTCGATAGCCTTGTCCGGGTAAGGTGCTCTGTCTCGAGCTGAGCGCCTTCTCGGTCACAGGTTTGCCAAAAAGGTTCTCACCTCGGCAGGGGACATCGACCAACTTGTCCTGAACCCATGGCTCGAGGTCCGATGACTGCAGCCACGCCTGGCGTCGAGCCACGATGCCGACAGCCGCTACTCGGGCCGAAGCCTCGAAGCCATCGTAGGCGGCACGGGAAATGAACTTCGAGCATTCCCGAATCCCCGAGGACAAGGTCTGAAATCTCTGCAAGGGTTCCCTGGAGAGACCAGCAGAGAACCCGGCCAGGTCCCGCAAGTACATGCCCATGTACAGCTGGTAAGACTGGACACGGAAAGCAAGCATCGACCCCTGGAAGCACTTCCTACCGACGCCATCGAGGATGCGGGCCTCCCTGCCGGGGGGCACCGCGGAGTGCATCTTCTGGCTCTTCAGAGGATGCATGGCCGATTCCACAACCATGGAATGGTGTGGTAGTTGTGCTTTCTGGAAACCAGGGCTTTTGCGGAGTCGATAAATGGAATCGACTCGCTTGCTCAGAACCGGCGCCGAGGCCGGGGCCTCCCACATTTGGAAAAGGAGCCGTTCCAGCATCGGAGGAACCGGGACAGTAAAGGCCTCCTTTGGAGGAGAGTCGTACTGCAGAGCATCGAGCTCCTTGGCTCGAGGCTCTTCCTCGGGATCGGCAGGGATAGCCAAGGCAGCGGCCATATCCCGGACGAACTCCGAGAACCTAGTGTCCTTCGGAGGGGATCTACTCCGGGGATCAGACTGCGGTGAGTCCGACAGGACGCACCGAGTCTTAAAAGTATCGGGAGACTTCTCGTCCTCCGTGTCCGAGGAGGAGTCAGGGTCTGACCCCACAGGGTCCCGAGGCACCCGCCCCGACGCCGGGGACACCGGCGTCGACACCCTCGGTCCCGAACGGGAGGTCGAGGGAGACCGCGACTGAGGACGACTTCGAGCTACGAGGGTCTTGAGTATCGGCTCGATCTCCGGGGTTGACTTCGAAGTCGATGTCCCGGTGGTCGGGGCAGATGCACCAGGCAGGCTGGCCATCAGTGCCCGCTGCTGCTCCATGAAGGCAGACAGTCTGCACTCCAAGGCTGTCATCCTGAGACTCAGCTCGGGAGACGCAGCAGCCACCGACTTGAGCCCCGGCGGTGCCGGGCCCAACGTCAGCTCTCTGGGAGGAGAGTCCACGAGGACTACGGGGCTTATGTGTCCAGCAGACTCTGGCTCCATGCGAGAAACTTTGGCAGGCTTCTCTTGGTCCAGCGGCCTGGGACGGCCCTTGAGGGACCAGGGACCTCCTCAGACGCTGCCCTCGCGAGCCGCTTCTTCCTCTTACGTTCCCGGTCGGGGGACCCCCTCTCCGAGGAGCTTCGACGGCACTTGGGATCGGAAACCCGAGATGTCGAGGCCTCAGACGAGGTCCGGGCCCGGCCGGAGGCAGTCCGAGAAAAACCTTTCCTTTTGATGCTGTCGACTCTTTAGTGCCTTGGAAGACATCTTCCCACATGACCCACACGACTTTGGGTCGTGGTCAGGGCCGAGGCACCGAAGGCAGCAGTTGTGTGTGTCGGTGAGAGACATAATTTTCTTACACCGATCACACTTTTTGAAACCACTGGAAGCCATCGGGGAAAAAATAGCCCCAGCGAGGTCAAAAGACCGGCCTTCCAGTGAAAAATGAAAAAAGGGCGCGAACGCCAGCCACGAAGGGCAAAAACCGAAAAATGAAGAAAACTGGCTCGATACCGGTGTACCGAACCCGGCGGGAGGGGAACCGGCGTCGAACCGGAGAAAAAGAGCGAAAATCGCCAAAGAAAATATCACTTTTATCCAGGAGAACAGGACACACGTCCGATGGGCTTCTTGGAAAAAAAGACTGAGGTAAGATGGCACCTTTAGGCAGGAAGGGAACCGCACATGCGTGCCAGCATTCCCAAAGGCTTTTATGGAAAGCTGGAGAAATACTCCAGCTGGGGCTTCATCGGCGCCATGACACCCATATGTGAGGACCGACTTCCTGCTTGGTCCTGGAGAAACTGCTGGTATGGGAGAGGGCTTGTTAGTCAGAGGCGATTTTAATGTTGCTGTTTCAAAGATGGATGGATCTTAAGGTGGGAATGGTCAAAGATTTTTGTGAAAGATCGGAATCTTTTGGATGTCTTGAGGGATCTGCATGCAAATTGTAGGAATTATATCTTTTCTTCTCTCCATGGGATTTATTCATGCATAGATCTTTTCTTGCTTGCCAACAGTTCACTCTCTTTTGTGACAGGAGTGGATTTAGGAAACATTACTTGGTCAGACCATGCTCTAGTTAAACTAACCTTACACGTGGGGAAGAATATTGGGACCAGAAGTTCTGAAGACTTAATGATAGCCTGTTGGATGATAAAGCTTTAATAAAGTCTATTGAAACTGATATTCAAGCGTACTTTACCCTTAATGATACAGGGGATGTTCCTTGGGCAAGCATCTGGGATGATTTCAAGACAGTAATCCGAGGGAAATTGATTAGCAGGGGTCGGGGGTGGGGAGGGGAGGAGACTTACAAAGAAAGGAAAAGGTTAAGGCTATGGAGGATCTTAGGCAGAAAACCTTGAGGAGCAAAATAAAGCCAAACCTAATTGCGGTCTGAAAGTTCAGCTTCTGGAGACTAGGAATAAACTCAAGGAAATGGGGATACAGGAACTCTATTGGCAGTAACTAAGGTGCAAACAAATGTACTATGAGCAGGGTGATAAAGTCAGGAAGCTACTGACAGCCCTCCTGTGTAAGCAAAATGAGTTAGGGCAAGTGTGTAAAAGGGAAAGAAGGAACAATCTGTAACCAGGGTGGAAAAGATCAGACAGCAATTTCTTTATTTTTATGAAGCCTCATATAGAATGTGACCTCAAGCTTCAGAAACAGATTGGTCCCCTTGCAAACTAAGATCTGCAACAGCTACACACAACCTATATTGAGAAGTGCCTTCCACTAAGGACCATACCACAACTCTCCTCAAAGCAGCTGATCAAATAGCTTACTCACACAATTATGCCTCCAATAACCATTCTGCTTGGCCTTATATACCTCATTACTAATCACACACGCCAAATCACTGTTGCCTCAATTCAGCACAATCCCAATTATCCACAATTATACCAGAAATGGCATAGGCACTCTTCTCCTACAGATCAAGGAACAAGGGACCATGCACATTAATCAGAATCAAACCGCAAGAGCTAATAAAGTCCTACATAGAGGTAAGACATCACCATTACCACCTAAAGTGTGTACTCAACGCACTATCAGCTCACAAGGTCCCAATACTATCAACGACCACAACACTTATATCATGTGCGTAGCAGAGTCCTGGTTCACCAAAAATGACAACGTCCTTATGAACTGGCTAATAATGCTGCACTATAATCTCTTCAGCTGCACACGAGTTGATCGTAGAAGTGGAGGATTTTTCAACCTGGCTAAAAGTCACCTAGAGTTTCACAACATATCTGTAGAAAGGAACTCTAAGTGGGGCACTAGAGTCCCCTGGAGAAAGGTTCAGAAATATGGAGTGTGTGAACAGCCTGGAATTCTGCCGACAGCCTGGCAATGTATGTGTGAGAGAAGCCAATGTCGTATTTTGCAAAAGCAACTAGACAGAAAAGCAGATGTTTGTGTGAATGTTTATGTTTGCAGAATGCTTGTCATGATTAGAAGTGAATATGTCTGTGCCTAGCTTGACCTGTAACATGCAGATAAAAAGTAAAGCAAAGCATGATGCAGAGTGATAAGATGAAACTGTACAATGTGGCATTTTTTCCTAATAAAAGAAAGTGCTGTGGCCAAGCTAATGGAGAGAGTTACAGGAGACTGCTCAAGTTTGCAGGCCTGTGAATTTCTCCCTAAAGCTTTAGAAGACTTTGTTATGGTATAATTCTGTTTGTTTTGTTTACATTTCATTTCTTTATGTTACACACAATATCTACAAATCACTGAAGGAGGGCTAGATATACTCACAATCGCAGATACAACACTATGCCTAGCATACAGGTCTCCAACCACAAAACCTGAAGAATTAACTGCCCTCTTATTAGTAATGTGTGCGCCCACCACACAAAATAGGCAGCTCCTTCTACTAGATGACCAAAACCTCATCAGCCTTCCCTAAATCCTTCATGCAAGCCATGGAAGCGCTAAAGCACTGGTTCCCAAACTTGGGGTTGGGACCCCAAAAGAGGTCACATCAGTGGATGGGGGTCGCAGAAACATGGCCATTTCCCCATTTATCTGGACTTTCACAGTGACCTATGCCACCAATCAGCATGTGGCCTGTGAGCCAGTACATATTCATGGGCCCTTTCCCCTTCCTGGGTAAGCTTCCTGTTAGGCTGGAAACCCATGCTGAGTACTGAGGTCTATAGCACACACTGACACAAGGGACAGTGTGCTGACTGCTGCTACTGTTGGAACTACTGTTGCTGCTGCCTTCCTGCTTTAGACGAGTGAAGGGAACGGAAAAGAAGTGGAGACTTGCTAAATTTGATTTCACTATCTGGGGCCTTGCAAAATTTTGAGTTATTAAAATCTATCCATGGTTCCATAGTCTGAACATAAAACAATCACTTTCTACATCTCCCCAGATCCTCAGTACATACAGAAATACCTCAACACAACCAATAAATCACAGATTTCTACATCTGGACAAACAAGTGTTTTTAAGCAAAATTATACCACAACTTGATCAGCATTCAGATGACCGACTCCTTAGTTCATAGTTGGAACAAAATAATAGGTAAAGCTGCACTAGCACCACAGATAAACAGAACCAGAAGAAAATGCCACACTGCAGTTTCATACACCATGGAACTAAGGGATGCCAAATACAAGCTTAGGTAGATAGAGAGAAAATGGAGGTGGTCAAACAGCATGGATGACCGATGAACTTACATGTACAGATTACAGGAATACAGGGACATGACAGACGAGAAGAAAGGAATACCACACAAAACTTCTTTGAACTCACTAAATGGCCCCAGAAAGCTATTCCATATGGTAAAATCCTTAAAGACTCATCAAAAGAAAGGAGACAGCAATACCTCCCCACAAACACTGGCTGAATATTTTTATAAGACTTATGTAAGCAGCATCAAAATGATCATAACACTAATACCACAAAACAATCACCACCACTTCTTGGCAAACCTTTGATCCAATCTCTCCAGAGCAACTAGAGAGCATTATCAGTCTCAACATCACTACCTCCCCACTTGACCCATGCCCAGTAACTGGATTAAAATGGCCAGAACTGAGCTAGCTCCTACCCGATTCAAGATTGCCCAACTATGGCTTATATAAGGTTACATGCCTACCTATCTCAAAAATGCATCTGTACACCCAGTATTACAGAGCACCTCACTGGATCCAGATCTTCCCAATTCTTATAGGCCCATCTCCAGCTTACCTTTCATTGCAAAGATAATGTAAAAGGCAGTTCAGCTCCAGCTCCAGGACCATATTGACACACATGCACTCCTTGACTCACAACAACATGGTTTCTGGCCCAATCATGAAGATGAGACCCTTTTAGCAGCATTCATTGATAGACTCAAAGGGCATTGAAAACCACATCAAGGTTCTCTTAATATTCCTGGACATTGCTTCCTCCTTTGATTTAGGTCTTCATAATGTTCTATTATCTCACTTACAATCTCTAGGAATACATGACAGTATTGAAATGATTCTGGCCTTACCTAACAGGGTGTCAACAACATGTGAAAATAGGGTCAAAGAAATCTATTCCATACACAACAAGGAAATCCCACAGGGCTCTGTACTCTCTTCACTCCTATTCAATATCTACTTACAACCCATCTGCAAAATTATACAAGCATATATGGGTCAATGCAGAAAGTTTGCTCTGAAGTCGTGTGCTATTAACTCTGTATGCCTCTATGCAGTGCACCAATAGCGTGCGACTTCAGTGCCAGCATGCAAAGGGGTGCATATGAAATTAGCCACATGTTAAACTGCGTGCAAATGACAGCGTTAAACTGGGAAAGCAAGTCAAACGCATGCATATAGAAGTCGGAGCAAGTTTGTCATGCTCTTCCAGAGCAACAGGGACACCATGTGGCTAATCTGCATGTGTCCCGACAGTATTTTGATGGCATCAGGAGCTTTCCCCGATGCCTGGATCATCTGTGGTAAAGTGTCAAACTTCCCCTCAGATGATCCAGGCATCAGGGAAAGCCCCTGATGCCATCAAAATACTGTGAGGGCAAATGTAGAATATTTAAGCCACCTCAGATCCAGGCGTATAGATATTGGTGCTTCAGCTGGTTAAGAAATCCTCTAAGCGTTTCTCTGCAGTGGGCGCAGATAATATTAGCATGCTATATTAACAGGCGCAGCTCATTTGCCTATAATTTAAATATGCTTGGCGTTACTGTGTGCGCTTGCTTTTCCTTTGCTGTTTACGTCTGCGTAAGTCATTTCTGCATTTGGCCTGTCGGAATTTGTGCTTATAAGTTGCGTTATCTTCATGCATCAGCCCGATAATGGGTATTGTCACATCTATGTAGGTGACAATGCTTTATGTATCTTTCTTCAGCACCAAGTCCAATTATATCTCTTTGTCAAAATGCTTCAGTGCAATCGCACAATGGCTATCCAAGCACAATCTTGCCATAGATTACAATAAAATGGAAGTTCTACATATCACCAAGGATACAGCCTTCAAGCCACCAAAGACTAAGATTCCCAGAAGCGGAACTAAAGGTCAAAACTGGGGTGTGCTATCTAGGCATAACCCTGGACTATTGACTGTCATTACAACCACACATTAGCAACACCATAAAGATCATTTGCCACAAGATAAGAGCATTACAACATCTACACCCACTACTAGATGTTTGTGATTTTCACACAGTTTTACAGGCTCTAGTATTTCTACACCTCAACTACTATAATGCAGTCTTATAACTGATAACAAAATACGCTCTCCATCCCTTTCAAGTGGCACATAAATCTGCAGCCTGCATCCTTTATGACACTTCAAGAGCCAAGCATTCAATATCAATGTTAACACACCTAACCTTGGTTCCCTATAATAAGCCGAATAAAATACAAAGTCCTACTAACCATTTTAAAAGTATACCACAAACTATCCTCTGACTACTTCCAATTACATAAAGCACCAGATAACAGAGACAGAAGACACCTTCACTATTCCCTCTCTAAAAGCGAAAAGCAGCCAAACTGTCTCTGAGCCATTTCGCTTTATGCGCCAAGCATTTGGAATGGGCTCCCTCACAACATTTGAGCCATTCCTGACCTCACCAAATTTCCAAATAGCTTAAGACCCATCTCTTCCTTGAACACTTTGATAGCAAACATCAATGCACCCTGTCCTACCACATATGCCCTTAAACATTTCCTCTTCACCAAATATCTCACTGACATCTCCGATCCTCAGTCCCACTCGAATAACGAGCACCTCAACAATAATAGTAGTCAACTAGGCAAGCCCTCGCAACAGGCATCCCCTACAATGTAAACACCAAACATTATCCTTTCTCAGTACACCTCATATGTATATAGTGTACCCTTTTTCCAAGTTGCATTTCCTGTTTAATGAAATGACCAGACATATTTAAGTTGTCGGATGTTTCTGTTCCATGTGAACCGCGCTGATTGCAAATAGTGCGGTATATAAGAAATATAAATAAATAAATAAAATAAATATGCACTAACCTCACATGCCTGTCTGTCAATTGATATGTTTCCCCACTATAATCATGTTCAATATTCTTGTTAACCTTTGGATGATAAAGGTACTTGATGTTCTTTGCAAAGCTTAAGGTTCAAGTTACTCTGTAAACAGCTTTGATTTTAAGTTTCCCTGGGTAGAGAGATGATTCAGGTGTGATCCCCAACCCACCTGCGATGCATCTGTTAGGGTGGCCTGAAAAAGGGGTTGATGAAAAGGAGACGACGTCAGATTTTCTAGGGATTGCCACTATTGGAGGGACAAAATTAGTCATTGAGAGTTTATTATTTTGTCCGATAAATGACCTGTGGCCTGTGTCCACTGTGTGGAAAGGGTCCACTGAGCTGCTCGAGCAGTTAGGGAGGATTTCCCTGCTGCATGAGAAGCTGGTTGCATTATGCGAAGACACCGGGCCTGTGGACGGAAAGCTGATTATTCCTAAGGAAACAACAAAATGCACCCACACAACATCTAATAGAGCCTTTTATGCTCTATGCACCTAGATGCTGGAATGCCCTCCCTACAGCCATCCAAATGATCACTGACCTGACCCAATTCAGGAAGGCGCTGAAACACCACATATTCATACAGCACTACCCAGACAACAGCTCCATAGGTCAGTCAGCAAACATACCCACTAAGCACCATGACCCCCACACCAGCTCACCCAGCACATCGGGGAGCAGCCAGCCCTAAGGCTGCAACCTCAATTAACCAGCACTGTACACAGCACAGCTATTAATGTACATAAATGCTTATAATGTAAATAAGTTTGTGACAGCTATCCCAGTTTATATCCAAGTTATATTGCCTGTTTTATTGTAAATACAATGCAGTCACGACTGCATTGTATAAGTCACAGTTAAATGTACACCGCACTGATATTGAATAGCACGGTATAGAAGAGAAATTAAATAAATAAAATTAAATAAAGCCCATGCCTGTCTGGTATCTAGACAGGCTCCTATGAATTCCAAGCATTGGGAAGGAACAAGTTGGGATTTTGGGAAGTTTATTACCAACCCCAAGTATTGGAGGATTCACATTGTGCGAGATAGTGCAGTGCTGGCCTCTGCAACTGTAGGGGCTCAAATGAGCCAGTCGTCTAAGTAAGAAAAGACGAATATCCCCAGGGTTCATAGAAATGCAGCTACTACTGCCATGCATTTCGTGAATACCCTTGGTGCTGAAGCTAGACCAAAGGGAAGAACCCTGTACTGAAAATGCTTTCCCCTGAAAAGGAATCGTAAGAATTTCCTGTGATCTGGATGGATCAGAATGTGAGTGTATGCATCCTTTAAGTCTAGAGAGCAAAGCCAATCCTGGCTTTGAAGGTATGGCAGAAGAGTTCCTAGAGAAATCATTTTGAACTTCTCTCGAAACAGGTATTTGTTCAATTCTCTGAGGTCTGAAATGGGTCTGTGTCCTCCTGTTTTCTTTGGAATAAGAAAATAGGGGGAGTAGAACCCTGCACCCTGTTGAAGAATGGGTACCTCCTCTATTGCCCCTTGGGCAAGAAGTGTTGAGACCTTGTGATCTAACAGATTGTTTGCGGAGGTTTGAAAAAGAGTAGTTACTCACCTGTAACAGACGTTCTCCAGGAGCAGCAGAAAAGCACAGTTACTTACCTGTAACAGGTGATCTCTGGGAACAGCAGGAATAAGTCTTCACATATGGGTATCGTCGGAGCCTGCGCAGGAACCAGTAAGAAAGCTTTTGGGAGCATCCCACAGCGCCTGCGCGCTGCCTTCCCGCCTTTCCCAACCGCCTCTCTCCAGTTCGAGTTTTAAAGCTGAGACAAAGAGAGAGAGAGGAAAGGAAAGATAGATACAACTCCTAGGGGAGGTGGGTGGGTTGTGAAGACTTATTCCTGCTGTTCCCAGAGATCATCTGTTACAGGTAAGTAACTGTGCTATCTCCAGGAACAAGCAGGAATGAGTCTTCACATATGGGGACTCCCTAGCTGCAGATGCCAGGGGAAGACCCCAGGTTATGTGTCCTTGAAAAGGACTCTACCTCCCCCCATGGATCTCTGGCATCCAACCAGAGTAGGTGGGTAGGAGTTGATTAGGAATGGAACAGGTGTTTGAGAACAGCCTGACCAAACGAGGCATCCCGGCGGGAGTCCTTGTCCAAACAGTAATGGGCTGTGAAGGTATGAACCGAGGCCCAGGTGGCCGCTCGACAGATTTGGTCGATGGACACAGTTTAAATGAGCCATTGAGGCTGCCATGGCTCTCACATTGTGAGCTGTGACATGGCCCTCCAGAGAAAGGTTCCTACTCTGGTAGGCAAAATAAATACACTGAGCAATCCAGTTGGACAGTGTTCTCTTAGAAACTAGAAGTCCTAAATGAGAAGGATCAAAAGCAACAAAGAGTTGAGAAGACTTTCTATGTTGCTGTGTTCTTTGTAAGTAAAAAACAAGAGCTCTCTTACAATCCAAAGCATGAAGATTCCTCTCTGCACTTGATGCATGAGGTCCTGGAAAAAAGACAGGTAAATATACCTCTTGGTTTAGATGAAAAGGCGAGACCACTTTGGGCATAAAGTGTGGATTGGTCCTGAGGACTACCTTATCATGATGGAACCTTGTATAAGGTGGATTAGCCACCAAAGCTTGCAATTCACTGATGCGACGTGCTGAGGTGACTGCAATGAGAAAGATAACTTTCCAAGAAAGAAATTTCAAGGAGGTGGTGGCTAAAGGTTCAAAGGGTGGCTTCATAAGCTGGCCAAGAACCAGGTTTAAGTCCCATGCCACTGGAGGTGGTCTAATGGGAGGTTTAGTTAGAAGAAGGCCTCTCATGAATCTTGTTATAAGAGGATGAGAGGAAATAGGCTGTCCATTGAGAGGCTTGAGGGACGCTGCAATAGCACTCAAAAGGACTCTTACTGAATTCGTTTTAAAGACCTGCATGGGATAAATGCAGGAGATACTCTAGTAAAGAATTCAAAGGTATTGCAAGAGGGTTAAGACCCTTCTCTGAACACCAAATGGTAAATCTTTTCCATTTGAAAGCATAGGAACGTCTAGCAGAAGGCTTTCTAGAGGCATGAATAATATCTCTGACTTGCTGAGACAGATGAAAACCTTGAAAGTCTAGGCCTTCAGCAACCAAGCCCTGAGATGAAGAGACTGGGGGTTTGGGTGCCACAACGTTCCCTCCTCCTGGGATAGAAGGTCTGGTGCAGAGCCCAAGTCCAGGGAAGGAGCTTGAGAGAGATGCAGAAGTAGAGGATACCACACTTGGCGTGGCCAATGTGGTGCTATGAGGATCATGGTCCCTCGGTCTCTCTGAAGCTTGAACAGTGTTTTGGGAATTAGGGGAATGGGTGGAAAGGCATAAAGGAAGTCTTGACCCCAGTGAAGGAGGAAGGCATCCTTGGCCTGAACTCCCTGACACGGAATTCTGGAACAGAACCGGGGAAGTTTGGCATTCCACGGACTTGCAAAGAGGTCTATGTCCGGGGTTCCCCAAATTCGAAAAATCCTGGCTACCTGGTCCATGTGGAGGAACCACTCGTGTGGAAGCAGAACTCGACTGAGTCTGTCTGCCCAAGAGTTTTGAATGCCTGGAAGATATACTGCCAGAAGATGAATGTGATGCTCTCTGGCGAAATCCCACAGTAGCAAAGCTTTGTTGCAAAGCGACAGAGAGCCAGTCCCGCCCTGCTTGTTTACATAGAACATGGATGAGGACTGTCCTGTAGCTGAGCAGGGAATGGAACACTCTGAGAGCTAAGAATATTGCTCTGAGTTCCAAGAGATTGATATGCAGAGAAGTCTCCCGTGGAGACCAGATGCCCTGGGTGGAGAGATCCTGCAGATGACCTCCCCAACCCATTGGAGAAGCATCTGTTGTAAGAGTTGCTTGGGGTAGTGACTGCTGAAAAGGGGACCCCAGCAACAGATTTGGAGAGGACTTCCACCACTGGAGAGACCAAAAAAGGCGAATGGAGTTTGCTATTTTGTCTGACAGGCAACCTGATGCCTGAGTCCATTGGGTGGACAAAGTCCACTGAGCTGCCCTCATGTGAAGGCGAGCATATGGAACCACATGCACGGTGGATGCCATGTGGCCTAAGAGTTGTAACATCTCTCGAGCAGTTAAATGGGACTTTAACTGTATCTGGGAGGCTAACTGCACTAAGCGTAGGCAAGGGGGCTGAGGAAGATAGGCCCTTGCAGTTGTGGTATCCAGCAAGGCCCCTATAAACTCCAGAGACTGAGTAGGGGTGAGATTTGATTTTGGGATGTTTATTACCAGTCCCAAATACTGGAGAACACGCATTGTGCAGATTAGACAATTCTGGGCTTCTGACTGGGATGGAGCTCGAATGAGCCAGTCGTCCAGGTAAGGGAAAACGAATATTCCTAGAGTGCGTAGAAATGCAGCTACTACTGCCATGCATTTCGTGAACACCCTTGGTGCAGAGGCCAGACCGAACGGAAGCACCCTGTATTGGTAGCGCTTTCCCTGAAAAAGGAATCGAAGGAACCTTCTGTGTGTTGGATGGATGAGGACATGGGTGTATGCATCCTTGAGATCTAGAGAACAAAGTCAGTCCTGACTCTGAAGGTATGGAAGCAGAGCACCGAGAGAAATCATCTTGAATTTCTCTTTGAATAGAAACTTGTTCAACTCTCTGAGATCTAATATGGGTCTGTAGCCCCCTGTTTTCTTTGGGATAAGAAAATAAGGGGAGTAGAACCCTGAACCCTGTTGAAGAAGAGGTACTTCTTCTATTGCCCCTTGGGCAAGAAGGGTTGCAATCTCCTGACCCAGAAGGTTAAGGAGAGATGTTGGAGAATTGAACTGTTTCACCATGGTGCGAGGAGGAAGGCTTAAGAAATGAAGCTTGTACCCTTCCCTTATGATGGAGAGGGTCCATTGCTTTGCTGTGATTTGTTCCCATCTGGGAGCAAAGTAAGCCAACCTTCCTGGAATGGTGAGGGGCTCTGGTTCTTCCAGAGCTAGAAAGGCTAAGTTCTCTAGTTGCAAGTCAAAGGCCCTGAGGAGGCTGAGGCTGCTGGGCCATGGAAGGCCTAGCAGCCTTTGACTTGGCCTGTTTAGGTGGTTGCTGACGTTTTGCAGCAAAACGACCTGCAGAAGATGCCTGCTGACCATAAGCAGGATAATATCTTCCCTTTTTAGAAAAAGATGTCTTTTTGAACAATCTTTTCTTAGCAGGAGCAGAGGTGGACTTTGAAAGTCGATCCAAAGCGGAGTTCTCAGCATCCATCTGAGTGGCCTTTGCTTGCCAATCCTTGCCAAAAAGGTTTTCACCTGTACAAGGAAGATTTCCTAATTCATCTTGGACCCAGAGTTCCAAATCAGAAGCTTGTAGCCAAGCAATTCTGCGTGCACCTATGGCAATAGCCGAGGCTCTGCTTACACACTCAAAAGAGTCAAAGGCTGCACGGTTAGAAAATTTGGAAACATCCTGGGCATGTTTGAGCCAAGTGAGAAACTCTTGCCTTTTATCTTCTGAAATAAAAAGGGTTAAAGTCAGCAGATGATCTGTGACTTCCTTTAGAAACATCCCTATATAGAGACTATAGGAGTTGATTCTGGCAGCTAGCATAGAAGCTTGAAAAACCCTATGGCCAAAAGCATCTAGGGTCCTGCATTCACGTCCTGGAGGATTAGATGAGTGTCTTTTTGCACTCTTTATCTTTCTCATGGCAGACTCTACCACAATAGAGTGGTGAGGAAGCTGAGTCTTATGAAAGCCAGGACAAGGAGGGACACGATACATGGTGTCTAACCTGCAAGAACGAGGAGAGGTGGTAAGAGGTGTCTCCCACATGCTCAACATGAGATCATACAAAATCTCATGAACAGGTAAAGTAGCTGCCTCTTTAGGAGCTTTAGGATATTGTAAAATATCCAGCTGCTTGGCTCGAGGCTCTGACTCAGGGGCCACTGTGATGGAGAGGCCCTTAGCCACTTCCCTAATGAAGTCTTGAAAAGACAAGTCTTCTGGAAGAGACATTCTTCGTTTAGGAGAAGACGACTCCTGAGGAAGAAGTATCGATGCCTTGACAGATCCTTCAGACTCGTCAGAGTCTTCGGAGGAATCGAAGTATCGCCTGTCTGGATGCTCCTGTAAAGCCCGATATGCGTACCGAGTGGGATCGACATCAGGAGTAACCAGTACCGGTTCGGTACCGATGGGCATCATAGGACAGGGTACCGTTGCAGTCGACACCGGAGCCGATGTCAATGCAATCGGTACCGGCACCGGGAATGATGCCGGTGCCGGTACCGGCAATGGGGATTGTTGCGGTACCGGAGGCATCGCAGCCTGCATGAATGCCGACAGGGTGCGCTGCATGGTCAGAATCTTCTGATCCACTGACACCAAAGTCTGGATGTCGGTACCAGTGGGAGCCACCGGTACCCCAGAACACGGCAACAGGTGATCGGTCGAGGCCGAGCCATCGATGTCAACCTGTGACCCCACAGACAATGCTTTGGAAGCCGGAACTTCTCGCCGGGGTAATTTTGCCGGTGCGGAGTCCTCGGGGACAAGCCCGGAGGCATCTCGATGCTTAGAGGGAGATTTGCCCTTCGAGGACCGGCCAGATTTATGCTTGGTTACCTGAGATCCATGGGAGGAAGGATAAGCCCTGGAAGACGTCGATGCCACCGAAGCTGCATCAGAGGGAAACAGGGTACTGAGCTTGGCTGCTCGGTTCTGCCGACTTCTTTTAGACATCATGGTACAGGACATACAATCCGTGATGGAATGGTCAGGAGCCAAACATTTTAGACACTAATCATGGGTGTCTGTGACAGAAATCGTACCGCCACATTTTGTGCACTTTTTAAACCCAGAGGCGGGCTTCTCCATGAGGAGAAAGTTTTTTAGGCCTAAGGCCCAAAAACTAAAAGGCACAGTGAAGAAAGTATAAGTTGTTGTTTTTTTTTAAAGAAAGAAAAGAAAAGACCGGTGGTACCGGTCCGACGTCGAAGAAGGCAGACGCGACACAAAAGAATAAAGAAAAAATAAAGAACTTCTTCTGCGGTGACAGGAACACGACCTGCTGGCTCCGCGGAAAAGAAGAACTGGAGAGAGGCGGTTGGGAAAGGCGGGAAGGCAGCGCGCAGGCACTTTGGGATGCTCCCAAAAGCTTTCTTACTGGACGCTGGGGAGCGTTCCGCGCAGGCTCCGTCGGTACCGACGATACCCATATGTGAAGACTCATTCCTGCTTGTTCCTGGAGATTCAGTCCTCACATATGGGGTGACTGACGCCGATGGAGCCCCTGCGGAGCATTTCCCCAGCTTTCTATGAAAGCCTTTGGGAATACTGCACGCATGCGCGGTCCCCTTCCCGCCTAAAGGTGCCATCTTGCTCAGTTAAATGACATAGCTAAAAAAACAGCACACAAAAAGTAAAATAAACTATGTACAAATGCAACTCCCAGGGGAGGAGGGAGGGTTGTGAGGACTGATTCCTGCTGCTCCTGGAGAACACCTGTTACAGGTGAGTAACTACTCTTTCTCCAGGACCAAGCAGGAAGTCAGTCCTCACATATGGGTGACTCCCTAGCTCTGGGCTACCAGGAACCCAGGCTGAACAAGAGAACTCCCTCTAGTCCCAGCATCAAAGAAAGGCTTTTCACTGAAAGAACCTCCACCGGTAGCCCAACGGAGGACTGGAGGGCAGGAGTTGCCTAAACCTCAAAGAGATTCCGGAGTACTGCCTGGCCAAAAGCACTGTCCCTACGGGACTCCCTCTCCAGGCAGTAATGGGCCGCAAAAGTCTGGCTTGAGGACCAAGCTGCAGCCCTGCAGATGTCTGCCAACAGTACAGAGCGGAGATGAGCTACTGAGGCAGCCATTGCCCTGACACGATGGGCCGTGACCCGACCCTGCAAAGGAAGGTCAGCCACCCTGTAAGCCCAGGAGATACAGTCAGCTACCCAGATGGACAAGGTATGCTTGGACACAGCTAACCCCAAATTATTAGGGTCAAAAGATATGAAGAGCTGAGTAGCCCTTCAATGTCCCTGCGTACGGTGAAGGTAGAAGGATAAGGCCCTCCCTACAGTCCAGGGTATGCAGGACTGCTTCAGCCTGGCTTGCATGAGGCCTAGGGAAGAAAGTCGGAAGAACCACCTCCTGGTTGAGGTGGAAAGAGGAGACAACTTTAGGAAGGAACTTAGGATGAGTCGTAAGGACTACCCTGTTCCTATAGAAGCGAGTGTGTAGGGCCTGTCACAGACCAAGGCCTGTAGCTCACTCACTCGCCTGGCCAAGGTTAAGGCTACTAGGAAGAGAGTCTTCCAGGAAAGGAAGCGGAGAGGACAAGTAGCCATCGGCTCAAAGGGTGGGCGAGTCAGTTGCTGCAAGACCACATTCAACTCCCACTCTGGTGCCGGAGGACGGATAGGAGGCTTCAGCAAGAGCAAACCTTTGAGGAACTGGGACACCAAAGGGTGCACCGACAAAGAGTGTCCGTCCACCAGTGAGTGGTGAGCTGCCATAGCTGAGAGGTGGACCCGAACAGAATTGGACTTGAGGCCCTGATTGGATAAATGCAGCAGGTACTGAAGTACTACTGGCACAGAGCAGGAGAAAGGATCTGCTGTGCACTGCTGACACCACAAAGAGAACCTTCTCCATTTCAGGGCATAGGTTTTCCTGGTGGATTGCTTTCTAGAGGCCAAGACCACGTCCTCCACCTCCTGAGGCAGGCCCCAGGGAGCCAAGACTACCCTTGCAGCCTCCAGGCCATCAAATTGAGAGATTTGAGGTTGGGGTGCAGAAGGGAACCCTGATCCTGAGAGAGAAGATCGGGTTGCACCCCCAGAGGTAGAGGGGCGTCCACTGCCAGTTGAAGCAGAAGAGGAAACCAAGGCTGCCTCGGCCACCTGGGGGCTACCAGAAGAACAGAGGCCTTGTCCCTCAGAATCTTGAACAAGGTTCGGGCCACCAGAGACGTGGGAGGAAACGCATACAGGAGGCCCTGGGACCAGGAAATCAGGAAGGCATCCGCCGCCAACCTCATGGGATGCGGTTGCCTGGAACAGAACCTGGGCAGCTGCCAGTTCAGGGGAATGGCAAAGAGATCCACTGATGGAAGTCCCCATTTCAGGAAAATTTTCTGAACCACCAATGGGTGTAGTTGCCACTCGTGGGGCTGCAGAACTCTGCTTAATCTGTCTGCCAGGAAGTTCTCCTGGCCAGGGAGATAAAAAGCCTTGAGAAACATGTTGTGCTTGAGCACAAACACACAAAGGGCCTGTGCCTCCTGACACAGGAGCCTGGACCCAGTGCCGCCCTGTTTGTTTACACACAACATGGCTACTTGGTTGTCGGTCTGCACTAAGACAGACTGGTGAGCCAGGGTTCGAGAGAAGGCCTTGAGGGCTAAGCGAATAGCCCTGAGTTCCAGTAGGTTGATCTGTTGCGTGGCCTCCCATGGAGACCACAGGCCCTGGGTGCACTTGTCCATACAATGTGCCCCCCAGCCCTGCAAGGAAGCATTGGTGGTTAACACCACTGTGAACACAGGTACCTGAAAAGGCACCCCCTGTAGTAAGTTGGGGGGGTGCAGCCACCACCGAAGGGAGTTCAGGAATAGTTTGGACACCCGTACTCTGTCTCTGAGGCTTCCAGTGGCTTGTGTCCACTGAGTTCTGAGGCACCACTGGGCAGGCCTCATGTGGAGTCGGGCATTTGGAGTCACATGCACTGTCGATGCCATGTGGCCCAGGAGCCTCAGACAGAGTCTGGCAGAAACCAGCGGCATGCTGAGAAACTGGTTTGCCAAGTCCATCAGTCGTTGCGCTCTGTCCTCTGGAAAGTAAGCCTTTGCTTGCAGAGAGTCTAGCCTTGCTCCTATGAACTCTAGGTTCTGGGAGGGGAGCAAAGTGGACTTTGCGAAGTTTATGACAAACCCTAGGTGTTGAAGTAGAGAGATAGTTCGGAGGGTGGCTTGTCTGGCCTCCTGACACGTCTGACCCCTGATGAGCCAGTCGACCAGGTAGGGGAAGACAAAGATACCTTGATTCCTCAAGTAGGCCGCCACCACTGCCAGACACTTTGTAAAGACTCTGGGGACGGAGGTGAGGCCAAAAGGCAGTACCCTGTACTGATAATGGTTTCCTCCCACAATGAACCTGAGGTAATTTCTGTGGTCTGGATGGATGAGGATGTGAGTGTACGCATCCTTTAGATCCAAGGAGCATAGCCAATCTCCCTGCTGGAGGTAGGGCAGTAATGTTCCAAGAGTAAGCATCTTGAACTTTTCATTCTCCAAGAACTTGTTGAGATTTCTGAGGTTGAGAATAGGCCTGAGGCCTCCAGTTCTCTTTGGTACCAGGAAGTACCTGGAGTAGAAACTGTGACCTTGTAGGTGGGGAGGCACAGGCTCCACCGCCTTGTCTCGCAACAGACCCTGAAGCTCCTGCAGGAGCAGGGCTGTATGGAGAGGAGGCCGTGGGGGCTCTCCTGGAAAGTAGGGAGGAGGCAACTGATGAAAATGAAGCATGTAGCCCTTGTGGACTATGCTTAAGACCCAATTGTCTCCTGTAATGGGTGGCCACCGGTGGGCAAACAGGGCTAGTTGACCTCCTGTACAGGGATGGGATAGTAGAGATGGAGAGGCTATGCCTTGAGAGTCAAAAACCCCCACCCTGCTGAGTGGGAGCAGGAGCCGGAGGCTTGGGGGCCTTCTGCCTACGGGGCCCATGTCCCTGCCCCTTGGCCTGCTGACCCTGTGGGGGAGCAGGGGAGGCCTGGTAAGTTGGGAACTGTTTGTAGGCAATCGCCTTCCTTGGGTAAAAGGGCTTTTTACCCGAGCCCTTCTTATGTGAAGGGGCAGAAGTCTTTCTAGACAGCCTGGTCCTCGTAAGGTGCTCGGTCTCGAGCTCAGCAGCTTTCTCGGCCATAGGCTTGCCAAAAAGGTTCTCACCTCGGCAAGGGACATCGACCAACTTGTCTTGTACCCATGGCTCGAGGTCCGATGACTGCAGCCATGCCTGGCGTCGAGCTGCGATGCCAGCTACCGCAACACGGGCCGAAGCCTCGAAGCCATCGTAGGCTGCTCGGGACATGAACTTAGAGCATTCCCAGATCCCTGAAGACAAGGACTTGAACCTCTGCAAAGGTTCCCCGGAGAGACCAGCAGAGAACCCGGCAAGCTCCTTTGCCAGGTCCCGCAAGTACATGCCCATGTACAGCTGGTAAGACTGGACACGGCAAGCAAGCATCGAGCCCTGGAAGCACTTTCTACCAAACGCATCCAGGTTCCGGGCCTCCCGGCTGGGAGGCACCGCGGAGTGCATCTTCTGGCTTTTCAGACGATGCATGGCCGATTCCACCACCATGGAATGGTGCGGTAGCTGTGCCTTCTGAAAACCAGGGCTCTTACGGAGTCGATAAATGGAATCGACCCGCTTGCTTAGAACCAGCGCCGAGGCCGGTGCCTCCCACATCCGGAAGAGGAGCCGTTGCAGCATCTAAGGAATCAGCATAGTAAAGGGCTCCTTCGGAGGAGAGTCATACTGGAGGGCCTCGAGCTCTTCGGCTCCTCCTCAGGGTCCGCGGGGATCGCCAAAGCAGTGGCCATATCCCAAACACACTCCGAGAACTGGGTATCCTCCGGAGGGGATCTACTCCGGGGCTCAGACTGCGGTGAGTCCGACAGGACGCACCGAGTCTTGAAGGTATCGGGGAACTCCTCGTCCTCCGTCTCCCAGGCGGACTTATCCGAAGAAGAGTCTGGCTCCGACCGGTGGGGCACGGCAGCACCCTCCCCGATGCCGAAGGCACCGGCGTCGACGCCCTCGGTCCCGACCGGGTGGTCGAGGGTGACCGCGATGAGGACGACCTCGAGCCTTCATGGTCTCGAGTATCGGCTCGGTCTCCGGGGTCGACTTCGACGTCCCGGTTGTCGGGGCAGATGCACCAGCGAGGCTGGCTATCAGCACCCGCTGCTGATCCATGAAGGCAGACAGTCTGCACTCCAAGGCTGTCAACCTGAGACCCAGCTCAGGAGACTCAGTAGCCACAGACTCGGGCCCCGGCGGTGCCGGGTCTGACGTCGGCTCCCTGGGAGGAGAGTCCTCGAGCAGACTCCGGCTCCACACGAGGTACTTTTGACGGCTTCTCCTGTTCCACGGGCCCGGGACGGCGGTCGAGGTTCCGAGACCTAGCCCTCGAGGAGCCAGGGACCTCCTCCGACGCCGCCCTCGCGAGCCGCTTCTTCCTCTTTCGCTCGGGGGACCCCCTGTCCGAGGAACCCCGACGATGCTCGGGGTCAGACTCCCGAGACGTCGAGGCCTCAGACAAGATCCGGGCCCGGCAGGAGGCCGAATCAGAGAAAAGCCTTTCCTTTTGGTGCTGACGACTTCGCAGTGCCTTAGTGGACATTTTCCCACACGGTCCACAGATCTTAGGATCATGATCAGGACTGAGGCACCAAAGGCAGCAGTCGTGTGGGTCGGTGAGAGACAGTTTCTTGCACCGATCACACTTCTTAAAACCACTGGAAACCATCGGGGAAAAAAGAGCCCCCGCGAGGTCAAAGGACCGGCCTTCCAGGGAAAAAGAAAAAAGGGCACGAACGCCAGCCACGAAGGGCAAAAACCGAAAAAATAAGATCGGGCTCGATACCGGTGTACCGAACCCAGCGAGAAGGGGAACCAGCGTCGAACCGGAGAGAAAAACCATGAAGGAATCGAAGGAATTCGAAAAAAAATCTTACTATTTTCCGGGTGAACTAGGACAAACGTCCGACGGGCTCCACAGAAAAAGAGAGACTGAGCAAGATGGCACCTTTAGGCGGGAAGAGGATCGCGCATGCGTGCAGTATTCCCAAAGGCTTTCATAGAAAGCTGGGGAAATGCTCCGCAGGGGCTCCATCGGCGTCGATGTCACACCATATGTGAGGACTGACTTCCTGCTTGGTCCTGGAGAATTGAATTGCTTTAGAATTGTAGGAGGGGGGCATGCTGTGAAAATGAAGCTTGTACCCTTCTCTTACAATGGACAAAGTCCAATCTTCTGCTGTTATCTGATGCCATCTGTTGGCAAAGTGGTATAACCTTTCCCGAATGTCTGCTCTCCCAGGAGGGATTGAGCCAGCCTTGTCCTGATGCCTCCAGCCCAATCGGGGCTCGCCACCCGGACGCCTCCAGCCCAATCGGGGCTCGCCACCCAGACGCCTCTAGCCCAATCGGGGCTCGCCACCCGGACGCCTCCAGCCTCTCGCCTGCCCAATCGGGGCTCTCCACCTAATTTAAAAACAGGACACCAGCAAGCGCGCCCGCGCCTGAGGGCCTCACCAGAGGGCCCTTCGGCGGTGGCCACGTACTCTCCAGGATCTGTTAAACAGCCGAGAACAAGCTGAAAGCCAGGACTCAAACCAGGATGTAAAATGCAGGCCATTATCCTGACGAAGGCACGGCCAAAACAATTACAAAGCAAAACAGACCATCCTAGAAGTCTATCAGGATCAACACAAAGAACACTGAACAACGAAAACAGACAACTGTCAGCAAAGCAGAACCACTTGAAGCCAGAAAAGCAACGACAGCAGCAACACAGGTAATCCAACATGGTCGCTACACATTTCCTACCTCTACTACTCTTGACCACCCATCTTATCCCACAACTCACAAGCACTCCAATCAACACCCCCAACACCTTTTGGTTCCTCCCACAAACAATAACATACAAACACTACCAAGAGCAAAAGCAGGACCTCAATACAGGACAAACAACGAAACCTGGCAAACAAGGAAAGAAGAAGCACAGCACCCCCACTCACACCCACATAAACACCAACCGACCCACAAACTTCTCCATAGAGCTTATCAACGCCAGGTCAGTACAAAACAAAACAAATACCATCTCTGACCACATAAAAGACCAGCAAACAGACATCCTGTGCATCACCGAGACATGGCTGTCACCCACCGACAATGTGCTACTCAACCAACTAGTCCCTGACACCCACACAGCATTCAACTGCCCTCGCACTCAAAGAAGAGGAGGAGGGGTCCTCATCATAGCAAGGACCAGCCTAAAGCTAAAAAGTAAAATCTCAACTAATACAAACCACTGCAACACAATCATTGAAAACTCAAACCTAGCCATATGCCTTACCTACAGAGCGCCAGACACACCATCAGATGAACTTTCAGCAATCCTAGAGGCAATATGCACAGTCAACCTCCTACACAAACAACTCATAATACTTGGAGACTTCAATCTCAGATCTACTAGCAGAAAAGAGGCAGAAGCCTTCCTATCAGCTCTGGACTCCCTCCAATTCACCCAACTCATCAACACCCCCACCCACAACCTTGAACACCCCCCCGACCTAATCTTTGCTCCAAACAACTTAAAGGAAGGAAGCCTCATCTCAGGGCCATACATCACACCGGTACCCTGGTCAGACCACCACCTAATAAAGATTAAACTACAAGTAACAGACTCAAAAAAGGCAAAACGACCCACCCCCAACCAGGAGATTCAAAAGCTTCAGTAAGGAACAGTTCACACAAGACACGCAACTATTCCTCAATGCCGAAACAATGGACATAAATGAGCAAATCTCCAAATGGAACGACATCATTTCATCTGCCACCAGACCACCCACCCGCAGAACACAACAATCACACAGCACAAAACCCTGCTTCACTCCATGGTACTCCAAGGATATACGAATAGCAAAGAGAGCACTAAGACGACTTGAACGTCGATGGAGACGCAACAAATCAACATCCCTACAGGAACAATACCAGACAAAACAAAAGGAATATAACAACCTCATCAACCAGCAGAAGAAAGAATACCATACTAACCTTATCATGAAGTCCACTAACAAACCCCGTGAACTCTACGAAATCGTAAAGAACCTCACCAAGGAACCCTCCAACAGAAACAAACAACAAATAGACCCACAGATCTTCACTGACCACCTCAAGAACAAATTCACTGCAACACCCAAGAACAGCAGCGCGTCAGTGAAATACAAGACATCCGAACCTGACCAGAGCTGGGGCACATTCGACATCCCATCGAATGAACAACTCTCCAAGATCATCACTGACCTCAACACCAGCACCGACCCTACAGATCCCTGCCCAGTAGCCTGGATCAAAGCAACGAAAAAGGAACTAATACCAGTCGTACGGAAAATAGTAGATAACTCCCTCTCCAAGGGAACAATGCCAAACTCCCTGAAGCTAGCCACAATACGTCCAATCCCCAAGAAAACCACCCTGGCTAAAACTGACCCAGCCGCCTACAGACCCATATCAAGCTTACCATTCCTGTTCAAGATCATCGAGAAAACAGTCCAACACCAGCTCCAACAACACATCAACATCTACAATCCACTGGACCCCAATCAACAGTTTTCGACCCAGACATGGGGTTGAAATCATACTGATCCGGCTATTCGACAGCCTTTTGAGGACAACTGACAACACCAGAATGGGCGTCATCATGATATTCCTAGATATCTCCTCAGCTTTCGACACTGTCTGCCACACAACCCTACTAAACAGACTACAGGAGGCAGGCCAACACAGTACTACTCTGAGCTGGTTTACATCTTACCTCACCAACAGACAACTACAAGTCAAGTGTGGAACAAAGACCTCTCAACCGTTCAGACCCACTCAAGGAGTCCCACAAGGCTCAGCTCTCTCCGCTCTGCTATTTAACATCTACGTACAACCCATATGCACCATCATCAAGGACCACAAGATTCAATACACCATATACGCAGATGACATAATGATATACACACCAATCAAACTGCACAACCCAGACTACTCCAACATAGCCAACTGCTTCCAACAAATGGCAACCTGGCTGCAAGAAACAACCTATCAATAAATTACAACAAAACCGAAGCTCTATTCATCACAAGAAACCGGACATTCTCACCATCGGCCACCATCAACCTAAACACCACCATCATACCGGTAAGACAAGAAATAAAATACCTGGGAGTAACGCTCGATGAGGACCTCAACCTCCAGTCCCACATTGCAAAAATAACAAAGAGCGTTTACATCAAAATGAGGACAGTCAGAAGGCTCAAACCCATCCTCGCCCATGAACACTTCCGAACAGTCTGTCAAGCCATCATCACTCCAACCCTAGACTATTGTAATCACATCTACCAAGGACTACCTAAAAAGACAATAAAACCACTACAGCTAGCACAAAACACAGCCGCACGACTCATGACAGATCACACAATTCATGATCACATCACCCCCATACTGTACCACCTACACTGGCTCCCAATCAGCTCCAGAATCCAATTCAAAGTACTTCTACACATATTTAAAATAATACACAACCTATCAGCAGACAGCCTACGCCCTCTCATAAAAACCGATAACAGGAGACCAAAAAGAAAAACACCATCAGAACACCAAAAGAATTTGCTAAAACAAGGCTGGCCACATCAAGGAGGGCACTCTCCCTGGCAGCACCCGCTATATGGAACTCTCTCCCAGACCACATAAGATCAACCAAGAACCTCAAGGACTTCAGAAAACTTCTTAAGACTGATCTATTTACAGTACATTTCAAGGACCTCACATAAACTTTCTACCTCAAGACATTACAGGATCACGATCCTACCCCCAAGATATTACAGAATCTCAATCCTAGCACGCCTCTCAAACAGCCCCATTTTGTATATATGTATATAGCTCATTATGTAAATAGTTCACCGATATAATCTAACGCACTGCCCCACACACTACACTTCTCAGTTCTCACACTGCATGCTACAAACCACACTATTATTGATTTTGAATGATGTGCCACACCGCCTTGATTTAATGATAAGGCGGTATACTAAATCCGTCTAAATAAATAAATAAACCTGCCTGGGATATTGGGGGGTTGGGGACCCCTCAGAAGCAGGAAGGCTAAGCTCTCTAGGAAGGAGTCAAAGCCCTTAAGAGGGCTGAACCTGCAGAGCTGGTTGGGCTCTGGGGCCTTTTGGTTTCTTTTGCTGTCTAGTTTGTCCCTTTTTATTTATTTATTTATTTATTTAACAGTATTTCTAAACCGCCTTATCTTATTAATCAAGGTGGTATCACAGCAAACAATCGGGTAAAGTGAGTGTGTTATACATGCAGTGAGGGTGAAACTTAGTTGGGTGTATGTTGAATTGTGTGCGAGATTAGTTTGAGCTATGTACAGTGTGAGCTATATACAGTGGGGCTATAAAACATTTTCTATACATACAGTGTTAGGAGGTATCATGTGCTGTTATGCATTCTCTGAGGTTATGTGATGTGTCCATAGTGTTCTATGAACAGCATGGTCTTCAGCTGTTTTCTAAAGTCTTTGAGGTCTGTAGTTGCCCTTAAATTGTCCGGTAGTTTGTTCCATATTGTTGGAGCAGCCATGGAGAGTGCTCTGTCTGTTGTGTCCTTGCGTGTGTGTTTGTATTCACTTGGGGTGCTGACTCGGTTGTGTGTTTGTTTTCTTCTAGGACGTGTGCTGGTGTCTGGTTGTATGAGGGTGTGCAGGCTGTTGGCTGATGTGTGCTGATTTATCTTAAATAGGTTTATGATAGTTTTGTATCTGATGCGTGCACTGATTGGGAGCCAGTGTAAGTCCTTCAAGGTAGGTGTGATGTGCTCCTGTCTTGCAGTTCCGGATATTATTCGTGCTGCAGTGTTTTGTGCCAGTTGGAGTGGCTTGAGGGCTTGTTTCGGTAGTCCAAGGTATATCGGATTGCAGAAGTCCAGAAGTGGGGTTATCAGTGCTTGACAGACGGTACGGAAGTGTTCAGGGGCGAGGAGTGGTTTCAGTCTCCTGATGATTCGCATCTTATAGTAGGCTTTTTGGATTGTTTTGTCTATGTGTGGCTTGAGATTGAGTTTCTTGTCCAGAGTAACTCCGAGGTATCTCACTTCTGATCTTATCGGTATAGTAGTGCTTTGCATCTTTATATTTGGTGGGTGTATGAAGCTTTGGTTCCGAGTGATGATTAAAGCTTCGGTCTTGCTGTAGTTGATTGCGAGGTTGTTGTTTTGACACCAACTTGTCATTTGGGTAAGGCAGTCTGTTATCTTAGAGAAGTCCGAGTTGTCGATTGATATCGGGGTGTATATCATGATGTCGTCTGCATATATTGTGTATTGAATGTTGTTCTCTTTCATGATGTTGCATATTGGTTGGATGTAGATGTTAAATAGGAGTGCTGAGAGTGCGGATCCTTGAGGTACTCCTTGACGGACATTTATGGGTCGGGAGGTGTTGTGTCCCACCTTGACCTGTAGCTGTCTTTCGGTTAGGTATGAATGGAACCATTTTAATGTGATACCGTGTATACCAGTGTTCTTTAGTCTTTCCAGGAGCGTGTTGTGGTCCACTGTGTCGAAGGCTGAGGAGATGTCGATGAAGATCATTATGATTCCATTCCTGGTGTTGTCAATTATTCTTAGGATGCTGTCGAAGAGGTAGATTAGTAACGTTTCGACTCCATGGTTGGGACGAAGGCCGTGTTGGTTGTCATCAAGTGTTTTATGTTTGTCGATGTGTTCCTGTAGTTGTAAGTTGAACCGTTTTTTCGATGACTTTTGCCAGGAAGGGTATGCTGGAGATTGGTCGGTATGCTGCTGGATCTTTTTTGTCGAGAGTTGTTTTCTTTGTGATTGGTCTTACTGAGGCGAGCTTTAGTTGCTTTGGCATGAGACCTTGAGTGAGTGAGTTGTGTACCATGTTGTGTATGGTGTGGATGAAGCTTGATTTGGTTGCTTTGACCCATGACACTGGGCACGGGTCTGTAGGAGCAGTGCTTGTGTTGATTGTGGAGATGATGTGGGATAGCTGCTCTGTTGAGGGTGAGTAGAATGTGCCCCAGGTTTTGGTGTGTACGTCTGTCCTGGTGGTCATGCTGGGTGTTGTTCGCTCTGTGGAGTGAAATTTGTCTTTGATGTGGTCGGCGAATTCCTGTGGATCTACTTGTACTTCCCCTTCTGTTGTTTGCTCTTTTGGGCAACCTGACCCTGAGATTGACTCTGCTGGGTATAGGAAGGATAAAATTTCCTACTATAAGACTTCTTTTTGGCTGGAGTGGCTGTAGATTGACAATCAACAGTAGTATTGTCAGCATCTAACTCATTAGCCTTTTCCTGCCAGTTCTTGCCAAAGAGATTCTCTCCCGTGCAAGGAATGTTGCCTAACTTGTCCTGTACCCAAGTCTCCAAGTCTGATGCCTGAAGCCAGGCAATCTGTCCTGCGCCAATGGCAATAGCAGAGGTTCTGCTGATGCATCCAAAGCAGTCAAAGGCTGCACAATTTACAAACTTGGAGACATCTTGAGCATGCTTAACTAGAGCAAGAAAGTCTTGTCATCTGAGAGAAATGGGCTCATAAGCTCCAAATCTCCTGTAACTTCCTTGAGGAACATTCCCATATACAGTATATATGAACTGATCCTAGCTGAAAGCATGGAAGCCTGAAAGGTTTGGCGCCCAAAAGCGTCCAGAGTCCTGCATTCACGACCTGGAGGATTGGATACATGCCTCTCTGCACTTTACATGCATGGCTGACTCCACCACCATTGAATGGTGTGGCAGCTGAGTCTTTTGAAATCCAGGACATGGCGGAACTCGATACATAGTATCAAGTCTCCTAGAGTGAGGAGATGTAGTTAGAGGTGTCTCCCACATTCTGAGCATCAAGTTATGCAGAATTTCATGGATGGGCAGAGAGGCTACCTCTTTTGGAGCTTTAGGATATTGGAGAATTTCCAATTCCTTTACTCTGGGTTCCTCTTCAGGAGCCACCGTGATTGAAAGGCCCTTGGCCATATCATGAATAAAATCCTGACAAGACATGTCCTCTGGAGGTGACATTATGCGTTGGGGAGAGGGGTCCTCTGGGAGAAACCCTCTGGTACCAGCAGAATTGTCAGAGCCTTCGGAATCGGAGGATTCGAAGTATGCCTGACCATGATGCTCATGGCAAAGCACGGTCCCGGTATCGATCAAAGTCGGTACCGAGTTGATCCAGTACCGATCTGTCGATTCCAGCCAAAGATGGCGTGGGAAGAATTCCCACCGGGGCCGGTACCGGTGTAGGTACCGGTATCAATGTCGATGTTGGTACCGGTGCCCATTGGACTAACAGTACCGCAGCTGAGAGAAGAGCTGCGATGCTGCGTTCGATAGCGAGGAACCTCTGGTCTATCGACGCTGCCGATACCTGGGTATCGGTACTGGTGAAAATGGGCGGAACCCCTGAGCATGGTACAGGTAGTTTTTGCGAGGTCGGGGCCTCGAGAACATCCTGGAGCCCCATTGATGCTTTGGAAGCCGAAGCCGCCCGCCAGGGCTGCTTTGCTGGTGTGGTTCCCTCAAGGGCAATGCCAATGGCCTCTCGATGCTTAGCAGATCTACCCTTTGAGGACCAGCTTTTATGTTTAGTTACCTGAGATCCATGGGAGGAAGAGGAGGCCCTTGAAGATGTCGATGCAATGGATCTGGCATCCGAAGAAAAGAGGGTACCGAGCTTTGCTGCCCGGTTCTGTCTTCCTATCTTAGTCATCCCCATACAGGAGAGACATTCAGATGGAGAATGTTCAGGCCCTAAACATTTAAGACTCCAATTATGGGTGTCAGTGACAGAAATAGTACCGCCACAATTAGTACATTTTTTGAAACCACTAGTTGTTTTTTCCATGTTTTAGGAATATGGGGCCTAGTGCCCAAAATGGCACCTAGCACCAAAAAAGAAAAGCTTCTGAAGAGAAACAGCTTAAACTATAAGGGCTTTCTTTTTTTTTTTGGAAAAGAAAAGAAAAGAACCGTCGGTACCGGTAAGCGTCGTGCGGCAGGCAAACACGACCAGAAGAAAACAATTTTAAAGACAAAATTTTCTGCGGTGACAGGGTATGGATTCTGTCGGCTCCACAGAAAACAAAGAACTGAAGAGGGACAGTTGGAAAGGCGGGAAGGCAGCACGCATGTGCTGAGGGATGCTCCCAAAAGCGTTCCTATTGGACGCTGGGGAGAGTTCCCGCGCAGGCTCCGTCAGTACCGACGATACCCATATGTGAAGACTACATTCCTGCTTGTTCCTGGAGATATATGACCTCTATAAATAAACAAAGCAACATATAAAAAATGTAAAACACAATAAATAAATAAGTAAAACAATTATAAAACATACATTTAAAAAAGTATGCATGATGATAATGAAGAAATAACCTAATATTGCAAAACAAACAAATATAAAAGGCATGCTGAACATAAATAGACATACACGTCTTCATTATAATGTTGAAAATCAAGTCCGGTGATGGAAACATCTAAAATTGAACCATACATTCCACATGCAGATCTATTCACACCATAGGAGACTATTATAAATGAAGAAAAAAGTGAAGAAAAAACTGAGTGCCAAACTATAAAAAAACCCCATTGGGAACAAAACTAGAGCATACATGTGCAAAATGTAATAACGAAGTGACTGAAAATACCAGGAGCGATATATGAGCAAATGGGAATGCAGTTACTCACCAGCAGAGGATTGTCATCACATACAAATAAAACACCTAGGTGTAAACAAATGTATATAGAATATAATATTATTTTTAACAATGCAAGCCAACTTACATGCACTCAGTAATTGTTTTGTGTCCTCAGGATGGCTTCATAGGCAAACTCCGTGGTAAATTAAAAAATAAGATATCCCTTAGAGAACCCGAATAACTTGTCAGATGCATTTGCGATCGTACCAGAGACAGATATAGTTCATTGTTGTTAAGTGCCGTTGAGTCTGTGTAGACTCCTGGAGACCCACTGGATAGCCGACCTAAACTTTGTTCAGTCTTCAGCCAAGCGGTTCATTGTAGACAGAGTGGTTTCAATAGCTGCTGTTATTATACTGATCCATCTCATTGCTGGCCTTCCTTTTTTTTTTTTTTTTTTAGTGACCTTCTACCTTACCAAGCATATCTTTCTCCAATGATCTCTTTTCTTCGCATGATGTGTCCAAAGTATGAAAGTTGACATTTTGTCAGGCTGGTCAGTTTTATTGATAAGCCTCCTATGAGGAACAGTATCAAAGGCTTTGTTGAAATCTAGGCAGATCACATCCATCACATGCCCTTGATCTAGTACTCTGCTCACCCAGTCAAAAAACTATTTAAAGTTGTTAAAACCCAAGAGGATTGTGGAAAATTGCAAGAGGATCTTGATAAATTAGAAGACTGGGCATCAAAATGGCAGATGAAATTTAATGTGGACAAGTGCAAAGTTATGCACCAAGGGAAGAACAACCCAAACTATGGTTATACAATGCAAGGTTCCACATTAGGAACCACCACCGAGGAAAAAGATTTAGGCGTCATTGTGGATAACATGTTAAAACCCTTGGCCCAGTGTGCAGCGGCAGCCAAGAGAGCAAATAGAATGCTAGGTATGATAAGGAAAGGAAAGGAAAATAAAACAAAAGATATTATAATGCCTCTATATCGTTCCATGGTGAGACCGCACCTTGAATATTGTGTGCAATTCTGGTCGCCGTATCTTAAAAAGGATATAGAGTTATTAGAAAAGGTTCAAAGAAGAGCCACCAAAATGGTAAAGGGGATGGAAGGATACTCCAATGAAGAAAGGCTAAAAAGGTTAGGGCTCTTTAACCTGGAAAAAAGACGGCTGAGGGGAGATATGATAGAAGTCTATAAATTAATGAACGGAGTGGAACGGGTAAACGTAGATCGATTGTTTACGTTATCAGAATATAGAAAGACTAGGGGACATGCAATGAAGCTACAGGGCAAATTATTTAAGACTAATAAAAGAAAATATTTTTTCACTCAACGTGTAATCAAACTCTGGAATTTGTTACCGGAGGATGTAGTAAAGGCTGTTAGTGTAGCTGGGTTTAAAAAAGGTTTGGACAAGTTCCTGGAGGAAAGGTCCATAAACCATTATTAAGAAGGGACCCAGGATATCAATGCTTGACCCAGTACAAGCATTGCGGAACCTGTGTCTTTTGGGGAAACTGCTAGGTACGTATGACCTAGATTGGCAACTGTTGGAAACAGGATACTGGGCTTGATGGACCTTGGTCTGACCCAGTATGGTATATCTTATGTTCTTAACCTGTTAAGTTTCGAGAAAGTCCACTATTATTTCTTTCAGGAGCACCTCCATTATTTTTCCCAACAGAGGTAAGGCTTACTGCCCTGTAGTTTGCCACGTCTTACCATGTTTGTGAAGAGGTACCACACTGGTCCTTTTCTAGTCCTGCGGAACTTCTCCCGTCTCCAAGGATCTATTAAACATCCTTTAAAGGCCCTGCAAGAACCTCTGAGCTCTTTCAATATCCTGGGATGTATCCAATCCGGTCCCATGGTTTTGTCCACTTTCAGTTTTGCAAACTGTTCAAGCACATCATCTTCTGTGAATGGTGTAGTATCTACCTCATTTCCACTTGTATAGCTGTCAATCACAAGTGGTGTTTCCCCAGGATTTTCTTTAGTAAAAAGAGACGTATTTGTTTAGCATTGAAAAAGCGAAAATGCTAAACAAATATTTTGGTTCTAAGGGACATTCTTATTTGACTGGGTGACCAGAGAACCAGATCAAGGGCATGCGATGGATGTGATCTACCTAGATTTCAGCAAAGCCTTTGATACTGTTTCTCATAGGAGGCTTATCAATAAACTGACCAGCCTGGGGATGGGTCCCAAGGTGGTGTGAACTGGATCAGAAATTAATTGACCGACAAACGACAGAAGGTGATGGTAAACTGAACTCTCAATGATGAAAGGAAGGTGATTAGTGGCGTGCCCCAGGGATCGGTCCTGGGGCTGATACTGTTCAATGTATTTCTGAATGATATTGCTGAAGGACTGAATGGAAAAGTGTCTTTTTACAGATGACACGAAAATTTGCAACAGTGTGGACTCCCCTGAGGGAATGGATAACATGAGGAAAGATCTGCAAAAGCTGGAAGAATGGTCTAATGCTTGGCAGTTAAGATTTAATGCGAAGTGGTGCAGTGTCATGCACTTGGGATTCAGAAATACAAGGGAACTGTACGAGACAGGGGGCAATAAGTTAGTGTGCACGGACCAGGAGAAGGACCTCCGAGTCAATGTTTCTGAGGATCTCAAAGTGGCGAAACAGAGTGACAAGGCAGTGGTCAAAGCCAGAAGGATGCTGGGTTGCATACAGAGAGGAATTACCAGAAAGGAGGCGGTACTAATGTCACTGTACAAGTGACTGGTGAGATCTTACTTGGAATATTGTGTTCAGTTTTGGAGACCATTTTTATTTATTTATTTATTTATTTGAACAGCTTTTATATACCGCTGCTTCCAAGGATCAGCAGCGGTTTACATTACAATAATCGAACAGGTACATAGAACTTTATGAACTATATTACATTATAACATGAATTGTGTAGAACATCATTAATGTATTACAATATAACAGGAACATTATTGAACTATATTACAATAAAAATATATTATATATGTATATGTAAGAAAAATTAATATCATGTTAAATATCATTTGCAGTTGTCGTTGTTCCAATTGTTGATATACATTTGGATAGTGTAAATAAATTCAGTTTATGGTGGTTGGGAAGTTATACCTGTTTCACCATTGGTATAGTGTTGTATGAATAGATGAGTTTTTAGATCTTTTCTGAATGTTAGTAGATCTTTAGTTTCTCTTAGTTGATCTGGAAGATTGTTCCACAGTATTGGAGCAACAAGGGAAAAGGCACTGTTACTTGTTGAGTGTTTTGTTTTCCTTATTATATCTGGGACTGCTAATGTATTAATGTTTTTTCTCTGTCTTATCCTATTATCGAGTGGGCTGTGAAGAAGAGTAGTTAAGTGTAATGGGGCAATATTATTAATTAATTTGAAAGTGGTTAACAGTATTTTGTATTGGATCCTACTGAATATGGGTAACCAGTGTAGTGTGTATAGAATAGGGGTAATATGATCAGATAGTTTGGCTTTAAATATAACTCTTGCTGTTACGTTTTGGGCCATTTGTAAGATTTTGATGTTCTTCTTAGTTATACCATGTAGTATGCTATTACAAAAATCGAAGTGTGGTGTAATCAAAGCTTGTGTGACGGTTCTAAAGTCTTCGTCTTGTAATAGTGGTCTTAGTTGTTGGATAGAGCGGAGTTTGTAATAGATTGTTTTTGTTAGTTTCTTGATGTGTGTTGTAAAACTGAGAGTTTTGTCAATGATAACCCCTAAATATTTTATTTCTTCTTTGATTGGAAGAGTCGTATTCAGGATTTTAATGTCAGATGGAGGAGTATATTTCGTGTTTTTTGTTGCAATCAGGATTTCCGTTTTTTTGATGTTAATAGCTAAGTTGTTTAAACGTAGCCATTCTTCAACTTCTGTAAGGCAGTTTATTAGATTGTTGTAATTTGGGTTATTTACGTTAAATTCAGAGAATAGTATAATGTCGTCTGCATATATATAATAATTAATCTTGTATTTTTTGAATATGGTACATATAGGCTGGAGGTATATGTTAAATAATAGAGCAGATAATGCAGAGCCTTGGGGTACACCTTGTTCTTGTGGGAAAGGGATGATGATGATTGATTAAGTTGAATATATTGAGAACGATCGGATATGTATGAATTAAACCAGTCTAAAGTAGTTTTCAGTAATCCTATCTGTTTAAGTCGTGAGATGAGTATGTTGTGATTAATGCTGTCAAATGCAGCTGATATGTCAAGGAAAACTAAAATGAAAGCTTGATTTGTATTGTCCAATCCTTTGTTAAGAGTGTCAAGAAGAGAAATGAGCAGGGTTTCAACACCATGAAAAGGGGCGAAAGCCGTATTGGTGTTCATCAAGTGGGGCAAAGGTGTCTATATGATCTTGTAACTGTAATTGTACGGCTTTTTCTATGATTTTAGTTAGGAAGGGGATGCTAGCTATCGGATGATAGGATGATGGGTCATTTACATTTAATGTCTTGTTTTTTTAGTATAGGGCGGATTGCAGATAGTTTTAGTTCTTTAGGTAAAACCCCTTGCAGTAGTGATTGATTCACTATATTTAGGATAAAGGGCGCTAGTTCCTGCTTTGTTTGTTTGATCCAGAGAACTGGACAGGGATCAAGTATGGATGTGGTTGTATTGATATTCGATATTATATTGAGTAGTTGTTTCTTATCTATTGGTTGGAAAGTATTCCAGGTGTGGTTATTAGAAGATGGAGTAGTATTGGAGGGTGTAAGTATCATTGTTGATTTGAGTTTGCTAGCAAAATAGTCTGCCATATCCTGTAGGTTAATTGAGGCTGATTATTGATTATCTAAGGGGGCTTTAGATAAAGATTTTACTATTTCAAACAATTCTCTAGGGCGATTAATGGCTTTATTTAGAATACTCGCATGGTATTGTTTTTTGGCATTGTTTGTTGCTGATCTGTAAGTGTTGAGAATTGTGAAGTATAGGTCTCGTAGGTCTGGTGTTTTTGTTTTTCGCCATTCCTTTTCAATTTTGCGAAGGTTTTTTTTTATGGAGGCTAGATCTGTTGTATACCATTTTTCTGAAGATCTAGTATGATATTTTTTTAGGGTATTATGTAACGGTTTAGATGCTGATTATATGGTTGTATTCCAAGTGGATGTAGCTTCATCGAGGTTATTTATGTCTGAGGATAATTGTGGAATGATTGAGTTGAGAAATTCTTCAGGTGAACATGCTCTAAATTTAGGTCCGTGAGGAATTCTAGGTTGATGGGAAGTGGTAGAAGGTGGTATATTAATAGAGAAGTTTATTATAAAGTGATCAGACCATGGGATTTGTGATATTATAGGGGGTGTGTATTCATGTGTTATGGTGAAGGACAAGGGGAGGAATACTAAGTCTAGAGTATTTCCTTTAGTATGAGTAGGTTGATTGATGATTTGTTGATAGCCCATATCTTCCATTGATTCTAGAACGATTGAGGATTGGTTATTATTGCAGGTTGCTAAGTTAAAGTCTCCCAAGATGATATAGGGTTTGTTTGTGGATGCTTTGCATGCTGTTTCTAGTATAGATGTTATGTTTTGAGTATCTGATGCAGGGGGTCTATAAAAAAGGCAGATTGCTAAGTTTTTGTTTTCTATCATTAGTATGTCTGTATTTTCATTAGTTTCAATAGTGGAGGTGGAACAATTCAAACTAGATTTTGCTAGTATCAGGACTCCACCACCTTTTCTTTGATTGCGGTTACAGGTGAATAGAGTATAACCTTTTATTTTTAATTGGTTAGTTAAGACTGTATCAGAGTTGTTTAGCCATGTCTCTGTTAGGCAGAGGTAGTCTGGGTTCTCATCATTGATGAGATCTATGATGATTGGAATTTTGTTCCTAACAGATCTTACATTTATGAGGATAATTTTCAGGTCTTGATTGGGCGAGTTCAGTTTTTTTATTTTATCATCTGTTTTTGTTTGTATGTTAATTAATCTTCTTATACGTGTATCTGAGTACCTGGATGCTGATGGGTTATATATGTGAGTGTGTGGTTTGTAGTTATTAATGTGTATTTGATTGATATGTAGTGGGGCAGTATGAAGGTGAACCATTCTAGCATATTGATAGGGTAGGTATTGCGATTGGTAGCATATTCCAGGAGAGATTAGTATGCTTATAGCAATACTTATAATATAAAGAAGCTGTGTAATGAACTGTGCAGGTTCCATTTTTTTTTTTTGCCTTGATTAATTTAAGTGGTGGTAAGGAAGTAAGTGGAAGTGTGAAAGATTTCTATTTTTAAATGGAGTGCAAATTAAGATAGGTGTTGGATGGAGAGTCTGTTTTATAGTTGAAAGGGGAAAGGAGTATTAGCACAGTGAGTATTGAAGAGTAATAATAGTTGTTGTGAGAAGTATTAAGAATAATGGTGGAGGCAAATGTTGACTGTGAGAATACTAATAATAAGATTGTTAATATATTAGCAACCGAAGTAGCAGATGGGAGAGTTCCGAAAATAGTGGAGAGAAAATGTTAACAATGTTGATAAGGTATTTGCAACAGTGTAGCTATATGGGAGAAGTACTGGCAACAGTGTACACAGATGAGCAACAGTGTAACCATATGGGGGAGGTACTGGCAACAGTAGAGTCAAAATGTTGCTTGAGAGGATGCTAGCATCAAAAGTGGCAATGTATTAACAACCAAGAGAATATTTCAGCAATATTTGTAATATTAGTAACATTGGTGACACATAGGTGAAATACTGGCAATAATCCTAGTAAAGAATACTAGCTCAATTATGGTGATATGTTAGAGAACAGTAAAAACAAGTATATTCACTATATGTAAGGTATACAGTGATTTAAGTGAATCTCTGATAGTGTTATGTTCTCACGTTTCTTATTTCTTGTGCACTTTTCATACTATAGTTATTGATGATGAAACTTACAGTCTGTTTAGTAGTGAGCTGGACTTGTCCATATCTGGTATATTGAAGCGTTTGAAGCTCTGGTGCTTTGTTTGTTGAATATTCGCTAGATAACAGTTTGTTTCTCGCCTACCGTGCCCCGCCTAAGGGCCATGCCAAAGGGCCCTCTTGCGAGGCCCTCAGGCGCGGGCACGCCTGCCGGCGACGCTTTTAAATTGAGCCGCTGTGTCCTCCCACAACCCCGATTGGGCTGGAGTGCAGGAGCGGGAATCTGATGCTCACCCTGTGCTCTACCCCGACCGGGGAGCTAACGAAGATGGCTGCTGGGTTTAAAGGGGGCTGTCTCCTGCCGGCGGCGCTTTTAAATTGAGCCGCTGTGTCCTCCCACAACCCCGATTGGGCTGGAATGCAGGAGCGGGAATCCGATGCTCACCCTGTGCTCTACCCCGACCGGGGAGCTAACGAAGATGGCTGCTGGGTTTAAAAGACCATATCTCACAAAGGATATAAAGACTGGAAATGGTTCAGAGGATGGCGACCAAAATGATTTGGAGCCTGTGCCAGAAGGTTGTGCAAGAGAACGATCAGGTGTTCTGGTATACCCATGCCCAGAGTCAAAAGCCTTGTTGTAGTCAAAGCACATATGGATATCCTTTTGGTATTCTTTTGTCTTTTCAAGGATCCATCTCTCATCCGCGATAATGTCTCTTGTTCCTCGCCCTCTCCTGAACCCTGCTTGCACTTCAGGCAGTTCTCATCCAGGTATGGTTATAGTCTCTGCTGAATAATCTTGAGTAGAATCTTGCTGGCATGTGGGATCAGAGCGATTGTGTGATAATTTCCACAGTCAGTCGGGTCACCTTTCTTCAGTATTGGTATAAACACAGATCTTTTCCAGTCGGCCATGAATTTGTCTTCCAAATTTCCTGGCAAAGCCTTGTAAGTATGGTAACAGCTTCATCCAATTGCACTTCAATGCGAATGCCATCAATGCCCGGTGCTTTGTTCTTTGATAAAACTTTCAATGCTGCTTCGACGACTTCTTTCATCATCACCAATAGCTCCTGATCATAAGGTACAGGCTGAAACGACTGTTGGTCCACTTGATCTTTATGGGATGACGAAGCTGTATATTCTTTCCTCCTTTTCTTGATCTTCTCAGCATCATTCAACATGGATCCTTGAGCATTCCAATTCGAGTGGAATTTTTTCTTTAACTCTCGTAGATTTAGAAAAGCTGATCTTGTTCTTCCTTTAATAGTTTCTGATTCTATTTCCTTGCACGTGTCATTGTCTTGCTGCATGTTTGAAATCTCTGTTGAGTTCTGCAATTGCCTCTCTTTCTCCTCTGACTTTAGCTTCTCTGCGTTTCTGGGCAATTTTCAGGGTTTCTTCAGTAATCAATTTTGGCCGTTTTTGCTTTTTCACCTTATGTAGGGACTTCTCGCTTTCTTCCAACACAATCTTCTTTATGCCATCCCATAACTCTTCTGGAATTCTGTCATTTGTATCGAAAGCAGAAAATCTATTTTTCAGGCAGTCTTTAAATTCCAATGGTATATAAAGCACAGTTACTTACCTGTAACAGGTGATCTCTGGGAACAGCAGGAATTAGTCCTCACATATGGGTACGTCGGTACCGACGGAGCCTGCGCGGGAAAGCTCCCCAGCCTCCTAGAATGGAAGCCTTTGGGACCTCCCACTGCACATGCGCACTGCCTTCCCGCCTTCCTGAACAGCTCTCCTCAGTTTCGAGTTTATAGCTGAGTCAATAGAGAGAGGACAGGAAGATAGATAGATAAAAGATACAACTCCTAGGGGAGGTGGGTGGGTTGTGAGGACTAATTCCTGCTGTTCCCAGAGATCACCTGTTACAGGTAAGTAACTGTGCTATCTCCAGGAACAAGCAGGAATAAGTCCTCACATATGGGGACTCCCTAGCTTAGATGCATGGGATCCCCTGTCAAGGTTCGCCATCTTCGTATGGATCTCAGGCATCCATCCTGGGAAGGTGGGCAGGAGTTGTCTAAGAATGGAACAGGTGTTTGAGGACAGCCTGGCCAAACAAGGCATCCCGGCGGGAGTCCTTGTCCAAACAGTAATGGGCTGTGAAGGTATGAACCGAGGCCCAGGTAGCGGCTCGACAGATCTGATCAATGGAAACAGAGTGCAGATGAGCCATAGAAGTTGCCATGGCTCTCACATTGTGAGCTGTGACATGGCCTTCCAGAGGAATGTTTTTACTCTGGTAAGCAAAGGAAATACACTGAGCAATCCAATTGGAAAGTGTACGCTTGGAGACTGGAAGTCCCAAATGTGAAGGATCAAAAGCCACGAAAAGTTGAGAAGACTTTCGATGTGGCTGAGTCCTATTAAGGTAAAAGGCTAGAGCTCTTTTACAATCCAGAGTATGAAGGTTCCTCTCTGCATTGGAGGCATGAGGAGCCGGAAAAAATACAGGTAGATATACCTCTTGATTAAGATGAAAAGGCGAGACCACTTTAGGCATAAAGTGGGGATTCGTCCTAAGGACCACCTTGTCATGATGAAATCTTGTATAAGGTGGATTAGCCACCAGAGCTTGCAGTTCGCTGATGCGACGAGCGGAAGTGACTGCAATTAGGAATAGTACCTTCCAGGAAAGAAATTTCAAGGAGGTAGAAAATAACGGCTCAAAAGGTGGCTTCATAAGCTGACCAAGCACTAGATTCAAATCCCATGCGACCGGGGGGGGTCTGATGGGAGGTTTAGTGAGGGTCAGGCCTCTCATGAATCTTGCAACAAGAGGGTGAGAGGAGATAGGTTGTCCATTTATAGGTTTCAGGGATGCTGAAATAGCACTTAAATGGACTCTTACAGAATTCGTCTTAAGGCCTGCATTGGAAAGATGCAGGAGATAGTCTAAGAGGGAATTCAAAGGAAGTGCCAGAGGGTCAAGGCCCTGCTGAGCACACCAAATGGAAAAACGTTTCCATTTGAAAGCATAAGACCGCCTCGTGGAAGGTTTCCTAGAGGCATGAAGGATATCTTTCACAGGTTGAGAAAGATTAAAGTCTTGAAGACTTAAGCCTTCAGTAACCAAGCTCGGAGATGTAGGGATTTGGGGTTTGGGTGCCACAAAGTCCCGTCCTCCTGAGACAGAAGGTCTGGTGCAGCTCCTAAGTCCAGGGAGGATCCCTGGGAGAGCTGTAGAAGCAGAGGGAACCACACTTGGCGTGGCCAGCGTGGAGCTATGAGGATCATAGAGCCGTGATCTCTCTGGAGTTTGAACAGAGTCTTGGGAATCAGCGGAATGGGTGGAAAGGCATATAGGAACGCCTGACCCCAATGGAGGAGAAAGGCGTCCGTGGCCTGAGCTTCCTGACACGGAGTCCTGGAACAGAACCGGGGAAGTTTGGCATTCCACGGACTTGCAAAGAGGTCTATGTCCGGGGTCCCCCATTCCTGAAAGATTCTGGTTATCTGGTCCACGTGTAGGGACCACTCGTGTGGCAGCAGAACTCGACTGAGCCTGTCTGCTCGAGTGTTTTGAACTCCTGGAAGGTACACTGCTAGCAGATGAATTTGGTGCTCTCTGGCGAAGGCCCATAATCTGAGAGCTTCGTTGCAAAGCGACAGAGAGCCCGTCCCTCCTTGTTTGTTTATGTAAAACATGGCCACCTGATTGTCTGTCTGAACCAGGACAGTCAGGTTGGCAAGGAGGGTATGGAAGACCTTGAGGGCAAGGTAAATTGCTCGCAGTTCCAGGAGGTTGATATGAAGGGTGGCCTCCTGTGGAGACCAAGTGCCCTGAGTGGAGAGAGTTAGCAGATGGGCTCCCCACCCCAATTGGGAGGCATCTGTTGTGAGGGTTGCTTGGGGTAGCAAGGGCTGAAAGGGAGCCCCCAACAACAGATTCTTGGTGGATATCCACCAATGGAGGGACCAAGACAGACGGTTTGAGGTTTGTATTTGGTCTGAGAGTGCTCCCGACGCCTGAGTCCACTGGGTGGCCAGGGTCCATTGAGCTGCTCTCATATGAAGACGAGCATAGGGCACCACATGTACTGTGGAGGCCATATGGCCCAGGAGGCGTAGCATTTCCCTGGCTGTCAAGTGAGTACTGGACTGGGCTTGGGAGGCCAAGCTCAGCAGACGCTGACCCCGAACCAGTGGAAGGTAGGCTCTTGCAGTGGTGGTGTCCAACCGGGCCCCTATGAATTCTAGAGACTGAGTAGGGCTGAGTTGAGACTTGGGAAGGTTTACCACCAGTCCCAGATACTGCAGAAGGTACCTTGTGCGGTCTAGGGAAATCTGGGCCTGCGACTGAGTTGGAGCTCGAATGAGCCAGTCGTCCAGATATGGGAATACGAAAATCCCCATGCTTCTGAGAAATGCGGCTACGACTGCCATGCCTTTGGTAAAGACTCTTGGGGCAGAGGCGAGACCGAAGGGAAGTACTCTGTATTGGTAATGACTTCCCCTGAACAGAAAGCGAAGATATTTTCTGTGGGAGGGATGGATGAGTAGATGTGTATACGCATCCTGCAGGTCTAGAGAACAAAGCCAGTCCTGACTCTGAAGGTATGGAAGGAGAATGCCCAAAGAGAGCATTTTGAATTTCTCCTTGTACAGAAATTTGTTCAATTCTCTCAGATCTAGGATTGGTCTGAATCCCCCTGTCTTCTTTGGAATGAGAAAATAGGGGGAGTAGAAACCTGACCCCTGTTGATGAAGAGGAACCTCTTCTATGGCCCCTTGGGCAAGCAGAGAAGAGATCTCCTGATCCAACAGGGCTAGGAGAGGAGATGGAGAATTGAAGGGTCTCACCATGTGATGAGGAGGAAGGCTGGAGAAATGAAGTTTGTAACCCTCTCGGATGATAGAGAGGGTCCATTGCTCTGTTGTGATCTGTTCCCATCTGGGAGCAAAGTGAGCTAACCTTCCAGGTATGGTGAGAGGTTCTGGTTGGTCCAGAACCAGGAATGGCAAGTTCTCTAGGGGCAAGTCAAAACCCCTGAGGGGGTGGAGCCTGTTGAGCTGCAGTAGCTGCTGCAGGCTTTGCTCTTGCTTGTTTCGTTTGCTGACGTTTAGCCGCAAAACGAGGTTGAGAAGATTGCTGGCCAGTATTGGAAGCATATCTGGCCTTCTTATAATAAGGCCTCTTGAAAGACTTCTTCTTAGTGGGAGTAGAAGTGGACTTAGAAAGTCTCTCTAAGGTGGCATTTTCAGCGTCCATTTGAGTGGCCTTAACCTGCCACTCTGCACCGAATAAGTTCTCACCTGTACAGGGCAGATTCCGTAAGCCATCTAGAACCCAGGGTTCCAGATCAGAAGCCTGGAGCCAGGCCAGACGTCTGGCTGCGATAGCAATGCCAGAAGCTCTGCTGGCTCCTTCGAAGGAATCAAAGGCAGCTCTGTTGGAGAACTTAGAAACATCTAAAAGTTGTTTCACAACAGAAAGGAAGTCCTCCTGTTTATCCTCAGGGATAAGGGAGGCAAAATGCCGCACTTTCTTGGCAAGTTCCCCTAGGAACATGCCCATATAGAGGCTGTAGGAATTAATCCTGGCTATAAGCATACTAGCCTGGAAGATTTTCCTACCAAAAGAGTCCAGTGTCTTACATTCCCTTCCTGGAGGTGTAGAAGAGTGCCTTTTAGTACTCTTGATCTTTTTCATTGCAGACTTTACCACAATGGAGTGGTGAGGCAATTGAGTTTTCTGAAAACCAGGAGAAGGAGGGACCCGATACATGGTGTCCAACCTACGGGAATAAGGAGACAGAGTTAAAGGGTTCTCCCAGAAATCCATCAATTGTTCCTGAAGGATTTCATGGATAGGCAGAGTAACTGCTTCTTTAGGAGACTTAGAGTATCCTAAAATATCCAATCTTTTTGACCTTGGTTCCCTTTCAGAGGAGGTAGTGATAGAAAGGCCTTTAGCCATTTCTAAAATAAAGTCCTGAAAGGACAAATCCTCTGGAGGAGACATTCTCCTTTTTGGAGAAGAAGGTTCCTCAGGAAGGTCAAGGGAGAGCTCTGCAGACTCATCAGAGGAGACAAAATCCTCAGAGGAATCGGTGTATTCTCTAGTTTCCTCCAACGCACGATACGCATACCGATCGGTATCGACATCGGGCGTACCGGGTATGGAAGCGGTATGGAGCGAAAGCCCATACGGTACCGATTTGCGTTTAGAAGAGGAAGGCCTGGGTTCCGGCATGGCGGACCATACCGGAACCGGGCCCGGAACCGCTGGAAGCGGTACCGATGGCGTTGCAGCTTTAATGAAAGCCATGACGGCCTGCTGCATGGATTGGACAGTATTGCCCATAGACGCCACGGCTGCCTGGATGTCGGTACCGGTATGGGCCGGTACCCCAGAGCAGTCCAACAGGTGATCTGTCGAGGCCGTGCCATCGATGTCAACCTGTAGCCCCTGTATTGGCGTTTTGGAAGGTAGGGCTTCCCGCCGGGGCTGTTTGGCTGGGGCAGGGTCCTCAAAACTAAGAGCCTCTCGATGCTTTGAAGGAGATTTGCTCTTTGAGGACTTGCCCACAGAAGGTTTGGTTACCTGAGATCCATCCGGGGATGATGACCGGGATGACTGTGATGTTGGATTCTCTGAAGCAAACAGCACATGGAATTTGTTGGCCCGGTTCTGCAGCCCACGCTTAGACATTTGGGAGCAGGAAGGGCAGTCCGGAATGGAGTGGTCAGGCCCCAAACATTTAAGACACCATTCATGGGTGTCTGTGACTGATATTACAGCAGTACACTTGGTACACTTCTTAAAGCCAGGGGCTGGCTTCTCCATGTGGAGAATTAAAGTAGGCCTGAAGGCCTAACTGAAGTGACCAAGTGCTGAAAAAATAATAAAAGAAAAGAAAATAATTTTTTTTAGAAAGAAAAAGGAAGACCGGCGATACCGGTATCGGTATGGGAAGGCAGGTACGCGGTCTAAAGAAACAAAACAAAAAACTACAATTTCTTCAGCGGTGACAGGATACACGACCTGCTGGCTCCGCGGAAAAAGAGAAACTGAGGAGAGCTGTTCAGGAAGGCGGGAAGGCAGTGCGCATGTGCAGTGGGAGGTCCCAAAGGCTTCCATTCTAGGAGGCTGGGGAGCTTTCCCGCGCAGGCTCCGTCGGTACCGACGTACCCATATGTGAGGACTTATTCCTGCTTGTTCCTGGAGATACAGCGCCCGTATTTTCTGTGTATTGTAGAGTGGTATCTCTATACCAGGATTTCAAATAGGGGTTTAAAAATGAAGGGCTTTCGAACTTCTATAGCCCATTATTTTGCCTTTCTTTCCATGCACTAACACAATTGTTAGTGCATGGAAATAAATTGTTTTAATTTAAAACCATGTGGTTACACTGTGTATTAGCACTATGAAGATGGAAGCTTTTTAGATAGTTTGAGATCCTTGAAGGTGACTTTTTATCATATATATATATTATCTCTCGAGGGATGTTACCTCTTTTTTTTTTTTTTTAAGTTTACTAACAGCAGACAATCCATCAAATGACGTCCTAACCAGGCATATTAGTCTTTGTAACATAATGATATAAAATCATTCATAAGTTCTAAACAATGCCCACATCTATTGCTAGTTTTGTACAATATTTCTTATATATCTTTTAGAAGTGGGCATGCAACCCATCTGGTTTTACCTTGCATGGGATGATTTATCACTCATACATTGGGCTATGATTGCAGAGTTTAAATGATTTTACCAAGTGGTGCTGGATTTTCTTTTTAGCATTAGTTTTCTTTTATTGTTATAGATTACTTTTGAAGTGTTACGTTTTCCATTATACAACTTGTATTTTTGGTTCCCTGCTTGATGAACAGCATTGCTTCACTCCCCGATGACTAGTCTTATACATGCACCATGACATCACTGAAATCTCGTCTTATATTTGGCACCACAACAGGTGTCTAGCCCTTTTATTTATTTATTTTAGTTTCTTATATACCGCACTATTTAGTATCAGCACGGTTTACATGGAACAACGAACCGTAATGAACAAACGTTTTATTTTAGACACACCGAGCACCCGTGGGTAAGCCAAGCATTGTTCTTTGCGTTTGACACTTTGGTGACAAAATCTGATAATTTATGTTTAGCACTATTATGGGGCATTAAACTATATCTGTCTCTGGTACGATTGCAAATGCATCTGATAAGTTATTCGGGTTCTCTAAGGGATATTTTTATTTTTTAATTTACCACACAAGTTCTGCTGTCTCTCCTCAGGTTGGCTTCATGAGCTATTACTGAGTGCATGGAAGTTGGCTTGTATTGTTGAAAAGAATGTTATATTTTATATACTTTTGTTTACACCTAGGTGTTTTTTTTTTGTGGTGACAGTCCTCTACTGGTGAGTAACTGCATTCTCATTTGCTCATACATCGCTCCTGGTATTTTCAGTCACTTGGTTATTAAATTTTGCACATGTATGCTCTGGTTTTGTTCCCAATGTTTTTTTATGGTTTGACAGTTTTTTTTTCTTCACTTTTTTCTTCATTTATAATAGTCTCCTATGGTGTGCAAAGCTCTGCATGTGGAATGTATGGCTCAAATTTAGATGTTTCCATCACCTGACTTGATTTTCAACCTTATAATGAAGACCTGTGTATGTCTATGTTCAGGATGCCTTTTATATTTATGTTTATTTTGCAATATTAGATTATTCCTTCGTTATCATCATTAATACTTTTTTATATGTATATTTTATATAATCGCTTTAGTTATTTATTTATTGTGTTTTTACATTTTTATATATTGCTTTGTAATTTATTTATAGAGGTCATATTTCCCTGAAGGCGGCCTCCTGGCCGAAACATATATCGGATTGACCTTATGTTTGACTGAATAAAGTAGTCCTTCCACGGGGAAATGTGTCCTACTCTGTTCTTGATGGGCAGGAGACCTCTCTTGAAACACGCTACTAGCGGATATAAGGAGATGGGCTGTCCCTCTAGTAGGTGGTGAGAGGCCACAAAAGCACTGAGATGGACTCTCAATGAGTTGGTCTTTAGACTTGTCGAGGACAGGGTAGAGGATACACTGGAGGAGTGACTGCACTGGAGCGGAAAAAGGATCGATATCTTTTTGGGAACAGAGAATCTACGCCACTGGAAAGTGTATGAATGTCTGGGTGGAGGGCTTTCTGGAAGTACGTAGAATTTCATTAACCTCTTGAGGAAGGTCAATGGCCCTGCAATACTATGCTCTCAGCAGCCAAGCTGTGAGGTGGAGAGACTGTGGATTGGGATGGAGCAGTGAGCTGTTGTCCCGGGAGAGGAGATCGGGCGCAGATCCAAATCGGAGAAGCTGAGTTTGAGTTAGACATAGTAAGAGTGGAAACCACAGTTGCCGCAGCTAGTGAGGGGCTATAAGCAACATGAAGCCCTTGTCGGACTGAAGCTTGAAAAGCGTCTTGGGAATGAGGGGTATGGGAGAGAAAGTATAGAGCAGACCCTGACCCTAGTGTAGGTCAAAGGCATCCACCTGTTAGTTGCTGGATGTTGGAGTCCTTGTGCAGAAGCAAGGAAGCTTGGCATTCTGAGTAGCAGCAAACAGATCTATGTCTGGAGTTCCCCAGGTATGGAAGATATAAGGAAACTGTGTCCGGATGGAGAGACCATGTGTGGGGAAGAAGGATGCAACTCAGGTTATCCGTGAAGACATTAGACTCCCCAGGGAGATACACCACTCAGAGATGTATTTGATGAAAGATGGCAAAGGACCACTGGTGAATTGTTTCTTCAGAGGGACCATGAGCCTGTTCCTCCCTGTTTATTCACATAGAACATAGCTACCAGATTGTCTGTTCTGACTAGGAATTGTTGTGCCCTAAGGTGGTGTTGAAACACTTGGGAGGACATTTGAGATGGCATGAAGTTCCAACAGATTTATTTGGAGGTGTGGCTCATGCATTGTCCAGAACCCCTGTGTAGACAGGCCACCCAGGTGTGCTCCCCAACCCAACTTTGAGGCATCTGTTGTAAGGGTGCACTGAAGTGAAGGCATCTAAAAAGGTGACCCTATGAGCAGATTTTCTGGAGACCACCACCACAGGAGGGATGTTGATAGAGGGGCAGAGACTTTGATCCTGTCCCTTAGATGGCCCAAGGCCTGCCTCCATTGAGAGGCAAGAGTCCATTGGGCTGTGAACATATGTAAGCGGGCATAGGGAACCATGTACTGTAGAGGCCATGTGCCCCAGGAACTGCAACATTTTGCTGGTAGTCAGATGGTTCCGTTGGAGAATCTGGGACGTTAGTTCGATTTGACAGGCACAGAGGGGCTGGAGCAGGAATGCCCTGGACTGTTGGTTGTCCAGTAGGGCTCTGATGACCTCTAGCTTTTGAGATGGAGCGAGCTGGGATTTTGGGAAGTTTATGACAAATCTCAAGTATTGTAGTACCGTGATGATACGATGCAAGGAAAGTTGCACCTCTATGAGGTGTCTGCTTTTATGAGACAGTCATCTAAGGGAAGATAAATATCCCCAGAGACCTTAGATATGTAGCTACAACCGCCATGTACTTTGTGAAGACTCTTGAGGCAGAGGAGAATCTGAAGGGAAGTACTCTCTATTGATAATGTGCTTCCTGAAAGGTGAAGTGTAGATATTTCCTGTGTCCTGGATGGATGAGAAAGTAGTTACTCGCCTGTAACAGGTGTTCTCCAGGAGCAGCAGGCATCAGTCCTCACATGTGGGTGACATCGACGTCGATGGAGCCCCTGCGGAGCATTTCCCTAGCTTTCTATGAAAGCCTTTGGGAATACTGCACGCATGCGCGGTCCCCTTCCCGCCTAAAGGTGCCATCTTGCTCAGTCGAATGACATAGCTAAAAAACAGCACACAAAAATGAAAAAAATAAATTATGTACAACTGCAACTCCCAGGGGAGGAGGGAGGGTTGTGAGGACTGATTCCTGCTGCTCCTGGAGAACACCTGTTACAGGTGAGTAACTACTCTTTCTCCAGGACCAAGCAGGAAGTCAGTCCTCACATATGAGTGACTCCCTAGCTCTGGGCTACCAGGAACCCAGGCTGAACAAGAGAACTCCCTCTAGTCCCAGCATCAAAGAAAGGCTTTGCACTGAAAGAACCTCCACCGGTAGCCCAACGGAGGGCTGGAGGGCAGGAGTTGCCTAAACCTCAAAGAGATTCAGGAGTACTGCCTGGCCAAAAGCACTGTCCCTACGGGACTCCCTCTCCAGGCAGTAAGGGGCCGCAGAATTCTGGCTTGAGGACCAAGTTGCAGCACTGCAGATGTCCGCCAACGGTACAGAGCGGAGATGAGCTACTGAGGCAGCCATTACACGGTGGGCCGTGACCCGACCCTGCAAAGGAAGGTCAACCGCCCTGTAAGCCCACGTGATACAGTCAGCCACCCATATGGACAAGGTACGCTTGGACACAGCTAACCCCAGATTATTAGGGTCAAAAGATATGAAGAGCTGAGTAGCCCTTCTATGTCCCTGCGTACAGTCAAGGTAGAAGGATAAGGTCCTCCTACAGTCCAGGGTATGCAGGACCGCTTCAGCCTGACTTGCATGAGGCCTAGGGAAGAATGTTGGAAGAACCACCTCCTGGTTGAGGTGGAAAGAGGAGACAACTTTTGGGAGGAACTTTGGATGAGTCCTAAGGACTATCCTGTTCCTATAGAAGCGGGTGTAAGGCCTGTCACAGACCAGGGCCTGAAGCTCACTCACTCGTCTGGCCGAGGTTAAGGCTACCAAGAAGAGTATCTTCCAGGAAAGGAAGCGGAGAGGACAAGTAGCCATCGGCTCAAAAGGTGGGCGGGTCAGTTGTTGCAAGACCCCATTCAACTCCCACTCAGGGGCTGGAGGACGGACAGGAGGCTTGAGCAAGAGCAGACCCCTGAGGAACCGGGACACCAAGGGGTGAACCGACAGAGTGTGTCCCTCCACCAGAGAGTGGTGAGCTGCCAGAGCTGAGAGGTGGACCCGAACAGAATTGGACTTAAGGCCCTGATTGGACAAGTGCAGCAGGTACTGAAGCACTACTGGTACAGCACAGGAGAAAGGATCTTCTGTACGCAGCTGACACCACACAGAAAATCTTTTCCATTTCAGGGCATAGGTTTTTTCTAGTGGACTGCTTTCTAGAGGCCAGGACGACCTCTTCAACTTCTGGAGGTAGGCCCCAAGGAGCCAAAACTACCCTTGCAGCCTCCAGGCCATCAAATTGAGAGATTTGAGATTTGGGTGCAGAAGAGAGCCTTGATCCTGAGAGAGAAGGTCGGGCTGCAACCCTAGAGGCAGTGGGGGGTCCACTGCCAGTTGAAGCAGAAGTGGAAACCAAGGTTGCCTCAGCCACCTGGGAGCTACTAGTAGTACCGAGGCCTTGTCCTTTAGAACCTTGAACAGGGTTCAGGCCACCAGAGGCGTGGGAGGAAACGCATATAGGAGGCCCTGAGACCAGGAAATCAGAAAAGCATCTGCTGCCCACCTCATGGGATGCGGGTGCCTGGAGCAGAATTTGGGCAGTTGCCTGTTCAGGGGACTGGCAAAGAGATCTATGGATGGAAGTCCCCATTTCAGGAAAATCTTCTGAACCACTAATGGGTGGAGTTGCCATTCGTGGGGCTGCAGAACTCTGCTCAACCAGTCTGCCAGGCAGTTCTCCTGGCCAGGGAGGTAAATAGCTTTGAGAAACATGTTGTGCTTGAGCGCAAACAAGCAAAGGTCCTGTGCCTCCTAACAAAGGAGCCTGGACTCAGTGCCGCCCTGCTTGTTCACATAAAACATGGCCATTTGGTTGTCCGTCTGTACTAAGACAGACTGGTGAGCCAGGTTTTGAGAGAAAGTCTTGAAGGCTAAGCGAATAGACCGGAGTTCCAGTAGGTTGATCTGCTGCGTGGCCTCCCAGGGAGACCACAAGCCCTGGGTGCACTTGCCCAGACAATGTGCTCCCCAGCCCTGCAGAGGCATCTGTGGTCAACACCACTGTGAACCCAGGAATCTGAAAAGGCACCCCTTGCAGTAGAATTGGGAGGGGGGGGGGGGTGCAGCCACTAGCGTAGGGAGTTCAGGAATGGTCTGGACACCCTTACTCTGTCTCTGAGACGTCCTGTGGACTGTGTCTACTGAGTCCTGAGGCACCACTGTGCAGGCCTCATATGGAGTCGGGCATTGGGAGTCACATGCACTGTCAAAGCCATGTGGCCCAGAAGCCGCAGCCAGAGTCTGGCGGAAACCAGGGGCCTGTGGAGAAACTGGTTTGCCAAGTCTATTAGTCTTTGGGCTCTGTCTTCGGGCAAGAAAGCCTTTGCCTGCAGAGCGTCCAGCCTTGCCCCTATGAACTCCAAGTTCTGGAAGGGGAGCAAAGTGGACTTTGCGAAGCTTATGACAAAACCCAGGTGTTGAAGAGAAATAGTTCAGAGGGTGGCTTGCCTGGCCTCCTGGCATGTCTGACCCCTGATGAGCCAGTTGTCCAGATAGGGGAAGACAAAGATACCCTGATTTCTCAGGTAGGCCGCCACCACCGCCAGGCATTTGGTAAAGACCCTGGGGGCGGAGGTGAGGCCGAAAGGCAGCACTCTGTACTGATAATGGTTTCCTCCCACAATGAACCTGAGGTACTTTCTGTGGTCTGGATGAATGAGGATGTGAGTGTACGCATCCTTTAGACCTAAGGAGCATAGCCAATCTCCCTGCTGGAGGAAGGGCAGAAGTGTTCCAAGAGTAAGCATCTTGAACTTTTCTTTCTCTAGGAACTTGTTGAGATTTCTGAGGTCGAGAATAGGCCTGAGGCCTCTGGTTCTCTTTGGTATGAGGAAGTACCTGGAGTAGAAACAGTGACCTTGGAGGTGGGGAGGCACAGGCTCCACCGCCTTGTCTCGCAACAGACTCTGAAGCTCTTGAAGGAGGAGGTCTGTGTGGAGAGGAGGCCTTGGAGGCTCTCCAGGGAAGTAAGGAGGCGGCAACTGATGGAAATGAAGCATATAGCCCGTCTGGACTATGCTTAAGACCCAACTGTCTCCTGTAATGGGTGGCCACCTGTGGGCAAACAGGGTTAGTCGACCTCCTGTGCAGGGATGGGACAGCAGAGATGGAGAGGCTATGCCTTGGGAGTCAGAAACCCCCACCCTGCTGAGTGGGAGCAGGAGCCTGAGGCTTGGGGGCCCTCTGCCTACGGGGCCCATGTCCCTGCCCCTTGGCCTGCTGACCCTGTGGGAGAGCTGGGGAGGCCTGGTAAGGTGGGAACTGTTTGTAGGCAGCCACCTTTCTCGGGTAAAAGGGCTTCTTACCCGAGCCCTTCTTTTTATGAGAAGGGGCAGAAGTCTTTCTAGACAGCCCTGTCCTCGTGAGGTGCTCGGTCTCGAGCTGTGCAGCCTTCTCGGCATGGGCTTGCCAAAAAGGTTCTCACCTCGGCAAGGGACATCGACCAACTTGTCTTGTACCCATGGCTCGAGATCCGATGACTGCAGCCATGCCTGGCGTCGAGCAGCGATGCCGGCTGCCGCAACATGGGCTGAGTCCTCGAAGCCATCGTAGGCTGCACGGGACATCAACTTAGAGCATTCCCGGATCCCCAAGGACAAGGACTTGAACCTCTGCAAAGGTTCCCCGGAAAGACCAGCAGAGAACCCAGCAAGCTCCTTCGCCAGGTCCCACAAGTACATGCCCATGTACAGCTGGTAAGACTGAACACGGCAAGCAAGCATCGAGCCCTGGAAGCACTTTCTACCAAACACATCCAGGTTTCGGGCCTCCCTGCCAGGGGGCACCGCAGAGAGCATCTTCTGACTTTTCAGACAATGCATGGCCGATTCCACCACCATGGAATGGTGTGGCAGCTGCGCCTTTTGAAAATCAGGGCTCTTACGGAGTCGATAAATGGAATCTACCCGCTTGCTCAGAACCGGCGCCGAGGCCAGTGCCTCCCACATCCAGAAGAGGAGCTATTCCAGCATTGGAGGAACCGGCACAGTAAAGGCCTCCTTTGGAGGAGAGTCATACTGGAGGGCCACGAGCTCTTCGGTTCGAGGCTCCTCCGCGGGGTCCGCGGGGATCGCCAAAGCAGTGGCCATATCCCAAACGAACTCCGACAACCGGGTATCCTCCGGAGGGGATCTACTCCGGGGCTCAGACTGCGGTGAGTCTGACGGTACGCACCGAGTCTTGAAGGTATCAGGGGACTCCTCGTCCTCCATCTCCCAGGCAGACTCGTCCGAAGAAGGTTCGGGCTCCGACTGCGCGGGGCCCGGCAGCACCTGCCCTGACGCCGAAGGCACCGGCGTCGACGCCCTCAGTCCCGACCGGGAGGTCGAGGGTGACCGCGACCAAGGACGACCTCGAGCCTTCATGGCACTCCTTGTGGTCTTGGGCATGCCACTTAACCCTCCACTGCCCATGTTCCCTGTAAGTATTAGTGTATGTGTCTCACATCCCCTTCGTGTTAAATGTATCCCCCAATTGACCGCTTTGACCCAGTGAAAAAGCGGGATATAAATACAGCTAAATAAATAAATAAATATCGGCTCGGTCTCCAGGGTCGACTTCGACGTCAATGTCTCGGTGGTCGGGGCAGATGCACCAGTGAGGCTGGCCATCAGCACCCGCTGCTGATTCATGAAGGCAGACAGTCTGCATTCCAAGGCTGTCAGCCTGAGACCCAGCTCAGGAGACTCAGCAGTCACCAACTCGGGCCCTGGCGGCACTGGGCCCGACGTCAACTCCCTGGGAGGAGAGTCCTTGAGGACAACAGGACTTACGTGTCCAGCAGACTCCAGCTCCACACGAGGCACTTTCGACGGCTTCTCCTGTTCCACGGGCCCGGGACGGCGGTCCGAGACCTAACCCTTGAGGAGCCAGGGACCTCCTCCGACGCCACCCTCGCGAGCCGCTTCTTCCTCTTTCGCTCCCGCTCGGGGGACCCCCTGTCTGAGGAACCCTGACGATACTCGGGGTCAGACTCCCGAGACATCGAGGCCTCAGACGAGGTCCGGGCCCAGCCGGAGGCCGAATCAGAGAAAAGCCTTTCCTTTTGATGCTGGCAACTTCGAAATGCCTTAGTGGACAATTTGCCACACGGTACACAGATCTTAGGATCATGATCAGGACCGAGGCACCGAAGGCAGCAGTCCTGTGTGTCAGTGAGAGACATTAGGTTTCTTGCACCGATCACACTTTCTAAAACCACTGGAAGCCATCGGGGAAAAAAGAGCCCCCGCGAGGTCAAAGGACCGGCCTTCCAGGGAAAAAGAAAAAAAGGGCGCGAACGCCAGCCACGAAGGGCAAAAACCGAAAAAATGAGAACGGGCTCGATACCGGTGTACCGAACCCGGCGGGAAGGGGAACCGGCGTCGAACCGGGCAAAAAACCGCGATGGAATCACAGGAAATAGCAAGAAAAATCTAACTGTTTTCCAGGTGACCTAGGACAGACATCCGACGGGCTCCACAGAAAAAGAGAGACTGAGCAAGATGGCACCTTTAGGCGGGAAGGGGACCGCGCATGCGTGCAGTATTCCCAAAGGCTTTCATAGAAAGCTGGGGAAATGCTCCGCAGGGGCTCCATTGACATCGATGTCACCCATATGTGAGGACTGACTTCCTGCTTGGTCCTGGAGAATACGTGTATACGCTTCTTTTAGATATAGAGAACAGAGCCAGTCCTGACTCTGGAGGTAAGGAAGAAGAGTCCTGAGAAAGATCATCTAACTTTTCTCGGACTAGAAACTTGTTGAGGTTTCTGAGGTTCAGAATGGGCCTGTATCTTCCGGTTTTCTTTGGAATGAGGAGGTACGGAGAGTAGAAACCCATTCCCTATTGGGATGGCAGGACCTTCTCTATGGCGCCTTGGGTCAGAAGCGAAGATACCTCGTCCTGTAGGAGAGCAGTGAGAGAGGGGGCTCTATTGGGAATTCCCCCGTGAAAGTGGAGGGTGGCAGATTTTGCAATGGAAGTCTGTACCCCTCCTGGACTGTTTAGTGTCCACTGCTCTGAGGTGATGAGGTGCCATCTGTGGGCATAGTGACACAGTATGTCTGCTATGTGGAGGTGTGGGGGATCTCCAGAGGAAGGGTGGCAATGATCTCTAGAAAAGAGTCAAAAACCAGGCACAGACTGTGGCTGCATAGCTGCCTAAAGTTTAGCTCTCTGTGGCTTCTGCTGCTTAGGGATTTGTTGCTTTTTCTGTGCTGCTTGAGTCGAGGCAGGAGGATAAGAAGAGTAGAATCTCTTCTTATTGTAGAAAGGAAAAAGGCAACTGCAAGGAAGTCTATCAGGGTCAGCTGCTGTTCTAGACCAGGGGTGGCCAGTTCCAGTCCTCCTAATGTATGCAAATATATCTCATGAATATTCATTAGTGACATCCTGAAAACCAGGCTGGATTATGGTGCACCAGGACCAGAATTGGCCATTCCTGGTCTAGACAATCTCTTTAGAGTAGTGTTTTCTGACTCTAATTGAGAGGCTTTCTTTCCAGTCTTTGCCAAAGGTTTTCACCTGTACAAGGAATGTTGCCTAGCTTATCTTGAACCCACTGTTCTAGATCTGAGGCTTTAAGCCATGCAATTCTGCATTCACCGATGCATATTGTGAGGCTCTGCTTGTGCATTCAAAAGCATCCAAGGTGGCCCTATTGACAAACTTTGATACGTTCTGGCTATGCTTGACTAGAGCAAGGTAGTCTGTCTTATCTGGAAGAAGAGGGACAAAGGCTTCAAGATCCCTGGATACCTCTTTGAGGAACATTCCCATGTAGAGGATATAGGAGTTTTTCCTAGCAGATAGCATGGACGCATTGACGCCCAAAGGCATCAAAGGTTCTCTATTCTCTACCCAGAGGGTTAGAGGAGTGGGTTTTTGAGCTTTAGATTCTGTACATCGCTGATTTGACTACCATGGAATGGTGGAGGGAGTCTCATTTTTAGAAGCCCGGGCACTCCAGTAAATACATGGTATTGAGGCATTGACTGAGGGGAGGCCGTGAGGGAGTCTCCCACATATGGAGCATAATATCATGAAGGATGCAGTACACTGATAGAGTGGCTGCCTCCTTTGGTGCTACTGGGTATTGGAGGATCTCCAACTCCAATGCTCTTGGCTTCTCCTCCAATGTTACCATGATGGAGACACCCTTGGCCAGGTCTCGAATGAATTCCTGTAAGGACATGTCCTCCAGAGGAGACATGCGTCGCTGTTGTGGTGGAGACGGTTCCGAAGGAAGGTCTTGGTGTCCACAGGAATTGCATGATTCTGCATCAGAGATGCTGGAATCGGAGGACGAAGTACCAACGCATGCGGTGTTCACTTGAAGCTCGATGTCTGTACCAGTGTTCCGAGCTATCGGCCACGGTGAAGTGTTTAGATTGGGAACAGATATCTGTGATGGTTTCCAAGGAGAGAATGGATGGCAGCTATGTTGACACCATGTACATGATCCCTATGTCGTAGCTGCAACTGGTGCAGACGTTGGTACTGATGCAGTTACCGACGGGCCAATTCCTGGAGCCAATGGCTTGATAGGTACCGAGGCTGCCAGGACAGCTGCTAAGCTCCGATCAATGCTCAGTATGTGCTGGTCCATCAAGGCTGCCAATGTCTAGGTATCTTTCGTGGGTGTTTGCACCACCATCACGGAGCATGGCACCAGTAGTTTTCCAGAGGTTGAGGCCTCAGGAGCATCCTGGAGCCCCTCTGTGGCTTTGGAGGCCTCCCACCAGGGCTGTTTGGCAGGCCGATCCACCTCCAATGCAACGCCCGAAGGATCTCTATGCCTTGAGCGTGATCTACCTCTGGAGATTTTGTCTTGCTTTGATGCAGACTTGGGCTTTGACTTTGAAGATACCTGGGATCCATGAGAGGAGGATGAAGCTCTAGATGAAGTGGACGCTAATGATACCGCATCAGAGGCAAAGTGTCCCCCAAATTTAGAGGTCCGGTTCTGTAGGCCTCTTTTGACAGAGGGGACAGTCTGTTGGCTGTTGTTCTGGGCTGAGGCATTTTAGATAATAGTCGTGTGTCAGTTGCTGAGATGGTGCTGGCACACTTGAAACATTTTTTGAACATTTTCTCTATGCCTTCAATGGAAGGGAAGGCTATGGTAGGCTTAAAGCCTGAAAGGGTGTCGACACGTCATTTTTTTTTAAAACAAACTAAAAGAAAAGAATAGAATAAGGGAACCAGCAAGGTCTTCGATGGTGTCGGTGTCGACAAGAAGGCAGAGGCTCTATCCACAAAAAGAGAAGTTTTTATGCAGTGACAGGATTTGCTTCCTGCTGGCTCCGCATAAAACAAAGAACGGAAGAGAGAGACTGGGAAGGCGGGAAGGCAGTCGCACAGATGCAGTGGAATGCTTCCAAGTTTTCCTACTGAACGCTGGGGAGTGTTCCTGTGCGGGCTCCATCGCTGCTATCACCACCCACATGTGAAGACTAGTCCCTACTTGTTCCTGGAGATACTGAGCACCCCATGGCGAGATAGTTATAATAAAAGTGTCCCCAGAATTTGAAACCCAATAGGGGAAAGTGGAGAGGGTGAATAGGTAAAAACTGAAAGGCTGATTCAATGTCAGTAGTAGTTCTCTCGCGTGCACTGCCTAATCATCTTGAGGGCCTGATCAACAGACATCAAGTTCCAATCCAGGAAATTGTTCCTTGAACCCCCTTCCGGTGAAGACAAGCGTGGTTTCTTCTTATGGATTAACCCCAGAGTTTACATTTTTAAATTGTGAAATGGTTTCTTTTTGAATGGAGGAAACAAAAAGTATCATCTCTCCATGTTCAAGCAATGGATAGATACAAAGGAAGATAACTGTGGCTGGGACTCTCAATGGTTCTTTGATATTATTAAGGACCCGACTTGGCCAAAATTTGGCAAATCACCCGAGTCAGGGGTCTACAAAAACCAACAGTTAAAAAAAAAGAGAAATTAGACGTACCTGCTAATTGTAGTTCCTCGAGGAACTCCAGTTCAGTCCTCCACCTCTGTGTAGTGCATCTCTTCCTGCAGCATGGAGACTGGGCATGTCAAAACTGACATCACTGGATATACCCTGCTGGTCTCTCACATCAGCCCTAGTGAACTATTGACAAAGCAGACTCAAAGGAGCAACAAATAAGTAGCTATATAACATTAAATTCAAGTTGCTTTTTTTTTCTTCAATCAACTTTTAACTGCTAAACTACCTTCCCCGTAATTAAGGAAGAAACTGTCTTACGCTTTCTCTTTCCTCCAAGAACCAAATAGAAAGACAGGAAGAAAGAAAGACAGACTAGAATAAAAGAACCACAGCAATCCAGAGATTTTTTTAACACATATTTTGTGACTGGCACCCCTCCCCAGACTGAATTGACCTCTGAACTACTCACTCATCCCCGGGCAGTAATCAGGACTGAACTGGAGTTCCTCAAGGAACTACAATTAGCAGGTAAGTCTAATTTCTCTTTCCTTATCGTTCCTCCAGTTCAGTCTTCCACCTCTGGGATGTAACAGAGCAGTAATCATTGGGAGGGACCTGTCCACCCGGATCGCAACACCACCGACCCGAAACAGGCAACATTCGCCGCCTGAACATCCAGGCGATAGTGTTTACTGAAGGTATGGAGAGATGACCAGGTGGCTGCTCAGCAAATCTCCAATGGCAGTACCAAGCTATGCTCCACCCACAAAGCCGCTTGTGCTATAGTATAATGAGCCCTTAACCCCACAGGCACCTGACGACCTTGCAAAATATATGCGGACACTATTGCTTCTCGGACCCATCTGGAATTGAAGCTTTAGCTACCGCTTCCCTTTTACAGGGACCACCAAACAGAACGAAGAGACGTTTAGACTTACGAAAATATTCTGAAACCTTTTAGTATTGACGTAGAACTCTCCTTATGTCCAAGCGACGTAAACTACGGTCCGAAATGTTCTCCTCCGAAAGTCCTAATACTGGCAGTGGAAACGACTGATTCATGTGAAAAGGAGAAACTACTTTGGGAAGAAAGGACAGTACTGGCTGCAATACCACCTTTTCCCTAGAAAAAGACAAAAAACGGCTCTCAGCGCCTGCAGCTCTGTAACTCGTTGCGCCGAACAAATTTCCACTAAAAACACTGTCTGTAAGGCTAAATCCTTGATGGAAGCCTGATACAGATGCTCGAAAAGGTTCCCTAGTTAACGCCCCCAAACCAAATTGAGATCCCAAGGAGGGACCACCACTCCGCGAGAGGGCCGAAGCCTAGATACCACTTTTAGAAAACGAACCACGTTGACGTGAGAGCCCAAAGCCACCGCCTGGACTTTACGTCTATAACAAGAAAGAGCCGCCAGCTGGACCCGTAAGGAACTGGCTGCCAGATCCTTATCAAAATAGTCCTGTAAGAAACTTAATACCATGGGGACGGAAACCGTGGAAGAACGGACCTGCCGCTGATAGCACCAGTCCTCAAAAATATGCCAAGTTCGCATGTATGCTAAGGATGTGGACCTCTTCCTGGCCTGAAGTAACGTCGCAACTACCGCTGCTGAGTAACCCTTTCTCCTTAACCTTGCCCTTTCAATGTCCAAGCCGTAAGCGAGAACCGAGTTACCTGAGGCATTCGAAGCGGCCCCTGAACCAAGAGATCAGCCGTTGCCAGCAATCTCCAAGGATCCCCATCGAGTAACCAGACCAGATCAGCATACCACGAACGTCTCGTCCATTCCGGTGCCACCAACACTACTCTCCCCCGATGAGCTTCGATGCACTGAACCACTCGTCCTATCAGCACCCACGGAGGGAAGACAGAGAAGACCGGGCAATGGCCAACGTTGCATCAGAGCATCTATCCCCTCCGACATCCTCTCTCGTCTTCTTCTGCGAACGGACTCGCTTTGGCCGACCGAAAAGTCGCCATGAGATCCATAATCGGGGGACCCCACAGGAGGGCTATCTGGGCAAAAACTTCAGGATGAAGCTCCCATTCTCCGGCATCGACCCAGACTCTGCTGAGAATATCTGCCATCACATTGTCCGTTCCGGCAATGTGCGCTGCCGATATCTCCTGCAGCCAAGGCTCCACCCAGGCGAACAGAACTGCCACTTCTTTTTCCATGGCAGCGCTTCCTGTGCCGCCCCACTGATTGAGATAAGCCACCATCATGGAACTGTCCCAGTCGCACCGCTCGACCTGTCACCATGGATTTGAACGCTTGCAGCAGCTAAAGCCACTGCTCGCAGTTCTAGACAGTTGATCGACCAGTGGACTTCCTGGTTGTTTTAAGTTCCCTGTGTGAAGAGATACCCGCAATGCCCTCCCCAACCTGCGAGACTCGCATCTGTCAACACCGGGAGCCACTGCGGTTGTTCCAGTGGCATGCCTGCCCCCAGATTTGTTGGACAAAACCACCACTGAAGGGACCGCCTGATCTGCAAGGGATAGGGAAGGCACATGTTTAGAGAATCGTTCTGGTGCGACCAGCATCAGAGCAACGACCTCTGTAACGGACATATGTGCGCTCTGGCCCATGGCACAACCTCCAGGGTCGCCGCCATCGTGCCTAGCATGCAAAGATAATTCCAAACCGATGGGGCCGGTGTCGAGACAAACTTGCGCACTAGGCGCCGAAGAGCCTGAGCTCGTCGATCTGGCAGAAACACTGCTCCCACGCGAGTGTCGAACTGCACTCCTAAGTATTCTAGAACCTGCAATGGAACCAAACTCCTCTTGCCGCATTGACTACCCAGCTGAGACTCTGAAGGAAGGTCCCCCCTTTGCTTGTAACCTGTACGCTCTCGGCCTTGGACTTTGCCCGAATCAACCAATCGTCGAGGCATGGGGAACTAAGATTCCTTCTTTTCGCAGCGCTGCCGCCACCAGCACCATAATCTTGGTGAAGGTGCACAGCGGCGCCATCACCAACCCGAAAGGTCAATTTCTGATGTGCAGGTCGGATAGGGATGTGCAGACATGCCTCTGTAAGATCAAGGGAAGTCAAGAACTCTCCCTGTTGAACCGCCACAAATACCGACCGTAAAGTTTCCATTCAAAAGTGAGACACTCTTAGACAGCGTTTCACGCCCTTGAAATCCAGAATAGGATGGAGGGACCCGTCCTTTTTGGGTACGACAAAATAAATAGAGTAACGACCGATGCCGTAGAGCTCTTGCGGAACTGGCACCACCGCTCCTAACTGTAAGGGATGATCTAAAGTCTGCCGAACCGCCACCGTTCGCTACAGCCCTCTGCAAGGAGAGAGGACAAACAAACCTAGTACTAGTCGGGCAAATTCGCGGGCATAACCTTTTGCGTATTACCTCCAACACCTCTTGAACGGATGTTACCTGGACCCAGGCAGGAAGAAAGCCCCAAAGCCGTCCGCCTATTGGTTGAACTCCCACCCGGGCCCCACCTCGCTTCATTGTGTTTTTCTGACTGACCTGGTAGAGATAGCGACAGACCCTCTACCTGCTCCTCGAAAACACAAAATTCCTATGCTCTGGAGGCAAATCTACCCTTTGAAAACTTCCCAATCGCGAGGTACGAAATCGCCTGAAGTCTCTAAACTGACCGCGCAAAGATGGAAGGATTCTCCCTTGCTTAAGTTTATCCTCATGCTTCTTTTCTGTTCATTCAATGTAACAATACAGTTCAGTATTTTTATGTCATCCAATACAGGTCTCAGATAAACTTAGGCACTAAACTTCGGGTTTTTGATTTCCTGATTCGCACCTGTTCACATCAACGACCTGTCCAGGGACTTTGGGAGAATAATGGAAGAACATAATTAGAGATTTTGGAAGTAACAAGATATAACTAAAGCTAAGTGTTCTGTTTTTGATTTATGATAGAGTCACAGGTCGTTGATGAGAACAGGCGCGAATCGGGAAATCAAAAACTCGAAGTTTAGTGCCTAAGTTTATCTGAGACCTGTATTGGATGACATAAGAATACTGAACTGTATTGTTACATTGAATGAACAGAAAAGAAGCATTTCTATTGGATAGTATTCATTCGTGAGAAAAGACAGTCTTAGTTAAGTTTATCCTCAGGCAGCCTCCCGCCTTTGGACTATCCCAAATCCTTAACCAGCTTATCAAGATCTTCACCAAACAAACAACAACTTCCCCTTAAAGGGAAGCTTGCTAAGACATGACTTAGAAGAACCATCCACCACCCAATTTCTTAACCAGAGAATGGCCCGTGGCTACCAGGGAAGCCATACTATTTGCCAATGCCCTGATCAAATCATAGTGGACATCGGCTAAATACGCTGGACCTGATTGCAGCCGTGACCCATCCAGTAAGCGCTCCTGTGCTTGCTGAGAGGGCTGCTGCAGGCGTTGTGACCACCCGAGGTAAGCTCTCGCCACCCATGCTCCACAGATGGAAGCTTGCAACGAGAGAGCATTAACCTCAAAGGCTTGCTTCAACAAGCCATCCATCTTTCTGTCTTGCGCCTCCTTCAAGTCGCACTGCCTTCCACCGGAATAGTCGCCTTTTTCCTGACTGCCAAAACTGCTGCATCTATAAGTGGGGAACTAAACTCTTTTTTTCTCCTTGATCGCCCAGGGGTAGAGCGTATTCATGGCTCTAATGCCTTGTAGTCCAGCTTCTGGCAAACCCATTCATCTTGGATCATCCGGTCAACTACTTGGTGCACCGGGAGCACCGCCTGAGTTTGCCGCACTGCCTGAATGAGAGTGTCCTCCAGACTCTCTTCTTCCGGTGGCTGGATCAAAGTAAGTTTGAGTGCCTGAAGAGACTCCACATAATAAGCACCTAAGCTCTTCCTTTCGGAATACTCTAATGCAGAGGTACTCAAATCCAGTCCTGGAGGGCCACAAACCAGTCAGGTTTTCGGGATATCCCTAATGAATATGCATGAGATAGATTCAAATACAATGGAGGCAGTGCATGCAAATATATCTCATGCATATTGTCACGCCCTTAGCCCCTTACAGACAGTATGGAGGGGCGTGCTTGTCATAGGAGAGCTTCACCATTTAGCCTTTACCTGACTGGCTGCCTTGTAATGCCTCATGGGAAAGGTAGTCCAGTCAGGAGGTACTTGGCTTCAAGTAAAAAACCCCCACACATTTGTAGTTGGCTTTGAGTGGTAAGGCTTTTGACAGAAATTTGTTTATGGGGAAAACGCTAGGTTCAGAAAATAACACCTTTGGATTGTTTCTCCAGGATTCTTTCAAAAATACATCAGGATATAACTGAACTCAGGAGCTTCTGGGTCGCCAGGAGTCAGCACTGACTCGAAGGCACAAATTGTATTTGCATAACTGAACTCAAAACAAAACAGCCTATAATGTTCTTCAGCAAAAAAAGAAAAGTCCTTTCAACAGCCAATGCTATCAGATATGGCTAGTAGTGCTGTCTTAAAACAAACAGCTTTTCCTAAAACAGGTTTCTTTTCTCTCAGTCCAGAACACTTCCTGGCTGTTTGTCTCCTTAAGCACAGGAAAACTTCCAACAAGAAGTTAAACTCTTCATAAGCAAACAATTCTCTATGCAAGGTTTTTAGGAATAGTGAAAACAAAATCAAAGCTTTTCTTACTTTCACCATCAGCACGGCTTCAGGCTGAGCACTGCACTGGCTAGCAGCTGTTTAACAAGTTTTAATTAGACAGCCTCGGCTTGCTCAGCAAAAGGTATTTCTCCTTTAACACAGGACTTCCACAAGTTATCAACAGGCTCTCAGGGTTACCGGACTCTGGAGGTTTCCCTTACGGTTGACTCCCTTCCAAACCCTCTGCATTTGAAGATTGGCATAAAGAGCAATCCATGTATGAGCCGTCTTCTTCTACAGCTAGGTCTTGTCCACCCAGTTGCATAGGCTCTACCTTTGTTTCTAGCTCAGAGGGCTTGGCTGACTGCCTTCCGTTAGGGCAAAAGCTGTCTCTTGCAACTCTGTAGTGCTCCAAATTAGACAAACTTCTAATGCTCATACCTGGGTCAAGGCTTGTATCAGCTTCTCCTCGTTCCTGCTCTGGCCACCATTCACCTGAGCTTCCTCGTCCTGTCCTCCAACTTGTGTTCCTTGTTCTTGCTGTTCTTACTGTTCCAGCTCCATTCCTCTTCCAGAAAGTATTCCTACCCCTCTCCCTGTCTGGATAATCTGACCTAGACTTAAACCTCTCAGGCTCCAGCCCCACCCCTTCTCCTCTCAGGTGTTGGAGATCAAACTGCCTCGTGGCAGCTGAGTAATTGGGGAATTCAGTGACACAAGGGTTCCTTACCCTGGGCCTGCATTCCCTCTCCTTTTCTCCACTATGGGCATTCTGCAACCTATTGCAGCTAGGAATTACCTGCTTTCTAGGTGTAAATGGAGTTTTGTCTCTCTGACCTTATAAAATAGGTCCTTTGATAAGGGTGAATTCCTTCTCTTTATCCCTGTCTCCTAGGTCCTGATAAGCTTCCTTATCACAATATTCATTAGGGATAACCCGAAAACCTGACTGGTTTGCGGCCCTCCAGGACTGGATTTGAGTACCTCTGCTCTAATGATTCTCGCTTGATCCTCTGGATCTCTCCTTCCTCCAGATCTTCCATTCCTGATTCTGGTCCCAACTCCACATCTTCCACCTCGGGCCAGTTGGAATCCAAGGACTGATCCTCAACGTGTCGGGCCCTCATGAGAGGACTCCCTAGACTGCTAAAAGGCTTAGCTGACCCTGAATGCCGTACTCCAGCACCAGGAGGCAACGGAGGAGTCACCGTCCCCTGCTGCCTCAAGCCATACGGTTGCTGCATTATCAGCACTAAGTCTGGAGATAAACCTGCCATAGCCGCACCGGCTCCTGTCGGAGCCACTGGGGTAAGTGACCCCACTTGCCCATCCATAAGGGGCCCAGGCGGAGGGTCCAGCAGAGATTCCCCTTCGCCCGCTGCCTGCGGAGTCTGAGCCCCTTCATCAGCTTTATCCTGAAACTCATGCTCCACAGGATGAGGCCGCAGCACAGCAACTGCAGACCCTGGCATCCGATACTGCACCTCTGCGAGTGCCACATACCAAAAACAGTGGCCAAGAAGGTATTAGTTATACAATACCATAAATTCTCTGACCATAAGGAAAGATCTAACTAAAAAAAAATGGGTCTCCTCTACCTTAACAGTGTCTTTTTGTTTTCCCAAAGCCTCCTCTCCAAGGCTCGAGAAAAAAAACTAAATCCAAATGACCCAGAAATTAACCAAATTAAAGTAAAGTAAAGCAAACTACATTAAATTAGTTAAATCCATCCCATGAAGAATGTGCGTGCCTCAGAGCATGAGCGATATGAAGCACTGCCGCTGCCTCGCGGCCTAAAGTCACGGCCTAAAAAGCATGGGAGAGACGGCCTGCACAAACAGAGGGCCTGTCTGCCGTTGCTAGCAACAGATTAGTGTCTGCAGTTTTCCCGCCTCACTGAATCACTCACCTGCTCCGCAGACACCAAAAACGCCCACAGGCAGATTTCTGCTTTTCACCGGCACACTTGACAGCCCTGCAATCTGCGATGCTGCTGCACTGAAAAATGAGAGCAGCCATCGCAGAGAGGGTCTTCCGGGCTCTGCTGCTCTGGTCAGATGCCTGCGAGGTCATCCAAAGCTGACCGGCAACTCGACTTTACTGCAGCCTCACTCCCCTCCGTTCAGACTAGGAGGGGAGAGCAGATCATGGCCCTGGAAGAGGTTTAAGAGGTGAAAAAAAGCTGGTTCGATTCCTCATAACTTTTTTTTTTTTTTTTTTTTTAAAGGGACCGTCGAAAATATAAAGAAAGTGATAGGGAATAAAAATAAATTCTGAAAATAGCCTCCTAGAAACTATCTATCCTAAATGCGCTCCTTATCTGTTCCTCTAGTGAGTTCAGCTCCTAGGCTCACTATGTCCTCCTGCTGCATGGAGACTGGACACACTGGGGCTGATGGGAGAGACCAGCAGGGTATATCTAGTGATGTCACAGTTTTGACATGCCCAGTCTCCATGCTGCAGGAGGTGGTGCACTACCCAGAGGTAGAGGACTGAACTGGAGAAACGATAAGGAACATAATAAATGAAACCAAAACACAAGACTGCAACACAAAATTATAATCTGACAAAAGATGTGATATAAAAAAAAATAAGAAAAAAATTGCAAAAATATAAAAAGGTATACAGTGGTGTGCAAAACTCTGGAATCACTTGTGAGTTTTGCATTTTTCGTACCTTCTAACTTTTTTTTTTTTAAATTTTGCGTTAGCCCAGCATATTCATCTTTCTACCACGTTAAAAGGGATACATTTGGCTATTAGAGTTGACTTTTTTTCATTTTTTGCATCCAATTTAAATACTTTACAGACACTGGAAGATAGCTACTGCGATTTTTGTGCATCCTGCGTCAAAACTGGATCGAGATTATCCAATATGCACACGTTATTTCTGACCAACCAGGAGGCTGGTTTCACTAACCAATCACAATACAGATATCTAGCCAACAGTGCAGCTATAAAAATGCACGGAAGTTTTGAATTTCATACGCTTTCTGGATTGACCATGAAGATGACTCGGACCCCGACGTTGAAGGAGCGTGTTCGTGTGTCCTTTATGAGCAAGGAAGGATTTTCCAGCCGTCAGATAGCCAGGAAGGTTGGCTGCAGTCAAAACGCTATTGTTAAGATTGTACAGAAGAAAGAAAAGGGTTCAGTGGCGGACAAGCCTCGTTCAGGTCGTCCACGTGCATCAACATCACGCCAGGACCACGCACTACGACGCATTTCACTGACTAATCACAAGTTGACCTCTCCTCCACTACTTCGAGAGTGGTCAGACAAGAGTGAGGTCAGTGTCAGCTCATCAACAGTTCATTGCCGGTGCCTGCAGTTTGGTTTCCGGGGCTGCAAAGCACGGAATAAGCCACTGATGACTGACATACAAAGGCGCAACCGGATCTTGTGGACGAGAAAGCACTCAACCTGGTCGACTGAAATGTGGGAAAAGGTGCTATTCAGCGATGAAAGCACAGTTACTTACCTGTAACAGGTGATCTCTGGGAACAGCAGGAATAAGTCTTCACATATGGGTATCGTCGGTACCGATGGAGCCTGCGCGGGAACGCTCCCCAGCGTCCAAAAGGAAAGCTTTTGGGAGCATCCCACAGCGCCTGCGCGCTGCCTTCCCGCCTTTCCTAACCGCCTCTCTCCAGTTCGAGTTTTAAAGCTGAGACAAAAGAGAGAGAGGAAAGGAAAGACAGATAGAGAGATACAACTCCTAGGGGAGGTGGGTGGGATGTGAAGACTTATTCCTGCTGTTCCCAGAGATCACCTGTTACAGGTAAGTAACTGTGCTATCTCCAGGAACAAGCAGGAATGAGTCTTCACATATGGGGACTCCCCAGCTAGAGATGCCTGGGAGATCACCCAGATTGTGAGTCCCCGGGAAGGGCTCCACCTGCATCCATGAATCTCAGGCATCCAGTCAGGGATGGAGGGTAGGAGTTGATTAGGTAAGGAACAGGTGTTTGAGAACAACCTGACCAAACAAGGCATCCTGGCGGGAGTCCTTGTCCAAGCAGTAATGGGCTGTGAAGGTGTGAACCGATGCCCAGGTGGCTGCTCGACAGATCTGGTCGATGGATACAGAGTTAAGATGAGCCATAGAGGCTGCCATGGCCCTCACATTGTGAGCTGTGACATGGCCCTCCAGAGAAAGATTCTTGCTCTGGTAGGCGAAGGAAATACACTGAGCAATCCAATTAGACAGAGTTCTCTTGGAGACTGGAAGTCCTAAATGAGAAGGATCAAAAGCAACAAAAAGTTGAGAGGACTTTCTATGTTGCTGTGTCCTTTGAAAGTAGAAAGCAAGTGCTCTTTTACAATCCAAGGTATGAAGATTCCTCTCTGCACTTGATGCATGAGGTCCTGGAAAAAAGACAGGTAAATACACCTCCTGGTTCAGATGAAAAGGCGAGACCACTTTAGGCATAAAGTGTGGATTAGTTCTGAGGACTACCTTGTCATGATGGAACCTTGTATAAGGAGGATTAGCCACTAAAGCTTGCAACTCACTGATACAGCGAGCTGAGGTAACTGCAATGAGAAAAATAACTTTCCAGGAAAGGAATTTCAAGGAGGTAGTGGCTAAGGCTTCATAAGCTGGCCAAGAACCAGATTCAAGTCCCATGCCACTGGAGGTGGTCTAATGGGAGGTTTAGTCAAAAGAAGGCCTCTCATGAATCTTGCTATAAGAGGATGAGAGGAAATAGGTTGTCCATTGAGAGGCTTAAGGGATGCTGCAATAGCACTCAAATGGACTGATTGAATTTGTTTTAAGGCCTGCATGGGATAAATGCAGCAAATAGTCTAGTAAAGAATTCAAAGGTATTGCAAGAGGGTTGATACCCTTCTCTGCACACCAAATGGAAAACCTTTTCCATTTAAAAGCATATGAACGTCTGGTGGAAGGCTTTCTGGAAGCATGAAGGATATCCTTCACCTGCTGAGAAAGGTGTAAATCTTGAAGGTCTAGGCCTTCAGCAACCAGGCCCTGAGATGAAGAGACCGAGGATTTGGGTGCCACAAGGTTCCCTCCTCCTGGGAGAGGAGATCTGGAGCAGACCCCAGGTCTAGGGAGGGAGCTTGAGAGAGATGCAGAAGTAGAGGGTACCACACTTGGCGTGGCCAAAGTGGTGCTATGAGAATCATAGACTCTGTCTCTCTGAAGCTTGAACAGAGTTTTGGGGATGAGGGGAATAGGTGGAAAGGCATATAGGAAGTCTTGCCCCCAATGAAGGAGGAAGGCATCCCTGGCCTGAACTCCCTGACATGGAATCCTGGAACAAAACCGGGGAAGTTTGGCATTCCAAGGACTTGCAAACAGGTCTATGTCTGGGGTACCCCAAATCCGAAAAATCCTGGCTATCTGGTCCCCATGGAGGGACCATTCGTGCGGAAGCAGAACTCGATTGAGTCTGTCTGCCCAAGAGTTTTGAACCCCTGGAAGATACACTGCCATGAGATGGATCTGATGCTCTCTGGCGAAGGCCCACAATCTCAGAGCTTCGTTGCAAAGCGACAGAGAGCCAGTCCCTCCCTGCTTGTTCACGTAGAACATGGCTACCTGGTTGTCCGTGTGGATGAGGACTGTCTTGTAGCTGAGCAAGGTGTGGAAGACTCAGAGCCAGAAAGATTGCTCTGAGCTCTAAGAGGTTGATATGAAGAGATGTCTCCTGTGGAGACCAGATGCCCTGGGTCGAGAGATCTCGTAGATGAGTCCCCCAACCCTTTGGAGAGGCATCTGTTGTAAGGGTTGCTTGGGGTAACACCTGTTGAAAGGGGGACCCCAGCAACAGATTCTGAGTGGACTTCCACCAGTGGAGGGACCAAAATAGGCGACTGGAGGTTGCTATTTTGTCTGACAGGCAACCTGATGCCTGGGTCCATTGGGTGGATAGGGTCCACTGAGCTGCTCTCATGTGAAGGCGAGCATAGGGAACCACATGCACCGTGGATGCCATGTGGCCTAAAAGTTGCAACATCTCTCGAGCAGTTAAATGGGATTTTAACTGAATCTGGGAGGCTAACTGCACCAAGCGTAGGCACCGGGCCTGGGGAAGATAGGCCCTTGCAGTTGTGGTATCCAGTAAGGCCCCTATGAACTCTAGAGACTGAGTAGGGGTAAGATGGGATTTTGGAATGTTGATTACCAGTCCCAGATACTGAAGAACACGCCTTGTGCAGGCCAGGGAAGTCTGGGCCTCTGACTGGGATGGAGCTCGGATGAGCCAGTCGTCCAGATATGGGAATACGAATATTCCTAGAGTGCGTAGGAAAAAGTAGTTACTCACCTGTAACAGGTGTTCTCCAGGAGCAGCAGGAATCAGTCCTCACTTATGGGTGACGTCGGCGCCGACGGAGCCCTCGCGGAGCAATTTTCCCCAGCTTTCGCAGAAAGCCTTTGGGAATTGCAGCGCGCAAGCGCGGTCCCCTTCCCGCCCAGGGATGCCATCTTGCTCAGTCTGATGACATAGCGGAAAGACAGCAAAAAAGTTAGCAAAGCTATGCAATGAGAATGACTGCAACTCCATGGGGAGGAGGGAGGGTAGTGAGGACTGATTCCTGCTGCTCCTGGAGAACACCTGTTACAGGTGAGTAACTACTCTTTCTCCAGGACCAAGCAGGAAGTCAGTCCTCACTTATGGGACTCCCAAGCTTAAGGCTACCGGAGACCTCAAGCCTAAAGAGCTCCCCCAAGCTCAACAGTACAGAGGGAGGAATCTTCTCTGAATACGAATCCGGCCGGTAGCCCAACACCAGGGCAGGAGGGTAGGAGTTGCTTAAACCTCAAAGAGATTGTGGAGGACTGCCTGACCGAAAGCACTGTCCCTGCGGGACTCCCTCTCCAGGCAGTAATGAGCCGCAAAGGTCTGGCTTGTAGACCAAGTAGCGGCCCGGCAGATGTCTGCCAATGGAACAGAGCGAAGATGAGCCACGGACGCAGCCTTCGCCCGGACACGATGAGCCGTGACGCGACTCTCCAAGGAGAGTCCGGCTGCCCCGTAAGCCCAGGCGATACAGTCGGCCACCCAGATGGACAGGGTACATTTAGAGACAGGTACCCCCAACCGATTGGGGTCAAAAGATACGAAAAGCTGGACTGCTTTTCTATGCTCTCATGTACGATCAAGGTAGAAGGACAAGGCTCTTCGACAGTCCAGGGTATGCAGAACAGACTCAGCTCGGCTGGTATGCGGCCTGGGAAAGAAGGTCAGAAGAACCACCTCCTGGTTGATTTGAAAGTGGGAGACCACCTTTGGAAGAAACTTAGGGTGGGTCCTTAGGACTACCCTACTCCTGTAGAACCTAGTGTACGGGGGCTCCGACACTAGGGCTTGAAGCTCACTTACGCGCCTCGCGGAAGTAAGGGCTACCAAGAAGAGAGTTTTCCAGGAGAGGAAACGAAGAGGGCAGGTAGCCATGGGTTCAAAAGGCAGACAGTTAAGCCTTTGCAGAACCACACTGAGGTCCCAGTCAGGGGCTGGAGGGCGCAACGGAGGTTTAAGCAGAAGGAGGCCTCTAAGAAAACGCGCCACCAAGGGGTGCGAGGAAAGAGGCTGGCAGACACGCGACTAAAGAAAAATAAAAGAAAATAAGAAATTCTTCAGCGGTGACAGGAAACACGACCTGCTGGCTCCGTGGAAAAGAAGAACTGGAGAGAGGTGGTTAGGAAAGGCGGGAAGGCAGCGCGCAGGCGCTGTGGGATGCTCCCAAAAGCTTTCCTTTTGGACGCTGGGGAGCGTTCCTGCGCAGGGTACCGAAGATACCCATATGTGAAGACTCATTCCTGCTTGTTCCTGGAGATAGCACCTTCTGCCTGTTTGGTAGCCAGGCCCACACCTATGTGAGGATATTTCCTGGAGAGGAATTCAAGCCCGAGTGTCTCAACCTCACTGTGAAGCATCCTTTGAAGGTCATGGTCTGGGGCTGCATGGCTGCCAGTGGCATTGGACGTCTTCACATCGTAGATGGAATAGTCAACAGGGCCAAGTACATCACAATACTGCAAAAGTGCATGGTGCCATCAGCACACCAGCTGTTTCCTGGCCAGTTCCTGTTCCAAGATGACAATGCACCCTGCCATCGCTCCAGACAGGTGATCAGCTGGAAGCAGCGGAACAACATCAAGTCAAAGGACTGGCCTGCCCAGTCTCCAGATCTGAATCCAATCGAGAAGCTGTGGCACAAGGTGACCTTGGAAATATCCAAGAGGTATCCGACATCAAAGCGTGAGCTGATTGAGTCACTCATTGAAGCTTGGAACCGCGTTGTCACGAACGATCACTTTGTCAGACTGGTTCATTCAATGCCAACAAGGTGGGTCAGTTGATCAAGAACAAAGGGTGGCCCATTGAATACTGAGCCATCACTGACACATAAAAACAGCCTTTTCAAGGCCACATACATTAATTTCAAGGAAACCTGGCGTGCATCCATAATATTTTAAAGCATACTTGCAATAAGATGAAATTAGGTCTTACCTGCTAATTGTCTTTCCTTGAGCTTTCTCCGGGCCAGTCCAGGGAAAGGTAGGGTTGTCAATCCCCTATAGCAGCTGAGGACTGAAGACTTCAAGTTTTCTTGAGAGGTGAAGCCACTCCCCCTTAGGGAAAAATCCAGCAGTCTCCTACTGACAAAGCAACTAAGAGAAAGAACTGAAAACACCAGATTAACCCTTTACAAACTGATAAAGTTCCATAGTCCCTGAAAACCCGTAATCCAAGAAACATGCTCCGATCGGGTTTTCCGTTTTTTGTTTTTTTTTTAAATAAATTTACCATAACATTGATTTGCACTGAATGAAATCTGGAAGCCCCAATTATCCCCCCTCTCGGACGAATACGGAAACATGTTGAAATTCTGATGGTTACCAAAAAGTATGCTAAGCAAAAACCGAAAGAGGTGGGACCCTGAACTGGCCCGGAGAAAGCTCAAGGAAAGACAATTAGCAGGTAAGACCTAATTTCATCTTCCTTATCGCTTCTCCGGGCCAGTCCAGGGAAAGGTAGGGCAGTACCAAAGCAGTACCTAAACACGGGAGGGACCTGCCAGACCTGCGATAAGAGCCGAAGCCCCCACTTTCGCATCGTCTCTGGCTTGAACATCCAACCGGTAATGCTTTGTAAAAGTATGTAACGAAGACCATGTTGCTGCTCTGCATATATCGACCGGCGGAACAAAGGCAAACTCCACCCAGGAAGTTGCTAAAGCCCGAGTGGAATGAGCCCTTAAACCAACCGGAGAGACTCCTCGGTCATTGTAAGCCGCTACAATAGCACAGCGAACCCAACGAGCTATAGTGGACTTTGACGCTGCTTGACCTTTACGACGCCCTGCATACTGTACAAAACGTTTGTCCGTCTTCCGAAAGGGCTGCGAAACCCGAAGGTACGTCTTTAAGACCCTGCCAAGATCTAAACGTTTGAGCGCACGGTCTATGGGAGAACCGGAGTTGGCCGAAAACACGGGTAAAGCAACCGATTGATTCACATGAAAAACAGACAGCACCTTAGGTAAAAAAGAAGGCACTGTTCTTAGCAAAACCCGTTCTGAAAGAAATTGAAGATAAGGTTCCCGACAAGACAAAGCCTGTAAGTCCGATATTCGGCGTGCTGAACATAAGGCCACCAAAAAAGCCGTTTTCCAAGAACACTCCCGGAGATCCCGAGAGCAGAGGGAAGCTAGGGAGGACTGGGTAAAAGCCTCCAAAACTATATTCAAATCCCAGGGAGGTACGACTGGGCGCACGGGAGGACGGAGAATTTTTGCTGCACGGAAAAAACGTTGTACATCCGGATGCGCCGAAAGACGGTGATGTTGCACCGACCCCCTAAAACAAGCAAGTGCGGCTAAATGAATCTTAAGAGTATTAAGAGCCAACCCTTTATCCAACCCATGCTGGAGAAAAAGGAGCAGCTGAGGTAAGGTAGACGACATAGGAGGAACATTGTGCTGTCCACACCATGTTTCAAAAAGACGCCACACCCGCACATATGCTAGCGAAGTCCCCGGCCTTTTAGACTGAAGTAAGGTGGTCACAACGGAACTCGCATATCCCTTGCGTTTTAAGCGAGCCCTCTCAAGAGCCAAGCCGTAAGTAAGAAGCGATCCACTCGTGGCATGAGAATTGGACCCTGATGCAACAGATTCATGCGAACCGGAAGGGGCCAAGGGGGAGCTATTAGAAGCCGAACGAGATCGGCATACCAAGGACGACGAAGCCAATCCGGCGCTATGAGAATTACGACCTCGGTGTTGCGCTACCCGCTGGATAACATGACTCAACATCGGCCAAGGTGGAAAAACGTACAAGAGAGCGTCCGGTGGCCACGGCTGAACGAGAGCATCGAGACCTTCCGACATGTGCTCCCTGCGCCTGCTGAAAAAATGGCTGCTCTTGGCATTGCTGTACGTTGCCATAAGGTCCATCACCGGCTGCCCCCAACGCAAGGTCAGCTCGTGATAAATTGCTGCGTTCAATTCCCATTCCCCGGGATCGAGTGCATTGCGGCTTAAATAATCGGCCTGTACATTTTCTTTGCCTGCTACATGTGCTGCTGATAAGGCCAGGAGATTGGCTTCCGCCCAACTCATCAATTCCTGACACTCGGAAAGGAGGGCAAGAGACTTGGTTCCCCCTTGACGATTGATATAAGCGACTGTTACTGCATTGTCGGAGAAAATCTTGACCGCAGTCCCCTTGAGCAAGTCCGCGAAGTGCAACAGGGCGAGACGAGCTGCCCAAAGCTCTAGCTGGTTGATGGACCACGAGCTCTCCTCCAGGGACCAAGAACCTTGAGCGATGTGTGCCTGACAATGAGTCCCCCAGCCCGAGAGACTGGCATCTGTAGTGACCAACATCCACGAGGGCTCCTGTAGGGGAATACCGGCCAAGAGATGATCCGGAACTAACCACCACTCCAGACTGTGACGTACGAGGTCGGGACAGGGTAGGCGCTGCGAGAGAGAGTGAAGTTGCGGTGACCAGCGGGAAAGCAACGCTTGCTGCAAGGGCCGTATGTGAGCCTTGGCCCACGGGACTAGATCCAGAGCCGCCGCCATGGAACCCAAGAGCTGCAGATACATCCACGCCGACGGAGCTGACAGGCGGAGAAAAGCTTGTACTTGATGTAATAGCTTCTCCACCCGTATTTCGGGCAAAAAGACCGCACCACGTTCCGTGTCGAAGAAGGCTCCGAGATACGTTAGCTGTTGTAACGGTTGTAAGTGACTTTTGGTGTGATTGATCACCCAACCGAGCTGCTCGAGAAGCTGCACCACTCGAGCGGTCGCCGCTACTGAAGCCAAACGAGAATCGGCCCTGATTAACCAATCGTCGAGGTAAGGATGAACTCGGATACCTTCCTTGCGAAGCGCTGCTGCAACCACCACCATCAGTTTCGTGAATGTCCGCGGCGCCGTAGCGAGACCGAATGGCAATGCCCGAAACTGGAAATGTCCCATCGGAAGGGCAAAACGTAAAAATCGCTGATGAGACGGTCTGATGGGAATATGAAGATAGGCCTCTGTGAGATCTATGGACGAGAGAAACTCCCCCGGCCTTACCGCCCGAATCACTGTCCGCAACGTTTCCATGCGAAAGTGCGGCACCCGCAAAGTACGGTTTACTCCTTTGAGATCTAGCACAGGACGAAAAGAACCTTCTTTTTTGGGAACCACAAAATAGATAGAGTATCGACCGCAGCCGTATTGGTCGAGAGGCACGGGAACTATCGCTCGTAGCTGCAAGAGACAAAAGAGCGTTTCCGAAATGGCTTGCATCTTTTGACCGGGCGGGCAGGGAGACATGACAAAGGCGGGCAACAAGAGGCATGCGAAGTCTAGAGCATACCCACTTTTGAATTATCTCCAACACCCATTTGTCTGAAGTGATTTTGGTCCAGGCGGTGAGAAAATTCTGCAGTCGGCCTCCTACAGGAATCAACGCCTGGACCAGCAGACCTTCATTGCGGCTTTTTAACTGAGGGTTGGGAAGCATTGAAGTAGGATCTGCCAAAACCTCTTGCACCTCGAAAGGACTGACCTCGAAAGCTGGAACGTCCCCTAGAATAGGGGGCAAAACGGGCTCCTCGAAATCTACGAGAGTCTCGACCGGCGCCTCTAATACTACCAATACTTCTCACCGGCTTAGGTCTATCCTCAGGCAAACGATCCCCTTTTGAGTCGCCTAAATCCTTCACAATTTTGTCCAATGCTTCTCCGAAGAGCAATTTCCCCTGATAGGGCAATTTACTGAGACGCACCTTCGAGGAAACATCTGCAGACCAGTTACGCAACCAGAGAAAGCGCCTGGCAGCCACCAGTGAGGCCATGGTCTTAGCCGCAATCCGCAGTAAATTATAGAAGGCATCAGCCATATAAGCAGCGGCTGATTCCAACTTTGCATTTTCTGAAACTTCAGAAGTGGACTCTCCTGAAGCGTTACCTTGCAACCAGCGAATGGACGCTCGAGAAACATAAGCTCCACAAACTGCAGCTTGCAGCGCCAAAGCGCTAGAATCAAACGCCTGTTTGAGAAGAACTTCCAACTTTCTATCCTGGAGGTCCTTAAGCGCTGCCGCTCCTTCTACAGGGATGGTAGTCTTTTTAGTCACTGCAGCCACAATGGCATCTACCTTTGGCATGCGCAACAAGTCCTTTACCTCCTGCGGAAGAGGGTACAGACGAGTTAAGGCTCGACTACCTCGAAGGGTAGCCTCTGGACACTCGCATTCAGAATCAATCATTTGACGAATGACCCGATGCATAGGGAAACACCGTTGCTGAGTTTTAAACCCCTGCAACAACGGATCTTCCAAAGGTTCCTGAGACTCAGACGGCAGAAGGAGGTGCAGCGCCGACAAGGATTGAGAAATGAGAGCCGGCAGCTCCTCTTTACGGAATACTCTGAAAATATTGGGATCATCCCCAGGAGGAATCTCACCTTCCTCCAAATCTTCTGTTTCCAGATCTAAGCCTGCGTCCTCCAAAACATCTGCGTCCCCCTGACCCAGGATTACAGAAGATGGAGAAGTAAAAGGATCCAAAGGATCTTTAATAATGTCCTTAAACTGAGAAGACCCCTCACCTGGATCTTCTGACTGAAAATTAATTGGAAGTGGTACAGAACTTGTCAGCCCTGCTGGCTGATCCAGCTGTGAGGATTTAAGCAAAAAAGCTCTGTGCATCGCTAAAATAAATTCTGGTGAAAAAAATGATGGCATGCTTTCCTGAGCCTCAGAAAAGGAACGCGCAGGCTTATCAGTGGGAACGGCATCCTTAGAAGATTTTGCCTTTCTTTTATGCGGTCGGGGCTGCTCTGCCGGCGAAGTGACTGGAGCTGAGAAAATGGCCGCCTTTCCCGCGGGCCCAGACGGCTCCTCTAACCTAGTCAGTGGCTTCTCTGCCATTTAAAACAAAAAGGCACCCCCAAAGTAGAAATGTATCGCGAAAAACAAAAACGCCGCTGAAATAGCAACGGTGCTGAAAAAAATAGCCCGGAGCCGTCAACAACGCGATAGCTGTCAAAAATAAATAAAGACTCACCGGAAACAAGAGAGTCAATCGCCGAGTACTGAAGTAGTGCCGCTGCTAGCGGGAAGCACCCGAAACTGACAGAGGTCCCGGCAGAGGAAATAACTGGGGCTCCCAGAATTACAGTGCCGTTAGAGACGGAGCCGGTGAAAGAGGCAGGCTCTACCTCACACCGGAACAGAATGAGTCACTCGACGTCTCAAATTTCTTTAAAGGACCAGTGTACTAAAAATTATTCCCAGGACTATAGAAGAACTCAGCTCTGCTAGAGCTAATAGATATGTTCTCAAAAAAATAAGAAAGTAAAAATTCAACCGGTAGGTGTATATATGAGGGAGAAATAGAGATTCGATCCTACTTAGCTGCTGAGGACTGAAAGACTGCTGGATTTCCCTAAGGGGGAGTGGCTTCACCTCTCAAGAAAACTTGAAGTCTTCAGTCCTCAGCTGCTATAGGGGATTGACAACCCTACCTTTCCCTGGACTGGCCCGGAGAAGCGATAAGGAATATATCATTGGCCAACAATGTACATTACGCGATTGTCAGAGAAAATCTATCAACAGGACAACTATGGGGAACAAACTCAGAAAATAAGGGCCAAAGCAATACTAAAAGTTGGCTCTAATAGCCAAATCTATCACTTATCATGAGATACACAGAAAAAGCCACTAGGAGGAAAAAGAAATTAAGATATAAGGTCACGAAGTTGAAAAAACGTCAAATTTACAAGTGATTCCAGACTTTTGCACACCACTGTAAAACAGGACAGCAATCCTAAAAGAATATGACGACAACATATACACATCAAAAAACACAAAGTTAACATTGTATATCGGCAGGAAACACTCTACACATTTTCAGACATAGAAAATTACAAGAATAAAAAAATAAGAATACTATATACATTCCAAGACATAGAAAAATAAAAATACAAATGAGAATAAAAAATGTGTGTAAATACGCAAAAACAATTAGAAAAGCGTATGTCTCACAGCATGACCAACCTGAAACAGTATCAGAGAATCATGAATAAGTACAAATTGTATCCGCAACATATTGCATCAAACACGTAATCCAAAAAAACTACAACAATATACAGGTTGGCCCAAAAATAGTGAGAACATCTCGCAGCATATAAGTTATTTAAAAATTCAAAAAGACATATGTAAATGATTGACAAATTTAATAAAAAAAAAGATGGTGACCGGAAATTGTCAAAATAAAGATGTTATATAGCTAAAAAAGGTAAATAAGTAAACTATTTAAGCTTTTAATTTATGAGATGTTCTCACTTTTTTTGGGCCACCCTGTATATCTCAAAAAATGGTAATATTATTAAAAAACGTAATACTAAAATTATTAGAAACATATCTATTCCAGAGAAGAGGGAAGGAGAGGGGGAGGGATAAAAGGGAGGGAAGGGAAGGAGAGAGGGAGGGACAAAAGGAAAGGAAGGAGAGGGGAGGAGAGGGAGGGAAAAAGGGGAGGGAAGGAGAGGGAGGGAAAGAGAGGGGAGAGGGGAAGGATAGGGGAAGGATGTGGGGGAAGGAAGGGGTAAAGTGGTGGGAGAAGGGAGGCGAAGGGCTATAGTAGTGACTACAAATCATTCCTTGCTATCTGAAGGAGAAATTTACTGTTACTTACCGTTAATTTCCTTTCCTGGAATACTGCTAGACCTGTCCAGACAAGCGAGTTATGTCCCCCTGGCAGCAGATGTTGGAGACAGAGAAAAACACACTCCAGAGCTGTGATTGGTTGGGCTCTGGGTGACATAGGAGCGCCCCTAGAAGACCTAGTCAGTATTCCTTTGACAAGCACCAACATAAGGAGAAAACCTGACTAAGCAACTCAACAATGTACAGGTAACAACTAATTCAATTAAAACCCTCAACTCGAACCATGAAGGGTGGAGAAGGATCAAACATCATTCCTTGGAGAAAAAAACCTGAATCCACTGTTGTGGACGTTCTCCGGAATATGCAATTGTTTATGTCTGAAGTAAGAAGAACGTTGGCTCCTCTGCACTAGCAGTCGTGACACTGACAATGGGGTGGGTTCTGGACTGGTCTAGCAGTATTCCAGGAAAGGAAATTAATGGTAAGTGAAATTTATCCTTCCAGTTCATACTGCTAGACCAGTCCAGACAAGCAGGAAGTACCCAAGCTAATGAACCCCAGGGTGGGCAGAGAGAGCCGCTGACAGCACACTAGCCCCAAAACAACTGTCCTCAGGTGCCTGAACGTCCAGGTGATAATGCTGGACAAAAGTAGATAAGGAAGACCAGGTTGCCACTCGACAAATATCAAGAGGGACTACGTGTGATCGCTCGGCCAAAGACGTGGCTTGAGCGAGACGAATGTGCACCAAGACCGGCAGGCACTGGCTTGCCTTGCAGAATATAGGTTGATTCGATGGTACGGCGTATCCATCTGGCGATAGTAGATTTTGAAGCTGCCATACCTTGGTGTGGTCCCGCAAAAAGCACAAAAAGATGGTCGGTCTTGCGAAAAGAATTGGTGACTGAGATAGGGAAGGAGAATCCTTTTGAGATCAACTGCCCGGAGATTCTTGGAAATTCTGGAACAGTGTTCCTTTGAAAAGGCAGGCAACAAAAGAGGCTGATTGACATGAAAAGGAGTAATCACCTTAGGCAAGAATGAGGGAACAGTGCAAAAGGACACTCCCTCTGCGGAGAATGACAAGTAAGGATCCCTGCAAGAGAGGGCCTGTAGTTCCGAAATGCGACGAACCCAAGTTATTGCCACTAAGAAAACCGTCTTAAGTATCAAATCCGTTAAGGAAACTTCTTTAGAGGCTTGAAGGGCAGAGACATCAAGGCCCGTAGTACCAAAACAAGGTCCCAAGAAGGGATAAGTGGACGGACTGGAGGGCGTAGAAGCTTGACTCCTTTAAGAAAACGCAACACATCTGAGTGGGATGCAGAGAACGACCGCGAATCGGTCCTCTATAACACGTCAGTGCTGAAATCTGTACCCGTAGAGTGCAGAGCTAAGCCTTTGTTGAGGCCCTCCTGAAGAAAGGCAAGAATGTCTGGAATTTCTGCACTCCAAGGAGAAAGATGATGTTGAGTACACCAGGACTCAAACACTCGCCACACCCTAGCATCTGCTAACATAGACAAACGGCGAGCGTTGAGGAGAGTCGAAACTACCTTGGAAGAGTAACCCTTAAGGGCTAATCTATGGCGTTCAAGAGCCAAGCCGTAAGCAAGTAGGGAGTTGGATCTTCCATCGAGATAGGTCCTTGCCTGAGAAGTCCGAAGGGAGCTAGTAGTCGCAGAGGAGGGATTCAAGATAGTCTTATGAGATCGGCATGGTCTTCGGGGCCAGTCCGGGGCCACTAAGATTACTGGACCCTGGTGTTCCCTGATCCGTTGCAGGACTCTTCTGATCATTGGCCAAGGTGGGAATACATAGAGCATCTGGTGTTTCGGCCATGGCTGCGCCAAGGCATCTAAGCCTTGAGATTTGTGCTCCCCTCCAGCGACTGAAGAAGATCAGAACTTTTGCATTTGTGGCTGACGCCATGAGATCTTCTTTCGGCTGCCCCCAGTTCTGAACTATCATCTGGAACGCTTGTGGGGCCAGTTCCCATTCGCCAGGATCGAGAGTGTGTCGGCTTAGAAAATCTGCCTTGACGTTGCTGGTCCCCGCTATATGCTGTGCTGAGAGAGTTTGAAGGTTCCTTTCTGCCCAAGGGAAGAGAAGAGACATCTCCTTCGATACCCCTGTGCACTTGGTGCCGCCCTGGCGGTTGAGGTAGGACACTGCAGCGGCATTGTCACATAGGATCCGAACCGCTTAACACTATAGGAACCAGTGAAACTTCAGTAAGGCAAATCGAGCTGCTCTCGCTTCAAGCCTGTTGATCATCCATCGCGCCTCACGCATCATCCAAATTCCTTGCGCTGAGTAAGTGCGACAGTGCGCTCCCCATTCAGACAGACTGGCGTCAGTTGTCAGCAAGATCCAGCGTGGGTTTTCCAATGGTACTCCCTTGAGGAGATTGTGAGATGCAAGCCACCACTGTAGATGGCGGCGGACCTGTAGCTGTAACGGGAGACAGGTCTTGCAGTCTTCTGTCACTGGGGACCATCTGGAAAGTAGAGCAGCCTGTAGACCGTGCATGTGAGCATTTGCTCAAGGCACAAGCTCGATGGTGGCAGCCATGGATCCCAGGACTTGGAGGTAATCCCAGGTCCGAGGGGCTCTTTGGGCCAAAAACCTCCGGAGCTGAGAAGCCAGCTTTAGGAAATATGCTTGAGTCAGGAATACACGCCTTTGACAGGTATCGAAGCATGCTCCGAGAAATTCGATCTGTTGAGACGGATGGAGGCAATTTTTAGTGCAGTTGAACACCCAACCGAGCTGCTGAAGGAAGGCAACTACTGTGGAAACAGTTTTGCGAGCTTCTGGAAGGGAGTCCGCGTGAATGAGCCAAATCGTCCAAGTATGGGTGTACTCTGATTCCCTGCTTGCGTAAGGTTGCCGCCACAACCATCATTTTTGAGAAGGTTCGAGGTGCCAAGGCTAGGCCAAAAGGCATTGCCAGAAACTGAAAATGTTGGCTGAGGACTGAAAAACGCAAGAAACGCTGGTGATCTTCTTGAATGAGAATATGAAAATATGCTTCCACGAGATCCAAGAATGCTAGAAACTTTCCCCGGCGTACTGAGTGAATGACTGACCGTAGGGTCTCCATCCGAAAGTGAGGTACTCGAAGGCTGCAATTTACGCCTTTGAGGTCCAAAATTGGACGAAAAGAGCCAGCTTTCTTGGGCACCATGAAATAGATGGAATAACGGCCTAGCCCTTTTTCTAACAGAAGGACTGGACAAATGGCTTTTAAGGAGAGAAGCCTCTGAACGGTAGTTTGAATGGCCACTTGTCTTTCCGCCGAGCGATCTGGGGGGACCAGGAAGGCATTGTGACTGGGTCGGCAACATTCGAGAGAATAGCCGTGAGAAACTATATCGAGGACCCATCGATCTGAAGTTATGAGTGCCCACTGTCGAGAAAAATGGGTCAACTGTCCACCTACAGATGGAAGGATCTCGAGTGGGCAGACCGTCCCGTCAGTGGGAAGAACGGGAGGCTCCAGGGAACTTCCCTGGGCCAGAGTACGAGTCCGTTCCTTTGCGGCCTCCTCGAAAGGACTGAGCTCTTTGTCCAAAGCGATGGGCAGAAGCGGAAGAAGCACCCCACCTGGCTTAAAGGCGCGGTATCTTCGTGAATCCTGAGATTTAGAAAATCGCCGAAAACCATGGGATCGAGATGCATGACGAGAGGGTGTCTTTGGCCTGTCCTCAGGTAAACGTTGTGGCTTCACCTCTCCCAGATCTTTCACCAATTTATCAAGATCCTTGTTGAAAAGGAGTCTCCCTTTACAAGGCAACTTAAACAGATGTGTCTTAGAGGCAACATCCGCTGCCCATTGACGCAACCATAGCCATCTTCTAGCCACTGCCACCGCCGCCACAGAACGAGCTGACAGTCGTAGAAGATCATAAAAGGCATCTGCCAGGAATTCAACGACTGATTCGAGACGCGCCAACTCTGGTTCGTCTGTAAGCTGCTGAATCCATGGGAGGGAGGCTTGAGCCGCCAAACCTCCACAAACCGCAGCTTGTAGGGAAAGAGTGGAGGATGAAAAAGCTGTCTTAAGTAGGCTCTCGACCTTACAGCCCTGTTGGTCTCTGAGTGCCGCTCCGCCCTCAACCAGAATAGTTGCATGCTTAGTGACCCAGGTCAAAGCATCCACTTTCGGGTATGTCAGCCAACGGTCAAGGTCAGTGGGAGACCAAGGATACAACTGACCAATACGGCGTGCGGTGCGGAAAGAAGAATCTGGAGAGTCCCATTCCCGAGATACCATTTGCTGCAATTCCGCTGGAAAGGAAAAGGCTTTGGAAGGTTTACGAATACCTTGCAAAATAGGATCCGGCTGCAACAGAACTTGGAAACTCTGTGGATCAGGTGTGTCGGCGAGGCGTAGTGACTCTGTCACCTGTGTGATTAGGGCCAGCAGCTCCTCTTTCCAAAAAATTCTAATATCTTGAGAGTCCTCTTGAACTGTCAGCGAAGAATCAGACGGAGAATATTCCCCATCTTCTTTCTCTGACGAATCAGGGCTCACCTCCGAAGATTTAAAGTCTTCTTGGATATCCGTAGTGTCCCGCAAGCCACATGCAACGTTCCTGGGAGGACGTACTGCTTTAAGGTCTGAGGTCTTATGGGACTGCTTGCGAGACCCCGCCATATCTTTGTCTGCTACCGGGGCGGGTGCTGGAGGTATTCCAAAAGACTCCGAACGCCACAGGTGCCATGCCTGGCGGAAGAGCGTCAGGAACTCAGTGTCAGCCGAAGCTCCTGTGGCTTCCAGCGGCTGTGGAAGCAAAATGTCCGCTGACTGAGTCCTTTCTGCAGGTAGACCCTGCTGCAGGGGCTCTAAGGAGGGAGGAGTTAAGGCGCTGATATCCCCAGCTGACAGCGCAGTGGGTATGGAGGAATTAGATTCTCCTGGATGCAGCATACAGGTGGAACACAAGCGATCTATTAACTCCTTCTGCTTCTTATTACATACAATGCACCTGTGCAGAGAAACAGGCATTGCAGAGGCTTAAACCTTTTTTTTTTTTTTTTTTTTTTTTTTAACAAAAATCAATGTAGGCTTAGGGAAAAGACTCTTCAAAGAAAAGGGATTTTGAAACTCCCTGTGCCTTCACAGCATGTTAAATGCTTTGAAATGGCTGCCCAGAGTTGTTCCCGCCGAAAAAACCCCCACTGAAGAGAAATTTCTCCTGATTCAAAATGGCTGCCAGCACAGAAAAACTGCAAAATAAAAGTTTCCTAAGCTCTAACAACCTCAAAAACGCGGCGAAATTGCTGGGGGAGAGGAGAGGAGTGCTGCCAAAAATTGAAGAGAAACAGACCCAGTGATCCCCGTGCCGTTAAAAAAAACAGAAGTAAGAAAATTGCTGCAAGGGAACCCAAGCAGGTACTCACTGTGCTGCAAAGAAGCAGAGGCTTGCAGGGAAGGTACTCACTGCTTTAAAGATGCTGTAAAAATTATAAATGACTGGATGGCAAAAAATTTGATAGACTGATCCACCCTCAGCTACACAGGCTCTGTGGCAGAGGCTAGGAGCTGATTATAATGGGGAGCTCCACTGATCTAATGATCAGGAGCTCAGACCCTGCTGTATTGTCACTAACTGTAGTTTAAAAGCAATACAGCTATAAGAGAGGGGAACTGGGAAACTCAGAGAAACACCTCTGAGTGCATCCAGGTAAGAGACAAGATTGTTTAACACCTTCATCTGCTGGAGACAGAGAAAATACTGACTAGGTCCTCTAGGGGCACTCCTATGTCACCCAGAGCCCAACCAATCACAGCTCTGGAGTGTTTTTTCTCCGTCTCCAACATCTGCTGGCAGGGGGACATAACCCGCTTTCTCTAGGCTGGTCTAGTAGTATGAACTGGAATAGAGGGCATACGCAAGAGTTCTAAATTTCCACAATTATCATATAGCCATTAAAAAAAGTGGTTTGTAATATGAGGAGAAAGAACTACAATTATTTAATGTGATAGCTTCAAATAAGGCTAATCACCCTGAGCTTTCTGAATTGGAGAACACCCCAAAAGTAACTGGGTATCACAGTGAATCAGGGTCATAACAATGTTAACTGAAAAGTTGCCAATCAGTCTTGACAATGCCATCTGAAACTTCATTGCTGCCATATTGCAAGTTAATTGCAGCTTTTACAGATAAACTTGACGCCGGCAAGATTAGCAAACTAGCGGTAAAATGGCTCTATAAGATTAATATCTGCAGACAAAGCTGGCATTGTTTTCTAAGGCTGATAATCTCCTATATTCTTCAATCTAATGACAACAAATGAGATGAGTTTACTCCAGAACTAATGGCCTATTGACAGACCCATCGTCAACTTTAAAATTACCACGACTGCCAACTGTAATCCAGCAATTTGTATTTTTTTTTATACAGCTAAAGAAATATTTCCCTCACTTGGTTTGCAGCTTGTCGTGCTTGTGTGCATCAGTGATACTAAGCTTAGCTACTGACAAGATCTCCCAAGATAAACAGATATCAGCTGAGATGCCAGACTAAGACAAACCACCCATCTGGGCAGCAGCGGAATGGGACAGTGTTGTAAGTGAGGATCATATTTCTGTGACAAATGCAACACTGGAATTAACTGTGTGGAAGGCAGGCTTGCCAAATCTACTTCTGTATCTTGCCTCGAAAACCCAATGGATAGTCACAAAATAAATTGCACTATAGTGCTGGAAGATGAGACCCCCGGGTTGGAAGGCACTCAAATGGCTAATGGGGATGAGATGAAGACTTCTCAGAGTAAAGCCAGCATTTATGATGTGGTTGGATCTGCTGATGTAGCTACGCATGAAGAGAGTCAGAAGTTGGAAAGATATCTTACATATTGGGACATGGAACGTACGAAGCATGAACCAAAGGAAGTTAGAGATGGTCAAGAATGAAATGGAACATGAACACTCAAATCTGTTGGGTGTCAGAGAACTGAAACGAACTGGCTTTAGGCACTTTGCATCTGATGATCATATGGTTTACTATGCTGGAAATGAAAGACAAAGAAGAAATGGTGCTGCATTTATAGTTAAGCAACTTGCAAGAACTGTAATGAAATACAATGCAGTCAGTGAACGCTTAATTTCTATTCATTTACGAGGAAAGCCCATTCAACACAACTATAATTCAGATATATGCCCCAACAATAGCTGCAGAAGAGGAATGAGTTCTATGAACCAATACAACTTGAAACTGACCGAACATGCAAACAGGATATCATAATAGTCATGGGTGACTGGAACGCAAAAGTTGGCAACAAAGGCGGCGGCAAAGTGGTTGGAAAATATGGACTTGGCAACAGAAACTATGCTGGAGAAAGAATGAGAATTCTGCAAGACCAATGATCAATTCATCTCAAACACCTTCTTCCAGCAACACAAGCGCAGACTGTACACATGGACTTCACCCAATGGATTGTACAGAAATCAAATTGACTATATCTGTGGAAAACAACAATGGAAAAGCTTGAAAACATCAAAGACAAAACCTGGAGCAGACTGTGGTATAGATCAACTACTAATATGCAAACTCAAGGTAAAGTGAAAAACAGCAAGCCATTCATGAATGTAGCAAAATATGACCTTGAGAATATACCACTGGAATTTAAAGACGGCTGAGAAATCGATTTGCTGCTTTAGATACAAATGACAGAGTTCCAGAAGAGTTATGGGATGACAAAGAAGGTTGCATTGGAAGAAAGCGTTAAGTCTCTACATAAGATGAAAGAGCAAAAAACGGCCAAAATGGATGACCGAAGAAACTCTGAAAATTGTCCAGAAACGCAGAGAAGCTAAAGCCAGAGGAGAAAGAGAGGCAATCGCAGAACTCAGATTTCCAACGTGCAGCAAGACAGGACAAGAAAAAGTACTACAATGACACATGTAAGGAAATAGAATCAAAGAAGCTATTAGATGAAGAACATGATCAGCTTTTCTAAAGCTATGAGAATTAAAGAAAAAATTCCAGCCTTCAAATTGGAATGCTACAAGATGCTCAAGAATCCATGTTGAATGATGCGGAGATCATCAAGAAAAGGTGGAAAGAATATAGTCATTATACCATAAAGATCAATGGGACCAACAACCGTTTCAATCTATACCTTATGATCAGGAACCACTGGTGATGAAAGAAGGCGGTGAAGCAGCATTGAAAGCCTTATCAAAGAACAAAGCACCGGGCATTGATGGCATTCCCTGGCTCACTGCAAAGGAGCACTGAGCTGTCGCCTCCAAACAGAGGCTGTAGGAGCTGGTATACCCGTTTGTGCACGTACAACATCGTAACCTGGTTGTCCATCTGGACCAGCACCACTCGGTGCTGCAAGCAGTCCCTGAAGACCCAAAGAGAAAGGCGAATGGCCCAGAGTTCCAGCAGGTTGATCTGCTGCCGGGACTCCGAGGGACCAGGACCCAAGTGCGCCGCCCCTCGCAGTTGGCTCCCCAGCCTGCCAGGGAGGCACCTGTGGTCAAGACCACCTGATGTGCTGAGGTTTGGAAGGGCATACCGAGAAGCAGGTTCCGAAACTCCTGCCACCAAGCCAGAGACTCCACCATGCTAGGAAAGACCGAGATGGGGTCTCGAAGGCAGCTGGACGACTGCCAATTGCACCTGGAGGCACCACTGCTGCCCGCATGTTAAGACCAACGTTGGGCACGACATGGACCGTGGAGGCTATGTGGCCGAGAAGGCAAAGCATCGTCCAGGCCGGGACAGTGCCACGGCACCACACCTCGGACGCAAGGGACATGAAGCGGTCCGTCTTGTCCTGAAGAAGAAAAGTCATGGCCCGAAGGGTATCCGAGAAAGCCCCAATGAACTCCACGGACTGAAATGGAGTGAGGTTATACTTTGGGTAATTGATCATGAAGCCCAGATGCTCAAGGAGGCAAATGGTGCGGTCCGTGGCCTGCCTGGCTTTGGAGGCCGTGCCCCCTGTTAAGAGCTAGTCATCTAGATATGGATAAACGAAGGTACCCCGCAAATGCAGATGGGTCACAAACATGGCCAGGCACTTCGTGAAGACCTGCGGGGCGGACGCGAGGTCAAAGAGAAGCACCCTGTACTGGGTTCCCTGAACCATGAAGCGAAGGTACTTTGTGTTTCGGGTGGACGAGGATGTGAGCGTAGACATCCTTTAAGACCACGAAGCATAGCTAATCACCCTGCTGGAGGTAGGGCAATAACATTCCAAGGGAGAGCATCTTGAACTTCTCCTGCACCAGGAACATGTTGAAGTCCCGCAGGTCAAGGATGGGCCGAAGGCCCCCTGTCTGCTTCGGGACGAGGAAGTATCGGGAGTAAAACTGCCGTCTGAGGTGCTGTGGGACTGGTTCTACCGTGGCATCCTCGAGGAGGCCTGTGAGCTCCTGACTCAGGAGGGCCTGGTGCTGGGGAAGTACGGAGGAAGGGCCTGGTCCAGGTAGAGACGATAGCTCTCCCAAATGACCCGGAGAACCCAGGCATTGGTGGGAGAAATGGATCAGACACCTCCCCCGACAGAAAGGCGCCCTGCCGGAGTGGGAGAGGCTATGCTGATGACTCAAAACCCCAAGGCTGGCTGAGCTGGACCGGGGGGGGGGGGGGGTTTGGGTCTTGGGGCCCTTCAGCTTGCAAACGCCATGGACCATGGACTTGCCCTGTTCGCCCTGAACGGGGGTCGACAATGGCAGATAGGCTGGGTAGCCCCTGTATGGGAGCCCTTTTCACTGGAAGAAGGGCTTCTTGCTCTGCTGCTTTTTCCTGGGAAGGAAGTTTTCCGGGAGAGGCGAGTGTGAGCCACATACTCCAGCTCAATCTCCACGGCCTTGTCCTTCATGGGCTTGCCAAATAGCTGCTCCCTGAGGCAGGGGACATCCAAGCAGCTTCTCCTGGACCCACTGCTCCAAGTCCAAGGACTGGAGCCAAGCCAGGCAGCAGGCTCCGATGCTTGCCTCCGCCACCCAGGGGGAAAACTCAAAGCTGTCATATGCTGCTCACGAGAAGTACTTCGAGCATTCCTCGATGGACTTCGAGAGGGCCTGAAAATGCCAGAGATGGTCTCCAAGGCCCGCCACAAAGCCTATGAGCTCCCTAGCGAAATCGCTGAGGAACATCTCAATGTATAATTGGTAAACTTGGATGCGGCATGACAACATGGAGCCCTGATAATTCTTGCGCCAGAGGGCATCGAGGGTATGAGACTCTCTGGCCGGAAGGACTGATGAATGAGTCTTTGGACTCTTTAGCTTCCACATGGCCGATTCAACCACCATGGAAGTGTGGGGAAACAGGGCTTTCCGAAACCCCAGACCTCGCTGGACCTTATACATAGCGTCCAAGCACTTGCTCACAATCGGGACAGAGGCTGGGGTCTCCCACATGCAGAGCAGGAGGCAGTTCAGAATGGGAGGAACCGGCACAGAGAGCGCCTCCCTTGGAGGAGCTTTGTATTGCTGGATATCAAGCTCCTTGGCATGGGGCTCCTCCTCCGACTCATTGGTGAGCGCGAGGGCACGCGCCATGTCCTGGACGAACTCCAGGAAGGATGTTATGCTCTGCAGTCCCTCGTCAGATAGATACTGCCGAAGCTTTAGGTCATGTGAGGTGTGACACCTGTTCCTTCTGTAATATTATGGAAGGTATGATTTGTAAGTATCAAAGCGAAATTCGTCAATTTAAATATAAAACTTGTAATACTCCTTTTGTGATCTATGGACTGTGGTGCCCTTGTTCTAAACTTTATATTGGTAAAACCACGCACCCTTTAAAAACGTGGTTGGCGTAACATAAGTACAGCATTAGTAAAGCAAGAATTGATACACTTTTAGTGCAACATTGTTTATCTCTCAGTCATTCTTTCGAAGAATTACGCTGTACTGTGTTAGAACACGTTCCATATAAGAGGTGATAGAGGTCGACTATTACTACAGAAAGAGCAGAAGTGGATGTATGAATTAAATACTTTAGAACCTCATGGACTGAACGACAAAATTGAGTGGACACTTTCTGTAATGCTCTGTCAGTGTAACTTAGAAGCTCTTCTCGTCTTAGATTATAGTGATAGGCTGTGTTTGTAATGTGGTTGGTAATTATGTTAAGAATAGCGTCGTTCTTTTTAGGTTTTTCTATTGGTTGTCAGTCTATTTAAAAATAGGAGACGTCAGACGCCGTCTTAGTGACGGCAATGGAGGCATTTTCTACAATCGACATTTAAATCATTATTTTAAAACCCCTGAAGAAGCCATTATTTGGCTAAACAAAAGCTTTTGTAGGGTGGGTGCTGAGACTTTGCCTTGACGGCAATAGTGCAGATATCTTGCCTTGATGGTGGGCATCGGAAGGTGCCGCGCGATTTAACAGCCTGAAGGCTGTGAAGTTGTCTTTGTTTCACTCGCGTACTGGACCATGGATTTGATAAGTAACTATAGACCTTCAATGGCATACTACTAATTGTCTGTTTAGAAACGTTTTACTTCTGTTTTACAGGAGAAGAGGGTCCAATCCGCATTCGTTTCTATGGTTCTATAGTTCTGAAAAAAGATACTTTTTCCTTTTCTCTTTTTAATACTATAGTATGTTTGTTAAAAGTATTAAGAATCCTAAAAATTACTTTTCTAGAGAATAATGTGGTTCAATTTGATAATATAAAAATTTGGATTTAAAAATTAAAAAATTAATGAAGGCTTTTTGACTGGTGATGTGAGCATCAGCTATTCCCTATAGTAGATAATTTCACTAAATGTAGGGTTTGAGCCATCCTGAGGTCTTTTTTGCCTTTCATTATTGAAGTAATTGAAATTATCTTTAATAAGTAATTGTTCATTTTGGAAGTCTTTTTACCAAGGGCATTCTTGGTGTATAGTTAAATTGGCCCTTAGGCGGTTATTTGTGTTTTGTTAGTTAATTTTGCGGATATCATGAAGTTGGGAACCTCACTTCTAAGCCAGGGTATGTTGAGTATGATCTTAAAACTCAAATTTACTGCTAATGCTCGCGTAATACTTGAATCGTGCCAAAGAGAGCTTCCTTTTGGAGTTTGTAAGATGTAACAAGTGTGGTTAGTTTGTGAAGATGTGCTTGGAAATTCTTCTTTATCAGCTGTCACTCACAGAAATCTTTCCCATTGTACTGGATCTTTCTGCCACATTTTCGTCATCTGACTGCATTTCTTGGTACTTCAGGATCTTCTGCCTTTCCTTGCGATTCACAGAATAATTACTCGGTACAGACATTTCTATAATTATCAATGCCATTCTGGTATTCTTCTCCTTTACCACTATGTCAGTTTCCTGGCATCCAGTTTCTTATCCATTGGAATGGGAATGTTCTAGGTGATCATAATCTCTTCATTCTCTTATTCACTTAGGGTCATGATTCCAGTGCTTTTCAGGGACAGTGATGCTGTAATGTTTCCAGAGTTTCCAGTAGAGGAGGCATGCTACTTTGTTGTGCCTTTCTGTATAGAAATTTTTTGCCATCAGAACTTCACAGCCTGCTATAAAGTGAGTCACTGTTCCCAGGTCTTTCTTACAGAATCGACATACGTATGTCTGTTTTGCCAGTTTTTTCAATACTCGCCGTAAACCATCTTGTTCATAATCCACTGTTCTGGGCTACAACTATCAATCTTTCATCCTTGCTGTGTAATTTCTGAGTTGTGGCCTTGGTCTACCTCCATTTTGTTTTGGTTTACCCTTTTGGAGGAGGTTCCTTCTCCTTTGACCTGTTTTTATATACCTTTTTATATGTTTAACATGTTATATCTTTCACACAGAAGGAATCTTATTATTTATTTTTATTTATTTAAACATTTTTTTATACCTCTTTGTCCTCCACTCAGAGCTGTTTATATTATAACTTATTATACATAGAACAGTTAAACTTGGAACATTATACATAGAACAGTTAAACAGAGGCTAATGTTAAACAAATATAACTATTTACAGTATCTATACTGTGTATAGCGTCTACCAGTCCATAGTAAAAGGTTATTCATAGGTGACCTAGAACATATTAACTTGAGGTTATTATGTAATATGATCAAAGTGATTCTTGAAAAGGAGTGTTTTTAGATTTTTTCTGAAATCTTTAATGTCTGAAACTGCACGTATGTCATCTAGGAGAGAGTTCCATATTGTTGGAGCATAGAGCGATATTGCTCTTCCAGAGGTGGATTGTATGGTCCTTTGATATCCAAGAGGTGGGATAATGATGTTCTTAATATTGCTTCTGGGCCGTTAAACTTGAATCTTTAGTTATCGTGTCTTGTAGGATGTTTATTGATAGCTTGTGAATGATCTTGAAAATGGTGGCTTCTTGCATATATAGGGAGCCAATGTAATTGATTAAGAATTGGTGTGATGTGACCATATCTATCCGTTCCTGTGATTGGTTGAGCTGCAGTGTTCTGCATTTGCTGAAGTGGTACGATGGTTTGCTTTTGGAGTCTGTAATATAGTGAGTTGCAATAATCAAGCGTTGGTGTGATAATTGCCTGACAGATGGTTCGTAAGTGATCAGGGTCTTTAACTGGTTTAAGTCTTCTTATTATCTTCATCTTAAAGTATGTATTTGCTGTGATTTTTGCAATTTGTCGTTGCATGGTGAGGTTTTGGTCTATGATTATTCCAAGATATTTAATTTCTTTTTTGACTGTTATTTGCAATATTGTGATTGTTTGCGATGGGGTAAATGTGTCGTCCCTGGGATGGAGTGTCTCCGTTTTTTTGTAGTTTATTATTAGTCCTATTAGTTTATTATTAGTCCTATTACAAACATACCAAATTAATTAATGCCTATTTCAGCTCCATCAGCTCCCTCCATTCCTTCCCCTCTTTTCCCCCCTCCACTTCCTTCTCACCCCTCCTTTCCTTTCCCAGTTCTGTTCTTGGGTCTGTAGTAGTATAATCACCATTCCAATAGCTGGCCAACCAATCTGCTGTGCTGATTATGTTTTTGTCCCCATTTATATAAGGATAAGTCCTTAAGCGTCACTTTTGAGTGCCAACAGATTTTGTACCAATACACTCGTCTACACTCGTTATTGGAGTGCAAATCGGCATTGGAGCAAAGGAGTGGGCGGGTGAGCTCCTTCCTACTCCCCAACACAAAGGCCAATCGGGTCACAACAGCAGGATTCAAATTTGGAGGTGTGCTTCAAGCGTACCCGCACATGGTGGGCACCCCCCCCCCCCACCAGAGAGCCCTTTGGTACAGGCTGAAATTACAATCCACAGAGGCAAATCACTCAACTAGAAACAGACAAGAAACAGACCTCCTACTCCCTGTAAAGTACAAAACTCTGCCAAACTTACAAGCAAACAATAAAGACACATAAGTTTTCAACACTCATATATGTCTCAGCATAGCACAGCACTGCTCTCCCCAACCATACCTCTGACCACTACTTAATCCTAAACCTATTAGACCACAGCAGCAGCAGCAAGGGCTCAACCACAAAGAACCTACTCACATCTCCATCGGGACAGAGGCAGACATTTGCCCTAAAATAAATACCTTAACCTCTCACATGAACAAACCAACACAACAAATAGTAGTCTACTCACGCTGAGCTTTATTGCTCAAATTTTACTTAAGCTCCCATAAAATGAGGAAAATAGTTAAGAAAAAACTAAAAGGAGCAGCTGCAAAGGTTAAAGAACTTACATCAAGCTTGGGTGTATAAAAATACTATCTTGGAAGCCCAGACCAGCTGTATTCCACGCTTTAAGAAAAGTGGAAGGAAGTCAAAAAAACTGCCAGCATGGTTAAAAGGTGAGGTCAGAGAAGCTGTTGCCAAAAAACATCTTAAAGGAAATGGAAACAAGAGCCAAATGATGAAAACTGGAAACAGCACAAGCATTGGCAAGTTAAATGCAAGGCATTGATAAGGCAGGCAAAGAGAATTTGAGAAGAAACTTGCTGTGAAAGAATAAACGCGTAATAAATAATTTTTCAAGTACATTCGTAGCAAAAAAAACCTGAGTGTGTCAACTGGACCATTAGATGATAGAGGGGTAAAAGGGACAGTAAGAAGGGACAAGGCTATAGCGGAGAGTGTGAATGAATTCCTTGCTTCGGTCTTTACTGAGGAAGATGTAGGGATGTTACCCATGACTGAAGTGGTATTTAAAGGTGATACTGCGAAAGAATTGAAAGAAATATTGATACACCGGGAAAGAGTGGTTACTCACTTGTAACAGGTGTTCTCCAGGAGCAGTAGGAATCAGTCCTCACATATGGGTGACTGACGTCGATGGAGCCCTCATGCGGAGCATTTCCCCAGCTTTCTAAGAAAGCCTTTGGGAATACACCTACGCATGCGCGGTCCCCTTCCTGCCCAAAGGTGCCATCTTGCTCAGTCAGATGACATAGCTAAAAGACAGCACAAAAAACAAAAAGAACTATGTACAACTGCAACTCCCAGGGGAGGAGGGAGGGTTGTGAGGACTGATTCCTGCTGCTCCTGGAGAACACCTGTTACAGGTGAGTAACTACTCTTTCTCCAGGACCAAGCAGGAAGTCAGTTCTCACATATGGGTGACTCCCTAGCTCTGGGATACCAGGAACCCAGGCTGAAAAATAGAGCTCCCTCTGTGAAGCCTCAGGATCAGGGAAAGAATTTTTTTTACGGAGAACAGATCCCACCGGTAGCCCAACAAGAGGGCAGGAGTGTAGGAGTTGCCTAAACCTCAAAGAGATTCCGGAGTACTGCCTGAGCAAAAGCACTGTCCCTACGGGACTCCCTCTCCAGGCTGTAATGGGCTGCAAAAGTCTGGCTTGAGGACCAAGTTGCAGCCCTACAGATGTCTGCCAACGGTACAGAGCGGAGATGAGCTACTGATGCAGCCATGGCCCGGACATGGTGGGCTGTGACTTGACCCTGCAAGGGAAGGTCTGCCGCCCTGTAAGCCCAGGTGATACAGTCCGCCACCCATATGGACAAGGTACCCTTGGAGACAGGTAACCCCAAGTTGTTTGGGTCAAAGGAGACGAAGAGCTGAGTAGCCCTTCTATGACCCTGAGTATGATCAATGTAGAAAGAAAAGTCCCTTCTACAGTCCAGGGTGTGCAGGACCTCCTCAGCCCTGCTTGCATGGGGCCTAGGGAAGAATGTTGGAAGAACCACCTCCTGGTTAAGGTGGAAAGAGGAGACCACTTTCAGGAGGAACTTAGGATGAGTCCTAAGGACTACCCTGTTCTTATAGAAACGAGTGTATGGCCTGTCACAGACCAAGGCTTGAAGTTCACTCACTCGCCTGGCCGAGGTCAGTGCCACTAGGTAGAGAGCCTTCCAGGAAAGGATGCGAAGAGGACACATAGCCATCGGCTGAAAGGGTGGGCGAGTAAGCAGCTGCAAGACCACATTCAACTCCCACTCAGGAGCTGGTGGACGGAGAGGAGGCTTGAGCAAGAGCAAGCCTCTGAGGAACAGGGCCACCAAGGGGTGAACAGACAAAGAGTGCCCTTCCACAATAGAGTGGTGGGCTGCCAGAGCAGAGAGGTATACCCGAACAGAATTGGACTTAAGACCCTGATTAGACAAGTGCAGCATGTACTGAAGCACCACTGGCACAGGACAGGAGAAGGGGTTCTCCTGGCGCTGGTCACACCACAAGGAGAATCGCTTACACTTCAGGGCATAGGTCTTTCGGGTGGATTGCTTCCTAGAGGCCAAGACAACCTCTTTGACTTCCTGAGGCAAGCCCCAGGGAGCCAGCACTACCCGTGCAGCCTCCAGGCCAACAAATTGAGAGTTTTGAGATTGGGGTGCAGAAGGGATCCCTGATCCTGAGAAAGTAGATCGGATTGCAACCCCAGAGAGAGTGGGGTGTCCACCGCCAGCTGTAACAGAAGGGGGAACCAGGGTTGCCTTGGCCACCTGGGGACCACCAGGATGACCGAGGCCCTGTCCCTCAGAACCTTGAATAAGGTTCGAGCCACCAGGGGCGTGGGAGGAAACGCATACCGAAGGCCCTTGGACCATGAGATCAGGAAGGCATGCGCTGCCAATCTTTTGGGATGATGTTGCCTGGAGCAGAACTGGGGCAGCTGCCGGTTCAGGGGACTGGCAAAGAGGTCGATAGACGGAAGTCCCCATTTCAGAAAAATGTTCTGAACCACCAAAGGGTGCAGTTGCCACTCGTGAGGTTGTAGAACTCTGCTCAATCTGTCTGTCAGAATGTTTTCCTGCCAGGAAGATAGACTGCTCTTAGCAACATATTGTGTCGAAGCGCAACGGAGCAAAGGGCCTGTGTCTCCTGACACAGGAGCCTTGACCCTTTGCCCCCCCCCACTGCTTGTTGACATAGAAGATCGCCACCTGGTTGTCTGTCTGCACCAAGACAGACTGGGTGGGCCAGGGTGTGAGAGAAGGCCTTGAGGGCTAAGCGTATCGCCCTGCGTTCCAGCAGGTTGATATGCTGTGTGGCCTCCCAGGGAGACTAGAGGCCCTGTGTGCACTTGTCTAGACAATGTGCACCCCAGCCCTGCAAGGAGGCATCGGTTGTGAGTACCACAGTGGGAACAGGTACCAGAAAGGGAATCCCCTGCAGAAGGTTGGGGTAGTGTAGCCACCATTGTAGGGAGTTCAGGAAGGGTTTGGACACCCTTACTTTGTCTCTGAGGCTTCCTGTGGCCTGCCTCCACTGAGTTCTGAGACACCACTGTGCAGGCCACATATTCAGGCGCTCATTGGGAGTCACATGTACTGTCGATGCCATATGGCCTAGGAGCCTAAGGCAAAGTCTGGCGGAAACCAGTGGGTTGCTCATAAACTGGCTGGCAAAGTTTATCAGCCTTTCCGCCCTGTCTTCTGGCAAGTAAGCCTTTGCATGCAGCGAGTTCAACCTTGCCCCTATGAACTCTAGGTCCTGGGAGGGGAGCAAAGTGGACTTTGCGAAGTTTATGACGAAGCCTAGTTGCTGCAGGAGACAGTACGGAGGGTGATATGCCTGGCCTCCTGGAGGGTCTGACCCCTGATGAGCCAGTCATCCAGATAGGAGAAGACAAAAATACCCTGGTTTCTCAAGTAGGCAGCCATCACTGCCAAGCATTTTGTGAAGACCCCTGGGGCGGAGGTTAGGCCAAAGGGCAGTACCCTGTACTCAAAGTGCCTTCCTGCCACCACGAACCTTAGGTACTTTGTGGTCTGGATGAATGAGGATGTGAGTGTACGCATCCTTCAGATCCAAGGAGCATAGCCAATCTCCCTGATGGAGGTAGGGCAGCAGTGTTCCAAGACTAAGCATCTTGAACTTTTCCTTTTCCAAGAACTTGTTGAGATTTCTTAAGTCTAGAATGGGCCGGAAACCTCCAGTTCTCTTTGGCACAAGAAAGTACCGGGAGTAGAAGCCCTGTCCTAACAGGTGGGGAGGTACAGGCTCTACCGCCCTGTCTTGAAGCAGACCTTGCAGTTCCTGGAGAAGGAGTTCCTGATGCAGAGGAGGCCTTGGAGGCTCCCCTGGGAAGTAGGAGGGGGGCACCTGATTGAAATGGAGCAGACAGCCCTTCTGGACTATGCTCAGTACCCAAGCATCCTTTGTGATGGGTGGCCACTGGTGGGCAAACAGGGCCAACCGACCTCCCGTGCTGAGGTGGGTCAGCAGAGGTGGAGAGGCTATGCAGTGGGAGTCAAAAACCCCTTCCCTGCTGAGTAGGAGGCAGGAGCTGGAGGCTTGGAGGCCTTCTGCCTATGGGGCCCATGTCCCTGCCCCTTGGCCTGCTAACCCTGATGGGGAGGCCTGGTAATGAGGGAAAGGTTTGTAGGCAGGTGCCTTCCTCAGGTAAAAGGCCTTTTTCCTTGAGCCCTTCTTCTTGTGAGAAGGGGCAGAAGTTTTCCTGGATAACCTTGTCCTTGTCAGAGTCTCAGTCTCGAGCTCAGCGGCCTTTTCGGCCATGGGCTTGCGAAGAGCTTTTCACCCCGGCATGGGACATCGACCAACTTGTCCTGTACCCATGGCTCGAGGTCCAATGACTGCAGGCATGCCTGGCGTCGAGCACCGATGCCGGCCGCCGCTACGTGGGCCGAAGCCTCAAAGCCATCTTAGGCCGCCCGGGAGATGAATTTGGAGCATTCCCGTATCCCCGAGGATAAGGATTGGAACCTCTGCAAAGGTTCCCTGGAGAGGCCAGCCGAGAACCTGGCTATCTCCTTAGCCAGGTCCTGCAAGTACATGCCTATGTACAGCTGGTAGGCTTGGACACGGCAAGCAAGCATCAAGCCCTGGAAGCACTTTCTGCCAATGGCATCTAGGCTTCGGGCCTCCCTGCCGGGGGGGGCACCGCGGAATGCATCTACTGGCTCTTCAGACAATGCATGGCCGATTCCACAACCATAGAATGGTTCGGCAGCTGCGCCTTCTGGAACCAAGGGATCTTTCGGACTCGATACATAGGATCGATCCGCTTGCTCAAAACCGGCGCCAAGGCCGTTGCCTCCCACATTCGGAAGAGGAGCTGCTCCAGCATCGGAGGAACCGACACAGTAAAGGCCTCCCTCGGGGGAGAGTCATACTGGAGGGCATCGAGTTCCTCGGCTCGAGGCTTTTCCTCGGGATCCGCAGGAACATTCAAGGCCTTGGCCATGTCCTTTACGAGCTCCGAGAACCGGGTATCCTCCGGAGGGGACCTACTCCGGGGTTCGGACTGCGGCGAGTCCGAAGGGACACACAGAGTCTGAAATGTATCGGGGGACTCCTCGTCCTCCGTCTCCCATGCAGACTCATCCGAGGAAGAGTCGAGGGGTTCCGACCGCGCGGGTTCTGGCAACACCCGCCCCGACGCCGGGGCCATCGACGACGATGCCCTCAGTCCCAAACGGGAGGTCGAGGGAGACCGTGACCGAGACCGGACTCGGCCTTCATGGCTTCGAGAACCGGCTCTGTCTCCGGGGTCAACATAGACGTCGACGTCCCGGTGGTAGGGGCAGATGCACCAGTCAGGCTGGTCATCAGCACCCACTGCTGATCCATGAAGGCAGACAATCTGCACTCCAAGGCTGTCAGCCTGAGTCCAAGCTCAGGAGACTCAGCAGCCACCGACTCAGGCCCCGGCGGCGCCGGGCCCGACGTCGGCTCCCTGGGAGGAGAGTCCTCGAGGACAACAGTAATTACGTGCTCGACAGACTCCGGCTCTACACGGGATACCTTAGATGACTTCTCCAGCTCCAAGGGCCCGGGGCGGCGGTCAGGGGTCCGAGACCCGGCCTTCGAGGAACCAGAGGCTTCCTCCTCCGACGCCCTCACGAGCTCTCGCTTCCTCTTATGCTCCCAACTGGGGGACCCCCTTTCAGAGGAACCCCGACGAAGCTTGGGGTCAGACTCCAGAGACGTCGAGGCCTCTGACGAAGTCCGGGCTCGTCTGGAGGCAGAGTCTGAAAAAATACTCGCCTTCTGATGCTGCCGGCTTCTGAGTGCCTTAGTGGACATCTTATCACATGGGACAAAGACCTTGGGATCATGGTCCGGCCCGAGGCAACGCAGGCAGCAGTCGTGTGTGTCAGTAAGAGACATGAGCTTCTTACAACGATCACACTTTTTGGAACCACTGGGTGAAAAAAGGGCCCCCGCGAGGTCAAAAGACTGGCACTCCAGGGAAAAAGAAAAAAAAGAGCGCCAACGTGTGCCACGAAGAGCAAAAAAACGAAGAGAGAGATCGGGTCGATACCGGTGTACCGAACCCAGGCGGGAAGGGGAACCGGTGTCGAACCGGACAAAGAGCGAAAAATCAGAGAAAAAAAAAAATCACACTTTTCCGGGTGACACGGACACACGTCTATTCGGCTCCACGGAAAAAGAAAGACTGAGAAAGATGGCACCTTTGGGCAGGAAGGGGACCGCGCATGCGTGGGTGTATTCCCAAAGGCTATCTTAGAAAGCTGGGGAAATGCTCTGCATGGGGGCTACATCGACATCGATGTCACCCATATGTGAGGACTGACTTCCTGCTTGAGTATTACAACTATATGATAAAATGAAGAGTAGCAAGTCGCCTGGACCGGATGGTATACATCCAAGGGTGTTGAAAGAACTGAAATATGAGATTGCAGACCTGCTATTAGTAATCTGTGCACTATCATTAAAAACATCTAATACCTGAAGATCGGAGGATGGCCAATGTGACACCAATTTTTAAAAAGGGTTCCAGGGGTGATCTGGGAAACTACAGACCGGTGAGCCTGATGTCAGTACCGGGAAAAATGGCAGAAACCATCATAAAGAACAAAATTACTCAGGATGTAGATAGTCATGGCTTAATGGGAGACAGCCAACAATGCTTTAGACAAGGAAGATCTTGTCTTATTAATCTGTTATGTTTTTTGAAGGTGTGAATAAACAGGTAGACAAAGGTGAGTCAGTTGATATAGCACAGTTACTTACCTGTAACAGGTGATCTCTGGGAACAGCAGGAATAAGTCTTCACATATGGGTACGTCGGTACCGACGGAACCTGCGCGGGAACGCTCCCCAGCTTCCCAAAAAGGAAAACTTTTGGGAGCATCCCACAGCGCCTGCGCGCTGCCTTCCCGCCTTTCCTAACTGTCTCTCCCCAGTTCGAGTTTTAAAGCTGAGACAAAGAGAGAGGAAAGGAAAGATAGATAGAGAGATACAACTCCTAGGGGAGGTGGGTGGGTTGTGAAGACTTATTCCTGCTGTTCCCAGAGAGCACCTGTTACAGGTAAGTAACTGTGCTATCTCCAGGAACAAGCAGGAATGAGTCTTCACATATGGGGACTCCCTAGCTAGAGATGCCTGGGAGATCCCAAAGGTTATGAGACCCTGAGAAGGGCTCTACCTCCTGCTATGGATCTCAGGCATCCATCCAGGGAAGGAGGGCAGGAGTTGATTAAGCATGGAACAGGTGTTTGAGAAAGCACAGTTACTTACCTGTAACAGGTGATCTCCGGAACAGCAGGAATTAGTCTTCACATATGGGGTTCGTCGGCGCCGACGGAGCCCGCACGGGAATGCTCCCCAGCATCCAATCAGAAGGCTTTTGGGAGCATCCCTCGCGCCTGCGCGGTAGCTTCCCGCCCTTCCCACTGCCTCTCCCCAGTTGCGTTTAATAGCTGAGACAGAAGGAGAGGAGAGGAAGGAAGAGAGAGAGAGAGAGAGAATTACAACTCCTAGGGGAAGTGGGTGGGTTGTGAAGACTTATTCCTGCTGTTCCGGAGATCACCTGTTACAGGTAAGTAACTGTGCTATCTCCAGGAACAAGCAGGAATGAGTCTTCACATATGGGGATTCCCTAGCTGAGGGTGCCAGAGGAGATCCTGAGTGCGCGCCCCTGGACAGGGCGGCATCACCCAACCTGGATCCCCGGCATCACCGGAGGGAGGGAGGGTAGGAGTTGAGAAGAGTTGCCAAGGCACAGCAACCGAAGACTACAGGGGAGTCTTCAACCACGTCAATCATCATTAAACCGTTAATGATCTAGCACAATCTAGAGCTTACCTACTGGATTGTAGAAGGCAGAGCTGCGACGGGTACTGTAGATGCAGTAGCGAAGTCTTCAAGGGAACTTCACCGCAGAGAGGACGAAGTTCCCAGTCCGGGCGGGCTGGAGACGCAGGTGTCAACCGGCACCGGAAAGACGGCAGGTCTTCACGAGGAGCTCTAAGAAGCTGAGAACTCCAGGAGGAGCAGAGTGCCCAATCCGGAGGACTAATCAGAAGACTGACCGATCTGGGAGAACCCAGCCCGGAGAAGAACTGAAGTGTACCCCGGGATATCGAGGGGTACACTGTCTACCCGAGCCGGCAAGGAATAGGAAGACAATGGGTTCGAAAACCAAGGGGCTGTTGACATCACAGCAAGTTTAAGCATAACTGGTCCGAGCACCCGAGCCGCAGAACGCAGGCAAGCGGGCCGGCCAGACCCCGTAAGAAAGCGTAGTTACTCACCTGTAACAGGTGTTCTCCAGGAGCAGCAGGAATCAGTCCTCACATATGGGTGACGTCGGCGCCGACGGAGCCCTCGCGGAGCAATTTTCCCCAGCTTTCAAAGAAAGCCTTTGGGAATTGCAGCGCGCATGCGCGGTCCCCTTCCCGCCCAAAGGTGCCATCTTGGTCAGTCTGATGACATAGCGAAAAGACAGCAAAAAAATTTGCAAAAACTAAATCATATGACTGCAACTCCACGGGGAGGAGGGAGGGCTGTGAGGACTGATTCCTGCTGCTCCTGGAGAACACCTGTTACAGGTGAGTAACTACGCTTTCTCCAGGACCAAGCAGGAAGTCAGTCCTCACATATGGGACTCCCAAGCTTAAGGCTACCGGAGACCCTAAACACAAAAATGAGCTCCCTCTAGCTCAGCAGCACAGAAGGAAGGAATCTTCTCTGACTAATCTCCAACCGGTAGCCCAACATCCGGGATGGAGGGTAGGAGTTGCTTAAACCTCAAAGAGATTACGGAGGACTGCCTGTCCGAAAGCACTGTCCCTGCGGGACTCCCTCTCGAAGCAGTAATGGGTTGCAAAAGTCTGGCTCGAAGACAAAGTAGCGGCCCGGCAGATGTCTGCCAATGGAACAGAGCGGAGGTAAGCCACTGACGCAGCCTTCGCCCTAACCCGATGAGCGGTGACTCGACTTTCCAACGAGAGGCCTGCCGCCCCACAAGTCCAAGTGATACAGTCAGCCACCCAGATGGACAGAGTATGCTTGGAGACAGGGAGCCCCAATTTATTAGGGTCGTAAGACAGGAAGAGCTGAACAGTCTTACGGTGCTCCCGCGTACGATCAAGGTAGAAGTTCAGCGCCCTTCTACAGTCCAGGGTATGCAAGACCCTCTCAGCTCGGCTGGAGTGTGGCCTGGGAAAGAAGGTCAGAAGCACCACCTCCTGATTGATGTGAAAAGGGGAGACCACTTTTGGAAGAAACTTAGGGTGAGTCCGTAGGACTACCCTATTCTTGTAGAACCTAGTGTAAGGGGGATCAGACACTAGGGCCTGCAGTTCACTAACGCGTCTAGCGGAAGTGAGGGCTACCAGGAATAAAGTTTTCCACGAAAGAAAACGGAGAGGACAGGTAGCCATGGGTTCAAAAGGCGGACAGGTGATCCGCTGTAAAACCACATTCAGGTCCCAGTCAGGGGCTGGGGGGCGCAAGGGTGGTTTAAGGAGAAGGAGACCTCAGGAGAACCGTGCCACGAGAGGGTGGCCGGAAAGAGGCCTGCCTTCCACCGGTACATGATGTGCAGAAATAGCACTGAGGTGAACTTTGACCGAGTTGAACTTCAGTCCAAGATTGGAGAGGGAAAGCAAGTACTGCAAGACCACTGACACCGAGCAGGAGAAGGGATCTTGAGACTGCTGAGTACACCAGGTGGAGAAGCAACGCCATTTAAGGGAGTAAGATTTCCGGGTAGAGGGCCGCCTGGAAGCCAGCACGACCTCTTCCACCTCTGGAGGCAGCAGGAGGGGAGCAAGGACTACCCTCTCAGCAGCCAGGCCATCAGATGAAGAGATCTGAGGTTGGGGTGTAGGAGAGACCCCTGATCCTGGGTCAGGAGATCGGGTTGAAACCCCAGAGGCAACGGAGTGTCTACCGCCAGTTGCATCAGTAGCGGGAACCACGGTTGCCGGGGCCACCGGGGCACTATCAGTATCACCGAAGCCTTGTCTTGGAGAACCTTGAAAAGTGTTCGAGACACCAGCGGCATGGGAGGAAAGGCATACAGAAGGCCCGTGGACCATGAGAGCAGAAAAGCATCCGCCGCTACTCGGAGGGGATGCGGTTCCCGAGAGCAGAACCGAGGAAGTTGCCTGTTCAGAGGACTGGCAAAGAGATCCAGAGTGGGGAGGCCCCACTGGAGAAAGACCCTTTGAACCATCAACGGGTCCAATCTCCACTCGTGTGGTTGGAGGATTCTGCTCAGTTTGTCCGCCAGGTAATTTTCTTGACCTGGGAGATAGACAGCTTTGAGGAGGATTCCTCGGCTGACGGCCCAAGCGCAGAGCTTTTGTGCTTCCCGACAGAGAAGGAAGGAGCCCGTGCCCCCCTGTTTGTTCACGTAGAACATGGCCACTTGATTGTCCGTCTGGACGAGGACGGACTGGTGAGTGGTAAGGTGGGAGAAGGCCCGTAGAGCCAGGCGGATCGCTCTGAGCTCCAGGAAGTTGATCTGCTGGGCAGATTCCCACGGGGTCCAGAGACCCTGAGTACATGTCCCTTGGCAATGTGCTCCCCAGCCCAGGAGAGAAGCGTTGGTCGTCAGTACCTGAACAGGCAGAGGAGACTGAAAGGGCATTCCGAGCACTAGGTTGGGTAGATGAAGCCACCACCGTAGAGAAGAGACCAGCGGGCTGGAGATTCGTACGGAGTCCGCTAGTCTCCCCGAGGCCTGACGCCATTGTGAGCGAAGGCACCAATGAGCAGGCCGCATATTCAGGCGGGCATTGGGGATCACATGGACCGTGGAAGCCATATGGCCGAGCAGTTTCAGAAAGTGCCTGGCCGAGACCCGGGGATGGCTGCGGAAGCGGCTGGCTAGAGCCATGAGCCGGTGTGCCCTGTCGAGCGGCAGAAAGGCTCGCGCCTGAAGCGTGTTTAACCTGGCGCCGATGAACTCGAGATCCTGAGAGGGGAGCAAAGTGGACTTTTCGAAGTCTATGACAAAGCCCAGGTACTGGAGCAGAGTCACAGTACGTTGCGTGGCGTGAGTGGCCTCCGTGGAGGACGGTGCTCTGATGAGCCAGTCGTCTAGGTAAGGGAAGACAAAGAGGCCCTGAAGCCGGAGATAAGCCGCCACCACTGCGAGACATTTTGTGAAGACTCGTGGTGCGGAGGATAGGCCAAAGGGCAGTACTCTGTACTGGTAATGATTGCCTGCCACCACAAACCTTAGGTATTGTCGGTGGCTTGGGTGGATGAGGATGTGAGTGTAGGCATCCTTTAGATCCAAGGAGCATAGCCAATCTCCCTGCCGGAGGTAGGGCAGCAGGATTCCAAGGGTAAGCATCTTGAACTTTTCCCTTTCCAGGAACTTGTTGAGGTTCCGCAAGTCCAGGATGGGTCTGAGGCCTCCAGTACGCTTTGGTATCAGGAAGTACCTGGAATAAAAGCCTTGACCTCTCAGGTGGTGGGGCACCGGTTCCACCGCCTGTTCCTGAAGAAGACTTGCCAACTCTTGAAGGAGTAAGTCCCGGTGAAGAGGGGGGGAGGGAGGTACCTGGTGGAAGTGTAGAAGATAGCCCTCTCGGACTATGTGGAGCACCCAGGTATCTGACGTGATGTTGGACCACCTGTGGGCAAAGTGGATCAGCCGGCCTCCCGTGCTGAGAGACACCAGCGGAGGGGGAGAGGCTATGCTGAAAGAGTCAAAAACCCCCACCCTGCAGAGCAGGGGCCGGTGGCGCAGGCTTGGGGGCTTGCTGCCTACGGGACCCGTTACCCCGTCCCTTGGCCTGCTGACCCTGTTGGGGAGCTGCGGAGGCCTGATAAGGAGGGTAGTGTTTATAGGCAGCCGCCTTCCTCGGGTAAAAGAGCTTTTTCCCCCGAGCCCTTCTTTTTCTGGGAAGGGGCAGAGGTTTTCCTGGAGAGCCGAGTCCTGGTGAGAGTCTCTGTCTCGAGTTGCGCAGCCTTCTCGTCCATAGGTTTGCCAAAGAGGTTTTCACCTCTGCAGGGGACATCGACCAACTTGTCCTGCACCCAGGGCTCGAGGTCGGATGACTGAAGCCAAGCCTGTCGGCGGGCCCCGATGCCGGCTGCGGCTACCCGAGCCGATGCCTCAAAGCCATCATAGGCTGCTCGAGAGATAAACTTTGAGCACTCCCGAATACCGGTGGACAAGGCCAGGAACCTCCACAAAGGTTCCTCGGAGAGACCAGCAGAGAATCCGGCTATTTCTTTAGCCAGGTCCCTGAGATACATGCCCATGTAGAGCTGGTAAGTCTGGACCCGACAAGCAAGCATAGAGCCCTGGAAACACTTCTTACCGATGCCATCCAGGCTGCGGGCTTCCCTGCCGGGAGGCACCGAGGAGTGCATCTTCTGGCTCTTGAGCCTATGCATGGCCGATTCCACCACCATGGAATGGTGCAGCAGCTGTGCTTTTTGGAAGCCAGGGCTCTTGCGGACTCGATATATGGCATCGACCCGCTTGCTTAATACCGGCGACGACGCCGGGCTCTCCCACATGCGGAAGAGAAGTCGTTCCAGCATCGGAGGAACCAGTACAGTAAAATGCTCCTTTGCAGGAGAGTCATACTGGAAGGCATCGAGCTCTTCGGCTCGAGGCTCCTCCTCGGGATCCGCAGGGAAGGCCAAGGCCTTGGCCATATCCCTCACGAAGTCCGAGAACCGAGCATCCTCCGGGGGGACTGTCTCCGAGGTTCGGACTCGGGGGAGTCCGAAGGGATACACCGAGTCCGAAAAGAATCAGGTGACTCTTCCACCTCGGATTCCCAGGCGGACTCCTCGGAGGAGGAGTCGAGCGGCTCTGGCCGGGTGGGCACAGACACCGTCCGCCCCGACACCGAGGGAGTCGGCGTCGACGACCTCGGCCCCGAACGGGAGGCCGAAGGGGACCTCGACCGAGGATTGACTCGAGCCCGGATGGACTCGAGGATCGGCTCGGTCTCCGGGGTCGACTTAGACGTCGACGTCCCGGCGGTCAGGGCAGAAGCGCCAGCGAGGCCAGCGATCAATGCCCGCTGCTGGTCCATGAAGGCAGCCAGGCTGCTCTCCAAGGCCGTCAACCTGAGTCCGAACTCAGGAAACCCAGCAGCCCCCGACTCGGGCCCCGACGGCGTCGGGCCCGACATCGGACCCCTCGGAGGCGAGCCCGACGTCGGACCCCTCGGAGGCGAGTCCACGAGGACAACAGGACTTACGTGAGCAGATGAGTCCATCTCCAGACGCGGCTGTTTGGATGGCCGCTCCAGCTCCAAAGACCCGGGACGGCTATCGGGGCTATGCGACCTGGCCCTCGCGGAGCCAGGAGCGTCCACCGACGCCGTGCTCGCGGGTTTCTTCCTCCGATGATGCTCCCGGGTAGGAGACCCCCTCTCAGAGGAGCTCCGACGGTGTTCAGAGCCAGATTCCCTGGACACCGAAGCTTCTGACGAGGTCTGGGTACGGCTGGGGTCAGAGAAGATTCTCTCCCGCTGATGCTGCCGACTCCGCAAAGATTTCGCGGACATCTTGCCACAGGCTCCACAGATAATTTCCTCATGATCTGGGCCCAGGCAACGGAGGCAGCAATCATGTGTGTCAGTAAGAGACATAAGTTTCTTACACTTAACACACTTTTTAAAACCACTGGCGGCCATCGGGGGAAAAAGGGCCCCTGCGAGGTCAAACGTTCGTGCCGCCAGGGAAAAGTGAAAAAAGCGCGAATTTGTCACGAAGGACAGAAAAAAACGAAAAGAAGGGGAGGCCTCGCAACCGGCATCGCGAGGCCGGACGGAAAAGGGACCGGTGTCGAACCGAAGAAAATACAAAAATAAAGAAAGAAAATCAACTTTTCAGCGGTGACTTGTAGACAGCGTCTGTAGGGCTCCGCGGGAAAAAGAAGACTGGCCAAGATGCACCTTTGGGCGGGAAGGGGACCGCGCATGCGCGCTGCAATTCCCAAAGGCTTTCTTTGAAAGCTGGGGAAAATTGCTCCGCGAGGGCTCCGTCGGCGCCGACGTCACCCATATGTGAGGACTGACTTCCTGCTTGGTCCTGGAGAAATAACAAAACGTCAGTACCGACAATTGGGGGATAGTCGGTAAGACACAGGGCGCTATAACATTTCCCAAAAAGCGCCCGCCTGTACCGATATATATCCAAAAACAGGTATAGATGTATATCGGGCTATAGGTGGGCCCGGGAGCGCCCACCCAGGTTACTCAACCGGTATGGACACGTGAGAACGATACTGCCAACTCGGACCGGCCCTTGATCCACAGGAGGGCGCCTACCTGGAAGGTGGCGGGAGGAAGGGCCATCAAAGTGATGGGCCTATGTGTGTGGAGCAGGGCAGATCGGCGAGGGTAGCAGTATGGTTGTGTGACCGCCCGATCAGTTGGGGAGGAGCACATCAGGAGTACGTAGACCCCTGAGGCGTCCACCTGACAGTCACCCAAACGTGTCCTCCGTGCCACAGGGAAGGCAGGAGGATAGAAAACCCTATAGCCACGGCGTGACCGTTGGGCCATCTCCGGCCTATATAAAAAAACCCTCGGGGTTAGGGCCAAGGCCCTCCGCCGCTCCGAAGAGTGCAGGGAGCGGAGCCGGGGATCGGCATGGGTCAGTGGGACCCCTGTCCACCGTAACCTGACGGACCCAGGGATTTCTCTGCGAGAGCCGAGACACAGACCAGGGGGGAGGGGGGGGGGGTTGGTCCGGCCTGGCCCTGTCGAGGAATGGTTCGGCAACGCTCGGAGAGTAGCGGCCAAGGCCTACACTGGGAGAAGGAGATTCGGTGCGCGATCCCCTCAATCCGGGGGAACCAGGCAGAGGGGAATCCGAGGGATGTACCCGAGGCTAAGTCCGAAGAAGATTAGCATGGCCCTGAGGAGCCAGGCTAATCTAGCGTGGGAAGGTTCCCCCCCCTCCCCGGGGGAGGGGGCTCCATACCTCCAATCAAGCAGACGAACCGCTTGTCACACTGAAAGAACCCAAGTGTAGAACTGGACAGTAACTTCATGTAAGAGGAGTTAAGCGCAAACTGCCGCATACCGTAGCCTAAGGCTGCCTGGCATGGGCAGCCTGGCGCGAGCCCTGGCACTGCCGACCGGTGTGAGACGTCCCTGGCATGGGCGCACCCGGCAGGCGGGCAGAGGGATGAAACCTCCTCTTCGGACAGGAGGGTCGGGAAGGACATTTCCTACTCCCGGGAGAGGCGGAGGGCCGCGGGCAGCCAGCGCCAAACAGGTCGGCGGAACACTGAGCAACCTGACGCAAAGCCTCGCCATTAAAGAGGTTCTCCCCAGTGCACGGGGAAGTACCCAGGTTATGTTGTGCCCAGCTGCACAAGTCAGAAGCCTGCAACCAGGCTGTACGACGCGCCCCTATGGCTACCGCAGAGGACCTGCTAACCGACTCGAAAGAGTCCACGGCAGCCCGAGAAAGAAACCAAGAGATATTCCTGCAATGGTAAAGAAGCAAGGAATAGTCGGGGGCCCGAGGGGCCGACACAAAGGGAGACAAGAGAGATAACCTCTCGGTGACCTCCCGCAGCGCTAGGCTCATATAGAAAATATATGAGAGAATCCTGGAAGCCAACATGGACGCTTGGAAGGTTCGCCGCCCAAAGTTGTCCAGAGTTTTAGACACACGATTCGGGGGGGCAGGAAGAGTGCTTCTTCTTGCTTCCGACCTTCCTCAGGGCCGATTCCACCACAATGGAATGATGGGGAAGCTGGTGCGTCTGGAAACCCGGAGAGGGGGGCACCCGATACCGGGCATACATGGCTGCAGGCGGTGCCGGTACCTGTAAGGGCGAGCGCCAAATCCCGAGCAGGAGATCCCGCAGGGAAGGAGGTAAAGGAAGCATTACGGCTGCCTGTTCCGCAGTACCCGGACTTAGCGAAGGGCCCGGGATAGGAATGGCGAGCAAGTCCGCCATGTCAAGGAGGAAGTCCTGAAAAGACGGCTCTCCCAGAGGGGCTATCCCGGGGGAGGCCGAGGCGGAGGGGCCCGCTTGAGCACCAGGGGACCCACCGTGCTGGTGCACGGGAGGAATCGCTCTAAACAGAGGGGGGTACTGACAGTCCCAATTCGAGGCAGTCGGTACTGCATCATCAGAGCCCGGGATCGACTCCAAGGGGGGCATCGAAGGGAGCGACGTCCCCGATGGGCCCGTGGAACTCAGCCTCGGCCCCGATTCCGGGGGCGGGTCCGCCCCCGGGGCAGTCCGCAAAGGCGGCTGGAGTGGTGCCGAGGCTGCTGGAGAGCAGGCGAGCGCAGCACTGCGCCGTCGGAAGAGACCGGGGTCGGATCCGAAATGCGCTGGAGCCACGCTTTCCAGACTGGAGATCGATTCGAGGCTGGGCATCGAACCGAGCGACGCCTCCTTAGGGGGCCCCGGTGTCGGCGGCCGCGCCGGTGCTGCCATTCCCACGAATGGAGTCGGGGTTGCGACGATCGGTGCCGAGGGCAACGAGGGCTTCCCAGGCCGAAACTTGGCGAAGAGGGAAACACCCGAAGTCGGCTCCGACGCCTGGAGAGAGGCCCTCCTAGGCGCCGGGGTTCTGCCCGCGCCTGTTTTATTGAGCGGGAAACCCTTATGGGGCGTACTACGCGGACCCAGGTAACCCGACGATCCCCGGCGGGGAGCGAGACGCCCAGCCCCGGCTCCGCGGCCGCTTCTTTGGGTCGACTCGACCGAAGGACCCGGGTCCCGCGGGCAGACTCCAGTGACGAGTGGAGCACTCAACGTCCGCTTAGATGCTGGGAGGTCGGTGGTGTCCGGGGGAGGCCCCGGCCCCGCGCAAGGTGGGGGTGCTGACCCGCCCGACCGGGATAGATCGATCGGCTCCGCAGGTGGAGCCCGGAGGCGACCCCTGGCGAAGCATGGGGCTCTTGTTCCCGAGACTGCCGCGGGAGGGGCGGGGCCGCGCAAGGCCAGTACCGCCCCCGCGGAAGCCAGGGACGAGTCAATCGGCCCTGGCGGAGCCGAGGGCACCCGGTGCCGATCACCGGCGGGGAGTAGGGCCACTGACTCCGACGCCGAGGACTTGGTCCCGCTCGAAGCGGTCACCACCACCGCGCATGGCTGGGGTGAGGGCACGCCATACCGGGTCAGGTTGGTCCGACGATCCCCGGTGACGAGTACAACATTCGATGCCGGGGAATCGGCACCGCCAAAAGCGGGTACCGTCCCCGCGCAGGGCCGGGATGCCGTAGAGCCAGACTGGGTCGAGTCGATCGGCCCCGAAGGCACCGAGGACACCAGTCGACAGTCCCTGGCGAAGAGTGGAACACTCGACGCCGGCGCCGCTGCCGAGGGATCTGCACCGCTCGAAGCGGGTGCCACCCTTGGGCAAGGCTCGGGAATGTTCTGTGAGGAGCGAACCTCAGGAACAACCCGAAACCCCATGGAGGTTCTGGAGCCCGAAGACTCCCTCCGGGGTGTAAGGGACTGGAGGGGAAGGCCGGAGCCGTCGTCATGCGGCGCATGAGATTCACCCCTCATGGCTCGGTTAGTCTTAACAGACTGTTGTTGGGTTACCTGATCCTGGCGAGGAGAGAAAGCAGACGACCGCACCTCAGAGGGAAAGACGTCATCGAGGGACACTCGAAACAGGGAGGGTCTTCTTCTGACGCTGAAGCCCGGGAAACCGGGGGAGAAGGGGTCAGGGCCCCAACAGGAGAGACACCAGGCGTTGGAGTCGGAGCAGAAGACAACGTCTCCACAGTGTGGGCACTTCTTAGGGGAAGAAGGCTCCATGCTGGAAAGCCCGGTAGGCCTCAGAACACCACGAGGAAGATGCTCCTCGAAGGAAATAAAGGAAAACAAAAAAATAAGGAAAAAGGGGGCAGCAGCGGTGCCAGAGTCAGCGGGGAAAAAACCGCGACCACAGGAAACAAGAAAAGAAAAGAAGAAAAGGTTACTGCGGTGACAGGAGGTACATCCTGTCGGCTCCGCGGAAAAACGAAAACTGGGGAGAGGCAGCGGGAAGGGCGGGAAGCTACCGCGCAGGCGCAAGGGATGCTCCCAAAAGCCTTCTGATTGGATGCTGGGGAGCATTCCCGTGTGGGCTCCGTCGGCGCCGACGAACCCCATATGTGAAGACTCATTCCTGCTTGTTCCTGGAGATCAGCCTGACCAAACAAGGCATCCCGGCGGGAGTCCTTGTCCAAACAGTAATGGACTGTGAAGGTATGAACCGAGGCCCAGGTGGCCGCTCGACAGATCTGGTCAATGGACACAGAATTTAGATGAGCCATAGAGGTGGCCATGGCTCTCACATTATGAGCTGTGACATGGCCCTCCAGAGAAAGGTTCTTACTCTGGTAGGCGAAAGAAATACACTGAGCAATCCAATTTGACAGTGTCCTCTTAGAGACTGGAAGTCCCAAATGAGAGGGATCAAAAGCAACAAAGAGTTGAGAAGACTTTCTATGTTGCTGTATCCTTTGTAACTAAAAGGCAAGAGCTCTCTTACAATCCAGGGTATGAAGATTCCTCTCTGCACTTGATGCATGAGGACATGGAAAAAAAGACAGGTAAATACACCTCTTGATTAAGATGAAAAGGTGAGACCACTTTAGGCATAAAGTGTGGATTGGTCCTAAGGACTACCTTATCATGATGGAACCTTGTATAAGGTGGATTAGCCACTAAGGCCTGCAGTTCACTGATGCGGCGAGCTGAGGTGACTGCAATAAGGAAAATAACCTTCCAGGAAAGAAATTTCAAGGAGGTGGTGGCTAAGGGTTCAAAAGGTGGCTTCATAAGCTGACCAAGAACCATATTTAAGTCCCATGCCACCGGAGGAGGCCTAATGGGAGGTTTAGTTAAAGTTAGGCCTCTCATGAATCTTGCAATAAGAGGATGAGAGGAAATAGGCTGTCCATTGATAGGCTTAAGGGATGCTGCAATAGCACTCAAATGGACCCTTACTGAATTCGTCTTAAGGCCTGCATTGGAGAGATGCAGGAGATATTCCAATGGAGAATTCAAAGGTAGTGCTAGAGGGTCAAGACCCTTCTCAGTACACCAAATGGAAAACCTTTTCCATTTAAAAGCATAGGAACGTCTAGTAGAAGGTTTTCTGGAAGCATGGAAGATATCCTTCACCTGCTGAGAAAGATTCCAACCTTGAAGGTCTAGGCCTTCAGCAACCAAGCTCTGAGGTGAAGGGACTTGGGGTTTGGGTGCCACAAAGTCCCCTCCTCCTGGGACAGAAGGTCTGGAGCAGCTCCCAAGTCTAGGGAGGAAGATTGAGAGAGATGCAGAAGTAGAGGGTACCACACTTGGCGTGGCCAGCGTGGAGCTATGAGGATCATAGATCCTTGATCCTTCTGGAGCTTGAACAAAGTCTTGGGAATTAAGGGAATGGGTGGAAAGGCATACAGGAAGTCTTGACCCCAGTGAAGGAGGAAGGCATCCTTGGCCTGAACTCCCTGACACGGAATGCTGGAACAGAACCGGGGAAGTTTGGCATTCCACGGATTTGCAAAGTGGTCTATGTCCGGGGTTCCCCACTCTTGAAAGATTCTGAGTACCTGGTCCATGTGCAGTGACCATTCGTGTGGAAGCAGAACTCGACTGAGTCTGTCTGCCCAAGAGTTTTGGATTCCTGGAAGGTATACGGCCAGGAGATGGATTTGATGCTCTCTGGCGAAGGCCCACAATCTTAAAGCTTCGTTGCAAAGCGACAGAGCCAGTTCCTCCTTGCTTGTTTATGTAAAACATGGCTACCTGATTGTCCGTATGAATGAGGACTGTCTTGTAGCTGAGCAGGGTATGGAAGACCTTGAGAGCTAGAAAAACTGCTCGGAGCTCCAAGTGGTTGATATGTAGAGGTGTCTCCTGTGGAGACCAAGTGCCCTGAGTGGAGAGGTCTTGCAGATGATCTCCCCAACCTGTTTGGGAGGCATCTGTTGTGAGGGTTGCCTGGGGCAACAACTGTTGGAAGGGGGACCCCCGCAACAGATTTTGGGTGGACTTCCACCATTGGAGAGACCAAAAGAGGCGCCTGGAGGTTGCTATTTTGTCTGACAGAGCCCCTGATGCTTGAGTCCACTGGGTGGACAAAGTCCATTGAGCTGCTCTCATGTGAAGGCGAGCATAGGGGACCACATGCACTGTGGATGCCATGTGGCCTAGCAGTTGTAACATCTCCCGGGCAGTTAAATGGCTCTTGGACTGAATCTGGGAGGCTAACTGCACTAGGCGTAGGCAACGGGCCTGAGGAAGATAGGCCCTTGCAGTGGTAGTATCTAGCCAGGCCCCTATGAACTCTAGGGACTGAGTAGGGGTGAGCTGGGACTTTGGGAGGTTCACCACAAGACCCAGATACTGCAGAATGCGCCTTGTGCAGTCCAGGGAAATCTGGGCCTCTGACTGAGATGGAGCTCAGATGAACCAGTCGTCCAGGTATGGGAATACAAATATTCCCAGAGTGCGTAGAAATGCAGCTACTACTGCCATGCATTTGGTGAACACTCTTGGAGCAGAGGCCAGACCGAAAGGAAGCACCCTGTATTGGTAATGCTTTCCTTGGAAAAGAAAACGGAGGAACCTTCTGTGAGATGGATGGATGAGGACATGTGTGTATGCATCCTTGAGATCTAGAAAACAAAGCCAATCCTGACTCTGAAGGTATGGAAGGAGAGTGCCCAGAGAAAGCATCTTGAATTTCTCCTTGCATAGAAATTTGTTCAATTCTCTGAGATCTAATATGGGTCTGTAGCCCCCTGTTTTCTTTGGGATCAGAAATTAGGGGGAGTAAAACCCTGACCCTTGTTGAATTAGTGGTACTTCTTCTATTGCCCCTTGGGCAAGAAGAGCAGCCACCTCCTGACCTAGGTCGAGGAGAGATGTTGGAGAATTGAAATGTCTCACCATGGTGTGAGGAGGAAGGTTTGAGAAATGAAGTTTGTAGCACTCCCTTATGATGGAGAGGGTCCACTGCTCTGCTGTAATTTGCTTCCATCTGGGAGCAAAATGAGCTAGCTAACCTTCCTGGAATGGTGAGAGGCTCTGGCTGTTTCAAAGCCAGAAAGGCTAAGTTCTCTAGCATCAAGTCAAAAGCCCTGAGGAGGCTGGATCTGCTGAGTTGCAGCAGCCCCTATAGGCTTAGGCCTGGCCTGTTTAGGATGCTGACGCTTAGCAGCAAAACGACCTGTAGATGATTGTTGGCCAGAAGCAGGATGGAATCTGCTTTTCTTGAAAAAAGACTTCTTGAAAGGTTTTTTCTTGGCAGGAATGGAGGTTGACTTTGAAAGTCTATCCAAAGCAGAATTTTCTGCATCCATTTGAGTGGCTTTTATTTGCCAGTCTTTGCCAAACAGGTTTTCTCCTGTACAGGGAAGATTTCCCAAGCCATCCTGGACCCAAGATTCTAGATCAGAAGCTTGGAGCCAAGCAATTCTGCGTGCAGCTATGGCAATGGCCGAAGCTCTGCTGGCACCCTCAAAGGAGTCAAAAGCTGCACGGTTGGAAAACTTTGAAATATCTTGAGTATGCTTAAGCCAAATAAGAAATTCTTCCCTTTTATCCTCTGGAAGAAAAGGGAGGAAAGTGTGCAGCTTATCTGCAACTTCTTTCAGAAACATACCCATATAAAGACTATAGGAGTTGATTCTGGCAATGAGCATACTGGCTTGGAAGATTTTCCTACCAAAAGCATCCAAGGTCCTGCATTCTCTTCCTGGAGGAGCAGAGGAGTGTCTTTTTGCACTCTATCTTTTTCATAGCTGACTCCACCACAATAGAATGGTGAGGAAGCTGTGTTTTATGAAAACCAGGACAAGGAGGGACACGGTACATAGTGTCCAACCTACGAGAATGAGGAGAGATAGTGAGAGGAGTCTCCCATAAGTCAATCATGGGATCATAAAGAATCTCATGAACTGGCAAGGTGACTGCCTCCTTAGGAGCCTTAGAATAACCTAAAATATCCAATTTTTTAGCTCTAGGCTCTGATTCAGAGGTTACTGAAATAGAGCGCCCTTTAGCCACTTCTCTTATGAAGTCTTGAAAGGACAAGTCTTCTGGAGGAGACATTCTTCTTTTTGGAGAAGAAGGCTCTTCAGGAAGGGCTATGGATACTTCAGCAGATGCCTCCGATGCATCAGAATCTTCGGAGGAATCAAAGTATCGACTGTCAGGGTGCTCTTTCAAAGCTCGATACGCGTACCGAGTCGTATCGACATTGGACGTTATCGGTACTGGTTCGGTACCGATAGGGAACTGCTGCAGACGACACCATGGCCGATGTCGATGCAGTCGGTACCGGTACCGGCATTGGTGCCGGTACCTGGGCCGATACCGACAACGGAGTTTGTTGTGGTATCAGCGGCGTCGCAGCTTGAATGAAGGCCGTGATAGCCTGCTGCATGGATAGAACATTGTGATCCATCAACGCCATGAATGCCTGGAACTCGATACCGGAAGGTTGTGCCGGTACCCCAGAGCATTCTAACAGGTGATCGGTCGAGGCCGTGCCATTGATGTCAACCTGTAACCCCATAGGTGGAGCTTTGGAAGCCGGAGCTTCCCGCCGGGGTAGTTTTGCCGGTGCAGGATCCTCGAGGGCAAGCCCGGAGGCATCTCGATGCTTGGAAGGAAATCTACCCTTCGAGGACCGGCTGGTTTTATGTTTGGTTACCTGAGATCCATGGGAGGAAGAAGCAGCCCTGGAAGATGTCGATGCCATTGAAGCTGCATCAGAGGGAAACAGAACATGGAGCTTGGCTGCCCGGTTCTGTAAACCTCGTTTGGACATCAAGGAGCAGGACGAACAATCCAAAATGGAGTGGTCAGGACCCAAACATTTAAGACACCATTCATGGGTGTCGGTAACAGAAATAGTACCGCTGCACTTAGTGCATTTTTTAAACCCGGAGGCTGGTTTTACCATGAGTAAAATTTTTCGTGAGGCCTAAGGCCCAAAAGAGGAAAAACACACTAAGTGAGGGAAAAATATGTTTTTTTGTTTTTTTTTTAAATAAGAAAAGAAAGAAAGACCAGCGGAACCGGTCCGACGTCAGGGAAGGCAGACGCGCGACCAAAGAAATAAAATAAAATAAAGAACTTCTTCAGCGGTGACAAAAGTCTTTGATGAGGGACCTTATGAATATGTTAAAAAGCAGCGGGCCCAGCACAGATCCCTGGAGTACTCCACTATTCACCTGCTGGCTCCGCGGAAAAGAAGAACTGGGGAGAGGCGGTTAGGAAAGGCGGGATGGCAGCGCGCAGGTGCTGTGGGATGCTCCCAAAAGCTTTCCTTTTTGGGAAGCTGGGGAGCGTTCCCGCGCAGGCTCCGTCGGTACCGACGTACCCATATGTGAAGACTCATTCCTGCTTGTTCCTGGAGATAGTGTATTTGAACTTTCAGAAAGCCTTTGATAAGGTCCCTCATCAAAGACTTTTGTCAAAACTAAAAAGTCATGGGATAGGAGGCAGTGTACTATTGTGGATCAGGAACTGGTTAAAAGATAGAAAGCAGAGGGTAGGGCTAAATGGCCAATTTTTCCAATGGAAAAAGGTGAATAGTGGAGTACTCCAGGGATCTGTGCTGGGCCCGCTGCTTTTTAACATATTCATAAATGACCTGAAAAAGGGAATAACGAGTGAGGTTATCAAATCTGCAGATGACACAAAACTATTTAAAGTTGTTAAAACCCAAGAGGATTGTGGAAAATTGCAAGAGGATCTTGATAAATTGGAAGACTGGGAATCCAAATGGCAGATGAAATTTAATGTGGACAAGTGCAAAATTATGTACCTAGGAAAGAACAACCCAAACTATGGTTACACGATGCAAGCTTCCACATTGGGAATCACCACCTAGGAAAAAGATTTAGGCGTCATCGTGGATAACATGTTAAAACCCTCCACACAGTGTGCAGCAGCAGCCAAGAGAGCAAATAGAATGCTAGGAACCATAAGGAAAGTAATGGAAAATAAAACAAAGGATATTATGATGCCTTTGTATCGTTCCATGGTGCGAGCGCACCTTGAATATTGTGTGCAATTCTGGTCACCGTATCTTTAAAAGGATATAGCATTATTAGAAAAGGTACAGAGTAGAGCCACCAAAATGGTAAAGGGGATGGAAGGATACTCCTATGAAGAGAGGCTAAAAAGGTTAGGGCTCTTCAACCTGGAAGAGAGACGGTTGAGGGGAGATATGATAGAGGTCTATAAATGAATGAATGGAATGGGTGAACATAGATTGACTGTTTATGTCATCAGAATATAAAAAGACTAGGGGACAATGCAATGAAGCTATAGGGTAACCTATTTAAAACTAATAAGAGAAAATATTTTTTCGCTCAACGTGTAATCAAACAATGGAATTTGTTACTGCAGGATGTAGTAAAAGCTGTTAGTGTAGCTGGGTTTAAAAAAGGTTTGGACAAGTTCCTGGAGGAAGCGCCAATAAACCATTATTAAAAGCGAGCCAGGATTTTACTGCTTGATCCAATACAAGCATTGAGTAACCTGTGACTTTTGGGGAGACTGCTAAGTACTTATGACCTAGATTGGCCACTGTTGGAAACAGGATACTGGGCTTGATGGACCTTGGTCTGACCCAATATGACATATCTTATGTTCACTCTTGAATGCAGGAGACATTACCCTACTCCAAAAAGGACAAATAATCCCAATAGTAATAAAGATAGGCATACATGATGTGCAAAGGATTTACCCCCACACCAAAACAGCCATTGGAGGCCTTGCAGACTAATCAATATCAACCCTACCTCCCCTTGGGAATTGAAGCATAACAATAAAGCGTAGTTACTCACCTGTAACAGGTGATCTCCAGGAACAGCAGGCATTTAGTCCTCACATATGGTTATCGTCGGTACCGACGGAGCCTGCGCGGGAACGCTCCCCAGCGTCCAATAGGAACGCTTTTGGGAGCATCCCTCAGCACATGCGCGCTGCCTTCCTGCCTTTCATACTGTCCCTCTTCAGTTAAGTTTGTAGTGAAGGATAGACGGGAGAGAGAAAAGGACAGAGGGGAGTTGAGTGAAAGGATGGACGGGAGAGAGGAAAGAGACAAAGAGAGAGAGAGAGACAACTCCTAGCGGAGGTGGGTGGGTTGTGAGGACTAAATTCCTGCTGTTCCCAGAGATCACCTGTTACAGGTGAGTAACTACGCTATCTCCAGGAACAAGCAGGAATGTAGTCCTCACATATGGGGACTCCCTAGCTGAAGATGCCAGGGAGATATCCCCAGGAAGGTGCCGAAGGTGAGAATCCTTCCTCCCATGGATCTCTGGCATCCCACCAGGGTTGGTAGGTAGGACGTGGTTTAAGTTTGAAAGAGATTTTGAAGAACAGCTTGGCCAAAGAAGGCATCCCGATGGAAGGCTTTATCTAGGCAGTAGTGGGCTGTGAAGGTGTGTACCGAAGCCCAGGTGGCTGCTCGACAAATGTCATCGATAGACACAGACTGGAGATTAGCCATGGAAGCTGCCATGGCTCTCACATTGTGAGCTGTGACATGGTCCTGAAGAGGAAGGCCCTTACTCTCATAAGTAAAGGATATGCATTGGGCAATCCATTTAGATAAAGTTCTTTTGAAGAATGGAAGTCCCAAATGACTAGGGTCAAAAGCTACAAAACGTTGTGAGGACTTTCTATGTTGCTGTGTTCTTTGAATGTAAAAGGCTACGGCCCTTTTACAATCCAAAGTATGAAGGTTTCTTTCTGCATTAGAGGCGTGAGGCCTTGGAAAAAATACAGGAAGGTAAATTGATTGATTTAAATGAAAAGGCGAAACCACCTTTGGCATAAAGTGTGGGTGAGTTCGAATAACAACCTTATCATGATGAAACCTAGTATAAGGAGGATCAGCCACTAAAGCTTGCAATTCACTAATGCGACGGGCAGAGGTGATTCCAATCAGGAAGATGACTTTCCAAGTCAAAAACCTAAGGGTTGTAGTGGCTAAAGGTTCAAAAGGCGGCCTCATGAGCTGCCTGAGAACTAGATTTAGATCCCATGCTACCAGTGGTGGCTTGATGGGAGGTTTAGTTAATAAAAGGCCTCTCATAAATCTTGATAGGAGTGGATAAGAAGAAATTGGTTGTCCATTTAGAGTCTTATAAGAAGCTGCAATTGCACTAAGATGGACTCTTACCGAATTGGTCTTTAAGCCAGAATTCGATAAGTGAAGGAGATACTCTAGTATCAATTCTAAGGGTATGACCAGGGGGTTTAATCCCTTCTTGGAGCACCATATAGTAAAACGTTTCCATTTGAAGGCATAAGATCTTCTTGTGGAAAGTTTCCTGGAAGCCTGAAGGATATCTTTTACCTGCTGGGACAGGTTGAAATCCTGGAGGTCTAAGCCTTAAACAACCAGGCCGTGAGGTGCAGGGACTGGGGCTTCGGGTGCCATAGCATCCCGTTCTCCTGGGAAAGGAGATCTGGAGCATGCCCTAACTTCAGAAGTGGCGCTTGAGAGAGATGCAGAAGCAGGGAATACCACGTTTGGCGTGGCCATCGTGGTGCTATGAGAATCATGCGACCCCTGTCTCTCTGAAGTTTGAAGAGTGTCTTGGGGATGAGGGGAATGGGTGGGAAGGCATAAAAGAAGTCCTGGCCCCAGTGAAGGATGAAGGCATCCCTTGCCTGACAGTTGTGTGCCGGAATCCTGGAACAGAACCGGGGAAGTTTGGCATTCAGTGGACTTGCAAAGAGGTCTATGTCTAGAGTGCCCCAGAGATGAAATATCTTTGCCACCTGGTCTAGGAAGAGTGACCACTCGTGAGGTAGCAGTACTCGGCTGAGTTTGTCTGCCCAAAGGTTCTGAATGCCTGGAAGATATACCACTAGACGGTGAATTTGATGCTCTCTGGCGAGGGCCCATAGTCGTAAAGCTTTGTTGAGTAACGACAGAGAGCCTGTTCCACCCTGCTTGTCCACATAGAACATGGCTACCTGATTGACTGTCTGGACTAGGACTGTCTTGTAGCAGAGCTGGGCGTGGAACACTCGAAGAGCTAAATAAATTGCTCTCAACTCCAGGAGGTTTATGTGTAAACCAACCTCTTGTGGAGTCCAGGTGCCCTGGGTAGAGAGATGATTCAGGTGTGCCCCCCAACCCACCTGTGATGCATCTGTTAGAGTGGCCTGAAAGAGGGGTTGATGGAAAGGAGACCCTACTGTCAGATTTTCTAATGATTGCCACCATTGGAGGGACAAAATTAGTAGCTGAGAGATTGTTATTTTGTCCGACATATGACCCGTGGCCTGTGTCCACTGTGTGGAGAGGGTCCACTGAGCTGCTCACATGTGGAGGCGAGCATATGGGACTACATGAACTGTGGATGCCATATGTCCCAGTAACTGCAGTAGCTCCCGAGCAGTGAGGGAGGATTTGTCTGCTGCTTGGGAAGCTAACTGTATTATGCGAAGACACCGGGCTTGTGGAAAGAAAGCACTTGCCTGTCTGGTATCCAGACAGGCTCCTATGAATCCTAGGCATTGGGAAGGAACTAGTTGAGATTTCGGAAAGTTTATTAGTAATCCCAAGTATTGGAGGATTCGCATTGTACGAGACAGTGCAGTGCTGGCCTCTGTCACTGTGGAGGCTCGGATGAGCCAGTCGTCTAAGTAGGGGAAGACAAAGATCCCCAGGGTTCGTAGAAATGCAGCTACTACTGCCATGCATTTCGTGAATACCCTTGGTGCTGAAGCGAGACCAAACGGAAGAACCCTGTACTGGAAATATCTTCCCCTGAAAAGGAAACGTAAAAATTTCCTGTGATCTGGATGGATAAGAATGTGCGTGTATGCATCCTTTAAGTCTAGAGAGCAAAACCAATCCTGGCTTTGAAAGTATGGCAGTAGAGTTCCCAGAGAAATAATCTTGAATTTTTCTCGAAACAGATATTTGTTCAATTCTCTGAGGTCTAGAATGGGTCTGTGTCCTCCTGTTTTCTTTGGGATAAGAAAATAGGGGGAGTAGAACCCTGCACCATGTTGAAGAATGGGTACTTCCTCTATTGCCCCTTGGGCAAGAAGAGTGGAGACCTCGTGATCTAGCAGATTGTCTGCAGAGGTTTGTGAATTGAATTTCTTTAGAATTGTAGGAGGGGGTAAACTGTGAAAATGACGTTTGTACCCCTCCCCTACAATGGACAAAGTACAATCTTCTGCTGTTATCTGATGCCATCTGTTGACAAAGTGGCATAACCTGCCAGGAATATTGGGGGGTTGAAGACCCCTCAGAGACAGGAAGGCAAAGCTCTCTAGGAAGGAGTCAAAGCCCTTGAGGGGGCTGAACCTGGAAAGCTGGTTGGGCTCTCAGGCCTTTTGGTTTCTTTTGTCGTCTAATTTGTCCCTTTTGGGCAACCTGACCTGGAGCTTGATTCTGATGGGTATAGGAAGGATAAAACGTCCTCTTTTTGCTAAAAGAGGGGTTTTTATAAGGCTTTCTTTTGGCTGGAGTGGCTGTAGACTTTGACAATCTAAGGTAGAATTGTCAGCATCTAACTCGTTAGCCTTCTCCTGCCATTTCTTGCCGAAGAGATTTTCTCCCATGCAAGGAATGTTGCCTAAGTTGTCCTGTACCCAAGTCTCCAAGTCTGAGGCCTGTAGCCAGGCAATCCATCGTGCGCCAATGGCAATAGCAGAGGTTCTACTGATGCATTCAAAGCAGTCAAAGGCTGCACGATTGACAAACATGGAGACATCCTGAGCATGCTTAACCAGAGTAAGAAAGTCTTGTCTCTTATCATCTGGGAGAAATGGGCTCGTAAGTTCCAAGTCTCCTGGGATTTATTTGAGGAACATTCCCATATATAGGATATATGAGTTGATCCTAGCTGAAAGCATGGAAGCTTGAAATGTTCTGCGTCCAAAAGCATCCAGAGCTCTGCATTCACGATCTGGAGGATTGGATGCATGTCTTAGCACTTTTCATCCTACATGTGGCTGACTCCACTACCATTGAATGGTGTGGCAGCTGAGTTTTCTGAAATACAGGACATGGTGGGACTCGATACATAGTATAAAGTCTCCTAGAGTGAGGAGAAGTAGTCAGGTGTCTCCCACATTCTGAGCATCAAGTTATGCAGAATTTCATGGATAGGCAGAGTAGCTGCCTCCTTAGGAGCTTTAGGATATTGGAGGATTTCCAATTCCTTTGCTCTGGGTTCCTCCTCAGGAGCTACTGTGATTGAAAGACCTTTAGCCATATCACGGATGAAATCCTGAAATGACATGTCCTCTGGAGGTGACATTCTGCATTGGGGAGAAGAGGGATCTTCCAAGAGAAACCCTCTAGTGCCAGCAGAATTGTCAAGAGTCTTCGGAATCGGAGGACTCGAAGTATTCCTGACTACGATGCTCCTGCAAAGCATGATCCCGGTACCGATCGAAGTAGGTACCGAGGTGATCCGGTACCACTTTATCCACTCCAGATGGAGGTGGAATAGGAAGAGTTACCATCGGGGCCGGTACCGTCGGTGTCGGTACCAGCATCGGTGTCCTTGGGACCACCGGTACCGCAGCTGGGAGAAGAGCTGCGATACTGCGTTCGATAGCAAGGAATCTCTGGTCTATCGACGCTGCCGATGCCTGGGTGTCGGTACTGGTAAGAACGGCTGGAACCCCTGAGCATGACACAGGTAGTTCTTGCGAGGTTGAAGCCTCGAGAACATCCTGAAGCCCCATCGATGCTTTGGAAGCCGAAGCCTCCCGCCGCGGCTGTTTTGCCGGTGTGGTTCCCTCAAAGGCAATATCAATGGCCTCTCGATGCTTAGCAGGAGAGCTACCCTTTGAGGACCGGCTTTTGTGTTTAGTTACCTGAGATCCAAGGGAGGAAAAGGTGGCCCTTGACTATTTCGATGCAATGGATCTGGCATCTGAAGAGAAGAGGGTACCAAGCTTTGCAGCCTGGTTCTGTCTTCCTCTTTTAGTCATCCCCATGCAGGAGAGACATTCAGTTGGAGAATGATCAGGTCCTAAACATTTTAGCCACCAATCATGGGTGTCAGTGACGGAAATGGTACCGCCACACTTAGTACATTTTTTAAAACCACTTGTTGGCTTTTCCATGATTTTGGACAAATGGGGCCTAATGCCCAAAATGGCGCCTAGCACCAAAACAGGAAAGTTTCTGGAAAGAAATAAGAAATTAGTTCTTACCTGCTAATTATCTTTCCTTGAGCTTTCTCCGGGCCAGTCCAGGGACAGGTAGGGTTGTCAATCCTCTATAGCAGCTGAGGGCTGAAGACTTCAAGTTTTGCTGAGAGGTGAAGCCACTCCCCCTAAGGGTTACCCAGCAGTCTACGTGACAAAGCAACTAAAGAAAAACAATAGATAACCCATGAAAACAAACTGATAAACTCCTACAGTCCTTGCAAAACACCGAAGCCCTGAAAAAAGGACTCCAACCCCATATGGTAAAAGGTGGTTTTTTTTTTTTTTATTCATTTAAAACCAAAACCTAAACGGCACTGAAGGAAATCTGAGAACCCCAAAGATGCGCTCCGCCCCAGACGAATGAGCAGAACTGACTAGGGAAGACAGAGCCGAATAACAAAGTGGTAGAGACAGCAAGAGGTGGGACCCTGGACTGGCCCGGAGAAAGCTCAAGGAAAGATAATTAGCAGGTAAGAACTAATTTCTTATTCCTATTCGCTTCTCCGGGCCAGTCCAGGGACAGGTAGGGCAGTACCAAAGCAGTACCTAAACCTGGGAGGGACCCGCGAGACCTGCGATAAGCGTCGCGGCCCCCACGTTCGCATCATCCCGAGCTTGAACATCCAATCTATAATGCTTAGTAAAAGAATGCAAGGAAGACCAAGTAGCCGCTCTGCAAATATCTAGAGGTGGCACAAACGCAAACTCCGCCCAGGAAGTGGCTAGCGCTCGAGTAGAATGAGCCCACAACCCAGTAGGTGGAGAAAGCCCTTTAGCAGCGTACGCCACTAAAATAGCACTGCGAACCCAACGGGCTATGGTGGCCTTGGAGGCCGGTTGACCCTTACGCGATCCGGCATACTGAACAAACAGCCTATCGGTCTTCCGAAAAGGTTCTGAAATCCGCAAGGAAGTACGTAAAACCCGTGCAAGATCTAACTGTTTGAGAGCCTGATCCATGGGAGAACAAGGAGTCGCTGTGAACACGGGTAAGGCCACTGTCTGATTAACATGGAAAACAGAGAGAACTTTAGGCAGGTAGGAAGGTACCGTTCGTAACAACACCCGCTCCGGCAGAAATTGAAGATAAGGTTCCCTGCAAGATAAAGCCTGCAAATCGGAAATTCTGCGCGCTGAGCACAAAGCCACCAAAAGAGCTGTTTTCCAAGAACACTCTCGAATTTCCCGAGAGCCAAGCGAAGCTAACGATGAACGAGAAAAGGCTTCCAAAACCACGTTCAAATCCCAGGGTGGAACTATAGGACGCACTGGAGGCCGGAGAATTCTTGTTGCCCTGAAAAAACGGTGCACATCAGGAAGCGCCGAAAGACGGCGATGCTGAACGTTCCCCCGAAAGCACGCAAGAGCGGCCACATGCACCTTAAGTGTACTGAGCGCCAAACCTTTGTCGAAGCCATGCTGCAAGAAAAGTAGAAGCTGAAGCAAGGTAGAGGACATAGGGAGAATATCCCGCTGCTGACACCATAGCTCAAACAGACGCCAGACTCGCACATAAGCCAGAGAAGTCGTAGGTCGCTTAGAGTGAAGTAAGGTGGCGATTACGGAATCAGCATAGCCCTTGCGCCTCAAGCGGGCCCTTTCAAGAGCCAAGCCGTAAGTAAGAATCGATCCACTCTGGGCATAAGAATCGGACCCTGATGCAACAGATTGAGACGAAGTGGAAGAGGCCAAGGGGGAGCTATCAGTAGCCGAATTAGATCGGCATACCAGCGCCGACGAGGCCAATCCGGCGCAATGAGAATCACCTTGCCGCGATGATGTGCAATTCGTTGTATAACCCGACTCAACATTGGCCAAGGAGGGAAGACATACAAGAGGGAGTCCAGCGGCCACGGTTGAACGAGGGCATCGAGCCCCTCGGACATGTGTTCTTTGCGCCTGCTGAAAAACCGGCTGGCTTTGGCGCTGGCACACGTTGCCATCAGATCCATCACTGGAACCCCCCAACGCAGAGTCAGGTCGTGATAAACGGCTGCGTTTAGCTCCCATTCCCCGGGATCGAGGATATGGCGGCTGAGATAATCTGCTTGGACATTGTCTCTGCCAGCGACATGAGCAGCTGAGATCGCTTGAAGATTGGTTTCCGCCCAAGCCATCAACTCCTGACATTCGGACAGGAGAGGGAGAGATTTGGTGCCGCCCTGCCGATTGATATACGCCACTGTTACCGCATTGTCGGAGAAAATCTTGACCGCCTTGCCCTTGAGCAAGTCTGCGAAGTGAAGTAGGGCAAGCCGAGCTGCTCGCAGTTCCAGCCGATTGATCGACCACGAGCTCTCTTCGGGAGACCAGGAGCCCTGAATCACGTGTGCCTGACAATGAGCTCCCCATCCCGAGAGACTGGCATCGGTGGTAACCAAAATCCACGAATGCTCCTTCAAGGGTACTCCCGCCGTAAGATGTTTTGGAAGTAACCACCACTGCAGACTGTGACGCACCGAATCTGGATAGGGAAGGCGCTGCAAGAGGGGATGAAGTTGCGGCGACCAACGGGAGAGAAGTGTCTGCTGCAAAGGTCGCATGTGGGCTTTCGCCCACGGGACCAGATCCAGAGCCGCCGCCATGGACCCCAACAGCTGTAAATATGTCCATGCCGACGGAGCTGTAAGAGCCAGGAATGCGTGTACTTGATGTAGAAGCTTCTCTATCCGCAGATCGGGTAAAAAAACTATCCCTCGCTCCGTGTCGAAGCAAGCTCCGAGATACGTGAGCTGCTGGCTTGGAATCAACTGGCTTTTGGACTGATTGATCACCCAACCGAGCTGTTCGAGAAGGTGAACCACGCGAGCTGTCGCCGTTACGGACGCCTCCCGAGAATCGGCTCGGATCAACCAATCGTCGAGATATGGATGAACTCGAATACCCTCTTTTCGAAGCGCTGCCGCTACTACCACCATCAGTTTCGTGAAAGTACGCGGAGCTGTTGCGAGACCGAAGGGCAACGCGCGAAACTGGAAATAGCCCATTGGAAGGGCAAAACGTAAGTAGCGCTGATGAGACTGTCTGATGGGAATATGAAGATAAGCCTCTGTGAGATCTATGGACGACAGAAACTCTCCCGGCTGCACCGCCCGAATTACTGTGCGCAAAGTTTCCATGCGAAAGTGTGGAACCCGCAAAGAGCGATTTACCTCCTTGAGATCTAACACGGGTCGAAAAGAACCGTCCGGTTTGGGAACGACGAAATAGATCGAGTATCGACCGCAACCGTACTAGTCCAACGGCACAGGAACAACCGCTTGAAGTTGCAACAGGCGCCCCAGCGTGTCTGAGATGGCTTGCAGCTTCACTCTGCTCGTACAATGGGACTGCACAAAACCCTGTGGTAAGGGACATTCGAAGTCCAGGGCATAGCCTTTCTGAATAACTTCCAACACCCATTTGTCGGAAGTGACTGCGGTCCAAGCCGTCAGAAAATTCTGCAGACGTCCGCCCACAGGAACTAACGGCTGGACCAGCCGACCATCATTGGGGCTTTTTAACGGACAATTGAGAGGTTGCCCCAAACGAGCGTCCGAAACCTCGGGCTCCTCGAAAGGACTGACCACGAAAACTGGAGCGCCCACGAGCATAGGGCACAAACCGTGCACCACGAAATCTGCGGGATTCCCGAGCGGCGCCCCTAGGAGCTCCAGAAGCACGCAAAGGCCTAGGCCTATCCTCAGGCAACCGCCCTCCTTTGGAATCGCCTAAATCCTTCACAATTTTTTCCAAGGCCTCTCCAAAGAGCAACTTCCCTTTAAAAGGCAATTTACTAAGGCGGACCTTCGAGGAAACATCCGCCGACCAGTTACGCAACCAGAGAAAACGTCTGGCCGCCACCATAGAGGCCATTGTCTTTGCTGCAATCCGTACTAAGTCATAAAAGGCATCTGCTGCATACGCTGCAGCTGACTCCAATTTCGCGGTATCTGGAACATCCGAAGCGGAGTCACCTGTCGCGTCTCCTTGTAACCAGCGAATGGATGCACGCGAAACATAAGCTCCACATACAGCCGCTTGCAACGCCAACGCGCTCGAATCAAACGCTTGCTTGAGCAAAACTTCTAATTTTCTATCCTGGAGATCCTTAAGCGCCGCTGCACCTTCCACAGGGATGGTAGTCTTTTTAGTGACCGCAGACACCAGCGCATCCACCTTAGGCATGCGGAATAACTCCCGTTCTTCTTGTGGAAGAGGGTACAAACGCGCTAAAGCGCGTCCTCCCCGTAGGTTCGCTTCGGGACACTCCCACTCTGAGTCTATCATTTGCCGCATCACCCGATGCAGGGGAAAACAGCGCTGCTGAGACTTAAAACCCTGCAACAAGGGATCCTCCAAAGGCTCCTGAGAGGCCGCAGGAGGAACAAGGTGGAGGGCCGCCAAAGATTGTGCAATGAGAGCTGCGAGCTCCTCCTTCCGGAAAACTCGGAAAACATTGGGATCCTCCCCGGGAGCAATCTCCCCCTCCTCTAACTCCTCCGTGTCCTGATCCAAAAAAGGTTCTGCCAAACCGTCAGTGTCCCCCTGTCCGAAGAGGAGGGAATCTTGGGCCACCACAGGGCCCAACGGCTCTGGAATACTCCCCTGAATTTTGGAAGGACCCTCACCCGGGTCTTCGGTGGCCCTCACCGTAGGAGAGAGAGTTTCCACCGTGGATAACCCAGCAGGCTGCACAGGCTGAGCTGACCTGAGCAAAAACGCCTGGTGCAGAGCTAAAATGAACTCGGGCGAGAAAAAAGAACCTATCTCACCCTGATCCATCGGTTTTGGCAGCGCAGGCTGAATTACAGGCCCCGATTCCCTAGAGGACTTAGCTTTCCGTTTGTGTGGCCTAGCCGGCTCCGAGGGAGAGCTGGCCGGCGCTGCCAAAATGGCCGACTTTCCCGCCTTTTCGGAGGGCAAAGAAGGCTCCTGTAATGGCTTCCCCTGCTGATCTGACATCTTAAAAACGCGGGAACGGGGAGAAAAACAGCTTGTGCCTTGTAGCTGAAGCCAGCACCCCCCGGAACCGCTAGCACTCGAAACCGCACTAACGGAGGAGAGAGAAAGAAACGGCACCGGCTGAAGAACAGAAGGACAAAAACTCACCCACAAGCAAACCGCAAGTATTGGCAGGGTAACGTAAGCAGTCCCGCAGCCAGCGAGAAACAGCTCACGCTATCAATTTGAGCGGCCGGGGTAAAACTGGGGCTCCCAGAATTAACCTCCTTCCGACGGAGACGGAGATGGTGAAATGAGGCAGGCTCTGCCTCTCACCGGGGGACTGAGTTACTCCACGTCTCCAATTTCTTAAAGCCACATGCAGCAATTTCAAACATAAGGACTGTAGAACCCCATCAGCTCTGCTAGAGCCAATTTAAACAGGGAAATAAAAGGAAAAAAACTAACATCAGAAATAAAATTGAGGGAGAGCTATAGATTCGACCCTCTCTAGCTGCTGAGGACTGAAAGACTGCTGGGTAACCCTTAGGGGGAGTGGCTTCACCTCTCAGCAAAACTTGAAGTCTTCAGCCCTCAGCTGCTATAGAGGATTGACAACCCTACCTGTCCCTGGACTGGCCCGGAGAAGCGAATAGGAACAGTGAAAGTTTAGTAGGTTTTTTTTTTTTTTTTTTAGGAAAAGAAAAGAATCAGCGGTACCGGTAGGCGTCGTGCGATAGGCAAACGCAACCACAAAAAAGAATTTTAAAGACGGAATTTTCTGCCGTGACAGGGAATAGGTCCTGTTGGGTTTGCGGAAAATGAAGAACTGAAGAGGGACAGTTGGAATGGTGGGAAGGCAGCGCGCATGTGCTGAGGGATGCTCCCAAAAGCGTTCCTATTGGACGCTGGGGAGCGTTCCCGCACAGGCTCCGTCGGTACCAATGATACCCATATGTGAGGACTACATTCCTGCTTGTTCCTGGAGATAATACCATTCTCTAGTGTGCCTTAGTTAATGCTCGTTCCATCATCAACGAATTCCATACCATAAAGGACTACATGCAAGACCAACAGGTAGACATAATGTGCATCACTGAAACATGGCTCTCTGACACAGATAATGTCATTATAAATCAAATTGCCTCACTACCATACACTATACATAACTGCCCAAGGCCTACGAATAAAGTTGGTGAAGTCATCACAGCAAAGGCACATCTTAATTTTGCCACAGTCACCTCCCATCACTCAAAAGGAAGCAATGTGATAATCACAAATAGGAATCCAGCAATTTGTCTAACATACAGAGCACCCGACTCAGATGAAGAGGAACTATCAGTTATCCTAGAAACAATATGTGTTCCCTCAACACAGAATAAACCTCTCCTCATAAAAGGAGATCCAAACCTTCCATCATTATCAGCAAAAGAGGAAACTACATTCTTAAATGCCATGACAGATCTTCAATACTCACAAATCATAAATACTCCAACACAAAAGCGAGGGAGAATATTCATACCAAATTAGTTTCTCGTTCGAAATATAACACTTCTAACCATTAAGCCAATCCCATGGTCAGACCACCATATGATCGACTTCTATATATATATATATGTACCCTTAAAAGGAAAGCCCCAGAAGGCGCAATGAAGAAAACAAGAAGATTCAAACAGTATAACAAGGATGAATTCCTGAAACAAGTGCTACCACAGCTAGAACTAAACACGTCTGATCTTGACTCAATCATCAATAACTGGAACCTCACACTCCACAATGCGACAGCAGCCCTAAAAAGGTTATCCACCATAGGAGAAAACAATCCCCATGGTTCTCAAGTGAAATCAATGAACAAAAGAAACTACTACGAAAGCTAGAGAGACAATGGCAGCAAAGGACCAAGAGCACCTTTTGAAATACAATGACATGCAGTTCAAATATGACCTCAAACAAGTGCAAGAAGCAATACCATACAAATCTTATAATGAGGTCCCTCAATAAACCAAGAAAACTATTCAGCATTGTTCAGACACTAATTAAAGAACCCATGAGGAAAAATGATTAATGCTCTGAGTCCCCAAGACATGGCGGACTTTCTAGAACACAAATACAATTACATACCCCCAGAAGCTAGTCATCTAGAGGTGACACTATCACACCAAAGTAATATAAAATTATCGAAGTCCTTCCACATAACTCCTGAAGACCAACTAAAAACCATCATAGCCAACCTTAATACATCTACCCCTCTGCTCGATCCAGACCCGGTTAAATGGATCAAACTTGCTAGGTCAGAGCTAGTATCCTCACTGCTATATATCACCCATTTATCGCTCATGCAAGGTTACCTTACCCTCCACCTCAAACAAGCTTCCATAATACCCATCCTCAAAAGCACGAACCTCGGGAACGACCCAAATTCATACAGACCAATATCTAGTCTACCATTTATAATTAAGGTAATTGAAAAACTCATCTAGCAACTACAAGATCACATAGATAAACATGCACCACTAGACCTGCACCAACATGGATTGAGACCTAAACAGTGTAGAAACACTCTTCATATCATTCCTGGACATCCTAATAACTGGTATAGACACTGTGAGACAGGGCTTCATACTATTCTTCACTGGCTCAGCTGCAGCTTTTAACTCTATTCATTACAATACCCTACTAAGAAGGCTTCAACAAATAGAGATACACGGAACGATATTGCAATGGTTCGTATCATACGTAACATACCAAAAGCAACAAGTAAGAGCTGGACGTCAACAGTCAAGACCATTTAATCAACCTCAAGGTACCCGCAAGGTTCAGCCCTGTCAGCGCTGCTCTTCAACATCTACTTGCAGCCACTCTATCATAAAACATAACATCCAATACAAGATGTACGCAGAGGATATAATTATATATACACCATTCAATATTTAACAACCTGATCACATCATGCCTTGAGGCAATTATAGATTTTGGTTGTTGAGAAATCCTCACAGTAAACTTAAAAAAAAAAACAAAAAACCCCAGAGGTACTGTACTTTACCAGAAGCTCGTTATTCTCACCATCTGAGTCCATAAGAATCCTACACCACGATATAGTAGTCAAAAGTGAAATGAAGTACCTTGGAGTTACACTTGACCAGGAACTAAAGTTCCAGCCACACATCAAGAGCCTACCACAAACTAAGAATACAGAAGCTTAAGCCATTACTCAGCAACAGCGACTTTAGATCTGTATGCCAGGTCATAACACCACCCATATTGGACTACTGTGATATAGTCTACCAAGGTCTACCGAAGAAAACACACCTACTCCACTGGTACAAAATACTGCTGCACGCATAATCACCAGAGCGGCAAGAAACTACCACATAACTCCCACACTACAGCAGTTACATTGGCTCCCAGTTATTACACAATCAAAATACAAAGCGTTACTGATAATCTTCAAAATAATACATAACCTATCACCACCCATCCTGCAAAGGATGATCATGAGGAATCCAGAGGACAGAACAAGAACAACTTTGAAAATCAACCACTGGCCATCCTCATAAGTAAGATGAAAGCTAAGCAAACATGTAAGAGTGCTAACCTTTTACATGGTCACTATGGAATTAACGGTTTGATACTAAAAGAGCCATAAAGGACCTCTCAGACTATAGGAAAGCAATAAAAACGTTCCTCTTCATGGAGTACTATGGACCCACTGACTAAACATAAATAACAAACCTCACTGTAATGAATGTCAGCATATTTCCTACACCTCTCTCCCCCTCCAAGCCCGAAAGGTCTTGTGAATCCTTCCTGACATGATTATAACCTCCCATACCCTACAACGTTTCCAGGCACCTGTCCTTTACTGTCATCTAGATGCCTTGATCTTAATACAGCATTTAAGAACATAACATAAGATATGCCATACTGGGTCATACCAAGGTCCATCAAGCCCAGTATCCTGTTTCCAACAGTGGCCAATCTAGGTCATACGTACCTAGCAGTTTCCCCAAAAGACACAGGTTCCACAATCCTTGTACTGGGACAAGCATTGATATCCTGGGTCCCTTTTAAATAATGGCTTATGGACCTTTCCTCCAGGAACTTGTCCAAACCTTTTTTAAACCCAGCTACACTAACAGCCTTTACTACATCCTCCGGTAACAAATTCCAGAGTTTGATTACACGTTGAGTGAAAAAATATTTTCTTTTATTAGTCTTAAATAGTTTACCCTGTAGCTTCATTGCATGTCCCCTAGTCTTTCTATAGTCTGATAAGGTAAACAATCGATCTACGTTTACCCGTTCCACTCCGTTCATTAATTTATAGACTTCTATCATATCTCCCCTCAGCCGTCTCTTTTCCAGGTTAAAGAGCCCTAACCTTTTTAGCCTTTCTTCATAGGAGTAATCCTTCCATCCCCTTTACCATTTTGGTGGCTCTTCTCTGTACCTTTTCTAAAATCGCTATATCCTTTTTAAGATACGGCGAACAGAATTGCACACAATATTCAAGGTGCGGTCTCACCATGGAACGATAGAGGCATTATAATATCTTTTGTTTTATTTTCCATATATATTCTTCTGTTATTTACTCTACAGCTACTAATCCTGTGAGCCTCAGGACATCCCCTATATAATCTTCCAAGTTGGCTGACCCTGTTCAATGTACATTTCTTGGTTCATTTTGTAATGTAAATCTATGGTAAGGCAGTATATAAATCTGTTAAATAATTTAAATAAATGCATGGAGGCATTGTTTACCAGTAGATGGGACTCTGGTAAACTCAGTATTGCTGGGCAGGACTCTGTCCTGTGGGTGGCATTTGCCCCTCAGTTATTTACAGTCATTGCTACATGCGCGGCATTTGTCAACATACTCTCAGTACATACAATGGTTAAGAATGATTTTTACATGATTGTGTGCTTGTTTTATGGGGGTGACAACCCACAGCGGTAATACTTCTTTAGCTATATAAAAAAATAAGACAATTGCTGGCTTGCAATTGGCAGCCATGATAATTATATAGCCAACGATGGGACTGTAAATAGGCTGTTAGTTCTGGAATCAATGTGTCATGTCACCTCTGTTTGGTGACATTAGATTGAATAAATATAAGCGATTAGCAGCTTTAAACGGCAATGCAAGTTTTATCGGCAGATATTAAATCTTATAGAACCGTTTTACAAACCAGTTTAGCTAATCTCATGGTCAACATCAAGTTTATCTGTAAAGGCTGCAGTTAACCTGCAATATGGCAGCAGCAAAGTTTTGGATAGCACTGTCAATTTGAGTTGGCAGACAATCATTGTATTTAACTTTTCAGTTAATATTTATGATACTGATCAATGTAATCCCGGTTTCTTTTGGAGTATTTCTCCAATTCAGAAATCTCAGTGTGATTAACCTTATTTGTAGCTATCACATTAAATAAATAATTGTAGTTCTCTCTCCCTATATTAAATTTTTTTTAAAAGGATATGTGATAATCATGGGAATTAAGAACTCTTGCTTATGCCCTCAATTTAGATAGCAAAGAGTGATCGGTCTCAATATGTAGTCGTTACTACAGCCTTTCCTCCCCCTTCTCCTCCTCCCTTTGCTTCCCCCCTTCCCCACCCCTCACCCTCTTATTCCATCCCTCTCCTTCCTTTCCCTTTTTCTTCTCTAAAAAAGGTATGTTTCTAATAACATTTTTAATATATTTTTTAAGAAATATATATATTTTTAGGCTTTTTGGATTACGTATCTGATGCAATACATTGTTGATACAATTCATACTTATATTCATGATTCTCTGATACTATTTCAGGTTAGTCATGCTTCATGGAACATACACTTAATTTTTTTTAATGTATTTACACACATTTTGTATTCTCATTTTTATTTTTCTATATCTTTGAACGTGTATAGCATTTTCTTAATTTTTTTTTATTCATCCTTTTATTTTTCCATGTCTGGGAATGTGTAGTGTTTCCTCTGGAAATACAATGTTCACTTGAATGTATGTTTACTAAAGTGCGTTAATCCAGCGTTAGCCCCATGGTAGCAGATAACCCACAGAAAAAAAAATCAGGTGCAGCCCCTAGGGATGGAATCGGGGTGGGGGTGGCTATGGTTGACAGCCATAGAGAAAATGATTTTGTGCTGTGGCTGCCAAAGGCGGGCCTGATTGCCATGGTAGATAAAGCGTAGTTACTCACCTGTAACAGGTGATCTCCGGGAACAGCAGGAATTAAGTCTTCACATATGGGTATTGTCAGTACCGATGGAGCCTGCGCAGGAACGCTCCCTAGCGTCCAATAGGAAAGCTTTTGCGAGCATCCGACAGCGCCTGCGTGCTGCCTTCCCGCCTCTCCATCAGTTGAGTTTATAGCCGAGACAAAAGGAGAGAAAGAGAAAGAGACCTCCTAGGGGAGGTGGGCAGGTTATGAAGACTTAATTTCTGCTGTTCCCGGAGATCACCTGTTACAGTTAAGTAACTACGCTATCTCCAGGAACAAGCATGAATGTAGTCTTCACATATAGGGACTCCCCAGCTGAGAGATGCCAGGTGGATGACCCTAGCAAGCTGTGAACCTTTGGTGAGATGGGTCATTCTTCCTCCCATGGATCTCTGGCATCGAAAACCCGGGACGGTGGGTAGGAGTTGTACTAAGTCTGAAAGAGATGCTGTAGAACAGTCTGTCCAAACGAGGCATCCCGACGGGAGCCCTTGTCTAAACAATAATGGGCTGTAAAGGTGTGTACTGAAGCCCAGGTGTCTGCTCTACAGATGTCATCAATGGACAAAGAATGAAGATTAGCCATAGAGGTTGCCATTGCTCTCACATTGTGAGCTCTAACGTGGCCTTTAAGAGAAAGTCCCTTACTCTCGTATGCAAAGGATATGCAATTTGCAATCCATCTAGAGAGAGTTCTTTTGGAAACTGGAAGTCCCAAATGACTAGAATCAAAAGCAACGAAAAGCTGAGAAGATTTTCTACGTTACTTAGTTCTTTGAAGGTAAAAAGCCAAGGCTCTTTTACAATCCAAGGTATGAAGGTTCCTTTCTGCATTAGAGGCATGAGGCCTAGGAAAGAATACAGGAAGGTAGACCACTTGGTTTAAATGAAAAGGCGAAACCACCTTTGGCATGAAGTGAGGATGAGTCCTAAGACCTACCTTATCATGGTGAAATCTTGTATAAGGAGGATCAGCCACTAAGGCCTGCAACTCACTGATGCGTCTTGCAGAAGTGAGAGCAACTAGGAAGATGACTTTTCAGAAAAGAAACTTCAGGTCCGTAGTGGCTAAGGGCTCAAAGGGTGGTTTCATAAGTTGCCCGAGAACAAGATTAAGATCCCATACCACTGGCGGTGGCTTAATGGGAGGTTTTGTTAAGAGTATACCTCTCATAAATCTTGCTACGAGTGGATGAGAGGAGATAGGTTGTCCATCTAGTGGTCTGCGGGAAGCAGCAATGGCACTAAGATGAACCCTTATTGAATTGGTTTTAAGACCAGAATTTGATAAGTGGAGGAGATACTCCAGTAGCGATTCCACTGGCACCGAAAAGGGGGTAAGTCCCCTTTGAGAACACCATACAGCGAACCTTTTCCACTTAAAGGCGTAGGATCGTCTTGTGGAAGGTTTTCTGGAGGCCACCAGGATATCCCTTACCTGTTGAGAAAGGTTGATATATGGAAGCTCTACGCCCTCAGCAACCAGGCCCTGAGATGCAGGGACTGGGGATTCGGGTGCAATAGCATTCCGTCCTCCTGGGACTGAAGATCTGGAGCATGTTCCAACTCCAGTGGTGTGGCTTGAGAGAGACATAGAAGCAGAGGATACCACGTTTGCCGTGGCCAACGTGGAGCTATGAGTATCATACGTCCTCTGTCTCTCTGAAGTTTGAACAGTGTTTTGGGAATGAGGGGAATGGGTGGGAAGGCATAGAGGAAGTCTTGCCCCCAGTGGAGGAGGAAAGCATCTCTTGCCTGACAGTTTTGAGCTGGAATTCTGGAACAGAATCGGGGAAGTTTGACATTCTGTGGACTTGCAAAGAGGTCTATATCTGGGGTCCCCCAGATTCGAAACACTCGAGCAATCTGGTCTGAGTGAAGAGACCATTCGTGTGGCAGCAATATTCAACTGAGCTTGTCTGCCCAAAGATTTTGAATGCCCGAAAGATATACCACTAAGGTGGATTTGATGCTCTCTGGCGAGGACCCACAGTCGCAAAGCTTTGTTGCATAACGACAGAGAGCCTGTTCTACCCTGCTTGCTCATGTAGAACATGGCTACCTGATTGTCGGTCTGGACCCAAACTATCTTGTAGCTGAGCTGGGCCTGGAATACTTGAAGAGCATGGAAAATGGCTCTGAGTTCTAGGAGGTTTATGTGAAGACAAGCCTCCTGCGGGGTCCAAAGACCCCGAGTCAAGAGATCATGCAAGTGAGCCCCCCAACCCAACTTGGACGCATCCGTTGTTAGGGTGGCCTGGAGGCTGCTGGAAAGGAGAGCCTACAGGAAGGTTTTCCAGCGAATGCCACCATTGAAGGGACGAAAAGAGAGGTGTGGAGTTTCTGATTTTGTCCGATAGGTGACTCGAGGCCTGTGTCCACTGAGCTGCTCACATGTGAAGGCGAGCATAGGGAACTACATGGACAGTGGATGCCATATGCCCCAGAAGCTGAAGCATTTCCTGAGCAGTTAGGAAGACTTTCATAGCTGCTTGGGATGCCAGCTGCGTTATACGAAAACAGCGGGGCTGTGGTAGGAAAGCCCTTGACCGTCTGGTATCCAGTCGAGCTCCTATGAAATCCAGGGACTGAGAAGGGGTGAGCTGAGATTTTGGAAGGTTTATGACCAGTCCCAAGTAGCGAAGAATTAGCATCGTGCGAGAAAGAGCGAAGCTGGCTTCTGGAGCAGTGGATGCTCGAATGAGCCAGTCGCCTAAGTAGGGGAAGACGAATATTCCTAGAGTTCTCAGAAATGCTGCTACTACTGCCATGCATTTTGTGAAGACTCTTGGAGCAGAAGCCAGACCGAAAGGAAGAACCTTGTATTGGAAGTGTCTTCCCTGGAAAAGGAATCTTCTGTGATCTGTATGGATGAGAATATGAGTATATGCAACCTTTCGATCTAGAGAACATAGCCAATCCTGACTCTGAAGGTTTTATGGCAGGAGTGTTCCAAGGGAGATCATTTTGAATGTTTCTCGGAACAGATACTTGTTTAATTCTCTGAGGTCCATAATAGGCCTGTGTCCCCCTGTTTTCTAGGGAATGAGAAAAAAAGGGGGGGGGGGAGTAGAATCACGTCCCCTGTTGGGGTACGGGTACTTCGATTATTCCTTGAGCAAGAAGTGATGCGACCTCCTGACCCAAGAGATTGGTGACAGGGACCTGAGAAATGAACTGCTTTATGATTGTAGGAGGGGCATGCTGTGGATGCGAAGTCTGTACAATGGACAGAGTCCAGTTTTCTGATGCTATTTGTTGCCATCTGCTGGCAAAATGACATAACCTTCCTGGAATGGTGAGGGGTTCTGGACCTTTCAGGAGCAGAAAGACCAAGTTCTCTAGGAAGGAGTCAAAGCCCCTGAGGAGGCTGAGCTTGCGGAGCCGATCGAGTTCTTGGAACTTGTGGCTTCTGCTGCTGTCTGTTGTTGGCTCCCCTTTTGGGGAACATGAACTGGACAGTGAGCATGATGGGTGTAAGATGGTAAAACCTCTTTCTTATTGAAAAAGGGTTTCTTGGCTGACTTCTTCTTTGCTGGCTTGGCTGTAGACTTTGATAGTCTGTTCAAGGTAGTATTTTCAGATTCAAGCTGATTTGCCTTGTCTTGCCAAAGAAATTTTCTCCTGTGCAAGGAATATTTCCCAGTTTCTCTTGCACCCATTGTTCTAAGTCCAATGCCTGGAGCCAGGCAATATGACGTGCACTGATGGAAATAGCAGAGGTTCTGCTAATACATTCAAAGCAATCAAAGGTTGCACAGTTCAAAAACTTAGAGACATCCAGGGCGTTTGACCAGAGTAAGAAAATCCCCTCTTGTGTCCTCAGGAAGAAGAGGGCTCATGAGCTCCAAGTCTCCTGTAACTTCTTTGAGGAACATTCCCATATAGAGGATGTAAGAGCTGATCCTGGCTGCCAACATGGAGGACTGGAAGCATCGACGCCCAAAGGCATCAAGCGTCCTCAGCTCATGGCCCGGAGGATTGGAAGAATGCGTTTTAGCACTCTTAATCCTACGCATTGCTGATTCCATTACCATTGAATGGTGCAGTAACCATCTTTTGAAACCCAGGACAGCTTGGTACATGGTATCGAGTCGTCGGGAGTGTGGAGACACCGTTAAAGGGATTTCCCACATTCTTAGCATAAGATCCTGCAAGATCCTATGAATGGGCAGGGTAGCTGCCTCTTTAGGAGCCTTAGGGTATTGAAGAATTTCTAATTATTCTGCTCTGGATTCCCTTTCTGGAGTCACCGTGATTGCAAGCCTTCGAGCTACATCACGTATGAAATCCTGGAAGGACATGTCCTCTGGAGGAGACATTCTGTGTTGAGGAGGAGGAGATGGATCCTCCGGAAGGATTGTTCTAGTACCGGCAGAGTCATCAGATTTGAAATATCTCTGTGCCATGTGTTCCTGCAAGAGCGAAATGGATTGGTTGAGATGGAAAGTAACCACTTTTTTAAGAAATTTAGGCAAGTCCGGAGGACAACCTTTTTGATGGAATTTTGTGTATGGAGCAAAGCCACCAAAGCCTGTAGTTCTCGGACTCTACTGGCTGAATTTAATGCAACGAGAAAAAGGACTTGTCAAGTTAGGAACTTTAAAGGAGCCGTCACAAACGGCTCAAAAGGAAGCTGCAAGAGCTGTGCAAGAACAACATTCAGACCAGACGCTGTAGGCGGGGGCGCAAAGGTGGTTTTGTTAATAGAAGTCCCCACATGAATTGTGCTACCAACGGATGAGAAGAAATTGGGCGATTCCCAAATGGGTGGTGAGTAGTGGAAACGGTACCCAAGTGAACTTGGATGAAATTAGTCTTGAGGCCAGATGAGGATAAATGTACAAGGTATTGAAGCAAGTTCTCCACCATACAAGTGAAAGGAGTCAGATTCCTCAGAGCATAGGGAAAAATCTGCGCCATTTAAATGCGTAGGAATGCCTAGGGGAGTCCTTTTTAGAAGGTAAGAGGACCTGCAGGACATCTTCTGGGAGCTCTAGGTCCGAGAGGATGAAGAGCTCAGCAGCCACGCTATCAATCGAAGGGACTTGAGGCTGGGATGTAGAAGAGTTCCTTGATTCTGCAAGAGCAGGTTGGGAGCGAAGTCCACCCGGAGAGATGGAGCAGAGGCATGGAACCAAGGATAAATGGGCCAGAAGGGGGGCGATCAAAATCAGTATCCCCCTTGTCAGCCTGGAGTTTGAAAAGTGTTTTTGGAATGAGGGGAAATGGTGGAAACGCATAGAGTAGATCCTGTCCCCATTGCAGGAGGAAAGCATCCGAACTCTCGCTGCGTGGGGAAGGTATCCTTGATCAAAAGCGAGGCAGTTGGGCGTTGGAGGTGGACTATGGTGGATCCCCATAAGTGAAATAAGTGATGGTCATTTGACTGAGTCTGTCGGCCAACTGATTCTCCTCTCCAGGGAGGTAAACTGCTTGAAGATGAATGTGATGAGCTATCACAAAATTCCAGAGATGGATTGCCTTGTTGCAGAGGGGGCAAGAGCCTGTTCCTCCTCGTTTGACGACACAGAACATGGCAACCTGATTGTTGGTCTGAATCAAGACAATCTGTCCTGTCAAATGGGGACAGAAGACATGGAGGGCATTTCTCTATCGCCCTCAGTTCCAATAAATTGATATGAAGAAGAACTTCCTGCCATGACCAAAGACCTTGAGTCTTGAGGCCGTTGAGATGTTCTCCCCAACTGTGCTTCGATGCATCGGTGGTCAGGGTAGACTGTGGTATGGACGAGGTTTTGAGGCATGTGCCACCACTGAAGGGAAGTTACCAGTTGGGATGAAAATGGTGATGAGGTCAGAGACACGACCTGGGGATTGAGTCCATTGCTCTGATAGGTTCCACTGCCCTATGCGCATATTGAGTCAGGCATGAGGCACAAGATGGATTGTCGAGGCCACGTGGCCCAGAACACAAAGCATGTCTCTGGCAGAGACGGTTGTCTGACTTTGACATCAATTGGCCAGAGAGATCAGCCGGAAAAGGCAGTCATCTGGCAAGAAGGCCTGAGCGCGCAATGTGTCTAGGCGAGCTCCTATGAACTTGAGATTTTGTATTGGAGTAAGATGCGACTGGATAGTTTATGACAAATCCTAAATGTTGGAGGAACGTGGTGACTGCTTGTGGGATATCTCCCTTGATGAGCCAGTCATCTAAGTAATTAAAGAGAAAGATTCCTAAAGTGTGCAGATAGACTGCCATGGCTGCCAGATACTTGGTGAAAACCCTTGAAGCAGAGGCAAAGCCGAAGGGGAGAACTGGATACTGGTAGTGTTATTCTTAGAAGACAAATCTTAGATACATTCTGTATGTGGGATGGATTAGGATGTGAGTATAGGCATCCTTCAGATCCAGAGAGCACAGCCAATCGTTTTGCTGCAGGTAGGGAAGAAGTGTGCCTAGTGAGATCATTTTGAATTTTTCTTTTACTAGGAATCTGTTGCAGTTCCTGAGATCCAGGATTGGTCTGTAACCTCCCAACATTTTTGGAATGAGAAATTAACGGGAGTAGAAACCTAGGCCTTGCTGCGGTGGACGGACCTCCTTGATGGCCCTCAGAGATGAGAGTGAGGATCTTCAGTTGCAGTAGAATGGACTGGTGGTAATCCATCTGGGCTTGACCCACAAAGAAAGTGGGTGGTCAAGCTTTGAAACGTAGCTGGTAACCTATGCCAACTAGCTGCAAGGTCCAAGGTTCTGAGGTTATTATGGGCCATCGTCCAGCAAAGAGGGTTAATCTTCCTGGGATATGAGGAGGGACAGGAGATTTGAGAGGCCGAATAGCTATGCTCCCTTAGGAAGGCGTCAAAAGCTTTGTGGAGGTTGAGTCTGTGGAGAAGGTTGGGCCTTAGGAGTTTTAGGCTTCCTAGGCCCTTGCTGTTTTTGCTGTGATTGCTCAAGACTGAAGATTGAAGACTGGGCAGGTCCCAGACTGGAGGGTCTCAAGGAAAGCCAATTAGCAGGTAAGGCCTAATTTCACCTTCACCTTCCTATTGTGGAGGAGTAGCCTAATGGTTAGATCAACTGCCTAGTACCCACTAGCACTCCTTGTGACCTTGGGCAAGTCACTTTACCCTCTGCTGCCTCAAAAGAAAAGACCCGGCAATCTACTTCCAGTGATACCAGAAACAATTGGGTCACCAGGAGTCAGCACTGACTTGACTGCACTAAAAAAGAAAACAGAATTATCCCTCCAGTCCAATCACATGCAATGTATTATAGCAATCTCAGATGGGATCCAAGAGCCTGGCCTGCAGCACACTGGTCCCAGACTGTGCCCCTGGGCCTGTATGTCGATAGTGCTGCACGGAAATATGGAGTGATGACCATGTCAACACCCTACAGATATCAAGAGGTGGAACCAGACCAAATTCTGCCCAGGAAGCCGCCTGAGCTCTGGTTGAATGAGCGTGCAACCCCATAGGAAGAGGTGATGGCGTCCTTCAACCAACGTGTCACAGAGGCCTTAGATACCACCTCTACTCTGTACGGACCTCCAAATAGCACAAAAAGATATTCCTTTTTTTTAAATTTAAATGTATTAATTTTTCAATACATTCAAAATACATGCATAGAGAAACACTGGCAAACTATGGAAAAATAGCAATCATAATACATAAAGGAAAATAATACACCATTAGCCATACATAAGCCCACAATTGTTAAAACAGGAAGAGGCATCAGGAAAAACAATTTTTTACAAAGAAAAAAGGCAAAACAATATATCATAGCAGTGCGAGACCTATACATCAGCCGAATGGGAGTCAACCACCACAGAATCCTCCCTAGCCACAAGGAACTCCAGTAGTTGATTGGGTTCAAAAAACAAATATAACTTTTCTTTATAGGTAACATGACATCTAGCTGGAAATTTCAACAAAAAAGACCCACCGAGGGAAAGGATCCTGGGCTTCAACCTCAGGAATTCCTTCCTCCTTAGCTGGGTGTCCCTAGCAAGATCGGAGAAAATGCGGACATATAAACCCAAAAATTGCACACTGAAATTTCTAAAATATGATCTTAGAATTAACGATTTATCTGATTCAGGAGCCAGCGCAACAAGGAGAGTGGTGCGAGCTGTGACCAGCTCCAGAGAATTCTCCAGTAAATCAGTCAGATCTCCAGATTCTATTGGAGCCTCACCAGGTACTCCCTGATCACCCCGGCCGACCACAAGATACTGAACCCTGGTCAATTGTGGTAGGTGCTTCCTCAGATCTTCAAGACCTCCCGGAAGTACCTGTGAATCATCTCCATGGGTGAATGCAATGGAGATCTAGAAAAATTAATCAATCTCAAATTGTTCTTCCAGACTTGATTCTCAAGATATTCCATTTTCCTAGAAGACACATTTCTATCTTTAAGGTGGGCACCATGCAACTCCCGGAGCTGTTCAAGATCTCCCTCTAGCCGCACCAACTTGCTGGCCTGCTCCTGCTGAACTCTGGAACATTCTTGAATATGAGTACATGGGGAAACAGTTTCAGTACTTACAAATGATGAAATAGCCGCAAGGGACGAATTCATAGTGGAAATGGCCTCTCATAGCACCTCCAACGTAACTTTTTGGGGTTTCACCAACACGCCAGCGCCTCCGATGGATACCATAGGACTGCCTGCCTGGGGTAGGTTATCTCCCGAAGAAGATATACCCTCCGTTCTCTCTCTTCCTCCAGACAAAATCAGGTGTGTGCAGCCAGTGACAGAGCCCTCTTCACTCTCCCGAACCGGCGTACTAGTTTTCGCGTCATTGGGAAACACTCCCGAAGTCGCTGCAACACTTCAAGAGCATGGCGGGGGGGGGGGGGGCCGCTGCTCAGGGGAAAGCACTACCCCTGACGTGCTCAATGCCAGACCCGCCGAGGATGCTGCTCCAGCTCCGAGGATCGCAAAGCCGCACGTCTGAAGCGTTCTCTGCCCAGCGGAATCGATATGAGCCTCACTCGAGGGTAAGGAGGCTTGCTTACGCTTCCTGCGTCCCATCTCCACCGTCGAAAGGGCAAGCTGCCACGAGCAGAGCACTTCATAGAAAGCTGGATCATCTGGAGCTGTTCACCACTGCCCGATATTCCTATTTTTGAAAGGGCTTGATCCGCTTCAGATACCTACATAGAACCCTGCGCACATCCAACAGATGTAACTGTATTCTGGACTCTCACCTGAGAGAGGGAAGACCGGAAGAGACACTGGTTGATTCAGGTGGAATGCTGATAGCACCTTGGGTAAGGAAGGGAGGGACTGGCAGCAAGACCATCTTCTCCTTTGAAATAAGGAAAGGTTCCCTGCACGTTTGGATCTCCAAGATTCTCCTAGCCCGAGCATATGGCTACCAAGAAAACTGCTTTCAATTTAAGATCTTTCAGCATAGCCTTGGCCAACTGTTCAAAGGGAGGCCCTGTAAGAGCCAACAGAACTAGATTAGGATCCCATGATGGGACTAGCGGATGTAACGTAGGACGAACCTGTTTGACAGCTCTGAGAAAACACACCATATCAGGATGGACAGCCAGGGAAACGCCCTGCATCTGACCACGGTAACATGTTAAGGTGGCCCCCTGCACTTGCAATGGAGGTCAATGTTAGACCTTTCTCTAAAGTCGCCTGCAGAAACATGAGCACCTCCAGCATCAAAGCAGAGTGCAGTGTCCATTATCTGAACACCAGCTTTCAAAAACTCGCCAGATTTTAACACACAAGGATGTGGACCGCTTATGAGCTTGCAACAAGGTAGAGATAACCAGAGCCCAGTAGCCCTTTTTTCTTAATCTCATCCTTTGAAGAGCCAGGTTGTAAGCGAGACTTGATCTACTTGAGGCATGAAGGTGGATCCCTGTGAAAGCAGATGGTCCTTATTTGGAAGGCACCATTGGCTTGGCCACGAGTAACTGTACTAAATCTGCATACCACAGTCTCAGAGGTCAATCTTGTGCAAGCAAGATCACAAGAACACTGTGTGCTTCTATCCTCTGGAGAAGTCACTCAATCAGAGGTCAGGGAGGAAACACATACAGGAGACCTCACAACGGTAAGGGCTGCACCAGCATGTCCAGGCCTTCTGACTTCCTTTCTCTGTGCTGGCTGAGAAAGCAGTTCACCTCGGCATTGGCGGCAGAGGCCAAAAGATCCATGATCGGTTTGCCCAGCGAAGAACTATACTGTGAAACATGGAGGGATCCAGAGACTAATCTCCTGGATCCAAATGGTGGTGACTGAGAAAGTCGACCTGAACGTTTCTTCTCCGGCTACATGCACCGCTGAGAGCGCCAGAAGATTTGTCTCTGCCCAAAGCAACAGCGGCCCTATTTCTTCCGCCAAAATCACACTTGCTGTACCAATTCTGGTCACCGTATCTTAAAAAGGATATAGAGTTATTAGAAAAGGTTCAGAGAAGAGCCACCAAAATGGTAAAGGGGATGGAAGGATACTCCTATGAAGAAAGGCTAAAAAGGTTAGGGCTCTTTAACCTGGAAAAGAGACGGCTGAGGGGAGATATGATAGAAGTCTATAAATTCATGAACGGAGTGGAACGGGTAAATGTAGATTGATTGTTTACGTTATCAGAATATAGAAAGACTAGGGGACATGTAATGAAGCTACAGGGTAAACTATTTAAGACTAATAAAAGAAAATATTTTTTCACACAACGTGTAATCAAACTCTGGAATTTGTTACCGGAGGATGTAGTAAAGGCTGTTAGTGTAGCTGGGTTTAAAAAAGGTTTGGACAAGTTCCTGGAGGAAAGGTCCATAAGCCATTATTTAAAAGGGACCCAGGATATCAATGCTTGACCCAGTACAAGGATTGTGGAACCTGTGTCTTTTGGGGAAACTGCTAGGTACGTATGACCTAGATTGGCCACTGTTGGAAACAGGATACTGGGCTTGATGGACCTTGGTATGACCCAGTATGGCATATCTTATGTTATGTTCTTAAATGCTGTATTAAGATCAAGGCATCTAGATGACAGTAAAGGACAGGTGCCTGGAAACGACGTAGGGTGTGGGAGGTTATAATCATGTCAGGAAGGATTCACAAGACCTTTCGGGCTTGGAGGGGGAAAGAGGTGTAGGAAATATGCTGACAGTCATTACCAGTGAGGTTTGTTATTTATGTTTAGTCAGTGGGTCCATAGTACTCCATGAAGAGGAACGTTTTTATTGCTTTCCTATAGTCTGAGAGGTCCTTTATGGCTCTTATAGTATCAAACCGTTCATTCCATAGTGACCATGTAAAAGGTTAGCACTCTTACATGTTTGCTTAGCTTTCATCTTACTTATGAGGATGGCCAGTGGTTGATTTTCAAAGTTGTTCTTGTTCTGTCCTCTGGATTCCTCATGATCATCCTTTGCAGGATGGGTGGTGATAGGTTGTGTATTATTTTAAAGATTATCAGTAACGCTTTGTATTTTGATTCTGTAATAACTGGGAGCCAATGTAACTGGCTGTAGTGTGGGAGTTATGTGGTAGTGTCTTGCCGCTCTGGTGATTATGCGTGCAGCAGTATTTTGTACCAGTGGAGTAGGTGTATTTTCTTCGGTAGACCTTGGTAGACTATATCACAGTAGTCCAATATGGGTGGTGTTATGACCTGGCATACAGATCTAAAGTCGCTGTTGCTGAGTAATGGCTTAAGCTTCTGTATTCTTAGTTTGTGGTAGGCTGACTTATTCTCTTGATGTGTGGCTGGAACTTTAGTTCCTGGTCAAGTGTAACTCCAAGGTACTTCATTTCACTTTTGACTACTATATCGTGGTGTAGGATTCTTATGGACTCAGATGGTGAGAATAACGAGATTCTGGTAAAGTACAGTACCTCTGGGGTTTTTTTTTTTGTTTTGTTTTGTTTTTTTAAGTTTACTGTGAGGATTTCTCAACCACCAAAATCTATAATTGCCTCAAGGCATGATGTGATCAGGTTGTTAAATATTGAATGGTGTATATATAATTATATCCTCTGCGTACATCTTGTATTGGATGTTATGTTTTATGATAGAGTGGCTGCAAGTAGATGTTGAAGAGCAGCGCTGACAGGATTGAACCTTGCGGGGTTACCTTGAGGTTGATTAAATGGTCTTGACTGTTGACTTCCAGCTCTTACTTGTTGCTTTTGATATGTTACGTATGATACGAACCATTGCAATATCGTTTCTGTGTATCTCTATTTGTTGAAGCCTTCTTAGTAGGGTATTGTGATGAATAGAGTTAAAAGCTGCAGCTGAGCCAGTGAAGAATAGTATGAAGCCCTGTCTCACAGTGTCTATACCAGTTATTAGGGTGTCCAGGAATGATATGAAGAGTGTTTCTACACTGTTTAGGTCTGAATCCATGTTGGTGCAGGTCTAGTGGTGCATGTTTATCTATGTGATCTTGTAGTTGCTAGACGAGTTTTTCAATTACCTTAATTATAAATGGTAGACTAGATATTGGTCTGTATGAATTTGGGTCGTTCTCGAGATTCGTGCTTTTGAGGATGGGTATTATGGAAGCTTGTTTGAGGTGGAGGGTAAGGTAACCTTGCATGAGCGATAAATGGGTGATATATAGCAGTGAGGATACTAGCTCTGACCTAGCAAGTTTGATCCATTTAACCGGGTCTGGATCGAGCAGAGGGGTAGATGTATTAAGGTTGGCTATGATGGTTTTTAGTTGGTCTTCAGGAGTTATGTGGAAGGACTTCGATAATTTTATATTACTTTGGTGTGATAGTGTCACCTCTAGATGACTAGCTTCTGGGGGTATGTAACTGTATTTGTGTTCTAGAAAGTCCGCCATGTCTTGGGGACTCAGAGCATTAATCTTTTTTCCTCATGGGTTCTTTAATTAGTGTCTGAACAATGCTGAATAGTTTTCTTGGTTTATTGAGGGACCTCATTATGAGATTTGTATGGTATTGCTTCTTGCACTTGTTTGAGGTTATATTTGAACTGCATGTCATTGTATTTCAAAAGGTGCTCTTGGTCCTTTGCTGCCATTGTCTCTCTAGCTTTCGTAGTAGTTTCTTTTGTTCATTGATTTCACTTGAGAACCATGGGGCATTGTTTTCTCCTATGGTGGATCACCTTTTTAGGGCTGCTGTCGCATTGTGGAGTGTGAGGTTCCAGTTATTGATGATTGAGTCAAGATCAGACGTGTTTAGTTCTAGCTGTGGTAGCACTTGTTTCAGGAATTCATCCTTGTTATACTGTTTGAATCTTCTTGTTTTCTTCATTGCGCCTTCTGGATCTTTCCTTTTAAGGGTACATATATATATAGAAGTCGATCATATGGTGGTCTGACCATGGGATTGGCTTTATGGTTAGAAGTGTTATATTTCGAACGAGAAACTAATTTGGTACGAATATTCTCCCTCGCTTGTGTGTTGGAGTATTTATGATTTGTGAGTATTGAAGATCTGTCATGGCATTTAAGAATGTAGCTTCCTCTTTTGCTAATGATGGAAGGTTTGGATCTCCTTGTATGAGGAGAGGTTTATTCTGTGTTGAGTGAACACATATTGTTTCTAGGATAACTGATAGTTCCTCTTCATCTGAGTCGGGTGCTCTGTATGTTAGACAAATTGCTGGATTCCTATTTGTGATTATCACATTGCTTCCTTTTGAGTGATGGGAGGTGACTGTGGCAAAATTAAGATGTGCCTTTGCTGTGATGACTTCACCACCTTTATTCGTAGGCCTTGGGCAGTTATGTATAGTGTATGGTAGTGAGGGGAGATATGATAGAAGTCTATAAATTAATGAACGGAGTGGAACGGGTAAACGTAGATCGATTGTTTACGTTATCAGAATATAGAAAGACTAGGGGACATGCAATGAAGCTACAGGGTAAACTATTTAAGACTAATAAAAGAAAATATTTTTTCACTCAACGTGTAATCAAACTCTGGAATTTGTTACCGGAGGATGTAGTAAAGGCTGTTAGTGTAGCTGGGTTTAAAAAAGGTTTGGACAAGTTCCTGGAGGAAAGGTCCATAAACCATTATTAAGAAGGGACCCAGGATATCAATGCTTGACCCAGTACAAGCATTGCAGAACCTGTGTCTTTTGGGGAAACTGCTAGGTACGTATGACCTAGATTGGCCACTGTTGGAAACAGGATACTGGGCTTAATGGACCTTGGTCTGACCCAGTATGGCATATCTTATGTTCTTATGGCAATTGATGTATGCTACCGTGGTGGCGTTGCTTGAACAAACTCTCACCACCTTATTGTGAATAAGAGGCCGAAAGAACCGCAGAGCCAGAAACACTGCTCTCATCTCCAAAACAGTTAATAGACCAGGCGCTCTCCATCTGAGATCAAAGGTTTTGAGCTACCTGTGATTCACAATGCGCATCCCATCCTATTAGGCTCATGCTGGTGGTCACCAGCACCCAGTCGGGGGGCTCCAAAGGCATCCCTGCTAAGAGGTTCGTTGATATCAACCACCAGCGGAGCTGGATTTTCGTTTCCAGAGAGCAGACCAGGCGTCTCGAGAGAGGATGCCTTTTCTGTGACAAGCGAGACAGAAGGGCCTGTTGTAACAGCTGCATGTGGGCCCTTGCCCATGGCACAAACTCCAGAGTAGCAGCCATGGAGCCTAAGAGTCGCAATAATGCCATGCTGAGGGTGCTGCCATCTGTAAAAATTGACGTACTTGGTCCTGAACCTTCCTGGCTTGATCGGAGGGCAGGGATACTAGCCCTCTCCCCAGATCAAAATGCACTCCCAAGTAAACGAGATCCTGAGATGGCAAAGTTGACCACCCAACTGAGCCACTGAAGAAAGTCTACTACACGCTGAGTTAATGCGGAGCTTTCTGTCTCAGACTCTGCTCTGACCAATCAGTCGTTGAGATAGGGGTGTACCAAAATCTCCTCCTGAAGAGCAGCCGCCACTACCACCATTACCTTCGTAAAGGTTTGAGGTGCCTTAGCTAGACCTGACGGAAATGGGACTTGGTGGTTTGGGTGAATCAGGATGTGAAGATACACCTCTGTAAGATCGAGAGCATTTAAGAACTTGCCCTTCTGAATGGATACTATTACTGAGTGCAGTGTGTCCATGTGAAAATGTGACACTCGCAAGCTTCTGTTGATGTGCTCAAGATCCAGGATGGGCCGAAAGAACCCTCCTTTTTGGGAACCATAAAAAAAAAAAAAGGAGTATAGACCCTGACCTAACTGGAATGAAGGAACTTCCACCACTGCTTCCAGCTGAAGCAGTCTCTGAATAGTGTGTCCCGGTACCGCCTAAGCCTTGGATAAAGCTTTGTAGGGAGACAGCATGTAGTTGTCAGTTGCCTCTAACATGCACTGGTCGCAGATTATATGGAACCAGAGTAAAATCATTGTAGCAGACCATCTACAGGAATCAACTCCACCTGGTCCTCCCTCGCCTCACTGTGGCTTCTTGGAGCCCGCCAGGGCTCCCAAATAATAGCCTCTGCCTGCCCCCCTGTGGCTCTGAAGGGCTGACCTCTATCAGGGTAGTGAGCCCACTAAAAGGGAACGAAACAGTGTGAAACCTCCAGAAGTCTTGAAATTATCCTCTTGCTGGAACCTTTCCGCTCTTAGGTTTGCTCTCCGGGAGTCTTGCCCCTTTAGACTTACCCAGATCCTTGACCAATTTGTCTAACGCCTCCCCAAACGAGTAGTTTACTCCTAAAGGAGAGCATGCTGAGATGAGTCTTAGAAGAGACGTCCACCGACCAGTTGCGTAGCCTAAGAAAATGTCTTGCAGCTATTACCGAGACCATGTCTTGCAGCTATTACCGAGACCATCTCTTGGCAGAAGCTCTCATCAAGTCATAGAACGCAAGTTAAGTGGAAGCAGATTCCAACTTAGTGGCCTCTGACAATGGCTGCTGAGATTCTGAGTCAGACAACGCCTGGGCCTAGCGTAAGCATGCCTGTGCAACATAGGTCCTACAAATAGAAACCTGTAGAGCTAATGCATTGGTCTCAAAGACCTACTTCAAAAGAGTCTCAAGCTTTCTATCCTGTACATCTTTCAGAAACACCCTGCCCTCTACGCAGATGGTCGCCTTCTTGGTCACTGCCGACACAAGGATGTCCACTTTTGGCAATTTAAGCAGATCCTTCTCTGCAGGAGATATGGGATACAAACGAGCCATAGCTTGTCCCCTGAGGAAACTGGACTCCGGCACTTCCCATTCTACCTTTATCATCTGTTTTATGGCCCTAGGCACAGGAGAAAAGGTCTGAAGATTTTATGCCCTGCAAGAGAGGGTCCTCTCCCAGGGTTCCTCAGAGGATTGAGGAAAAGCATTGTTACTCACCTGTAACAGATGTTCTCCGGGGAAAGCAGGAATCAGTCCTCACACATGGGTGACACTGGCGCCAACGGAGCCCACGCGGAGCAAATCCCCAGCTTTCAAAGGAAGCCTTTGGTATTGCTACCATGCATGTGTAGTCCCCTTCCCGCACAAGGGTACCATCTTGCTCAGTCAGATGACATAGCTAAAAGACAGCAGAACAAATTAAAAATGGTACAGCTACAACTCCAAGGGGAGGAGGGAGGGTTGTGAGGACTGATTCCTGCTGTCACCAGAGAACACCTGTTATAGGTAAGTAACTACCCTTTCTCCGGGAACAAGCAGTAAGTCAGTCCTCACATATGGGACTCCCCAATTACAGGCTACCAGGAACCCATAGCGAAAATAGAGGTCCCTCAGGGAGAGCCACAAGCAGCAGCAATTGTGTCTGCATAGACAGGCCAACAGGATCCCTGAGTCCGATGAAACCAGCACTCCGGTAGCCTGGATGGTAGGATTTGCCTAGACCCCGAAAAGGTTACAGAGTACGGTTTGGCCGAAAGCACTGTCCCGTCGGGACTCTGTCCAGGCAGCAGTGAGCTGCGAAAGTATGGACTGAAGACCAGGTGGCGGCCCAGCAGATGTCTGCTAGCGTGACCGAATGCAGGTTAGCTACTGAGGTTGCCGAAGTACTGACCCGGTGCGCTGTGACCCGGCCTTCCAACGGAAGCCTCACCTCCTCGTAGGCCAGGGCAATACAGTCCGCCACCCATGTGGACAGCATACGCTTGGTCACCATCTCCCCCAGCTTACTGGGGTTATAAGAAATGAAAAGCTGAGAGACTTTTCGGTGGCCCTGAGTGTGTTGAATATAGAAGGACAAGGCCCTCTTACAGTCCAAGGTATGGAGGACCATCTCTGCCCGACTGGCATGTGGTCTGGGAAAGAAAGTAGGGAGGACCACTTCCTGGTTGAGGTGGAAGGACAACAGCACCTTCGGAAGGAATTTCGGGTGTGTGCGAAGCACCACCCTATTCTTGTAAAACCTGGTGTAGGGCGTTTCCACCACCAGGGCTTGGAGTTCGCTTACCCTTTGTGCAGAAGTGAGCACGACCAGGAAAACCATCTTCCAGGAGAGGTACCGAAGGTGGCAAGTCGCCAAAGGCTCGAATGGTGGGTGAGTGAGCTGCCCCAACACTACATTGAGATCCCATTCAGTCGCTGGAGGGTGAACCGGGGGCTTAGACAGGAGCAGGCCCCGCAAGAAATGGGACACCACCGAATGGGCCGAGAGGGGCTTCCCATCCAGCTGGTAGTGGTTCGCTGCTAGGGCATTAAGGTATACCCTAACCGAATTAGACTTGAGCCCCGAATGAGAGAGGTGGAGCAGGTATTCCCGTACCGTGACCACTGGGCAGAAGAAGGGGTCAGCCCCCCACTCGTTGCACCAAAGTGAGAATCTGTGCCATTTAAAGGCATAGTCCCATCCTGTGTGAGGACAGCAAAACATCCTCCACCTCTCTGGGGAGGTGGAGTGGGGCGCCAGAGTTTCTCTCTCAGCAGCCAAGCTGTCATCGAAAGAAATCCCAGGTTGGGATGCAGGAGAGAACCCCCCTCCTGGGAAAGGAGTCGGGCAGCGCAGCCCAGGGGTATGGGATCCACCACTGCCAACTGCAGAAGCAGCAGGAACCACGGCTGCCTGGGCCACCGTGGAGCTACCAAGATGACAGAGACCCTGTCATGGAGGGTCTTGAAAAGAATCCTGGCAATCAGTGGCATCGGAGGAAAGGCGTACAGAAGTGCTTCTGACCAGGAAGACATCAGTGGCAACCCTGGTGGGGTGAGACAGCCAGGAAAAGCAGCAGGGCAACTGGTGATTGTTCAGGCTTGCAAACAGGTCCATCACTGGTTCCCCCAGGTTTGGAAAAGCCTGTTGGCTATTCCAGTGTCCAGCTGCCACTCGTGCGGCTGGAGAATCCTGCTGAGTCTGTCGGTCAGCAAGTTGTCCTGGCCCGGCAGGTAAACCGCCCTGAGGAGAATGTCCTGCTGGATCGCAAGAGTACAGGGCTAGAGCCTCTTGACAGAGGGCGCGGGACCCCGTGCCTCCCTGTTTGTTCACACAGAACATGGCCACCTGGTTGACTGCCTGGTGGCCTAGGTGATGAAGAAAAGCCTTCAGGGTGAGGTGAATGGCCCACAGTTCCAGAAAGTTGATCCATTAGGCACTCTCGACCAGGGACCTCGGCCCCAAACAGGAGACCGAGCACAACCTTGGCCGAGGATCTACTCAGGCCCAAATGGCCGAGGATTGGCTCGGCCTCGGGGGATGTCTTCAACGGCGAATGCCTGGTGGTCAGGGCAGAGGAACCGGATGTGTCTGACATCAGCTCCCACTGCTGATCCATGAAGGCAGTTACACTGTGCTCCAAAGCCGCCATCCTGGACTCGAGCCCAGATGGCTTCGCAGCCTTCGGCGCGGGCACAGAGGGACTCGGGCCCGATGCCAGCTCACCTGGAGGAGAATCCTCGACGAGGACCGTGTCTAACTGGCGAGGCCAGTCCACATCTGGATCCTTCCAGGGAACCTTGGCCGGCCGCTCCTTCCCCGACGGCTCGAGCAGAAGCCTGGGGCTCCGTGACCTGCCCGAGAGGACTCCGGTCGATCGGAGCCATCCAGGGACGCAGCCTTCGAGGACTACTACTTCCTCTTTGGTTCCCTCGAGGGAGACCCCCGCTCCGAGGACCTACGACGACGCTCGGGCTTGGAGTTTTCCTCCCGAGTCGTCAAGGCCTCAGATTAGGTCCTGGCTCTCGGAGGCATCGGGGACTCAGGAAACATTTTGTCATGCTGCTGCTGGCAGCTCCTCAAGGCCTTAGAAGACATCTTTTTGCAAAGGCCACAGACCACTGGGTTGTGATCCGGGCCAAGGCACCGGAGACAGCAGTCATGTGTGTCGGTCAAAGTGCACCAATCACAGTTTTTAAAGCCGCTGGTCGCCATAGGGGAAAAAAGAACCCCAGCAAGGTTGAAGACCCTTCGGGCTGCCAGTGGAGAAAAAGGGCGCGAAGATTACAAAAGAAAAATCAAAGTTAAGTAGAAAAAGGATTCGACCCCAATACCGAGGACGGCAGGCGAGAAAGGTACCAGTGCGGAGACGAGTAAAAAAAAAAAAAAAAAAAAAGGAAAAAAAATCAACTTTTTCCGTGGGAAAACAGACGTCTGGTGGGCTCCACGGAAAAAAGGAGGCTGAGCAAGATGGCACGCCTGGGCGGGAAGGGGACCACGCATGTATGGTAGCATTCCCAAAGGCTTTCTTTGAAAGCTGGGGATTTGCTCTGCGCGGGCTCTGTCGGCGCCGACGTCATCCATATGTGAGGACTGACTTCATGCTTGTTCCTGGAGAACTAAGTGATATTTAATGTAACCAAGGACTGCACAATCTGGGCTGCCAACTCTTCCCATCTGAAGATGCTGGGGTCCTCCATCAGGGGAATTTCCCCTTCTTCAAACTCCGCTGCCAGGGTCTCACCTCAAAGATCCAAGGGGCCCTCGAGTGGGTCTTCGGAAGCTCCCAAGTCTCCATGTTTAAATGTCATCGATAGGGTGTAGGATCCCCAAGTTCTGGCCCAACAACTTGCTGAGCCCCAGAGAGTGTCCCTAGTCCTTCCTATAACTCCTTTTAGGCCAGCTCTGTCCCCCAGGCCCTGTTTCAAACAGTAGGGATGGTGGAGCAAAAGAACAAAATCTGCTGAAAAAGGGACTGTTGGAGGACCTGGTGAAGTTAAATCTGGAAGTGCTAAATAGTTGGGGGTAGCTGGAACCAAATCCTGCCTTCCCTCCATAGTCAACTGTGAAACATTGGATGGAAACAAAATGGCTGTGATTCCCGCCAAAACCACAGGAAGCTAATGCTGAAGAGAAGTCTGCACCGGAACCTGCTCTGAGCCTTTGGACCTCAGATATACCTCCCCTGATAAAGATTTTGCACCAGCAATCACTGTCTCGACTGCCAAGCCCTCCTCCTTGCACCTGTGGCAGAAACTAGCGGCTGACACGGACCCCTGCTGGTTCCCACACGCAGTGCAAATGGCCTTTTCTGAAGGTATGGCAGCTGCGTAAACAAAGGAAATCACCAGTGGCAAGGAAAGCAATGAAGGAAAAAGAAAGAAAATGAAAGTAAACTCACCGCAGTAGCAGCAAAGCAGAGGTGACCCCTTTGACTGCAGGCAAAATTGAGTTGCAGCTTTATACAACGTCCTGTTTTGTTGTTTTGTTTTTTTTAAAGTTACAGCCGCAACTTCCCCCAATAGAAATTAACAGTCTGACTTGCTATGCTCATTGCAATAAGAAGCCAGCTCCCAAAACTAGGGGGGGGGGGAGGGTCCTGGACTTGGACCACCAGGCACTACACCCCTACAGAGAAACTGGTCGACAACGGCCCCGGTTCAGCAAGAGACACTGTTGTTCTCCTCCCTCTATAAATTCTATTCTTTTTGAAGCTCCTCTGTAGCCAAATGGGAACAAACTATGTGGGGGTTTTTATGTCCTTTCAGTGGAGCCTGTGATAAGGAAGCTTATCATAGTTCAGGAAGGAGCTATAAAAGAGGTGAATTGGCTCTGAACAAGCAACCTGTCTTTGCTGGTAGAAATACTAAAACAGAATGTTTTCATAAAAGACTACCAGTCCCAGAATGCACCAGGTTTCAAACAGCCTCTAGAAGAGGCTGAAGTGGGGAAACGTGTGTTCAATCAGGAGAGCTATGAGGTAATCCCCAATCACTCATCTCCAAGGGCAGGGCTTGATTCAGCACAGCTGAGCTGTGCTAGGGTGGAGTATCCCTCTAAACGTTAAAAGTAAAACATATCCTACACAGAATGAGATAGAGAGGGAGTTCCAGATCAGGAAGCAGCAGCAGCAACGTGGAAGAAAGAGGAGGAAAACATCTTGGAGGTCTAAAGAAGGAGCTCACAGCAGTACGTGTGTTGGGAGTCATTCCAGAGGCAAGCATACTCCATTGGACTGGAGGAAGCCAGAGGAGTGGGGTTACAGAGCCAGGAATTCCCAGATGCCACCTTTGAGGGAGACGGCTGCATTTGGAAGGGGCCCTAAGACCAGTGCAAGAAGGTATGTGAAGAGAGACCCAGTGTCAAGGGATCTTGATTGGAAGGCTGGACATAAAAGCTGGACTACTTACTGGCCAGGATATCTGGAGAGGAAACCTAACAGTAAAGGAAGCTCAGGTATGAACTCTGATCTATGCCCTAGCTCTTCATCTGGAAGACAGCAGGGAAACAGATATTATCCTGAGAGTGCTTCATTAAGGAATTCCTCTGAGCCAGACCATGATATTGATTCTATGATAGTTGAAGAAGGAGATATTTTAAATGATCAGAATGAATACATGGATTGCTCTCTGTCTAGGCTGCTGTGGTAAAATACTTTCACAAATACAACAACCATCAAAAGGAAATATAACTTGTTCTTTTATCTACCCAGAAAAGTTTACAAGAATGCTTTAGGGTAGGATTTGAGCCACGTAGAGAAAGTGAACCAGCAAAGGGGTTTGCAGCTGGCTAATTGGTAATTAAGCCATGCACAGTTGCACGTGAGCTCTGAAAGGAAACTACTGTTTGTGTGTGAAACTAGAAGAAAGTTATCCTTAAAAAAGAACAGTTTTTGGTTACTTTTGGGTTTTGTTTTTGCTTTTGGAGCACTGCTAAAAGGTATTAGCAGGAGCCCTTAAAAAGACCTTTTCTGTTTTCCCATCCAGGTCTTTATTATTTGATTGTTTAAGAAGTTCAGTTGCTTATATCATGATTTGTTTTTCCGAAGTACAATACTGAAGCAAGTGTCCTTTTGTGTTACCAAGTAAATCTGTGTGGGAGAATTAACCCCATAAATAAAATATATTTTCTTTGCTTACACTCGAGCAACACAACTCATCATTTTGTGAACGGCTGATTCTGGTATGAATGGACTACATTCCCCACTATCCTTTGCAAGTCATAATAGTATTTGCCTTTGCCAAGACTGTGGACATTCTCACCCAGCGCCCCCGTTTACAAGCCCAGACTGCACAGACGTTCATCACCAGCTTCTGGAGACTGAGAATACTGGTCTTGGAGGTGGTGCACAGAGCCCTTGTACCTTATCAAAGCCTGACAAGCTCATTTCTCCTGCTGGTGCCAAGGGGAGAAAACCCATGCATCTAGACTGGACTGGCGCAATAAGGAAACAAAAATAACCTCCATACATGAGTCGAGCAAGAAGGGAATAGTGCAAAAATTGTACAGTATCCAAAACAAGCTTTCACACTTCATATTTAATCAATCACACCTCTAAACTGACATTCATCCCAAGGTTATCTAGTATCCAACCCACCAGTCTCCTTGAAGCTGAGGAGTGACCTAGGCTTAACCCGCCCCCCAAAAAAAAGCAAAACAAAACAAAACACACCAAAGGAGGAAAGGAATAAACCTGACCATGTCTTTGGTCACTCACTTAACTGCGGTATAATCACCCCAAACCCCCAACATTACACATAACTTGACTTAAAACAGCTCTCCTTTAAGCGAGTTAATAAACATATTAATATGTAAATATTACATGGCAGAGGGATTCCTATATTTTAACAAAATAATCAAAATTTGCCTCCTAGAAACTAGTCAGCTTATAACATACATCACCAGCATTAAGAAGCCATTATATTATATTGGAACCTGACTGATCTCTGCATTTCCTTGCCAGTACTGGGCTGCTAACAGGCATCAGAACAGGCCAATGCAATAATACAATGGGTCTTCTCGATCCCAGAACCCTAATTGGAACAGCTTGGAGCTAAGGGGAATTTGAGGCGGCTCTAGAAAAAAAGAGATTTTCAACAGTTGTATCATATGTGATTGAAGTTAACACTCAACACCCTCAAATATTTAAATAAATCACTTATGTTTACTGAAGTACGTTTGCCAGTAGCGCAGGGTTTACGTGCGTTAGGGCTGTGTGGTAGCAAGAAGCATGTGGCCCAAAGCTGAGTCCACTAAAAATCCCGTGTTATCAGCATAGCGCGCTAATAGGTAGGGTTAAGGCGGAGACTGGGCAGAGTCAGTGCATGGCTGGGGGAGGTATGGTAGTCGCATGCTATCTACACAATCATGGCACTAGGGCAGGGGCAGCTAATGCCAGCCTCTGACCAGAAACTAGCTGCACTTGCCATGCTTTGATTGAAGGATAAGGCGGTATACAAAACTGTCTAAATAAATAAAATAAATAAATAAATGCTCCCATATGTCAATCGCACAGTTCGGATGCAAGTCAGAAGCAGCGCAAACATGTAAGAATACTATTGGGGAAAATTGGAGATGTAAGTTGATTATCAAGGCACCTGTCTAGGACACCTGTTTGGATAGGCTGCATGATGCAGCTGACATAAAACCAGAGCCTGCAGGTCAGAGGTGACCCTGCTGGGACAGTGGGCAAACATCCACAGACACAGCAACAGCTGTCCTGACAGACTGCTGTGAATGTCAGCATATGCAATGGCTAGTTAGAAAGCTGCTGGTATTGTGTGCTGTGGAGGTGTCAGGACACAAAGGCCTGTATTCTGTGCTGCAGTCAGTACTGGCCTCAGTCAAAACTGCAGCCAGCAGAGTTACAGGGGGTGGGGGTGGGTGGGGTGTAGAAGCATGCAAATTTGGTGATCCACTCACTAGAAACATGACGGAGTGGCAGCACAAGAACCGACTGACCCCTGCATTGGGGGGTATGTAGTAGTGCATATATGCACCTTACGTGCCATGATGCTGCCATAGGCCATGTTCTTGTGGGCAGATGGTCCTTCACCCTAACTGAGGAAAGATGTGGTTGAAGCCTTACCAGCTCTAAGTATCTGCACAGTACTATTATAACTAAATGTGGGCTTCCAGTGTTAAGAGCTCACTGATCAGGGTCCCCTTGTCTGGCACCTTTGCCCAAGCACAGAAGCAATCCAAGGACCTGGGGAGCTCTCTATTTTTCCTGGTCTGGTGGGCTGTTTGTTCCATAGCAGCTGGGGTGCTTAGTCTGGGGGCTGTTTGGGAGTCACCACCTCCATGTACTTTTCTCCCAGAGCTCTTCCTCGTAGAAAAGAGCATGGGGGCCTTCTGTGGGTGGATGGCTGTGAGTGGCTCCCCCCCCCGCTACATAGGTCAGAGAACAAGGAGGTTGTTTTATAGGGGCATTCCAGGGTGGCCCCCATAAACAGGTTTCCCTGAGCAGATGTGCTTATTGTGCTTGGTCTCTAGCCCCTCCAACCCCCCTTCCCCCAACATGGGAGACACACTCCACAATGGCTATGCTGCTACCCAAGCCATAATCGGAGGAGAGAGTGAGCCATGGAGTCTCTCTCCCCCCAAAGGCCTTGTAGTGTGTTCCCTGAAGCCTAGGTAAACAGTCACCCTTGATGCCTCAGTATGAGGGGGGTTCAAATTCAAATTTTGGCATAAAGTTCCACTGGAGAAATTCAATTTCCCACCTCAATCCTTCCAATCCAGTTAGAGCACTACTATAATGAAAGGACAGACATCCACTGCTTAACCACTTCACCCTGAAGAAAACCACAGTATGGAGGCTGAAACATTTCCAGTTATGAAAATGTAGAATAATAAAAAAAAACATAGATCTTCATACTAACTGCAGAAGCCAAAAAGACACAAAAACAGCTTTGAGGCTAATGGTTACAATCTGATAATTTGAAGCAAGGAAACATTGCACAGCTTTGATTTTGTTAATGACTGTTTTTTACTCTTCTTTAATCAATTGCATAGAAACCTAGAAACATGACAGCAGAAAAAGACCACATGGCCCATCTAGTCTGCCCTTCCATATCAACTACAATAGTCCTCTTTTTACCTTTAAAGATCCTCTGTGTTTGTCCCATGCTTTTCTGAATTCAGATACTGTCCTCATGTCCACCACCTTCATTAGGAGACTATTCCATTATCTACCACTCTCTTTATTATTTTTATTTATTATTTGTTTGTGATTTCTTCTATACCGCACTATTTATCATCAGCACGGTTTACATGTAACCAAAGTTGTACAATGTATAACAGTCTAACATTGACATTTACAAAGAACAAGGAACTTAAACATGGAGAACGAGTGAACTATATACACTATGTACAAATTAGAATAATAGTCGACATGTTTATCTTTAGGACAGGTTGACGTGGGGATAGTTAAAACGCAGTAATTATGGCATGGGGTACGTAACTCTGTGGGAGTCGCAATGGCTCAGGATAAGGAGGGTTAGGTGATATTGTCAGTAATGGAGAAGTACTGTAAGAAGAGATAGTGTTTGATTGCCTTCCTGAACTGGGGGAGGTTGGTTATGGCACGGATATCTGCAGGGAGGGAGTTCCAGCAGGAAGGTGCAAAAAGAGCAAAAGCACGCTTACTCGTTGTCTTTGAGCACTTGATGATGGCTTTTGGTAGAAGTAAGGTGTTGCAGGCTATTGATCTTCTCGCTCTGTTGGGGGGGGGGGGTAGGGTGTACAAGGTCTGAGAGGGAGGTGGATGTGCATCTGTTAACTGCTTTAAATGTCATTGTTAGTGCCTTGAAGGTGATCCTGCAGTGGACAGGGAGCCAGTGCAGATCCTTCAAGATGGGGGGTGATATGGTCTCCTCTTGACGCTCCGTAGAGGGTTCTAGCTGCGGTATTCATCGCGAGCTGTAGGGGTTTAAGCGAGCTCTTTGGGAGGCCGATAAGAGTGGAGTTGGCATAATCAAAAAGAGGCAATATTAGGGCTTGAAAGACAGTTCTGAAATCATTTGGTTCAAGAATCCGTTTCATCTGTTGTAGGATCCGAACTTTGTAGTAGATTGCTTTAATGGTATTGCTTATCTGGGCGTGCATGTCAAGGCGCTGGTCGAGTATAATACCCAGGTATCGAATCGTCGTCTTGGAAATGAGTTCGGCATTGCGGAACTTGAGTGATGAGGGTGGGGAGAACGTCTGGTCTCTGCTGATAAAGAGAACCTCCGTCGTCTTAAAATTTATTTTGAGTTCTTGAGATTGTAACTAGTCTGTGACATCGTCGAAACATGCAGAGAGTTGGGAGAGGTCTGGTTGATCTGTGGATATTGGGGTGAACATTAGGACATCATCAGCATATACTAGACAGTTGATATTGAATGACCGGATAAGGTTGCATATCGGTTGCATATAGATATTGAACAATAGGGCTGAGAGGGATGATCCTTGCGGAACCCCTTTCTCTTGTGGGAAAGGAGTGGATATAGATGGACCAGAGCGTACATATTGCAGTCTATTGTTGAATACGAGGCGCACCAGGCGATTAATTTTTAAGTCGCCTGTGCGGAACGGTGTCAAAGGCTTTACTGAAATCTAAATACACCACATCTAGGCTATCCCTCAGTCCAACTCCCTGGTTACCCAGTCAAAGAAATCAATTAGATTTGTCTGACAAGACCTGCCTCTGGTGAATCCATTGGACTCCAGAAACCTCACTTGACAATATAATGAACAGCTGTGAAGCATCTTGCATTTGTACATATTTGCAGTACACATCCTTGGTATTCATAGTAGAGCTTTATATGGTCCATGAGATCAACTAATGGAGAATCCACCGGCCCTCAAAATATTAGGCTGACGAAGTCCTTCAGATATGCAGTTATCTAATCTTCCATCAATAAAGGGCTTGAGAAATAAGTAAATGAGCTCCCATGTACATCAAAAGCCTTGCAATATAGTGAACACAATTTCATTCAAACAGGGTAAATACATCCTTGATGGTAGGTATGCTGTATGCTATGTTCTTAGCATATACTGCTTCAGAAAAACAAAGTGGATTTCACAAAATGACTGTTCTAGAAAAAAAAATTCTCTCATTCTTAGATTCTTAAAGTCTATCAGTAAAATGTGAAGGTACAGTTCTGAAAATGCTTCCCCTGAACCATGTCCTTAAAATATTCCTGGTGCACCTTGGCTAAGTATGTGAAAACAGGCATCTGGAAAAGCCTGAGAAATTAGGAAAACCACAACCCGACTGCTTGCAGAATGAACTGCAAAGACTTATATGTCTGAAAGGTTAAATGCCAGACATCATGAACTGGCTTGATGCTTTCTAAATTCTACATGTCATGAGCAATTAGAATGAATCCAGAAAAAAATCTTTCCTCTTGCTTTGGTACTAGCACAAATGCTCTTATATGAAAGAGGAACTTGACCATATGAAAGAGCGACTGCCATCTCTAGTACCCTTTGTATCTTCTCGCTCCTTAAGTCTGATCTTGGAGAAGTCCTAGTCAGTACAGGCCTCATAGCCAGAATTGGAGCCATTAGAGTACAGGGTGGGAGGGGGAGATAGAAGCATGCAAATTAGGTGATCCAATTGCTGGCAACACAACCGTGTGGCAACACAAGAATCTTCTGACCCTTGCCCCCCCCCCCTGGGGGAAGGCCTGAAGTCACTGTGCAAGGAATCTGTTTTCCCTGCACTATGTATGTCTAGAAGAGGATGATAACAATTGGAAGTTTTTATACTTTTGACACTGGTTGTGAAGTAGGAAAGAAATCTATATAGAATGATCAGGGTCTGCCTTAAGGCTTTGGTTGGTGAAAATGCTAGAAGCTTGGTTCCAGTGCTGAACCCATTTACAGAGGTATCTTTTGCTCCTTTCTTTTGCCTCCTCACTAAATACTAAAGGACAGCTCGATAATTATGTTAGGAAAAATTTTAGAAAGTTGCTATCAGCCCAAAGGTATCCCCTTAGTGCACATTGATTGTGGGACTGATTTGATATACTTGTTTGATATCAAGATTGTAGATCATCATTAAGAACTGTCTTAACTACTTTGTATTGTGATTTTCAGTTGCCAAAATGTGAACAAATATTTTGATCTATAAATCACTTCAATGCAGCACCCTTTGTTCTTTTTCACACACACAGGCAGAAATAGAGAAAGCAACGGCAGTATGAATTCTCTCCTAAAACCAAACTCCTCCCATTATTCAAAGGGAAAAGGGATAGCGTAGTTACTTACCTGTAGCAGGTGTTCTCTGTGGACAGCAGGAATAAGCCCTCACATATGGGTGATATCCCCGATGAAGCCCTGTGTGGGAACGCTCCCCAGCTTCCATTGGAAGCTTTTGGGAGGCTTTACCATGCATACATGCCTGCGGTCTCACCTGCCATGGCGCCATCTGATTTCCAGTTTGATAACCAAGCAAATAGCCAGAAAACACAACTTCTCGGGGAGGCGGGAGGGTTGTGAACACCTGCTACAGGTAAATAAAGCGTAGTTACTCACCTGTATCAGGTGATCTCCGGGAACAGCAGGAATTTAGTCCTCACATATGGGTATCGTTGGTACCGACCGAGCCTGTGCGGGAACGCGCCCCAGCGTCCAATAGGAACGCTTTTGGGAGCATCCCTCAGCACATGCGTGCTGCCTTCCCGCCTTTCCAACTGTCCCTCTTCAGTTAAGTTTGTAGCTGAGTGAAAGGATAGAGGGAGAGAGGAAAAAGACAAAGAGATAGAGAGACAACTCCTAGGGCAGGTGGGTGGGTTGTGAAGACTAAATTCCTGCTGTTCCCGGAGATCACCTGTTACAGGTGAGTAACTAAGCTATCTCCAGGAACAAGCAGGAATGTAGTCTTAACATATGGGTACTCCCTAGCTAAAGATGACAGGGAGATAGCCCCAGGAAGGTGCCACCCTAGAAAGGTAGGCATCCTTCCTCCCATGAATCTCTGGCATTCCACCAGGGTTGGTGGGTAGGAATTGAATTAGGTCTGAGATTCTGAAGAACAGCTTGGCCAAAGGCGGCATCCCGACGGGAGGCTTTATCCAGGCAGTAGTGGGCTGTGAAGGTGTGTACCAAAGCCCAGATGGCTGCTCGACAAATGTCATCGATAGACACAGAATGGAGATTAGCAATGGAAGTTGCCATGGCTCTCAAGTTATGAGCTGTGACATGGCCTAGAAGAGGAAGACCCTTACTCTCATAAGCAAAGGATATGCATTGGGCAATCCATTTAAAGTTCTTTTAGAGATTGGAAGTCCCAAATGACTAGAGTCAAAAGCTCTACAAAGTTGCGAGGACTTTCTATGTTGCTGTATTCTCTGTAGGTAGAAGGCTAAGGCTCTTTTACAATCCAAAGTATGAAGGTTTCTTTCTGCATTAGAGGTGTGAGGCCTCGGAAAAAAGACAGGAAGATAAATTGATTGATTTAAATGAAAAGGCAAAATCACCTTTGGTATAAAGTGTGGATGAGTTCAAAGAACAACCTTATCATGGTGAAACCTAATATAAGGAGGATCAGCCACTAAAGCTTGCAGTTCACTAATGCGACATGCAGAGGTGACTGCAATTAGGAAGATGACCTTCCAGGTCAAAACCTAAGGGTTGTAGTGGCTAAAAGCTCAAAAGGCGGCTTCATGAGCTGCCCGAGAACTAGATTTAGATCCCATGCCACTGGTGGTGTCTTAAAGGGAGGTTTTGTTAATAGAAGACCTCTCATAAATCTGGATATGAGTGGATGAGAGGAAATTGGTTGTCCATTCAGAGGCTTATAAGAAGCTGCAATTGCACTAAGATGGACTCTTACCGGATTGGTCTTTAGACCAGAATTCGATAAGTGAAGAAGATACTCTAGTATCAATTCTAAAGGTATGACAAGGGGGTTTAATCCCTTCTTGGAGCGCCATATAGTAAAACGTTTCCACCTGAAGGCATCATACCTTCTTGTGAAACGTTTTCTAGAAGCCTGAAGAATATCCTTTACCTGTTGGGACAGATTGAAATCCTGGAGGTTTAAGTCTTCAGCAACCAGGCCGTGAGATGCAGGGACTGGGGGCTCGGGTGCCATAGCGTCCCGTCCTCTTGGGAAATGAGATCTGGAGCATGCCCTAACTCCAGAGGTGGAGCTTGAGAGAGATGTAGAAGCAGGGGATACCACGCTTGGCGTGCCTATCGTGGCGCTATGAGAATCATACGACCCCCGTCTCTCTGAAGCTTGAAGAGTGTTTTGGGGATGAGGGCATAAAGGAAGTCCTGACCCCAATGAAGGAGGAAGGCATCCCTTGCCTGACAATTGTGAGCTGAAATCCTAGAACAGAACCGGGGAAGTTTGGCATTCAGTGGACTTGCAAAGAGATCTATGTCTGGAGTGCTCCAGAGATGAAATATCTTTGCCACCTGGTCTAGGTGGAGCGACCACTCATGAAGCAGCAGTACTCGACTGAGTTTGTCTGCCCAAAGGTTTTGAATGCCTGGAAGATATACCACTAGAAGGTGAATTTGATACTCTCTGGCGAGGGCCCACAGTCATAAAGCTTAGTTGCGTAACAGAGAGCCTGTTCTGCCCTGCTTGTTCACATAGAACATGGCTACTTGATTGTTCGTCTGGACTACGACTGTCTTGTAGCTGAGCTGGGCGTGGAATACTTGAAGAGCTAAATAGATTGCTCTTAATTCCAGGAGGTTTATGTGTAGACCAGCCTCCTGTGGAGACCAGGTGCCCTGTGTAGAGAGATGATTCAGGTGTGCTCCCCAACCCACCTGTGATGCATCGGTTGTTAGGGTGGCCTGAAAGAGTGGTTGATGAAAAAAAGACCCCACTGTCAGATTTTCTAGTGATTGCCACCATTGGAGGGACAAAATTAGTCGTTGAGAGTTTATTATTTTGTCTGATAAGTGTCCTGTGGCCTGTGTCCACTGTGTGGATAGGGACCACTGAGCTGCTCGCATGTGGAGGCGAGCATATGGGACTACATGAACTGTGGATGCCATATGTCCCAGCAACTGTAGTAGCTCCAGAGCAGTTAGGGATGATTTCCCTGCTGTTTGAGAAGCTAGTTGCATTATGCGAAGACACCGAGCCTGTGGAAGGAAAGCCCTTGCCTGTCTGGTATCTAGACAGGCCCCTATGAATTCCAGGCATTGGGAAGGAACAAGTTGGGATTTTGGGAAGTTTATTACCAACCCCAAGTATTGGAGGATGCACATTGTGCGAGACAGTGCAGTGCTGGCCTCTGCAACTGTAGGGGCTCGAATGAGCCAGTCGTCTAAGTAAGGGAAGACGAATATCCCCAGGGTTCGGAGAAATGCAGCGTGAATACTCTTGGTGCTGAAGCCAGACCAAAGGGAAAAACCCTGTACTGGAAATGTTTTCCCTTGAAAAGGAATCCTAAGAATTTCCTGTGATCTGGATGGATAAGAATGTGAATGTATGCAACCTTTAAGTCCAGAGAGCAAAGCCAATCCTGGCTTTGAAGGTATGGCAGAAGAGTTCCTAGAGAAATCATTTTGAACTTCTCTCAGAACAGGTATTTTTTCAATTCTCTGAGGTTTAGAATGGGTCTGTGTCCTCCTGTCTGTTTTCTTTGGAATAAGAAAATAGGGGGAGTAGAACCCTGCACTCCGTTGAAGAATGGGTACCTCCTCTTCTACTGCCCCTTGGGCAAGAAGTGTTGAGACCTTGTGAACTAGCAGATTGTCTGCGGAGGTTTGAGAACTGAATTGCCTTAGAATTGTAGGAGGGGGCATGCTGTGAAAATGAAGCTTGCACCCCTCTCCTAAAATGGACAGAGTCCAATCTTCTGTTGTTATCTGATGCCATCTGATGGCAAAGTGACATAACCTGCCTGGGATATTGCGGGGTTGGGGACCCCTCAGAGGCAGGAAGGCAAAGCTCTCTAGGAAGGAGTCAAAGCCCTTGAGGGGGGTGAACATGCGGAGCTGGTTGGGCTATCGGGCCTTTTGGCTTCTTTTGCTGTCTAGTTAGAGTAGTTACTCACCTGTAACAGGTGTTCTCCAGGAGCAGCAGGAATCAGTCCTCACATATGGGTGACGTCGGCGCCGACGGAGCCCCCGTGCGGAGCATTTCCCCAGCTTTCAAAGAAAGCCTTTGGGAATTGCGGTCCCCTTCCCGCCCAAGGGTGCCATCTTGCTCAGTCTGATGACATAGCTAAAAGACAGCAAAAAAAATTAGCAAAAATAAATCATATGACTGCAACTCCAAGGGAAGGAGGGAGGGTTGTGAGGACTGATTCCTGCTGCTCCTGGAGAACACCTGTTACAGGTAACTACTCTTTCTCCAGGACCAAGCAGGAAGTCAGTCCTCACATATGGGAATCCCCAGCTTAAGGCTACCGGAGACCTCAAGCCGAAAAAATGAGCTCCCGCTAGCTCGTCAGTACGTAAGGAAGGAATCTTCTCTGAGAACGCCCCCGACCGGTAGCCCAACATCAGGGCCGGAGGGTAGGAGTTACCTAAACCCCAAAGAGATTATGGAGTACTGCCTGTCCGAAAGCACTGTCCCTGCGGGACTCCCTCTCAAGGCAGTAATGGGCCGCAAAAGTCTGGCTTGAAGACCAAGTAGCGGCCCGGCAGATGTCTGCCAACGGAACAGAGCGGAGATGAGCCACTGACGCAGCCTTCGCCCTGACACGATGAGCCGTGACTCGACCCTCCAACGAGAGGCCGGCTGCCCCATAAGCCCAGGCGATACAGTCAGCAACCCATATGGACAAAGAACGCTTGGAGATAGGTAGCCCCAACCTATTGGGGTCAAAAGAAACGAAGAGCTGAACAGTCCTTCGATGCTCCCGCGTACGGTCAAGGTAGAAGGACAACGCCCTCCTACAGTCCAGGGTATGCAGGACCATCTCAGCCTGGCTGGCATGCGGCTTGGGAAAGAAGGTCGGAAGAACCACCTCCTGATTGAGGTGAAAAGGGGAGACAACCTTAGGGAGAAACTTCGGGTGAGTCTGTAAGACTACCCTATTCCTGTAGAACCTAGTGTAAGGGGGATCAGACACTAGTGCCTGAAGTTCATTCACTCGCCTAGCAGAGGTAAGAGCGACCAGAAACAAGGTTTTCCAGGAGAGAAAACGGAGAGGGCAGGTAACCAAAGGTTCAAATGGCGGACAAGTAATCCGCTGTAAGACCACATTCAGATCCCACTCAGGGGCTGGTGGACGCAAAGGAGGCTTAAGCAGGAGGAGGCCTCTGAGAAAACGAGCCACCAAAGGGTGGTTGGAAAGAGGCCTGCCGTCCACCGGCGAGTGGTGCGCTGAGAGAGCACTGAAGTGAACCCTGACAGAGTTGGACTTAAGGCCTAGACTGGAGAGGTAAAGCAAATATTGCAATACTACCGCTACCAAGCACGAGAAGGGATTCTCGCTGTGCTGAGCACACCATGCGGAGAATCTAAGCCACTTAAGAGCGTAGGATTTCCTGGTGGATTGCCGCCTAGAGGCTAAGACTATGTCTTCCACCTCTCTAGACAGGAGTAGGGGAGCAAGGACTACCCTTTCAGCAGCCAGGCCATCAGATGAAGAGACTGGAGATTGGGGTGCAAGAGAGACCCCTGGGTCCTGAGACAGGAGATCGTGTTGAATTGCCAGAGGCAGGGGAGTGTCCACTGCCAGTTGCAACAGGAGTGGGAACCACGGCTGCCTCGGCCACCTGGGGGCTATCAGAATCATTGAGGCCCTGTCCTTGAGGACCATGAACAGTGTTCGAGACACTAGTGGCGTGGGAGGAAACGCATATAGTAGGCCTTGGAACCACGGAATCAGAAAGGCATCCGCTGCTACTCTGAAAGGATGCGGTTGTCTGGAACAGAATCTCGGGAGTTGCCAGTTCAGAGGGCTGGCGAAGAGATCCATGGTGGGGAGGCCCCACCTGAGAAAGATCTGCTGAACCACCAATGGATTCAATCTCCATTCGTGTGGTTGCAGGATCCTGCTCAGTCTGTCCGCCAGGTAATTTTCTTGACCGGGGAGGTAGACAGCCTTGAGGAGGATTCCGTGATTGACGGCCCAAGAGCACAGCCGTTGTGCCTCCTGACAGAGAAGGAAGGAGCCTGTGCCTCCCTGTTTGTTCACGTAGAACATGGCAACTTGACTGTCCGTCTGGACCAGTACAGACTGGTGAGACGTGAGGTGGGAGAAGGCTCTCAGAGCTAGGCGTATTGCCCTTAGCTCCAGGAAGTTCATCTGCTGAGCAGCCTCCCAAGGAGTCCAGAGACCCTGAGTACATGCCCCTTGGCAATGTGCTCCCCAACCTAGAAGAGAAGCATCTGTCGTCAGCACTCGAGAATGCGGAGGGGATTGAAAATCCACTCCGAGTACCAGATTCGGAAGATGAAGCCACCATTGTAGAGAGGAGACGAGCAGGGTGGATACTCTCACCGAGTCTGCAAGGTTCCCCGTGGCCTGAAGCCACTGAGTTCGAAGGCTCCACTGAGCAGGCCGCATGTGCAGGCGGGCATTGGGGGTTACATGAACCGTGGAAGCCATATGGCCGAGAAGTCTCAGGAATTGCCTGGCCGAGACCAGGGAATTGCTGTGAAACTGCCTTGCTACATCCATCAACCGGAGGGCCCTGTCGACTGGCAGAAAAGCCCTCGCCTGAAGAGTGTCTAGCCTTGCTCCTATGAATTCCAAGTTCTGGGACGGGAGCAAAGTGGACTTTGCGAAGTTTATGACAAACCCCAAGTGCTGAAGCAGAGACACAGTGCGAAGGGTGGCTTGACTGGCCTCCTGGGAAGACTGGCCCCTTATGAGCCAGTCATCCAGGTATGGAAACACAAAAAGACCTTGAAGCCTCAGGTAGGCCGCCACCACCGCCAGGCACTTGGTGAACACCCTGGGAGCGGAGGTTAGGCCAAAGGGAAGTACTCTGTACTGGTAGTGGTTTTCCCCCACAACAAATCTGAGATACTGTCTGTGGTCTGAATGAATAAGGATGTGAATATAAGCATCCTTTAGATCTAAGGAGCATAGCCAATCTCCCTGCTGGAGGTAGGGCAGCAGGATTCCAAGGGTAAGCATCTTGAACTTTTCCCTCTCCAGGAACTTTTTGAGGTTGCGCAAGTCTAGGATGGGTCTGAGGCCTCCTGTTCTTTTTGGTACCAGAAAGTACCTGGAATAAAAGCCTTGACCTCTCAGGTGGTGGGGCACCGGTTCCACAGCCTGTTCCTTTAGCAGACTTGCTAACTCCTGAAGGAGTAGGTCCCTGTGCAGAGGGAGTCTTGGAAGCTCCCCTGGAAAATAGGAGGGAGGGACCTGGTGAAAATGGAGAAGATAGCCCTTTTGGACTATATGGAGCACCCAGGTATCTGATGTGACGGCTGACCACCTGTGGGCAAAGTGGGCCAGCCGGCCTCCTGTGCTGATGTGAGCCAGCTGAGGGGAAGAGGCTATGCTTGCTGAGTCAAAAACCCCCACCCTGCTGAGCAGGGGCCGGTGTTGGTGGCTTGGGGGCCTTCTGCCTACGGGGCCCATGACCCTGCCCCTTGGCCTGCTGACCCTGTTGGGGAGCTGCAGAGGCCTGATAATGAGGGTATGGTTTATAGGCAGAGGACTTCCTCGGGTAAAAGGTCTTTTTTCCCGAGCCCTTCTTCTTCTGAGAAGGGGCAGAGGTTTTTCTGGACAATCTAGTCCTGGTTAGAGTCTCGGTCTAGAGTTCTGCAGCCTTTTCAGCCATGGGCTTGCCAGAGGTTTTCACCTCGGCAGGGGACATCGACCAACTTGTCCTGCACCCATGGCTTGAGGTCGGATGACTGTAGCCAAGCCAGTTGGCGGGCACCGATGCCTGCCCCGGCTACTCGGGCCGAAGCCTCGAAGCCATCGTAGGCTGCTCGAGAAATAAACTTCTAGCACTCTCGAATACCAGTGGACAAGGCTTGGAACCGCTACAAAGGTTGCTCGGAGAGACCAGCAGAGAACCTGGCAATCTCCTTTGCCAGGTCTCGGAGATACATGCCCATGTAGAGCTGGTAAGTCTGGACACGGCAAGCAAGCATAGAGCCCTGGAAGCACTTCTTACCGAGGGCATCCAGGTTCCGGGCCTCCAGGCCGGGAAGCACCGAGGAGTACATCTTCTGACTTTTCAGTCGATGCATGGCCGATTACACAACCATGGAGTGGTGCGGTAATTGTGCCTTTTGGAACCCGGGGCTCTTGTGGACTCGATAGATGGAATCGACCCGCTTGCTTAACACCGGCGTCGAGGCCGGGGTCTCCCACATGCAGAAGAGCAGCCGCTCCAGCATCAGAGGAACCGGTACAGTAAAGGCCTCCTTTGGGGGAGAGTCATACTGGAGGGCCTCGAGCTCCTCCTCGGGATCCGCGGGGAAGGCCAAGGCCTTGGCCATATCCCGCACGAAGTACGAGAACCGGGTATCCTCCGGTGGGGATCGTCTCCGAGGTTCGGACTCAGGTGAGTCCGAGTCCGATAAGTGTCGGGTGACTCTTCGTCCTCAGTCTCCCAGCCCGACTCCTCGGAGGAGGAATCGAGCGGCTCCGGTTGGGCGGGCACCGATGCCATCCGCCCCGACGCCGAGGGTACCGGCGTCGATGACCTCGGTCCCGAACAGGAGGCCGAGGGAGACCGAGGCCGAGGATCGGCTCGGCTTCCGGGGTCGACTTGGACGTCGAGGTCCCGGTGGTCGGGGCAGATGCATCGGTGAGACTGGTGATCAATGCCCGCTGCTGTTCCATGAAGGCAGCGAGGCTGCTCTCCAAGGCCGTCAACCTGAGTCCGAGCTCAGGAGACCCAGCAGCCCCCGACTCGGGCCCCGACATCGGCTCCCCTGGAGGAGAGTCCACGAGGACTACAGCACTCACGTGTCCAGGAGACTCCATCTCGATACGAGGATGCTTGGCAGGCCTCTCCGACTCTGAAGACCCGGGACGGCTATCGGGGCTATGCGACCTGGCTCTCGAGGAACCAGAAGTGTCCACCGACGCCGCCCTCGCGGGTTTCTTCTTCCTGCGATGTTCCCGCAAAGGAGACCCCCGCTCAGAGGAACCCTGATGCTGCTCGGGGCCGGAGTCCCGAGACGTCGAGGCCTCTGACGAGGTCCGGGCCCGTCCGGATGCGGAGTCAGAGAAGATCTTATCCTTCTGGTGCTGCCGACTCAATGCCTTCGAGGACATTTTGCCACACGGACCACAGATCATCGGGTCATGATCGGGTCCGAGGCAGCGGAGGCAGCAGTCATGTGTGTCGGTAAGAGACATAAGTTTCTTACACCGATCATACTTTTTAAACCCGCTGGTAGCCATCGGGGGAAAAAGGGCCCCTGCGAGGTCAAAAGACTGGGTTGCCAGTGAAAAAAGAAAAATGGCACGAACGCTAGTCACAAAGGACAAAAACCGAAAAAGAGAGAGTGGACTCGATACCGGCGTATCGGGCCAAGGCGGGAAAAGGATCTGGCGTCGAACCGAAGAAGAAAGAGAAAAAATAGGGGAAAAACGAACAACGTCCGTCGGGCTCCGCGGAAAAAAGAAGACTAAGCAAGATGGTACCCCTTGGGCGGGAAAGCTGGGGAAATGCTCCGCACGGGGGCTCCGTCGGCGCCGACGTCACCCATATGTGAGGACTGACTTCCTGCTTGGTCCTGGAGAATGTCCCTATTGGGCAACCTGACCCTGAGTTTGACTCTGCTGGGTATAGGAAAGATAAAATTTCCTCTTTTTGCTGAAAGAGTGTTTTTTATAAGTCTTCTTTTTGGCTGGAGTGGCTGTAGAGTTTGACAATCTATCTAGTGTGGTATCATCATCTAACTCGTTAGCCTTTTCCTGCCAGTTCTTGCCAAAGAGATTCTCTCCCGTGCAAAGAATGTTGCCTTACTTGTCCTGTACCCAAGTCTCCAAGTCTGATGCCTGAAGCCAGGCAATCCGTCGTGCCCCAATGGCAATAGCAGAGGTTCTGCTGATGCATTCAAAGCAGTCAAAGGCTGCACGATTCACAAACTTGGAGACATCTTGAGCATGCTTAACTAGAGCAAGGAAGTCTTGTCTCTTGTCATCTGGGAGAAATGGGCTCATAAGCTCCAAGTCTCCTGTAACTTCTTTAAGGAACATTCCCATATATAGTATATATGAACTGATCCTAGCTGAAAGCATGTAAGCCTGAATGGTTTGGCACTCAAAAGCATCCAGAGTCCTGCATTCACGACCTGGGGGATTGGATGCATGCCTCTTTGCACTTTTCATCCTACGCATGGCTGGCTCCACCACCATTGAATGGTGTGGCAGCTGAGTTTTTTGAAATCCAGGACATGGCGGAACTCGATACATAGTATCAAGTATCCTAGAATGAGGAGATGTAGTCAGAGGCGTCTCCCACATTCTGAGCATCAAGTTATGCAGAATTTCATGGATGGGCGGAGTAGCTGCTTCCTTTGGAGCTTTAGGATATTGGAGAATTTCTAATTCCTTTGCTCTGGGTTCCTCTTCAGGAGCTACCGTGACTGAAAGCCCTTGGCCATATCACGAATAAAATCCTGAAAAGACACATCCTCTGGAGGTGACATTCTGTGTTGGGGAGAAGAGGGATATTCCAGGAGAAACCCTCTGGTACCAGCAGAATTGTCAGAGTCTTCGGAATCTGAGGATTCGAAGTATGCCTGACCATGATGCTCATGCAAAGCACGGTCCCGGTATCGAATGAAGTCGGTACCGAGTTGATCCGGTACCGATCTGTTGATTCCAGCCAAAGATGGCATGGGAAGAATTCCCACCGGGGCCGGTACCATCAGTACCGGTATCGTCGGTGTCTGTTACAGCATTGGTATCAATGTCGGTAACGGTGCCCTTGAACCATAGGTGTCAATGGTACCGCAGCTGTGAGGAGAGCTGCAATGCTGCGTTCGATAGCGAGGAACCTCTGGTCTATCAACGCTGCTGATGCCTGGGTGTCGGTACCGGTGAAAACGGCCGGGACCCCTGAGCATGGCACAGGTAGTTCTTGCGAGGTCGAGGCCTCAAGAACATCCTGAAGCCCCACTGATGATTTGGAAACCGAAGCCTCCCGCCGGGGCTGTTTTGCCGGTGTGGTTCCCTCAAGGGCAATGCCAATGGCCTCTCGATGCTTAGCAGGAGAGCTACCCTTTGAGGACCGGCTTTTATGTTTAGTTACCTGAGATCCATGGGAGGAAGAGGAGGCCCTTGAAGATGTCGATGCAATGGATCCGGCATCCGAAGGATAGAGGGTACTGAGCTTTGCAGCCTGGTTCTGTCTTACCCTTTTAGTCATCCCCATACAGGAGAGACATTCAGATGGAGAATGTTCAGGCCTTAAACATTTAAGACACCAATCATGGGTGTCAGTGACGGAAATGGTACCGCCACAATTAGTACATTTTTTGAAACCACTAGTTGGTTTTTCCATGTTTCAGGAATATGGGGCCTAATGCCCAAAACGGCGCCTAGCACCGAAAAAGAAAAGTTTCTGAAGAGAAACAGTTCAAGGTTTTGTTTTTTTTTAGAAAAGAAAAGAACCCGCAGTACCGGTAGGCGTCGTGCAGCGGCAAATGCGACCACAAGAAAACAATTTTAAAGATGGAATTTTCTACGGTGACAGGGTATGGGTCCTGTTGGCTCTGCGGAAAACGAAGAACTGAAGAGGGACAGTTGGAAAGGCGGGACGGCAGCGTGCATGTGCTGAGAGATGCTCCCAAAAGCGTTCCTATTGGACACTGGGGAGCATTCCCGCGCAGGCTCCGTCGGTACCGACGATACCCATATGTGAAGACTACATTCCTGCTTCTTCCTGGATATCTATGTTTTCTAGGTGGACAAGTAGGACGTGTCTTCACGTATGAGACTACCAAGCTACAGGCTACCGAAAAAGCGTAGTTATTCACCTTTACCAGGTGTTCTCCACGGACATCAGGAATCAGTCCTTGCACATGGGTGACATTGGCACCGATAGAGGACACATGGAGCATTTCCCAAGTTTTCAAAGAAAGCCTTTGGGATTGCCACCAGGCATGCATGGTCCCCTTCCCACCCAAAGGTGCCATCTTCACAGTCAGGTGCCATAGCTATAGCCCCTTGAAGAAGATGGCAAAAATATACAGCAACTCCAAGGGGAGGAGCGAGGGTTGTGAGGACCGATTCCTGTCATCTCTGGAGAACACCTGTTACAGGTGAGTAACTATTTTTTTTTATTTTATTATTATTATTTTTTATACCGCACTCTTTAGAATCAGTGCGGTTTTACAAGTATACTAACAGGTACTTTTTATTCCCTTGTCCCTGAAGGGCTGACAATCTAAATGTACCTGAGGCAATGGAGGGTTAAGTGGCTTGCCCAAGGCCACAAGGAATGGCCATGGGACTAGAGACCCCAGTCCCTCAGGCCTGAGGTTGCTTGTCCCCATGTGGGAATTGAACCCCTGGCCCTCCGGCCTGAAGTAACCTGTCCCAACCACTGAGCCACTCCTCCCTATGCAGGAACAAGTAGGAAGTCAGTCCTCACATATGGGACTTCCTAGCTATAGGTTACCAAGGACCTGTAGAAAAAGGCACAGCATCGCCTTCAGCAGTTGCCAGTGAAAGCCGAAGGCAGACCGAGGACCCCGGGTCCATGGATGGCCATGCTCCCGGTAGCTGGGACAAGGGTCAGAGGGCAGGAGTTGCTTAAATCATGAATAGATTATGGCGTACAGCCTGGCCAAAGGTGGTGTCCCGACAGGACTCCCTCTCCAGGTAGTAATGTGGAAGACCAGGTGGCGGTCCGGAAGATGTCTGCCAGTGGCAACGAGTGCAGATTAGCAACAGACATTGCCATCGCTCGGACACTGAGCCGTGACTTGGCGTTCTAGGGGAAAGCCAGCCTAGGCCTGGGAAATGGCAATGCAGTCTGCCACCCAGATGGGCAAGATGTGCTTGGTGACCGCCAGCCCCAAATGGCTGGGGTCGAAGGAAACGATAAGCTGCCCAGATCTGCAGTGGTCCCGAGTCCGCAGCAGGTAGAACGAGCCCTCTTAGAATCCAGGGTGTGGAGAATCGCCGACGCCTGGTCAGCGTGGGGCTTCAGGAAGAAAGTGGGCAGCACTATCTCTTGATTGAGATGAAAATCTGAGACAACTTTCGGAAGGAACTTGGGGTGAGTCCGCAGGACCATCAGGTTCCTACAGAACCTCATGTACGCTGCCTCGGCCATCAGCGCCTGGAGTTCACTGACTCTCCGGGCTGAGGTAAGATATCAAGGCGGCCACCTTCCACGACAGCTGCAGCAGGCAGGTAGCCATGGGCTCAAATAGCGGCTTGGTCAGCTGCGTAAGGACCACATTGAGGTCCCATTCCGCCGGGGAAGGGCGGGTAGGGGGCTTGGAAAGAAGCAGGCCTCGAATGAAATGAGACACAAACGGTAGCCCCGAAAGAGATTTGCCCTCGATGGGGTGGTGGTTTGCTAAGATGGCACTCAGGTGAACCCTGACCGAGTTAGACTTCAGCCCAGACTGCGAGAGGTGGAGTAGATACTGCAAGACCAAACTAGTAGGGCATGAAAATGGGTCCATTAGGAGCTCAGAGCACCACACCAAGAACAGACGCCACTTGAAGGCGTAAGCCCATCTGGTCAAGTCCTTTCGTGAAGCCAAAAGAATGTCCTCGATATCCACGGGGAGATGGTAGGAGGGTAGAGCGACCCGCTCAGCTGCCAAGCTGTAAGAGACAGGGACCTCAGTTTGGGGTGAAGCAGACCCTCCTCCTGCATCAGCAGCACTAGGTGAGTATCAGAGTAGGACCGGGGGCTCCGCCAAGAGACAGAGCAGCAGGGTAAACCAAGGCTGCCTGATCCACCGCAGGGCTATGAGAATCATTGAGGCCCTGTCCCGCTGGACCTTGAGAAGGGTCCAGGTGACGATGGGCTTGTGGGGGGGGGGGGGAATATAGTAATCCTGTGTCCCACGAGATGAGGAAGACATCGGGGGCCACCCTGCCTGGGTGCGGGAGGGGACCGCAGAACCGAGGAAGCTGTGAGTTCACCAGACTAGCAAGAAGTCCAGGTCCAGAGTCCCTCAATGCTGGCACTGTGCCATTCGGGGACACAAGTGCCACTCATGCGGCTGAAGGACCCTGCTGATTTGGTCCGCCAATGCATTGTCCTGACCTGGGAGGTAAGTGGCCCAGACAGTCATGCCCTGGCTCACCGCAAAGGAGCACAGGGCTGTCACACTTCAGAGGCTGTAGGAGGCAGGGTCCCCGTTTGTTCACACAGAACATCGTGACCTGGTTGTCCGTCTGGACCAGCACCACCCGGTGCTGCAAGATGTCCCTGAAAGCCCAGAGAACGAGGCAAATGGCCTGGAGTTCCAGCAAGTTGATCTGCTGCCAGGACTCCTCGAGGGATCAGGATCCCTGAATGCACCATCCCTCACAGTGGGCTCTCCAGCCTGCTGGGGAGACATCCATGGTCAAGGCTACCTGATGCGCTGGTGCTTGGAAGAGCATACTGTGAAGCAAGTTCCGAAACTCCTGTCACCAAGACAGACTCCGCCGTGCTGGGAAAGACCGAGATGGGGTCTCTGAGGCAGCCGGCCGACTGCATCCATTGTGCTTGGAGGCACCACTGCGTCGCCTGCATGTTGAGATGGCCGTTGGGCAAGACAGACCGTGAAGGCCATGTGGCCGAGAAGGCGAAGCATTGTCCGGGACAGGACGGCACGGCACCGCACCGCACCTCAGACACTAGGGACACGAGGCGGTCCGTCCTGTCCTGAGGAATTAAAGCCACGGTCCGAAGGGGGTCTAAGCGAGCCCCGATGAACTCCAGAGACTGAAATGGAGTGAGGTGGGACTTTGGGCAATTGATCACAAACTCCAGATGCTCAGGAGGCAAATGGTACTGCCCGTGGCTTGCCTTGCTTTGGAGGCCATGGCCCCTGTTACGAGCCAGTCGTCTAGATATGGATAGACGAAGGTGCCCTGCAGCTGCAGTTGGACAACAGCCACGGCCAGGCACTTCGTGAAGACCCATGGGGCGGACACGAGGCCGAAGGGAAGTACTCTGTACTGGTAATGGTTTCCTTGAACCATGAAGCGGAGGTACTTCTGTGTTTGGATTGGACGAGGATGTGAGCGTAGGATTCCTGTAAATCCAAGGAACATAGCCAATCGCCATGCTGGAGGTAGGGCAGTAACGTTCCAAGGGAAAGCTTCTGGAACTTCTTCTGCACCAGGAACTTGAGGTTCCACAGATCGAGGATGGGCCGAAGGCCCCCTGTCCGCTTTGGGACGAGGAAGTATCTGAAGTAAAACCCCCGTCCTCAAAGGTGTGGTAGGATTGGTTCTACTGTGTCATCCTCAATGAGGCCTGCAAGCTCCTGACTCAGGAGGGCCTGGTGCTGGGGAAGCCGACGTGGCTCCCTGGGAAACTACAGGGGAGGGGCCTGGTCCAGATGGAGATGATAGCCCTCCCGAACGACCTGGAGAACCCCAGGCATCAGTGGAGATAGACTCCCACCTGTGGGAGAAATGGACCAGATGCCTCCCAACTGACAGTCGCCCTGCCAGAGGGGAAGAAGCTATGCCGATGGCGTCAAAGCCCCGAGGCTGGTTGAGTCTTGGGTCCTTCGGCTTACGAGGGCCATGGACTACCCTGGCTGCCCTAAATGGGGGATCGACATCAGCAGATAGGCTGGGTAGCCCCTGTACGGGAGCCCCTTTCGCTAGAAGGCAGGCTTTCTTGCCCCGCTGCTTCTTCCTGGGGAGGAAGTTTTCCGGGAGAGGCGAGTATGAGCCACGTACTCCGACTCAATCTTTGCAGCCTTGTCCTCTATGGGCTTGCCAAATAACTACTCCCTGAGGCAAGGGACATCCAGCAGCTTCTCCTGAATCCACTGTTCCAGGTCTGAGGACTGGAGCCAAGCCTGCCGGCAGGCTCAAATGGCAGCTGCTGCCACCCAGGCGGAAGACTCGAAGCAGTCGTATGCTGCTCGTGAGAGGTACTTTGAGCATTCACTGACAGACTTTGAGATTGTCTCAGTCAAGGCCCGCTGCAAAGCCTCCAAGCTCCCTAGTGAGATCATGAAGGAACATCCCAATGTATAATTGGTAAACTTGGATGTGGCATGACAACATGGAGCCTTGATAAGCCTTGTGCCAGAGTGTGTTGAGGGTATGAAACTCTGCTCAGAGGGACTGACGAATGAGTCATCGGGCTCTTTAGCTTCCGCATGGCTGATTCGACCACCAACAAGGTGTGGGGAAGCTGGGCTTTCCAAAACCCCGGACCTCGCTGGACCTTATACATAGCGTCCAGGCGCTTGCTCACAATCGGGACAAAAGCCGGGGACTCCCACATGCGGAGTGGGAGGCGGTTCAGAATGGGAGGAACCAGCACAGAGAAAGCCTCCAGAGCAGCTTCATACTGCAGAATATCAAGCTCCTCAGTGCAGGGCTCCACCTCTGACTCAGTGGCAAGCGTGAGGGCCCGGGTCATGTCCCAGACAAACTCCAGGAAAGAGGTGTCCTCGGGAGGTGACCACCGCCCTCTGGGTTGGAGGGGAGGTCTTTGTGGGACAGAGTCTCTGGGGAGGTCACTCCGTCAGACTCCCAGCCTGAATAGTCTGTGGAGGACTCAAGGTCGAGCGGCTCAAGACGGGTTGGTGACCCGTGCCGGATCTCTGAGACCAAACCTTGCCTGAAGCAGGAGGTGCTCACCCGTGAAGATCCCGCACCTGAAGAATGGGATGGAGATAGAGACCCATGCCGAGGATCCTCACAATGCTTCTGGCTCTCAGGGGTCATTACAGCGGCCTGGGGAGTCCTCGAGGTTGAGGTCCATGTGGTCTCTAGGTGTGTGCCGGTGGGGCTGGGCATCAGCGCCTGTTGAGCAGCGAGGAATGCAGAAACGCTGCATTCCAAGGCCAGCATTTGGGCCTCCCACTAGGGAGTGGGCCCTGTGACACAGACACCAAGGTGAACAGGTCAGGTGTCAAGGCGGAGAGGAGGTCCTTGCCGGGACGATCCTCAGGAGACCAGGCGCCTTTGCCGGAGGCCTCTATCGGTTCGAGATAGCTTACTGTGCTGCTCCCTCTCCAGAGACTGCCGAGGGGTGCTGAGAGACTGGGCGCTTGACTGCTTACGCTTGTCTGACATCCTGACACAGTCCACGAGGTCACCTTCTTCTGCTCACGTTCAGGCGACCCCTGGTCAGAGTGCCACCGGGCACGGGGAGGAGCCTTGGGAACTACGGAAGTTGCGGGGTCGAAGAGCAGGAGGCTACTAGGGATTCCGGGGCTCCCTTACGGAAGGGTATCATCCAGTTTCTGCTTACGACTCTTGATGGCTTTGGAAGACATCATCTTACAGAGGGAGCTTAGCTCCAGGTCATAGTCGGCTCCTAAAACATATGAGACAAGTTATGGGTGTCCGTGAGCAACATGTTTTTGGAGCATCTATTGCATTTCTTAAAACAAGAGGCCATTAGGGCAAAAAGGACCCCTGCGAGGTCGAAGATCCTTGACATGGCCAGGGGTTAAAAAGGGCACGAAGCGCGGTAAAAAAAAAAAAAGGCAAAGGAAAACCCCCGAGATCAGGGCCGAAGCAGAGGAGCTCAGGAGGCGGAAAGAGGACTGGCAAGGGCCGGTAGAGCAAAAAACATTTGGAAACATAGAAAGCTTTTTCTGGGGATGAGACCCATGTCTGAAAGGCTCTGCAAAAAAAAAAAAAGGGAGACTGAGTAAAATGGCACTTTTGGGCGGGAAGGGGACCACATGTGGTAGCATTCCCAAAAGCTTTCTTTGAAAGATGGGGAAATGCTCTGCACGGGCTCAGTTGGTGCCGTCACCCATATGTGAGGGCTGACTTCCTGCTTGTTCCTGGAGAAACTGAGGAAACAAGGCCAACAGGAGCCACAAAACTGGAGAACTGGAAACAGCTGCATGGTTAGTACCCCTGGGAGACTCTACTGACTCAGTGTAAACAGCAGACATCGACACTGAGGACTCCTTCGGTAACCTGGACAGACAAAGGTTGGTGGGAAGGACTTGAACTTAAGTCCCAAACAGTTTCTGGAGTATGGCTTGGCTGAAGTTGCTGTCCTGTTAGCAATCCCTATGCCATTGGAAAGATACAGGAGATACTCCAGGAGCTTTTCCAGCATGCAGAAGGGATCCAATGTCCTGTCGGCACACCAGACCAAGAATCTTAGTCATTTGAAGACGTAAGAGTAGCGTGTGGAATCCCTGCGGGAAGCCAGGATAACGTTAGTTATGTCCCTGGGCAGGTTAAGTTCCGAGATATCTACTTGCTCAGCATACATGTCGTGAGGTCCAGGGACCAGACACTGGGGTGTAACAAGGTCCTGAGAAATGAGGTCTGGGTACAACCCAGACAGAGAGGCTCCCGCCGAGAGAGTTGAAGCAGGAGAAACCACAGCTGCCTGGGCCAGTACAGAGTGATGAGTATCATGGTACCCCAGTTGGCCTGGAGCTTCAGCAATGTCCTTGCCACGAGCAGGATTGGGGGTTTGCATAAAGTAGCCCCTCTCGCCAGTGAGGGAGGAAGGCATCCGAGGCCAGCCAGCCGCTGGCAGCCATCCTGGAACAGAACTGATTCACCTGGGTATTGTACAGCATGGCAAAGAGGTCCATCAATGGCATGCCCCACTCTCAAAAGATGCGGTTCACCACCTTCCTGTTGAGGGCCCATTTGCGAGGCTGGAGGACCCTGCTGATGTAGTCCACCAGGACATTGAGCTCCCCAGACAGGTAGGTTGCCCTCAGCTCCATCCCCTGGGCCGTGAAAAATTCCACAAGCGCACTGCCTCCCAGCATAGGAGGTACGATCCCATGCACCCCCTGCTTGTTGATATAAAACATTGCCACCTGATTGTCTGTTTGAATCAGGGCTACCTGGTTGGTCAGATGCGTCCGGAATGCACTGAGCATTTGCAATGGCCCAAAGCTCCAGAAAGTTTATCTGCTGCAGGTTTCTCCTGCTCAGACCACAGGCCCTGAGTGTGCAGGCTGTCCAGGTGAGCCCCCAGCACAGCTTGGATGCATCCCTGGTGAGCATGGGGGGGGGGGGGGGAGGTGTAGTCAACTGGACAGGGAGGCCTCTGAGCATGTTCTGAGGCTCCAGCCACCAGTAGAGAGACTGCATGAGAGGTAGGTAAATGCCACCTGGTCCTGGAGGCAGCCTATGGCCTGCTTCCACTGGGTATACACTGAGCCTGCCACATGCTGAGATGGTACAGGAATAAATGTTACTCCAAAGGAAACAAAGTATTTAACACAAAGAAGGGAACCGAAGGTAATTTAATGAAAATTACGGAATGGCCTCAGACCGGTGGGTTACTTCAAGACAGACACCTGTAAACATAGTGTCTATCAGTACCCTTTAGCATCAATGGCCATATATCCGCAGTTTTTATGATTGATAAGCACACCTCTCCCTTAACAATGGCTCGTGTATACTTGACTTTTATAAATCTCTTCAATCAACTTTGGTAATCAAATCTTGCACTTAGCTTTTTGTAATGCTGAGGATATCTATAAAAAACAGTGTATTTTTCTCTCTTTCTTGCTAGATATCTCAGCTGTCCCAACGCCTCACAAACAACGTTGACACGCGTTTCTCTCAGTGGCTTGAGGTTCTTCAGGGGACTAGTTAATGAACAGCCAAATGTTTAACCAGAAGTTTGGCTGAAGTTGATGCACGGTTTGCGTTGAAAACAAATTCCTTCCGATCGCTCTAGTTGAATCTGGCGATCATTTAAAAAAACGATCAATGTAGAAAGACAAGGCCCTTCTACAGTCCAGGGTGTGCAGGACCTCCTCAGCCCTGCTTGCATGGGGCCTAGGGAAGAATGTTGGAAGAACCACCTCCTGGTTGAGGTAGAAAGAGGAGACCACTTTCGGGAGGAACTTAGGATGAGTCCTAAGGACTACCCTGTTCTTATAGAAATGAGTGCATGGCCTGTCACAGACCAAGGCTTGAAGTTCACTCACTCGCCTGGCCGAGGTCAGTGCCACTAGGAAGAGAGCCTTCCAGGAAAGGAAGCGAAGAGGACACGTAGCCATTGGCTCAAAGGGTGGGTGAGTAAGCTGCTGCAAGACCACATTCAACTCCCACTCAGGAGTTGGTGGACGGAGAGGAGGCTTGAGCAAGAGCAAGCCTCTGAGGAACCGGGCCACCAAGGGGGTGAACCGATAAAAAGTGCCCTTCCACCATTGAGTGGTGGGCTACCAGAGCAGAGAGGTGTACCCAAACAGAATTGGACTTAAGACCCTGATTAGACAAGTGCAGCAGGTACTGAAGCACCACTGGCACAGGACAGGAGAAGGGGTTCTCCTGGCGCTGGTCACACCACAAGGAGAATCGCCTCCACTTCAGGGCATAGGTCTTTCGGGTGGATTGCTTCCTAGAGGCCAAGACAACCTCTCTGACTTCCTGAGGCAAGCCCCAGGGAGCCAGCACTACCCGTGCAGCCTCCAGGCCATCAAATAGAGAGTTTTGAGACTGGGGTGCAGAAAGGATCCCTGATCCTGAGAAAGCAGATCGGGTTGCAACCCCAGAGAGAGTGGGGTGTCCACCGCCAGCTGTAACAGAAGGGGGAACCAGGGTTGCCTTGGCCATCTGGGGGCCACCAGGATGACCGAGGCCCTGTCCCTTAGAATCTTGAATAAGGTTCGAGCCACCAGGGACGTGGGAGGAAACGCATACAGAAGGCTCCTCAACCATGAGATCAGGAAGGCATCCGCCGCCAATCTTTTGGGATGCGGTTGCCTGGAGCAGAACTGGGGCAGCTGCCGGTTCAGGGGACTGGCAAAGAGGTCGATAGACGGAAGCCCCCATTTCAGAAAGATGTTCTGAACCACCAAAGGGTGCAGTTGCCACTCGTGAGGTTGTAGAACTCTGCTCAATCTGTCTGCCAGAAAGTTTTCCTGGCCAGGAAGATAGACTGCCCTGAGCAACATATTGTGTCCAAGCGCAAAGGAGCAAAGGGCCTGTGTCTCCTGACACAGGAGCCTTGACCCTGTGCCCCCCTGCTTGTTGACATAGAACACTGCCACCTGGTTGTCTGTCTGCACCAAGACAGACTGGTGGGCCAGGGTGTGAGAGAAGGCCTTAAGGGCTAAGCATATTGCCCTGAGTTCCAGCAGGTTGGTCTGCTGTGTGGCCTCCCATGGAGACTAGAGGCCCTGTGTGCACTTGTCCAGACAATGTGCACCCCAGCCCTGCAAGGAGGCATCGGTTGTGAGTACCACAGTGGGAACAGGTATCTGAAAAGGAATCCACTGTAGAAGGTTGGGGGAGTGTAGCCACCACTGTAGGGAGTTCAGGAAGGGTTTGGACACCCTTACTTTGTCTCTGAGGCTTCCTGTGGCCTGCCTCCACTGAATTCTGAGACACCACTGTGCAAGCCGCATATTCAGGCGAGCATTGGGAGTCACATGTACTGTCGATGCCATATGGCCTAGGAGCCTTAGGCAAAGTCTGGCGGAAACCAGTGGGTTGCTCATAAACTGGCTGGCCAAGTTTATCAGCCTTCCCGCCCTGTCTTCTGGCAAGTAAGCCTATGCTTGCAGAGAGTTCAACCTTGCCCCTATGAACTCTAGGTCCTGGGAGGGGAGCAAAGTGGACTTTGCGAAGTTTATGACGAAGCCTAGTTGCTGCAGGAGAGAGACAGTACGGAGGGTGATATGCCTGGCCTCCTGGAGGGTCTGACCCCTGATGAGCCAGTCGTCCAGATAGGGGAAGACAAAAATACCCTGGTTTCTCAAGTAGGCAGCCACCACTGCCAGGCATTTTGTGAAGATCCGTGGGGCAGAGGTTAGGCCAAAGGGCAGTACCCTGTACTGAAAGTGCTTTCCTGCCACCACAAACCTTAGGTACTTCCTGTGGTCTGGAATGAGGATGTGAGTGTACGCATGCTTGAGATCCAAGGAGCATAGCCAATCTCCCTGCTGGAGGTAGGGTAGCAGTTTTCCAAGAGTAAGCATCTTGAGCTTTTCCTTTTCCAAGAACTTGTTGAGATTTCTCAAGTCCAGAATGGGCCGGAGACCTCCAGTTCTCTTTGGCACAAGAAAGTACCGGGAGTAGAAGCCCTGTCCCAACAGGTGGGGAGGTACAGGCTCTACCGCCCTGTCTTGAAGCAGACCTTACAGTTCCTGATGCGGAGGCGGCCTTGGAGGCTCCCCTGGGAAGTAGGAGGTAGGCACATGATTGAAATGGAGCAGATAGCCCTTCTGGACTATGCTCAGTACAAAAGCATCCTTTGTGATGGGTGGCCACTGGTGGGCAAACAGGGCCAACCGACCTCCCGTGCTGAGGTGGGTCAGCAGAGGTGGAGAGGCTATGCAGTGTGAGTCAAAAACCCCTTCCCTGCTGAGTAGGAGCAGGAGCTGGAGACTTGGGGGCCTTCTGCCTACGGGGCCTATGTCCCTGCCCCTTGGCCTGCTGACCCTGCTGGGGAGGCCTGGTAATGAGGGAAAGGTTTGTAGGCAGGTGCCTTCCTCAGGTAAAAGGCCTTTTTCCCCGAGCCCTTCTTCTTGTGAGAAGGGGCAGAAGTTTTCCTGGACAACCTTGTCCTCATCAGAGTCTCAGTCTCGAGCTCAGCGGCCTTTTCGGCCATGGGCTTGCCGAAGAGGTTTTCACCCCGGCATGGGACATCGACCAACCTGTCCTGTACCCATGGCTCGAGGTCCGATGACTGTAGCCATGCCTGGCGTCGAGCACCGATGCCGGCCGCCGCTACGCGGGCCGAAGCCTCGAAGCCATCGTAGGCTGCCCGGGAGATGAATTTGAAGCATTCCCGGATCCCCGAGGATAAGGATTGGAACCTCTGCAAAGGTTCCCCGGAGAGGCCAGCCGAGAACCCGGCTATCTCCTTAGCCAGGTCCCGCAAGTACATGCCCATGTACAGCTGGTAGGCCTGGACACGGCAAGCAAGCATCGAGCCCTGGAAGCACTTTCTGCCGATGGCATCTAGGCTTCGGGCCTCCCTGCTGGAGGGTACCGCGGAGTGCATCTTCTGGCTCTTCAGACGATGCATGGCCGATTCCACAACCATAGAATGGTGCGGCAGCTGCACCTTCTGGAACCCAGGGCTCTTGCGAACTCGATACATGGAATCGATCCGCTTGCTCAAAACCGGCACCGAGGCCGGTGCCTCCCACATTCGGAAGAGCCGCCGCTCCAGCATCGGAGGAACCGGCACAGTAAAGGCCTCCCTTGGGGGAGAGTCATACTGGAGGGCATCGAGCTCCTCCTCAGGATCCGCAGGAACATTCAAGGCCTTGGCCATGTCCTTTACGAACTCCGAGAACCAGGTATCCTCCAGAGAGGACCTACTCCAGGGTTCGGACTGCAGCGAGTCCGAAGGGACACACCAAGTCCGAAAAGTATCGGGGACTCCTCGTCCTCCATCTCCCACGTAGACTCATCCGAGGGAGAGTCGAGGGGCTCCGACCGCGCAGGTTCTGGCAACACCCACCCCGACGCCGGGGCCATTGGCATCGACGCCCTCCTTCCCGAAAGGGAGGTCGAGGGAGACCGTGACCGAGACCGGACTCGGGCCTTCATGGCTTCGAGAACCGGCTCTGTCTCCGGGGTCGACTTAGACGTCGACGTCCTAGTGGTCGGGGCAGATGCACCAGTCAGGCTGGCCATCAGCACCCACTGCTGATCCATGAAGGCAGACAATCTGCACTCCAAGGCTGTCAGCCTGAGTCCAAGCTCAGGAGACTCAGCAGCCACCGACTCGCGCCCCGGCAGCGCCGGGCCTGACGTCGGCTCCCTGGGAGGAGAGTCCTCGAGGACAACAGGACTTACGTGCTCGACAGACTCTGGCTGTACACGGGATACCTTAGTTGGCTTCTCCAGCTCCATGGGCCCAGGGCGGCGGTCAGGGGTCCGAGACATAGCCTTCGAGGAACCAGAGGCTTCCTCCGACGACACCCTCACAAGCTTTCTCTTCCCCTTATGCTCCCGACTGGGAGACACCCTTTCAGAGGAACCCCGACAAAGCTCGGGATCAGACTCCTGAGACGTCAAGGCCTCTGACGAGGTCCGGGCTCGTCCGGAGGCAGAGTCCAAAAAAATCCTCTCATTCTGATGCTGCCAGCTTCTGAGTGCCTTGGTGGACATTTTTCCACATGGGACACAGACCTTGGGATCATGGTCCAGCCCGAGGCAACGCAGGCAGCAGTCGTGTGTGTCGGTAAGAAACATGAGTTTCTTACAACAATCATACTTCTTAAACCCACTGGAGGCCATCGGGGAAAAAAGGGCCCCCGCGAGGTCAAAAGACCGGTCCTCGAGGGAAAAGAAAAAAGAGAACAAACGCGTGCCACGAAGGGCAAAAAAACGAAAAATAGAGATCGGGTCGATACCGGCGTACCGAACACAGGCGGGAAGGGGAACCAGCGTCGAACTGGACAAGAGTCGCGAAAGTCGTAGAAAAAAAATCCAACTTTTCTGGGTGACAGGGACAAATGTCGGTTGGGCTCCACGGAAAAAGAAAGACTGAGAAAGATGGCACCTTTGGGCGGGAAGGGGACTGCGCATGTGTGGGTGTATTCCCAAAGGCTTTCTTAGAAAGCTGGGGAAAAGCTCCGCATGGGGGCTCCATCGACGTCAATGTCACCCGTATGCGAGGGCTGACTTCCTGCTTGGTCCTGGAAAACCAGGAATTACTGGGAGTAGAAGCCCTGCCTATTCCAAGCCGGTGGCACTGCCTCGATGGCGAGCTCAGGCAGGACAGTGACCTCCTCCTGGAGACCACAATGTAACAGGTCCAGAGGGTACTCCCCCGGGAAAAGAAAGGGTTGCAACTGGACAAAGTGCATGTACCTGCTTCAGACGATCTGGAGATGAGGCCACCGGTGCGCCAAGTGGATGAGCCGTTCCCCCCCACCTGAGGTGGTACCCTGTCTGCTATTGGGCGATTGGCTATGCTTTTGAGGAACCAGTCAAAAACCCGCACCAGGCTTTGGCTTGTCATGCCTCTGCTGGCATGGGGTCTGTACTTTCAGCTGAGCGCCCTGTGGGCTCTGGCAGTACCAGTGCTTGCATTGGTAAAATGACTTTTCCCCTTAGTATGTCTTCTGTGAGGGATCGGCAGTTTTCCTCAAGAGCTTGGCGATAGTAACATGTTACTTCTTTATCTCGCTTGCCCTCTCTTTCACCAGTTTGCCGAAGAGGTTCATCCTTGGCAAGGCACATCCGCCAGCTTATCCTGGACCCACTGTTCGAGGTCCAAGCAAAGCGGTATGCCCCGATGCCAATGGCCAACACCTGGCTGGCAGACTCAAAGGCATCATAGGTGGCACAAATCATATACTTTGAGCAAACCTTGACGTAGACCACCAGAGCGTGGAAGGAATCTAAGGGCATCGCGGGTATGAGAGAACTGAACTTTTTCAGGTCCGCCATAATGTCCTTCAGGAACACACTTATGTAAAGTTGGTAGGACGGTATGCGGGCAACTATCATGGAGCCCTGAAAGCATTTCCATCCAAAGGAAATGAGGGTCCTGGCCTCCCTGCCTGGAGGCACAGAAGAATGGGACGTGATGCTTTTGAGATGGCAGACTCTACCATCAAGGAGTTGTGGGGATAGCTGAGGTTTTTCAAAGCTCGGGGCCTTCTGGACCTGATACACGGAATCAAGCTGTCTACCGATGGCTGGCACAGTGAGGGGGTTCTCCCACATCCTGAGCAGCAGCCGCTGCAGGATCCAGTGCACAGGCACCATGACGGCTTCCTTGGGAGCTGTGGGGTTTTGGAAGATTTCTGTCCTCTGCTTCCAAACACTCAAAAAATAAGGTCGTTCTTCAGAGTGTATAATGACTATATAAATGTGATGTACACCCCACAATGTCTTCAGTGATAGGCAGCAAGAGTGGAATGGCCTTTGCCATATCCTAGACAAAGCTCTGAAAAAACACGTCTTGCGAGGGAGACTTTTTTTGCTCATACAGAGAGGAAGGGTCTTGAGCACTGTTCCCTCTAAGCTGTGCGAGTGTGCGCGCGCACACACTTCGCTGAGCGAGCGCACATACTTTACAACAAAGCGCACAAAAATTACGGTTCTGATTCTGATAGAAAACACAGACGTCTTAAAATTTAAAAGTTGTGATTGTAATTACTAGAAATTTTCTGCTTCATTTAGTAATCATCTATTTTCATTTAATTTGATTAAAATCAATGTGGTATACCTACTGTATTCTGACGTGTAGTCAAATTTTAAAGTATATAACTCCGAGTGTCGTTATGTGGCGCACAAAAATTTAACCTTCCTTCAAAAGCTGCACAGCTGATATTTTATGCGCACACAGCCTACAGAAAATTAGAGGGAACATTGGTCTTGAGGGCAGGACGGGGACTCCTAACTCGGTCTCCCCCATCCCTTAGAGTCAGACTCAGGGAGAAAGTCAGAAAAGCAATGGGCCTCCTCTCTATGCCAATCAGGTAGGAAACTTGGACGTCGATGGGCCAGATGGTGCATCGCAAGAGGATGCTGGTGCACTGGACTATTGGAACCCAAGGTACTGGACAAGGAGATGGCAAGAGGAACCAGTGTGATTCTGAATGCTGACCTGACATCCCTGCCTGCTGAGGCCCTGGGGCCTTTGTGGCCAGGATCGCTGACATGTACACCTTGAGAGCCCGAAGGTGCTCTTCTGGCACCGCCACCTGAGGGCATCGGGGCCAGGATAACACCCTGGCCACAGACTCCAGCACCCGTCTTCAGGACTCCATGATGGTCGGCAAATCGGGAGAATGCCAGTGGTTCCCCAGAGCCCTGGGAGTAGATTCCTCCCGCCTGCGCAGTTTGGCAAGCCATCCCAGCCATCACCCTAGACATCACTTTGGGAAGGGCTCTGGTGTTGATTCTGTGGCTCTTGACCTGGTGCTGTCACCCCCTTTGATGTTGGATGATGGCTCCTTCCGTAGCTCCATCTGGAGGTCGATAGAAAGCCTCCGTTCCATGGTACCACGGCAGGGTAATTGTCAGAGAGGTCAGGAGTGGCAGGCCATGTACATGCTTTAAAGTCTGCCACGACTTCATCAAGGTGAATGTCATGCCTCCCCCCCCCCCCCGTCAACCCCAGGTGAGAGGCGGATGTCGGGGGCGAGGCATCATGGCATGGTGATGGCACACAGTCAGACTGCTGAACTGCCTCTTAAAAGAAGCTTCGATCACTGTGCCGCCCACCAGGATCTGTTGCCCTAAGCGACTGCCTGGTTCGTCTACTGGACGAGATGGCCCTGTGTTTAACTATGAACAACCATTTAATAACATAAGAAAATCCATGCTGCGTTAGAACAAGGTTTATTGAGCCCAGCATCCATTTTCTATCAGTGCCCAGTACGGGTCACAAGCACCCAGATGATCCCAAAAAGCAGATTTACTTCTCTTAGCTTATTTCCAGCTATGAGTAATGGCTCTCCCAAGCCTACCCAGCTAGTAATTTTTATGGACTTTTCCTTCCAGGAACTTCTCCAAACCTCTTTTGAATCCTGTTAAGTCAGTCATCTTGACTACATCCTCTGGCAACAGATTCCACGGCTTAATTATGCACTGCATAAAAAAATAACTTTTTAAAATTTGTTGCCAATCTACTGGTCATTAGTTTTATGGAGTGTCCTCTTGTTTTAGTGCCACTTGAAAGTTACAAAACCTGTTCCTTATTCAACTGCTCTACCCCACTCATGATTTTATAAACTTTATCTTCTCAGTTAACTTTTCTCCCAGCTGAAGCATCCTAATTTGTTTAGTCTTTCTTCTCAAGAAATGTGTTCTCATTTTTGTGACCCTTTTCTGAACCTTTATTAGTTCTGCTATATCCCTTCTGGAGATGGAGTGACCTGAACTGCACATAATACTCATGGATCAATACAGAGGCAAAGCACAGTTACTTACCTGTATCAGGTGATCTCTGGGAACAGCAGGAATAAGTCTTCACATATGGGTACGTCGGTACCGACGGAGCCTGCGCGGGAATGCTCCCCAGCGTCCAAAAAGAAAGCTTTTGGGAGCATCCCACACCATGCGCGCTGCCTTCCCGCCCATTCACTTCCCTCTCATCAGTTGGGTTTGTAGCTGAGACCGAAGGAGGGAAGTAGACAAATTAGAGAGAGAGAGAGAGAACAACTCCTAGGGGAGGTGGGTGGGTTGTGAAGACTTATTCCTGCTGTTCCCAGAGATCACCTGTTACAGGTAAGTAACTGTGCTATCTCCAGGAACAAGCAGGAATGAGTCTTCACATATGGGGAATCCCAAGCTAGAGATACCTAGAGGAGGTCCCAGCATGTTGCAAATCTAATGGATGGGCCATGCTATTTCCCAGAACCTCAAGCATCCAAGGGATGGAGGGTAGGAGTTGAATTAAAAAGGGTGTGCTGTGGAACAGCTTGACTAAACAAGGCGTCTAGAGGGGAGTCCTTGTGTAGATCATTATTGTTAGCAAATATTGAATTCCAAATTTCTAATGTGGACCTTACCCAAAAGTATTGCGAAAGTGTTTATAGAGGCTAATTATGGGTCTGCTTTTAAGAGCCAGTAGATTATTCCTCAAAGAAATTACCTCAATGTGAAGTAGAGGAAAATAAATTTTGCAATACAGGCAGAGGTCAGAAGCCTTACTGGCTAGAACTAATCCCAGAAGAAAAAACTGGGGGAGTTTAATGAGGTTGGACTTTGGAGGAAAAGCTTAAGCTTCTGTAGGCCAAAGTTTGTCCTTGGAGCAGAATAAGGCTCTAGGAAAGAGGAGATAAATCTGACTGGTTTGGACGAAAAGGTAGAAATACGCCTTGCAGAAAAAGGATGGGTCTTTAAGACCCCTTTATCCAAACGAAAGAAAAAAAAAAAAAAACATTTGTAGTAGGCGGTGTAGCCTCCAATTTCTTGAAGATCAGTAATGTCTTCCCTAAGTGATGTCACTTAGGATAATGACTTTACATGGAAAGCTTCAGATGTAACATAACTGGAAAGGTTACGGTAAAAGAAGGTATTTTCTAATTAGCATAGAAATTGGTTGTCCATTTAAAACCCTATGGTATGCTGGAACAGCATCAATATGGACAGTCACAAATCTTTCAGAGATAGATAGATAGGGAGGGAGGAGTGGTCTAGTGGTTAGGACAAGGTACTTCAGGCCGGAGGGCCAGGGGTTCAAGTCCCACCTGGGGACAGCAATCTCAGGCCGGAGGGACTGGGATTTCTAGTCCTATAGGCACTCCTTGTGGTCTTGGGCAAGCCACTTAACCCTCCATTGCCCATGTTCCCTGTAAGTATTAGCGTATGTGTCTCATATCCCCTCGTGTTAAATGTATCCCCCAATTGACCGCTTTGACCCGGTGAAAAGCGGGATATAAATACAGCTAAATAAATAAATAAAATAAAATAGATAGATAGAGAGAGATGGATTCACTTAATAACAAGAAGGTGTAAGACCTGCTTGAGAATATGGATAGAGAATCTTTCTGGTTATAAGTGGAAGAGCCATGGAGGTGGTTTCATGGAAACCAGTGGAATGCTCTTACTTATAAGGAGAGGTCTAGATTTCTTTAAAAATTCTAGCCTTTGAATAACCAGGAATGGAGACCTACGTGAAGGGGTGCAGAGGAGATCCTTAGTCTTAAGACAGCAAGTCTGAATCCTTCTATACCTTCAGTGTAGTAGCTGGAGAAGACGACGCAATATAAGGGGATACCATGTTTGCCCCTCTATGCGGGCAATATGAGTATCATGCGTTCTTTGTTCAGCATAAGCTTCAATGAAGTATTGGGAATTAGAAGGAAAGCAGTAGACAAGGACCGACTGCAGTGAAAAAGAATGCATCCCTGTTATAAGAGTTCCACTAGAGATGTGGAACAACCCACGGAATTGAGCAATTCTTTATGTTTTCACGTGGTCTAAGCCCTGGTTCCTTTTCCTTAAAAGGAAATTTTAAGGAAGATGATAAGAGTAGGAAAAAACCAGTCATGTAGGAGCATGACTGGGCAAAGCCTTTTTAACCATCTAGAAGCTACCTACTAGGAATGGCTCTGACGCTCTCTGGCAAAGGCCCATAGTTGCAGAGCTGTTTTGTATAATCGCAGAGAGCATATTATAGGTTGCTTAGGTGAGATCTGGCTGTTTAATTGCCAGTGTGCAACCTAATCTATTCTGTTGGAGCCAAAAAGAATTGAAGATGGCTAAGAATAGTAGACAGGTCGGTTGCCTGCAATGATAAATTGTCCAAGTGGGTTGTGGAACCTCTCTTGGAATTATCTGTTATTAAGGCAGCAGAAAAAGTTAGGTCCTATAGATTGGAAAAGGACTGACAGACATAGTCAGGAGTGGTAAAACTCAATTACCGCCTGATAAGCGGTCTTAAAAGAAATATTTGAGAAGATTGCAAAGGGGAAGAAAACTCTGTATGGAAACCACTTACTGGAGTAGGTATTGAAGAAAAACCTATGGGCTTAAAAGTAAGCCCTCCAGTTGAATAGTATCACTCTTAGAGACTAAATGTCTCGACTAAGAGGGATAGAAAGTAATACAGAGTTGAGAAGACTTACAATTTGGTAAGTCCCTGAAAAGGTGAAGCCCCCTTGCAGTCAAAAACTGAGATATCCTCGTACAGGAAAACTGTCAAGGTGAAGGGCATAGCCTACCTTGCTGTTAGTTGTTACTCCTCTTGTTCCTTCAAAAAGGAGAGGAGAACCCTGTTACCTGTATGGCATGATTGTCCTCAATAGCTCTTGGAGCTAAAAGAATGGCTTTCTCTTGTGGCAAGAGATTCATGCCTAGAGTCGAGGATTGAGTCAGTGTATCACTGATATCTCAGTAAGGATGAGATGAACTGTAGATGCTTCTGTTGATAAGAAGTAGGTTACTGGTTCTAAACCTCAAACAGGAAAAAGAGATTTAATGAATAAAATATCAGAAACCCTGCGACTGCTGGGTTTGCTGAGCCTGTTGAGGTTTTGATTTCCTTAGCCTGGTTTGATGTTGCCCTTCTTTGGAAACATCTGCATGGTGGGTAGAAGGTGGGTAGAAGATGGATAAAACTTTTTTCCCCTAGGAGGATAAAGTTTGTTAGGAGATTTTTTACTAGCTGGGATAGAGGAAAGTTTTGACAATCCTCTGAAAGCAACAATATCAGTGCTTAACTGATTAGCTTGGAATAAAGCATCCTTGTTAAAGAGATTCTCACCAGTACAAGGAGTATTTCCCCAGCCTTTCTTGTACCCATTTGTCCAAGTCTGAAGCTTGGAGTCAGGCCATGCGTCGTGCCCCTATGGCTATAGCAGAGGTTCTGCTAATAGACTCAAAACAGTCCAGGGAAGCACGATTAAGGAACTTAGAGACATTTTGAGCAAGACTGACTAATAAGAAATAGTCTGCTCTTTTATGTTCTTGAAGAAAAGGGTTCAAAAGCTTTAAGTTCTTTGTGACCTCTTCAAGAGATAATCCCATATAGAAAAATATATGAGATAATTCTTGCTGAAAGCATGGATGCCTGGAAGCATCGACGTCCAAAGGCATCTAAAGTCCTAGACTCACGACCTGGCGGATAAGAGGAGTGCTTCTTTGCACTCTTAATATGCTTCATTGCTGATTCTACAACAATAGAATGATGAGGAAGTTGAGTCTTTTGAAAACCTGAAGAAGGTGGCACCTTGTACATAGTGTCAAGTGTCTTAGAATGTGGGGATACCGTTAAAGGAGTTTCCCACATTCTTAATAGTAGATCCTGTAAGATCTGATGCAAAGGAAGCATGATGACCTCCTTTGGAATCCAGGGGAATTGCAGTGTTTCTGAATCCCCTGGTATAGATTCTTTACCAGGTATAGAAATGGCAAGTAACTTTGCCATATCAAGCAAAAAAGCTTGAAAAGAAATCTCTCCTGAGGAGGACCCTCTGAAATGAGGGGTAAAAGCTGAAATTATTGAAAATTCAGCCTTGGCACCAATGGATTCATCCCAGTCATCGGGATCGGAAGACTTGAAAGGATGTTTCTTTAAAGAGATGTTTTCAGTACCGCCCGAGGTCGGTACTGAGATGAGTCGGTACCAAATCCTCTATGCTAGAGAGCGATTTCCGGCTCGGCATCGAAGGGAGCGAGTCTGTGGAAGAAAACATCGACGGTACTGACACCGGTAACGATGTCGATACCGATACTCAAGGAACGGTCTGCAGCAACTCTAGCAGTACCGAAGTAGCTGAGAGTGCTAGACTATGTTCATTGGTGAGGAGTGTTTCATCCATCACCACAGCCGATGCCGGGGTGTCGGTACCGCTCGCAGCGGCCACAACCACCGAGCATGGCCCAGGTATGTCCATGGAGGTAAGAACCTCAGAAAAAACCTGAAACCCCGTTAATGCTTTGGAGCCCGAAGACTCCCGCCGGGGCATTATTGCCAAAATGTCCTCGAGGGCAACGCCAGAGGCATCTCGATGCTTAGAAGGAGATCTACCACTTGAGGACTGGCTAGTCTTAACAGACTTTTGTTTGATTACCTGATCCTGTGAAAAAGAAGATATTCTGGTTGGTGACATTGAGTCCGATGTGAACCAGGTATCGAGTTGTGCTCGATCTTGAAGACTTCTTCTGTTTGAGCTCCAGCAGGAGAGACACTCCAGTGGGCAATGGTCAGGACCTAAATATTTTAGACACCAAGTATGAGTGTCTAAAAATATATTTGTACCGCCACACTTTGAGCATTTCTTAAGGATAGTGGCTGGCTCTTCCATAATGGAAGGATAGAGGCCTAGTGGGCTAGAAACCGTCAGGCACTAAACAGGAAAAAATTCCCAGAGAAAGAAGAAATTTTTAGTAAAAAGAAAAGAAAAACACCGGCGGTACCGGTGGCGTCGAGGGAAGGCAGACGCGACCACAAAAAAAGAAGAATGGAAAGAAAAATTTCTGCGGTGACAGGAATACGTCCTGCTGGCTCGGCGGAAAACTGATGAGGGGGAAATGAATGGGCAGGAAGGCAGCACGCATGCATGTGGGATGCTCCCAAAAGCTTTCTTTTTGGACGCTGGGGAGCATTCCCGCCCAGGCTCCGTCGGTACCGACGTACCCATATGTGAAGACTCATTCCTGCTTGTTCCTGGAGATTAGAATATTCTCAGTTTTGCTCCCATACCTTTTCAAATATCCTCAAATATCCTATTTGCTGTTTTACCAGCCACAGCACACTAGACTGAACATTTCAATGTATTTATCTACAATGACAGTCTAATGATGAAGCATGACTACCACGTGATCATAGTCCAGAACGTGGTGAACTCAAATGGAAACCTTTATTCAATATAATTCTCAAATCTGGGGTCAGGCTCTTTATACCCCAGATTTGAGAATTATATTGAATAAAGGGTTCCATTTGAGATCACCACGTTCTGGATTGTTTTTTCTACAATGACTCCATGACCTATTTCTTGGGTGATGATTCCTAACACCAAACCCAGCGTTTGTATCTCTAGCTGGGATTTTTTCTCCTTATGTGCATCACTTTACACTTGTCCACATACATTTTCATCTGCCCAGTCTCCTAGCCTTTCTGTAAATACTTGCAATCTTTTACTGTTTTAATGATTTGGCTTTTTATCATTTGCAAATCTGATCACCTCATTCATCACTCTTATCTCCAGATCATTTATGAATATGTTAATCACAGCTCTCAGTACAGATATTTTTCCATGTGGATAACCAACCAATTACTCATTCTGTTTCCCATCTTTTAATCAATTTGTAATACATAAAAAGGATATTGCCTTCCATTCCATAATGTGACTTTTACTTACCAGATAATGACCTTTCCTTGAGTCCTGCTAGACCAGTCCAGACAAGTGGGTTGTGCTCCCCTACCAGCAGACTGGTGGAGACAAAGAACCAATGAAAAGCCCAGGTTTCAATGACATCACTCCTATGCCTCTATCCATCTCAGACACCAGAGGTCTTTTCGGTAATTTGTCCCAAAGCCTCACACAACCCATTTGGCAACGAGTAATCAAACAAAGAATTATGTACAGGAAAGCATACACAGAAGGCTGTCCATAGAAGATGGATCTGCAGAATCAAGTATGTAAATCATAGTGGACCCAAGGGTACCACCGCAGAAGAACAGAGTACAACAATTCCAAGGGGGCAGGCTCTGGATTGGTCTAGCAGGACTCAAGGAAAGGACATTATCTGGTCAGTAATATGTCATCTTCCCTATCTTCCTGCTAGACCAGTGGGACATACCAAAGCTACGCCCCCACTGGGCCGGAAGACAACAGTTCACAAAACCTTAAGAGTCAAAGGCTGCATTTGCTAGAGCATGGACATTAAAGTGGAAATGCTTGACAAAAGTGGAAAGTGATGCCCATGCTGCTGCCTGACATATCTGCAGGGGCTACCAAGCTCCGCTCAGCTCACAAAGACACTTGCGCTCGGGTAAAATGGCTACACAATCCCTCCAAAATCAGCCAGTACTGCAACAGATCCACTGAGGTAATTGCCTTCTTAATCCAGCACCCCAAGATAGACTTAACCTCTGCGTCACCTTGCGCATGCGAACCAATGGCACAAAAGATGGTCAATTCATAACCTCTAAGAGATGGAGAAGCACTTTCCGAATATCCACAAGGCAAAGATCTTTACCATTCCTTAGACACTGTTCCTTAGGAAAGGAGGGCAGGCAAACCACCTCATTCACATGAAAGAGAAATCACCTCAAGGAAGAAGGCAGGCACAGGCTAAATGGAAATGGCCTGCTCAGAAAAAGATAGGTAAGGATCTTGGTAAGACAGAGCCGGCAGCTCAGAATCCTCCTTGTGGAACAAATCGCAACCAAGACGACCATTTTGAGCACCAAATCCTTCAGAGTAGCACGCTTTAATGGCTCAAAGGGCTCCAATATAAGGGCCCAGAGCACCAGACACAGATTGGAGAAGAGGACACAGATGCCAAACCCCCTGAAGAAAGCGCAAAACATTTGCTGACTTACCATCCAACCGACCTCTGAAAAAGGCCAAAGCTGCCATCTGAACCTTCAGGGAGTTAAGAGAAATGCCATGATCCAGACCGTCCTGCAGAAAAGGCCAACAGAGATACCAACTGCTGTGTGCCACACAGAGGCAGTAGGCCCGCATTTATGCCAGGTTGGTAGACCTTCTCCAGGCTGAGCAGAATGGAAAATCACTGCCAGAGAGTAGCCAGTATGTGCTGTCTCCTTTCAGAAACCAAGCCATAAGCAAGAAGGGAGCCGGGTCCTCTTGGACAAACAGCCCTTAACACAATAGGCCCCAAGATGAAGGCAAATGATGAGGTGGTGCTTGCAGGAGCCACATCAGATCTCAAATCACGCTCTCCCCTGCCAAACTGGTGTCACCAAAATAATCCTTCCTGGCTGGTACTCCACATGCCAAAACACACACCTACCAGGGGCCAAAGAGGAAACATATACAGCATGTTTTGACTTGGTCAAGGTTGAGCCAGGATGCAGATGCCATTGGAATGTGTGTCTGTGCAGAGGCTGAAGAAGCGGTACACTTCAGCATTGGAGCGGATTGCCATCAGATCTCTCTTGGGCAATGCAGAAACAAGTGAAACACCTGACGACTCCTACTCTCCTTGTCCTCTCCTGGGTAAGCTTCCTGTTAGAAACCCATGCTGAGTACTGGGGTCTGTAAGCACACACTGCACACTGACACAGGAGATCCTGTGCTGGCAACTGCTGGTGCTGAATTCCTGCTTTTGATGAGTGGATAAGTGGAGGGAGGGGAAGGAGGCTGGTGACCTGCTGTTTTGATTTCATCATCTAGGGACACATGACTTTTCAGTTGTTAAAAAAGGGTCATACCGGATAAAAATTTTAAAAACATTGCCTTAGACTTAGTAAAATTGACAGACAGCACTGCAACCCTGCCTACCAGTTTTGCTCGAAGTCCGGAGGCTGTGATAGGGCTGGGAAGGCTGAGTGGAACCTCTTGGAGCCTGGATCTCCCTGAATTGCAGGAGCCGCCTGGATAGTATTTATACCACTGGAGGTACCAGGTGCTCTCCCTCAAAGTGTGTCCTGCGGAATACTCTTTTGGAGTGCTACCACTGCACCAGGACCTGGATGATTGCCAATTTCATCTAATAAGGTCTACATAGGACACTTATAATATGGTTTCTTGAACAGTAGTAGTGTTTATAGGAACAAGTAGGACTCCATGACTCCAAGTGGCAAGACTTCACAAAGACTTGCATGATCAGTTGACAGATGCACCGTGCACCCAGGGACAATCGGTTTGATAAAGTTAAGGAAACTGTTAACCTAATAAATGGCCAGAAGTGGAGGAGTGGCCTAGTGGTTGGGGCAAGGTACTTTAGGCCGGAAGGTCGGGGGTTCAAATCCCACTAGAGGACAGCAACCTTGGGCCGGAAGGACTGGGGTTTCTAGTCCCACAGGTGCTCCTTGTGGTCTTGGGCAAGCCACTTAACCCTCCATAACCCATGTTCCCTGTAAAATAGTTATCTCCAAGTTATAATGCCCTGTTCAATGTAATTTCAGTTTGTTCAATGTAAACCGCACTGATGCAGAATAGCGCGGTATATAAGAGAATGTAAATAAATTGCTCAAACCTTCGAATACTGTACTACTGCCAGCAAACTGCAATCACCATATTACAAAAAACTGTATCAATCTCAATATGTATAGCCACTGTATAACAGAAGACATTTTTCAAGCATACAACTATCCACCACCAGAACCTTGGTCTATTCAGTCTTACAACCACTTTGCTTTAGGCAGTAGGTATATCAATGTTTTAAATAAACTATATACCTAAAGACAGAAGCTGCTTGAACAGAAACAGAAACCTGTAGCTATAGCAAAAGTCAAAAGACACTGCCAAATTTTTGACAACGCATGGGGGAGGGGGGGATTTCAGTTCTTCACACAAGAATGGCTAAGCATCCAGTCTGACCACTAGGGTCCTAAAAATACTAGCCCAAGACTACAAACTCAATTCTTCTATATCCTTCCACCAGCCTTGCCCCCACTCACAGCTGTGAAGTATTATCAGCATCTTTCTTTGCTGGAAATGGAATTGCATGCCCTTTAAGGGGCTCAAATTATTGAGCTAGTCCCCTCTCAAAAACAGGTCAAATGTTCTAATTGAGTTATTTTCTGATCCCCCAAAATGCAGGTAGACTCCAACCAATTTTGGACCTCAGGATACTCAATGTTTTCTTAAAAGAGGAAAATGTCAAAATTTCATTGCTCACCATATCACCACTTTTGACCAGGGCGATCATCTACAATCCCTAGATCTGAAGAATGCCCCTACTCCCACCTACATCACTGAAAACACATACCAGTACAGAATACTTCTATTGGACCTCTCTTCAGCCCACGGAGTTTTCACAAATGTCTTGTGGTGGCAACAGCTTTTTCATACTCCCTTATTTGGAACCCCCCCCCCCCCAAGGTTATTAAGACGGCTTTGCAGAAAGTAAATGCTCCAAAACTTGAGGGTCCAGGTAAAAAGAACAAAATCTTGCCTAGTTCCTACACAAGATACCTAATTTAGTTATGTGAGAAGTAAAGGCTTGTGTCCCGATGTCACCGACTCAGCAAAAGGTAACCTCTGCCTGTGCCAGTCTTCAAATTTTGGGACACGACAGCTTCCGTTTTATCTTATGCAAAATTTCACATAAAAGACTTTTGCAGTGGCACTTGAAAACTCAATGAAACCAATTCTGCTAGCCATGGTCAGCAAAGTTCTGAGTCATACCAGAGATGAGATAGTCTCTAACCTGATGAGAACTACCATCCAACCTTCAAAAAGGTTGCCCATTTCAGCAACCAAAATATCACACTACATAATTTATGTACCCTGCAAGATCTACTGCTTTTTAGGAAGAGAATAAAGACATGGGGGGGGGGGGGGGAGATATTCAGTGGCGGCAGTTAGTGCTTGTAAAGTGCATAGCCATTGCCATATCCGGCTACCAGCATTGAATATCTGTCGCCGCAGAATCCAAAAGCTAACCAGGTAGCAGTGATATTGTGCCGCTGCCTGGTTAGCTCCCATGAGTAAAGTTAGGCCAGCCTTTGCCACGCTTAACTTTACCAGTGGGTCACTAACCGGGCAGCGGAGATACTGAGCCACTGCCTGGTTAGCAAAAGATGCCACCTCCAACTCCACCCTGGGATGCTCCGATGCTAACTGCATAGCATTGGGGTGTATAGCAGCAGCACTCGCAGATATCCAGCAGCCCAAATCATGTTAGTGCCACTGAATAACCCGCTAACCAGCATTTACATGGTTTCCAGGTCAGCATACTGTGAAAATGTCTTTGAATATCGCTCCCCCCAATACTTATTTGTTTAGAAGAGGGTATTCTTGTGGGGAATGTCAGGTATGGTTGTGTTTGACATTCTGTTCTTTTAAGTGTTGATTTTTGTTTTTTTCTTTATATCATATGTTTATTGTAACCTGCCCTGGGCTTATTAGCCAAGTAAATACATCAATAAATAAATTATAATACTGATGCAACAGTAGGAATGGAAGCATTTTCTTCACCTCCACAAGCAAAATATCTGGGATGTCAAAAATAAAAATTTCACATTGGCTTCCTAGAACTGCAAGCAATTTATTATGCTCTATGAACTTTAAGGGGTAGTGGGGATAGCTATCCTCATCCACATCAACAACCAAGTATTGATGTTCTATGTCAACAGATAAGGTCTGCAATCTCAGGCACTGTATCAAAAAGCCATCAAAATATGGAACCTGGAGATTTCCAAGTGAACGAACTTGCAGGCAGCCTGGCAACCTCAACCAGTTGCATACAAACTCAGTCGGAGATTAGATGTTCACAAATGGTCCTTCAATGTCTCATTCACAGAGCATATTCAACAGATGGGGTGCACTGACCATAAGCTTGTTTACTTCCCAGAACAAGAAATGTCAACTTTTCTGTTTCAGAAGATTGGCCATTGCAAGTCTGTGCAATCAAGGTCATCTATTCACTTCCCTCCATTCTTCTACTCTCCAGTCATCCAAAACATCCCTTAAGGTGAGGCTAGAATCATTCTAGCAGCACTCTTCTGACTTCATTAAACCTGGCTCCCATGGCTCTTCAAATTTGCTCATTATCAGTCACTATCTGGGGATCCAATCATACATTCTGGTGCAACAGGACAGACGTCTTCTGCATCCCCATCTGAAATTTCTGGATTTCACAGCAAGAATATTGAGAGGCAAATAATTTCAAGGGGGGGATATTCAGTGGCAGCGTCTAGTCGTTACCATTGAACGTTCTACCTGGATATTCAATGCTGTGGCCATATCCAAGGTTGAATATCTGGCCAGTGGCATTGAAGCTAACCACGCAAAGGCAATATTCAGCTGCTGCCTAGGTAGCTTCAGCGACAAAGGTCAAATGCCTTATTTTTGCCGCTTTGGGAATAATCGCTGCTAGCCAGTTATCCCAGGTGGAATGCTCTATTAGCCAGCTAGCCTCAGGTTATTCAGTGGCAGCACCCAGGGATATTTACAGCACTAAAGAGAAATTAGACTTACCTGCTAATTGTTGTTCCTTGAACTCCAGTCCAGTCCCGCACCTCTGGGTAGTTCACCTCCTCTCACAGCTTGGAGACTGGGCATGTCAGATTCTGAAGGCACTGATACATATCCTGCTGGCACCTCCCACCAGCCCCCAGTGACCTACTGACAAAGCAAACAGAGGAGCAACAAATAAGTAGCTACAACAACAATAAACTCATTAACTGAATGGATAACCCCAACAGGGAACAAAAATAATGAACCCTCAATTGTTCATTTTGACAGAGGAAATTTCCTCCCTACGCTGCCAAAGGAGAAAGGAGTAGAAAGCAAATAGGCAAGAAGAGGTTGAGCAATTAGCGAAAAAAAATAGCCTGAGGTGCAAAGACTCGCCACCATCTATCGCCGTCACTGTTCCAATAAAAACACACTGCGCTTCCTACGACTGAACCCCGGGTGGGATCCGGGACTGGACTGGAGTTCCTCAAGGAACAACAATTAGCAGGTAAGTCTAATTTCTCTTTCCTTATCCCTCCAGTCCAGTCCCGCACCTCTGAAATTTATCAGAGCAGAAAACTAATGGGAGGGACCTGCGCAAGCGGACTGCAAGACCGCCGAACCAAAACAGGCATCCCCCGCCGCTTGAATATCCAAGCGATAATGCTTACTGAAGGTATGCAAAAACGACCAAGATGCTGCCTTGCAAATCTCAACCGGAGGAGCAAAGTGTATTCTGCCCATGAAGCTGCCTGAGCTCTAGTAGAATGAGCTCGCAAACCCAGAGGCACCTGACGACCTTGCAAAAGATAAGCTGAAGAAATTGCTTCGTAGATCCACCAAGAAATGGAAGACTTGGCTGCTGCCTCGCCCTTACGTGACCCTGCAAACAGGACAAACAAACGATCCGAATTGCGAAAAGCCTCCGACAACTTCAGATAATGACGAAGAACTCTTGAGATCCAGCAAGCGCAAACTGTGATCGGTGTCCTTGATCTCTGAAGGCTTTAAAACTGGCACAGACATGGACTGATTTACATGGAAAGCTGAAACCACCTTCGGCAGGAAAGATGGAACAGAACGTAAAACCACCTTATCCCGAAAGGAGGACAAAAAAGGCTCCCGACACGACAACGTGCAGAACAGATTGCTACCAAGAACACCACCTTTAAAGTCAAATCTTTTAACGAAGCCTGATGCAAAGGTTCAAAGGGCTCTTTAGTCAAAGCTGTTAAAACAAAGTTGAGGTCCCAAGAAGGGATCACTACTCTCTTAGGCGGACAAAGATGTGAAACCGCCCTCAAAAAACAAAATACATCGGGATGAGACTCTAAGGCAACGACTTTCACCTTCCCGCGATAGCATGCGATAGCTGCCAGTTGCACCCTTAAAGAACTGGCCGCCAGGCCCTTGTCAAAGCCATTCTGCAAAAAACTCAGTACCTCCGGAACCATAGTCGAGCCCGGACTCGCTTTCCGAGCAGCGCACCAGTCCTCAAAAATACGCCACACATGCACGTATGCCAAAGAGGTGGACCATTTTCTGGCTGAGTGTAAGGTAGCTATTACTGTCCCAGAGTAACCTTTCTTTCTTAGCCTCGCCCTTTCAATGGCCAAGCCGTAAGCGAGAACCGATCCATTTGAGGCATTTGAAGAGGTCCCTGCAGAAGAAGACCGTGCCTAATTGGAAGCCTCCAAGGATCACCATCGAGAAGACGCACCAAATCGGCATACCGTGGACGTCTGGGCCAGTCTGGAGCGATAAGCAGAATCCACCCCTGATGGGACTCTGCTTTGAATCACGAGGCCTATGAGTGCCCAAGGCGGGAAGACATACAGCAGGCCTTTGGACGGCCATTGTTGCAACAAGGCATCGAGACCCTCGGACATTCTCTCCCATCTTCTGCTGTAGAAGCGGTTCACCTTGGCCGACCAGAATGTAGCCATCAGATCCATTATGGGAATCCCCCATCTGCTGACTATCTGCGCAAATACTTTCGGATGTAGTTCCCACTCTCCGGGATCTACCCGAACCAGACTGAGATAGTCTACTGTTATATTGTCTACCTCCACAATGTGAGCCACTGATAGTGCTTGAAGCTGCTGTTCCGCCCAGCTGAATAAGACTGCGGCCTCGTCTTCCAGAGCTGTGCTGCCTGAACTGCCTTGCTTGTTGAGGTACGCCACCACTGAGGCATTGTCGGACAGAACACGTACTGCTTGACCTGTAAGAGACGAGACGACGTGAAGGCTCACAGCGCCAGCACTACCACTCAACTATAACCGATTGATCGACCACTGCAGCTCCTGTACGCTCCAGGTTCCTTGCGCAAAGAGTTCCCCGCAATGAGCTCCCCATCCTGCCAGATTGGCATCGGTTAGGAGAGGAACCCACTGTGGCTGCTCTATCGGCATGCCTGCCGCCAGATTCCTTGGAAGAAGCCACCAACAAAGACTCCCGGACTCCTGTCACCAGGGCAGGCGTTTGGTCAGATAGTCCCCCTGGTGGGACCAACGGCGAAGTAATGACCGCTGCATATGTGCCCTTGCCCAAGGTACTACCTCCAGGGTCGCCACCATCGTCCCCAGGACTTGAAGATACCGCCAGGCTGTAGGTGCTGCCTGCTTTAAAAACGTGTGGACCAAAAGACGCAGCCCCTGAGCCCCGTGTTCCGGCAGAAACACTGAACCCACCCAAGTGTCGAACCGGACTCCCAAATACTCCAGAACCTGAGAGGGTACCAACCGACTCTTGGCTACGTTTACAACCCAGCCAAGGCGTTCTAGCAGCTGTACCACTCTGGTTGTAGCTCGTACACTTTCGTCCTTGGACTTTGCTCAAATCAACCAATCGTCCAAATAGGGGTGGACTACGACCCCCCTCCTTGCGAAGAGCTGCTGCCACCACCATCAGCTTGGTGAAAGTTCATGGTGCCGTTGCTAGGCCAAAAGATAACGCTTGAAACTGAAAATGTCCCTGAGGTACCGCAAACCTTAGGAAGCGTTGATGATCTGGCCTGATGGGAATATGCAGGTACACTTCAGTGAGATTGAGAGACATCAAAACACTCCTTTTCGCACCGCCACGATTACGAATGTAACATTTCCATGCGAACATGGGGTACTCAAAGACACCGGTTTACTCCCTTGAGGTTTAGAATTGGACAAAATGACCCGTCCTTTTTCGGAACCAGGAAATAAATGGAGTATCGACTGAACCGAACTGGTCTGGAGGAACCAGCAGAACTGCTCCCAGTTGTAGGAGCGCGCCAGTGTCTCCTGCACTGCCACCGCCTTGTTAGCATAGTTACTCACCTGTAACAGGTGTTCTCCAGGAGCAGCAGGAATCAGTCCTCACATATGGGTGACGTCGGCGCCGACGGAGCCCTCGCGGAGCAATTTTCCCCAGCTTTCAAAGAAAGCCTTTGGGAATTGCAGTGCGCATGCGCGGTCCTCTTCCCAAGGGTGCCATCTTGCTCAGTCAGATGACATAGCTAAAAGACAGCAAAAAATTAGCAAAAAACGAAAGCATAGAACTGCAACTCCAAGGGGAGGAGGGAGGGTTGTGAGGACTGATTCCTGCTGCTCCTGGAGAACACCTGTTACAGGTGAGTAACTACGCTTTCTCCAGGACCAAGCAGGAAGTCAGTCCTCACATATGGGACTCCCAAGCTTAAGGCTACCGGAGACCCTAAGCACAAAAATGAGCTCCCTCAAGCTCAGTAGCACAGAAGGAAGGAATCTTCTCGGAATATGTCTCCAACCGGTAGCCTAACATCCAGGATGGAGGGTAGGAGTTGCCTATACCTCAAAGAGGTTACGGAGGACTGCCTGTCCGAAAGCACTGTCCCTGCGGGACTCCCTCTCCAGGCAGTAATGGGCTGCAAAAGTCTGGCTTGAAGACCAAGTAGCGGCCCGGCAGATGTCTGCCAATGGAACAGAGCGGAGGTAAGCCACCGACGTAGCCTTCGCCTGAACACGATGAGCTGTGACTCTACCTTCCAACACGAGGCCGGCTGCCTCGTAAGCCCAAGTGATACAGTCAGCAATCCAGATGGACAGAGTACGCTTGGAGACAGGGAGCCCCAACTTGTTGGGGTCATAAGACACGAAGAGCTGAACAGTCCTTCGGTGCTCCCGCGTACGGTCAAGGTAGAAGGTCAACGCCCTTCTACAGTCCAGGGTATGCAGGACCATTTCAGCTCGGCTGGAGTGTGGCCTGGGAAAGTAGGTCGGAAGTACCACCTCCTGGTTGATGTGAAAAGGGGATACCACTTTGGGAAGAAACTTAGGGTGAGTCCGTAGGACTACCCGGTTCTTGTAGAACCTAGTGTAAGGAGGATCAGACACTAGGGCCTGCAACTCACTAACACGTCTAGCAGAAGTGAGGGCTACCAAGAACAAGGTTTTCCACGAAAGAAAACGAAGTGGACAGGTAGCCATAGGCTCAAAAGGCGGAGAGGTAATCCGCTGCAAAACCACATTGAGATCCCAGTCCGGGGCTGGCGGGCGCAAAGGTGGCTTAAGGAGGAGGCGGCCTCTGAGAAAACGAGCCACCAGAGGGTGGCTGGAAAGAGGTCTACCATCCACCGGCATGTGATGCGCAGAAAGAAAGAGCACTGAGGTGGACCTTGACCGAGTTGGACTTAAGTCCAAGGTTAGAGAGAGAGAGCAAGTACTGCAAGACCACTGATGCTGAACAGGAGAAGGGATCTTAAGACTGCTGAGTACACCAGATGGAGAACCGACGCCACTTAAGAGCGTAGGACTTCCGGGTGGAGGGCCTCCTGGAGGCCAAGACGACCTCCTCCACATCTGGAGGTAGCTGCAGAGGAGCAAGGACTAACCTTTCAGCAGCCAGGCCATCAGATGAAGGGACCGGAGGTTGGGGTGTAGGAGAGTCCCCTGATCTTGCGACAGGTCGTCGGGCTGAAATCCCAGAGGAAGAGGAGTGTCCACCGCCAGTTGCATCAGAAGCGGGAACCAAGGTTGTCTCGGCCACCGGGGAGCCACTAGGATCATTGATGCTTTGTCTTTGAGAACCTTGAAGAGCGTCCGAGACACCAGTGGCATGGGAGGAAAGGCATACAAGAGGCCGGTGGACCATGGAATCAGAAAAGCATCCGCCGCTACTCTGAGAGGATGCGGCTGTCGAGAGCAGAATCTGGGCAGCTGCCGGTTCAGAGGACTGGCAAACAGATCCATGGTGGGGAGACCCCACTTGAGAAAGATTTGCTGAACCACCATCGGATCCAGCCTCCACTCGTGTGGCTGGAGGATCCTGCTGAGCTTGTCGGCCAGGTAATTTTCTTGACCTGGGAGATAGACAGCCCTGAGGAGGATGCCGTGGCGGACTGCCCAAGAACATAGCTGTTGTGCCTCCTGACAGAGGAGGAAGGAACCTGTTCCGCCTTGTTTGTTGACGTAGAAAATGGCAACCTGGTTGTCCGTCTGTATCAGCAGCGACTGGTGGGACACCAGGTGAGAGAAGGCTCTGAGCACTAGGCGGATGGCTCTGAGCTCCAGGAAGTTTATCTGTTGAGCAGACTCCCAAGGATTCCAGAGGCCTTGAGTACATGACCCTTGGCAATGTGCTCCCCAACCCAGGAGGGAAGCATCGGTCGTCAGGACCTGAGAATGAGGAGGGGGCTGAAAAGCCACCCCTAGCACTAGGTTTGGCAGATGAAGCCACCATCGCAGAGATGAGACCAGCTGGTCGGAGATCTGTACGGAGTCCGCTAGGCTCCCCGTGGCCTGATGCCATTGAGTGCGAAGGCACCACTGAGCAGGACGCATGTTCAGTCGGGCATTGGGGGTCACATGGACCGTGGAAGCCATATGGCCGAGCAGTCTCAGAAAGTGCCTGGCGGAGACCAGCGCATTGCTGTGAAACTGGCTGGCGAGATCCATGAGCCGCTTGGCCCTGTCCAGAGGGAGGAAGGCCCGCGCCTGAAGTGTGTCCCAACCTGGCGCCTATGAACTCGAGATTTTGAGAGGGGAGCAAAGTGGACTTTGCGAAGTTTATGACAAAACCCAAGTGCTGGAGCAGAGCCACAGTGCGATGAGTGGCCTGAGCGGCCTCTGGTGAAGATGGGGCTCTGATGAGCCAGTCGTCCAGGTATGGGAACACAAAAAGACCTTGAAGTCTTAGATAGGCCGCCACCACTGCTAGGCATTTGGTGAACACCCTGGGGGCGGAGGATAGGCCAAAGGGTAGTACTCTGTACTGGTAATGATTTCCTCCCACAACAAATCTTAGATATTGCCTGTGGTCTGGATGAATGAGGATATGAGTATACGCATCCTTCAGATCCAAGGAGCATAGCCAGTATTCCCTGCTGGAGGTAGGGCAGCAGTATTCCAGTATTCCTCTGTTCCTGCACTCCGGCCCCTGCAAGAAGCTCTCCCAGTCGGGGATAGAGTGGGCCGGAGCTCCACCACCACCCACGTGAGCGCCAGGCCCAATCGCAGCAGCATCCCGGCAGATTTAAATCCGGTGCCGATCGGGCATGCGGCCTCTGTTCCTGCACTCCGGCCCCTGCAAGAAGCTCTCCCAGTCGGGGATAGAGTGGGCCGGAGCTCCACCACCACCCACGTGAGCGCCAGGCCCAATCGCAGCAGCATCCCGGCAGATTTAAATCCGGTGCCGATCGGGCGCGCGGCCTCTGTTCCTGCACTCCGGCCCCTGCAAGAAGCTCTCCCAGTCGGGGATAGAGTGGGCCGGAGCTCCACCACCACCCACGTGAGCGCCAGGCCCAATCGCAGCAGCATCCCGGCAGATTTAAATCCGGTGCCGATCGGGCGCGCGGCCTCTGTTCCTGCACTCCGGCCCCTGCAAGAAGCTCTCCCAGTCGGGGATAGAGTGGGCCGGAGCTCCACCACCACCCACGTGAGCGCCAGGCCCAATCGCAGCAGCATCCCGGCAGATTTAAATCCGGTGCCGATCGGGCGCGCGGCCTCTGTTCCTGCACTCCGGCCCCTGCAAGAAGCTCTCCCAGTCGGGGATAGAGTGGGCCGGAGCTCCACCACCACCCACGTGAGCGCCAGGCCCAATCGCAGCAGCATCCCGGCAGATTTAAATCCGGTGCCGATCGGGCGCGCGGCCTCTGTTCCTGCACTCCGGCCCCTGCAAGAAGCTCTCCCAGTCGGGGATAGAGTGGGCCGGAGCTCCACCACCACCCACGTGAGCGCCAGGCCCAATCGCAGCAGCATCCCGGCAGATTTAAATCCGGTGCCGATCGGGCGCGCGGCCTCTGTTCCTGCACTCCGGCCCCTGCAAGAAGCTCTCCCAGTCGGGGATAGAGTGGGCCGGAGCTCCACCACCACCCACGTGAGCGCCAGGCCCAATCGCAGCAGCATCCCGGCAGATTTAAATCCGGTGCCGATCGGGCGCGCGGCCTCTGTTCCTGCACTCCGGCCCCTGCAAGAAGCTCTCCCAGTCGGGGATAGAGTGGGCCGGAGCTCCACCACCACCCACGTGAGCGCCAGGCCCAATCGCAGCAGCATCCCGGCAGATTTAAATCCGGTGCCGATCGGGCGCGCCCGCGCCAGAGGGCCCTTTGGCGTGGCCCTTAGGCGGGGCACGGCAGGCACCCACAGCCCATATGCTCAGTGACTTTAACGTTCCTGCTCTCTCTCACTACCTCAAGTAAGATTATATAGCCCACTGTATATACTGCTAAGTAGCCTTATCTCTGAAGCCTCTCATGTAATTGTATACTACTGAATAACCATCTCTCCTAAGTAGTGTGTATACTGCTATTTAGCCTTATCTCTGAAACCTCTCGTGTAATTGTATACTAATTGAATAATTGTATACTAATTGAATAACCACACCTCTCAGAAATTTCTCACATAATTTATATCCCACTGAACAGCCTTGTCTCCAAAACTTAGTTCAGAGATAGATATATATCTGAAATCTTTCATATCCCACTGCATACTACTGAATAGCCATACCTCAAAAATACTCTCTTATTGATATTTTTTGACTCCATCTATATGCATTTTGCCTGCCTCACTCCTCTAAAATAGAACACTATTTCCAGCTGTGTTCACCCTCCCCTCCTCACACATCCAAAATAGTGCAAAATATTGCACAATCTCCCTTTAACAACTTCCAGTAGTCAGTGACACCCACCAACGCAGCATAGACTCACCACCATCACCTTAACATCAAATCCGACACCAGTTCTACAACATTCAAAAACAACACGGAAATGGCCCCACCTATCACGGCCATAATGAGCGGCCTCCTTATCTTCTCTTGGCTGATCGTCGAGTCCTTAGCCCTATTCCACACTACCAATCAAATTCCAATTCTCCAGCACCATGCCAAAACGTGGACAAATTATTCTTATCCTCACCACCTAAAGAACAATCACACACGTCAATCATATTTATTACACATAGCCCTCCAACATGCCAAGCAAACGAAACCAGAGAAACCCACTCCACTTCTTAACTGCGCCCTTATAAATGCGAGATCAATTCGTAATAAATGGCCAGTTGTCACTGACTTAATTGCTTCCCACAACCTGGATATTCTTTTGGTAACTGAAACTTGGTTATCTGACGTAGATAATGTAATCCTCAACCAATTACTACCCAACAACTTCACAATCCACTCCCGTCATAGAGAAATCAAAAGAGGAGGAGGGGCCCTTATTTTGACCAAAACTGATTTGCATTTTCATACAACAGACTCCTCCAGCACCAACAACCTTGATATCTTATCCATTGCAAATGACCAATGCGCCATCAGCCTTTTATATAGAGCACCCTCATCCTCAACTGATGATCTCTCCAACATTCTCGACCTAGCAGCCAACACTCGCAACCCCAACCTATCAAACTGGATACTAGGAGATTTCAACCTCCCATCACTTCACTCCAGTCATGCCACTGCCCTTCTAGAAGCGATCAATGATCTGGGCTACAGACAAATTATCACCGAACCCACCCACACTAAAGGGAACATACTTGACATGATTTTTGCCCCCCTGTCAGCACAAGAACCAAATGAAGAACTTGTGACATCTCTCACCTCTGTACCATGGTCAGATCACAAGCTAATCAATTTCATCATACCTATCAACAACAGTTCACTACACAATAATGAATCTCCAAGCAACTCAACAAACACTGCTTCTCGAAACTTCAAAGCCTTCAATAAAGATCTCATACTGGCAGAAACTCTTCCTCTATTCAACAATGCAACTCTCAACCTAGACAGTTTAATCTCCTCATGGAATAAGTCTCTTAGTTCCATTGCGCAAAATCCTACCAAGAACAATATCGCAAAGAAAAAAAAAACACTCTCCATGGTTCTCACCTGAACTGCGTGTCTCCCGGTCACATTTACGGAAACTAGAGAAAAGATGGAAGCGGTCCCACTCCACTGAAGACCAGTCAGCATACAAAACTCACCTTGCAATCTACAGAGAAGCCATCCTAACAAACATGAAACAATACCATACCGACACTCTCAAAAGATCACTAAACAAACCACGTGACCTTTTCGAACTAGTTAAATCATTCTCTAAGGAACCATCCCCATGTCAACCTAAAGAGATCCACCCACAAGAGTATGCCAACCATTTACAATCCAAGCTACTTCAAACTGATAAAATTACCACGTTCACAGCACAAGACATCCCTAGTCCAACTTCCCTTTCTAAGTTCTCCACACCATCCAAGAAACTTGTGGAAGATACTATTGCAGCCCTTAATACCACGATTGCACAAACTGACCCCTGCCCCGCATATTGGATTAAAAATTTACGAACAGAACTCAGCCCACTGATCACAAAAATGATGAACTTATCATTCACAACTGGATCCTTCCCTGCAGCACTCAAGCAAACATCCATCAGACCGCTCCTGAAGAACCCTAAACTTGACCCAAGCAAAGTTGAATCCTACAGACCCATAGCCAGTATACCTCTCTTAGCCAAAATAATCGAAAAGGAAGCACAAAGGCAACTTCAAGACCACATAGATTCAACCTCCCCACTAGACCATCGTCAACATGGATTCAGGGAATACCATGGCGTCGAAACACTACTTACCTCCCTCTTCAATAAAATCGTCACAGGTATCGACAACATCCGTCAAGGTTTCGCTCTCATCTTCATAGACATCGCTGCAGCCTTTGACTCTGTACACCATGGTCTGCTAGTAGAACGACTAAAAGAAAAGGGCATAAATGGCATCGCCCTCGATTGGTGCAGGTCATACCTTGAAGACAGATGGCAACATGTAAAATCAGGATCAGGATCTTCCGAACCCTTCCATCAACAACAGGGCGTCCCACAAGGATCTTCCCTATCTTCTCTTTTATTTAACATTTACATGCAACCCATTTTCAACATAATCGGATCATTCAAGGTCGACTGTCTAATTTACGCTGATGACATCCTCCTCTTCATGCCATTCTTCACAGAGCAAATGGACCTTTCACCACTGATTGAATGTTTCAACGCAGTCTCCGAATGGCTTCTGTCCCAAAATCTTAGGATACAACACAAAAAGACTGAGGTGCTATTCATCACCAGAGACCAGAGTTTCTGCCCTCCACCTCATATAAAGGTCAATGAGGCTGAGCTCCAAACCAAATCAACAATTCGGTACTTAGGAGTCACCCTCGATCAACATTTAGATATGAAAACCCATATATCCAACATAGTCAGAGCCATTTATTTCAAAATCCGGTCCCTTAGACACCTGCAATCCCTTCTAAACCCTGAAGACTTCCGGACAATATACCAATCCCTGATCTTACCACACTTTGACTTCGCCAACGCTATTCTTCAAGGTCTCCCTCAATCAACACTCAACCCGTTGCAACTTGCCATGAATGCCGCAGCCAGAGTCTTAGTGGGAGCAGCAAGATGCAACCATATAACGCCTATCCTAATACAGCTGCATTGGCTCCCCATTCAAGGAAGGCTTATATTCAAATCTTTGTTACTCACTTTCAAATCCATCCATGGCATCACCTCCCCTTCATTAACCGATATCATCCAACCCATTCCTCCCTATCTACAAATGCACTACTAATCCCAAAGGCTTCAACAAAGTACACAACCGCAACATCTAACAGGGCATTCAGTATCTATGCCCCAAAATGTTGGAACGCATTACCACCAGGCATCCGTGCAATTACTGACCTAACACAATTCAGAAAGGCTCTCAAATTCCATTTATTTACACAGTACTACCAGATTAACCTAACCCCTACCTAATTGCCTCTCCTCTTACCTCCTCAAGATAACATCTCAACCCTACTGTACACATGTAACACCCTAAATTCTCAGCAATCAATCTCATTGTACATATGTAAGTAGTTCAGTTTGCATCCCCCGCGTTATCCAAGTTGTTACTCCTGTTCTCTGTAAAGCAAAACATGTTATCCAAGTTGTTACTCCTGTTCTATGTGAAGCCAAACAGTTTGTTATGGTCATTTTGTTGTATGTAAACCGCGCTGACAATAGTGCGGTATATAAGAAATTGTAATAAATAAATAAAAATAAATAAGCATCTTGAACTTTTCCTTTGCAAGGAACTTGTTGAGGTTTCGCAAATCCAGGATGGGTCTGAGGCCTCCTGTTTTTTTGGAATCAGGAAGTACCTGGAGTAAAACCCTTAACCCTTCAGGTGGTGGGGCACCGGTTCCACAGCTTGTTCCTGAACGAGACTTGCTAACTCCTGAAGGAGTAAGTCCCTGTGCAAAGGGAGTCTGGGAGGCTCCCCTGGAAAGTAGGAGGGAGGTACCTGGTGAAAGTGAAGAAGATAGCCCTTTTGAACTATGTGAAGTACCCAGGTATCTGTGGTGATGTTGGACCACCTGTGGGCAAAGTGGACCAGCCGGCCTCCTGTGCTGAGAGAAACCAGCTGAGGGGGAGAGACTATGCTGATGAAGTCAAAAACCCCCACCCTGCTGAGCAGGGGCCGGTGGTGCAGGCTTGGGGGCTTGCTGCCTACGGGACCCATTACCCCGTCCCTTGGCCTGTTTTCCCTGTGGGGGAGATGCTGAGGCCTGATACTGAGGGTAGTATTTATAGGCAGCCGCCTTCCTCGGGTAAAAGGGCTTTTTCCCCGAGCCCTTCTTCTTTTGAGAAGGGGCAGAGGTCTTCCTTGAGAGACGAGTCCTGGTGACAGTCTCCGTCTCGATTTGTGCAGCCTTCTCATCCATGGGCTTGCCAAAGAGGTTATCACCTCGGCAGGGGACATCGACCAACTTGTCCTGCACCCAGGGCTCGAGGTCGAACGTCTGAAGCCAAGCCTGGCGGCGTCCACCGATGCCGGCCGCAGCTACTCGAGCCGATGCCTCAAAACCATCATAGGCTGCTCGAGATATAAACTTGGAGCACTCTCGAATAGCAGTTGACAAGGTTTGGAACCTCTGCAAAGGTTCGTCGGAGAGACCAGCAGAGAACCCGGCTATTTCTTTAGCCAGATCCCGGAGATACATGCCCATGTAGAGCTGGTAGGGTCTGGACTCGACAAGCAAGCATAGAGCCCTGGAAGCACTTCCTACTGAGGGCATCCAGGCTTCGGGCTTCCCTACCAGGGGGCACCGAGGAGTGCATTTTTTGACTCTTAAGTCTATGCATGGCCGATTCCACCACCATGGAATGGTGCGGTAGTTGTGCCTTTTGGAAGCCGGGGCTCTTGTGGACTCGATAAATGGAATTGACCCGCTTGCTTAACACCGGCGACGACGCTGGGCTCTCCCACATGCGGAAGAGAAGTCGTTCCAGCATCGGAGGAACCGGTACAATAAAGGCCTCCTTCGGGGGAGAGTCATATTGGAGGGCATCGAGTTCTTCGACTCGAGGCTCCTCCTCGGGATCCGCGGGGAAGGCCAAAGCCTTGGCCATATCCCTCACGAAGTCCGAGAACCGGGTATCCTCCGGTGGGGACGGTCTCCGAGGTTCGGACTCGGGGGAGTCCGAAGGGACACACCGAGTCCGAAAGGAACCAGGTGACTCTTCGTCCTCGGATTCCCAGGCCGACTCCTCGGATGAGTCGAGCGGCTCCGGTCGGGCGGGCACCGATGCTATCCGCTCCGACGCCAAGGGAGTCGGCGTCGACAATCTCGGTCCCGAACGGGAGGCCAAAGGAGACCTCGACCGAGGATCGACTCGAGCCCTCATGGACTCGAGGATCGGCTCGGTCTCCGGGGTAGATTTGGAGGTCGACGTCCCGGCGGTCAGGGCAGAAACACCGGCGAGGCCAGCGATCAATACCCGCTGCTGGTCCATGAAGGCAGTCAGACTGCTCTCCAAGGCCGTCAACCTGAGTCCGAGCTCAGGAGACCCAGCAGCCCCCGACTCGGGCCCCGACAGTGTCGGGCCCGACGTCGGGTCCTTCGGAGGCGAGTCAACGAGGACAACAGTACTCACGTGAGCGGGCAAGTCCACCTCGAGTCGAGGATGTTTTGATGGCCTCTCCACCTCCGAGGACCCGAGACGGGAATCGGGGCTATGCGACCTGGCCCTCGAGGGACCAGGAGCGTCCACCGATCCCGCCCTCGCGGGTTTCTTCTTCCGATGATGCTCCCGGGTAGGAGACCCCCTTTCAGAGGAACTTCGACGATGCTCAGGACCAGAGTCCCGAGACGTCGAAGCCTCTGACGAGGTCCGAGCCCGGCCGGAGTCAGAGAAGATACGCTCCCGCTGATGCTGCCGACTCCTCAACGCTTTTGAGGACATTTTGCCACACGGACCACAGATCATGGAGTCATGATCGGGTCCGAGGCAGCGGAGGCAGAAGTCATGAGTGTCTGTAAGAGACATGAGTTTCTTACAGAGGTCACACTTTTTAAAGCCGCTGGCAGCCATCGGGGGAAAAAGGGCCCCTGCGAGGTCGAAAGACCGGGCTGCCAGGGAAAAAGGAAAAAGGCGCGAAATCTGTCACGAAGGACAAAAAAACGAAAAATAAGGAACGGACTCGCAACCGGCGTCGTGAGTCCGGGCGGGAAAAGAACAGGCGTCGAACCGAAGAAAAAAAGAGAAATAAAGAGAAAAAAATCAACTTTTCGGCGTGGATTCACAGACAACGTCTGTAGGGCTCCGCGGAAAAAAGAAGACTGAGCAAGATGGCACCCTTGGGCGGGAAGAGGACTGCGCATGCGCGCTGCAATTCCCAAAGGCTTTCTTTGAAAGCTGGGGAAAATTGCTCCGCGAGGGCTCCGTCGGCGCCGACGTCACCCATATGTGAGGACTGACTTCCTGCTTGGTCCTGGAGAATCAAGTCATGCAGGAAGACCACACAAACGAGTCGGTCTCTGGACGGGCGAACTCGAAGGCATAACCCTCTCGAATGACTTCCAACACCCAGCGATTGGAAGTTATCTGGACCCAGCCCGCAAGAAAGTCCCATAGCCGCCCCCCCCCAAAGGCTGTATTGCAGCTAGGGCTGTCCTCGTTTCATTGGGTCTTACGGAATCCTGAGGAGGAGGGAGTAGAGAAACCTCTGCCCGTTCCCCGAAATCCCCTGAATCCTTGCCCACGCAAAGAAAATCTCCCCTTCTGGAAACCTCCCAGATGGGAAGTACGAAAATGCCTAAAATCCCTTGGCTGATCTCGAGAGGGCCCTACAGCTTTACTGGGCTTAGGCTTATCTTCTGGTAAGCGACCACCCTTTGACTCTCCCCCAAGTCCTTGACCAATTTGTCGAGGTCTTCTCCAAACAAAAGTTTACCTTTAAACGGAAGCTTGCTGAGACGCAACTTGGAAGAACTGTCTGCCGCCCAGTTTCGAAGCCAAAGATAACACCGAGCCGCTACTAGTGATGTCATGCTATTAGCCAAACCTCTAATAAGATCATAATGCAGATCAGCCAGATACACCGCTTCAGATTCCAATCTAGTCACATCCACTACCTGATCATTTGGCTGCTCCCCCAGTTGCTGCAGACGTTGTGACCAACGCAGACAGGATCGTGCTACCCAAGCCCCACAAATAGAGGCTTACAGGATAGTGCATTAACATCAAAGGCCTGCTTTAACAGAGAATCCAACCTTCGGTCCTGCCCATCCTTTAAGGGCAGCACTGCCCTCTACCGGAATGGTAGTCTTTTTGGTAACCACAGATACCACTGCATCCACGCGTGGAGAACGAAAAACCTCTCGTTCCTGGTCTGACAATGGATAGAGACGTGTCATAGCTCTGACCCCCCGTGGACCTGCTTCAGGCAGATCCCACTCGTCCCGAATCATTTGCCTGACCACACGATGCACCAGAAAAATCACCTGTGACTTCCGCACCGCCTGAATGAGAGGGTCTTCTATTGCCTCCTCTTCTGTCGGCTGACCCACGGAGAGATTGAGCGCTTGAAGTGACTCTTGTGATTAGAGCAGTCAACTCCTCTTCTAAAAACTCGTATGATCCTAGCCTGGTCTTCAGGTTCAGGAATCTCTCCTTCCTCGAGCTCATCTACCCCTGCCTCTGGCTCAATGTCACTGTCGTCCCCTTCTAGCCAGTCTGACAGGGCAGGCTACTCGTCGATTGATCAAGCCCTCTTAGCAGGTCCTGGAGGGGAAATGCCAGCTCTCACTGTGGTAGCCCGATCCGTTGTAGCCCCGAGTGCCAACAGGTCCGAGTCTACCCCCCGTTGCCTCAAACAAAAGGCCTGGTGCAAAAGGACAAACTCTGGCGAAAACTCCACCAGCGTTGCCCCCGCCAAACCCGGACCAACCGAAGAGCCCGCAGCCAAAGCGGGCACTGCTGGCAGATATACTGGAGCCTCCAAACGGGTGTTAACCTCTGACAGGGGCTGAGGACCTTGCCCCTGCAAAGAAAACACATCCTTAGCATGGAGCAGGAGCTACAAGATAAGGCTAAGTGCGTCTGCTGCGCAGCCGCGGCACACCCCCGCGTCTGAGACGGTCCCCCTACAGGTACCGCAAACCAGACACTGCGGACGTGCCGGCACCAGACCGAAACCTTGAAACCACCCTGATCCCCCTATAAGGTCAAAACAAAGCGTAAAAAGAATTTTTTTTCAATAAACCGTCAGAAATAAGCCAACTAGCCCCCTACAAAAAATTACAGGGCAAAAATGAATATTTCCCTTTAAAACTATGCCAAAACAACAAATGCAGATTAAAACCATTGCACAGAAAAAAAAAAGTGCGGGAAAAATGGGCTGTCCTCTGACAGGAAAAAAGATCAGTGCCGAAAAGCTGCCATGAGGTAGCAGGCTGTCCCAAGAGGCCTAAAAACGTCTCCCCCTTACAGCACTCACCTTTCTGCTGAAATTGGGCCCGATGGAATCGCTACTGAGCGAACAAACCGGCACGCTGAGAGCAGAGAAGCCCTACTCACCCCCCGCAGAGCCAGCCGAAGCAGGAAGGAGAGGGAACTCCCGCTGACGGCTCCTCATTCGCCGTCGAGATTGGGCACCGTCAGAGATCTCAGAAGCAGTGCCAAGCTTTGGCTCCCCTCCGTTCAGTCAAGGAGGGGAGAGAAGACTGAGAAAAAAAGCAACTGAACAGAGGCAGCAGGCTGACCCCCCCTTTTTTATTTTAACTTTAAAGACACTGCCCTTGCAAAGAAAATCAAATTTTAAGAGAAAGTAATAAGGAAAACCCACACTAACCTAAGTAGCTACTAATCTGCTCCTTATCTGTCCCTATAGTGAGCCCAGCATCTAGGCTCACTACCTCCAGCTGCTTGGAGACTGAACACACTGGGGGCTGGTGGGAGGTGCCAGCAGGATATGTATCAGTGCCTTCAGAATCTGACATGCCCAGTCTCCAAACTGCAGGAGGAGGTGCACTACCCAGAGGTGCTGGACTGGACTGGAGGGACGATAAGGAACCACATTAGTGCCACTGAATATCCCTCAGAGTGCCATTTAGGCAGTTTGCACATCTAAAAACCACCTAAATGGCTTTGAAAATGCCCCCCTTCATCTTTATTAGTATCTCAGGAGGTTCTACTGATTCCCCCGCCTTCTAGAAAACCCATCACCAAAAATCTTACCAAGCTAAGTGGCTGTCATTTTGAAATGTTGCAAAAGCACACTCAAAACCCTTTAGTTTGCCCAGTTTGAAAACTCCTAAGCTACTTTCGGTACCTCTGAATCAGGCCTCAAGACAAATTCTATGGGGTCTAGCTTCTATGCTCTAGTCATGATATGGACATCTGAAATAGGCATTCAGCATAGCTATCCCCAGAGTCATTTTAGAAAGCCAGGTATATTTATTTAAAAACCTTTCTATACCGCCATATGCAAACACATTCACGGTGATGTACAAACCATAAAAATGACAATCGTCAATATCTATAAACATCCATGCTGCACAGGGGGCGTGGTGGAGGCGTGGCCAGGGTGGGGCAAGAGAGATGCACATCTTGGAACAATTTCAGAACAGCAAAAGCATATCTGGCCCTGGCTGGTTAAGTGTCTATACCTATACCTGGCTCCTGATCATGAATAAGGTGCAAAAAAAGTGCTAGTTTCTTGGATGCAATTGCTTCCCGAAGAAAGCAAAATGGCTTTCATCGCCAATTATTTCCTGTCCAAAGAAACCTGCATGTAAAGCGTAGTTACTCACCTGTAACAGGTGTTCTCCAGGAGCAGCAGGAATCAGTCCTCACATATGGGTGACGTCGGCGCCGACGGAGCCCTCGCGGAGCAATTTTCCCCAGCTTTCAAAGAAAGCCTTTGGGAATTGCAGCGCGCATGCGCAGTCCTCTTCCCGCCCAAGGGTGCCATCTTGCTCAGTCAGATGACATAGCAAAAAGACAGCAAAAACTAGCAAAAACGAAAGCATAAAACTGCAACTCCAAGGGGAGGAGGGAGGGTTGTGAGGACTGATTCCTGCTGCTCCTGGAGAACACCTGTTACAGGTGAGTAACTACGCTTTCTCCAGGACCAAGCAGGAAGTCAGTCCTCACATATGGGACTCCCAAGCTTAAGGCTACCGGAGACCCTAGGCACAAAAATGAGCTCCCTCTAGCTCAGCAGCACAGAAGGAAGGAATCTTCTCTGAATACGTCTCCAACCGGTAGCCCAACATCCGGGATGGAGGGTAGGAGTTGCCTATACCTCGAAGAGGTTACGGAGGACTGCCTGTCCGAAAGCACTGTCCCTGCGGGACTCCCTCTCCAGGCAGTAATGGGCTGCAAAAGTCTGGCTTGAAGACCAAGTAGCGGCCCGGCAGATGTCTGCCAACGGAACAGAGCGGAGGTAAGCCACTGACGTAGCCTTCGCCCAAACACGATGAGCGGTGACTCTACCTTCCAGCACGAGGCCCGCAGCCTCGTAAGCCCAAGCGATGCAGTCCGCAATCCAGATGGACAGAGTACGCTTGGAGACAGGGAGCCCCAACTTGTTGGGGTCATAAGACACGAAGAGCTGAACAGCCCTCCGGTGCTCCCGCGTATGGTCAAGGTAAAAGTTCAGCGCCCTTCTACAGTCCAGGGTATGCAGGACCATTTCAGCTCGGCTGGAGTGTGGCCTGGGAAAGTAGGTCGGAAGTACCACCTCCTGGTTGATGTGAAAAGGGGAAACCACTTTAGGAAGAAACTTAGGGTGAGTCCGTAGGACTACCCGGTTCTTGTAGAACCTAGTGTAAGGAGGATCAGATACCAGGGTCTGCAGCTCACTAACGCGTCTAGCAGAAGTGAGGGCCACCAAGAACAAGGTTTTCCAGGAAAGAAAACGAAGAGGACAGGTAGCCATAGGCTCAAAAGGCGGACAGGTAAGCCGCTGTAAAACCACATTGAGATCCCAGCTCGGGGCTGGCGGGCGCAAAGGTGGTTTAAGGAGTAGGCGGCCCCGGAGAAAACGAGCCACCAGAGGGTGGCTGGAAAGAGGCCTACCATCCACCGGTAGGTGGTGCGCAGAAATAGCACTGAGGTGGACCTTGACCGAGTTGGACTTAAGTCCAAGATTGGAAAGGGAAAGCAAGTACTGCAAGACCACTGATGTTGAACAGGAGAAGGGGTCATGCGACTGCTGAGTACACCAGACGGAGAACCGACGCCACTTGAGAGCGTAGGACTTCCGGGTGGAAGGCCTCCTGGAGGCCAAGACGACCTCTTCCACATCTGGAGGTAGCTGGAGAGGAGCAAGGACTACCCTTTCAGCAGCCAGGCCATCAGATGAAGGGACCGAAGGTTGGGGTGCAGGAGCGTCCCCTGATCCTGCGAGAGGAGGTCGGGCTGAAACCCCAGAGGAAGAGGGGTGTCCACCGCCAGCTGCATCAGAAGCGGGAACCAAGGTTGTCTCGGCCACCGGGGAGCTACTAGGATCACCGACGCCTTGTCTCTGAGAACTTTGAAGAGCGTCCAAGACACCAGAGGCATGGGTGGAAAGGCATACAAGAGGCCTGTGGACCATGGAATCAGAAAAGCATCCGCCGCTACCCGGAGAGGATGTGGCTGTCGAGAGCAGAATCTGGGAAGCTGCCGGTTCAGAGGACTGGCGAACAGATCCATGGTGGGGAGGTCCCACCGGAGAAAGATCCGCTGAACCACAAGGGGATCCAATCTCCACTCGTGCGGTTGGAGGATCCTGCTCAGTTTGTCTGCCAGGTAGTTTTCTTGACCTGGGAGATAGACAGCTTTGAGGACGAGGTTGCGATGGACAGCCCAAGAGCAGAGCTTCTGTGCTTCCTAACAGAGAAGGAAGGAGCCGGTTCCGCCTTGTTTGTTCACGTAGAACATGGCAACCTGATTGTCTGTCTGGACAAGTACCGACTGGTGAGAAATGAGGTGAGAGAAGGCTTTGAGCGTTAGGCGGATGGCCCTGAGCTCCAGGAAGTTGATCTGCTGAGCGGACTCCCAAGGAGTCCAGAGACCCTGAGTACAAGTCCCTTGGCAATGTGCTCCCCAACCCTGGAGAGAAGCATCGGTCGTCAGGACCCGAGAATGTGTAGGGGGCTGAAAGGTCACCCCCAGCACTAGGTTTGGCAGATGAAGCCACCATTGCAGAGAGGAGACCAGCTGGTCGGAGATCTGTACGGAGTCCGCTAGGCTCCCAGTGGCCTGATGCCATTGTTTGCGAAGGCACCATTGAACAGGTCGCATGTTCAAGCGGGCATTGGGGGTTACATGGACCGTGGAAGCCATATGGCCGAGCAGTCTCAGAAATTGCCTGGCCGAGACCAGGGAATTGCTGTGAAAGCGGCTGGCGAGATCCATGAGCCTCTGGGCCCTGTCCAGAGGCAGGAAGGCCTGCGCCTGAAGAGTGTCCAACCTGGCACCGATGAATTCTAGATCTTGAGAGGGGAGCAAAGTGGACTTTGCGAAGTTTATGACAAAACCCAAGTGCTGGAGCAGAGCCACAGTGCGATGAGTAGCCTGAGTGGCTTCTTGGGTAGACTGGGCCCTGATGAGCCAGTCGTCCAGGTATGGGAACACAAAGAGACCTTGAAGTCTCAGATAGGCCGCCACCACTGCTAGGCATTTGGTGAACACTCTGGGGGCGGAGGATAGGCCGAAAGGCAGTACTCTGTACTGGTAATGGTGTCCGCCCACAACAAACCTGAGGTATTGTCTGTGGTCGGGATGAATAAGGATATGAGTATACGCATCCTTTAGATCTAAGGAGCATAGCCAGTCTCCCTGCTGGAGGTAGGGCAGCAGGATTCCAAGGGTAAGCATTTTGAACTTTTCCTTTGCAAGGAACTTGTTGAGGTTTTGCAAGTCTAGGATGGGTCTGAGGCCTCCTGTTCTTTTCGGAATCAGGAAGTATCTGGAATAAAACCCTTGACCCTTCAGGTGGTGGGGCACCGGTTCCACGGCTTGTTCCTGAACAAGACTTGCTAACTCCTGAAGGAGTAAGTCCATGTGCAGAGGGAGTCTGGAAGGCTCCCCTGGAAAGTAGGAGGGAGGTACCTGGTGAAAATGAAGAAGATAGCCCTTTTGAACTATCTGAAGCACTCAGGTATCTGTGGTGATGTTGGACCACCTGTGGGCAAAGTGGATCAGCCGGCCTCCTGTGCTGAGAGAAACCAGCTGAGGGGGAGAGGCTATGCTGAGAAAGTCAAAAACCCCCACCCTGCTGAGCAGGGGCCGGAGGTGCAGGCTTGGGGGCTTGCTGCCTACGGGACCCATTACCCCGTCCCTTGGCCTGCTTTCCCTGTGGGGGAGCTGGTGAGGCCTGATACTGAGGGTAGTATTTATAGGCAGCACCTTTCCTCGGGTAAAAGGGCTTTTTCCCCGAGCCCTTCTTCTTTTGAGAAGGGGCAGAGGTCTTCCTTGAGAGACGAGTCCTGGTGAGAGTCTCCGTCTCGATTTGTGCAGCCTTCTCATCCATGGGCTTGCCAAAGAGGTTATCACCTCGGCAGGGGACATCGACCAACTTGTCCTGTACCCAGGGCTCGAGGTCGGACGTCTGAAGCCAAGCCTGGCGGCGTCCACCGATGCCGGCTGCGGCTTCTCGAGCCGAAGCCTCAAAACCATCATAGGCTGCTCGAGAGATAAACTTGGTGCACTCCCGAATACCAGTAGACAAGGATTGGAACCTCTGCAAAGGTTCGTCGGAGAGACCAGCAGAGAACCCGGCTATTTCCTTAGCCAGGTCTCGGAGATACATGCCCATGTAGAGCTGGGTATGTCTGGACTCGACAAGCAAGCATAGAGCCCTGGAAGCACTTCCTACCGAGGGCATCCAGGCTTCGGGCTTCCCTACCAGGGGGCACCGAGGAGTGCATTTTTTGACTCTTCAGTCTATGCATGGCCGATTCCACCACCATGGAATAGTACGGTAGTTGTGCCTTTTGGAACCCGGGGCTCTTGCGGACTCGATAAATGGAATCGACCCGCTTGCTTAACACCGGCGACGACGCCGGGCTCTCCCACATGCGGAAGAGAAGCCGTTCCAGCATTGGAGGAACCGGTACAATAAAGGCCTCCTTCGGGGGAGAGTCATATTGGAGGGCATCGAGTTCTTCGACTCGAGGCTCCTCCTCGGGATTCGCAGGGAAGGCCAAGGCTTTGGCCATATCCCTCACGAAGTCCGAGAACCGGGTATCCTCCGGGGGGGGACCGTCTCCGAGGTTCGGACTCGGGGGAGTCTGAAGGGACACACCGAGTCCGAAAGGAACCAGGTGACTCTTCGTCCTCAGATTCCCAGGCCGACTCCTCAGAGGAGGAGTCGACCGGCTCCGGTCGGGCGGGCACTGATGCTATCCGCCCCGACGCCAAGGGAGTCGGCATCGACGACCTCGGTCCCGAACGGGAGGCCGAAGGAGACCTCGACCGAGGATCGACTCGAACCCTCATGGACTCGAGGATCGGCTCGGTCTCCGGGGTCAACTTGGAGGTCAACGTCCCGGCGGTCAGGGCAGAAGCGCCAGCGAGGCCAGCGATCAATGCCCGCTGCTGGTCCAAGAAGGCAGACAAACTGCACTCCAAGGCCGTCAACCTGAGTCCGAGCTCAGGAGACCCAGCAGCCCCTGACTCGGGCCCCGACGGCGTCGGGTCCTTCGGAGGCGAGTCCACGAGGACAACAGTACTTACGTGAGCGGGCAAGTCCACCTCGAGTCGAGGATGTTTTGACGGCCTTTCCGACTCCAAGGACCCGGGACGGGAATCGGGGCTATGCGACCTGGCCCTCGAGGAACCAGGAGCATCCACCGATCCCGCCCTCACGGGTTTCTTCTTCCGATGATGCTCCCGGGTAGGAGACCCCCTTTCAGAGGAACTCCGACGATGCTCAGGACCAGAGTCCCGAGACGTCGAAGCCTCTGACGAGGTCCGAGCCCGGCTGGAGTCAGAGAAGATACGCTCCCGCTGGTGCTGCCGACTCCTCAATGCTTTTGAGGACATTTTGCCGCATGGCGTGCAGATCATGGGGTCATGATCTGGGCCGAGGCAGCGGAGGCAGAAGTCATGAGTGTCTGTAAGAGACATAAGTTTCTCACAGAGGTCACACTTTTTGAAACCACTGGCCGCCATCAGGGGAAAAAGGGTCCCTGCGAGGTCAAACGACCGGGCAGCCAGGGAAAAAGGAAAAAAGCGCGAAATCTGTCACGAAGGACAAAAAACCGAAAAATAAAGGACGGACTCGCAACCGGCGTCGCGAGTCCGGGCGGGAAAAGAACCGGCGTCGAACCGAAGAAAAAAATAGAGAAAAATAGAGAAAAATCAACTTTTCTGCGGGGATTCACAGGCAACGTCTGTAGGGCTCCGCGGAAAAAAGAAGACTGAGCAAGTTGGCACCCTTGGGCGGGAAGAGGACCGTGCATGCGCGCTGCAATTCCCAAAGGCTTTCTTTGAAAGCTGGGGAAAATTGCTCCGCGAGGGCTCCGTCGGCGCCGATGTCACCCATATGTGAGGACTGACTTCCTGCTTGGTCCTGGAGAAATACATATTCCAGATATATTACTGGCTCACTGTTGCATGTCTAAGTATCTGAAACAGCAGGCCATGACATGCAAATCTAACATAATTGTCGTCCATCTGAAATACCCCCTGCAAGCCTGTCCAAGTACTTGTTTCTGAGGCGGTACAATTTGGGGACATCCACATTTGTGAAATGGCCTACACCCATGCACATACCTAGCCTTGCAACTTGCATAGAGTCTGCCTCCATAACTGGTTACTGGAACGTTCATTTTTCGGGGTGGAGATTGAATGATTTCAGAAGGTACTTATACGTGCTTCCTTTCATTGCTGCCACTTCCCTCAATTTTTGATTCTGCTCTGTATGTCGTAGATTATTCCTAGACATCCCTTCTAAAATCCTACTTCATGTTTCCACCTTTTTGCCATTGCAGCTTATCATGAGCATGTGGAAAGGAGGCTAGAATTGGTTCATCCCCGTTTCCCAATTTGTACAAGGTCTTAACATAAAACCTGCTGTTGTGGGATCTCAACATAATTTAATTTTTACTTATGAGGTCCCTCTTTGAATCTTAGATACCTTGGGCAGGTGGGGAGCAGAGATGCGACCATTCTACCTATATGAAAGCAGTAGCTTTGTGCCGCCGCTTCGGCGGATCTTAACGCCTCCGAATGCCTGCCGCTTCTGCCTCCTCCAACAGGAATTTCCAAAGGAGAGCAGGAGTGGCAGGCCATGATTTCTGTGCAATGTGTGCCGAAGCGCATAGCCTACCATGGGTTCCAAAGTGGTGGCACAAAGCTGCCTTGTTCAAAAACCATGCTGTGCTACCCACCAGGTTCTGCTGCCCTAGGTGGCCTCCTAGTCCACTTGGTGGACAGATCAACCCTGCCTAAACCTAAGTATATGAGTAAGTGTTCTTAATTCAAAAGGAAGAGAATTTCATAATAGAGGGGCAGCAATGGAAAATGAAAGAGAATGCGTAGTGTTTCTTTCAATGAAGTGCAAAGACAGAACATTTCAATAAGACTGATCTGCTGATCACAGCCTACATCCAAGGACGTAATGCTGCAAGACTTAATACCGACAGTATTGGGCTTCTCCTGCTAATGCTTGAAAAACTGTTACCAAGATTTTAAACATTACCCTCCACAACACTGGGAGCCAATGTACAGAAGTCAAAATTGGAATCATATGTTTAAATCTATTCACCCCTACTAACAGCTGAGCTGCTGCATTTTGAATTATCTTAAAAGTACAGATTGAACATACAGGTAGGCCCAAATACAGTGTAGTTACTCATCTGTAGCAGGTGTTCTCCATGGACAGCAGGAACAAGTCCTTACATTGGAAGCATTTGGGAGGCTCCACCGTGCATGCATGCCTGCCTTCTCGCTTTCCACGGCGCAATCTTCTCCAGTAAAATATCAAAGCTGTAGCCCAGAAAACTCCTCCTGAGGGAGGTGAGAGGGTTGTGAGGACTTATTCCTGCTCTCCATGGAGAACACCTGCTACAGCTGAGTAACTACACTTTCTCTGTGAACAAGCAGGAATTAAATCCTCATGTATGGGACTTCAGAGTTACAGGCTACCGAAAACAAAGGTGGCCAAAAGTCCAACAGGGGCAACAGAACTGAAGAAACAGCGTGGGTAGTCCCCCTAGGGGACTCGACTAATTCAGCATGTTCAGATTATATCTTCACTGAGAAATATACTTTTTGGTAGCCTGAACGGACACAGAAGGGCCAGTGGGAAGGAGCTGGAACCTTATTCTAAAGAGATGCCAGAGTACAGCTTGGCTGAAGTTGCTGTCGCCTTGGGAATCCCCATCTAGAAAGGAATGAGCTGTGAATGTGTGGACCAAAGATCATGCTGCATCCCTGCAGTTCTCCTCCATAGAGGCCAAGTGCAAGTTGGCCACCCATGCTGCCATGGCTTGGATGTTGTGAGCCATCATATGACCATCAAGGCTCAGGCCTGCCAGGCATAAGCGAAAGAGATGCAGTCTGCTAGCCAAATCAACAGAGTGCGTTTGGAAATTGCAGCACCCAGCTTGCTAGGGTCAAAAGAGAAACAGCTCAGTGGACTTACGATAGACCTTTATCCACTCAAGGTAGAAGGCTAAGACTCGCTTGAAGTTCAACATGTGCAGCGCCGCCTCCCCTCTATTGGCATGAGGCCTGGGTAAGAAGGTTGGCAGAATGACTGACTGATTAGAGATGGAAAGCAGACATCACCTTTGGTAGGAAATGCGGATGCGTGCACAAGACCACCCTATTGTGGTGGAATCTGGTGTATGATGGGTGAGCCACCAGGGCCTGGAGCTCGCTGATACAGTGTGTCAAAGTGACTGCCAACAGGAACAAAACCTTCCAGGTCAGGAACTTTAAGAGGGCAGCAAAGCTAGTCAAATGGAGCAGACAAGAGCTGTGCCAGAAACACATTAAGGTCCCAAGCCACCGCCGGGAGCTTGAAAGGAGGCATAGAGGAGCAAGTCCCACAGGAAGCGAACTACCAAGGGCTAAGCTGAGATGGGCTGCCCCTCCGAGCTGCGATGATAGGCCCTGATTGCGCTCAGGTGGACAGACAGAATTGAACTTGAGATCCGAGTTTGAGAAGTGCAAGAGGTACTCCAGCAACTTGTCCACGGTGCAGAAGAAAGGATCCAGGGCCCAGTCAGTGTACCAGGAGAACCTCTACCATTTTTTTTTTTAAATTTGAAATGTTTATTTTTATTATACGAAAGTGTCAAAGATTGCAAATTATTAGGGTCAAAAGAGATGACGAGCTGAGTAGCCCTTCTATGTCCTTGCGTACGGTCAAGGTAGAAGGATAAGGCCCTCCTATAGTCCAGGGTATGCAGGACTGCTTCAGCCTGGCTTGCATGAGGCCTAGGGAAGAATGTTGGAAGAACCACCTCCTGGTTGAGGTGGAAAGAGGAGACAACCTTAGGGAGGAACTTTGGATGAGTCCTGAGGACTACCCTGTTCCTATAGAAGCGAGTGTAAGGCCTGTCACAGACTAGGGCCTGAAGCTCACTCACCCGTCTGGCCGAGGTTAAGGCTACTAGGAAGAGAGTCTTCCAGGAAAGGAAGCGGAGAGGACAAGTAGCCATCGGCTCAAAGGGTGGGCGAGTCAGTTGCTACAAGACCACATTCAACTCCCACTCAGGAGCTGGTGGACGTACAGGAGGTTTGAGCAAGAGCAAACCTCTGAGAAACTGGGACACCAAGGGGTGAACCGACAGAGAATGTCCTTCCACCAGTGAGTGGTGAGCTGCTAGAGCTGAGAGGTGGACCCAAACAGAATTGGACTTAAGACCCTGATTGGATAAGTGTAGCAGGTACTGAAGCACCACTGGTACAGTACAGGAGAAAGGATCTTCTGTACGCAGCTGACACCACACAGAAAATCTTTTCCATTTCAGGGCATAGGTTTTTCTAGTGGACTGCTTCCTAGCGGACAGGACGACCTCTTCAACTTCGGGAGGTAGGCTCCAAGGAGCCAAAACTACCCTTGCAGCTTCCAGACCATCAAATTGAGAGATTTGAGATTGGGGTGCAGAAGAGACCCCTGGTCCTGAGAAAGAAGATCGGGCTGCAACCCTAGAGGTAGTGGGAGCGTCCACTGCTAGCTGAAGCAGAAGTGGGAACCAAGGTTGCCTCGGCCACCTAGGGGCTACCAGAAGGACCGAGGCCTGGTCCTTTAGAATCTTGAACAGGATTCGGGCCACCAGAGGCGTGGGAGGAAACGCATATAGGAGGCCCTGGGACCAGGAAATCAGAAAAGCATCTGCTGCTAGTCTCAGAGGATGCGGTTGCCTGGAGCAGAACCTGGGCCAGCTGTCTGTTCAGGGGACTTGCAAAGAGATCTATGGATGGAAGTCCCCATCTCAAGAAGATCTTCTGAACTACCAAGGGATGGAGCTGCCACTCGTGGGGCTGCAGAATTCTGCTCAACCGGTCTGCTAGGTAGTTTTCCTGGCCAGGCAGATAAACCGCCTTGAGCAACATGTTGTGCTTGAGCGCAAACAAGCAAAGGTCCTGTGCCTCCTGACAAAGGAGCCTGGACACAGTGCCTCCCTGTTTGTTCACATAATACATGGCTACCTGGTTGTCAGTTTGCACTAAAACAGACTGGTGAGCCAGGGTTTGAGAGAAAGTCTTGAGGGCTAAGCAAATAGCCCGAAGCTCTAGTAGTTTGATCTGCTGCTGGGCCTCCCAGGGAGACCACAGGCCCTGGGTGCACTTGCCCAGACAGTGTGCCCACCAGCCCTGTAGAGAGGCATCGGTGGTCAATATCACTGTGAACGCAGGTGGCTGAAAAGGCATCCCCTCCAGCAGGATGGGGGGATGCAGCCACCAATGTAGGGAGTGCAGGAACAGTCTGGAAACCCCTACTCTGTCTCTGAGGCGTCCTGTGGCCTGTGACCACTGAGTCCTGAGGCACCATTGTGCAGGCCTCATATGAAGCCTGGCATGGGGTGTGACATGCACTGTCGAAGCCATGTGGCCCAGAAGCCTCAGGCAGAGCCTGGCGGAGACCAGTGACCTGCTGAGAAACTGGTTTGCCAAGGTCATCAGTCTTTGGGCTCTGTCTTCTGGCAAGAAAGCTTTTGCTTGCAGAGTGTCCAGTCTTGCCCCTATGAACTCTAAGTTTTGGGAGCGGAGCAAAGTGGACTTTGCGAAGTTTATGACAAACCCTAGATGCTGTAGTAGAGAAATTGTTCGGAGGGTGGCTTGCCTGGCCTCCTGGCATGTCTGACCCCTGATGAGCCAGTCGTCCAGATAGGGGAAGACAAAGATACCCTGATTTCTCAAGTAGGCCGCCACCACCGCCAAGCATTTGGTAAAGACTCTGGGGCAGAGGCGAGGCCAAAGGGCAGCACTCTGTACTGATAATGGTTTCCTCCCACAATGAACCTGAGGTACTGTCTGTGGTCTGAATGAATGAGGATGTGAGTGTACGCATCCTTTAGATCTAAAGAGCATAGCCAATCTCCCTGCTGGAGGTAGGGCAGAAGTATTCCAAGAGTAAGCATCTCAAACTTTTCCTTCTGTAAGAACTTGCTGAGGTTTCTGATGTCGAGAATAGGCCTGAGATCCCCTGTTCTCTTTGGTACTAGGAAGTACCTGGAGTAAAACCCATGACCTTGGAGATGGGGAGGCAGAGGCTCCACCACCTGGTCTTGTAACAGATCCTGAAGCTCTTGCAGGAGGAGGGCTGTATGGAGAGGTGGTCTTGGAGGCTCTCCTGGAAAATAGGGAGGAGGCAACTGATGAAAATGAAGCAGGTAGCCCTTTTGGACTATGCTTAAGACCCAGTTGTCCCCTGTAATGGGTGGCCACCGGTGGGCAAACAGGGCTAGGCGACCTCCAGTGCAGGGATGGGACAGCAGAGACGGAGAGGCTATGCCTTGAGAGTCAAAAACCCCCACCCTGCTGAGTAGGAGCAGGAGCCAGAGGCTTGGGGGCTTTCTGCCTACGGGGCCCATGTCCCTGCCCCTTGGCCTGCTGACCCTGTGGGGGAGCGGGGGAGGCCTGGTAAGTCGGGTACTGTTTGTAGGCAGTCGCCTTCCTCGGGTAAAAGGGCTTTTTACCCGAGCCCTTCTTCTTGTGTGAAGGGGCAGAAGTCTTTCGAGACAGCCTTGTCCTCGTGAGGTGCTCGGTCTCGAGCTCAGCAGCCTTCTCGGCCATGGGCTTGCCAAAAAGGTTTTCACCTCGGCAAGGGACATCGACCAACTTGTCTTGAACCCATGGCTCGAGGTCTGATGACTGCAGTTCATGCCTGACGTCGAGCTGCGATGCCGGCAGCCGCAACCCGGGCCGAGGCCTCGAAGCCATCGTAGGCCGCTCGGGACATAAACTTAGAGCATTCTCGGATCCCCGAAGACAAGGACTTGAACCTCTGCAAAGGTTCCCCGGAGAGACCAGCAGAGAACCCGGCAAAGCTCCTTTGCCAGGTCCCGCAAGTACATGCCCATGTACAGCTGGTAAGACTGGACACGGCAAGCAAGCATCGAGCCCTGGAAGCACTTTCTACCGAACGCATCCAGGTTCCGGGCCTCCCTGCCAGGGGGCACTGTGGAGTGCATCTTCTGGCTTTTCAGACAATACATGGCCGATTCCACCACCATGGAATGGTGCGGTAGCTGCGCCTTCTGAAACCCAGGGCTCTTACGGAGTCGATAAATGGAATCGACCCGCTTGCTCAGAACCGGCACCGAGGCCGGTGCCTCCCACATCCGGAAGAGGAGCCGTTCCAGCATCGGAGGAACCAGCACAGTAAAGGCCTCCTTCGGAGGAGAGTCATACTGGAGGGCCTCGAGCTTTTCGGCTCGAGGCTCCTCTTCGGGATCCGCCGGGATCGCCAAAGCAGTGGCCATATCCCGCACGAACTCTGAGAACCGAGTATACTCCGGAGGGGATCTACTCCGGGGCTCAGACTGCGGTGAGTCCGACGGGACGCACCGAGTCTTAAAGGTATCGGGGCACTCCTCATCCTCCGTCTCCCAGGCGGACTCGTCCGAAGAGGAGTCGGGCTCCGACCACGCGGGGCCTGGCAGCACCCGCCCCGACGCCGAAGGCACCGGCGTCGATGCCCTCGGTCCCGACCGGGAGGTCAAGGGTGACCGCGACCGAGGACGACCTCGAGCCTTCATGGTCTTGAGTATCGGCTCGGTCTCCGGGGTCGACTTCGACGTCGATGTCCCGGTGGTCGGGGCAGATGCGCCAGCAAGGCTGGCCATCAGCACCCGCTGCTGATCCATGAAGGCAGACAGTCTGCACTCCAAGGCTGTCAGCTGGAGACTCAGCAGCTACCGACTCAGGCCCCGGTGGTGCCGGGCCCAACGTCGGCTCCCTGGGAGGAGAGTCCTCAAGGACAACAGGACTTACGTGTCCAGCAGACTCCGGCTCCACCCGAGGTACTTTTGACGGCTTCTCCTGTTCCACGGGCCCGGGACGGCGGTGGGGGGTCTGAGACCTAGCCCTCGATGAGCCAGGGACCTCCTCCGACGCCGCCCTCACGAGTCGCTTCTTCCTCTTTCGCTCCCGCTCGGGAGACCCCCTATCTGAGGAACCCCGACGATGCTCGGGGTCAGACTCCCGAGACGTCGAGGCTTCAGACGAGGTCCAGGCTCGGCCGGAGGCCGAGTCGGAGAAAAGTCTTTCCTTCTGGTGCTGACGAATTCGGAGTGCCTTAGTGGACATTTTTCCACACGGCCCACAGATCTTAGGATCATGATCAGGACCGAGGCACCAAAGGCAGCAGTCGTGTGTGTTGGTGAGAGACATTAGTTTCTTGCACCGATTACACTTCTTAAAACCACTGGAAGCCATCGGGGAAAAAAAGAGTCCCCGCGAGGTCAAAGGACTGGCCTGCCAGGGAAAAGGAAAAAAAGGGCGCGAACGCCAGCCACGAAGGGCAAAAACCGAAAAAAGAAGATCGGGCTCGATACCGGTGTACCGAACCCGGCGAGAAGGGGAACTAGCGTCGAACCGGACAAAAACCGCGAAGAAAATCGCGAGGTATAGACGAAAAAAAATCTGACTATTTTCCGGGTGAACGAGGACACACGTCCGAAGGGCTCCACGGAAAAAGAGAGACTGAGCAAGATGGCACCTTTAGGCGGGAAGGGGACCGCGCATGTGTGCAGTATTCCCAAAGGCTTTCTTAGAAAGCTGGGGAAATGCTCCGCAGGGGCTCCATCGACATCGATGTCACCCATATGTGAAGACCGACTTCCTGCTTGCTCCTGGAGAACATAGTGCCCAACACCTCCATCAATAAAGATTCGCTATCCATAGACCACCAAGCCCCTCTCCCCATTCTATTTTGTGTGGGATACAAAAATATGCACTCTTATAACTAGCTCAATACAGCACAGGCCCACCTCCCATGCCTAGCCAAGGGCAACCTACATCCCTGACCCCTCAATTTATCCCCATAACCGCACTCCCCCCTTCATCTTCATTGCCTCCCGCCCTCCTGTACTCCCCACCCTCCCGTCCCACCCCTCCATCCCCTCCCCTCCCCCCCACTCTCTCCTAATTGCCTACTACTATCGGAACACTAAACTCACCCCCCCCTGCACCCACCTACCCCCAACCACCACCAGACTTCCTCTTATCCATTTCCACACTCCCTCCCACCTTCACTCTACTTTGCCCCCTTACCCCTTTTTTCCCCCGTAATTTTATACATAAAATAAATATCAGACAACCTCCTCGCATAACTGTTGAGAGAAGGCAGAACCGACTTATTCCAATGCTTCGCTATTTCACAGCTGGCCGCCGTAACACAGTGCCAAATAATGCTCCAATCCCCCTCCCACTGCCCATCCTTCTTTTGCAGGAGACACACTTCAGGAGTCAACTGTATTGATTCCCCCACAATTTTGTTAATTACCTCCCCTATGCTCCTCCAATAACTGTGAACCACTGGACAAGACCACCACATATGCAGCCATGTGCCCTCCCCCCCACATTGCCGCCAACAGTCCCGCGTCGGCAGCACCCCCACTTTATGTAACCGCTGCGGAGTGAGATACCACCTGCTCAGCACCTTAAAGGCATTCTCACGCAGAGCCGTAGCTAAAGAGAACTTAGCAACTCCCCGCGCCACCTCCTCCCAAACCCCCACCTCCCACTCCACCCTCAGATCCCTTTCCCAGGCTACCATGTAGCTCAATTTCCCCACTCCCCTTGCTATTAGCCCTTTATAAATTCTTGACAGCAACCCCTTCTGCCCCAGGGACCCCAAACAAGCCCCCTCAAACCAGTTCATGCCCCCTTCTTCACCCCTCCCCTTCCACTTTGTATGTAGCACTGATATCATTTGCAGAAACGCATACCTATCTGCCTCCGATAACCCATACAAATCCCTAATACCTTCAAAGCCTCTGATCTCCTGCCCCACTATGATCTGTGACACCTGACTCAACCCCTGTTCTGCCCATCTCCGCAACACTCCGCTACTCGGCCCCACTCCCGTTAAACATGCCTGAAGGGACATAGTTAACGACCATTTCTTATCCCCCACCATTCGTTGCCTATTCTGTTGCCAAACATTTAAAGTATGCCCCACAAATGGATTACTCCCCCGCTCCCCCTTCCCCTCCCATATTATCCTCTCCAGCTCCCGTGGCTTAAAGGGTTCCCATACCCATGCATACACCCCCCTGAGCTGCGCTGCCTTGTAATATAACGGAAAGTTGGGAATCCCCATCCCTCCCTCTGTCCCCTGCGTTTGCAAGGTCCGGGCCACCACTCTGTGCCTTTTACCCCTCCAGATGAAACCCTCCACCTGCCTTTGTAGTTTTTTGAGCACTTTACCTGGCAGCTCTATAGGCAACACTTGAAAATAAAACAAAAACTGAGGGAGCAGCATCATCTTGACAATTGCCATTCGACCAAACCAAGAGTAATACCCCCTGCTCCATCCCGCTAGCTGTACCTCCACTTGACCTAAGATCTTTTTATAGTTGAGCACAAACAGCTCCTCAAGATCCCTTCCACCTGCACCCCCAGGTACCTAATCAAGTTCCGCGCCCACTTAAAAGGAAATCGATGTTGGAGTTCCCTCTGCTGCTCCTCCCCTCCCAAAATTCAAAATTCAATATTTCTGATTTCCCCCAATTTATGCGGAACCCCGCCACCTCCCCATATTCCTGAATCTCGGCCATTACGGCGGATAAGGACTCTCCCCGTCTTCGTAATTGTCATCAGTATGTCATCTGCAAACAAAGGCATCCGATACTCAGCTTGTCCCACCCGAACCCCCTTTATTTCTTGACTGGCCCTTAGCCTAGCCGCCAGGGGCTCCAGCGTTAGCGTAAAAAGTAGCGGGGACAAAGGGCACCCCTGCCTCGTACCCCTCCTCAAAGGAAAAAATCTTGAGTACCCTCCATTGACTTTGACGCACGCCTTGGGATTCTCATACAGCGCTTTAATCCAGTTCCCAAACTCTACCCCGCATCTAGCACCGAAAACAAGAATGTCCAAGACACCTGGTCAAACGCTTTCTCAGCATCCGAGACCAAGAGTGTGGGATCGCCCGCTCGCTTTGCCGCCCATATCACATTAAGCACCTTCCGAATGTTGTCCGTCACTTGCCTCCTTGGAATAAACCCTGCTTGATGCTCATGAACTAGTTTGCCCAAGACTATTAAGCCGCGACGCCAGCACCTTTGCCAACAGCTTGGCGTCATGATTCAGAAGCGAGATTGGTCTGTAGGACGCACATTCCTGCGGATCTTTCCCCTCCTTGTGTATCAAGGTTATACCAGCCCATCCCATTGTTTCCGCCAACTTCTCCCCTCGCCTCGCTGCGTTGAACACTGCTGTCAGCGGATGCAACAGCACATTCCCAAATTTTTTATAAAATCCCGCCGTCAGCCCATCTAACCCCAGGGCCTTCCCCAACTTCATCTCCTTGATGGCCCTGAGAACCTCCTCCGTGCCTATCTCTCTCCCCAAACTCTGCTGCTCCCCCTCTACCAACCGCGGTAGGCCCACTCCGCCCAGATATTTATGAATCGCCTCCTCTGACCCCTCTGCCTGTTGCTCATAGAGCTTTTGATAAAAACTTGAAAATTCTTCCCTCATCAGGTGCTCCTCCCCCACTATCCCCCCGCCCTTTAATCTGAATAATACAATTCCTTTCCTTTCTCTTTTTCAGTTGCCTTGCCAAACACTTCCCCGCCTTATTGCCTCCTTCGAAGAAATTCTGTCACAACAATTGTAAATTATGACGTATCCGCCCCACCTCTAGCGCATTCAGTTTTGCTCTCACCTCCAACACTGCCCCACTAACCCCCTCCCCACCCCCCCTTAGCATCCTTTTCCTCTAATTCCATTAGTTGATGCCGTAATTGGAATTCCTGCGCCTCCCTTTCCCTCTTTATTCTTGCCCCCCACTTTATCAACACCCCCCTAACTACCGCTTTAAACGCATCCCACAGCCCACCCTCCTTCACCTCCCCCTCCTGTTTGAAATATTCCGTAATTACCTGCTCTATCTCTGTTACCACCCGCTGGTCGTCCAACAGGCTTTCATTCAGCCTCCAAAACCGCCCCCCTTTATTCTCCTCCCGCACCCTCACCCTGACGACCACCGGTGCATGATCTGACCAGGTGATGGGCTCTATTACCCCCCCTAGTACCCTCCCCGCCAGTTTCTTCCCCACCCAAATAGCATCCAACCTTGAATAAGTACCATGAACAGCCGAGAAGAATGAAAACTGGCGCCTACCAGGATTCATCAACCGCCAGGTATCGATCAAATCATGCTCCCGCACAAACCCACGGTACCTCTTTCTATCTTCCCTACGCCCCTCCCTCTTCCCTGAAATATCTTTCCCTGCCTCCCAGGGCATGTTGAAATCCCCACCACAAATCAGAGCCCCATCTCCCATTACCGCTATTTGCTTACCTAACTCCTCCCAAAACTCTGTTCCCGTAGGTGCATAAACATTCACCACACACAACCACTCCTCCCCAACTTTCACGCGTATCAGCAGGTACCGCCCCCCCTCTGTCCCACACCACCGTATGCACCTGTTTTACACTTCCCCTATATTAGGGCCGCCACCCCACCTTTCTTTCTTTCCCATACATTCGAGGCAAAAAAGCGCTCCCCATACCCCTTAGGTTGCACTAATGATTCATGCTTTTTTTGTAAATGTGTCTCCTGCAACAAAACGATCCCTGCATTGTGCCTTGCTAATTCTTTATACAATTTCTGTAGTTTCCAGGGTGAATTCAATCCCTTCACATTTAAGGTAACAATCTTAAGCCCCCCCTCCTCCCCAACTCCCCCCTGCTTCTTTGCCCTTCCTTCCCTCCCCCCCTACCACCCCCTCCCCCTGACCCTCCTCCCTCCCTTCCTGAAGTCCCACCTCCCGTCTATCTCCCCTCTCTCCCCTAACCCCTCCCTCCTAACCCCCCCTCCCCCTTCTCCCCGTCTCCCATTTGGAGCTCTGACTTCCAGGTCTGTGAACGAAGATCGACCCCCCCCTACCCTCACCCCTTCTTCCCCCTATCCGCCCCACTTGCTGCACCCCCCCTCCTACCTCCGTCTACCTCCCCCTCCTACCTGCCCCCCCTTACCTGCTACCTATCTAACCTCCCCCCTTCTCCCCTTCTCCTATCCCCCATACAACTTCCCCAAACCTTTTCAGCATACATATTATACAATTCAAATTCTTCAGCTTTAGACACTTCAGCCAGCATCCTCCTCGCTCTCCACCTCTCGCCGGCGCTCCTGCACCAGTCGCGCCAATCTCCTCCCTCCTTCAGCTGCTCTGTGCCACCTCGAACTCTCCGCCCGAGAGCTCATGGCATTCCCGTCCGTTGGCTTGACTGGACTCCTCGCCTCCGTTGGCAAATTTTCCGCTCCTAGGTCCCTCAGCGCTCTCCAGGCTTCTGCAGCTGTCCTGACTTTCCTCGATCTACCCTGCACTGTTAAAAGTAGTGCAAAGGGGTACATCCACTTATATCGCAGGTTAGCTCTCCTCAAATATGCCGTAACCTCCATCTCTCGCCGGCGCTGGAGCATCCCTTGGGATAGATCCTGAAACAGTTCCACAGTGTGTCCGTCCCAATGGACATGCCTCAACTTTCTCGCAGCTCCTAGAACACGCTCTTTCCACTTGTAGGACGCTAGGCAGACTACTATGTCTATTGGGCGGTTGTCCCTTATGGGCCCCAACCCTCTGTGGGCTCTTTCAATCTTTAGCTGCGCTCCCTCTCCCTCTTCCATGCAATCCCCCTCCTTCAGGATCTCTCCAAATATTTTTTGTACCACCGCTTCACAATTCCTGTATTGGGGCTCCTCCGGTATGCCCCGCACTCTTATATTGCATCTACGGGACCGATCTTCCAAGTCTTCCGCCTTAGCCTGCAGCTCCTCTTGGGCCTTTCGCATCTCCTCCCACCGTGTCTGTATTTGCTCCAACGCCGCCCCCTACTGTTCCAATTGAGTCTGATTCCTCAACCCGTCCCCCCAATTCGGTAATATCTTGCTTAATCGAGTGCAGGGTATCTCGGAGTTCATTTCTTACCCCTCCAATTTCTTCCTTTAAATCTTCTTTTAGCTCCAGGAGCCATTGCTTAATTTTCTCTGCCATTCCCATCTGCTCCTCACCTTCTATCTCTGGCTCACCATCTGGAGAGAGTTCCCCCGCTGTTTTTCCCCCCTTTTCCCCCTCGTGCTGGTGCATAGGCTGACCGGAACTCTGCCAGCTTCTTCTTCACGGCCCCTTCTCTTTTTGCTTTCTCCATGCTCTAAGCAAAGATCTGCTTCTATATCTCCTTTCCAGGATCTCTCCGGCCTGCCCAAGCCTGCTCTCGTGCAGTCTCAATATCAGCTGCTCAGCACCTCTCCCCTCTGCAGCCTCCTCTCTCTGGGCTCTGAGCTCACAGTCTCTTAAAATGTGCTCCTGGATCCCGAGGCTCACCTCCAAGCTAGTTGCAGTCTCCGGGGTTCCTGCTGCTTGCTCCCCGCCGTCAGCCAGCACTTCTGCGTCACTGCTTTGCTTTCCCACAATCAGCCAGCACTACTTCTCCTCGAGCCTCTCTGCTGCCTGGCTCAGCCGCTCCACCTTCCAAACAGCCCGGAGGTTCGTACTGCACCCAATGGTGCTGTATTTCTGTGCAGGCTCCTCTCCTCCACGCTCCCATACAGCTCAGCGCCGCTCTCAATCCTTTGCGGCAGCCGTCCTCTCCGCGGCCTGCTTTCACCGCGGCCACGTGTCTCCCCCGGCTCACTCTCTTCTCCTCCGCTGCCAGCTTTCACAGGGCCATCTCAACCCGCGCTCTGCACACTTTTGATCAGGGCTTCCTGCTCTGTCCACCCCGACTCCCGCCGACACCGCAGCCGCTCTTCCTTCGCTCACTTTTGGTAGGGGTTGGCGACTGAGCTCTTCTACTTCGCCGCCATTCAACCTCCTGACGTCACCGGAAGTCCGAACCTCTACCATTTTAACACAAGACCTGCACGTTGAAGCCTTGCGGGAGGGCCAGGACATTCTCAGGCAGGTTGAGCTCCGCGAGGGCTACCTGCTCAACATCCATGCCGTGAGGGTGTGGGACCGGATGTTGGAGTGTAGTAAGGTCAAATCCTGCTGAGAGATTAGGTCTGGGGCAGAGCCCAGTCGTAGAGGCTCCCACTGAGAAAGCTGGAGCAGCAGGGGGAACCATAGCTGTCTGGACAAACATGGGGCGATGAAGATCACCATGCCCCTGTCAGCCTGAAGCTTCAGCAAAGTTTTTGCCACAAGCGGAATAGAAAGGTATGTGCATAGCAGGCTCATCCCCAAGTGTAAGAGGAAGGCATCCAATGCTAGCTTGCCGCAACCCTGGAGCAAAAATGATTCACCTAGGTGTTCTGTGGAGTGGTGAACAGATCTATCATGGGGGTACCCCACTCCCGAAAGATTGGGCTCACATCATCCCCATTGGGGGTACATTTGTGCAACTGGAGGACACAGCTTAGTTGGTCCGCCAGGGAATTGAGCTCCCCAGGCAGATAAGTAGCTGTCCACTCCATTCCATGAGTGATGGCAAACTTTCACAAACAGGCTGTTTCCCAGCACAGGAGGTATGGCCCTGTGCCACTCTGCCTGCTGATGTAGTACATCGCTACCTGATTGTCTGAATCAGCAGTTTGATTGGCCAAATGGACCTGGAATGTCCAGAGGGCATTTTCTATGGCCTACAGTTCCAAGAAATTGATCTGGTGTAGGCTCTCCTGCTCAGACCACAGGCCCTCCAGCCTAGCCTGAACACATCTGTCATCAGCATCCTGGGGGGGGGGAAGGGGGGTGGTGATGTCTGAAAAGGGAGATCTGAGTAAGTTCTGCAGCTCCAGCCACCAGTGCAGGGACTGGACAAGAGGTACGGTGACCACCATCTGGTCCTGGAGGTGGCCCAATGCTTGTATTCAGAGTCCATCAAGCTTGCCTCAGACAAACAAGCCAGGGGAGTGACATGCACATTCAAGGCCACATGGCCAAGAACCTTCAGCATCCCCCAGGCTGTCACTTGATGCCTCTGCTGGGTATTATGGACCAAGGCTGTCAGCCTCTGCAAGCAATCCATCGGAAGAAAGGCCCAAGCTCGAGAGGTGTTGAACAGAGCCCCTATGAACTACAGCTGTTGGGAGGACTGGAGGCGAGATTTGGGGTAATTGACCACGAAACCTAACTACTCGAGCACCAGGAGGTCTGCTGAACTGTCCGGAATGGAGCTCTTTATGAGCTGCTAGTCTAAGTAGGGAAACAAGAATAACACCCCCTCTCTGAGTCCAAAGGTAAGCAGCCATCATCGCAAGACACTTCATGAAGACTCAGGGTGCCAATGCCAGGACAAAGGGAAGTACAGTCAAACCTCAGTTTTCATGATTAATCCGTTCGAAAGTGTCTGACTAAAACAGAAACGTATGAACACTGAAGCAATATTTACCATAAGAAATAATGTAAATCCAATTAATCCGTTCCAGACACCCAAAAATATTCACAAAAAATACATTTTATAGAGAATAACTATATTTTTACATACAGAAAACAATGAGAAATAAATATAAATGACTAATGAAATGGATAAATGAACATTTAACATCACTGAAAACAAGCTAAGTACAGTACTGTACAGTACAGTATGTTAACATCTGGCCTTAGCCACCCCTGACAAGCTGCTGTGCCCAGCTCTCTTCGGAATCACATTGGATTCAGCCCATTAAAATACCTTTACATTATCTGCTCAATGCTTCAGAATGGCAGAAAATCTTAATGATATAGCTTCAGACGTACCCTGCAAGAGAAAGAACTGCCTCCCACATTCATGCAACATCTCCTGCTTACGTTGACAGCTTTTCTTCCCTGCTACCTCCGAACCTGAGGGAGTGCTCCAGAGAACGGGCAGGCGGTGGACGAGATCGGGGCCTTCCTCTCTGCGCAATCCTTGCCTCTCTAACTCTGACCAGGCTCGAGAATGTGTTTCATTTACGTGCTCAGCTGGCTTTCGCTTCTCATCACGCTGGCGATCGGTGAGTCCGGGGGGCAGTGCTGCCGGGACCGGGCGGGCGTTCTGGCAGTGTATACAGACCGGTGTGCAGCGTGAGGGTGTATGTATTTACAGTACTGTACTTTACGAAAACCGAGGCGATGTACGAGAACCGGGACAAAATCTCAGTCAAAAAAGACGTTGAAAACCGAAGCGATGTATGAAAACCGGGACAAAATCTCAGTCAAAAAAGACGTTGAAAACCGAAGCGTATGAAAACCGGGGCAAATGAAAACCGAGGTTTGACTGTACTCTGTATTGGAAGTGCCGACCCCCAGGAAGAATCTGAGGTATTTTCTGTGAGTAGGGTGGATCAGTATGTGTGTATACGCATCTTTGAGATCCAGGGAGCATAGCCAATCCTTTTGTAGGTAAGGGAGCAGAGCCCTAGTTTGACCATCTTGAACTTCTCTCGCACCAGGTAGGTGTTGAGGTCTCAGAGGTCCAGGATTGGCTGAAACGTCTCTGTCTTCTTGGGGGATCAGGAAAACTGGAGTAGAAACTCTGCCAGACCTGAGCCCGAGGCAGCAGCTCTATGGTGAGATTGGTTAGAGCCGAGACCTCTCCCTGTATGAGGTTGAGATGCAGGGGGGGGGGGGGGGGTCTAGGGATACTCCCTCAGGAGGGGAGGGGGGAAGAGGACTGTAGCTCAGCAAAGTGCAGCATGTAGCTGCTTTGAACTATAAGAAGCACCCACGCATCCAAGGTGGTGATAGGCCATCTGTGGGAGAACAGGATAACCGCCGCCCCCCCCCATCGGAAGGCTTTTCCCTGAGGACATTAGTAGACTGGTACCTGCTGAGCAAAGCTAGTCAAAACCCCACCCCAGATTTGTGATGCGGAGTAGGCTGGGCTTTATGAGGCTTCTCTCGGTGTTGCTGATGAGGACCTGCACCTTCAGCTGAGAGCTCTGGTGGCTCGGGAAGTACCGGAGCTTACACTGGTAGTAGGTCTTCTTGTCTTGGTACTTCTTCTTATGAGAAGGGTTGGCAGTCTTTGAGAGCCTGGTGAGGTGACATGCTGCGTCTCAGTCTCACCAGCTTTAACCTCCACCTGTTTTCCAAAGAGGCTGTCCCCTCAGCAAGGCATGTCTGTCAGTTTATCTTGCACCCACTGCTCTGAGGACTGGAACCAGGTGAGCCAGCAGGACCCAGTGCTCACTGCCGCAGCCCTGCAGGCTGACTCAAAGGCATCGTAAGTTGCCTGGATCATATGCTTGGAACAGTCGTTGCCATGGCCCACCAGGGCATGAAAGGAGTCATAAGAACATAACATAAGAACATAAGATATGCCATACTGGGTCAGACTAAGGTCCATCAAGCCCAGTATCCTGTTTCCAACAGTGGCCAATCTAGGTCATACGTACTTAGCAGTTTCCCCAAAAGACACAGGTTCCGCAATGCTTGTACTGGGTCAAGCATTGATATCCTGGGTCCCTTCTTAATAATGGTTTATGGACCTTACCTCCAGGAACTTGTCCAAACCTTTTTTAAACCCAGCTACACTAACAGCCTTTACTACATCCTCCGGTAACAAATTCCAGAGTTTGATTACACGTTGAGTGAAGAAATATTTTCTTTTATTAGTCTTAAATAGTTTACCCTGTAGCTTCATTGCATGTCCCCTAGTCTTTCTATATTCTGATAACGTAAACAATCGATCTACGTTTACCCGTTCCACTCCGTTCATTAATTTATAGACTTCTATCATATCTCCCCTCAGCTGTCTCTTTTCCAGGTTAAAGAGCCCTAACCTTTTTAGCCTTTCTTCATAGCAGTATCCTTCCATCCCTTTACCATTTTGGTGGCTCTTCTCTGAACCTTTTCTAATAACGCTATATCCTTTTTAAGATATGGAGACCAGAATTGCACACAATATTCAAGGTGCAGTCTCACCATGGAACTATATAGAGGCATTATAATATCTTTTGTTTTATTTTCCATTCCTTTCCTTATGATACCTAGCATTCTATTTGCTCTCCTCAGCCAGTACTTGTGCTGTTTCCAGGTTTCGTCATTTGGGTCTTTTTTTCCATTTCCTGAAAGATGCTTTTTTGGCAACAGCCTCTCTGACCTCACCTTTAAACCATACTGGCAGTTTTTTGGACTTCCTTCCACTTTTCTTAAAGCGTGGAATACAGCTGGTCTGGGCTTCCAAGATAGTATTTTTGAACAACACCCAAGCTTGATGTAAGTTTTTAACCTTTGCAACTGCTCCTTTTAGTTTTTTCTTAACTATTTTCCTCATTTTATCATAGTCTCCCTTTCGAAAGTTAAAAGGTAGTACTGTGGATTTCCTTACTATCCCTCCTCCACGAATTAAATCAAAGGCGATCATGCTATGATCACTATTGCCAAGTGGCCCCAGCACCCTTATCTCTTTCACTAGATATGGTGTTCCATTAAGGACTAGGTCTAATATGGCTTCCCCTCTGGTCGGTTCATGAACCAGCTGCTCCAAGAAGCAGTCATTTATGTCATCTAGGAACTTTATCTCCCTAGCATGTCCTGCCGTGACACTGACCCAGTTGATACCGGGGTAATTGAAATCACCCATTATTATTACTGCGCTATAACTTTTGTTAGCTTCCTTGATTTCTTTGAGCATTTCATCATCCATTTGTTCATTCTGGCCAGGCAGTCGATAGTACACCCCCACTGCCATCGCCTTCCCCTTTTTACATGGAATTTCAATCCATAGAGATTCTACAGCAAATTTTGTTTCCTGCAAAACTTTAATCCTTTCTGACTCAATGCCCTCTCTAACAGAGCACAACCCATCCACCAATTTGATCAGCTCTATCATTACGATATAGTTTGTACCCAGGTATCACAGTGTCCCAATGGTTGTCCTCCTTCCACCATGTCTCTGATATTCCAATCATATCTAACCTCTCATTTAGTGCTATATATTCTAACTCTCCCATCTTATTTTTTTTTAGACTTCTAGCATTTGCATACAAGCATTTTAGAGATTATTTTATTCATATTAATTAGGCTATTGGTAGACATGGGTAATTTGGGATCTTTAAGCTCTATCTGATCCATACTCGAGGGCATTTGGGCTACTTTACTCTTTTCTGGAACCTCTCTGCTTTTGGTAGTATCCTTCAAGGATACATTCTTCTGAACCATCCGCTCTTGGGCGACTGTCGGCTTTCTCCTATTATCTAGTTTAAAAGCTGCTCTATCTCCTTTTTAAAGGTTAATGCCAGCAGCCTGGTTCCATCCCAGTTAAGGTGAAGCCCATCCCTTCGGAAGAGCCCCTCCTTTCCCCAGAATGTTCCCCAGTTACTAACAAATCCAAACCCCTCATCTCTGCACCATTGTCTCATCCACGCATTGAGACTCCGGAGCTCTGCCTGCCTTTTGGGCTCTGTACGTGGAACGGGAAGCATTTCGGAGAACGCTACCCTGGAAGTTCTGGATTTCAACTTCCTACCTAAAAGCCTAAACTTAACCTCCAGAACCTCCCTTCCACATTTTCCTATGTCATTGGTACCGACATGTACCAAGACAGCAGACTCCTCCCCAGTACTATCTAAGACCTTATCTAGGTGGTGCGTGAGGTCCGCTACCTTCGCACCAGGCAGGCATGTTACCAGGCGATCCTCACATCCACCAGCCACCCAGCTATCTACATGCCTACTGATCGAATCACCAACTATAATGGCTGTCCTAACCCTTCCCTCATGGGCACATGGCCCTGGAGAAACTTCCTCGGTGCGAGAGGGTTTTACATTACATGGAGGACAGGTACTAGTTACAGGATCACTTCCTGCCACACCAGGGTGATGCTCTCCTGTCACGTGACCTCTCTCCTCCATGGCAACAGGGATGTTGCCAGACTGGAGGTGGGACTTCAGGACTATATCCCTGTAGGTCTCGTCTATGTACCTCTCTGTTTTTCTTATGTTTTCCAAGTCTGCTACTCTAGCCTCTAGAGAATGGACTCGTTCCCTGAGAGCAAAGAGCTCCTTGCACCTAGTGCACACGTAAGACCTCTCACCAACTAGGAGAAAATCATACGTGACACTCAATGCAAAAGACTGGAAAGCCCCCATCTCACTGCTGGACTGCTGTCTGCATCTTAGTTTTAAGTTTTTGTTTAGATCTTTAAGTTCTTTACTTACTAAGGGTTGCTATGGATATTTATACCAATAAAACTGTACCTAATACGTTTAATATACCTTGTTCACTTGAAGCTTAATTAATCTCAGGTCCTTAGTGTATGACTGATTTGGGTAATGAGCTTCACCTGAGAGCACCCCCTGTCTTTTAAGATGTGTAAGTACCTATAAAGCTACGATTATCCCAGGTGTGGGTGGGTGTGGGGAGGGAGAGAGGGAAATAACACTTATTAAAAGAGGGCTGCTACACGTTACCCTGTCCTGTGCTGCTGAGGTAAGCTATATTCTTATTTGATTTAAATTATAGCTCTTTGCTGCTGCTAGGCTCCAACTTATTATGAAATTTATACTACAAGCTCTCTGCTGGGTTCTAAATTTAACCAGAAAGCTCTCCTGTGTTTTAAAGTAAAACTAAAAGTACTTTGCTGATGCTAGGCCCTGAGTGACTATTAAATGAAAACTACAAGCTCTCTGCTGGGTATGAAATGTAACCAGAAAGTTCTCTTCTGTGTTTTAAATTTAAACTTAAACTGCTGCTACTAGGCCCTGACTGATTTAACAAAAAATAGTGGATTCACAGATTAATTAGCTTTAATACAAAGAATTCATTTCAGAAAATTCCCAGAAGTATATACTCACAATTGCAGATCTCTCTCCAGAAGTAACAGTCCCCTTTTGTAGTCCTTCAAGACTACAAGTCCTTCAAGAGTCCAGGTGCTCAAGGGGGACGAGTGAGCCAAACTCTGCCAGATCCCGGATGATGCCCTTCAGGAACATGCCCATATATAGCTGGTATGAAAGGGCACTGACCCACCAGCATGGTGCTCTGGAAGCATCACCTGACAAAGGAGTCCAAAGATTCTCACCTCCCTACCTGTGGGCAATGAGGAATAAGTCTTACTGCTCTTGATCCTTCCCATAGTGGACTACCACCAGAGAGTGGTTTGGGAGCCGAGGCTTCTCAAATCCCAGAGCCTATTGGACCTGGTACATCGAGTCCAGCCGCCAGCTGATCAATGGCACCTTGACGGGGGGTTCTTCCATATCCTCATTTGCAGCCTCTGGTGTACTGGCATCACAGCCTCCTTGGGGGCCAAAGGGTACTAGAGGATCTCCAGTTCCTCTGATCTAGGCTCATTCTTTGACTCCAGGGAGAAGGGAATGGCCTTGGCCATATCTCTCATGAAGTCCCAGAAGGACATGACCTCCGGAAGCGACTTCAGTCATACATACAGAGGAGAAGGATCCAATGGGAGTTCAGGGGATCTCCTCTCAGAAACGTCCGATTCTGCTTCGGTCTCCCAGTCATCAGAGTCCAACTCCGAAAGGATGTAGTCTTGGGTCTTCTCCTGGCACTCTCTCTGGCTATGCAGTGAGGCCGAACGTCAATGGGGCCTGATGGTGCACTGAGTGCTTCTGCGGTCTCACCGGGACATCTGATCCTGATACACTTGAGAAAGATGGCTGTGGAAACCAGCATCAATTCTGATTGCTGGCCCAATGTGCCTGCATGTGCAGGCATGCATGGGTCTTGAGGATTGGCTGCACGGACTGCTGTGGTGATACCCTGGACATCATGGGACCAGCTTGTTTCGTGGCCAACACTTCCACCATACGGGTCTCAAGGGCTCAAAGGCGTTCCTCCAAAACTGCCATCTTTGAAGGCATCTGGGCTGAAATTACTACTTCGGCCACAGACTCCAGATTACAAGCAGCAAGCTGGTGGTCGGGACCCAAGCATTGAAGGCACCAACTGTGCTAAGTGACTGAGATGGTGCTGGCACATTTGGGGCACTTCTTAAAACTGTTGCCTGGTTTCTGGGACATGTCTGGTAACACGGCCATGGCAAGGTCGAACAGCTCAATGGTGCCAGCCACAGTGAAAAATGTATAAGGTAAAAATAGAAAAAAGAGAAAACAAGCATGTTGGCATCAGGGCTGGATCCAAAAAGACCCACAAGGGGGTAGAAAGCAAAAATTCTTTCCAGTGGTAGCAAGGAAACGTCCTAGGGGCTCAGCAGAAAAAGAAAACTGGAGAAGATGGTGCTGTGGCAGACAGGAAGGCAGACACATATGCACGATGGAGCCTCCCAAAAGTTTCCAATGGAAGCTGGGGAGCGTTCCCGCATGGGGTTCCGTCTGTGACATCACCCATATTTGAGGACTTACTTTCTGCTTGTCCACAGAGAAAGGCCATTACAGTAGTCAAGGTACATTAACATCAATGACTAAAACAGTATGAAAACCAGTAGACTCCAAAAAGGATTACGATGACTTACTAATTTCAGTTTGCAAAAAAGACTATTTGAGGTCTAAAACTCAATTTAGAATCTAGCGGAACGCCCAAATCACGAACCAGATCAGTCACTGGAATTACAAACATGTCAAGAGGTAAACCTTCTGGCATGGGCCCCACTGAAGGATAAGACAATAAAGAAGTCTCAGTTTTATTAACATTCAAAAACAGTCTAGCATTAACCATATATTCCTTAACTGCTGCCACAGTAGACTGAACCATTTGAATGGCCACAGAAAAATCCCCACTTAAGGAGCTAAAGCCATCAAAGCAGTTAACAAAACCAAATGACTGCCAGCAATACAGTGAAAACAGAATGACATAAAATAAAGCTAGGAAAGTAGGAAGGCAAAGTTGAAGGCTACATCACCCCGAGTCTTAGGATCTGAGCCTAATGCCTTCTGGAAAAGCCAAGCCTTGACAGCATTTTTGGATCTGTCTGCAATCTGACTAGGAAGGATCCAAAACATTTCATTCATTAATTTACAGTGTTTCTCTTTTATCTAGAATTTACTGTGTGATTACAATATAGCGTAGTTACTCACCTGTAACAGCAGGAATCAGTTTTCACATATGGGTGATGGCGGCGCCAACAGAGCCCTCGCAGAAGCATCCCCCAGTTTTCAAAGACAGACTTTGGGAGATACCACCAGACCTGCATGGTGCCTTTTCCTGCCCAGTCTCCTTTTTTCAGTGGAGCCTTCAGTCTCCTTTTTTCCGTGGAGCCCTTCAGATGTCTGTCTGGTTTCTCCCGGAAAAAGTTGATATTTCTAGACCTGAGTTTCATACTCTCTGGTTGTGCACCAGTACTCTTCTTTCCACCTGAGCTTGCTGTCTCTGGCATCGAGTCTCAGGTTCCTACCTTTTTTCTTTTTGGCGCCTTTGTGCCCTTTTTCCAACTGGCAGCAACACGGATCTTCGACCTCCCTGGGGTAATTTTTTTCCCCCCATGGCTACCAGTGGGTTCAAGAAGTGTGATCGGTGTGCCAAAATCATGCCCCTTACCAACACACACAACTGCTGACTTTGCTGCCTAAGGCTATAAAAAGATGTCCACCAAGGCCCTCAAGAGCCGCCAGAAGCACAATAAGTTTTTCCTGGAGTCCCCAGTACCTCCAAAGGCCAAGGCCTCCTCTGAAACCACGAAATCTTGGGGCACCCTTGCGGACCACGATCAACACCATGGCTCCTCAGAAAGAGGGTCTCAAGGGAACATAAGAGGAAAACTTTGAAGGCAGTGTCCCTGGATGGCTCCAACAGGTCAGTTAAATTTTGAGCCATGTCCTACAGACCTAGATTCTCGTCAGAGGAATCCGAGCAGGAGAGACCTTCCAAGGTCCCCCGGAAGGAATAGACTGCAGATTGGCCTCAAATGCCAGATCCTATCCTTGTTGAGGACTCCCCCACTTGGGGGAACCAGTGCCAGACCAGAGTTCCTCTGTGCCCACACCGATGGCTGTGGAGCCTTCAGGACTCTAAACCAGAATGGTGACCCTGAAGCGCAGTCTGCTTTCATGGACCAGCAGCGGGTGCTGTTGTCCAGTACCACTGATTCCTCCATATGGACCACCGGGCTACAGACATCAAGGACATCTCCAGAGGCCGAGCCAATCCTTGAGAGCATTCGGCCTCGAGTTGATTCTTGGCCAAGGTCTCGATACAGTTCCAGTTCCTGTACAACAGGATGGAGGTCCTCTCCAACTAGTGCACATGGCACCAGTCTCAGAGTCTCCGAGGGACACAGGCAAGGCTCAGACCTGGAGCCTGCGGGCCACCCCTTCCCTCGAGCTTTCGACTGATTACTCGGAGTGGGAGACCGAGGACAAGGAGTTGCCGGACACCTGTCACCACTGCAACATCCCCTCATACTCCCCTCCTTCGGAACTCCGGTGTCTGTACTCACCCGAGGACATGGCATTTCTTGACTTCTTGAGGGACATGTCGAAGGCCTTACAGTTCCCAATGGAGTCTGAGGACCCCCCTCGGACGGAGGAGCAAGAAATCCTCCAATACGAAGCCTCTCTGAGGGAATCTCTCACAGTACCCATTCCACCGATCCTATAACGGCTAATGCTCCGTATGTGGGAGACCCGGCATCGATTGCAGGCAAGTGGCTCGACTCGATGTACTGGGTCTGCTGGAGCCCGGAATTCCAGAATGCACAGTTGCCGCACATTTCCATGGTGGTGAAGTCAGCCATGTGTTGGCTGAAGAGCCAAAAGACGCACTCCTCGGTGCCTCTGGGTAGGGAGGCTTGCACCTTGGATGCCCTTGGAAGAAAGTGCTACCAGGGCTCAAAGCTCATCGGCCGGATCCAGGCCTACCAGCTGTACATGGGCATGTACCTGAGAGACCTGGCGAAGGAGCTCGCCAGATTCTTGGCTGGTCTCTCTGAGGAACCCCTGCAGCGGTTCAAGAACCTGGCCAAGGCCATCCGTGAGTGCTCCAAATTCATGACTCAAGCAGCCTATGACTGCTTTGAATCGGCGACTCGAGTAGCCGTGACAGGCATCAGTGCTGGACGTCAGGCTTGGCTACAGTCTTCTGACCGCGAGCAATGGGTTCAGAACAAATTGGTCGATGGCCCATGCCAAGGAGAGAACCTCTTTGGCAAACCCATGACCGAAAAGGCTGCCGAGTTTGAGACAGAGCTCTCTAAAAAGACTGCTGCTCCTCTGACGGAAGGGCTCGGGTAAAAAGCACTTTTACCAGAGGAAAGTGGTTGCTTACAAAAACTACCTACATTATCAGGCCTCCCCAGCTCCACAGCAGGGTCAGCAGGCCAAGGGATATGGGCAGAGCCCTTGTAAGCAAAAGGCACCCAAGCCTCAGGCGTCGGCTCCAACCCAGACAGGAGGGAGTTTTTGACTTCCTGGGTAAAAGCCTCTCCACCCCAAGGTGGTCAGCAGCCCACAGGGGGACGTCTGATCCACTATGCCCAAAGGTGTCCAACCATCACCACCGACTCCTGGGCACTCCAGGTAGTCAAGGAGGGCTACCCCTCCATCTGGCTCAGACACCCCCCCTTTCTTCCTGGGAGAGCCCCCCAAATCTCCCCTTCTCTGAGACCTCTTATTGAAGGAACTTGCAGGTCTTTTCAAGGACAGGGTGGTAGAACCAATACCCCCCCCCCCCCCATCATCTCAGGGGCAAGGGGTTCTACTTCAGATATTCCCTTGTACCAAAAAGAACAGGGGGCCTAAAGCCCATCCTGGACCTGCGCAACCTGAACAGGTTATTGGCGAGGGAGAAGTTCAAGATGTTCTCTCTTGGAACATTGCTGCCTTACCTTCAGTAGGGGAGACTGGCTATGCTCTTCGAATCTGAAGGATGCCTATAACCACATCCTGATCCACCCCAACCACAGGCAGTACCTTCGCTTCATGGTGGAGGGTGGCCACTACCAGTACAGGGTACTACCCTTCGGCCTGGCCTCTGCCCCAGAGTCTTCACCAAATGCCTGGTAGTAGTGGCTGCCTTCCTCCGCCTCCAGGGGGTATTTGTCTTCCCTGACTTAGACAACTGGCTCATAAAAGAAGGCATAGCCACAGAGGTGCAGCAGGCTGCCACATGCACCATCCAAGTCCTGCAACATCTGGGGTTTATGGTCACAAAAGCTGTGCAACAAACTATACCCCACCTCACCAACATACTATCGAGACTAGATCACAGTACAGAACCAAAGCCCTGATATACATAGTATTGTAGATAGCGCACGTTATAATTAGCTCATCATGAATCAACAACCAGCTACACTCACACGCACACACTGCTCACTGCATTCACACACTAAACACATGACTTTGATTGTTTGCTGTGTAGACCGCCTTGATTGAAGGAAAAGGCGGTATAGAAATCTGTTGAAATAAATAAAACTACCTCAAATCTCACCTCCTCCCAACACAATGTCTGGAGTTCATAGGAGCAAGGCTAGACATCCTTCAGGCAAAGGCCTTCCTCCCAATGGACTGGGCCAACCATCTTAGTGCACTGGCCATAGACGTACACCACCATCCCTCGGTGTCAGCTCAGCTTCTGCTGAGCTTACTTGGGCAAATGGCCTCTATGGTCCATGTCACCCTAGACGCCGAGTAAGATGGCAAGAGTAGGTGCACCTGCCGCTCCGTGCAGGCCACCCTCCTTCCACATGTCTTTGTTTAGGGGTGAACTCACCGCTCTGTGTAGAACACCCCTATTTATTGAGAAATTAGATAGTTAAGTTTATTTTGATTTTATCCTGTTGCTGTAAAGGGATCTACTGTGTCTGTCCCATGCCATTTTGAATTCTGTCACTGTATTTGCCCCCACCACTTCCATCGGGAGGGCATTCCAAGCATCCACCACCCTTTCAGTGAAAGCACAGTTACTTACCTGTAACAGGTGATATCTGGGAACAGCAGGAATAAGTCTTCACATATGGGTATCGTCGGTACCGATGGAGCCTGCGCGGGAACGCTCCCCAGCGTCCAATAAGAAAGCTTTTGGGAGCATCCCACAGCGCCTGCGTGCTGCCTTCCCGCCTTTCCCAACCGCCTCTCTCCAGTTCGAGTTTTAAAGCTGAGACAAAGAGAGAGAGAGAGGGAAGGAAAGATAGAGAGATACAACTCCTAGGGGAGGTGGGTGGGTTGAGAAGACTTATTCCTGCTGTTCCCAGAGATCACCTGTTACAGGTAAGTAACTGTGCTATCTCCAGGAACAAGCAGGAATGAGTCTTCACATATGGGGGACTCCCTAGCTGCAGATGCCTGGGAGAGACCCCAGAGTTGTGTGTCCTTGAAAAGGGCTCCACCTCCCCCCATGGATCTCTGGCATCCAACCAGGGTAGGTGGGTAGGAGTTGATTAGGAATGGAACAGGTGTTTGAGAACAGCCTGACCAAACGAGGCATCCCGGCGGGAGTCCTTGTCCAAACAGTAATGGGCTGTGAAGGTATGAACCGAGGCCCAGGTGGCCGCTCGACAGATTTGGTCGATGGACACAGAGTTTAGGTGAGCCATTGAGGCTGCCATGGCCCTCACATTGTGAGCTGTGACATGGCCTTCCAGAGAAAGGTTCCTACTGTGGTAGGTGAAAGAAATCAACTGGATTGCTCAGTGTGACAGTGTTCTCTTAGAAACTGGAAGTCCTAAATGGGAAGGATCAAAAGCAACAAAGAGTTGAGATGACTTTCTATGTTGCTGTGTTCTTTGTAAGTAAAAGGCGAGAGCTCTTTTACAATCCAAAGTATGAATATTCCTCTCTGCACTTGATGCACGAGGTCCTGGAAAAAAGACAGGTAGGTATACCTCCTGGTTCAGATGAAAAGGCGAGACCACTTTCGGCATAAAGTGTGGATTGGTCCCGAGGACTACCTTATCATGATGGAACCTTGTATAAGGAGGATTAGCCACCAAGGCTTGCAACTAACTGATGCGACGTGCTGAGGTGACTGCAATGAGAAAGATAACCTTCCAAGAAAGAAATTTCAAGGAGGTGGTGGCTAAAGGTTCAAAGGGTGGCTTCATAAGCTGGCCAAGAACCAGATTTAAGTCCCATGCCACAGGAGGTGGTCTAATGGGAGGTTTAGTTAAAAGAAGGCCTCTCATGAATCTTGCTATAAGAGGATGAGAGGAAACAGGCTGTCCATTGAGAGGCTTGAGAGACGCTGCAATAGCACTCAAATGGACTCTTACCGAATTTGTTTTGAGGCCTGCATGGGAAAGATGCAGAAGATACTCTAGTAAAGAATTCAAAGGTATTGCAAGAGGGTTAAGACCCTTCTCTGAACACCAAATGGTAAATCTTTTCCATTTGAAAGCATAGGAACGTCTAGTGGAAGGCTTTCTAAAAGCATGAATAATATCTCTGACCTGCTGAGAGAGATGGAAAACTTGAAGGTCTAGGCCTTCAGCAACCAGGCCCTGAGATGGAGAGACTGGGGGTTTGGGTGCCACAACGTTCCGTCTTCCTGGGAGAGAAGATATGGAGCAGAGCCCAACTCCAGGGATGGAGCTTGAGAGAGATGCAGAAGTAGAGGGTACCACACTTGGCGTGGCCAATGTGGTGCTATGAGGATCATAGAACCTCGGTCTCTCTGAAGCTTGAACAGTGTTTTGGGAATTAGGGGAATGGGTGGAAAGGCATAAAGGAAGTCTTAACCCCAGTGAAGGAAGAAGGCAACCTTGGCCTGAACTCCCTGACACGGAATCCTGGAACAGAACCGGGGAAATTTTGCATTCTACAGACTTGCAAATAGGTCTATGTCCGGTGTTCCCCAAATTCGAAAAATCCTGGCTACCTGGTCCCTGTGGAGGGACCATTTGTGTGGAAGCAGAACTCGACTCAGTCTGTCTGCCCAAGAGTTTTGAATGCCTGGTAGATATACTGCCATAAGATGAATCTGATGCTCTCTGGCGAAGGCCCACAGTCGCAAAGCTTCATTGCAAAGTGACAGAGAGCCAGTCCCTCCCTGCTTGTTTACATAGAACATGGCTACTTGATTGTCCGTGTGGATGAGGACTGTCCCGTAGTTGAGCAGGGAGTGGAACACTCTGAGAGCTAAGAAAATTGCTCCGAGTTCCAAGAGATTTATGTGTAGTGAAGTCTCCTGTGGAGACCAGATGCCCTGGGAGGAGAGATCTTGCAGATGAGCTCCCCAACCCATTGGAGAGGCATCTGTTGTAAGGGTTGCTTGGGGAAGTAACTGTTGAAAAGGGGACCCCAGCAACAGGTTTTGAGAGGACTTCCACCACTGGAGAGACCAAAAAAGGCGACTGGAGTTTGCTATTTTGTCTGACAGGCAACCTGATGCCCGAGTCCATTGGGTGGACAAAGTCCATTGAGCTGCCCTCATGTGAAGGTGAGCATATGGAACCACATGCACAGTGGATGCCATGTGGCCTAAGAGTTGTAACATTTCTCGAGCAGTTAAAAGGGACTTTAACTGTATTTGGGAGGCTAAATGCACCAAGCGTAGGCAACGGGCCTGAGGAAGATAGGTCCTTGCAGTTGTGGTATCCAACAAAGCCCCTATAAACTCGAGGGACTGAGTAGGGGTGAGACTGGATTTTGGGATGTTTATTACTAGTCCCAAATACTGAAGGACACGCATTGTGCAGGTTAGATAAGTCTTGGCCTCTGCTTGAGATGGAGCTCGAATGAGCCAGTCGTCCAGATATGGGAAGACGAATATTCCTAGAGCGCGTAGAAATGCAGCTACTACTGCCATGCATTTCGTGAACACCCTTGGTGCAGAGGCCAGACCAAAAGGAAGCACCCTGTACTGGTAGTGCTTTCCTTGAAAAAGGAACTGAAGGAACCTTCTGTGAGTTGGATGGATGAGGACATGGGTGTACGCATCCTTGAGATCTAGAGAACAAAGCCAGTCCTGACTCTGAAGGTATGGAAGCAGAGCACCGAGAGAAATCATCTTGAATTTCTCCTTGAATAGAAATTTGTTCAATTCTCTGAGATCTAAGATGGGTCTGTAGCACCCTGTTTTCTTTGGAATAAGAAAATAAGGGGAGTAGAACCCTGTGCCTTGTTGAAGAAGAGGTACTTCTATTGCCCCTTGGGCAAGAAGGATGGCACTCTCCTGACCTAGAAGGTTGAGGAGAGATGTTGGAGAATTGAACTGTTTCACCATGGTGTGAGGGGGAAGGCTTAAGAAATGAAGCTTGTACCCTTCCCTTATGATGGAGAGTATCCATTGCTCTGCTGTGATTTGCTCCTATCTGGGAGCAAAGTAAGTCAACCTTCCTGGGATGGTAAGGGGCTCTGGTCCTTCCAGAGCTAGAAAGGCTAAGTTCTCTAGTTGCAAGTCAAAGGCCCTGAGGAGGCTGAGGCTGCTGGGCCATGGAAGGTCTAGCTGCCTTTGACTTGGCCTGTTTAGGTGGTTGCTGACGCTTTGCAGCAAAACGACCTGCAGCAGATGCCTGCTGACCATAAGCAGGATAGTATCTTCCCTTTTTGGAAAAAGATGTCTTTTTAAACAATCTTTTCTTAACAGGAGCAGAGGTAGACTTTGAAAGGCGATCCAAAGCAGAGTTTTCAGCATCCATCTGAGTGGCCTTTGCTTGCCAATCCTTACCAAAAAGGTTTTCACCTGTACAAGGGAGATTTCCCAATTGATCTTGGACCCAGAGCTCCAAATCAGAAGCTTGTAGCCAAGCAATTCTGCGTGCCCCTATGGCAATAGCCAAAGCTCTGCTTACACACTCAAAAGAGTCAAAGACTGCACGGTTGGAAAATGTGGAGACATCTTGGGCATGTTTGAGCCAAGTGAGAAACTCCTGTCTTTTATCCTCTGAAATGAAAGGGGTTAAAGTCTGCAGATGATCTGTGACTTCTTTTAAAAACATTCCTATATAGAGACTATAGGAATTGATCCTAGCAGCTAGCATAGCAGCTTGGAAAACCCTTCGGCCAAAAGCATCCAGGGTCCTGCATTCACGCCCTGGAGGATTAGATGAGTGTCTTTTTGCACTCTTTATCTTCTTCATGGCAGATTCTACCACAATAGAGTGGTGAGGAAGCTGAGTCTTGTGGAAGCCAGGACAAGGAGGGACACGATACATGGTGTCTAACCTGCGAGAATGAGGAGAGGTGGTGAGAGGTGTCTCCCACATCCTCAACATGAGATCATACAGAACCTCATGAACAGGTAAAGTAGCTGCCTCCTTAGCAGCTTTAGGATATTGTAAAATATCCAACTCCTTGGCTCTGGGCTCTGACACAGGGGCCACTGTGATAGAGAGGCCCCTAGACACTTCCCTAACAAAGTCTTGAAAAGACAAGTCTTCTGGAGGAGACATTCTTCGTTTAGGTGAAGAAGACTCCTGAGGAAGAAGTATCGATGCTTCTACAGAACCCTCAGACTCAGAGTCCTCAGAGGAATTGAAGTATCGCCTGTCTGGATGCTCCTGTAAAGCCCGATAACCGTATCGAGTGGGATCGACATCGGGAGTAATCGGTACCGGTTCGGTACCGATGGGCATCATAGGACAGGGTACCATTGCAGTTGACACCGAAGCCGATGTCGATGCAATCGGTAGCGGGAGCGATGCCGGTACCAGCAACGGGGACTGTTGCGGTACTGGAGGCATCGCAGCCTGTATGAAAGCCGTTAAGGTGCGCTGCATGGTCAGAATCTTCTGATCCATCGACGCCACCAGAGTCTGGATGTCGGTACCAGTAGGAGCCACCGGTACCCCAGAACACGGCAACAGGTGATCTGTCGAGGCCGAGCCATCGATGTCAACCTGTGACCCCATAGATAATGCTTTGGAAGCCGGAGCTTCCCGCCGGGGTAATTTTGCCGGTGCGGAATCCTCGAGGTCAAGTCCGGAGGCATCGCGATGCTTGGAGGGAGATCTGCCCTTCGAGGACCGGCCAGATTTATGCTTGGTTACCTGAGATCCATGGGAGGAAGAGGAGGCCCTGGAAGACGTCGATGCTACCGAAGCTGCATCAGAGGGAAACAGGGTACTGAGCTTGGCTGCTCGGTTCTGCCGACCTCTCAGACATCATGGTACAGGACATACAATCCGTGATGGAATGGTCAGGTCCCAAACACTTTAGACACCAGTCATGGGTGTCTGTGACAGAAATAGTACCGCCACATTTTGTGCATTTTTTAAACCCAGAAGAGGGCTTCTCCATGAGGAAAAAACTTTTAGGCCTAGGGCCCAAAAACTGAAAATGCACAGTAGAGATAAAGCGTTTTTTTGGGGGGTTTTTTGAAAGAAAGAAAAGACCGGCAGTACCGGTCCGACGTCGAAGAAGGCAGACGCGACACAAAAGAATAAAGGAAAAATAAAGAACTTCTTCTGCGGTGACAGGAACATGACCTGCTGGCTCCGCGGAAAAGAAGAGCTGGAGAGAGGCGGTTGGGAAAGGCGGGAAGGCAGCACGCAGGCGCTGTGGGATGCTCCCAAAAGCTTTCTTATTAGACGCTGGGGAGCGTTCCCGCGCAGGCTCCGTCGGTACCGACGATACCCATATGTGAAGACTCATTCCTGCTTGTTCCTGGAGATAAAGTATTTCCTGACATTGCCTTTCAATTTACCTCCTTGCAGATTCATGTTATGCCCTCTAGTTTTACAGCTTCCCCGTCTTTGGAAGAGGTTTGTTTGTTCATTATTTCTCTAAGTATTTAAAGTTCTGAATCATATCTCTCCCCTATCCCTCCTCTCCTCCAGAGTGTACATATTTAGGTCTTCAAGTCTCTTCTCATAAGTCTTCTGACGCAGGCTGTGATAAGGAAGCTTATCATAGCTCAGGAAGGAGCTATAGAAAAGGTGAAGTGACTCTGAACAAGCAACCTGTCAGTTCTGGTAGAAATAAGAAAACAGAATTTTGCCATAAAAGACTACCAGTCCCAGAATGCACCAGGTTTCCAACAGCCATTAGAGGAGCTGAAGTGGGGAAACGTGTGTTCAATCAAGAGGGCTATGAGGTAATCCCCAAGCACTCATCTCAAAAGGCAGGGCCTGATTCAGCACAGCTGCGCTGTGCTAGGGTGGAGCACTCATCAAAGCAGAATAAAGGTAGAGTTTATTCTACAGAGAATTATCCTCATTCTCAGGATCAGCTTGGAGATCCTCATCTTGGACATCTTCATCATCGGGAGGATCATCAGGAACAGAAGCCAGACCGGACGGACAGAGAGGGCAAGAAACCCTTTGGAAGAAAGAAGAGAAAAGCATTTGGGAGGTCTAAAGGAGTCCAGAGCAGTACGTGTACTGGAAGGTATTTCAAGGGCCAGCATACACCATTGGACTGGGGAAAGCCAGAGGAATGGTGCTGCAGAGCTAGGAATCTCCAGAGGGTACCTGTGAGGGAGACGGCTGCACTTGGAAGGGACCCTAGGACCCGTGCCAGAAGGTATGTGAAGAGACATCCAGTGTCCAGGGATCTGGATTGGAAGGCTGGACATAAGAACTGGACTACATACTGGCCAGGCTATTTAGAGAGGAACTCTAACAGCAATGGAAGCTCAGGTATGAACACTGATCTATGCCCTAGCTATAACCTTGAAAGACAGCAGGGAAACAAGTATTCTCCTGAGTGTGCTACATTGAGAAATTCCTCTGTGCCAGTCCATGATATTGAACCCATGATTGTTGAAGAAGGGGTAGCGGTCTTAGATACAGGCTGTGAATATATGGATTGCTCTCTGTCTAAACTCCTTTGGTAATTTACTGTTACAAAGTACAGCAACCATCACAAAGAAATACAAACTTGTTCTTTAATCTACTCAGAAAAGCTCCTGAGTAGGATTTTGGGCCACGCAGTAGAAAGCAAGCCAGCTAAGGGGTTTCAGCTGGATAACTGCTAGCAATTGAGCCTTACCTAATTGCTTGTGAGCTCTGAGGGAATCACTTCTGAGTCTATGTGTGAAGATATAAGAAGTTAACCTGAAAAGAACAGTTTTTCCCTTCTTTGTGGGTTTTGCTTGTTGTTTGAAACACTGCTAAGAAAATATTAGCTAAAGCCTACAGAAAAGACCAGTTTGTTACCAACCAGGTCTTTATTCTTTTGCTTTGATTGCATGACAAGTTCAGCTGTTGTTTTCCTGATTTTGTTTTTCTAAATTAAACACTGAAAGCAAGTATCCTGTTTTATGTGCTACCAAGCATATCTGTGTTGGGAGAAATAACCCCATAAATAAATATCTTATTGGCTTTACACTCAAGCACAACTAATTATTGTGAGCAGCTGTGTCTGGTGTGAATGAACTGCATTTCCCACAATCCCTTGCAAATCATATTGATATATGCACTTGCCAAGACTGTGAACATTCTCACCCAGGCAGCCGTCTGACAAGGCTCCAAGTCATTTTGGTCGCCTTCCTCTGAACAGTTTCGAGTCTTTTTACAGCCTTTGCAAGATATGGTCTCCAAAATTGAACACAGTATTCCAAGTGAGGCCTCACCAGGGATTTATACAGTGGGATTAGTACCTTTATGCTGGTAATTCCTCTTTGTATGCAACCCAACATCCTCCTGGCTTTTGCCACTGCCTTGTCGAACTGTTTTGCCATCTTGAGATCCAGAGAAGTAACAAGGTCCTTCTGGTCCGTGCACACCAACCTCTCGCCCCTATCGCGTACATTTCCCTTGAATTTTTGCTTCCCAAGTGCATGACACTGTACTTCTTCAGATTAAATCTTAACTGCCAAGCATTAGACCATTCTTCCAGCTTTTGTAGATCTTTCCTCATGTTATCCACTCCTTCAGGGGAGTCCACTCTGTTGCAAATTTTCGTGTCATCTGCAAAAAGGGAAAATTAGACTTACCTGCTAATTGTTGTTCCTTAAGGAACTCTAGTCCAGTCCCGGAACCACAGAGTTGTGAACCTCCACCAGCAGCTTTGGAGACTGAAAGATGTCATCGCTTTGATGTCACTGGTATATCTAGGCAAACACCGCCCCTTTCCACCAGTACCTATTGACAAAGCAGACTCAGCAGAGCAACCAATAAGTAGCTACCGAATTAAGCATAACGGAACAGAAGTAGTTAAAACTGCCCAGGAACAATACGTCCCCATAACTCAGCCAAAAACGTCTAGCTCCTAAAGACGGAATAACCACGCTCCAGAGCCTACAGGGCACTGCTGCGCAAAAAAGGGTCACCTGGTGACTTTCCCGTGTACCTCCAGAACAGGACAAATTCTCTTCGAAAACCTGTCTCTCAATCCATCTCCCTGTCGTCCAGATTTCTGTAGTCCTTTTCCTTTCCTTTTTTTTTTTTTTACAAAGACATCTCTTAACCAAAAATTCCTTCAGCCGATGTTGAGAAGCTATTTCCGCGCCAACACAATGCAGCAGAAAGAACTCCCTATGACAGGCATAGAAATCCACAGCCTTCCCGCTAGAGGAACGCCCCATTCCGTCTGCCTGCCCCAAGCTGGACATTCCATTTTTTTTTTTAAGGTCAACTAGCCCCTGGTGTTAGAAAATACAGCTTTCCCATTCCGCAGTGGCAACTGAGTCAGCAAAGAAGAAGCCGAGAACCTGCAGCGAAGTTCCCATTATACCACCTGGTAAAGACTACACTTCTAGACCAATGAAGCAAAATAGCATGCAAGAGTGCATTGTGTCCTGCCAGTAGCTGATCGAACTTATCATGTATGTCAGTACGGTTTCTTTCGGGATTTAAGGAATGCTCCGGGAGAATTCTTTGGGCAGACACCGATTCACCCTTTTAAAATTCAGAATCGGGCGAAACGAGCCTTCCTTCTTTGGAACCACAAAGTAGAGAGAGTATCAACCGTATTGGGCTGCCGGCACCGGCACCACCGCTTTAAGTTGAAGCAGCCGCTGGAGCGTTCCTGCGACCGCCTGAAACTTTTGCGGAGCTCTGCAGGAGGACTGGACAAAGGAATCTAATACGGGCCGATGGAGCTCCAAGGCTGATGCCAAGCAGCGTGCAAGCCATCCCGCAAACACAGCATATGATGTATGCCTTCCAGAATCTGAGCTGCTGCTAGTGCTGCGAGAGAACTAGCCTGGCTGCGCGCTTCTGGCCCCCATTAAGACAGGCGCTGAACACTAGCAGATACTCTCCGTACTGGAGAACCTCTGATAAATGGAATGGGAGCCAAAATACCTCAAAGGCCAGAGTCCTGTTCAGCGACCTCTCTCCGCTGGGCCGCCTTTTACAGAAGGAAATGAAACCACATATAGCCAAAATTAAGACATTACAAATCTACCGCCAAACCTTATAAATCAGACAAAGCCAAACTAAACGGGAATATTGTCCCTCAAGAAACCACAGAACTATAAAACCCCTCTCATAACATAATGCGTATGGCAGAGCATTCCACACCTGGGGCCTGGCCAAGGCGCTCATCCAAGCACCTTTTAGAACTGTCCAAGAGAGCTACCAGCATAATTCCTTTTGACTTGAATATGTGTACAGCGGATCATAGCGCTATATCACAGCAGCTAAGCCCAAATATTACCCTGCCATATCAACCGACTAACGCCTTATAGGACCTGCTATGGACAGCGGAAGGAAATTCTTGTAAACCAACATAGCTAGGCCCCTCTTTTTTTTTTTTTTTTTTTTTTTAACAACCTTTGAAGGCCTACTGAAAAAGTTTAATCCATACTCTGCAGCTGGGTTAATTTATTTTTTTTTTTGCACATTTCAGGAAATTGCACCCATCCTATGCACTCTGTTCTAATAGTGATTTTCCGTCTGCTATGTTCACTTACTAACTACCATTTGATAGGAATATGTAGGCAGAAGTTGGGATCCCGAGAGTTTTGGGCACGGCCGGGAAAGGATGTATAGGACTCCAAAAATCAAGCTCCGGCCACCTCCAATGAAATCAAAGCAGATCAGCTAAAATTACCCGAACTGCTGTTCTAGCTTTGCAAAAGCTACCAGGCCCTGCTGCACCCCGCTTTCCTTCCCCCCTTATCCTGAGGGATTCACCGTTGCAGGAGACGTTGCTCCCCCCCTACCAGCCTGCTACATCTGCCAGGGAGCTGAAGAGCGAAATAGAGAGCAGAACTCCTGGAAGTAAACAAATAGCGTCCAGCTCGTGGGGTTCAGGGCACCAAAAGCCCCCGAATAAATCAACCGTGTTCGCTCAAAATGAACAAGGCTCTCTCTCACTAGAGAGTTTCTTTGTCCTTTTGAAATCCAGCTCTAGAAATAGGAAACACCCAGGCACCTTGCAAATGGAGGTCTTAGAGGTTGCTGCCTGTGTGAATTTAAGGAGTAACACAATTTCGTATTTTACCACCCCCCCCCCCCCCAGGGATGGGGGCCCTGAATACTATATGTGAATCATGAGCACCTGTGGCTGTTAGGGCAACAGAGACCAACAAACGATACAGAAGGTAAGAGCTGCAATCTTGGTTATATAAACAGGAGTTGCAGCATTACAGAGAATAAGGAATTTGAAACTGCTGCATACAGTGTCAGAGAAAGGCCCCATTGAGTGCATCCGCTGCCCTCTGGTGGCCCTAGATCTTAGCCCAGGCACTCCTTGATTGACAAGTAACTGCTATATTCTTCTTTATATCCTAAGGATTCCTAAACCTGTCCCTGTGAAACACAGGCCTTTGGGCAACTGTCAGTATAGAATACACAAAGGCCCACTTCCAGTCTGTCCCTCCTTACAAATACCTGCTCTGGAACCTAAAACTGGCAATTTGCCTAACATCCTGGGACTTAACAGATGCTCCTCAGAGACATGATTAGAAGGGAAAGAACATGTGGAATCAATGCCACAACTGCTGTCCTATAAACTAAGAACAAACTCAAAAATAAAGAGGTCTGACAACAGTCCCCTGAAAGCTGAGGAATCCCCACGAGCCTCAAAAAAACTACCAACAAAAGAAACACTAGGCCCAAAAAACTAGCTATTCCGCCTGTTGTCTTCCTCACACAGGCATCTCACTGCAACTTTTGCCATGCGGTCCAAACACCCAGAGAGAAAATGGCCCCAAAAAATGGAGGCCTCAGCAGACCGACACAGCCCGAAGGCCTTACCTGCAGGGCAGAAAGCCACACTGCCTGCTCCTACCACCTTGAAGTGCTCCGATCCTCAAACCGCGCTGATGCGCCTGGCAGCTGCGGCGAGGACCGCTCAGCCAGTTCCACAGTGTAAAATGAAATCCCGCAGCAACGGAGAGACTCCGTCTCACACAGCTGCAGTGCGGATGTACGGGTCCCGGAGCTCTCTCCCGTAGTCAAGGGAGAGAGATCCACACCGGCAAATGCCTGCAGCAAGCAAAAATAATTGAGGAGGGAAGGCGAGAGCTGCTATACAAGGTCCATCAAGCCCAGAATATTGGGCTTGATGGACCCTGGTCTGACCCAGCATGGCATATCCTATGTTCTTATGTACAAACTTAAAGAGGCCGGCTCAAATTTAAAATCATTGTAAATAAGGATATTTGCTCCTAACTAAAAGGAACTAATCCCCGGTTGCCAATTAATCAAAGGCAACTGAATCAAAAATAAAGTTAAAGTAAATTAAAGGCAAAAATCAAAATCAGACTAGAATTTGCACACTAAATGCTCCTTATCTGCTCCCCCTAAGTGAGCCCAGGAGCAAGGCTGTCTACCAAACCAAATAAATCCTGCCGTTGAAAACGCGGCCCTCAAAATGGCCGCTGCCAGCATTCCCGCTCAAAAAAGCACACTCTCTCACCCCCCGCGGCAAGGCCCCGAGCACCCTGCAACTCCGGGAGCTGCCGCGAAGCCTCCCCTCCCAGTTTAAACCAGCTCCCCAAAGCAGATCTGCGTGGGTACTTACCACCGCCGCCGATCCCGGGGGGGGAGGGGGAGGGGAGTGAGGGAAAGGAGCCAACAGGACACCGGAGCACAGCCTTTTTAACGACTTCAGCTCCGGCGGCTCTCTGCTCTGATTGATCTGGGCACAACCTTCACAGGCTTCTCAGCCCCTGCATTCTGCAAATGCCCGCCTTCCACCTGCTCCTCACCCCTTCAACGCGGGTTCGGGAGCAGGGAGGCCACGGATCAGCACTGTCTCCCCTGTGCTCGTTTAGACGCTGGGGCAATGCAGAGAGGGAGGGGGAAGAACTCCCTGATCCTTTAGAAACAAAAAATAAAGGTCCACAGACACAGGAACCCTTACAGCAGCAGCAGATCTGACATAAAAGAAAACGAAGTAACCAAATCAAACAGGGAAAATAAACCAAAAGGAGTAAATTTCAAAAACCCAAGCTCTGCTTATTTGTTCTCACTGAGCCCAGCCCTGGGCTCAGAACCTCCAAGCTGCTTGGAGACTGAAAGTACTGGTGGAAAGGGGCGGTGTTTGCCTAGATATACCAGTGACATCAAAGCGATGACATCTTTCAGTCTCCAAAGCTGCTGGTGGAGGTTCACAACTCTATGGTTCCGGGACTGGACTAGAGGGACGCAAAGGAAGACAGACTTTTCCATTCAGTCCTTCAGCAATATCACTCACAAATACATTGAATAGTGCCAGGCACAGGACGGAACCCTGGGGCACCCCGCTAGTCACCCTCCTTTCATCCGAGTGAGCTCCATTTACCATCACCTTCTGTCGTCTGTCAGTTAACCAATTTCTGATCCAGTTCATCACCTTGGGACCCATCCCCTAACTACTGAGTTTATTGATAAACCTCCTAAGAGGAACAGTATCAAAGACTTTGCTGAAATCCAGGTAGATGACATCCATCCCATGCCCCTGATCTAGTTCTCTGGTCACCCAGTCAAAGTACTCAAATCAGATTTGTTTGGGAAGATTCCTTTGGTAAAACCATGTTGCCTCGGATCATGCAACCTGTTGGTTTTGAGAAAGTCCACTATTCGCTCTTTCAGGAGCGCCTCCATTACTTTTCCCGCCACTGAGGTAAGGCTCACGGGCCTGTAGTTTGTCATTTCTTCCCTGTCACCACTTTTGTGAAGAGGTACCACATCAGCCCTTCTCCAGTCCTGAGGAACTTCTCTTGTTTCCAAGGATCTGTTGAAAACTTCCTTTAACGGCCCTGCAAGAACCTCTGAGTTCTTTCAGTATCCTGGGATGTATCCCATCCAGTCCCATGGCCTTCTCCACTTTCAGTTTTGCAAGTTGTTCTAACACTTCATCTTCTGTGAATGGTGTGGTATCTACTTCATTCCCATTTTTATATTTGGGAGTCACAGGTGGTCCTTCTCCAGGATTTTCTTTAGTAAAAACAGATACAACTAAATGTTTAAAGGGAATCTACTGGGTAGATCCTCTTTAAAAATTAGCTAATATAAAGTATCTGTGCTGAAATACTTTGCATTTGCTATTTGTATGGGCAATGAGGGAGAGCAAAAAAGTGTACTATTAAAAATGGCATGAAGGTATGCATGCTGTTCTCCTTTCTCAAACACACCCCTTGCAACATCTCTTAAACCCAACCTAAAATGTACATATATTGTGACGTCCACATGACCTTGGTCAGGCAGATGACTGCTATTTTCAAATAGGCCAGTTTGACCCAGGTAAATAGCTTTGAAAATTGCTTTCTTAATGCACAGCTGGCCCAAAAGGACTCCACTGCCAGGCCTACAGTAGGGTTTAGCACAGAGCTTTCCTAACTTATCCTGAGGACCACATGGTCAATAGGCTTTTCAGAACACAATGAATATGCATGAGAAAAAATGCATGCAGATTTATCTCATACATATTTTTTGTGGATATCCTGACAACACTGGTTGTATATTCTCCAGAACAGGTTTAGGAAGCCCTGGATTTAATGGCTCCCAGAAAGGCATGATGCTGGGCCAGGCAGGTGTTCTTAGAAAGAATTTCTCAAAAGAAGATAGTCTCACACAAAAGCATAAAGGGTTTTAAAAATCAAAAGTTCTTGGTTCTCTCCTTTCTAAAGCTTTTTCAAGAATAGAAGTTTCCAGATCTGCTACTTCTGACTAAACTGGTATTCCCACAACAAGAGGACCTTACTTTCTATGGCCAAGATGGCAACTACAGCTTCTTCTAATACATTACAGATTAGGAGATCAATCATGGCTCCTATTGGGTTCAGCAGCACAGCATCCTGAATGCAGTTCCACTAGTAGCCCTATCTGGTCCAAATCTCTAGAACTTGCTACCAAAGAGGCAAAAAACAGAAGCAAACACTCCTGCAAATTTAAGATTTTACTACCTGCTCTTTTGTGCAAAGGCGATAAGCTGTAGCATATTTCTACCTGCTGGAAACAAATATTGTACACTAAGGAGTCATGAGAGAGGATGCCAAGTCACAGTGCTACTGGTGGAAATCAGAGACGTGGCATTCAATCATTGTACTAACGGATTTAACAGACTACCTGAGGGGTCCAGAGTGGTAGACAGGATGCTACAGAAAGAAAATAGGAGAAGAGTGAAAGACTCAAAAGAAAGAGGAAGGGTCACAGAGGAGTAGTAGTATGGGGAGATGGGCGTGGAGGAAAAGGGATACAAAAGGAATATAGACAGGAAGGGAATACAGAATGGGGCAGGCTCATCACAGAAAACATATATGCTTCTTCCACATAATGGAGAAATTTTACTTACTGTTACTTTTCTTTTTGGGAGTCCTGCGAGACCAGTCCAGTGAGTTATCTCCCCCCTGCCAGCAGATGGGAGACAGAGAAAAGAAAGTAAAACTATGCCATGACATCACCACTGGCATAAAACCTAGCACAGCTACAGGGAGACCTCAATATTTTCTTAACAAGCAATGGAAGGTAGTCAAATCCTTCCAAGGAACCCCTCAATGAGGACAACTATATACAATCTCTGCATGGTCCGAAGGGACAAATATACAGAAGGTTGCAGTCCAAGGCACAAAGCTGAACAGGGTGGGTCCTGGACTGGTCTAGCAGGACTCCAGGAAAGGAAAGTAATGTTAAGTACAATTTCTCCTTCCAGGTCTTCCTGCTAGACAAGTCCAGACTAGTAGGATGTGCCAAAGCTACTCCGTCCCAGGGTGGGAAGAAAGTGCAGTGGAAAAACACCAGAGCCAAAACCGTGTGGCCACTTGGACATGCACGTCTAGCCAGTACTGCCATGTGAAGGAGTCAAGGAGGACCAAGTAGCTGCCCTGAAATTGTTCAAGGGCAACGCATGAGATGACTCCGCCCAATAAGCTGCCTGGGCCAGTGTCAAATGAGCCAAGGCCTGGGAAAACAGACCTACCCTGCATCAGGTTGGCTGAGGCGATAGTGTCCTTAATCAAGCGACCTAGGGTCGCCGTAGATGCTGCCTGACCCTTCCGGGGTCCGGCAAAAAGGACAAAAGTTATTGGAAAGACAAAAGTAATTCATCACTTTCAAGTATCGCAAGAGTGCACAACAGAAGTCCACAAATCGTAAGCCCCTGTCTGGTCTGGTGCATTGGTCTGGCAAAAAGACCTGCAAGAACAGCACCCGATTGACATATAAGGGAGAGAGCACTTTGGACAAGGAGGGGGGAACCAGGCGAAAGGTCAGTCCTTCGGCCAAGAACGTCAATAAGGGGTTGCTGCAGAAAGGCACCTGAAATTCTGAAATCCACTGTGCCAAAGTGATAGCTACCAAAAACATTGTTTTCAGGGACAGATCCTTGATGGTAGCACACCTGAGCGGCTTGATGGGCAGACATGAGCGCTCGGAGAACGAGCGTCAAGTCCCATGGCAGGACTATGGGGTCTACTAGTGGATGAAGGGTCCAAACCCCATGGAGACAGCAACTCACCTCCTGGTATGCCGCCAGCATATGGCCCACCATTGGACCACGAATACAGGAAAGTGCTGTTACCTATACCCTGATCGAGTTCAACAAACCTCTCTCAACTCCCTCTTGAAGGCTAGAATTTAGGGGATCAAGACTCTCCATGGGGGAAAGGCAACATCAATGACACCAGTTCTTGAAGAGAAACCAGACCCAGGCATAAGACAATGAGGTGGAGTGCTGCCTGGTCTTCAACAAGGAATAGCCCTTATGCCTTAGGTGACCCTGCCGTAGTAAGCCCCTCCTATCCCCGAGGCACAGGGCCTGGAAGGCGAGGAGACAGATGTCTGTGTACCATGGCCGATGAGGTCAGTCTGGGGCCACCAGGATCACCAGACTCATGGCACATGGGGTGGGACACAGAGCAGCTGGATCCAGGGGCCAGGGATGGACCAGTACATCCACCCTCTTGGACTTGGGCTCTGAACAATGGCTAAAAAAGACCTTTGCATTGGCTGCCACTGCCATCCAGTCCACCGATCCACTATCTGGTTGAATGCCCATGGGGTAAGTTCCAAATCCCTGGAATTGAGGAGGTGACTGCTGAGGAAATCCACTTCCCGACTGTCCTCACCACAATGTGCTGGGCTCTACTACTACTACAATGCTTGGAGGTACAGTTCTGCGCAGGGGAACAGTCCATACATTTCCCGAGCTAATCCCAGGTACTTTGTTCCACCCTGGCTATTGCATAACTCATCACGGTTGCTTTGCCTGAGAGGACTCGCACAGCGCTCCTGTGGAGCCGATCGCTTAAGTGCAGCAAAGCCAGCCTGATGGTCCTGGCCTCTAGGCGATGGATAGTCCATTTCACTTCCATCGGAACCACTGACCCTCTGCAATCTGGCCAAGACGAACTTCCCCAACTGGAGAGACTGACATCAGTGGTGAGGCGCACCCAGGCTGGAGTTTCGAGGGGCATCCTCCTCAACATGTTGGGGGAGGCTCACCAGAGTAGGCTGTGTCAATACGAGAGAGGAAACAGGAGGTGGACTTGATAGTCCTGCGAGCACAGAAACAAGTCAGTCAGCAAGGCCCGCTGTAGAGGATGCATGCATGCTTGTGCCAAGGGCACCAGGCACCATGGTTGCAGCCATCACTCCAAAAAGCTGAAAGTAGCCCTATGTCGTGGGATGGAGTTCCCAAATAAGTCCCGAAGTTGGTCATGGAACTTGGCCCAGCGCTCTCTATAAGGAAGACATTGCCTACGCGAGTGTCAAAACGGGCCTCAAGAAAGTTCAGGTTCTGAGATGGAATCAGATAGCTCTCGCTGCTGTTGATGACCCAGCAGAGCCGCTTGAGGGGTTGGATCACTCAATGCAGCGCCCAAATGGCTTCTGGCTGAGACTTGGCCCGCATAAGCCAATCAAGGTAGGGGTGGTACAGACACCTTCGTGCCTCAGTCTTGCCACAACTACCACTATCACCTTGGAGAACGTCCAAGAGGCAGTGGCCAGGCTGAAGGGCATCACACAAAACTGATAATGAAACACCAAAATCGCAAACTGAAGAAAGCGCTGCTGGTCCTCCCAGATGGGAATGTGAACACAGGCCTCTGCCAAATCCAAGGCGGCAAGGACTCATCCTTCTGGATCAATTGGATAACAGACCGCAGTGTTTCCATGTGGAACTGGAACTCTCAAACTGCAGTTGACCCCTTTTGAGTGCACTCAAAGATATCCTTGTCTTATGTTGAGCACCCAGTGATCATTCGTCAGATGGGCCCATTCACGATAAAATCGTCGCAGATGGCCTCCCACTTGCAGGAGGTAGGAATGGGCCCCAGAACAGTCAGCAGGAGAGGCGAGAGGAAGAGGGCTTTCCCGCCATGGAAGTCTGCAAATAGGCCCAACATCGTCCTTGAAAGGACTAGGATCTTGTTCCAGAAGAGGAGGTGGTCTGTTTATTCTGCTGATACTGACAAGAATCACGGGACTTCGGCAGTGAAGATGATGCACCCCATGACAAAGGAGAGTGCTTGGAGGAACCCTTGGGTTTATCCTCCGGCAGCTGCTGGGGCTTGACCTCTCCAAGGTCCTTGACTAACTTTCCCAACTACTCGTCAAACAGGAGCCTGTCTCTAAAGGGCAATTTGGCTAGGCGCCCCTTAGATGCGACATCTGCTGAACAATCATGTGGAAAGGCATAAGAGATCATAAAAGGCATCCAACAAAGCGGCCACCCAAATACTCATCCTCAGGAAGGAGCTGAATCCAGTGGAGGAGAGCATGTGCACAGAGACCGCTTCACACTGTCACCTGAAGGACTAGGGAAGAGGAAGAGAAGGCTATCCGAAGGAGTACGTCCACCTTCCGGCCCTGCAGATCCTGAAGGGCAACTCTCCTTCTATGGGAATGGTGGTATGCTGGTGACAGCCATGATCAAGACGTCGACCCTGGGAAACTGCAACCGCATTCCAAGGCTGTCAGTGACCAGGCATAAATGCGACCCAATTGCTGGGCCTTCTTGAGTGCATCAGGAGAAGCTCCAGCAGGAAAGGAAAGGCTCTGGAAGGCCCCTTGATGCCAGGATCAGAAGTGGAGGGAGTCGGGCTGGTCCAGAGAGCTCCAGAATGTGCATTTTAGTGGCAATCTAAACAAGAGGGTGGGGGGGGGGGGATCTCCTCTCGGCAACAGAGACGCACCATGCGAGAGTCGCTATGGTCTTCCCCCTGAAAGAGTTCCCTGCACAGATGTCTGGAGGGATAGGCGGAATTGCAGCAAACTCTCATGGTTAGGTGCAGCCAGGGATGTCAGGCGGGAAAGGTGGAATCACAGCAAACTCTCATGGTTAGGTGCAGCCAGGGATGTCAGGCGGGAAAGGTGGAATCACAGCAAACACTCACGGTTAGGTGCGGCGACCCCTTTTTTTTGCTGCTGGTGAAGTATGTTTTCAAGAATGTTTTCTTAACGAAGAACTGTTGCACAAGAGGTGATCTTTTTCATTTAAAATCATCGGGATCAACTCTTCATGAAATGATCAATAGGACCCAATTGCCAGCTAAGTTCAATTTTGATTTATCAAGTTGTCAAGAATTTGTGTCCTTAGCACTGTGGCTTTGGGGGTCCGATTTGTTTTTAACATTATTAAGACTGTTGCATGAGTAATAATAAAAAGGATTAAAGGGAGAAGCCCGTACATTCGAAGGGGTTTCTTGTCCCCTGACCTGACGGATGTTCCTACATTTCATGTTATATAATTGTTTTGTTGGTGTTGGTTAATGTATGTCCTTTTATGTGATCTGACTATTTAGTTGGTGAAGTTCAGGCGGCATTCCTCTGCAGTTGCCTGCTGTAAAAGATGGTGATCCACTACAACCTCAGTGCTGCAGTCCCCCCCAGGAGCACAGCAGTGGAGACAGAGGTTGGGGCTACAGGTAGGAAACTCCAATTAGCTACATGATAAGGAGCTACAAGGAGCTATGCAGAAGACACTCAGACAGTTTATACTTTTTTTTTTAAAGAAAGAAAAGTAAAGGAAGAAAGAAAAGAAAAGGGCCAAAATAAAGTTAAGGGTCCCTCAGAAGGATCCTTGTGATCCAACACCCCCCTCCACCAAGCTATGCTGGCTCTCCTAGCCAGGAGCTATCTCCAAAGTAACAGATCAACCACAAAAGGGATGCAGACTGGGCAGGTGCTATAGGCCTCTGTAGGCCTCTCTGGAAGAATTCACCATCTACTGAGACAGAGAAAATACTGATGTCTCCCTCTAGCTGTTCTAGGTTTTATGCCAGTGGTGATGTCCTGGCATAGTTTTACTTTCTTTTCTCTGTCTCCCATCTGCTGGCAGGGGGAAATAACCCACTAGTCTGGACTGGTCTAGTAGGAAGATCTGGAATAAGACAATGCTCACCCCAAAACATGAGAGACCAATACAACCTACCATCTCAGACCTTTGCAACCTTGCCCTCCCCTCTACCCTCAGCCTCTGTTACCTTTATTCAGCCTCTCCTCCACATTACTATTAAAACTCACTTTTCCCGCAGTCTCTGCAGTTCTACTCTCAAGTCCTCATCCTCAATCTCAGACTCGTCATCGCTGCTCATAGGAGATGAGGGCGAGTAGAAGACTGTGTTCTGTTTCTGTAGGCAGTCTCTTGTTGCATGGCCCTGAACATAATCATCCGCTGGCTCCTGCAGACCAGCCAAATGTGCAGATATCTCACTGTCACTGCTGGGTTGCTGGCAGACATATGGCCCCCTCATATCACCTTGTAGCCCATGTTCACAGCAAAACTGCGTGCTGTTTCTTGTTAGCTCCTTCTCTGGTGTTGGTGAAGATGTGTCTGTTTCATAGGTAGTGCTAACAGAGAGTGGAGTCTCTTCTGATCTAGCAACTCTAGGTGTCCCAGGGGAAGGGACTGAAGGGGTGTTTGTATCAAGTGGTTCCACGTCTGCAATGAACTGAATCTGCTCTGCATCGGCTTGTGCTTCACCTCTGGCTACATTAGAATCAGTTTGCTCCAGTTGCTGTGGTACAGTGACCACCTGAAAAGACAAAGAAGCTGGTATTGAGAACATTGTGTACACGAAGGAATGAAAGTCATGCCAGTTTACTTCAATCTTGCCTTGTGGCACCCTCTGCTATTACAACACCAAATCCTATACACACAATTATGTCACTGCAGCTCGATCTAGCTCTGTATAATCACCTACTATTCCTATTACTGTCAACGCACCTCAGTCCTCTCCTATGGCTTCCTTGCTTTTCCAATATTGAGACCCAACATACAGTTCTGTAAAAGCATTCACTTCATCCGTGCAGCATCCTGACCCCCCACTACTACAGTACTGCAATCCCCCCATCACAGCTGTCAATGCAGTTTAAACCTGGCTTGAAACACTGAAATGCATAGCTGTCAACAAACCTGAAACCGGCCGCGCTTGAAAGAGTCACTGCTTCCCCTGTCGCTGTGCAGAGCCTGTGCTCCTAAAGAAGTAGGACTTGAGTCATCTGTCTTCATTTCTTCCACTATGAGACAAGTCAGAGCAAAATGCACATTGGTAACCATGGTCAACTGTCACATCATGGAAGAAGCAAAGTAAACACCCTAATTCCTGCTATACAAAGAACAAACAGACAGCAACATAGGCAGAGGTAAGGTGGTCCTGCTCTTCTTACACATGCAGGGTATGGCTAACACATGGCCAGCTTCCCAATGAAAGTCTGGCAGCACAGAAAGAAATGTGATATACGCCGACACAGGAGGAAGAAATAAGGAAGACATTCTGTAAATGAACAAAAACTGAAACAAAAAAATCCAAAACTCTGTACGCACAGCAAGCAAAGGGGGAGCTGCCTACGCTAGGCCCTGCCTGTGAGCACGCTACCTTGCTGGACTCTGGACCTCTTGAATAAGCGGCTGGACTGCCGAAGCCTGCATGCCCAGCTTTTTAATTTGCGAGTCCACGATTTCTTGCTAATGGGATTTTTGAGATTAGGACAAGTAAAGCTTAGGCCAAAATATCCACCTCCTGACTGCAGCTGTGTAGCTCCACCGCTCAACGCTGGGCGGGGGCAGGCCTCGAGACCTCCAGGGAACCAAGGGTCTGGGGAGCTTGCCTGGAGAAAGAAAAAAAGAAAGGAGAGACAATAATATCAGGCACACTTGAAATATTCTGGGGCATGGTTCACTTCACTAGCCATCATGATTTACATTCAGCTATTCTCCATTTCTTGCCTGGAAGGTAACAGATGGAAAACTTGTTGCTCAGCTATTTACAGATCAGACTGCTGCAAAGGCGCACATATCCAAGGATAAACATATAATTCAAATTTACACATGCATATTTACAAGTGCACAACCCAAACTCTCTAATTTGTGCATTAATATTCACAAATTAGCATGTATTCCAAACTTGTGTGCATTAATTCAACAAAAGCTTTGAAGCCCATGCGCAGATGTGTTTATGAGTAAGCAAGTCTTATATGTACATGCATACACATTTACAAGGAGCCATGTAGCTTGAACTTGTACATGCATTCACAAATACTTGTGTAATCAGTTTCTGCCTGATCCAGATATGCTGAATTTTAGGGGAAATGGAAAGAATGCATAAATCTGACAATATGGGTTATTAATTAGGGATGAATGTATGCACATTCTGTGTGTGCAGGGTGGAGAACAAAAATCTTGCTCTATGGAATACAACAGCCAATGCTATTTTTTCAAACAAGAAACAGAAGCAAACTGCAGCAATGCCTGGAACTGGCTCAATTAAACCAAATGGCACTTATTCCACCATCAATGGCACCCCACTGTATTTGTCCATGCCCATTGCAACCTGATACCGCCACCAATGACACCCTACCATGTTTAACACCACCTCTGGGATATCACAGTATGCACATCATCCCTGATACTTCCACCCCCACTAACACCATATTGCTCCCGCCCATGGAAAAACCTATACTGATTCTATAGTTGAAGGGGCTACTCCAGAGGAATAACGAGATGAGAGGACAGGAAATACTTACAGGGGAGTCCAAGTCGCTGGATGTGGCTGTGATTAACAGAGGATCTCCCAGGAGCACTGGTAAGCTGGCAGGCTGGCAAGCAGTCACATCAGGTGGTGTAAGAGCAGCTGTCACCCCATACTCCATGGCTTCCTCATGGTTGGCTTGAGTGGCACTGGGACTAGCAGGTGGTGGCTCTGGGATGGAGCAGGAAAGGGTGTCCTCAGCAGATGAGGAGAGGGGAGACTCTGTACTGCGAGTCTCCTTTATACAGTCTGCTTGACAGCCAGATGGGCTGTGCTCTGGGTATAGCAAAGTTCTTAACTTCTCATCCAAGCTTTTAATTCGATTGTCTACAAAATCAATTTTTGGTGGTCCCTCAGTATCAGATTCCAGCATTGAAGATAAGAGGAGGCCTGTTTCCAAGATGGGAGATTGTGCTATTTGCAAAGCATTTATTTTTGGAAATGGTGCAGCATCTCCATCCTGAGGGACAGGTTCTGTGCCCAGAACAGGTGCCAGTGGCTGAGGGCTAGGATCAGTAACATCAAGGAGTGCATCAGGTGGCACTATAGCTGCACCAGGTTGGCAGTCAGCTTGACAAGGTGCTGGTTGTGGCTGAGAAGTGGCACTAACAGAGGACTCCAAAGGTTCTTTAAAAGCTGCATCTTTAGCACAGGCAGAAGCAGCCACAACCTTGCTGTCATCTTCTGCTTGAGGGGAGACACTTGGCTGCTCTGTTCTGCCTGCTTCTGGTTCAGAACTAGGCACGGAGACTTCTTTCTGAAGTATGGCACTTGATATTCTGGGCAGAATCTCCTCTTCTTTCTCTGGGCCTAGGAGGCAACAGGTTAGACAGCATACAACATTTTTGACTAAGACAAACAGCTGTTTGTACAAGAGCACTGGCAGAGCCATGAATATCTCCTGGGCACAAACTATCTCAAAGATCCTTCCCTGCTACACAAATCTTTGCCCTGGCATGTTTTCAAAAACCCATGAAAAAAATGATAGTTCTCCTCTTACTATTTTGACTCTTCCAGCAAGTAGAGAAAAATTAATATGTTAACTTGCAAAAGATGGTTCACACACAACCAAAGTTGATTCCTTTATTAGGTTTACAGATACTTTAAACCTTTCCATTTGGCTGTCCCACCATGTGGGACATTTACATTTTCCCATTCCAATCTATCCCACTCCGCGGGACAAATGAATAACATGCTAGTTTATGACTTAAGTCCCACCCTGTGGGACATTTCATAATGTGTATGTCATACTGATTGTAATTTGGCCAGTTTCTTGTTAAAATTTATTCTGATCTGGCATGAGTGACATAGAAAATTTATCTGAGCGGAAAGGATTAAGCTTGTGAAGGAACAAATCAGTAGTCCTAGGCAGCTTACCCCTAGGATTCATGGGTACACACAATCCCCACAGGGTTCTTTTGCAGATATCCTCAGCTCACCTGAAAGTAGCTTTTCCTGGGGGCCCTTTGAAAGCTGAGGGCAAGGAGAGGATACCGGCACCTCACGGTTCTTTATAGTCTGGTTGATAAAAAACCTCCAGCGGCCAACAGGGGAAGACTGGGGAACGGTATCACCTGTGAAGGAGAAACGAGAAACAATTATTGGTTCAAATTCTGATGTAGAATGAAAAGCCAGCTTCCAGCACTAGGCTACAAAAGCAGGTAAAGCCCCTCCAGCTCTGGGTAACCCTGTTAGTAAGACAGCTTCAGATGAAAGAATCCACAGCACCCCACACCAGCTGAATAAAGGTAAAACAAAAACAGGAGTTTCCTATCACAGGGTCCTCGCTGGACCATAACATATTGATCTTTGTCTAAGGGAAGAAAATGCCCTACTGGATTGTACTGTTATGTCTTTTACTGGAGAGCATAGGGATGAGCAATGGATTATTCTACTCTCTGATTCTGAGGGGAGGAGGCCCAGGCCCACTGAACCATATCATTCTATGTCCTTTGCTGTGGCAGATGCCACTACATCAGAAAGGTAGTGAAGGACACAGTACTGATCATAGGATACTCCTGCCCAAAACAAAGAAGGGTGCTCAGCTGCGCGCTTAGTGGAAGCCTAGATAGGCCAGAAGACAGTTTGAATTTCTTCCTGGTTTCTAGGACAAAGTAAGATCAATGAAGGAGACCTCAATGAAATGCAGCATGTGTAGGCAGAATTACAATGCACTTCTTCCACCTTCAAACCTGAGAGAATTAATCAAGAAGAGTCAGGTGTGCAGTGTTAAGGGTAAGGACCTCCCAAGTGCCACAAGCAGGTGCAGTAAAAGGAAATTTGAACTTACATATCCCAGTTCATGCCCCGAGAGCGGCATGGATAACCTGTGCTGAAAAGAAGGGAGTAAACTGGAAAGAAATATACTTACTGCTGCTTTGAGTGGATGCAGGGTTTATCTGCACGTGCTCAGATGATCCTGTCTGAATTAGAAATGAACAGATAAATAAAAAGCTGCAGGAACGTGTCCTTGAAGACCTAGTTGATAAATGATGGTTCTTACCCGGCTACTGCTGGATTCTGAGGCCAAAGGTTCTGCTCCAGGGGCCCTTTCATCAGCAGGTAGGTTGCGCAGGGTCTCCAAGCTCTGACATACTATTAGTTTCAGCTCTTCCACAAACTTCTCTTTCTCACATTCCAGCACAAAGTCATCCTCTACCTGCCAAGAGACCAGATAATACCAATTTCCAAGTGAGTAAACAAGGAGACTTTCAATCTTACCCTGACGCAGCAAAGTACTGAACAGCTGCACCTTTTCTCAACAGCCCCCTAAGCAGCCACGTGTCTGAACTCACCATATAATCCGCAATATCTTCAGGGGCATCACCATCTGCATCAAATTTGAAGGTGACCATCTTGTTATTGTGGGTCTCCAACTGACATTCCACCATATTATCTCCAGATGTAGAAACCTTATCACAGGAAAACATCATGAACTGCTGATGCCAGCCACAAAATTACAAATATACACTGCATGACCACCAAATATTGACTGAAATACTAGTTGGCAGATGCAACCACTTTCATGCTAGTCCTGAAACTAACAATACTGGCAATGAATAATTCAAAGATGGAGTCTGAAAAATTTCACATCTCAGTATCACTCAATGAACAATCAAGATGTGGAATTTCTCCATGGACAACAAGGATTTCTACAACCATACATGTGGTGTCACCAGGATGGAAGAATTTTCTGAGCCTGCATAAACATTCTCATGCTCCTTCCCTTGGCAGTTGCCTTCAGTCATTTTTATTGTGGTGGACAGTGCCTCTCAAAATTGAGTGTGAATCTGATATTTAAGATGCCAGAAGCAAAACCAGGATTTAAATGATAAGAACATAAGATGTGCCATATTGGGCCAGACCAAGGGTCCATCAAGCTTAGCATCCCGTTTCCAACAGTGGCCAATCCAGGTCACAAGTACCTGTCAGATTCCCAAAAAAGGTACACAGATTTCACAATGCTCATTCTGGGGTAAGCAATGGATTTCCCTGGTTCTCCTTAATAATGGTTTATGGACTTTTCCTACAGGAACTTGTCCAATCTTTTAAACCCAGCTACATCGACAGTAGAATGTCCTCAATGGACACCCACAGTTGGTGTGTTTGCAGCATGGAGCTCTCTCAAAGTAAACAATTGCTGTGAATGTGTCCAAATGTCACCAGGAATAAAAGATGAGATTCTGTAAAGGAAATAGGAGCACCTGAGCAAGATCATTGGAGAAAGAGTTGTAGAAGCTGAAAGAGCCAGGAAAACATTCTGTAAAAATTCTTGTTCTTAGAGGCAGGATAATAAAACAAAACAAGCAGCAAAATCGCCAAAAAGATCAAAACATTCAGCACCAAAAAAAAAAAAGAGAGTTGAATTGCACTCCAAGCATGCTCCTCTGCAGCAGGAAATTCCTCCACTGGCACCAGTATCTTTGCCCTTAACAGAACCAAACGAGACAAGGTTTCCTGGCACTTACTCACTGCGCCACTGACTATACTGCCTCCAATTCCAAATGGACAGTGCCCAGAAAAACAAAAACTCCCTGCCACTACCTCATCAAGCCACTTAATTCTTCCTCTGGCTCTGACAGACAAAAGGCTGAGATTGTGTCAGGCAACAGATTAGCTTATACTGACAGCCACTCTAACTGATCAAAACAGTGCTAAATTCAAGAGGAGACATTGGTGCCAAAGCAGCATAGGAAGAAGGATCCTGCATAGCAAAAGTACAATGGAGAAGCAAGAGACCCATAACACAACATAATAGTAAGCACTCTGTTGATGGAAAGACTACAGATAAAGCACATCTACTCAGTCTTTCACTGCCTCTTGTCAACCAATACTAGTGACAGAGCTGCCAAGTCTCCATCTCAGTCTCATCCAGTAATCATGGAATTAAGCAGAGAATTCTTAAGAGAGCTGTATGGGTCTGATAAGTCAAGATCTCCTTAACTAGATGCAAAACAATCTAATCAGACTATCTCTGAATATCTTAACAAGGACCTCAAATTTCTCATGTTCTCGGCTGTCAACACAGAAGACACATACTTCTGATCTATATTCAGAATTCACCTCAGACAGTTGGGATTCGGACATAAGGCCATTGCACACTTCTCACACCTACTCCTTACCAGAGCCATCTTCAGATGCATCACCATAACCACCAAAAATTGAATCCCAACTTAAGACATATCATACCCAAAATTTCTTCAGAAAATCTCAAAGGAACTTTCCTGATATTCTCAGGATAAGCTTGATCAGAGTTGCTAAGGATTCTGAAGTATTTGAATGCCCCAAAAAGATGTATCTGCACTGTTGATTCATAATATCCTCCTTGAGCAAGCAGTGAAAATTTGTCAAACTCCTTTCACAGCATGTCCTATTTCTAAGAGAATAAAAAGACTAAATACAAAGTACAATCAGCTAGAGTCACAAACTTCAGTTACCTCAACACTGAAAAAATGCCAGAACTCCAGAATGCACTTTAATGCTCCTATTGGAAAAGATCTGAGATTACTTGATATATAGAAACATGGCAGAAAAAGACCATATGGCCTATCTAGTCTGCCTTTCCATATCAACTACTATTGTCCCTTTTTTCCTTTAGAGATCTTCTGTGTTTGTCCCATGCTTTCTTGAATTCAGATACGGTCTTTGCCTTTACTACCTTCACTGGGAGACTATTCCACCCATCAACCACTCTTTCCGTAAAGAAATATTTCTGAATCTATCCCCTTTCAGCCTCATCCTATATCCCCTCGTTGGAGAGCTTTCTTTCAATTGAAAGAGGCTCTTTTCCTGTGCATTTATGCCACAGAGCTATTTAAAGCTTAGTTACTTACCTTAACAGGTGTTCTCCGGGGACAGCAGGAATCAGTCATCACATATGGGTGACATCGGCACCAACGGAACCCGTGCGGATTCACTCACCAGTTTTCAAAGCCTTTGGGAATTGGAAAGCACATGGGCGGTCATCTTTCCGCCCAAGGGTGCTATCTTACTCAGTATGACGACATAGCTTAAGCATCAAAAAGAAAAAAACTCCTTCACGGGGAGGAGGGAGGGCTGTGAGGACTGATTCCTGCTGTCCCCAGAGAACACCAGTTACAGATGAGTGAGTACACTTTCTCTGGGAACAAGCAGGAAGTTAGTCCTCACATATGGGACTCCCAAGCTACAGGCCACTGGAAAAAAACCTGTAGGAGCCCACAACGATGCAAAAAAGTGAATCATGCAGGGCAGCAAGGAGCGCTGAATGGCAAGAAGTCCAGAGACGCAGCTGTAGCATTGAGCACGGGATCACCTCACCGGTAGCTGGAATACAATGGGTTGGAGGGAAGGAGTTGCACTATTCTCCAAAGAGATGACGAAGTACTGGCTGGCCAAAGGCGCTATTGCACCATGAGCTTTCCTCCAAGCAGTAGTGCACTGCAAAGGTATGGACCAAAGACCAGGTGGCGGCCTGGCAAACATCCAGAAGGATAAAGCACAGGTTGGCCACCGAGGCCACCATAGCGCGCACATTGTGTGTGATAACGTGATGCTCCAGGGAGAGTCCTGCCTGCTTGCAGGTGAAGGAGATGCAGTCTGCCATCTAGGTGGACAGAGTGCACTTGGAAACCGCAACTCTGAGCCTGTAGATGTCATAGGAGACAAACAGTTGTGACGAGCGGCGATGGGGCGGTATCCTCTGAAGATCGAACAGAGCCCTTTTGCAATCAAGGGTGTGTAACGAGGCTTTTGCATGGGAGGCGTGAGGCCTGCGCAAAAAGGTGGGAAGGACCACCTCCTAGTTCATATGAAAAACGGACACCATCTTAGGCAGAAATTTAGGGTGTCTCCGGAGAACGACCATGTTTCTGTGGAACCTGGTGTAGGGGGCAAGAGTCACCAACACTTGCAGCTCACTGAGTCATCTGGCCAAAGTGAGCACTACCAGAAACACTAACTTTCATGACAAGTACTTTAGATGGCACGCAGCCAGTGGTTTGAAGGCGGTAGCCATCAGTTTCCCAAGAATGACATTCAGGTCCCATGCCACAGGTGGTGGGGCGTAGGGGCGCCACGAGAGGTGAAGCCCCGTCATGAAGTGGCCCATCAGTGGGTGCACAGAGATAGGCTGGCCATTGAAGAATTGTTGATGTTCCGTTAGGGCACTGAGGTGCTCCCTGACAGAATTGGACTTCAAACCAGTCCTGGAGAGGTGCAGGAGATACTGCAGGATGTCCTGCACTGAGCAAGAGAAAGGGTTGAAACTTATCTGAGCACCAAATGGAGAATCTATGACACTTGAAGACATACACACTGTGCATAGAATCCATGCGCGATACCAGTAGAACATCCTCCACCTCTCTGGAGAGGCAGAGGTGCGCTATGGCTAGCCTTACAGCATCCATGCTGTCAGAATGAGGGACCTGGAATGGAGAAGGGTCCCATTCTCCTGTGAGAGCAGGTCGGGGTGCTGGGACAGTTGCAGGAGCAGGGGGAACCACTGCTGCTGGGGTCACCAAGGGGCAACGAGAATTAAGGCCCCGTCCAACCACTTTGAACGAGCAAGGTTTTAGAGACCAGGGGAGTAGGCAGGTACACATACAGGAGGCTCCTGGATCAGTACAGAAGAAAGGCATCCGCTGCCACTCAGGCCAGGGTGGCCTCTATGAGCAGAAACGGGGCAGCTGCATGTTCTCGGAGCTGGTGAAGAGGTCCAACGTTGGAAGATGGGAGTTGGCTACCTCCAGGTTGAGTTGCCACCCGTGAGGTTGGAAGCATTCTGCTAAGCTAATCTGCAAGCAGATTGTCCTGGCCTGACAGGTAGATTGCCCAGGACATGCCATTCACTGTGGCGAAATTCCAAAGGCAAACCACATCCAGAGGAGGTAGGAGCCCATTCTCTCCTGTTTGTTGATGTAGAACATAGCTACTTGGTTGTCCAGCTGGACAAGCACCACCTGATTTATCAAATGGGTGCAGAACACCCTAAGGCATTTGTCACAGCCTGGAATTCCAGGAGGTTGATGTGGAGAATACTCTCCTCATGAGTCCAGGTGCCTTGTGACTGCAGACCGTCGCAGTGGGCTCCACAACTGAGCTTGGAGGTGTCCGTTTATAGGACACAGTGTGCTGGAGGGGCCTGGAAGGGCAGGCCGGCCATGAGGTTCTGTTGGCTCTGCCACCAGGTGAGAGACACAGAGGCCAGGTGATCCAAACCCTATCCTCCAGATGGCCCATGGCCTAAGTCTACTGAGAGCACAGAGTTCACTAGGCCTGCTGTATCCTGAGACGTGCCTGCAGGGTTATGTGCACAGTTGAGGCAACGTGCCACAAGAGGCACAGCAGAAGTAGAGCGGATGCCATTAAGAGAGTCTGCACTTCCCTTGCTAGAAACGGGAGGCACTGCGCATGGCCCGGAGGGAGGAAGGCTCTGGCCTGCATTGAGTTCAAGAAGCTCCAATGAACTCCAGGTGCTGAGTCAGGAGCAGATGCAACTTTGGGAAGTTGATTACCAACTACAGAGTCTGCAGCACCCTGATGGTTCAGCATGCCACATTGCATGCCTCTGGTGAGCTGGCCTTTATGAGCCAGTCGTTCAGATAGGGAAAGATAGACTCCCAGCAAGTGGAGATAAGGAGGGATGATCACCAGGCACTTGGCGAATACACTGGGGGCTGAAGAGAGGCCGAAGGGGAGCACACTGTATTGGTAGTGGCAAACTACGATGATGAAGCAGAGGTACTGACTGTGCCGGAGATGGATCAGGATGTGGATATAGGCATCGTTGAGATTCAAGGAGCATAGCCAGTCTTCCTGAAGGACAGCAAAGCTCCAAGGGAGAGCATCTTGAACTTCTCCTTAACCAGAAAGTGGTTGAGGTCCCACAGATCCAGGGTGGGCCGATAGCAGCCAGTCTTCTTTGGGACAAGGAAGTACTGGGAGTAGAACCCCTTGCCCCAGAGGGGCTGAGGTACTGGCTCCATGGCTCGATCCCTGCATAGGGACTCGAGTTCCTTCTGCAGGAGCGCTCTGTGCAGGGAGATCATTGGAAGCCCCTTTGGAAAGGAAGGGAGGTGTCTAGTGGAAGTGCAGAAGGTAGCCCTCTCGAACCACCTGCACATCCAGGCATCGGAGATGAGGCCCGGCCAGAGATGGGCGAAATTAACCAGATGTCCTCCAGTGTGCTTTGGGCCCTGGTCTTCTGGGGGAAGACAGGCTATGCCCAAGGAGTCAAAAGCCCCCCCCCCCCCCAAAGCTGCAGCACTGTTTGGGGTTTGGAGGCTTTTGGCTTATGGGGGCTGTGACCCTGGCCCTTGGCCTGCTGACCCTGTTGGGGAGCCTGGCAGGCCGGAAACTGGAGGTATTTCCCATAAGCCTTTTTCCCTTTCGGGTGGAGGGTCTGTTTCCCCAAAGCCTTCGGACAGACAGGATCAGCCGTCTTTCTGGATAGCCTAGTCCTGGTCAGGAACTCTGTCTGCAACTCGGATGCATTTTCAGTCATGGATTTGCCAAAGAGGTTCTCTCCTTGGCATGAGACATCAGCCAGTTCATCCTGTACCCACTGCTCCAAGTCTGAGGACTGTAGCCATGAAAGCAGCAGGCACTAATGCCCACCGCAGCCACAAACTCTAAGCTGTCAAAGGCTGCCCAAGTTTGAAATTTCGAGCATTTTTTAACTGTGGAGACAAGGGTCCAGAAGTGCTCAAAGGATTCCCCTGCCAGTCCAGCCGAGAACCTGATGAATTCCTTCGCCAGGTCCCTCAGGTACATGCCCATGTATGGCTGGTATGGTTGGATCCAGGCAGCGAGCATCGAGCCCTGGTAGCATTGATTGCCAAAGCCATTCATGATGTGGGTCTCCCTGCCGGGTGGCTACAAGGAGTGTCTCTTGACTCTTGATCTGACACATGGCCGACTCCACCACCATGAAGTTGTGAGGCAGCTGTGTTTTTTTAAACCCTGGGCTCTCGCCAACTCGATACTGAGAATAGAGTCAGTGGCTCACTATGGGCTCTGTCACTGAGCACTTCCACATCCTGAACAGCAAGCGTTCCAGGATGGGAGGGGGGGGGGGGAGAATCGGCATTATCAGTGCCTCCTTCGGAGGGGCCTCGTACTGGAGGATCTTCAGGTCTTCAGCACTTGGCTCTACCACCTGCTCTGCAATGAAGGACAAAGCCTTCGACATCCTGCGAACGAAGTCGCAGTCGACATCCTGGCGCTCCTGCAGTGGAGATGGCTCAAAGGGCACATCTCTATGGAACACTGCATCAGGTGACTTGTCATTGGTCTCCCATCACGACTGAGCCAGAGACAACCTTGAGTCCTGGGCAGTCATCAAGCCGATACACTGCCGGCACAGAGAGAGTCAGCAATGGTGATTGTGCCAGGGAACCGGCCCTGATCTCCCAACACTGTGGGAGACTCTCCCAACAGGGCAGTTCCAAGGGCCACTCCTCTTGGCGTCGGGTCGAGAGCTCCAAGTCTGGGTATCTGAGGACTTACCTCCAGCACTGGGGTCAGACTTCATCTTTGACCTCGACTGGAATGATGTCTTGAGCACGCAGGCGAGGTCCTTGAAGGACGATCCCCAGTCCAAGGCTCCACGACCTCAGGACTCAGCTTGAGCATATCCACGTGACTTTGATTTGTCAGACACAGTCCTCAAGGGCAGCAACTCCATACTCGAGGCTGGCCTTGTGGCTGAGTTCTTCGAGCCAAAGAGCTCCTTACGTTGCTGCACCCAATTCTTCCGGCTCTTTGCGGACATCTTCAGGCAGAGCGGACAGAAAGAGTTGGTCAGCCCCTTAGTAATGGATGTAGCAACTGTGGGGGTCCATAATGGATATGGTCAGGGGCATTTGCCACATTGTTTGAATCCACTGACCGTGGACAGTGAGGAACACTATGCCCACAAGGTTAAACTCGCACGTCTTGGTCAGAGAGGACGTGAGGGACTCCCATACCCACAAAAAAAAAAAAAAAGAAAGAAAAATATATCCGAGAGAAAACACGATGCAGAGGCGAGAGTGAACTTGGGTGGCGAAAAAGTGACCACAGAACTGATCCAGCAAAAAAAAAAGTACAAAAATACACACAATAGTGGAAAAAAGTAGACTTTTACTAGGGACACAGACAGGACATCTGCAGGGCTCCATGGAAAAAAAGATGACTGAGTAAGATGGCACACTTGGACAGGAAGGTGACTACACATTGTGATAAGGAAGCTTATCATAGCTCAGGAAGGAGCTATAGAAAAGGTGAAGTGACTCTGAACAAGCAACCTGTCAGTTCTGGTAGAAATAAGAAAACAGAATTTTGCCATAAAAGACTACCAGTCCCAGAATGCACCAGGTTTCCAACAGCCATTAGAGGAGCTGAAGTGGGGAAACGTGTGCTCAATCAGGAGGGCTATGAGGTAATCCCTAAGCACTCATCTCAAAGGGCAGGGCCTGATTCAGCACAGCTGCGCTGTGTTAGGGAGGAGCACTCATCTAAGCAGAATAAGAGTAGAGTTTATTCTACAGATGACCATCTTCATGATCACCTTGGATATCCAGAGGAATTGTCCTCAGTATCCTGAGAATCAGCTTGAGTTTGATCATCAGTTTCATCTGAAGGATCATCAGAAGCAGAAGCCAAACCGGACGGACAGAGAGGGAAAGAGACCCTTTGGAAGAAGGAAGAGAAAAGCCTTTGAAAGGTCTAGAAGAGTCCAAAGCAGTACGTATACTGGGAGGTATTCCAAGGGCCAGCATACACCATTGGACTGGGGAAAGCCAGAGGAATGGTGCTGCAGAGCTAGGAATCACCAGAGGCTACCTGTGAGGGAGACGGCTGCACGTGGAAGGGACCCTAAGACCTGTGCCAGAAGGTATGTGAAGAGAGATCCAGTGTCCAGGGATCTGGATTGGAAGGATGGACATAAGAACTGGACTACATACTGGCCAGGCTATATAGAGAGGAACTCTAGCAGCAATGGAAGCTCAGGTATGAACACTGATCTATGCCCTAGCTATAACCTTGAAAGACAGCAGGGAAACAAGTATTCTCCTGAAAATGCTCCATTGAGAGATTCATCTGTGCCAATCCATGATATTGAACCCATGCTTGTTGAACAAGGGGGAATAATAGCAGATGAGGATCCGGTTTATATGGACTGCTCTCTATCTAAACTCCGTTGGTAACTTTCTGTTATAAAGTACAGCAACCATCACAAAGAAATACAAATTTGTTCTTTAATCTACTCAGAAAAGCTCCTGAAGCAGGATTTGACCCACACAGTGGAAGGCAAGCCAGCTAAGGGGTTTCAGCTGGTGACTGCTAGCAATTAAGCCTTACCTAATTGCTTGTGAGCTAGGAGAGAATCACTTCTGTATCTATGTGGGAAGTAATCAGAAGTTAACCTGAAAAGAACAGTTTGTTTCTTGCTTTGTGGCTTTTCATTTGTTGTTTTCCTGATTTTGACTTTGTTTTTCCAAGTTAACACTGAAAGCAAGTAACCTAATTTATGTGCTACCAAGCATATCTGTGTTGGGAGAAATAACCCCATAAATAAAAATCTTATTGGCTTTACCCAAGAGCACAACTAAATTATTGTCAGCAGCTGTGTCTGGTGTGAATGAACTACATTGCCCACAATACCTTGCAAATCATATAGATATATGCACTTGACAAGACTGTGAAGATTCTCACCCAGGCAGCCGTCTGACAACATGCATGGTCCAACTCCCAAAGCCTTTCTTTGAAAGCTGGGGAGTGAATCTGTACAGGCTCCATCAGTGCAGACGTCACCCATATGTGAGGACTGACTTCTTGCTTGTTCCTGGAGAACCGTCTCTATCATATCTCATCTATCCTGCCTTTCATCTAATGTATACATATTGAGATCTTTAAATCTGTCCCTATATGGTTTATAATGAAGACCACTAACCATTTTGGTAGCCACCCTCTGGCACAGACTCCATCTTAAATCTATCCTTTAGAAGATGTAGTCTCTAGAATTGCACAAAATACTCGAAATGAGGTCTCACCGAAGACATATACAGAGGCATTATCGCCTTTTTCTGCTGGCCATTCCTCTTCCTATTCCCTCAAGCATCCTTCTGGCTTTTGCTGTTGTTTTTTCTATCCCCTTTAATTCATTTTAAGATCAACAGAAAAAAAAAATCACACCCAGGTCCTGCTCTTTTTTGTGAACAGACGTACTTCACCCCTTATACTGTACCGCTCTCTTGGATTTTTACAGCTCAAATGCATAACCCTACATTTCTTAGTGTTAAATCTCAGCTGCCAAATTCTCAACCATTTTGCAAGCCTAGCTAGATCCCTCTGTTATCTACTCCTTCCTGGGTGTCTAAATCTATTGCAAATTTTGGTATTATTTACAAAGAGGCAAGCCTTCCCAACAGCCTTTCCGCAGTATCACTAACCAAAACGTTAAAAAGAATCGGTCCAAGGACAGATCCCCATGACACATCACTGGCAACATCCTTCTCCCTGGAGTGAGTTCCATTTACCTGTACCTTTTGTCGTCTCCCACTCAACCAATTTCTAATCCAGTCAGTCACCTTAGGGTCAATCCATGGGGTGGCTCAATTTATTTATCAGTCGCCTGTGCAGAACGGTGTCAAAGGCTTAAATGAAATTTAAGTACACCACATCTAGGGCTCTCTCTCGGGCCAACTTTCTGGTCACCCAATCAAAGAAATCAATACCTGCCTCTAATAAAGCTATCCTGCCTCTGATTCTGCAATCCATTGGATGCCAAAGACATCACTTTCCTCTGTTTTAACTGAGTTTCCATTAATTTACTCACCACAAAGATCAGACTAATCGTCCTGTAGTTCTCAACCTCACCCTTACTTTTGTGTAAGGCATAGGTGTCAAACTCTGGCCCGCGGGCCAAATTTGGCCCGTAGTGTAATTATATTTGGCCCGCAAGGCTATACCAAATGACTACTAGAGCTAGCCCGCCGGTATTATACAGCGCATTCATTCATCGCTAATACTACAAATCCCATAATGCCTTGCTGTTGTTTTGGCGCGTCAATCAGGACAGGTCCCAGAAACGCCCTCTCCTGTGTGACAGACGTCATAGCGATCTCAAGCTACAACTGTCACTGTGGAACCCCTTCCCAAAAATGGCAAAAAGAAAGGCAGACAACAGGAACTTTCTGGACAGGTGGGAGACAGAATATTTGTTTACATATGTAAAAGACAGACCTGTTTGTCTGATTTGTGGAGTCAACGTGGCTATAACTAAGGAGTATAACATTCGACGACACTATGAAACAAAACACCATGACAAGTACAAGGAACTGGACATGACTCAAAGGAGCCAGAAAGTGGAGGAGATGAAAAGAAGTTTGGTTTCACAACAGAATATGTTCAAAAAAGCCACATCACAAAGTGAGGCTGCTGTAAAGGCTAGTTATATTGTGGCAGCAGAGATCACAAAATCAGCCCGGCCCTTTAATGAGGGAGAGTTTGTGAAAAAGTGCATGTTGAAAGTTTGTGACATCGTGTGCCCAGAGAAAAAGCAAGCCTTTTCAAACGTGAGCCTGAGCAGAAACACAGTAGCTGATCGCACATGTGATCTTGCCACCAATCTGTATGACCAGCTTTTGGAAAAGGGAAAAGATTTCGTTGCATTCTCCCTTGCTGTGGATGAGAGCAGCGACGCATCTGATACTGCTCAGCTGTCAGTCTTCATCCGTGGAGTGGACTCAAATATGTGTGTTACGGAGGAGCTATTGGGATTCAAATCAATGCATGGCACAACCACAGGAAAGGAAATTTTTGAGGAGGTTTCCAAATGCGTAACTGAAATAAAGCTGCCGTGGGATAAACTCGTGGGATTAACGACAGATGGTGCGCCAGCGATGTGCGGTAAAACAAGTGGACTGGTGGGCAGGGTCCGGGAGAAGATGCAGGAAGAGAACTGTGCAGGTGAACTAACTGTTTATCACTGCATCATACATCAGGAATCATTGTGTGGCAAAGCCCTAAAGATGGAACATGTTATGACCACAGTAACACAAGTAGTTAACTTTATAAGAGCCAAAGGTCTGAATCAACGCCAGTTTAAGTCTTTTCTGGAGGAGTGTGGTTCGGAATACGCAGACGTGCCGTATCACACAGAGGTGAGATGGTTAAGCCGAGGAAAAGTACTGAATAGATGTTTTGAGCTGCATGAGGAAATATGTCAGTTTCTGGAAAGCAAAGGGAAGGACACAGCAGAGCTTCGGGAGAAAAAGTTTCTGTGTGAGCTGGCCTTTCTGTGTGACATCTCGAGCCATCTCGATGCGCTGAACCTGCAGCTTCAGGGGCGGGGGCGCATCATCACAGACATGTACGCTGCAGTGAGGGCTTTTAAAACTAAACTGTGCCTGTGGGAGAATCAGATGCTGCAAGGAAACCTTGGCCATTTTCCCTGCTGCCAAACCATGAAAACGCAGTTCTTTACCAACTTGTTCCCATGCGCACAGTTTGCTGAAAAACTCAGTGTACTCGGCGCTGAGTTTAGCCGGCGATTTGCCGACTTTGATGTCCAGAAATGTAGGTTTGAACTGCTCAGTAATCCCTTTGCAGTTAATGTGGAAAACGCACCAACCAACCTCCAAATGGAGCTAATTGAACTCCAGTGTAATGACACGCTGAAGTCAAAGTATGATGCTGTGGGCGCCGCCCAGTTTCCACAGTTCATCCCTGACACAATGCCTCAGCTCCGCACCCAAGCTGCTCAGATGCTCTCCATGTTCGGCAGCACTTATCTATGTGAGCAACTTTTCTCCTCGATGAAGATGACCAAAACATCTCACAAGAGACGTCTGACTGATGAACACCTTCGCTCGATACTGAGGATTTCCTCAGCTCAAAGCCTGAGCCCAGACATTGATGAACTATCATCCAAGAAGAGATGCCAGGTATCTGGCTTGGGCACATCAGATTAGATCAGTGTGCAGCAAACTGAGCAATAATTAACGTTTTCTTTATGCACTTTTTCTTGCTACTCCAAGACATGGGCTTGAATGGTTGATTAATTTTATTATTGTTATTTTATTTTAAAAATTATTATTTATTATTATTTAAATCTTATTTAATAAATGAATGTCATTGATGTTTTTTTTTATTTGAAATTGGTTTTTGCATATCTGAACTATTAAGTTATAAATTGTATAGTAATAAGTGTTGCTTCATATTCAATGTTAAAGCAAATCTTGTTTGGGTCCATATTAAAAGGTTCATTTGTTCAATGCTGGCCCGCGACTTTGTTCAAGTTTTACATTTTGGCCCACTGTGTATTTGAGTTTGACATCCCTGGTGTAAGGGGACCACATGTGCCTTTCTCCAGTTCTCTGGGACCTCTAAAGCAGTATTGAAAAGGTCAGACAGTGGAGTCGCTAGAACATCCCCAAGTTTCTTCAATGCTTCCGGATGTATCCCATCTGGCCCCATCGCTTTGTCTACTTTTAGTTTAGCTAGTTCCTCACGAACAGTCTTCTGAAATTGTTTAAGAACCCCTTCTATTTGTATTTGTGGGTGTTTTCTGAGGTCCCTCCCCTGGCCCTTCATCTGTAAACAAACAAAAATATTTGCTAAACAATTACGCTTTATCCTCATCAGCTTCTACATATTCCTTCCCTTCACCCTCGATTCTAATACCACTTTTGTACTTCCTCCTCTTGCTAACATATCTGAAAAATGTCTTGTCCCTCCATTTTATTGCACTGGCTATTTCTTCCACTTTGTGTCTTTGTTTTCCTGACTACTTTGCTAGCTTCTCAGTTTCCCAAACATTGATGCTCGTTTTCCTCTTTTTGTGATCTCTTGTATTTTATGAAGACCACCCTCTTTCTTCAACTTTTCAGCTGCTTCTTTTAACCGTAGTGGCTTCCTTTTCCTTTTACATTTATTTACCTAACAAAAAAGTTCATTGCCCTTAAAATATCCCCTTTGCCCACTGCTTTTCTACATTTCCCCAGCTGTTCTCATTCCGCTAACGACTCCTTGAGGTATTGTCCCATCTTGGCAAAGTTAGTTTTTCTAAAGTCTAATGCCCTTGGTTTTTGAGTGGACTTTATCAGCCTTAGTCCTAATACTGAACCACACCATCTAGTGATCATTGGAAGGAAGATGATCTCTCACTACAACATCAGAAACGCTTTCACCATTGGTAAGCACCAGGTCCAGTATGGCCCCCTTCAATGTGGGTTCTGTTACCAACGGTTGACATAGTTCTTCCTGTACAGAATCCAAGATCTCCTTACTTCTAGATGACACTGCAACAGGGATGTGCCAATCAACATCCGGCATATTGAAACTCCTTATCAGTAGCGCTTCTCCTTTCATGGCAATACTGTGTATGTCCACTTCTCCCTGTGAAGATCTGTATATCACACCAATGCAAAGAAGAAATTAGACCTTACCTGCTAATTGTCTTTCCTTGAGCTCTCTCCGGGCCAGTCCAGGCAAGTGAGGGTTGTCAACCTTCTCCAGCAGCTGAGGACTGAAAAACTGAAGTTTTACTGAAACAGTGTCTGGCTCCCCCTGCTGGCCGAACCTCAGTCTAAACTTACTAAGCAGCAGAACTAGAACTAAAAGAGAAACCAACTGAGCCCGCCTAAAACTACGTGCTCCATGCTCCTGACCCTTTTGTACGCTAATCAAGGGACATCCCCTTGACAGGTTTTTTTTTTTTTTTTATGTATCTGTACTGAAAGTTGGAATTAACCCCCGCATTAAGCTGAGGGAGCCCCACAGACCATATTGAGCAATGTCTTTGAGCGGAAGATCTAGTACTGACCCTTCGGAACCCCCCGCGCAAATTGCCATATGTCGTGGAGCAAAGCGGAGACTACCCCTAACGTCAGAAAACGCTGGACACGGAAAGAACGATACCTCGCAAATGTAACAGGGTGGGACCTGGACTGGCCCGGAGAGAGCTCAAGGAAAGACAATTAGCAAGTAAGGTCTAATTTCTTCTTCCTCATCGTCTCTCCAGGCCAGTCCAGGCAAGTGAGGGAAGTACCAAAGCAGTAACTATCCCTGGGAGGGGCCTGCTAGACCCGCAATGACGGCCGATGCTCCCACATTTGCGTCTCCCCTGGCCTGAACATCCAACCGATGTTGTTTCGAAAAAGTGTGCAACGACGACCACGTTGCCGCCTACATATATCCACCAACGGAATCAGGGCCAGCTCAGCCCAGGACATCACCTGGCTACGAGTTGAATGAGCTCTGAAAAGCTCCGGCGGCGACTTGCCGCTCGCCTGATAAGCCGCTGCTACAGCACATTTAACCCATCTCGCTATGGAGGCCTTGGAGGCAGCTTCCCCCTTTCGCGGCCCCACAAACACCACAAACAGCCTGTCCGATTTGCGAAAGGGCTGTGTCCAGCGAAGATACCTTTTAAGTACCCTACCTAAATCCAACTTTCGGAGAACCGAATCAATGGGAGCCCCCTGGTGATCTTGAAAAGTCGGAAGGGAAATAGACTGATTCACATGGAAACTGGATACCACTTTTGGGAGAAAGGAGGGTACTGGACGCAACACCACTTTCTCCCGCATGAAGTGCAAGAAGGGCTCTCTGCATGAAAGTGCTTGAAGATCCGACACTCGTCTAGCCGAACATAAGGCCACTAAGAAAGCGGTTTTCTAGGAGAGTTCTTTGAAGGACACCTCTCTTGCTGGTTCAAAGGGAGGCTTCGCTAAAGCCTCCAGTACCAAATTAAGATCCCAAGCTGGAATAATGGGGCGTACCGGAGGACGCATGTTCTTGACCGCTCTCAGGAACCGCAAAATATCTGGATGTCGAGAGAAGCATCCCCTTTATCCTACCCCGAAAACAAGCCAGTGCTGCGACTTGCACCTTGAGAGTTGCGAGGGCCAACCCCTTATCGAGACCGCTTTGCAGAAAGAACACTACTTCCGGCACCAGGGAGCTACCCGGTCGCAGACCGCGCTCCCCACACCAGCGTTCAAAAATCTGCCAGACGCGAACGTACGCTAGAGAAGCAGACAAGCGTCTGGCCCGGAGGAGAGTGTCGATGACCGACGGCGAATAACCTCTACGCCTCAACCTTTCCCGCTCAAGAGCCAAGCCTTAAGCGAGAAGTGGTCCACATCCGGCATGAGAAGCGGACCCTGACTCAAGAGATTTGCTCGTGCCGGCAGTCTCCAAGGATGGTCTACCAACAGACGGACCAGATCCGCATACAACGGCCTCCTGGGCCAATCCAGGGCCACCAGTATCACTCGTCCATCGTGGCCTATCTGCCATAGGACTCGGCCTATTAAAGGCCAAGGAGGAAACACAGAGCAGCCCTACCGATGGCCACGGCTGCGCTAGAGCGTCCAGACCTTCTGACATGCGTTCTCTCCTCCTGCTGAAGAACCGACTTGCCTAGGCATTGTCGTAAGTGGCCATCAGGTCCATCATCGGCTGTCCCCAACAGAGGATTAGGCCGTGAAACACTGCCACGTTCAACTCCCACTCCCCTGGATCTACTACATGCCGGCTGAGATAATCCGCCTGCACATTGTCGCGGCCTGCCACGTGAGCCGCTGAAAGAGCTACCAGGTGGGACTCCGCCCAGCTCATCAACCGTTGACTCTCCAAGAGAACAGCGCTGCCTGTACCGCCCTGTTTGTTGATATAAGACACCGTCACTGAGTTGTCGGAGAAAACTCTCACCGCCTTGCCCTCGACGAGAAGATGAAACTCTTGCAGCGCTAACCGCACCGTCCTGAGCTCTAGCAGATTTATGGACAAACCCGACTCCTCCGGCGTCCAAACTCCCTGAGCTATGTGAGACAGGCAATGTGCCCCCCAGCCTGCGAGACTGGCATCGGTCGTGAGGAGTAACCAATCCGGTGACCGCAAGGGCATTCCCGCCCGGAGATGAGCGGGATCCAACCACCAGAGCAGACTGTCGCTCACGTCCTGAGCGCGAGGTAATCTGCGAGACAGGGGGTGATCCTGAGGAGACCACCTTGACAGCAACGCGTGTTGCAACGGTCGCATATGCGCCTGAGCCCAGGGCACCAGATCGAGGGTTGCCGTCATGGAACCGAGCAGTTGCAAGTAATGCCATGCCGTTGGCGCTTTCAGGCGCAGAAACGCTCTCACCTGCCCCATGAGCTTCTGTATCCTGTTCTCGGGCAAGAACACTGCTCCTATGCTCGTGTCGAACAGCGCCCCGAGATACAGGAGTCGCTGGGTTGGCCGCAATTGACTCTTGGTTTGGTTTATTACCCAGCCCAACTGTTCGAGAAGGTCAACCACCCGAGCCATTGCCACTTCGGATTCCGCAACCGACGGTGCCCGAATCAACCAATTGTTGAGGTATGGGTGCACTAACACGCCCTCTCGTCTCAACGCCGCTGCTACCACCACCATCACCTTTGCGAAGGTCCGCGGCGCCGTGGCCAATCCAAACGGCAACGCTTGGAACTGGAAATGACCCATGGGAACTGCAAAACGTAAAAACCTCTGGTGCTCTGGTCATACTGGGATATGTAGGTAGACTTCTGTCAGGTCTATGGAGGTGAGCACCTCCTTGGGTTGCACGGAGCAAATAACGGATCTGAGAGTCTCCATGCGAAAGTGCGGAATTCGCAAACAGCGGCTCACATGCTTGAGATCCAAAATAGGACGAAAGGACCCCTCCTTCTTGGGGACCACGAAATAAATGGAGTATCGACCTGACCCTAACTAGTCGTGTGGAACCGGAACCACCACACGAAGACGCAACAAGCGCTGAAGGGTCTCGTACACCGCCTTTGCTTTTTCTGCAGAACCACAAGGAGACGCCACAAAAGCGTCCTGTAACGGACGAGCAAACTCGAGGGCATAACAGTCGCGTATAATTTCTAGCACCCAGAGATCTGTCGTTATGGTGGCCCAGACAGAAAGGAACCACTGCAGCCGTCCCCCCACCGGAATTTCCATCTGGACCAACCTCACTTCATTGTGGCTTTTTGCTGGAGTTCTGCTGGGTTGGGAAATAACCCCTGCCGAACTCTCGAGCCCCTCGAAAGGACTGCCCTCGAGCCACAAAGCGTCCCCTTTGATAGGGGACAAACCGAGAGCCCCTGAACCTGCGAGTCTCCTGTGACGTCGCTCTGTGGCCCCCGGCAGGTCTTTGACACTTCGGCCTGTCTTCTGGGAGGCGACCACCTTTGGAGTCTCCTAAATCCTTCACAATCTTATCCAAAGCAGCCCCAAAAAGCAAAGTGGCCATGTAAGGTAGCTTACTAAGGCGTGTCTTGGATGAAACGTCCGCCGACCAATTTCGTAACCATAGGAATCTCCGAGCCGCAATAACCGCTGCCATAGACTTCGCTGAAATTCTGACAAGGTCATAAAACGTATCCGCTAAATAAGCCGCAGCTAACTCCAGCTTCGCACCTTCCTCCTCCTCTCCTTTGGTCTGGACCCCTCCTTGAATTCATCTAATGGAGGCTCTAGACACATACACCCCACAGAAAGCCGCTGAGCGACAGGGCGCAAGTCTCAAAAGTCTGCTTTAACAGTCTCTAGCTTCCTATCCTGCAAATCCTTGAGGGCCGCCCCGCCCTCCACCGGAATTGTGGTTTTCTTGGTTACCGCCGACACTAAGGCATCCACCTTAGGCATTTTAAGCATATCCAGCTCCTTCTGCGGCAATGGATACAAGCGGGCGATAGCCCGAGCCCCCCAAAGAGTCGCTTCTGGGCATTCCCATTCTGACTCCACCATCTGCTTCATAACTCGGTGCACCGGGAAACACTTCTGCTCCGTTTTAAGCCCTTGAAGCAGAGGATCCTCTAAAGGCTGTTCCTAAGCCGGGGGAAGCACAATATTCAATGTCGTCAGCGTCTGGGAAATAAGAGCCCCTAATTCCTCCTTTCTAAATACCCTGAAAAGACTAGGATCCTCGCTGACCCCCAACCCCCCCTCCTCAAGATCAGCAGCCCACTTATCCAGAACTGGGTCCAGTAAAATCTCACCTTTTTCCACACTCTGGAGCTCTGGGACAGGTATACCAATGCTATCGGTAGCCCCTTGGGTCCCATGGACAGAGCTGGAGGTACCTTCCCCCGGGTCCAAAAGAGAAGCTCCTTTATCTAGGTTCTGGGAGGGGAGAGTGGCCGAGTCCTTAACCTGAGCCTGCTGCCACTTTAAACAATATGCCTTATGAAGAGCTAGAATAAAATTAGCTGAAAAGGTGGTTTCCAAATTCTCCTGAACTGCAGGCAATGAGAGTGAAGGAGCTTCCTCCACTTTAAACGATTTTTTAGCCTTTGCCTTTCTCTTGGACGAGTTCTTGTGACCAGAAGGTAAAAGATTAGATGCAGCAGAAATGGCCACCGTTCCCGCCGTTTCTGAGGCAGAAGGAAGGCCCCCCAGGAGCTCAGAGGCATCAGGCCTAGTTTCCATGCCGATGAATCGCTGCGCGGCAAAACGAAAATTAACAATGCTCAATAGAAATGCTGCACAGAAAACCCCAGTGTCACGTGTCGCCCCAAATCTGCCGAAAAAACTCTGATCGACGTGCCGCAAACCGGTAAGCCTGGAAAAACAAAAACTTGGGCAAGCTGACTGACCTGAGCCTGGGAGAGATCCGGCGAGCGCTGAATTGTACCGTCAAAGCAGCTGCCCCCCACTGCTAGCGGTGGAGTGCTTGTGACTGCGGAGGCTGTCAGATGGTCTCTGGGGCTCCCAGAACCACTGTCCGCTTCCCCCTTCGGGACTGGAGCTGAATTTGAGGCAGGCTCTGCCGCTAGCGCTCCGTTGAACTCCAAGCCGGCATGGATAAAATATCGTGGCTGAAGGGGAGAGCCCTGCTAGACCCCTTTCCCCTGACGGAGGTAAAAGGAAAATAAAAGAAAACTAGACCAAATATAAACCCTAAAGCAATATTCTGTCTTATTCTCCGGGAGCCAGACAACAAACATCTCCTTCAGCTGCTGAGGACTGAAAGACTGAGGTTCGGCCAGCAGGGGGAGCCAGACACTGTTTCAGTAAAACTTCAGTTTTTCAGTCCTCAGCTGCTGGAGAAGGTTGACAACCCTCACTTGCCTGGACTGGCCCGGTGAGACGATGAGGAATAGATTTCCCATTCCCCCTTCCTAATTTAACTCACAGTTCTTACTTGCTTCATTTTAAGCTCTGGAATTCTATAGCTTTAATACCAGAACAACAATGAATGCAAGTATAGCTGCACATCAATTCCAATAGATACAATTCTTCTATGCAGTTAACAAAAAGTTTCAAGAGCATGCACCTGACACTTACAAGGACAGGTCAGAGTCATTCTTGAAGAGTGTGTTAAGTACCTTATTACAATGGGTTATGACGCTTATGGCAGAGTTATCAGGAGCAGCAGCAATAATAGCAGCAAGACACCTGGCCTGGCTAACGTCTGCTGGCAGATGGCCCATGTACTACAGAGGAATATAAAGAAAGTCTCCTTAATTAAGGATAACTGCTCAACTCCAATATTGTCTGCTTAGAGTCTGATTAGCATCAAAGTTCTTCCCAAAGAATGCAATATCACTCCTAAAGACCATCTTACTACCATTTTAAGAGATACTAACCATATAACTATGCCTATGCAAGACTTAGATCACAAAGACCTTCCTAACAATATCAGCAAAAGCAAAGACCAAGGGAAAAGAGGCCTTAGAAATCTGGGAATCCGCGTCAGGCTAAGTCTAGGCCTAATTTTAGACTACACCGATTACCCTAGTATACCAATGGAAAAAAAAACTAGTCCTTTTTGTAAAAGAATTCAAGAGCATAGCAGACAAATGGATAATTATTATTCAAAAGGTTTATAGGTTATGAATCAACCCACTACCTCCAAATGGAAGGCCAACCTTACAACCACCTCCTATAAATCAATGTCAATTATATCAGCAAGAAATTAATGCTATACTTATCACAAATGCCATTGAAGAGATGCCTCACAAAGACAAGAACTAAAGGTTCTACTCCAAATACTTTCTAATTTCAAAGAAATCAGGACGAATACTTCAGATACCACAACTGAGAATTAAATTCATAATAAAAGAGAAATTCAAAGTGAATTTAGTATCCATCTTACCCCTTCTTCAGGTTGGTATCCTTGGATTTAAAAGACACAGAGCTAGTCCCAGAGTGAGTGCAAGTTTTTGGGTGTCCTAGGTAAACCTTCAGCCTTATGTTCCCCCAAGATTTTGATAATTAAACTATTATCGTCTGAATACCACTCTTCCAATAACAATCCTGCAAAAATGCATAATTGGACATCATATTTTAAATCTTAAACTTTTCTTTATATATACGTACGTGTCTGCTCTCCCTGCAGGTAAAGCATAGTTACTCACCTGTAACAGGTGATCTCCGGGAACAGCAGGAATTTAATCTTCACATATGGGTATCATCGGTACTGACGGAGCCTACGCGGGAACACTCTCCAGCGTCCAATTAGGAAGCTTTTGGAAGCACCCCACAGCGCCTGTGTGCTGCCTTCCCGCCTTTAACTGCCTCTCTCCAGTTGAGTTTAAAGCTGAGACAAAGAGAGAGAGAGGGAAAGAAGAAGAGAGAACTTCTAGGGGAGGTGGGAGGGTTGTGAAGACTAAATTCCTGCTGTTCCCGGAGATCACCTGTTACAGGTGATTAACTATACTATCTCCAGGAACATGCAGGAATGTAGTCTTCACATATGGGGACTCCCTAGCTATAGATGCCAGGGAGAAACCCCAGAAGCTGTGTGCCCTTTCGGAAGGGCTCCACTTCCCCCCATGGATCTCTGGCATCCTACCAGGGATGGTGGGTAGGAGTTGATTAAGTATGGAACAGGTGTTGAAGAACAGCCTGACCAAACAAGGCATCCTGGCGGGAGTCCTTGTCCAAGCAGTAATAGACTGTAAAGGTATGAACCGAGGCCCAGCTAGCTGCTCGACAGATATCGTCGATAGACACAGAGTGAAGATGAGCCATAGAGGCTGCCATGGCTCTCACGCTGTGCGCTGTGACATGGCCTTCAAGAGGAAGGTTCTTACTCCGATAGGCAAAAGATATACACTGCGCAATCCAGTTGGACAGTGTCCTTTTGGAGACTGGAAGTCCTAAATGACTAGGATCAAAAGCAACAAAGAGTTGGGAGGACTTTCTATGTTGCTGAGTCCTTTGGCAAGTAAAAGGCCAAAGCTCTTTTACAGTCCAAAGTATGAAGATTCCTTTCTGCATTAGAGGCATGAGGCCTTGGGAAAAAAACAGGAAGGTAAACTGATTGGTTTAAATGAAAAGATGAAACCACCTTTGGCATAAAGTGAGGATGAGTCCTAAAGACTACCTTATCATGATGAAACCTTGTATAAGGAGGATCAGCCACCAATGCTTGCAATTCACTAATGTGACGTGCTGATGTGATTGCAATAAGAAAAATAACCTTCCAGGAAAGGAATTTCAAAGAAGCTAATGGTTCAAAAGGCGGCTTCATGAGCAGGCCAAGAACCAGATTTAAATCCCATGCCACCGGTGGTGGCTTAATGGGAGGCTTGGTTAGAAGAAGGCCTCTCATAAATCTAGCTATGATAGGATGAGAGGAAATAGGTTGCCCATTTAAAGGTTTGAGAGAAGCTGCAATAGCACTCAGATGAACTCACTGAATTGGTCTTAAGCCCTGTGTTAGACAAATGAAGGAGGTATTCCAGTAATGATTCCAGAGGTATTGCAAGAGGGTTAAGACCCTTCTGCGAACACTATATGGTAAACCTTTTCCACTTGAAAGCATAAGAGCGTCCCACTTGAAAGCATAAGAGCGTCTTGTGGATGGTTTCCTGGAAGCATAAAGGATATCCTTTACTTGCTGAGAAAGGCTAAGACCATGGCTTTCAGCAACCAGGCCCTGAGATGTAGAGACTGGGGATTGGGATGCCACAGCATCCCGTCCTCCTGGGATAGGAGATCTGGAGCAGATCCTAACTCCAGAGATGGAGCTTGAGAGAGATGTAAGAGCAGAGGGTACCACACTTGTCGTGGCCAATGTGGGGCTATGAGAATCATACGGCCTCTGTCTCTCTGAAGCTTGAATAGGGCTTTGGGAATTAGGGGAATGGAAGGAAGGCTTACAGAAAGTCCTGACCCCAGTAGAGGAGGAAGGCATCCGTGGCCTGACAACCCTGAGCCGGAATCCTGGAACAGACCCGGGGAAGTTTGGCATTCAGCGGACTTGCAAAGAGGTCTATTTCTGGGGTTCCCCAAAATTGGAAAATTTTGGCAACCTGGTCTGCATGGAGAGACCATTCGTGTGGAAGCAGAACTCAACTGAGTCTGTCTGCCCAAGAGTTCTGAATGCCTGGAAGATACACTGCAAGCAGATGAATCTGATGCTCTATGGCAGCGATGGCGAACCTATGGCACGCGTGCCAGCTGTGGCACGCGAAGGCCTTGCAGCTGGCACGCGGGAAGGTCGCAAATTGAGATATGCCGGCTCATGGCAATTAAAAAAAAAAAAAAAGCTGGCCGCGGCGGCATGGAGTGTCCCGCGGGGCTCCCTCTGCCCGGCGGGACTCTCCCGGCGCGGCTCAGCCCCTCTCTGCAGGCTTGCAGATACGCGAAGGGAGAGAGAGTCTCCCTCGCGTCTCTGTTAAGCCCGCAGGGGCTGATGGGAAATTTCCCATCTGCCCCTGCGGGCTTAACAGAGACGCGAGGGAGACTCTCTCCCTTCGCGTATCCCTCCCTCGCGTATCTGCAAGCCGGCAGAGAGGGGCTGAGCCGCGCCGGGAGAGTCCCGCTGGGCAGAGGGAGCCCCGCGGGACACTCCATGCTGCCGCCGCGGCAGCGGCCAGTTTTTTTTTTTTTAATTGCCATGAGCCGAGGGGGGGCGGGTAGGACTGGCAAAGGGCTAGGGAGGGAGGGGGGGGGGGTTAAGACTGGCAATGGGCTAGGGAGGGAGGGAGGGGGGTTAAGACTGGCAATGGGCTAGGGAGGGAGGGAGGGGGGTTAAGACTGGCAATGGGCTAGGGAGGGAGGGAGGGGGGGTTAAGACTGGCAATGGGCTAGGGAGGGAGGGAGGGGGGGGTTAAGACTGGCAATGGGCTAGGGAGGGAGGGAGGGGGGTTAAGACTGGCAATGGGCTAGGGAGGGAGGAAGGGGGGTTAAGACTGGCAATGGGCTAGGGAGGGAGGGAGGGAGGGGGTTAAGACTGGCAATGGCCTAGGGAGGGAGGGAGGGGGGGGTTAAGACTGGCAATGGGCTAGGGAGGGAGGGGGGTTAAGACTGGCAATGGGCTAGGGAGGGAGGGGGGTTAAGACTGGCAATGGGCTAGGGAGGGAGGAAGGAAGGGGGGTTAAGACTGGCAATGGGCTAGGGAGGGAGGGAGGGAGGGGGGGGTTAAGACTGGCAATGGCCTAGGGAGGGAGGGAGGGGGGGGGGGTTTAAGACTGGCAATGACCTAGGGAGGGAGGGAGGGAGGGGGGGGGGTTAAGACTGGCAATGGGCTAGGGAGGGAGGGAGGGGGGATGAGACTGGCAATGGGCTAGGGAGGGAGGGAGGGGGGATAAAACTGGCAATGGGCTAGGGAGGGAGGGAGGGGGGATAAAACTGGCAATGGGCTAGGGAGGGAGGGGGGTTAAGACTGGCAATGGGCTAGGGAGGGGGGTTAAGACTGGCAATGGGCTAGGGAGGGAGGGGGGTTAAGACTGGCAATGGGCTAGGGAGGGAGGGAGGGGGTTAAGACTGGCAATGGGCTAGGGAGGGAGGAGGGGGTTAAGACTGGCAATGGGCTAGGGAGGGAGGGAGGGGGTTAAGACTGGCAATGGGCTAGGGAGGGAGGGGGGTTAAGACTGGCAATGGGCTAGGGAGGCAGGTGGGTTAAGACTGGCCATGGGCGAGGGAGGGAGGGAGGTTAAGACTGGCAATGGGCTAGCGAGGGAGGGAGAGGGGTTGAGACTGGCAATGGGCTAGGGAGGGGGGGTTAAGACTGGCAGTGGGCTGGGGGGGTTAAGACTGGCAGTGGGCTGGGGAGGGGGGTTAAGACGCAGTGGGCTATGGGGGGGTTAAGACTAGCAATGGGCTGTGGGCTGATGAGGGCTGGCAATGGGCTATGGGGGGGTTAAGACTGGTAGTGGGCTGATGGGGGGGTAGGACTTATAATGGGTTATGGGGGGGCTAGGACAGGAAATGGGCTGATGGGGAGGGGTTAGGACTTGAGGTGGGCTGATGTGGTTAGGACTGGTAATGGGCTGTGGGCTGATGGGGGGGGGTTTAGGACTGGCAATGGGCTATGGGGGGCTGACTGGAAATGGGCTGATGGGGGGTTAGGACTGGTAATGGGTTATAGGGGGGGCTTAAACTGAAAATGGGGTGATGGGGTTAGGACTGGAAGTTGATTGACGGGGGCTAGGACTGGTAATGGGTTGGGGTGTTGCTAGGACTGGAAATGGGCTGAGTGGAAGGGGAGGCTTGAACTGCAAATAGCTGATGGGGAGGGGGCTTGGAATGGAAATGGGCTGTGAGGGAAGGGAGCTAGGACTGAAAATGGGCTGATGGAACAGCTAGGATAGGACTGGAACTGGGCTGTTGGGGGGAGCTAAGATTGGAAATGGGCTGTGGTGGGGGCTTGAATTGAAATGGACTCATGGAGGGGCTAGAACTGGAAGTAGGCTCATGGGGGGGCTTGGACTGGAATTGGGCTGAGTGCAGGGGAGCTATGATTTGACATGGGCTGATGGTGGGGCTAGGAAATGACTAGAAATGGGCTGATGGGGGGGCTAGGATTGAAAATGAGCTGATGAAGGGACTTGGACTGGAAATGGATGGGGGAGCTAGGACTGGAAATGGGCTGATGGGGGGCTAGGACTGGAAATGGGCTGATGCAGGGACTAGAAGGGGATGGATGCTGGGTGAGACGAACTAGAAGGGAGCTGATGTTGGGGGAGGATTAGAATGGGATGGGGCTGGGAGAGTAAAATGGAGAGGGGAAAAATATTTTGTGTAGGAGGGATGAAAAATCTACAATTGGCCAGGTATTGGGAGAGTAATTGGGGATTGAGGATGGAGGGGTAAAATTTGTGTGGATGAAATAGGAATGAGGAAAGAGCAAAAGGAGAAAGATTAGTATGTTAAAGCAGATGTAGAGAGAGAGAGAATGGAAAAAAAACTAGAAGAGAGAAGAAAGGACAAATGGACAGCAGACGATGGAGAGTTAGCAGAAAACATGAAGAAACCAGAAGAAAGTGGCTGGACCAATTGCAACTGAAAAACAAATGCACAAAAGGTAGAAAGATGTTTCTTTATTTTGAATTTATTAACTGGAATATGTCAGCTCTGGGAAATGTGCATCATTAACATCTGCACTTTGTTTGGTACAAGAGGAAATTCCTATTTGACGTTGCCACTTGTTCTCTTTCCCCAGTATTCTCTGAAATGTATTGGTTTAATATTTGCAGTGTTGCCTTTTGATAGGTAGGGTATGGTGCTTTGTGAGTCCTGGTAATGCTGTCAGGATACGGTGGGTTTGCTATGGGTTCTAAATGGGCAGCTTTTGGCGGTTGGCACTGGATTATAGTAATGTAGAAATCTTTTAGTCTTTCTTTATCCATACACTCATTAAGAGACATGTTTACTAAAAGTTAGTGTATGGTAACATTATGCAAATATTTATGCAAATAAGACCACTTATGCAAATGACGTGCTGGCACTTTGAGGAAATTCTTTGGTTTTGTGCGGCAGTTTGGGCACTCGGGCTCAAAAAGGTTAGCCATCACTGCTCTATGGCGAGGGCCCAAAGTCGCAAAACTTTGTTGCAGAGCGACAGAGAGCCTGTCCCGCCCTGCTTGTTCACATAGAACATGGCTACCTGGTTGTCCGTTTGGATTAGGACAGTTTTGTATCTGAGCTGGGTGTGAAACAATCGAAGAGCAAGGAAGATTGCTCTGAGCTCTAGGAGACTGATGTGTAGATCGGTCTCCTGTGGAGTCCAGGTACCCTGGGTAGAGAGGCCTTGCAAATGGGCTCCCCAACCCACCTGTGAGGCATCTGTTAGAGTTACTTGAGGTGGAGGTTGCTGAAAAGGGGACCCCACCAACAGATTCTGGAGTTGCTGCCACCATTGGAGAGACAAAATAAGACGATCTGAGGTTGCTATTTTGTCTGACAGGCAACCTGACGCCTGAGTCCACTGCGTGGATAGAGTCCACTGGGCTGCCCTCATATGGAGGCGGGCATAAGGGACTACATGCACGGTGGATGCCATGTGGCCTAGCAATTGTAACATTTCCCGAGCAGTGAGGTGAGACTTTAGCATTGCTTGGGAAGCTAACTGCACAATGCCAAGGCAGCGGGGACTGTGGAAGATATTCCCTTGTCTGTCTGGTATCCAGCAGGTCTCCTATGAACTCTAGGGACTGAGTGGGAACTAGGTTGGATATTGGGAAGTTTATGAAAAGTCCCAAATATTGAAGGATACGCATTGTGTGAGATAGAGAAATCCTGGCCTCTGATGGGGCTCAAATGAGCCAATCGTCCAAGTAAGGGCAGACGAATATTTTTAGGGTGCGGAGGAATGCTGCCACCACAGCCATGCATTTTGTGAACACCCTTGGTGCCGAGGCCAGGCCAAAAGGAAGAACTCTGTATTGGTAGTGCTTCCCTTGAAATAGAAAGCAAAGAAACCTTTGGTGAGTTGGAAGGATCAGAACATGAGTGTACGCATCCTTGAGAACAAAGCTAGTCCTGACTCTGAAGATATGGCAGTAGAGTTCCCAGAGAAATCATTTTGAATTTCTCTTTGAACAGGAATTTGTTCAATTCTCTGAGGTCCAAAATGAGTCTGTGCCCTCCTGTTTACTTTGGAATAAGGAAAAAGGGGGAATAGAACCCTGCCCCCTGTTGATGAATAGGTACTACTTCTATTGCCCTTTGGGCAAGAAGCAGAGTGACCTCATGATCTAACTTAGCAGCCTTTGTTTTTCTTTGTTTTGGTTGCTGCTGACCCTTTAGGGCAGACTGACCTGAACGATGCCCTTGCTGGGTATAGGAGGGGTAGAACTTCTTTCTAGTGAAGAATGTTTTTTTTGTAGGACTTTTTCCTTGCAGGATCAGCTGTAGATTTCGATAATCTATCCAAGGTGAGATTATCAGCATCTAGCTCATTAGCTTTCTCTTGCCAATTTTTGCCAAAGAGATTCTCTCCTGCGCAAGGAATATTCCCCAATTTGTCCTGTACCCAAAGTTTCAAGTCAAATGCCTGGAGCCAGGCAATCCTACATGCGCCTATGGCAATAGCAGAAGTTCTGCTTATGCACTCAAAACAATCAAAAGCTGCACGATTTACGAATTTGGAAACATCCTGAGCATGTCTGATAAGTGCAAGATAATCTTGTCTCTTATCATCAGGAAGGAGAGGGCTCATGAGCTCTAGATCTCCTGTAACTTCCTTAATGAACATTCCCATATATAGAATGTAGGAACTAATCCTGGCAGAAAGCATAGAGGCCTGGAAGGTTCGCCGCCCAAAGGCATCAAGAGTTCTACATTCACGTCCTGGAGGATTAGATGCATGTCTTTTTGCACACTTGATCCTTCTCATAGCTGATTCCACCACCATGAAATGGTGTGGCAGCTGAGGTTTTTCAAAACCAGGACAAGGAGGAACTCGATACATGGTATCGAGCCTACGAGAATGAGAAGAGGTGAGAGGTTTTTCCCACATCCTTGTCATGAGATCATGCAAGATCTCATGAATAGGCAAAGTAGCTGCCTCTTTGGGATCTTTAGGATACTGGAAAATCTCCAATTCCTTCGCCCTAGGCTCTGTTTCAGGAGCCACTGTGATGGAAAGACCGAGCCACATCCCGGATAAAATCCTGGAAGGATATATCCTCTGGAGAAGACATCCTACATTTAGGAGAGGAAGAATCCTCAGGAGGAAACACTCTGGTATCGACAGAGCTGTCAGAGTCCTCAGACTCGGAGGATTCAAAGTATCTACTGTCCGGATAATCGTGCAATGCACGATACCGGTACCAATCGAAGTTGGTATCGACAGGGTCCGGTACCGACTTGTCAGTACTGGAGGGCATAGCATGCGTTGGTACCGGTAGTCCACCTGACGTCGATGCAATTGGTGCCGGTACCGGTACTGGCTGAAGTGTCTGAAGCGGTTTCGGGGGCATGGATGCCGAGAGAAGAGCCGCCAGACTGAGTTCAATAGCCAGAAATCTCTGCTCTATCGACGCCGCCGATGCCTGGGTCACGGTACCGGACGAAGCGGCCGGTACCCCAGAGCATGGCACCAGTAGTTCTGCCGAGGTTGGGGCCTCGAGAACATCCTGGCGCCCCGATGATGCTTTGGAAGCCAAAGTCTCCCGCCGGGGCAATTTTGCCGGTGTGAGTCCCTCAAGGGCAACGCCAGAGGCATCTCGATACTTGGAAGGAGATCTACCCTTTGAGGACTGGCCAGACATGTTTAGTTACCTGAGATCCATGGAAGGAAGACAAAGCCGTGGAAGATGTTGATGCCACAGATGCTGAATCGGAGGGAAAAAGGGTGCTAAGTTTAGCAGCTCGGTTTTGCTGACCCGTCTTCAACATCATCCCACAGGCAACACACTCTGAGCTAGAGTGGTCAGGACCTAAACATTTGAGGCACCACTCATGGGTGTCAGTGACGGAGATGGTACCGCCACACCTGGAACACTTTAAAACCTGAAGCGGGTTTTTCTATTGTAGAGGAAAGTTGGGCCTAGTGCCCAAAATGGCATGTGGCACAAGAGGAGAAAAAAGCTGGAAAACTCCAGGAAAAGTGTGCATATATATATATATATATATATATATATATATATATTTTTTTTTTAGGAAAAGGAAAAAAAAAAAAAAAGGACCGGCGGTACCGGTGTAACGTCGAAGGAAGGCAGACGCGACCACAAAAAGGAGAATAAATGGAATATTTTCTGTGCTGATAGAAGTGCAACCTGCCAGCTCCGCGAAAAACGAAGAACTGGAGAGAGGCAGTTGGGAAAGGCGGGAAGGCAGCATGCAGGCGCTATGGGGTGCTTCCAAAAGCTTCCTAATTGGACGCTGGGGAGCGTTCCCGCGTAGGCTCCGTCGGTACCGACGATACCCATATGTGAAGACTACATTCCTGCTTGTTCCTGGAGATGACAATGTGTTGATAGTTCTTTGAATTTGAGTGACTGTCAGAATCTCTTTTCTTCTGACTGATGCTGCACTTTACTTTCCCCCAGAATCTGCTGCCCTAGGTGACTACCTAGTTTTGTCTAATAATTGGGGAAGCCCGGCCTATACTCTTATTCCAATTTATCCAGCCATGAGTAATTTTTGCACTTCATATGCAAGGTACGTCTGTAGGATCCTTCCTCAGCATGAGTGTAAACGAAATGTACCACAGCAACAACAGCACCCATCTATGTCCACAAAGAACATTTATTTTTCCATACATGGACTATGGGCTGATTTCCAAAGAGCAACAGTCTCACTTAAGCATTGATAGAGGTACTTACAGATCTTGGTTTTATAACACAGGTACACTACCAAAAAACTGCCTCCAGTTTTGCAACTGATTCCTATAGATTTTGGGGTGCTGAATCCAGGAAAAATAGCCAAAATGTTCCATCACGTCACGTTTTCTTGCAAAATTAGATTTCTTACCCATATAAGGAATGTTCACATAATTTCTTTTTAGCCGACTGCAGTTTATTTTCTTGGCCCAAAATAGAGGTTGTAATGGTTAACTAACTAGAAACACTCCCTCAAGATATTTTAGAGTGTTTTGTATTCATTTTATACATTAACAGGACAATTGGGAGGCGGGGGGCTAAATCCAGTACTCGCGCTGGCGCATGTTCTTTCCTGTTCGCCTCGCCTCATTCGCTCGCTCAAACATGGTGGTTGCGACATGAACATTCCTGTCAAATTTCAGTTTCTTGCAAGTTCATTATTATTACCTTTTGTTTGCTCAGTCGTAATCCAGCTTTATTCCGAAGTGGTTCACTACAGTTGTAGTTTGCAGTGCTGTGTATTTGTGATGGCTCACAGAGCCAGAGGTTGCGTCAACTCTCCGGACAGTTTTTGTTTTATTTGTGGGGAATATACCGTGAAAAAGCGGCAGAGGAACATTTCTGCATTTATTAAAAAAGTATATTTCGCCTATTTCGGTTTGAAGTTAGGCGATCAAGACAAACCGTGGGCTCCTCACAAAGTGTGCAAGACATGTGAGGAAGATCTACGCTTATGGATGAAAGGTAAAAAACAAGCATTTCGTTTCGGAATACCTATGATGTGGCGTGAACAAAGAGACCACAGCAGTGACTGCTATTTTTGCTCTTGCATTGTGAAGGGATACAACTTAAAAAATAAGAACGTAATAAGTTACCCCAACCTTCCCTCAGCAATTAGGCCTATGCCTCATAGCAACGAAGTACCTGTGCCTGAACCACCAAAATCTTTGGATCATATTTGTGTGGACGGTTCTGATCATGATGAGACTCATCAGATGGCTTTTCCCGATGAGTCCAGTACTTCCGAGTTTGAAACTGAACCAGATCCGAAACCTGAACTTTTCTCTCAAGCTGAATTGAATGATTTAGTCCGGGATTTAGGACTCCCAAAAGATGCTGCCCAACTATTAGGTTCTCGGCTTAAACAGAAAAATCTATTGTCACCAGGAACAACTTTTTATTGGTACCGCAACCGCGAGACACAATTTTTGAAGTATTTCAGCAAAGAGGAAGATTTGGTATTTTGCAACGATATATATGGAGTGATGGAAAAGTTTAAACTCAAGTATGATCCTGCTGAATGGCGGCTGTTCATTGATTCGTCAAAAGACAGCATAAAAGGTGTTCTTCTTCATAATGGCAACACATTCGCTTCAGTTCCTATTGCTCACTCTGTTATTCTCCAAGAAAAATACGAGAATTTGGCCCTGATTCTTCAGAAGATTCGTTATGATGAGCATAAGTGGATGATTTGTGGAGACTTTAAAATTCTATCCATGCTATTAGGGCAGCAATCCGGTTTCACCAAATATCCCTGCTTCCTTTGCTTGTGGGATAGCCGGGCCCGCGACCTACACTGGGGGAAAAAAGACTGGCCAATTCGGGAGTATTTGAGACCCGGTGAGAAAAATGTTTTTCATGAGAGCTTGGTACCTCGTGATAAAATTCTATTACCACCTCTCCACATTAAGTTGGGTCTCATTAAGCAATTCATCAAGTCCCTTCCAAAAGATGGTGAGTGCTTTCGGTACCTTTGCTCAAAGTTCCCCCGACTTTCTGAAGCAAAGCTAAAGGAAGGAGTGTTTGTTGGCCCTGATATAAGGAAACTCATTTCAGATGGAGCATTCGCTGAAACGATGTCTGAGAAGGAAAAAGAAGCCTGGGATTCCTTCAAGGATGTTGTTCTCAAATTCTTGGGGAACAGGCGGGATGAGAACTATAAGGATATTGTTGCCAGGATGCTCAATGCCTTCAAAGAACAAGGCTGTAACATGAGCCTGAAAGTCCATTTCTTGCACTCCCATGTGAACTACTTTCCCGAAAACTTGGGGGCGTACAGTGAAGAACAAGGTGAAAGGTTTCACCAGGACATTAAGGACGCAGAGAGAAGGTACCAAGGAAGATGGAACACCACTATGATGGCTGATTTCTGCTGGTTGCTGCTGCGGGAAACCCCAGATGAAAAATACGCCAAGCAGCGCACCAAGAGAAGCATTCGGGGGAAGAAGAAACGGGCCCACCAGGAGATTGATTGACCCAAGAATGACTTTAAAATCTAAACTGTGTTGACAAATATCGTGTTTTTACTAAACTTTGAAATAAAAATTTGCTAGTTATTACCACAGTGTCGGATCTCATTTATTAGAATTTTATTTTCACACCATCGGGTGTTTGTCTTCATGTATTGCAATGGTGCGGTTTGCGTTTTCTATTCTTACATACATACCTGTACAACATTTTTTGCACATTTCTTTGCTTTGCTTTGTGTCTAACCTCGCTCTTATATGCTCAATGTTTGTGCACATGTATGTGGCTGTTTTAAGTGCAGACAATTTTGCTACCATCACAGTGTGTTTTGTTGACATTACTCTATTCTTATGTGCTGCCTTGTTACAATTTTCTTTATTCTTATTTGAATAACTACTAAACAATTAGTATAAAGAATTCATCCAAGAAACTTTTATCTCGATCGCACTCAATCTGAAACCTTCACCTCAAACTGCTAACCCAATGTAGCAAAATATATGTACGTGATGGAGCAAATTGGTTACCAGATTTGGATTCAGCGCACCAAAAAACATAAAAATCAATCGAAACATTAAAGGCAGTTTAAAAAATTTTTTTTAGTGTACCTGTGTAATTAATCATTCAAAATCAACACTCATCCCTACTTAGATGACAGACTTTGTAAGAGCATTGATCCATATACTGTCAAGCACAGCCTACTTGCCTCAGCAGAGAGCATAGTTACTCATCTGTAACAGGTGATCTCTGGGAATAGCAGGAATCAATCTTCACATATGGATGTCGTCGGCACCAATGGAGCCCGAAGCAGGAACATTCCCCAGCATCCAATAGGAAAGCCTTTGGGAGCATTCCTCCACACTTGCGTTGTTGCCTTCCCAACTTAGCTCCTAGTTTTCTCAGTCACGTGTATAGCAGAGATAAAATAATTAAAAAAAAAAAAAAAGAAAAAATGGGACAACTTGGAAGGGGAGGTGGGCGGGCTGTGAAGACTGATTCTTGCTATTCCCGGAGATCACCTGTTACAGGTGAGTAAATATGCTATCTCCAGGAACAAGCAGGAAGTCAGTCTTCGCATATGGGACTCTCTAGCCACAGGCTGACAAGCAAGAGAAGAATCCTGGCACAACTAGAGGTTGCAGCAAGGATTGAACAGATTCAGCTCATTTGGAGTACCCCTCACGAGGTAGTCCAGGGGGTGGAGGGCAAGTTGTCTAAATTTGAAAAAGATTATGTAGAACAGATTGACCAAATTGAGCATCACTTCTGGAGTCCTTGTCCAGGCAATAGTGTGCTGCGAAGGTATGAAGACCAGGTAGCTGCTTGGCAGATTTTCAGAAATAGACAGAACAGAGGTTAGCTACAGTGATAGCCATAGCTTGGACATTATGGGCAGTGACATGATGTTGAAGAGATAGATCTGCTTGCAAGTAAAAGATATGAAGTCTGCTAGCCAGTTCAAAATTGCTCTCTTAGAGACTGGTAGCCCCGGACGACTTTGGTCAAAAGAGACAGAGGACTGATGATGAGCCTTAGTACGGTCCAAATAGAATGCCAATGCTCTCTTACAATCAAGAATATGTAATTTCACTTCAGCCAGGGATGTATGAAGTCTTGAAAAGAATGCTGGTAGTGAGATTGTTTCAGGTGGAAGGAGGTAACGGCTTTCAGTAAGTACCTAGGATGTGTCTACTTTGTCGTGGTGGAATGTGGTATATGGAGTATATTCCACCAAGACTTGCAGTTCACTGATCCTATAAGTGGCGGTGACTGCAATGAGAAAAAGGACTTTCCATGTTAAGAACTTTAAAGAGTCTGATGCCATGGGTTCAAAAGAACTGCGCATGAGCTGTGCAAGAAAGCACAGTTACTTACCTGTAACAGGTGATCTCTGGGAACAGCAGGAATAAGACTCCACATATGGGTATCGTCGGTACCGACGGAGCCTGCGCGGGAACGCTCCCTAGCGTCCAATAAGAAAGCTTTTGGGAGCATCCCACAGCGCCTGCGCGCTGCCTTCCCGCCTTTCCCAACCGCCTCTCTCCAGTTCGAGACTTAAAGCTGAGACAAAGAGAGAGAGAGAGGGAAGGAAAGATAGATAGAGAGATACAACTCCTAGGGGAGGTGGGTGGGTTGTGAAGACTTATTCCTGCTGTTCCCAGAGATCACCTGTCACAGGTAAGTAACTGTGCTATCTCCAGGAACAAGCAGGAATGAGTCTTCACATATGGGGACTCCCTAGTTGCAGATGCCAGGGAGACACCCCAGAGTTGAGAGCCCTTGAAAAGGGCTCCACCTCCCCCCATGGATCTCTGGCATCCAACCAGGGTAGGTGGGTAGAAGTTGATTAGGAATGGAACAGGTGTTTGAGAACAGCCTGACCAAATGAGGCATCCCGGCGGGAGTCCTTGTCCAAACAGTAATGGGCTGTGAAGGTATGAACCGAGGTCCAGGTGGCCGCTCGACAGATTTGGTCGATGGACACAGAATTTAGATGAGCCATTGAGGCTGCCATGGCCCTCACATTGTGAGCTGTGACATGGCCTTCCAGAGAAATGTTCCTACTCTGGTAGGCGAAAGAAATACACTGAGCAATCCAGTTGGACAGTGTTCTCTTAGAAACTGGAAGTCCTAAATGGGAAGGATCAAAAGCAACAAAGAGTTGAGAAGACTTTCTATGTTGCTGTGTTCTTTGTAAGTAAAAGGCGAGAGCTCTTTTACAATCCAAAGTATGAAAATTCCTCTCTGCACTTGATGCATGAGGTCCTGGAAAAAAGACAGGTAAGTATACCTCTTGATTCAGATGAAAAGGCGAGACCACTTTCGGCATAAAGTGTGGATTGGTCCTGAGGACTACCTTATCATGATGGAACCTTGTATAAGGAGGATTAGCCACCAAGGCTTGCAACTCACTGATGCGACGTGCTGAGGTGACTGCAATGAGAAAGATAACCTTCCAAGAAAGAAATTTCAAGGAGGTGGTGGCTAAAGGTTCAAAGGGTGGCTTCATAAGCTGGCCAAGAACCAGATTTAAGTCCCATGCCACTGGAGGTGGTCTAATGGGAGGTTTAGTTAAAAGAAGGCCTCTCATGAATCTTGCTATAAGAGGATGAGAGGAAATAGGCTGTCCATTGAGAGGCTTGAGGGAAGCTGCAATAGCACTCAAATGGACTCTTACTGAATTTGTTTTAAGGCCTGCATGGGATAGATGCAGAAAATACTCTAGTAAAGAATTCAGAGGTATTGCAATAGGGTTAAGACCCTTCTCTGAACACCAAATGGTAAATCTTTTCCATTTGAAAGCATAAGAACGTCTAGTGGAAGGCTTTCTAGAAGCATGAAGAATATCTCTGACTTGCTGAGAGAGATGAAAAACTTGAAGGTCTAGGCCTTCAGCAACCAGGCCCTGAGATGGAGAGACTGGGGGTTTGGGTGCCACAACGTTCCGTCTTCCTGGGATAGAAGATCTGGTGCAGAGCCCAATTCCAGGGAGGGAGCTTGAGAGAGATGCAGAAGTAGAGGGTACCACACTTGGCGTGGTCAATGTGGTGCTATGAGGATCATGGAACCTCGGTCTCTCTGAAGCTTGAAAAGTGTTTTGGGAATTAGGGGAATGGGTGGGAAGGCATAAAGGAAGTCTTGACCCCAGTGAAGAAGGAAGGCATCCTTGGCCTTAACTCCCTGACACGGAATTCTGGAACAGAACCGGGGAAGTTTGGCATTCCACGGACTTGCAAAGAGGTCTATGTCCGCGGTTCCCCAAATTCGAAAAATCCTGGCTACCTGGTCCATGTGGAGGGACCACTCGTGTGGAAGCAGAACTCGACTGAGTCTGTCTGCCCAAGAGTTCTGAACGCCTGGAAGCTATACTGCCATAAGATGAATCTGATGCTCTCTGGTGAAGGCCCACAGTCGCAAAGCTTTGTTGCAAAGCTACAGAGAGCCAGTCCCTACCTGCTTGTTCACATAGAACATGGCTACTTGGTTGTCCGTGTGGATGAGGACTGTCCTGTAGCTGAGCAGGGAGTGGAACACTCAGAGCTAAGAAAATTGCCCTGAGTTCCAAGAGATTGATGTGTAGAGAAGTCTCCTGTGGAGACCAGATGCCCTGGGTGGAGAGATCTTGCAGATGAGCTCCCCAACCCAATGGAGATGCATCTGTTGTAAGGGTTGCTTGGGGAAGTGACTGCTCAAAAGGGGACCCCAGCAACAGGTTTTGAGAGGACTTCCACCACTGGAGAGACCAAAAAAGGCGACTGGAGTTTGCTATTTTGTCTGACAGGCAACCTGATGCCCGAGTCCATTGGGTGGACAAAGTCCATTGAGCTGCCCTCATGTGAAGGCGAGCATATGGAACTACATGCACGGTGGATGCCATGTGGCCTTAGAGTTGTAACATTCCCCGAGCAGTTAAATGGGACTTTAACTGTATTTGGGAGGCTAACTGCACCAAGCCTAGGCAACGAGCCTGAGGAAGATAGGCCCTTGCAGTTGTGGTATCCAGGACAGCCCCTATAAACTCCAGAGATTGAGTAGGGATGAGATTGGATTTTGGGATGTTTATTACCAGTCCCAAATACTGAAGGACACGCATTGTGCAGGTTAGAAAAGTCTTGGCCTCTGACTGAGAGGGAGCTCGAATGAGCCAGTCGTCCAGATATGGGAAAACGAATATTCCCAGGGCGCGTAGAAATGCAGCTACTACTGCCATGCATTTCGTGAACACCCTTGGTGCGGAGGCCAGCCCGAAAGAAAGCACCCTGTATTGGTAGTGCTTTTCTCCAAAAAGGAACCGAAGGAACCTTGTGTGTTGGATGGATGAGGACATGGGTGTACGCATCCTTGAGATCTAGAGAACAAAGCCAGTCCTGACTCTGAAGGTATGGAAGCAGAGCACCGAGAGAAATCTTGAATTTCTCCTTGAATAGAAATTTGTTCAATTCTCTGAGATCTAAGATGGGTCTGTAGCCCCCTGTTTTCTTTGGAATAAGAAAATAAGGGGAGTAGAACCCTGTGCCTTGCTGAAGAAGAGGTACTTCTTCTATTGCCCCTTGGGCAAGAAGGGTGGCAATCTCCTGACCCAGAAGGTCGAGGAGAGATGTTGGAGAATTGAACTGTTTCACTATGGTGTGAGGGGGAAGGCTTAATAAAAGAAGCTTGTACCCTTCCCTTATGATAGAGAGTGTCCATTGCTCTGCTGTGATTTGTTCCCAACTGGGAGCAAAGTCAGTCAATCTTCCTGGAATGGTAAGAGGCTCTGGTTCTTCCAGAGCCAGAAAGGCTAAGTTATCTGGTTGCAAGTCAAAGGCCCTGAGGAGGCTGAGGCTGCTGGGTCATGGCAGGCCCAGCAGCCTTTGATTTGGCTTGTTTAGGTGGTTGCTGACGCTTTGCAGCAAAATGACCTGCAGAAGATGCCTGCTGACTATAAGCAGGATAGTATCTTCCCTTTTTGGAAAAAGATGTATTTTTGAACAATCTTTTCTTAACAGGAGCAGAGGTAGACTTTGAAAGTCAATCCAACCCAGAGTTTTCAGCATCCATCTGATTGGCCTTTGCTTGCCAATCCTTACCAAAAAGGTTTTCACCTGTACAAGGGATATTCCCTAATTCATCTTGTACCCAGAGCTCCAAATCAGAAGCTTGTAGCCAAGTAATTCTGCGTGCCCCTATGGCAATAGCCGAAGCTCTGCTTACACACTCAAAAGAGTCAAAGGCTGCACGGTTGGAAATTTTGGAGGCATCTTGGGCATGTTTGAGCCAAGTAAGAAACTCCTGCCTTTTATCCTCTGAAATAAAAGGGGTTAAAGTCTGCAGATGATCTGTGACTTCTTTTAGAAACATCCCTATATAGAGACTATAGGAGTTGATCCTGGCAGCTAGCATGGAAGCTTGGAAAACCCTTCGGCCAAAAGCATCTAGGGTCCTGCATTCATGCCCTGGAGGATTAGATGAGTGTCTCTTTGCACTCTTTATTTTTCTCATGGCAGACTCTACCACAATAGAGTGGTGAGGAAGCTGAGTCTTGTGGAAGCCAGGACAAGGAGGGACACGATACATGGTGTCTAGCCCGGGAGAATGAGGAGAGGTGGTAAGAGGTGTCTCCCACATACAGAATCTCATTGATAGGTAAAGTAGCTGCCTCTTTAGGAGTTTTAGGATATTGTAAAATATCTAACTCCTTGGCTCTGGGTTCTGACTCAGGGGCCACTGTGATGGAGAGGCCCCTAGCCACTTCCCTAATGAAGTCTTGAAAAGACAAGTCTTCTGGAAGAGACATTCTTCGTTTAGGAGAAGGCGGCTCCTGAGGAAGAAGTATCGATGCCTCGACAGAACCCTCAGAGTCATCTGAGTCTTCAGAGGAATCGAAGTATCGCCTGTCTGGATGCTCCTGTAGAGCCCGATAGCCGTACCAAGTAGGCTCGGTATCGGGAGTAACCAGTACCGGTTCAGTACCGATGGGCATCATAGGACAGGGTACCGTTGCAGTCGACACCGAAGCAGATGCAATCGGTACCGGCACCGGGAGTGATGCCAGTGTCGGAGCCAGTACCGACAACGGGGATTGTTGCGGTACCGAAGGCGTCGCAGCCTGTATGAATGCCGACAGGGTGAGCTGCATGGCCAGAATCTTCTGATCCATCGACGCCACTAATGTCTGGATGTCGGTACCAGTGGGAGCCACCGGTACCCCAGAACACGGCAACAGGTGATCTGTCGAGGTCGAGCCATCAATGTCAACCTGTGACCCCATAGATAACGCTTTGGAAGCCAGAGCTTCCCGCCGGGGTAATTTTGCCAGTGCGGAATCCTCGAGGGCAAGCCCAGAGGCATCTCGATGCTTGGAGGGAGATCTACCCTTCGAGGACCGGCTAGATTTATGCTTGGTTACCTGAGATCCATGGGAGGAAGAAGCAGCCCTGGAAGACATCGATGCCACCGAAGCTGCATCAGAGGGAAACAGGGTACTGAGCTTGGCTGCTCGGTTCTGCAGACCTCTTTTAGACATCATGGTACAGGACATACAATCCGTGATGGAATGGTCAGGCCCCAAACATTTTAGACACCAGTCATGGGTGTCGGTGACAGAAACGGTACCGCCACATTTTGTGCACTTTTTGAACCCGGAGGCGGGCTTCTCCATGAGGAAAAAATTTTTTAGGCCTAAGGCCCAAAAACTAAAATGCACAGTGAAAAGATAAATTTTTTTTTGAAAGAAAGAAAAGAAAAGACCGGCGGTACCGGTCCGACGTCGAAGAAGGCAGACGCGACAAAAGAATTAAGAAAAAATAAAGAACTTCTTCTGCGGTGACAGGAACAGGACCTGCTGGCTTCGCGGAAAAGAAGAACTGGAGAGAGGCGGTTGGGAAAGGCGGGAAGGCAGCACGCAGGCGCTGTGGGATGCTCCCAAAAGCTTTCTTATTGGACGCTGGGCAGCGTTCCCGCGCAGGCTCCGTCGGTACCGACGATACCCATATGTGAAGACTCATTCCTGCTTGTTCCTGGAGATTATTTAAATCCCACTGTGTGGGTGGTGGGTGGAGAGTTGGTTTGGTGAGAAGACCCCTCATGAATCTAGCCACCAAAGATGTGTCGTGATCGGCTGGTTTTCCAATGTATGGCGAGATGCCGCAATGGCACGTAAATATACCCTTACAGAGTTGGTCTTGAGACCAGAGGAGGTTAAGTGGAGCAGGTATATTAGTAGATCCAGGACTGAACAAGTGCAAGGATCTAGAGTTTTCAGTGAGCACCAAATGGCAAATATGCGCCACATGAAAGCGTAAGAGCATCTGGTGGAATCTTTTCTGGAAGATAGAACCTGTAAAACCTCCTCTTGGAGTCCAGAGGATCACCCGCTCAGCAGCCAGGCTTTCAAGCAAAGTGTCTTGAGAGTGGGGTGCAGAGGGTCCCCTGTTCCTGAGAGAGAAGGTTGTGAGAGTAACAGAGGTTGAGGAGAGGTTTCTGAACAAGTTGAAGTAGTACGGAAAACTAGGGTTGTCTGGGCCAGTAAGGGGCAATGAAAATCATCATTCCCCTGTCGGCTTATAGTTTGAATAGTGTCTTTACTATGAGGGGGAAGAGGAGAGAAAGCAGAGGAGATGCTGTCCCCCAATGAATCCGAGCTCTCCCTATGAGGGGAAGGGATCCTGCAGCAAAACTGAGGTAGTTGAACACTGACAAGAGAAGCAAAGAGGTTGATTATTGGCATCCCCCAAAGCTGGAACAAGTGTTGAGCTATTTGAGGTTCCAGCCTCCACTCGTGTGAATAGAGGATGCGACTCAGTTTGTCGGTTATGGAAATCTCTGTTCCTGTTCCTCTACATGAAGGTGAATCTCCTGAGAGATTGCCCAGTTCTACAAGCGGATGGCCTCCGTGCACGAGAGAATCTATTCTTCCCTGTTTGCTTACATAAAACAAGGCCGTCTGATTGTCCATCTGAATGAGGATTGAGTGGCCTCTGAGATGGGCAGAGAAGACCTGGATGGCATTGAAGATTGCTCCGAGTTCAAGGAGATTGATATGTAGAAGATTCTCTTGCGAAGTCCATAGGTCCTGGGTCGTAAGATCATTTAGGTGAGCCCCCCCCCCAACCATGCTTTGATGCATCAGTTGTCAGGATACACTGTGGTACAGACCATTGAAAAGGTAACCTTATGAGGAGGTTGTGCAGTTTGCTCCACCACTGCAGAGCTGATCTCATCTTAAGGGTGATGGTGATGTAGTCTGTGGACGGCTTCCATTGCTGTGAGACAGCCCATTGTGCTATTCTCATGTTCAGATGAGCATATGGAACAACGGACTGTGGAGGCCATGTGGCCTAGGAATGTCCATCTGTGATGCCAAGGACATTAGTCGGGCTTGGATCGTGTCTAGTCACGCTCCTATGAACTCTAGGTCTTGAGTTGGAGTGAGGTGCAATTTTGGATAATTTATGACAAAACTCCTCCTGTAGGACATGGAGAGTCTGTTTGAGGACAGTAATGACTGCCATAATGGTATCTTCCCTTAGCAACCAATCGTCTAAGTAAGGGAATAGAAAGATCCCCAAAGTTCAAAGATAGGCTGCCACCACAGCTAGATACTGTGTGAAAACTCTGGATGCCAGCCAAACCAAAAAGGACTCTATATTGGTAATGATTGTTCCAGAATTCAAATCTGAGGAACTTTCTGTAATATGGGTGGATGAGTATGAGATCTAAGCAGCAAAGCCAACTGTTTGGAGGTAAGGAAGAAGGGTACTCAGAGAAACCATCTTGAATTTTTTCTTGACAAGGAATTTGTTGAGGTTTCAGAGATCTAGTATAGGCCTGTGGCCTCCCACTTTCTCTTGGATAAGAAAGTATCAGGAGTAGAAGCTGAGGCCTTGCTGGGAAAGAGGTATTTCCTCCATTGCCTCCTGATTATTGCCTAGAGAATGGATCTCCTGTTGTAACAAGGTGGTTTGATAAGATCTAAGGAGGGCTGGTCTACAAAATGAGTGGGTGGAAGATCTCTGAATTTCATCTGTAGACCCTGGCCTACTAGATGCAATGTCCAGGGCTCTGAGGTGATGTTTCTCCAGCAGCGTGAAAAGTGGACTAGTCTCCCTGGGATCTTGGGAGGTGGGGAAGTCGTGGGAGAATTGGCCATGCTCCTTAGGAAGGAGTCAAAAACTCTGAATTGGTTGAGTAGTAGGAGCAGGCTGTGGTTTGGTAACCTTGGGTTTCCTGGGTTGTTTTTGGCCCTGCTGTCTCTCTTGTTGTGGAGCAGAGTAGGAGAAATAAGAGTGATAGGGTGGATAGTAATGTTTCTTCTTTGGGAAGAAGGGTATTTTTTGGTGGTAGTCTTACTTTTAGAAAGATCTGCAGTCTTTCTAGAAAGCCTCTTCATGGTAAGGTCGTCTATCTCATCTGCTTTTTCCCTCCATGTCTGGCCAAAAAGATTTTCCCCATTTCATGAAATGTTGATTAGCTTCTCTTGGACCCATTGTTACAGATCAGATGCCTGAAGCCAGGCTGTTCTAGCTCCAAAGCATAGTTACTCACCTGTAACAGGTGATCTCCGGGAACAGCAGGAATTTAGTCCTCACATATGGGTATCGTTGGTACCGATGGAGCCTGAGCGGGAACACTCCCCAGCGTCCAATCGTAACGCTTTAGGGAGCTTCCCACAGCGCCTGCGTGCTGCATTCCCGCCTTTCCCAACTGCCTCTCTCCAGTTGAGTTTTAGAGCTGAGACAAAGAAAGAGAGCGAGGGAAAGGAAAAGAGAGAGATAGAGAGATACAACTCCTAGGGGAGGTGGGTGGGTTGTGTGTACTAAATTCCTGCTGTTCCCGGAGATCACCTGTTACAGGTGAGTAACTATGCTATCTCCAGGAACAAGCAGGAATGTAGTCATCACATATGGGGACTCCCTAGCTTTAGGTGCCAGGGAGAGACCCCAGAAGTTGTGTGTCCCTGAGAAGGGCTCCACTTCCCCCCATGGATCTCTGGCATCCTACCAGGGATGGTGGGTAGGGGTTGATTAAGTATGGAACAGGTGTTTGAGAACAGCCTGACCAAACAATGCATCCCGGCGGGAGTCCTTGTCCAAGCAGTAATGGGCTGTGAAGGTATGAACTGAGGCCCAAGTGGCTGCTCGACAGATGTCGTCAATAGAAACAGAGTTCAGATGAGCCATTGAGGCTGCCAAGGCTCTCACATTGTGAACTGTGATATGGCCCTCCAGAGAAAGGTTCTTACTCTGATAGGCGAAAGAAATATACTGAGCAATCCAGTTAGATAGTGTTCTCTTGGAGACTGGAAGTCCCAAATGAGAAGGATCAAAAGCAACAAAGTTGAGAGGACTTTCTATGTTGCTGTGTTCTTTGTAAGTAAAAAGCTAAAGCTCTTTTACAGTCCAAGGTATGAAGATTCCTCTATTTGATGCATGAGGTCCTGGAAAAAAGACAGGTAGGTAGACCTCTTGGTTAAGATGAAAAGGCGAGACCACCTTAGGCATAAAGTATGGATGAGTCCTAAGGACTACCTTGTCATGATGGAACCTTGTATAAGGTAGATTAGCTACTAATGCTTGCAATTCACTAATGCGGCGTGCTGATGTGATGGCAATGAGAAAGATAACCTTCCAAGAAAGAAATTTCAAGGAGGTGGTAGTTAACAGTTCGAAAGGTGGCTTCATGAGCTGCCCAAGAACCAGGTTCAAGTCCCATGCCACCGGAGGTGGTCTAATGGGAGGCTTAGTTAGAAGGAGGCCTCTCATAAATCTTACTATAAGAGGATGAGAGGAAATAGGTTGTCCATTTAGAGGTTTAAGAGAAGCTGCAATAGCACTCAAATGGACTCTTACTGAATTTGTCTTAAGGCCTGCATTAGATAAATGGAGGAGATACTCCAGCAAAGATTGCAGAGGTATCGCAAGGGGGTTAAGACCCTTTTCCGAAAACCAAATAGTAAACCTTTTCCACTTGAAAGCATAAGAGCGTCTAGTGGAAGGTTTTCTGGAAGCATAAAGAACATCGTTCACTTGCTGAGAAAGATTAAGATCTTGGAGATCTAGGCCTTCAGCACCCAAGCCCTGAGATGCAGAGACTGGGGATTGGGATGCCATAACATTCCGTTCTCCTGAAATAGGAGATCTGGATCAGACCCTAACTCCAGGGAGGGAGCTTGAGAGAGATGTAGAAGCAGAGGGTACCACACTTGCCATGGCCAATGTGGGGCTATGAGAATCATTTGGCCTCTGTCTCTCTGAAGCTTGAACAGGGTTTTGGGAATTAGGGGAATGGGTGGAAAGGCATACAGGAAGTCTTTACCCCAGTAAAGGAGGAAAGCATCCCTGGCCTGAGCCCCCTGAGCCGGAATTCTGGAACAGAACCGGGGAAGTTTGGCATTCCACGGACTTCCAAAGAGGTCTATGTCCGGGGTTCCCCAAAGTTGAAATATCCTGGTCACCTGGTCTGCATGCAGAGACCACTCGTGTGGAAGGAGAACTCGACTGAGTTTGTCCGCCCAAGAGTTTTGAATGCCTGGAAGATATACTGCCAGCAGATAAATCTGATGCTCTTTGGCGAGGGCCCATAGTCGCAAAGCTTCATTGCAAAGCGACAGAGAGCATGTTCCCCCCTGCTTGTTCACACAGAACATGGCTACTTGATTGTCCGTATGAATGAGGACTGTCTTGTAGCTGAGCAGGGAGTGGAACACTCGCAGAGCCAGGAAAATTGCTCTAAGTTCCAAGAGCTTGATATGCAGACAACTCTCTTGAGGAGACCGGGTGCCCTGGGTAGAGTAATCTTGCAGATGAGCTCCCCAACCCTTTGGAGAAGCATCTGTTGAGAGTTGCTTGGGGTAAGGGCTGTTGAAAGGGGGACCTCAACAACAGGTTTTGAGTGGACCTCCACCATTGGAGAGACAAAATGAGGCGACTTGTGCTTGCTATTTTGTCCGACAAACACCCTGATGCCTGGGTCCATTGAGTGGATAAAGTCCACTGAGCTGCCCTCATGTGGAGGCGAGAATATGGAACTACATGCACGGTGGATGCCATGTGGCCCAGCAACTGCAACATTTCTCGAGCAGTTAGATGAGGCTTTAGCACTGCTTGAGAAGCTAACTGCACCAAGTGAATGCAACGGGCCTGGGGAAGATAGGCCCTTGCCCTTGTGCTATCCAGAAGAGCTCCTATGAACTCTAAAGACTGAGTGGGAGTCAGACTTGATTTTGGGATGTTTATTACCAGCCCTAAATACTGAAGGTTACGCATTGTGCAGGATAGAGAAGTCTTGGCCTCTGACTGTGTTGGAGCTCGAATGAGCCAGTCGTCCAAGCAGGGGAAGACGAATATTCCAAGAGTGCGGAGAAATGCTGCTACCACAGCCATGCATTTCGTGAACACCCTTGGTGCTGAGGCCAGACCAAAAGGAAGCACCCTGTATTGGTAGTGCTTTCCTTGAAAAAGGAACCAAAGGAACCTTCTGTGGGTTGGATGGATGAGGAGATGGGTGTACGCATCCTTGAGAACAAAGCCAATCTTGATTCTGAAGGTATGGAAGCAGAGCTCCGAGAGAAATCATCTTGAATTTCTCCTTGACAAGGAATTTGTTCAATTCTCTGAGATTTAAGATAGGTCTGTATCCCCCTGTTTTCTTTGGGATAAGAAAGTAAGGGGAATAGAACCCTGTGCCCTGTTGATGAAGAGGCACTTCTTCTATTGCCCCTTGGGCAAGAAGGATGGCAACCTCCTGACCTAAGAGGTTGATGAGAGAGGTCGTAGAATTGAACTGCTTCACTATTGTGTGTGGGGGCATGCTTGAAAAATGAAGATTGTACCCCTCCTTTATGATGGAGTGTGTCCAATGCTCTGCTGTTATTTGCCCCCATCTGGGGGCAAAATGACAACCTTCCTGGAATGGTGGACGGTTCTGGTCCTTCCAGAACCAGAAAGGCTAAGTTCTCTAGATGAAAGTCAAAGGCCCTGAGGAGGCTGAGGCTGCTGGGCCGGTGGAGGCCTAGCAGGCTTTGCTTTCTTCTGTTTGGGTGGTTGCTGATGTTTGGTTGAAAACTGACCTGCAGAAGATGCCTGCTGACCATAAGCAGGATAAAATCTTTTCTTTTTAGAAAAAGATGTTTTCTTCAACAACTTTTTTCTAACAGGATCAGCAGTGGACTTGGATAGTCTATCCAAGGTGGAATTTTCAGCATCCATTTCATTGGCTTTTTCCTGCCAATCTTTACCAAACAGGTTCTCACCAGTACAAGGGATATTTCCCAATTTATCTTGTACCCAGAGCTCTAAATCAGATGCCTGGAGCCAAGCAATTCTACGTGCACCTATGGCAATAGCCGAGGTTCTGCTTATACACTCAAAGCAGTCAAAGGCTGCACGGTTGGAGCATTTAGAGACATCTTGGGCATGTTTGACCCAAGTGAGAAAGTCCTGTCTTTTATCCTCAGAAATGAAAGGACTTAAAGTCTGTAAATTATCTGTGACCTCCTTTAGGAACATTCCCATGTAGAGACTATAGGAACTGATTCTTGCAGCAAGCATGGAAGCTTGAAAGACTCTTCGTCCAAAAGCATCCAGGGTTCTGCATTCATGTCCTGGAGGATTAGAGGCATGTCTTTTTGCACTTCTAATCCTTCTCATAGCTGACTCCACCACAATATAGTGGTGAGGAAGCTGAGTCTTATGGAACCCAGGACAAGGAGGGACACGATACATAGTATCTAACCTACGAGAATGAGGAGAGGTGGTAATAGGTGTTTCCCACATCCTCAACATGAGATCATATAGAATCTCATGAATGGGTAAGGTAGCTGCCTCCTTAGGAGTTTTGGGATATTGTAAAATTTCCAACTCCTTGGCCCTTGGCTCTGTTTCAGGGGCCACAGTAATGGACAGGCCCCGAGCCACGTCTCTGATGAAGTCTTGGAAAGACATGTCCTCTGGAAGAGACATCCTGCTGGAAGAAGCATTGCTACATCGACAGAACTTTCAGAATCCTCAGATTCTTCTGAGGACTCGAATTATCGTCTGTCCAGATGCTCCTGCAGAGCCCGATACCTGTACCGACCAAGGTTGGTACCGGGAATAACCGGTACCGGGGAATCGGTACCAGAGGGCATTGGAGGACAGAGTATCGGCATAGCAGACACCGATGCCGATGTTGATGCTATCGGTACCGATGCCAGTGCTGGTACCGGTGGAGTTGTCTGTCGCGGTACCAAGGGTGTCGATGCCGCAAGGAAAGCCACCAGACTGCGTTCCATGGTCAGAATTCTCTGGTCCATGGACGCCGCCAATGCCTGGATGTTGGTACCGGTGGAAGCCACCGGTACCCCAGAGCATGGCACCAGGAGATCTGTCGAGGCCGAGCCATCTAGAACATCCTGGAACCCCGATAATGCTTTGGAAGCCGAAGCCTCCCGCCGGGGTAATTTTGCCAGTGCAGAATCCTCGAGGGCAATGCCAGAGGCATCTCGATGCTTAGAAGGAGATCTACCCTTCGAGGACCGGCTGGATTTATGTTTAGTTACCTGAGATCCACGGGAGGAAGAAGCAGCGCTGGAAGACATCGATGCCACCGAAGCCGCATCAGAGGGAAACAGGGTACTGAGCTTGGCAGCTCGGTTCTGCCGACCTCTTTTAGACATCATGGCACAGGACACACAATCCATGATGGAGTGGTCAGGACCTAAGCATTTTAAACACCATTCATGGGTGTCGGTGACGGAAATGGTACCGCCACACTTGGTGCACTTTTTAAAACCTGAGGCAGGCTTTTCCATGTTAAGGAAGTTTTTGGGCCTAAGGACCAAAAAGGCTGGTGCACCTGTAGGAAATTGAAAAACACAGAAATAGGAAAAGAAAGACCGGCGGTACCGGTAGAGCGTCGAAGAAGGCAGACGCGACCACAAAAAGAAATTAAAAAAAAGAAAATTCTTCTGCGGTGACAGGAAACACGATCTGCTGGCTCCGCGGAAAAAGAAGAACTGGAGAGAGGCAGTTGGGAAAGGCGGGAAGGCAGCACGCAGGCGCTGTGGGATGCTCCCAAAAGCGTTCTAATTGGACGCTGGGGAGCGTTCCCACGCAGGCTCTGTCGGTACCGACAATACCCATATGTGATGACTACATTCCTGCTTGTTCCTGGAGATTGCAGGTTTCAGCAGCCTTACTATTGGCCTCAAAGGCATCAAAGGTTGCCCCTTCTTAGAAACTTTGACGTGTTTGAGGCATATGTGACTAAAACCTGATGAGCTGCTTGTCTGTCAGGGGGCAGTAAGGTGGTAAATTCTGACAAATCCTCAAGACATTCCTGAGGAACATGCCCATATATAGCATGTAGGAATCTATTCTGGAGGCTGTTGCCTGAAAAGCCTTTCTGCGAAAAGCATCGAGGGTCCTGGCCTCTTTTCCAGGAGGAACAGATGACTGTTTCTTCTGGCTTTTGATCCTTCTCATGGCAGACTCCACTATCACAGAGTGGTGAAGTTTTTGAAACCCTGGAGGAGGGACTCTGTAAAGAGTATCAATCCTCGGTGACTGCAGGAGTTGACATAGGAGATTCCCACATCCTACTCATCAAATTTCTCAAGATGTTATGCACCGGGAGGGTTGCTGCCTCCTTCAGTGCCGATCGATACTATAGAATGTGCAGCTCCTCTGTCCTGGGTTCTGTCTCCGTAGCCGCAGAGACATCCAGGGTAGTCACCATGTCTTTAATAAAATCTTGAAAAGATATGTCTTTGGGTGGAGACCTTCGACGCTCATAAGGAGGAAACTGATCTGTTGGCACATCCTCATTGGTATTGGAATCAATGGATTTGGAATCAAGAGTCCGGAAGGAAATCAAAGTAATCTCTATGAGGGCCTCTATACCTCCAGTGCTCGGAGGAAGGGTGTTTTGACGTTGAGGGTATCAAGTGCGGCGGCACCGAAGACCTCGGTAGTAGTTGGTCTATGGAACGATGTAACACAGGCGATGCCTGCGGAATGTTATCAAGAGGTACCTCAGAGGCCACCGGTGCAGACTGTTATTCCTGATGCCATTGGTACACTACTGCAAGAAGCGCAGCAATGCTCTTTTTGATGGTGGTGACATGGTCATAGAGCGTCTGTATCGGAGGAGTGACTCCAGACAATTGCCGGAATCGGGGGCTCTGTCGAGGACTGAACCTCAGAAGCATCCCTGAGCCCCTTTGTGGCTTTAAAGGGTAAGGCTTCCTGCCCAGGCTGCTTCGCTGGATGGTGTGCATCGGAATGAGAGGAGTGTCTGTGATGATACCGATGCTTGGTGTCTGATGAACTCGACATAGGTTTCTTCTTCTGCACTGGAGACTCAGTTCGATGCTTGTTCTTTTGACTAAGTGATGATCTAGAGATATAGGAGGATTTAGATGGAGCCTTCTGTTTATCCAGGCTCTTCCTACCTCTGGCAGTCATGTGGCGACAGGAGGGAAAGGAATCTACATCATAGTCTGGGTCCTAAACACTTGAGACACCAGCTATGCTCTTCAGTGATAGAAATGGTACTGGAACACTGAGCATTTTTTAAAACCCACTACAAGAATGCTCCTTGCTCCTCCTCTCCACTCCCACGACCCACCCCCCTTAATCAACAACTCACCACATCCTACCTCACTGCCTCCTCCCCCCACCCTCCCCTTACACCACCCAGTTCACCCCCTTGACAGAACCCCACTGACAGAAGCTGTACCCAACGCCTAGCCACACAGTACCTAAGCTGCATGTAAATAGCTTTATGTTTCTATGTAAACATCCTTGAGCTGAATTGTATAATTACATTGTTCAACTGTTCCATGTATACACTCATTTTCTGTTCTATGTAAACCGTTTTGCCTTGTAGAAAAATGGTATATATAATAGTTAAATAAATTAAAATCACTCCAGGGCTTTTCCATTTCTGGGAAAATAAATGAGGCAAAGTCAAATTGTTTTGCAATGATGACGGGGTAGGCCAAAGGCCTTAACAAAAAAAGTGAAAAAACCCTCAAAAAATAAAAAGTAAAACAAAACAGAACTGGAGCGGAATCGATGGGGAGTCAAGTCAGCAACAGGAAGGCAAAAAGAGAGAAGTACTCAACGGTACTATAAAAAAAAATTCTGAAGTCTCTTGACGCGGCTGACAGAGACGAGGTCCCAATGGCTCCGCAGAAAAAAAGACTGAGGAGACTAGGAGCTAAGGTGAGAAGGCAACCACACAGGCGTGGAGGAATGCTTCCAAAGACTTTCTTATTGGATGCTGGGGATTGTTCCTGCACCAAGCTCAGTCTGTGCACCGATGTCACCCATATGTGAAGACCGACTTCCTGCTTGGTTTCTGGAGATCAGATGTGATAATGGATCTGGCGACCAAGATATTTTCCATGAGAACGGTGTCAGACATTTTAAGATTACATAGATGCACAGCATCACAGTTCATGTTGCTCCCTCAGTTCTTCAGCACAATGAGAGAAGTGCAATGGTGGCTAAAGTTCCAATAGGTCCAATCTGCCCAGCATCTCTCAGAACCAATACAGCCTTTCAGAATGGCAATACAATGGTGGCTAAAAGCCTCTAACCCCCTCTGGAGGAAATGAATTCATCTTCCTCAACCCCATTTAGCATTCACAGATGCATTCAAAAGAGGCTGCAACACATAATTGAGCCATCTTCAAACACAAGGTTCCTGGATGCAGAAAATCACATTTGCAAGCAATCAACTCTACCTCGGGGCAATTTGTTTTGCCCTTCATAAGTTTACAAATTTAATTGTCTACTTTGTTATACAAATACAGACAATTTGGAAGCTATGTTCTATATAAATAAGGGTGCATGAGCTCCTCTCATCCGTATCGAGAAAAACAGAAAAACATGCAACACTCAGTACGAACACATTCTTCATAGGCTCTTAGTTGCTGGGTGACCAAAATCAGTTAGTCAACAGGCTCGGTCTACAACTAGATAACAGCAATGGTCTTTAGCATTCAAAATAGCCTAGAGTCTGTTCAAAAGATGTGGAAAACCCTCATATAATTGTTTGCAACAGAAGAGAAGAAATGTCATGTTTTTCTGTTCTTACCGCCCAAGTCAAATTCAGATGGCACAGGATGTATTGGCAAAATCCTGGAAAATACAACTCCTTTAAGGTTTTCCAATTCTATACCTTTCCTAAACAATTCAAAAAGTATGCTGAGGCTCAGCATACCTAATATTTTACCTGAGGTGGATTGGTTTTCCATGCCTATAACAGCTGGCTTGGTAGCCAGCAATAATGCTTCTGTGGACACAGGTTATTTACACAACAGGGAAGCAAGTTAGTTGATCCTAACCTGAACTCACTAGCCCCATCAACATGGATACTGAAAGCCACATAATTGATTATCTTCCACACACGGCCCAAGAAATACTGCTGTTTTTAAGGAAAGATTCCACTAAGAAACATAGAAATATGACAACAGAAAAAGACCACATGGCCTATCTAGTCTGTCCTTCCATATCAACAACTACAACAGTCCCCCCTTTTTACCTTTAGAGATCCTCTGTGTTTGTCCCATGCTTTTTTGAATTCAGTTACTGTCCTCATCTCTACCACCTCCACTGGGAGACTATTCCACGGATCCACTACTCTTTCCGTAAAGAAATATTTCCGCATATCACTCCTGAATCTATCTCCCTTCACCCTCATCCCATGTCCCCTCGTAGCAGAACTTGCTTTGAATTGAAAGAGACTTTCTCCCTGACCATTTATGCCACAGAGGTATTTAAACATCTCAATCATATCACCTCTATCCCGCCTTTCCTCTAAGGTGCACATATTAAGATCCTTCAGTCTGTCCTCATATGCTTTATAATGAAGCCCACTAATCATTTTAGTAGCCACCCTCTGCACCGACTCTATCCTGTTCACATCCTTTTGAAGGTGCGGTCTCCAGAATTGCACACTATACTCCAAATGAGGTCCTTCCAAACTTAAATGCATATTCATGATGCAGTGTGCAAAGGAAAACCATTTTAAAGCCTTGCTATCACCTCCTTCAATACCTCCTCCTATTAGATTCAAGCTCAGCACTTTGTCAGTAAGGGTTTACCTTCGTGCAAAAGCAGCTTACGATGACAAAGCTGACAAGGAACCAGTGTCTAAACATTCACTAGTGCTAAACTCAATACCATCCATTAAAAAAACCACAACTGCTTGGGACTTAAATTTGGTATTAACCCAGCTCACAAGATCTCCCTTTGAAGTACTGCTGTATACTTCAAAGTTTCTTTTGAAAGAAAATTTCTTGTAGCTATATCATCAGCATGTGAGTGAACTACAAGCACTGGTGTACTACCAGCCATGCATGCAAATTCCTAAAAGCAGAATACCTTTAAGAACAGATCCAAGATATCTCCATAACACAGTTTTAGAATATAACATTAATTAATCCACAGTATTGCCGTATTTTATCCTCCATCTCATGTGAACAACCAAGAAATTAAAAAGTCATGGGATAGGAGGCAGTGTACTATGGTAGATCAGGAATTGGTTAAAAGATAGAAAGCAGAGGGTAGGGCTAAATGGCCAGTTTTCCCAATGGAGAAAGGTGAATAGTGGAGCACCCTTGGATCTGTGCTGGGTTCGCTGCTTTTTAACATATTCATAAATGACCTGGAAAAGGGAATAATGAATGAGGTAATCAAATTTGCAGATGAGACAAAATTACTCAAAGTTGTTAAAACCCAAGAGGATTGTGAAAAATTGCAAGAGGACCTTAATAAATTGGAAAACTGGACATTCAAATAGCAGATGAAATGTAATGTGGATAAGTGCAAAGTTCTGCACCTATAAAAGAACCACCCAAACTATGGTTACACAATGCAAGGTTCCACATTGGAAACCACCACCTAGGAAAAAGATTTAGGCGTCATTGTGGATAACACATTGAAACCCTCTGCCCAGTGTGTGGTGGCGGTCAAGAAAGTGTAGTTACTCACCTATAACAGGTGATCTCTGGGAACTGCAGGAATCACTTTACATATGGGTGACATCTGCACTGATGGGGTCCAGCACGGGAACGCTCCCCAGTGTCCAATAGGAATGTTTTTGGAGTATTCCTCCATGTATGCGTGGCTGCCTTCCCTCCTTCCCTCCTGGCCTCCTCAGTCAGGTGTGTAGCGGAGAATAAAAAAATCTGTATACCAGCAATGAGAACAAAACTCTGACAACTTGATGGGGAGGTGGGTGGGGTGGGATTCCTGCTGTTCCCGGAGATCACCTGTTGCAGGTGAGTAATTACGTTATCTCCAGGAACAAGCAGGAAGTCAGTCTTCACATATGGGACTTCTTAGCCCAAGACAACCGAGCGAGAAAGTATCCTGCCACAGCTGGAGGTTGCAGCGGGGATCCGACAGACTCAGCTCGTTCAGAGCACTCCTCATGAGGTAGTTGGATGGGCAGCGGGCAAATTGCCTAAATTTGAAAAAGGTTTTGCAGAACAGCTTATCCGAATTGAGCATCAGCTCTGGAGTCTTTATCCAGGTAATAATGCGCTGCAAAGGTATTGTGATAAGGAAGCTTATCAGGACCTAGAAGAGAGGGGTAAAAAGAAGGAATTTACCATAATAAAGGGACCCATTTTAAAACATTAGGGACTTAAAACTCCATTTGCTCCTAGAAAGCAGGTAATTCCTGGCTATAGTAAGGAACAGAGTGCCCCTAGTGGTGGAACGGAGAGGGAATACAGGCCCAGGGTAAGGAACCCTTACGTCACTGCATCCCCTAATCACTCAGCTGCCACGAGGGAGTTTGATCTCTCTCACCTGAGAGGGGAGAGGGTGGAGCAGGAGCCTGAGGGGTTTAAGTTTAGCTCAGTTTATCCAAAGAGAACAGAAAAGAGACCAGAAAGCAGAAGAGGGATAAGCAGAAAGGAGAGGACGAGCAGGACACGTGGAGAGAAGCTGGAAGGACTTCTGAGAGCTGAGAGAGCTGCAGCTGCTGACCAGAGGGAAAGAGAGAGCAATAGTTTTGCCTACTCAAGGAGGAATGGAGCAGTAAGAGCCAGAAGCACTAATTGGAGAACAGGACGTGCTGGATGGTGGCCAGAGCATGTAAGAAGTGAAGCTACTACAGGCTTTGATTAAGGTATGAGTCCCAGAAGCTTAGCTAATAAGGAGCACTACGAATTTGCCAGAGACAGCTTTAACCATAACAGAAGGCAGTCAAGTAAGCTATCTGAATCTGAGCCAGAGATTGAACCAATGCAATTGGGGGAGCCAGATTTACCTTGTGAAGGTCTCATACATGGACTGCTCTGCATGCCAGTCTACCAATTTAGAGGGGTTGCAAGGGGTGTCAACCATAAAGAGAAGCCTCCAGTGTCCAAAGCCCTAAGAGCTGTGTTAGCTTGTTAATGTTCTAAGTTCAGGAGAAGTGTGACGCAGTGCAAAGCTGAATCTTCCTGATTATCTTTTGAGAAACAGCTGTGAGCAGTGCTGAGTTCAGTCGGTTGCTGTTTCAACTGAGGAAGTAAGAAATGCTTTTATTTGACTAACTACTGAGAAAACCTTGAAAAGAGTTTTATCTGCTTGTGCGAATTTGTCTATCTGTATGAAGTGCTGTGTTTAAGCAGACAAGATAGCCAGGTGTTTGTTCTGGACTGGAAAGGGAAAGAAAACCTGGTTTAAAGTTTTTCTGTATGTTTTGGACTGCACGGCAAGCTCTGCTAGAAGCAGGTGCTGTTAAGTAGAGGAAAGCAGTTTTGTTTCAGTTAAAGTTATCCTGTAATGAGTTACAAGAATTCCTGGTGAAATATCTAAAAAGGTGGATCTGTGAACCTAGCGTGTCTTTCTTTTCTAAATGAATAAATTCTTGTCAATGCACCTACTCAACCCAACTACAATGAAGGTGTTTTTCTTTCATCTGAGCCCAAATAATATCTAACTGAACTACCTTTCCCATAATGCATTAAAAGGCATCCAGTTAGAAAAAGGCCAGAAGTTGAAGCACCCCAATGGCAAAAAACAAAACCACGCCCCTCCATACTGATGTAAGGGGCTAAGGGTGTGACAGTATGCAGAGAAGACCATGTTGCCACTTGGCAAGTCTGAGATAGGGACAGAGCAAAGGTTAGCTACAGTAGTTGCCATGGTTCTGATACTATTAGCTGTGACCCGGTGTGGTAGACACAGCCCAGCTTGTGAATAAGCGAAGGATATGCAATTTGCTAACCAATTTGAGAATGTTCTTTTGGTTACTGGTGTCCCCAAATGACTTTGGTCAAAGGAGACAAACAGAGGATTGGCAATGGTCCTTAGTGCGCTCTAAATAGAACGCCAATGCTCTCTTGCAATTGAAAGTATGAAGTTTGGCTTCAGTTTGAGAGGCGTGGGGTCTTGGAAAGAAAGTCAGTAGTGAGACTGAATGATTCAGGTGGAGGAGGTGACAACCTTCAGCAGGAATTTAGGATGTGTGTGAAGGATCATCTTATGATGAAAAGTGGTATAAGGCACATAGGTTACTAAAGCTTGCAGTTCACTGACTCTGTGAACTGAGGTAACTGCTATGAGGAAGAGAAGCTTCCATGTGACAAACTTTAATGGAGCTGACCCCACTGATTCAAAAGTATTGTGCATGAGTTGTTCAAGGACAATATTTAGATTCCATGGAGTGGGAGATGGATGGAAAGGCGACTTAGACAAGAAAAGACCCTGCACGAATCTGGCCACTAAGGGGAATGCTGAGATAGGGCAGCTCCCTAGAGTACGGTGGGAAGCCACAATAGCAGATAAATGCCCTCTCACTGAACTGGTCTTGAGACCAGAAGACAAATGTAGCAGGTACTGAAGTCAGTCTGGAATGCGACATGTGAAAGGATCCAGTGTTTTAAGGGAACACCAGATAGAGAACCTGTGCCATTTAAAGGCGTAAGAGCATCTGGTTGAATTCTCTCTTGATGATCAAAGGACATGCAACACGTCCTCTTGGAGATTTAAGTGTGAGAGGACAAAGCACTCAGCTTCCAGGCCATCAAGCAGAGCAGCTTGAGGTTGGGGTGCAAAAGGGTCCATTGATCCTAGGAGAGAAGGGTCAGTGAGTAACAGCCGGAGGGGAGGTGCTTGAGCAAGTTGTAGGAGACGATGAAACCACGTTGTCTGTGTAGGAATGGAGGTACAGGCAAGGATACCCATCCCCAGGTAGATAAGATAGCTGATCCTACCCTTGATATAGCATATGCCACTATTTGATTCAAACAATTGAAATGAGTTTAGAAGAGGTAGTTGGTGCCCCTTCTCAGATCACTGTGTCCTTCAGCAGTTTGAAACAGCAGACAAGTATCCAGGATACGTATGAGTAGATTACAATGGGTAATCTTGTTTGTAAGAGGCAGCATGTTCATGTGATAGATGAATGGAATGTAAGAGCTGCAGAGATTGGGCATCAGAAAGGTAGCCCTAACTATGAGATGTGTTGTAGATATGGTGATAGTGCTCTAGATTATGTTGGAAAATCTAGTAAAGCACTTCATGACTGCCAGTAACCCTAGTTTGCAGGTCCCGCTCGGTGGAACTTTCCAGGAGGATAAACTGAGGTGGTTACAGTATGAGACCTTGAGCAGTCTTGTGCCAGCCATGAAACGCTAGTATTTAACAGGCGGCAAACTAAAGCTGCAGAAAAAAGACAACCGACAGAGGTTTCTTCTTTGAAAAAAATTACGTAATCAGGTTTTTAGAATAGAGAAACAAGTGTCTGTGCACAAAGAACATGTTAAAGCGCAAGATGAGTCGGGACAGTGACAAGAGGGAGCCCTGTAATCTCCCCACGGTCCCTTTTACATATGATGTTGATTTCCATGCATTGGCCATAAAACTGGGGTCAGATGGAAAAGGAGATGTTCCTCAGGAAGGGAAGCACTCTCAGGCAGGATTAAAGACGGATGATTCCAAATAAAGCTTGGAGTCACTTCACTTCCTCTGAGGGGGAATGGTCACCGTCATGTCCAAATTTATCAGATACATTTTTAGGTGAAAGGCTGGAGACTGAGGTGAAACAAATGGAAACCAGAATTAATCAAGCAAGGTTTTGAAGGAATAATTTCCATGTCATAACTGTAACATGAAGTGGATTCTCTAATTTAGTGGTTAGGGAATAGGAACATGCTGCACAGTACACTGCAGTAACAATTTGGAAGTTTCCGGCACAGATAACAGCTTGGCATGACTATATTTTTAGCAGGAAGAAAGTCTTGAGCAACTGTGGTAAGACCTTTTTTGTTAGACTAACTATAAGCCTTATTGGGGAAGCTAAAAAACAACAACAAAGGAGAAAGGAGTTTCTAGGGAGAGAGAAGGTCACAGTCAAAGCATATATAAAATGAGAACAACTTCTGATTCCAATTGGCAGTATATTATTGAAAAATAAATCCTAATGATCGTGATTTTATTAAATTATGTTTAAGGTTATTCTACAGAGATTCAGAACTCAGCAATCATGATGGAAGAGGAAAAACCCCCAAAAGTGATTAACCATTTTTTTTACTTGTGTTTACTTGTAGTCATTAGTGGGATGGGAACAGCTGGGGGATGTAGAACAACAGTGGGCAAAACTGAAAGGGGGTATTTTAAAGGCAACCAACCTTTTTGTTAAAATGGTAAATAAATGCAAAAGGAACAGGAGACCGCTATGGTTTTCGAAGGAAGTAGCTGAAAAAGTGAAGAAAAAGAGGGAGGCCTTCATGAAATACAAGAGATCACAGAGAGAGGAAGACAGGCATCTGTATTTGGAAAAACTTAGAAAAGCTAGCAAAGTAGTCAAGAAGGCAAAGATTCAAAAGGAGGAGGAAATAGCCAATGCAATAAAATGGGGGGATAAGACATTTTTCAGATATATTAGTGAGAAGAGGAAGGGCAAAAGTGGTATTGTCAGACTCAAGGGTACAGGGGGGAATATGTAGAAGCTGATAAGGATAAAGCGGAATTGCTTAACAAATATTTTTGTTCTGTGTTCACAGATGAAGAACCAGGAGCAGGACCTCAGAAAACACCCACAAATAATAACAGAAGCGAGGGACATCTTGAACAATTTTCAGAAGACTGTGTTCGTGAGAAACTAGCTCAACTTAAAGTAGACAAAGCGATGGGACCGGATGGGATACACCCTAGAATACTGAGGGAACTTGGGGACATTCTAGCAACTCCACTGACTGACCTTTTCAATGCCTCGTTGGAGTCGGGAGTGATGCCAAAGGACTGGAGAGAGGCTCATGTGGTGCCTTTACACAAAAGCGGAAGTAAGGATGTGGTTGAAAACTACAGGCCGGTTAGTTTAACTTCAGTGGTGAGTAAATTAATGGAAACGCTGTTGAAAGAGAAAATAGTGAGGTTTCTGGAGTCCAGCGGATTACAGGATCCGAGGCAGCATGGATTCACCAGAGGCAGGTCTTGTCAGACAAATCTGATTGATTTCTTTGACTGGGTGACCAGGGAGTTGGACCGAGGGAGAGCTCTAGATGTGGTGTATTTAGATTTCAGTAAAGCCTTTGACACTGTTCCTCACAGGCGACTTATAAACAAACTGAGCACCCTAGGGATGGACCCTAAAGATACTGCTTGGGTTAGAAATTGGTTGGGTGGGAGGCGACAAAGAGTACAAGTAAATGGAGCTCACTCTGAGGAGAAGGATGTTACCAGTGGTGTGCCCCAGGGATCTGTCCTTGGTCCGATTCTTTTTAACATCTTTGTTAGTGATATAGCAGAAGGGCTGTCGGGTAAGGTTTGCCTCTTTGCGGATGATACCAAAATCTGCAATAAAGTAGACACCCAGGAAGGTGTAGATAACATGAGGAGGGATCTGGCTAAGCTTGAAGAATGGTCTAGAATTTGGCAACTGGGATTTAATGTTAAAAAATGTAAGGTCATGCATTTGGGCTGCAGCAATCCAAGGGAGCAATACAGTATAGGAGGTGAAGTACTTTTGTCCACAAAAGAAGAGCGGGACCTAGGCGTGGTTGTGTCTGATGATCTTAAAGTAGCTAAACAGGTAGAAAAGGCGACGGCAAAAGCTAGAAGGATGCTTGGGTGCATACGGAGAGGAATGGCTAGCAGAAAAAAGGAGGTGATAATGCCTCTGTATAAGTCTTTGGTGCGACCTCATTTGGAGTATGGTGTGCAATTCTGGAGACCGCACCTTCAAAAGGATGTGAACAGGATGGAGTCGGTGCAGAGGGTTGCTACTAAGATGATTAGTGGTCTTCATTATAAAGCATATGAGGACAGACTTAAGGATCTTAATATGTACACCTTAGAGGAAAGGCGGGATAGAGGTGATATGATTGAGATGTTTAAATACCTCCGTGGCATAAATGTTCAGGGAGAGAGCCTCTTTCAATTGAAAGCAAGTTCTGCGACGAGGGGACATGGGATGAGGGTGAAGGGAGATAGATTCAGGAGTGATATGCGGAAATATTTCTTTACGGAAAGAGTAGTGGATCCGTGGAATAGTCCCCCAGTGGAGGTGGTAGAGATGAGGACAGTAACTGAATTCAAAAAAGCATGGGACCAACACAGAGGATCTCTAAAGGTAAAAAGTGGACTGTTGTAGTTGTTGTTATGGAAGGACAGACTAGATGGGCCTTGTGGTCTTTTTCTGTCATCATGTTTCGATGTTTCTATGTATAGTAAATAAGTTTTGTTTTCTAGGTCATGGATCTGAACTTATTTTGGTTATGGAATTTTATCTACTGATTTCATTCTATGTGTAAGAATGCAAATGCTGAAAAGTATTATTAGAAACAGTACTCCTTGGTGCTTCTTATATCTCCAGATACTCTAGGGAAAAAATGATTGACGATCTATTCTCCAAATTGTATTTTTAGTTGTAATTGATGTGAATGAATGTGAAGATCTTCCATGCTTTGATGTATTTAGATATTTGATAAATTGTGTGGATTTGTGCGATGTGACAAAGGTTAAGAAAAAAATTAAGTGTTTAAAGGAAAGATAGAAGTTAGTAACTTAACTGTAAAAAAAATTGAATTGCTTGTCAAGTCAAGCCAAGCAGGTTTGTTTGATTAAAGTGTGAACCAAGAATAGTGAATGATACAACTTCATTCAAACAAGTGGATTAAGTAATTAAAACAATATGGTAAATATATGTATAATGTTTTATTTTTCCTTTGTGATAGTAGACTAGTTGAAAATCACATCTATGATAGTGTAAGAGTAAAAATGTCTGCAAAAAATGCTGATATTTCTTCCAGTGTTTTAAACTAGCCTGCAAGAGTCGATTGAAGGAGTGATCTTAAATTCCCATGTCGTGTATGTTTTAGTTATTATGGGAAGACCTCTGCAGAACCGATGTTGTTAATTGCAAGTGTGAAGCAAATGCCTTGTTGCTAGCAGAATAGTTGTAAATTAGTAATCACTGAGGTAGATTCAATATGCTACCTCTTCTATTGCTGCTGTTTGTGTTCTTGCTCAGAAATTTCCCACTGGACTTAAGCCACTGGGTTATTTTTCAGACTTTTGACTTTTGCTCAACTAGCTGAAGTGTTCGCTCTTCCTAGAGCTCTTGAGTTATCTGCTCACTTGATTGTCAATACTTATACAGATAGTGCTTATGCTCTGGGAATATTATGGGATTTTGGGACTATTTGGGCTCAGTGTGGGTATCTCACTGTCACACAAACCCATAAAACATGTATGTTACATTGAAAGATTACTCAAAGCTGAACTGAAACCTGTTCAAGTTGCTGTTTTGAAATGTAAAGGACAAGGGAGGTCACTTTCATTTGTGTTAGAAGTCAATCAGTTCATAGATCAAGTTGCCCGTTCAGCTTCTGGTCCCATGGTTCCTGCTCATCAGTTACTGACTGTCTCATGCTTCTGGGCATCATCCCCTGCTTTCTCATAGGTCCTTCTATGTCAGCATTATGCTGCTGCAGACTTTTCTGAACAATAAAAATAAGAACATAAGATATGCCATACTGGGTCAGACCAAGGTCCATAAAGCCCAGTATCCTGTTTCCAACAATGGCCAATCTAGGTCAAACGTACTTAGCAGTTTCCCCAAAAGACACAGGTTCCACAATGCTTGTATTGGGTCAAGCATTGATATCCTGGGGTCCCTTCCTAATAATGGATATGGACCTTTTCTCCAGGAACTTGTACAAACCTTTTTTAAATCCAGCTACACTAACAGCCTTTACTACATCTTTCGGTAACAAATTCCAGAGTTTGATTACACGTTGAGTGAAAAAATATTTTCTTTTATTAGTCTTAAATAGTTTACCCTGTAGCTTCATTGCATGTCCCCTAGTCTTTCTATATTCTGATAATGTAAACAGTCAATCTGCGTTTACCGGTTCCGCTCCGTTCATTAATTTATAGACTTTTATCATGTCTCCCCTCAGCCGTCTCTTTTCCAGGTTAAAGAGCCCTAACCTTTTTAGCTTTCCTTCATAGGAGTATCCTTCCATCCCCTTTACCATTTTGGTGGCTCTTCTCTGAACCTTTTCTAATAACGCTATATCCTTTTTAAGATACGGCAACCAGAATTGCACACAATATTCAAGGTGTGGTCTCACCATGGAACGATATAGAGGCATTATAATATCTTTTGTTTTATTTTCCATTCCTTTCCTTATGATACCTAGCATTCTATTTGCTCTCTTGGCCGCCACTGTACACTGGGCTGAGGGTTTTAACATGTTATCCACAATGACGCCTAAATCTTTTTCCTGGGTGGTGGTTCCTAATGTGGAACCTTGCATCGCGTAACCAGTTTGGGTTGTTCTTCCCTAGGTGCATAACTTTGCACTTGTTCACATTAAATTTCATCTACCATTTTGATGCCCAGTCTTCCAATTCATCAAGATCCTCTTGGGTTTTAACATCTTTAAATAGCTTTGTCATCTGCAAATTTGATAACCTCACTCGTTATTCCCTTTTCCAGGTCATTTATGAATATGTCAAAAAGCAGCGGACCCAGCACAGATCCCTTGGGTACACCACTATTCACCTTTCTCCATTGGGAAAATTGCCCATTTAGACCTACCCTTTGTTTCTAACTTTTAAGCAGTTCCTGATCCACAATATACACTGCCTCCTTTCCCATGACTCTTTAGTTTTGCCAAAAGTCTCTGATGAGGGACCTTGTCAAAGGCTTTCTGAAAGTCCAGACACACTATATCAACCGACTCACCTTTGTCCACCTGTTTATTCACACCTTCAAAAAAACATAACAGATTAGTAAGACGAGATAGAGTAGTTACTCACCTGTAACAGGTGCTCTCCAGGAGCAGCAGGCATCAGTCCTCACATATGGGTGAAGTCGGCACCGACGAAGCCCTCGTGCGGAGCATTTCTCCAGCTTTCAAAGAAAGCCTTTGGGAATTGCAGCGCGCATGCACGGTCCCCTTCCCGCCCAAGGGTGCCATCTTGCTCAGTCTGATGACATAGCTAAAAGACAGCAAAAAATTAGCAAAATAAATCATATGACTGCAACCCCAAGGGGAGGAGGGAGGGTTGTGAGGACTGAGTCCTGCTGCTCCTGGAGAACACCTGTTACAGGTGAGTAACGACTCTTTCTCCAGGACCAAGCAGGAAGTCAGTCCTCACATATGGGACTCCCCAGCTTAAGGCTAACGGAGACCTCAAGCGGAAAAATGAGTTCCGTCTAGCTCGTCAGTACGTAAGGAAGGAATCTTCTCTGAGAACGCCCCCGACCGGTAGCCCAACACGAGGGCCAGAGGGTAGGAGTTGCCTAAACCCCAAAGAGATTATGGAGTACTGCCTGTCCGAAAGCACTGTCCCTGTGGGACTCCCTCTCAAGGCAGTAATGGGCCGCAAAAGTCTGGCTTGAAGACCAAGTAGCGGCCCGGCAGATGTCTGCCAACGGAACAGAGTGGAGATGAGCCACTGACGCAGCCTTCGCCCCGACACGATGAGCCGTGACTCAACACTCCAACGAGAGGCCGGCTGCCCCATAAGCCCAGGCGATACAGTCAGCGACCCACATGGACAAAGTACGCTTGGAGACAGGTAGACCCAACTAATTGGGGTCAAAAGAAACGAAGAGCTGAACAGCCCTCCGGTGCTCCCACGTACGGTCGAGGTAGAAGGATAACACCCTCCTATAGTCCAGGGTATGCAGGACCAACTCAGCACGGTTGGCATGCGGCCTGGGAAAGAAGGTCGGAGGAACCACCTCCTGATTGAGGTGAAAAGGGGAGACAACCTTAGGAAGAAACTTTGGGTGAGTCCGTAAGACTACCCTATTCCTGTAGAACCTAGTGTAAGGGGGATCGGACACTAGTGCCTGAAGTTGACTCACTTGCCTAGCAGGCCCTGTCCTTGAGGACCTTGAACAGTGTTCGAGACACTAGTGGCGTGGGAGGAAACGCATATAGTAGGCCTTAGGACCATGGAATCAGAAAGGCATCCGCTGCTACTCTGAGAGGATGCGGTTGTCTGGAACAGAATCTCGGGAGTTGCCGGTTCAGAGGTCTGGCGAAGAGATCCATGGTGGGGAGGCCCCACCTGAGAAAGATCTGCTGAACCACCAATGGATTCAATCTCCATTCGTGTGGTTGCAGGATCCTGCTCAGTCTGTCCGCCAGGTAATTGTCTTGACCGGGGAGGTAGACAGCCTTGAGGAGGATTCCGTGATTGACGGCCCAAGAGCACAGCCGTTGTGCCTCCTGACAGAGATGGAAGGAGCCTGTGCCTCCTTGTTTGTTCACATAGAACATGGCAACTTAATTGTCCGTCTGGACCAGTACAGACTGGTGAGACGCGAGGTGGGAGAAGGCTCTCAGAGCTAGGCGTATTTCCCGTAGCTCCAGGAAGTTTATCTGCTGAGCAGCCTCCCAAGGAGTCCAGAGACCCTGAGTACATGCCCCTTGGCAATGTGCTCCCCAACCTAGAAGAGAAGCATCTGTCGTCAGCACTCGAGAATGCGAAGGGGATTGAAAATCCACTCCGAGTACGAAATTCAGAAGATGAAGCCACCATTGTAGAGAGGAGACGAGCAGGGTGGATACTCTCACCGAGTCTGCAAGACTCCCTGTGGCCCGATGCCACTGAGTTCGAAGGCTCCACTGAGCAGGCCGCATGTGCAGGCGGGCATTGGGGGTTACATGAACCGTGGAAGCCATATGGCCGAGAAGTCTCAGGAATTGCCTGGTGGAGACAAGGGAATTGCAGTGAAACTGCCTGGCTACATCCATCAACCGGAGGGCCCTGTCCACTGGCAGAAAAGCCCTCGCCTGAAGAGTGTCTAGCCTTGCTCCTATGAATTCCAAGTTCTGGGATGGGAGCAAAGTGGACTTTGCGAAGTTTATGACAAACCCCAAGTGCTGAAGCAAAGCCACCGTGCGAAAGTGGCTAGACTGGCCCCTTATGAGCCAGTCGTCCAGGTATGGAAACACAAAGAGACCTTGAAGCCTCAGGTAGGCCACCACCACCGCAAGGCACTTGGTGAACACCCTGGGAGCGGAGGTTAGGCCAAAGGGAAGTACTCTGTACTGGTAGTGGTTTCCTCCCACAATAAATCTGAGATATTGTCTGTGGTCTGGATGAATAAGGATGTGAGTATAAGAATAAATTAGACTTACCTGCTAATTGTTGTTCCTTGCGGAACTCTAGTCCAGTCCCGGAACCATAGAGTTGTGAACCTCCACCAGCAGCTTTGGAGACTGAACATCTTCATCTCTTTGATCATCCAGCTATATGCAGCCCCAAGGACCGCCCACACATCAGTACCTATTGACAAAGCATACTAAGCAGAGCAACAAATAAGTAGATATAACAACACAGTGGAAAAAAGAATCCTGACCCTAAAGTTCCCACTACGAGCAAAAATTCTCTCTTTTTTTATTTTTTCTTTTTCCAATTGCGTAAGAACAACCTCCCGCCTACGGGAAGGCGGACCAGAACGGCCGTGGCGACCCTTGTGCAAAACGCATGCAACAAGAGGCGCCACCGCTCACCCCCAAGATTTGACCCCGAAAGGAAACTAAGGCGTGCTGCAAGCAGAGGAGCTCTGACCGAAAGTATAGAGAACAAAAACCCTGGCAGACTCCTATAATGAATGTACCTTCTTGGCTGGCAGCGAGAACAGATAGGCAGGGAGGGATCCGGGACTGGACTAGAGTTCCGCAAGGAACAACAATTAGCAGGTAAGTCTAATTTACTCTTCCTTAGCGTCCCTCTAGTCCAGTCCCGGAACCATAGAGGATGTAACAGAGCAGTAAATCTCAACGGGAGGGCCTCGCTAGTCCAGCCTGAAGCACCCGAGACCCAAACCGCGCATCCGACGCCGCCTGCACATCCAGACGATAGTGCTTAGCAAAGGTGTGCAAGGACGACCACGTCGCCGCCCGACAAATATCCACCGCCGGTACCAAGCTCACTTCTGCCCAAGACGCCGCCTGCGCCCTAGTCGAGTGAGCCCAATGCCCGGCAGGAACCATCCTGCCGTGTAAAAGGTATGCCGACGAAATCGCCTCTTTCAACCAGCGGGAAATGGAAGACTTAGACGCCGCTTCCCCCTTGCGCGGACCGCCAAATGCGACAAACAGGCGATCGTACTTACGGAAGGCCGCCGTTTCCCTCAAATACCGACGAAGAGCTCGACGGACATCCAACGCGTGCAAGGAGTTATCCGCGTGCTTGCCCCGTTCCTTGGCAAACACCGGGAGAGACACCACCTGATTCATTTGAAACGCCGAAACTACCTTAGGCAAAAACGCGGGAACCGGTCGCAATACCACCTTGTCGGCAGAGAAAGACAGATAGGATTCCCTACACGAAAGAGCCTGCAACTCCGAGATCCTGCGAGCTGACGAGATCACTACCAGAAACACCGTTTTCAACGTCAAGTCCTTCAAGGAAGCTTGCGCCAAGGGTTCAAACGGCGAAGCCACCAGAGACCTCAACACCAAATTCAAGTCCCACGAGGGCACTAAAGCCCTGCACGGAGGACGCATAAGCAACACCGCTCGCAAGAAGCGCTTCACGTCCGCATGGGACCCCAATAACTGGCCCTGAACCTTGCCTCGAAAACACGCAAGAAATGCAAATTGGACCCTCAACGAACTGGCCGCCAGGCCCTTGTCCACCCCTGCTTGCAAGAAGGAGAGGATCTGAGGAACGGAGGTCCGCAAAGGCCGCAACTCGCGAGCCGCACACCAGCTCTCAAAAATACGCCAGACCCGGACATACGCTAGCGACGTAGACCGACGCCGCGCCCGCAACAAGGTAGCAATGACCTCCGGAGAATAACATTTGGCTCTCATTCGTGCCCTCTCAATAGCCATGCCGTAAGCGAGAATCGAGCCACCTGAGGCATCTGCAGCGGCCCCTGCCGAAGGAGATCCGGCCGAGGAGGAAGGAGCCACGGATCGGCCACACTCAACCGCACCAGATCCGCATACCAAGGCCGACGAGGCCAGTCCGGGGCAATCAGAACCACGGGACCCGGATGCCGTTCGATCCGCTGTACCAGGCGACCCAGCAGAGTCCACGGAGGAAAGACATAGAGCAGCCCGTATCTTGGCCATCTTTGTGCCAATGCATCGAGGCCTTCCGACATGCGTTCCCGACGCCTGCTGAAGAACCTTTCGACCTGCGCGGACTCGAAGGTCGCCATGAGATCCATTATCGGCAGACCCCAACGACGGACCAGCAACGCAAATACCTCGGGATGTAGAGACCACTCTCCGGGGTCCACCCTGCGAAGACTCAGAAAGTCCGCCTCCACATTGTGAACCCCCGCAATATGCTGGGCCGACAGACACTGAAGATGCCGCTCTGCCCAATCCAGAAGCAGATCCGCCTCCGCTTCCAATGCCGCGCTGCCTGTGCCTCCCTGGCGATTTATGTAGGCTACCGTGGAGGCATTGTCGGATAGCACCCTGACCGCCGCTCCCTGCAGCCAAAGCTGAAACACTGTCAGAGCCAACCACACAGCTCTCATTTCCAGTCGGTTGATGGACCACCGGCTCTCCCGCGAGGACCATTGGCCCTGAGCAATCTGGCCCTCGCGATGAGCCCCCTAGCCGCTCAAACTGGCATCCGTCATCAGCAGACGCCAGACGGGAGACTCCAAGGGCATACCGTTCGCCAGAGAGCGCCGACGCAACCACCAGCAAAGGCTGCGCCGAACCCCCAAGGGGCAAACTAACTGACGAGCTAGCGAGTCGGACTGATGACACCATCGACGCAGCAGCACTCGCTGCAGGGGCCGCATGTGCGCCCTTGCCCACGGAACTACCTCGATGGTTGTCGCCATCGTGCCGAGAAGCTGAAGGTATTGCCAAGCCGAGGACGCCCGTCTCGCTAGAAACTGCTCCACCAGCTGCCTCAGGGCCCGCGCTCTGTGCACTGGGAGAAAAACCTTCCCGTTGCCGGTCTCGAAACGCGCCCCCAAATACTCCAAGGTCTGCGAGGGAAGAAGGCTGCTCTTCGCCCGATTGACCACCCAGCCTAACGACTGCAAAACCTGTACGACCCGCGCCGTCGCCCGGAGACTCTCCTCCCTCGACTTCGCCCGGATCAACCAGTCGTCGAGATAGGGATGCACGAGGACACCCTCCTTCCGCAGGAACGCCGCTACCACCACCATGATCTCTGTGAAGACCCGTGGCGCCGTCACTAGGCCGAAGGGCATGGCTTGAAACTGAAAATGGCCAATCGGCAGCGCAAACCGCAGAAATTTTTGATGTTCCCGGTGAATGGGAATGTGCAAATAGGCCTCCGTAAGGTCTAGGGACGTTAAGAATTCCCCCTCGTGGACCGCCGCTATGACCGAACGCAGCGTTTCCATGCGAAAATGCGACACCCGGAGGCACCGATTCACTCTCTTTAAATCCAGGATTGGTCGAAAGGTGCCCTCCTTTTTCGGCACTACAAAGTAGATGGAGTATCGACTGGACCCTAACTGCCCCTCCGGCACGGGGGCGACCGCCCGGAGCCGAAGCAGCCGGGAAAGTGTATCGGATACAACTCGTCGTTTCCAGGGAGCACTGCACGGGGACATAACGAAGGAATCGAGCACCGGTCGATGTAGCTCGAGCGCATATCCCTCTCGTATCACTTCTAACACCCACCGATCGGATGTGATAGCGGACCAGGCAGGGTAGAAATCCCGCAGTCTGCCCCCTACGGGAATCCCTGCCACCGGAGCCGGCCTCGCTTCATTGTGACTTTTTGGGGACCTGCGCCTGGAAGGAGCCAAAACCTCTACCTGCCCCCCGAAATCCACGGAAACTCTGTCCGCGCCCCAGATATCTGGAACGCTGGGACTGACCAAAGCGGGAGGCACGAAACCTCCGAAAGGACTGCTGAGACCCCCGGAAGGTGAAGATCGGCTTCCCCTGCTTGGGCTTATCCTCCGGAAGCCGACCCCCCTTAGAATCCCCGAGATCTTTTACCAACCTATCCAAGTCCTCTCCAAATAACTGCCTGCCCTTAAACGGCAGCTTACTAAGGCAAGCTTTAGAAGAGCCATCAGCCGCCCAATTGCGTAACCAAAAAGAACGACGCGCCGCTACCACCGACACCATGCCGTTAGCTAACCCCCTAATGAGGTCATAGTGGATATCCGCCAAATAAGCGGTACCCGACTCCAATCTGGACGCCGCAGCCTCTTGTTCCGCCGACTGGGGCCTCTGGAACTGTTGAGACCAGAGGAGGCAGCCGCGCGCCACCCAGGCCCCGGCCACCGCCGCCTGCATTGACAGGGCAGCAACATCAAACGCCTGTCTCAACAAGCTATCAACTTTCCGATCCTGCGGGTCCTTCAAGGCCGCAGCACCTTCCACCGGGATAGTAGTCCGTTTAGTAACCGCGGAAACTGCCGCGTCCACCTTCGGCGAACGAAAGAGCTCTCTATCAGCCTCCGACAGAGGATACAATTTAGGCAACAGTCTAGCCCCGCGCAAAGCGGACTCTGGACTGTTCAACTCCTCCTGGATCATAGCTTTAAAAACCCTATGGAGCGGAAAGACTCTGTGGGAAGTGCGCACCGACTGCATCAAGGGATCCTCCAACTTGTCCTCCGCAGTGGCATCTTCCACGGGTATGTTCAATACCTTGAGGGTTTCGGCAATCAGTGCCGGAAGTTCCTCTTTACGAAATACACGCACTATTTTACTACTCTGCTCGTCGTCCAACAACTCGCCGTCTTCTAAATCCTCCGCAGACTCCAGCTCGAGAGCCTCCCCCAGCCCCTCGTGGAACTCGTCCCCAGGAGGCGCAGAATCCGCAACACTCGGGGGCCGGCTCTTCTTTTGTGGACCAGTGTCTCCCTCTAATGAAAGTGGACGCTTTAGCCCACGGCGGGGCAGGACCGAGCCTCCCCCCGCTGTCTGCAAGAGAGCCAGAGCCTCCTGCATGAAAGCCAGAGCCTCCTGCATGAGAGAGAAAAAGGCGGGTGGAACTCCCAGGGATCCCTCCTGGACGCCCCCCGCCAACAGGCGCTCCGGCACTGCAGAAATCCCCGAACCAAGGACCGTCTCTGCCTGCTCTGATGTCCCTTCTGTAGATACAGGTGGGAGATCTGCACTGGAGCCCTCCAGAGGGTCCTCCATGCCAGCACCCACAGCAGAACAAGTGGCACAGACTCGGGCTTCCAAATTACTACTTCTACGAATGCCACAGACCAGACACCGAGGACTAGGAGGCATGGCTATGCACACAGCCCTTTGCCAGCAAAGCAGGAACACCTTGCTGAAGCAAACAGAGCAGAAAAAAAATTGCGATTGTAAAAGTGCTCAAAAACGCTCCAAATTGCAGGATTAGATAGAGCTGGAGTCAATTAGCTGATATCTGACCAAGAAATGCAAAAACGAAGCTCCTATCCCTAAAAAAAACACGAAGAAAAACAACTTTGAAAAAAATCCAAAATGGCCGCCGGACCCAATCCCACCAAAAAAAGGACCAGAAAAAATACCCAAAAGGTCTAAAACACTCCCCAGAGCTGATTCCAGGCCACCCCAAGGCCTCCACCACTGCCTTTAGAAAGAAAAAGCTTCAAACTCTACTCACCCACACACAGGAGTGGAGGGGGGGGTCAAAACATTGAGTGTGCTGTTCAGCGTGCCTGTCACAAGCTCTGAGTAGCAGTTATCAGAGTCAATAACAGAGTAATAACCGCTCAGGGCAGCTCGGGGAACCCCTAAATCAGTCAGGGGACCCTCAGAGCCTACTGCTGTATTCAATTGCTGCCTGTAATTGTCTTCAACCTTCTCCTCACCCACCAAGGGGGTTCTGTAGAAAGGTGACCTGTGTCCTGTGCAGCTCCCCTGCTTGTTTGACCTATGGGGAGACTGACAGAGAGAGACAGAGAGAAAAAAACTGATTAGAGAAAGACAGAAGGGACACAGTCAAAGATTTCCTCCACAGCAGCAGCCCAGCACCTAAATCTAGAAAATAATAAAACACTAAAGCTCTGCTTATTTGTTCCTAAGGAGCCCAGTTCTGGGCTCTGACTTCCAAGCTGCTTGGAGACTGAGATACTGATGTGTGGGCGGTCCTTGGGGCTGCATATAGCTGGATGATCAAAGAGATGAAGATGTTCAGTCTCCAAAGCTGCTGGTGGAGGTTCACAACTCTGGTTCCGGGACTGGACTAGAGGGACGCTAAGGAAGCATCCTTTAGATCTAAGGAGCATAGCCAATCTCACTGCTGGAGGTAGGGCAGCAGGATTCCAAGGGTAAGCATCTTAAACTTTTCCCTCTCCAGGAACTTGTTGAGGTTGCGCAAGTCTAGGATGGGTCTGAGGCCTCCTGTTCTTTTTGGTACCAGAAAGTACCTGGAATAAAAGCCGTGACCTCTCAGGTGGTGGGGCACCGGTTCCACAGCCTGTTCCTTTTGCAGACTTGCTAACTCCTGAAGGAGTAGGTCCCTATGCAGAGGGAGTCTTGGAGGCTCCCCTGGAAAATAGGAGGGAGATGTCAGCATACATTTCATGCAGCTTTGGACTCTGGTGATTTCAGTCTCCAAAGGTAATAGGACAGTTTACAAGATGAGATTAACTCTGACCCCCTGGTGATTTCAGTCTCCAAGGCCTGTCTGAAGCCCCTCCTTGCTAAATAAAGAATGGCAGACCTTAAAGGGAGTGGCTAGCAGACCTCAAGGGGAAGGGCTGGAGAGGATTCAATTCACTATAAAGGACAGAAACACTTCCCCTCTCTCTCTCTTTTCCACCATTCATCGGACATGAAGGACAGGAGGCTCTGATAATCAATTCCCTTCACCCCTCCCCCGCTCTCTCTCTCTCTCCCTTGCCATGAGGCTCGGACTCACATGTTCTGGCCTATCTCTCTCTCACACTTCACACATGCACATGCACACACAGATTCATTGATGCACACTGGAACAGCTCTGTAACAATCACTATATACCTCTGTTCAATACCTATGTAATAAGCCTATTTCTACATAAAAAAACTCTCTCCAAGCCACACCTGTTTGGTTGTTTTATTTCAAACCCTACTGCCTCTGTGAAGTGAAATGAACCCAGGACCTACAGAAGAATAACTGACCAAATCTTACATCTTTATGGGGGCTCGTCTCTCAGATTTCACAGCAGACCTCCAGTTGGGTAAGTAATAATTTTGTATAATACATTAAGTAGATTTCAGACAGAATCAAAAGTCCTTGTGACCATTTACAATTGCCAGACTGGATGACACTTAGACACTATTTAGTGAACAGTTCCAGTGATAAATTTGTTTTGTGGGTTAGACAAGGTGAGATTTTTATTGTCAAAAGGCTCTGTAAGCATCTAGAATTTTAAAGACATCACACAGAGTGGCTTGCAATTGTCTTATTTTGATGTATAGGCTTGCTATATTATTTGAGCTGCTAAGAAAAGACAGAGATAGTCCAGATTTAGTTTGGAAGTGGTACACAGGTAAACAGTCCCTCATTGAATACAATATACATCTTTCCTGATAAAGCTATTACCTCCTGTCCCTTTTAACTTTTATTTCTCTGTCTCCTGTCAGTAACTATCTTAGTGAGAGCAGGCTTAAAGCTGGCTGCAATTGATACAACAATTCTGTTAATCTCCTAACACCCTTCTTACTATAACTTCACCCTAAACTTCCACCCTGTTAAAAAGGTGGGAAGCACTTTTTATGCAGGTATAATTTTAAGGTGTGGTCTTTATGCCAGTACTCTTTACTGAACACCCATAAAATTTATACCATTCCAACTATAATTCTAAGTCTCACTTCTTCAGAAAAGTGAGCATTCCTCCTTCTAAGGTTACACATTTGAGATAGTCCAACCTCAGCCTTTCTGCAGTATCAAATATGGAAGCCTTTGATTTTAAAGAACTTAAAGAAATGGTAATTTCATACTGTAAGAGGAAAGGGGGTCCCTTTGAAGGTGAATTCCCTGAGTCATCATGGTATAATATTCAAAGACAAATGTTAAACCATAATCAAGAATTCAAAAAGAAAACAAAAGAAAATGCCTTTTTATCCAAGGCATGTGAAGGGGGCTCATTAGCATGAAAAAGGACAATACTGAACTGACTTCTCAGTGTACCCAATTGACAAAAGACCTTGAGGAGGCACAAATTTGCATCTCTATACAAAGAACTCAAGTGATACAAGCCACAAATTCTTTTATAACTGTTAGTGAGCAATTAGAAGCACTTAAACTTGAATTGAGGCACGTTAAGGATCAATTGGCCTCTGGAAGACAAAAGCCAACACCCACTACTCCCTCAGCCCCCTATGCCGATGACACACCCTATCAACAATGCATACAAGCTACTGACAAACAAAAGAATACTGAAGTATGCATAGTTGGACTTAGAAATGGGAAGAATACAGATGAATCACATGAAGAAATTCATGATAGTTTATCTCAGCCAGAACCCAGCAATAATCAGGATCTCTATCAGGAGGATAATTCAGATGACTTAGACATGGCACCCAGTACTGAACTCAAAGCACCAGTTAAAGTAATGTTGCAGGAACATTTAAAAGATAGAGATATAGAAAAAATAGTTGAGAAAATTGGCACTATGCCTCTTAATGTAAATCAGTGGGTTAAATGGGCGATTGATATTCTGATTCACTGGGGTCTAGGGAAATACAGAAGAAAACAATCAGACTTTGATAGACTTATGCATTTGGCTCTGGGGCCACGCTATTATAGAGTTGGCGCTCTCACTCACCCATACCAGTTGGTTAAAAGGGGTACTGAGAAACTATTTCACTGTTCCCCAATGCAAGTATTTAAAATTATTTCACCTCTACCAAATGATACACTGGAACAGTTTGCATATAGAGCCTGGATTTTAAAAGCAGTTCTTAATGAGCAGGAGTCCTGGCCCAAGGCAGAAGATTATGGGGAGAGCATGCATAAGGAATTTTTATTAGAATTGCTATCCCCTGAGATTACAAAACACCTTCTGTTATTTTCTGAAGACCCTGAAGCAACCCCTTTTGATACTTTAATGCTCAGAATTGGGTCCGTTTGGAAGACCCAGCCCTCGCAGGTAATAACAGTATCAGAAGCACGGAAGTGGCAAGCCAAGGAATCCTCTCAGTACACAAGAAACACAGATAGAGGACACACACCTTGGAGAGCACATGGCAGAGGTACTTTTAGAAACTCCTCAAGTTATATTCCTTTTCAGGAGCTCAAAGCACAGAGAGATGGGCTAGAAAAGGAGAAAACTAAATGGGAACAAGACAAACACATACTGCAGATAGAACTAGATAAATTAAAACAGGATTTACAAGCAGCTCAGGACAAACACAAGGCTAGTGCATAGGGGTGTCCTGACCTCTTGAGTTCAGATATCAAAATGTCTCAAGCCTTCATAGCCCAGCCTGCCTCCTTTATCTCAGCAGAGGACTCAATTCCAGAGCCTCTGGATGATGAAATGGATACAGGCCCAGGACACAATTTAAGGCTTGTAACACCCTTGATACTGGACTCTTGTGCACGCCCCAATGTTATCAGTACAATAGGGGGTCAGTATAAATTAGCTTTGAGTGAAACAGGGGCTGAAATTAGTTTTACTAACAGAGCTTCTCCCACTGCAGATCAGAAAAATATGGAAATTTATGAAATTCAAGGAATTAATGACACAGCTTCCAAATGTGTGGCTATCCCAGTTAAATGGGGTATCCCTGTGCACAGTGAACAAAATAAGGAAATGTTGGAAACCTCTGCCTCCACTATAGTGAACACACCAAAAGAAATAATTGGAATTGATGTTCTCAACCAGTTAAATTTGGTGGTGGATATGGCTAATCTTAAATTGTGGCAGTATTCAGGAACTTCAAGTGCTTCTAAAACTTTAGGGCATGAAGTCATTCCCATGCAGTTAGCAACTCAGTGCACCAAGGCAGCTCAACAGCATGATCTGTGTGTAATTCCTTCAGAGATGGCTGATATTCCAGTCTGGGCTCAAGACAAGTTAGATTGTGGGAAAATGCACACAGAAATACTGTTGGAAGGAGAGGATCCTCCACCACAGAAGCAATACCCAGTACCTCATCAGGCTATAGAACCAGTGACTAAAATTGTGAAGATACTGGAGGAGAGGGGTCTGATTAGACCTATTTCTTCCACATGCAATTCACCAGCCTGGCTGAAACAGTGTGCATGGACTGTGCTTCCACAGGGATATAAGGATTCCCCATCCATATTTCATGACTACATGAAGGAAGCCCTGTCACTAGTGTCTTGCAGAGATGAGACCTAGACCAAACCTCCCCTTTGGAACTGCACAGTGGGAGGGACCGTACTTAGTTACTGATACCTTAGGCCCAAGCCTATACCAGATCCTAATGCCTGACAACCAGCAGTACTGGAAACACATCACCCAGTTAAAACCATATGGGTAAAACGTGCTTTATCAGTCTTTGTTTTCAGACACCACCTTAAGACAGCACGGACAGCTGCTTTCTGAACAAAAGTCGCTTAAGGACGGTAACTGGTTACTCCTGCTGTACATGTATTTAATAGTTATGTAAATAAGTAGTAGAAATTATTTTTTTTTGTTTTGTTGTTACATAGTATAAGTGGGGAGCATTAGTTTACTCCCTAGTAGAGTGAAACAAGTTAGCTTTTATTATGTCTTGGTTTCCTGTTGTTCTTGTATCTGCTCTCTTCTACTCAAGTCTCATTACAGGAACTATCATCCGAATATGCACGATTGGCTGGGCTAATTCCAAAGGTGGAGTGTATCGCTTCCAAGAAATACCCCCACCTTTCCCGGAAGGAAAGGATCTGGTCATCCTGAGTTTCTGTTCGGTACAGGACAAGCCAGTGTTCTATTCATTAAACATCACTCAAGTACAGTGGGAGCCACCAGTTTCCACTTCTCTAGAAAGAACACAAGAATTGAGGGCACGCCCAGAACGTTACTTTCTAGGTCCTCCTGCTTTGATTTTGTACAATATTTCCTGTCAAGACAGAGGTACCTGGAAAATAACTTATACATGGGTTGTGAGTGATCAACAGCACATCACTGAGACTTCATTCCTTTTGGATGCATCTTGTTTACCTGCCTACGGGGCCCATGACCCTGCCCCTTGGCCTACTGACCCTGTTGGGGAGCTGCAGAGGCCTGATAATGAGGGTATTGTTTATAGGCAGAGGACGTCCTCGGGTAAAAGGTCTTTTTTCCCCGAGGACGTCCTCGGGTAAAAGGTCTTTTTTCCCCGAGCCCTTCTTCTTCTGAGAAGGGGCAGAGGTTTTTCTGGACAGCCTAGTCCTGGTCAGAGTCTCGGTCTCGAGTTCTGCAGCCTTTTCAGCCATGGGCTTGTCAAAGAGGTTTTCACCTCGGCAGGGGACATCGACCAACTTGTCCTGCACCCATGGCTCGAGGTCAGATGACTGTAGCTAAGCATGTCGGTGGGCACCGATGCCGGACCCGGCTACTCGGGCCGAAGCCTCGAAGCCATCATAGGCTGCTCGAGAGATAAACTTCGAGCACTCTCGAATAGCAGTGGACAAGGCCTGGAACCTCTGCAAAGGTTCCTCGGAGAGACCAGCTGAGAACCCGGCAATCTCTTTGGCCAGGTCTCGGAGATACATTCCCATGTAGAGCTGGTATGTCTGGACACGGCAAGCAAACATAGAGCCCTGGAAGCACTTCTTAACGAGGGCATCCAGGTTCCGGACCTCACTGCCGGGAGGCACCGAGGAGTGCATCTTCTGACTTTTCAGTCGATGCATGGCTGATTCGACAACCATGGAGTGGTGCGGTAATTGTGCCTTTTGGAACCCGGGGCTCTAGCGGACTCGATAGATGGAATCGACCCGCTTGCTTAACACCGGCGTCGAGGCCGGGGTCTCCCAAATCTGGAAGAGCAGCCGCTCCAGCATCGGAGGAACCGGTACAGTAAAGGCCTCCTTCGGGGGAGAGTCATACTGGAGGGCCTCGAGCTCCTCGGCTCGAGGCTCCTCCTCGGGATCCGCAGGGAAGGCCAAGGCCTTGGCCATATCCCACACGAAGTCCGAGAACCGGGTATCCTCCGGTGGGGATCGTCTCCGAGGTTCGGACTCCGGCGAGTCCGATGGGACACACCGAGTCCGATAAGTGTCGGGTGACTCTTCGTCCTCCGTCTCCCAGCCCGACTCCTCGGAGGAGGAATCGAGCGGCTCCGGTTGGGTGGGCACCGATGCCATCCGCCCCGACGCCAAGGGTACTGGCGTTAACGACCTCGGTCCCGAACGGGAGGCCGAGGGAGACCGTGGCCGAGGATCAACTCGAGCCCGCATGGACTCGAGGATCGGCTCGGCCTCCGGGGTCGACTTGGACGTCGAGGTCCCGGTGGTCGGGGCAGATGCACCGGTGAGACTGGCGATCAATGCCCGCTGCTGTTCCATGAAGGCAGCGAGGCTGCTCTCCAAGGCTGTCAACCTGAGTCCGAGCTCAGGAGACCCAGCAGCCCCTGACTCGGGCCCCGACGGCGTCGGGTCCGACGTCGGCTCCCGTGGAGGAGAGTCCACGAGGACTACAGCACTCACGTGTCCAGGAGACTCCATCTTGATACGAGGATGCTTGGCAGGCCTCTCCGACTCCGAAGACCCGGGAAGGCTATCGGGGCTATGCGACCTGGCCCTTGAGGAACCAGGAGCGTCCACCGACGCCACCCTCGCGGGTTTCTTCTTCCTGCGATGTTCCCACGAAGGAGACCCCCGCTCAGAGGAACCCCGACGCTGCTCGGGGCCAGAGTCCCGAAACGTCGAGGCGGAGTCAGAGAAGATCCTATCCTTCTGGTGCTGCCAACTCCTCAACGCCTTCGAGGACATTTTGCCACACGGACCACAGATCATTGGGTCATGATCGGGTCCGAGGCAGCGGAGGCAGCAGTCATGTGTGTCGGTAAGAGACATAAGTTTCTTACACCGATCACACTTTTTAAACCCGCTGGTAGCCATCGGGGGAAAAAGGGCCCCTGCGAGGTCAAAAGATCGGGCTGCCAGTGAAAAAAGAAAAATGGCGCGAACGCTAGTCACAAAGGACAAAAACCAAAAAGAGAGAGTGGACTCGATACCGGCGTATCGGGCCAAGGCGGGAAAAGGATCCGATATCGAACCGAAGAAAAAAAGAGAAAAAAATAGGGAAATCAACTTTTCCCTTGGGGGAAAAAACGAACTACGTCCGTCGGGGTTGCAGTCATATGATTTATTTTGCTAATTTTTTGCTGTCTTTTAGCTATGTCATCAGACTGAGCAAGATGGCACCCTTGGGCGGGAAGGGGACTGCGCATGCGCGCAGAAAATTCCCAAAGGCTTTCTTTGAAAGCTGGGGAAATGCTCCGCACGAGGGCTCCGTCAGCGCTGACGTCACCCACATGTGAGGACTGACTTCCTGCTTGGTCCTGGAGAACTTCCTTGTCTCCCATTAGGCCATGATATCTACATGCTGAGTAATTTTGTTCTTTATGATGGTTTCTACCATTTTTCCCGGTACTGATGTCAGGCTCACCGGTCTGTAGTTTCCTGATCACCCCTGGAACCCTTTTTATTTTATTTTATTTTTTTATTTATAAATTTGAAAACCTTACAAAAGGAAAATATCAGTACTTTAACAATATTAATAATAATAATCTTATTGAAGAAATAAGTAACACATTAGCCCACATTTAGGAGAGCTACATTTGAAAAGATATTGTAACAAAGCAACCAACAGTTCCTGGACATAGATTCATAAGCTCAATATACATTGTCAGGAGGAAAAGAAAATAAACTATTTATCCTTAAGAAAATTCTGTAATTGCTCCACCTCAGAGAATACATAACGATTACTTTGTAACACCACCTGGCATTTACACTGAAACTTAAGGTAAAATGAGGCTCTCAAGGCCAACACCTGCTGTCGCAACTGCAAAAAAGCTTTGCGTCGCGCTTGTGTGGCCCTGGAAACATCGGGAAAAATTTGAATGGGTTGACCACAAAATTTCAAAGATTTTTGTTTAAAATAGGACCTCAAAACTCTCTCTTTATCAGTATGTAAAACAAAGGTAACTAACAATGTATCCCTTGAGGATATTTCATCCATAGAGGATTCCAAAAAATTTAAAATATCTAATGTTGAGGACACAACTTGTTTATATTGTGGATCTCCCCCTTGCTCTAAATCTCTTACCACCCTCCCTTTAGGGACATAATATATTTGAGAAACCAAAATATCACTCCCATCATTATATAAGAAAATATCTTTAAGGTATTTCTGAAACAAAATTAATGGGGACAAATAATGAGTTTTAGGAAAATTTAACAAACGCAAGTTCTTAGAACGAAATAAATTTTCCAACAGTTCATCCTGTCGATGTAGAGAGGAGAGATCTTGAGTAAATTTAGCTGAAATAGATTAATGAGAGGTTAATTGATCCATATGCAAAGCAGACACTTTTTCCAATTCTGATAAACGAACATCGTGGTCAGATAACTTAGCTACCGTTTCCCTTGTAAACGTAGCCACCTTCTGTAAGGACACACCCAAAGCTGCCTCCATACGTGAAAGCATAACCCAAACATCCTTAAGAGAAACAGGTGGAGGTGATAAGGGTTGCCCAAAAGAAGGAAAGGAAACTGATGAAGGAAGTGGAGGAGGAAAACTCCCCGAGACGGGTTCCAGCTGTAAAAAGGAACCCGGAAGCAAAGCAAAACCTGCCCCCTCCATCTGCAGCTTCATTCCTTGTGTGTTACCTAATTGATTGGTTCCTGAGCTCCCGTGTGTTCCAGCACCCGATTGGCTGTGTGTTTGGAGGAGGGCCATTAGAACTCGGCTCCACCGCGGGACACGGTGCGGGCGTGCGTCCGAAGGGGCGTGTCCAAAGGGGCAGGCATGCCCCTTTGGTGCCCCTTCGGCGCACGAGGTGTTGAGGGCGGATCCCTGTGATGGGGAAGAGAAGGCAGCACTACCCACAACCTGAACAGACGAAGGCAGTCAAGGTGGTGGGCCCTATGGATGCCCACATTCGGGTGGAAACTGATGTGCCTGCTGAGGGTCCTTTTCCATCGACCCCGAGTAATAATACTGTCTCCTCTACTCCCTCGCCTATTATGGGTTTAGCTCAGCCCTGTCAGGAGTTGGAAGTACCTGCCAGTAAGGGCCCTCTGTTGGAAGAAGTGCAGATGGAGGGGGCAGGTTTTGCTTTGCTCCCTGGAACCCTTTTTAAAAATTGGCGTTACATTGGCGATCCTCCAATCTTCAGGTATTACAGATGATTTTAATGAAAATTCACAGATTACTAATAGCAGGTCTGCAATCTCATATTTCAGTTCTTTCAACACCCTTGGATTTTATACCATCCGGCCCAGGTGATTTGCTACTCTTCAGTTTATCTAATAGTTGTAATACATCTTCCAGATGTATCGATATTTCTTTCAATTCTTCCGCACCTTTAAATACCACTTCAGTCATGGGTAACAGCCCTACATCTTCCTCAGTAAATACAGAGGCAAAGAATTCATTCAGTCTCTCCGCTATCGCCTTGTCGCCTCTTAGTGCCCCTTTAACCCCTCTATCATCTAATGGACCAACTGACTCTCAAAGGATTTCTGCTACGAATGTACTTGAAAAAAAGAGTAGTTACTCACCTGTAACAGGTGTTCTCCAGGAGCAGCAGGAATCAGTCCTCACATATGGGTGACATCGACGTAGATGGAGCCCTTGCGGAGCATTTCCCCAGCTTTCCATGAAAGCCTTTGGGAATGCAGGCACGCATGCGCGGTTCCCTTCCCGCCTAAAGGTGCCATCTTACCTCAGTCAAATGACATAGCTAAAAACAGCACACAAAAATGTCAAAATAAACTATGTACAACTGCAACTCCCAGGGGAGGAGAGAGGGTTCTGAGGACTGATTCCTGCTGCTCCTGGAAAACACCTGTTACAGGTGAGTAACTACTCTTTCTCCAGGACCAAGCAGGAAGTCAGTCCTCACATATGGGTGACTCCCTAGCTCTGGGCTAGCAAGGAACCCAGGCTGAACAAGAGAACTCCCTCTAGTCCCAGCATCAAAGAAAGGCTTTTCACTGACAGAACCCCCACAGTAGCCCAACAGAGGGCAGGAGTTGCCTAAACCTCAAAGAGATTCCGGAGTACTGCCTGGCCAAAAACACTGTCCCTACGGGACTCCCTCTCCAGACAGTAATGGGCCGCAAAAGTCTGGCTTGAGGACCAAGTTGCAGCCCTGCAGATGTCCACCAACGTTACAGAGAGAAGGTGAGCCACTGAGGCAGCCATTGCCCTGACACAATGGGCCATGACCCGACCCTGCAAAGGAAGGTCTGCCGCCCTGTAAGCCCAGGTGATACAGTCAGTTACCCAGGTGGACAGGGCACGCTTGGACACAGCTAACCCCAAATTATTAGGGTCAAAAGAGATGAAGAGCTGAGTAGCCTTTCTATGCCCCTGCATACGGTCAAGGTAGAAGGATAAGGCCCTCCTACAGTCCAGGGTATGCAGAACTGCTTCAGCCTGGCTTGCATGAGGCCTAGGGAAGAATGCTGGAAGAACCACCTCTTGGTTAAAGTGGAAGGAGGAGACAACCTTTGGGAGGAACTTTGGATGAGTCCTAAGGACTACCCTGTTTCCCAAAGAAGTGGGTGTAAGGCCTGTCACAGACCAGGGCCTGAAGCACACTCACTCGCCAGGATAGGAAGCGTAGAGGGCAAGAAGCCATCGGCTCAAAAGTTGGGCGAGTCAGTTGCTGCAAGACCACATTCAACTTCCACTCAGGAGCAGGACGACGGATTGGCAGCTTGAGCAAAAGCAAGCCTCTGAGAAAACGGGACACCAAGGGGTGAACCAACAGAGAATGTCCTTCCACCAGTGAGTGGTGAGCTGCTAGAGCTGAGAGGTGGACCCAAACAGAATTGGACTTAAGTCCCTGATTTGATAAGTGCAGTAAGCACTGAAGTACTACTGGTACAGTACAGGAGAAAGGATCCTCTGTACGTAGCTGTCATCACACAGAAAACCTTTTCCATTTGAGAGCATAGGTTTTCCTAGTGGATTGTTTCCTAGAGGCTAGGACAACCTCCTCAACCTCAGGAGGTAGGCCCCAGGGAGCCAAAACTACCCTTGCAGCCTCCAGGCCATCAAATTGAGAGCCTTGAGATTGGGGTGCAGAAGGGAACCCTGATCCTGAGAGAGAAGGTTGGGTTGCAACCAAGAGGCAGTGGGGGTTCCACTGCCAGCTGAAGCAGAAGTGGAAACCAAGGCTGCCTCGGCCACCTGGGAGCCACCAGCAGGACCGAGGCCTTGTCCTGGAGAATCTTGAACAGGGTTCGGGCCACCAAGGGTGTGGGAGGAAACTCATACAGGAGGCCCTGAGACCAGGGAATCAGAAAAGCATCTGCTGCTATCCGCAGAGGATGCGGTTGCCTGGAGCAGAACCTTGGCAGCTGTTTGTTCAGAGGACTGGCAAACAGATCTATGGATGGAAGTCCCCATTTCAGGAAAATCTTCTGAACCACCAAAGGATGGAGCTGCCACTCGTGGGGCTGCAGAATCCTGCTCAACTTGTCGGCTAGGTAGTTTTCCTGGCCAGGTAGATACACAGCCTTGAGGAGCATGTTGTGCCTGAGAGCAAACAAGCAAAGGTCCTGTGCTTCCTGACAAATGAGCCTGGACCCAGTTCCGCCCTGCTTGTTCACATAAAACATGGCTACCTGGTTGTCTGTCTGAACTAGGACAGACTGAAGAGCCAGGGTTGGAGAGAAAGTCTTGAGGGCTAATCAATAGCCCTGAGTTCCAGTAGACTGATTTGCTGTGCGGCTTCCCAGGGAGACCACAGGCCCTGGGTGCACTTGCCTAGACAATGAGTTCCCCAGCCCTGCAGGGAGGCATCCGTGGTCAACACCACTGTGAACCCAGGCATCTGAAAGGGTACCCCTTGCAGCAGATTGGGCGGGCGGCGCCACCAGCTGAGGGAGTTCAGAAATTGTCTGGACACCCTTATCCTGTCTCGAAGGCTGCCTGTGGCTTGTGACCACTGAGTCCGAAGGCATCACTGTGCAGGCCTCATATGGAACCTGGCATTGGGGGTCACATGTACCGTCAAAGCCATGTGGTCTAGAAGTCTCAGGCAGAGTCTGGCGGAGACTAGTGACCTGCTGAGAAACTGGTTTGCTAAGTTTATCAGTCTTTGGGCTCTGTCTTCTGGCAAGAATGCCTTTGCCAGCAGAGAGTCCAACCTCGCCCCTATGAACTGCAAGTTCTGGGAGGGGAGCAAAGTGGACTTTGCGAAGTTTATTACAAACCGCAATCCTTGAAGAAGAGTAATAGTTCTGAAGGTGGCCTGTCGGGCCTCCTGGTACATCTGACCCCTTATGAGCCAGTCGTCCAGATAGGGGAAGACAAAGACTCCCTGATTTCTCAGGTAGGCCGCCACCACTGCCAAGCATTTGGTAAAGACCCTGGAAGCGGAGGTGAGGCCAAAAAGCAGTACTCTGTACTGATAATGGTATCCTCCCACAATGAACCTGAGGTACTTTCTATGGTCTGGATGAATGAGGATGTGAGTATACGCATCCTTTAGATCTAATGAGCATAGCCAATCTCCCTGCTGGAGGTAGGGCAGAAGTGTTCCAAGAGTAAGCATCTTGAACTTTGCCTTCTCCAGGAACTTGTTGAGGTTTTGGAGGTCTAGAATAGGTCGAAGGCCACCGGTCCTTTTGGGTACCAGGAAATACCTGGAGTAGAACCCCTGACCTTGCAAGTGGGGAGGCACAGGCTCCACTGCCTGGTCTCGCAACAGACCCTGTAGCTCCTAAAGGAGAAGATCTGTGTGCAGGGGAGGCCTTGGAGGCTGCCCTGGAAAGTATGGAGGAGGCAGCTGTTGGAAGTGTAGCATGTAGCCCTTGTGGACGATGCTTAGCACCCAACTGTCTCCAGTGATGAGTGGCCACCTGTGGGCAAACAGGGTAAGTCGACCTCCTGTGCAGGGTTGGGAGAGCAGGGACGGAGAGGCTATGCCTAAGGAGTCAAAAAACCCCCACCCTGCTGAGTGGGAGCAGGGGCCGGAGGCTTGGGAGTACTCTACCTACGGAGCCCATTACCCTGCCCCTTGGCCTGCTGACCCTGAGCGGGAGCTTGGGAGGCCTTGTACTGTGGGTACTGTTTGTAGGCAGTGCTCTTCCTCGGGTAAAAGGGCTTTTTACCCGAGCCCTTCTTGTGAGAAGGGGCAGAAGTCTTTCTAGACAGCCTTGTCCTCGTGAGGTGCTCAGTTTCGAGCTGTGCAGCCTTCTTGGTCATGGGCTTGCCAAAAAGGTTCTCACCTCGGCAAGGAACATCGACCAACTTGTCCTGAACCCATGGCTCGAGGTCCGATGATTGCAGCCATGCCTGGCGTCGAGCCGCAATGCCGGCTGCTGCAACATGGGCCGAAGCCACGAAGCCATCGTAGGCAGCGCGGGACAAACTTGGAGCATTCCGGATCCCCGAGGACAAGGACTTGAACCTCTGCAAGGGTTCCCCGGAGACACCAGCAGAGAACCCGGCCAGCTCCTTGGCCAGGTCTCGCAAGTACATGCCCATGTACAGCTGGTAAGACTGGACACAGCAAGCAAGCATCAAGTCCTGGAAGCACTTTCTACCAAAACCATCGAGGTTCCGGGCCTCCCTGCCAGGGGGCACCGCGGAGTGCATCTTCTGACTTTTCAGGTGATGCATGGTCGATTCCACCACCATGGAATGGCGTGGTAGCTGTGCCTTCTGAAAACCAGGGCTCTTATGGAGTCGATAAATGGAATCAACCCGCTTGCTTAGAACCGGCGCCGAGGCCGGTGCCTCCCACATCCGGAAGAGGAGCCGCTCCAGCATCGGAGGAACCGGTACAGTAAAGGCCTCCTTCGGAGGAGAGTCGTACTGTAGGGCCTCGAGCTCCTCGGCTCATAGCTCCTCCTCAGGGTCCGCAGGGATAGCCAACGCGGTGGCCACATCCCGGACGAACTCCGAGAACCGGGTATCCTCCAGGGCTCAGACTGCGGTGAGTCCGAAGGGACGCACCGAGTCCGGAAGGTGTCGGGGGACTCCTCGTCCTCTGTCTCCCAGGCGGACTCGTCCGATGAGGAATCGGGGTTCGACCGCACGGGGCCTGTGAGCACCTGCCCCGATGCCGAAGGCACCGGCGTCAGCGCCCTCGGTCCCAAACGGGAGGTCGAGGGAGACTGCAACCGAGGTCGACCTCGAGCCTTTATGGTCTCGAGTATCGGCTCGGTCTCCGGGGTCGACTTCGATGTCGATATCCTGGTGGTCGGGGCAGATGCGCCAGACAGGCTGGCCATCAGTGCCTGCTGCTGTTCCATGAAGGCAGACAGTCTGCTCTCCAAAGCTGTCAGCCTGAGACCCAGCTCAGGAGACTCAGCAGCCCCCGACTCGGGCCCCGGCAGCGCCGGGTCTGACGTCGGCTCTCTGGGAGAAGAGTCCACAAGGACTACAGGACTTACATGTCCAGCAGACTCCGGCTCCACTCGAGGTACTTTGAAAGGCTTCTCCTGTTCCACGGACCCGGGGCGACAGTCGGGGGGGTCTGAGACCTAGCTCTCGAGGAGCCAGGGACTTCTTCCGACACCGCCCTCGCGAGCCGCTTCTTCCTCTTTCGTTCCCGGTCGGGGGACCCCTGTCTGAGGAGCCCCGACGGTGCTCAGGATCCGATTCCCGAGATGTCAAGGCCTCAGACGAGGTCCGGGCCTGGCCGGAGGCAGAGTCAGAAAAAAGCCTTTCCTTTTGGTGCTGACGACTTCGTAGTGCCTTGGAAGACATTTTTCCACATGGTCTACACGTCTTAGGATCGTGGTCAGGACCGAGGCACCGAAGGCAGCAGTCGTGTGTGTCGGTGAGAGACATCAGCTTCTTGCACCGATCACACTTTTTAAACCCACTGGAAGCCATCACGGAAAAAAGAGTCCCCGCGAGGTCAAAAGACCGGCCTTCCAGGAAAAAAGAAAAGGGCATGAACGCCAGCCACGAAGGACAAAAACCGAAAAAAGAAGATCGGGCTCGATACCGGTGTACCGAACCCGGCGGGAGGGGAACCGGCGTCTAACCGGAAAAAAAAAATAGCGAAGGATCGCTAAAAAATCTAACTATTTTCCGGGAGGACTAGGACACTAGCTTCACGGAAAAAGAGAGACTGAGCAAGATGGCACCTTTAGGCAGGAAGGGAACCGCACATGCGTGCCTGCAATCCCAAAGGCTTTCATGGAAAGCTGGGGAAATGCTCCACAAGGGCTCCATCGACGTCGATGTCACCCATATGTGAGGACTGACTTCCTGCTTGGTCCTGGAGAAAAATCTTTATTTCACATTTTTGCTTACATAGCAAGCTTCTTCTCAAATTGTCCCTTTGCCTGCCTTATCAATGCCTTGCATGGCAACAGCCTCTCTGACTTCACCTTTAAACCATGCTGGCAGTTTTCTGGCCTTCCATCCACTTTTCTTACAGCGTGGAATACAGCTGGTCTGGGCTTCCAAGATAGTATTTTTGAACAACACCCAAGCTTGATGTAAGTCTTTAACCTTTGCAACTGCTCCTTTTAATTTTTTCTTAACTATTTTCCTCATTTTATCATAGTCTCCCTTTCGAAAGTTAAAATATAGTACTGTGGATTTCCTTACTATCCCTCCTCCACTAATTAAATTAAATGCGATCATGATATGATCACTATTGCCAAGTGGCCCCAACACCCTTATCTCTTGCACTAGATCTGGTGTTCCACAAAGGACTAGGTCTAATATGGCTTCCCCTCTGGTCGGTTCATGATCCAGCTGCTCCAAGAAGCAGTCATATATTTCATCTAGGAACTTTATCTCACTAGCATGTCCTGCAGTGACACTGACCCAGTCAATACCGGGGTAATTGAAATCACCCATTATTACTGCGCTGTAACTTTTGTTAGCTTCCTTGATTTTTTTAAGCATTTCATCATCCATTTGTTCTTTCTGGCCAGGCGGTCGATGGTACACCCCCACTGCCATCGCCTTCCCTTTTTTTACATGGAATTTCTATCCATAGAGATTCTACAGCGAATTTTGTATCCTGCAAAACTTTAATCCTTTCTGACTCAATTCCCTCTCTAACATAGAGCGCAACCCCTCCACCAATTTGATCAGCTCTATCATTACGATATAGTTTGTACCCAAGTATCAGTGTCCCACTGGTTATCCTCCTTCCACCGTATGTCTGATATTCCAACTCTCCCATCTTATTTTAGACTTCTAGCATTTGCATACAAGCATTTTAGAGACTGTATATTATTCATATTAATTTGGCTATTGGTAGACATGGGTAATTTGGGATTAAGCTCTGTCTGCTCCATACTCGAGGGCATTTGGGCTACTTTACTCTTTTTTGGAACCTCTCTGCTTTTGTTAGTATCCTTCAGGGATACATTCTTCCGAACCATGCGCTCTTGGGCGACTGTCGGCTTTCCCCTATTATCTAGTTTAAAAGCTACTCTATCTCCTTTTTAAAGGTTAATGCCAGCAGCCGGGTTCTATCCCGGTTAAGGTGAAGCCCATCCCTTTGGAAGAGCCCCTCCTTTCCCCAGAATGTTCCCCAGTTACTAACAAATCCAAAACCCTCATCTCTGCACCATTGTCTCATCCACGCATTGAGACTCCAGAGCCCTGCCTGCCTGCCTGCCTTTTGGGTCCTGTGCATGGAACGGGAAGCATTTCAGAGAATGCTACCCTGGAAGTTCTGGATTTCAACTTCCTACCTAAAAGCCTAAATTTAGCCTCCAGAACCTCCTACCACATTTTCCTATGCCATTGGTACCAACATGTACCAAGACAGCAGACTCCTCCCCAGCACTATCTAAGACCTTATCTAAGTGGCGCGTGAGGTCCGCTACCTTTGCACCAGGCAGGCATGTTATCAGACGATCTTCATGTCCACCAGCCACCCAGCTATCTACATGCCTAATGATTGAATCACCAACTATAACGGCTGTCCTAACCCTTCTCTTATGGGCACATGGCCCTGGAGAAACTTCCTCGGTACGAGAGGGTTTTACATCACCAGGACGACAGGTCCTAGTTACAGGATTACTTCCTGCCACACCAGGGTGATGCTCTCCTGTCACGTGACCTCTCTCCTCCATGGCAACAGGGATGCTGCCAGACTGGAGGTGGGACTTCAGGACTATATCCCTGTAGGTCTTGTCTACGTACCTCTCTGTTTTTCTTATGTCTTCCACGTCTGCTACTCTAGCCTCTAGAGAATGGACTCGTTTCCTGAGAGCAAAGAGCTCCTTGCACCTAGTGCACACGTAAGACCTCTCACCAACTGGGAGAAAATCATACATGTGACACTCAATGCAAAAGACTGGAAAGCCCCCATCTCACTGCTGGACTGTGTGCATCTTAGTTTTAAGCTTGTGTTTAGATCTTTAAGTTCTTTACTTACTAAGGGTTGCTATGGATATTTATACTAATAAAACTGTACCTAATACGTTTAATATACCTTGTTCACCGGAAGCTTAATTAATCCCAGGTCCTTAGTGTATAACTGATTTGGATAACGAGTTTCACCTGCGAGCACCTCCTTTCCTTTAAGATGTGTAAGTACCTATAAAGCTATGATTATCCCAGGGGTGGGTGGGTGCTGGTGAGGGAGGGAGGGAAATAACACTTATTAAAAGAGGGCTGCTACACAGTACCCTGTCCTGTGCTGCTGAGTTAAACTGTGACCAACTTCCTGGGTGATTAATAGTCCTTGCTTGGATAGAAGAAGTCTTTCAAAATGGCCTTTTGACCTGCCACCTGGTGTTAACACCTATTGAAAAGGTTTCACAGGTCTCTTGCCCACTAGGTAGAAGGCCTCTTTGTAAAGGTCTCTAGAAGACTAGTTGTTGCTCAAAGAGTACTGACTCTTTTGCATTTTATGCTAAGTTATATTCTGATTTGATTTAAATTACTGCTCTTTGCTGCTGCTAGGCTCTGACTTATTATGAAATTTAAACTACAAGCTCTCTGCAGGGTTCTAAATTTAACCAGAAAGCTCTCTTCTGTGTTTTAAATTTAAACTAAAAGTACTTTGCTGATACTAGGCCCTGAGTGACTATTAAATTTAAATATGATATGAATATGTACAATTGTGTTCCTGACAGGAAAAAGAAATGTGTCTATTAGGCCACATGCTAACATTTGATTTGGCAAGTAAACTGAATATGTCTAGGAATGTAGATGTATGCTACAAGCTAGCTTGGCCTATATTTAAGTAATTCATAATAATTTTAGTGCTAGCTATAGATGTCTTGTAATTAACAGTAGATAAGATAATTCTGTTCAACAATTTAAGACTGTCATTAGGGATGAACAATTGTGCTTGTTTGCAAATGTATGGAATCAGGAGAGATGCTGTAGTGGAGAGTTGGGTTTTTACAAATTATATATTGTATGCACTGAATCCTATGGGTCGAAGAAGAAAACTACTGTGAATGATAATGCTACAAAATATGGAGACTCCTGGTAAAGATCAGCTATTCCAGAGGGACTACTCATGTATGCACAGCAGTGAAGCCTGGGTGGACAGTCACTGAAAAAGCTCTATCTAAGATGTGCATGGCACAGCCCATGGTGAGAAAGGATGCTGCTGAAGAATCTGGAGTGATGACTGGTGTCATGATGTAGGGGACTAATCTCTGGATTATTGATAGATCTATGAGAAGCAGTTGGCCACTGCTAGAAGAGGTAGTGCTTACAAGAATAACTGGTAAAGTCTTGCTCTCTGTACACATTCTTATTGAGGCTAAGCAAACAATGTCACAAGATTTTGAGTTATATTTACCGAATAACTTTAATCCTTTTCTATATTAACGACTTCTTCCAACGAAGATGGAGCTCACCTATGGACCAGATGTGCCCAGAACTCTGAAGGAACATCTGTAAAATGAAGCCCACTGTAGAAGATTTATTCTGGAATTGGACATGTTTCAGCTACCGCCCTTTTGTAATGATTCTTTATAGAATCACAGGGGGGGGAGTATAGGAATGGAGGTACAGGCATGGACACCCATCCCCAGGTGGATGAGACAGCTGATCCTACCCTTGATATAACATATGCCACTATTGATTCAACCTATGGCACTATTGAAGTTGAGGAAGAGGCAGAAGAGACAGGTTTGTAAAAATTGTTTAAGCTTGAAACCATATTAGCAAGGCTAACAGTTAGTACTACTACTACTGAGCATAAGTACGTCCTGCTGATCATGAGCTATGTTGAAATTGTAACTGTAAGCATTGTACCAGAAAGGAACTAACTGTAAAAGTGTTACTGCAAGTTGTTATTGTAAAGGTCAAACTAAGGCTTGCATGCTTCAGCAAAATCTTATGAACTTTTCGAGAATTAGGGACCTTTGATCATAACATATACTGGAAATTAAATATAGTTTGAGAAATCAGCAGATTTCAGAAAATTATTGAAAAATCACAAATGTAACTAATCAGCTCTTACTCTGTAAAAGAATTCTAGCGACACTTTGTGTTATTTCATGTTTATGATTAATGACTGTGTTACTTCCCCTTTTTCCATAATAACAAGGGCTTCAAAGGAGGAAGACACTGAATCCAACAGAAGTGGAACTGTGCTGTGTCCATAGGCCTTCTGCTGACTTCCCTCTGAGCTCAAAGAAAGTAGAACTTTGTGTTTGATTGTCTGTGTTCTGTGTTACTCTGCTTATTTCTCGCTGCTTAAGGGACCAGAGACCGAAAGAGCTGAGGTATTGTGGCCAGATCACAGGTAATCTTTCAGTCTGGGCCAGCGAGGGGCAATGAGAATCATTTGTCCCCATTCGGCCTAGCGCATGAAGAGTGTCTTTGCTATGAGCAGAAGTGGAGGGAAAGCATAAAGGAGTTCTTGACCCCAATGGATGAGGAAGGCATCCAATGACTCCCTGTGGGGATAGTGAATCCTTGAGCAGAACCAAAATAGTTGGGCATTGAGGGGAGATGCAAAGAGGTCGATTAGTGGCATCCCCCAGAGTTGGAATAAGTGTTGGGTTACTTGAGGATGCAGCATTCACTCGTGTGGATGGAGGATCTGGCTTAGACTGTTGGCCAATTGATTCTGTGCTCCCAGGTCGACTGCGTGAAGGTGAATACCTTGGGGAATTGCCCAGTTCCAAAGGTGAATGGCCGCCCTGCATAGGGCTTAAGAGCCTGTTCCCCCTCATTTGTTTATATAAAACAAAGCTACCTGGTTGTTGGTCTGCACAAGAACAGAATGCCCTCTGAGTTGGGGAGAGAAGACTGACAGCATTGAAGATCGCTCTAAGTTCCAGAAAACTGATCTGGAGAAGCTTCTCCTGAGTGGACCAAAGGCCCTGGTGTTGTGAGGCCATTGAGATGGGCTCCCCAGCCTAGTTTTGATGCATCGGTGGTTAGGATAGACTATGGTGCAGACTTCTGAAAAGGTGACCCATCACTGAAGGTCTGCCTTCATCTGCAGAATGATGTTGACAAGGTCTGAGAGATATCCTGTGGACTGCTTCCACTGGTGTGAGAGAGTCCACTGTCTGATCCTCATATGGAGATGTGCGAAGTGCACGATATGGACTACGGAAGTCATGTGGCCTAAGAGGCACAGAAATGTTCTGGGCAGTAACTGATGGTTGCTGTTGCACCTGTGTGGCTAAGGTAATGAGATGGAGGAGTCTTGTCTATGAGGAAGGCTCTGTTTCTTATCATATCCAAATGAACTCCTATGAACTCAAAGTCTTGAGTTGGGCTGAAATGTGATTTTGGATAATTTATCACAAAACCCAACACCTGGAGGACATAAATGGTTTGATTTAGGGTGGAGGTGACTGCTGAAGCAGAGTCTGCCCTTAGCAGCCAGTCGTCTAAGGAGGGGAAAAGAAAGATCCCCAAAGTTCATAGGTAGGCTGCAACAATGGCTAAACACTTTGTGAAGACTCTGGGTGCTGAGGCCAGTCCAAATGGGAGGACTCAGTACTGATAGTGGTTGTTTAGAAAAACAAACTTGAGAAACCTTCTGTAGTCTGCGTGAATGAGGCTGTGTGTGTAAGCATCCTTTAGATCCAGAGAGCAAAACCAAATGTTTTGTTGGAGGTATGGCAGAAGGGTATCTAGAGAAATTATCTTGAATTTCTCCTTGAGAAATTTTTTGAGATTTTGGAGATCTAATATAGGTCTGTGACCTCCTGTCTTTTCTGGAATTAGGAAATATCTGGAGTAGAATCCCAGGCCCTGTTGAGAGGAGGGTACTTCCTCTATGGCTCCTTGTTTCAGCAGCGAGAGGATTTTCTATTGGAGCAAGGAGGATTGAAGGGGATCCAGGGAGGAAGAGTCTGGAATTTTAGCTTTAGGCCCTGACTGACTAAATATAGGGTCCAAGGCTCGGAAGTGATGCTGATCCAGCGGTGTGCAAAATGCACTAGCCTTCCTGGGATCATGGGAGGCGGCGGCAGAATTGGCCATGCTCTTTTTGAAGCAGTCAAAAACTCTGAAATTGTTGAGTAGATGGTGCAGGCTGTGGTTTAGTAACCTTTGGTTTCCTGGTCTGTTTCTGGCCTGGTTGCCTCTGTTGCTGTTGTGGGGCAGCATAGCCAGCATAAGCCTGATACGGAGGATAAACCTCTTTTTTTTTTTAGGGAAAAATGGTTTCTTGGTGGTTGTCTTCTTAGAAGGGTCTGCCGTCTTTGACAGCCTCTTCACGGTGAGGTTATCAGTCTCTCTCTAAACCAGCCTTTTCCCTCCAACTCTGTTCAAAGAGGTTGTCACCATTAATTTGTCCTGGACCCACTGTTCCAGGTCAGATGCTTGGGGCTATGCTGTCCTTCTAGCCCCTGTATAAGTTGCAGCAAATCTGCCATTAGCCTCAAAAGCATCAAATGCTGCTCTTGTTAAGAATTTGGATATATTCTGGGCATGTGTCACCAAGACCTGATGAGCTGCCTGCTTATTAGGGGGCAACAAGAGGTGAATTCTGATAAATCCTTCAATACTTTAAGAAACATACCCATATATAGCATAAATGAGTCTATTCTTGAGGCTAGCATGGTAGCTTGGAACGCTTTCCTTCCAAATGCATCTAGGATCCTGGCCTCCCTGCCAGGAGGCACTGAGGAGTGATTCTTTTGACTTTTGATCCTCCTCAAGGCAGACTCCACAACCACAGAATGGTGGGGAATTTGTGGCTTTTGGAAACCTGGAGAGGGAAGAACTCTATATAGGGTATCCAGCCTCTTGCTTACCGTAGGGGTTGACATGGGGGCTTCCCACATTCTAACCAAGATTTTTATGATAATGTGCACCAGGAGGGTGGCAGCCTCCTTCAGTGCTGATGGATACTGGACTATATCAAGCTCTTCAGCCCTTGGCTCAGTCTTTGTAGCCACTGAAACATCGAGGTCTTGAAAAAGACATCCTCAGGCAGCGAGCGTTGACATTCATAAGGGGGCGCCGGATCAGACGGTACATCTTTGGGTGTATTGGAATCTATAGATTCCATCATGAATGCCTCCTTGGAATTGGAGTCTGGAAGGAAATCAAAATAGTTTCTAGGAGATGTTCAATACCTTCAATGTTTAGATGTTCATTGTTTGGATGTCGAGGGTATTAGAACTGATGGCACTGAAGGCCTCTCTTGGTTGCTCTGAGCTATGTGAAGCAGGGGATGCTGGTGGTAGAGTACCTATGTCTGTGGTCATCGGTGGTATCAGTGGAACCGGTACTGGTGCCAGCTGTGGAGCAGTCAATGCTATCGGCATTATAACGCTAAGAATTTAGTGATGCTACACTCTATGGTGATGACACAGTCATCCAATGATGGTACCAGAGGAGTGGCTCCAGACACAGATGTGTGGGCCACAACTTCCCGATGCAAGTATCAGGGGTCCCACAGAGTATTGGACCTCAGGGGCATCCCTGAACCCCTGTATGCCTTTGGAGGGTGAAACTTCCCAACAGGGTTGTTTAGATGGATGGTCTACATCGGAATGCAATGAATGCTGATGCCGATCTGGAAGTCGATGTAGTCTTCTTAAGCACTGGTGACTCTGAGCAATGCTTCTCCTTTGCTGGTGAGGACTTAGACGCATGGGATGACTTTGATGGAGTCAACGCCCCCAAGGAGTGCACAGAAGGAGCTGAGTCTGTAGGAAACAGTTTAAGCCTTCTGTTTGTCCCAGTTCTTTCAACCTCTGGAAGTCACATGGCAACAGGAGAGACAGGAATTGATGTCGTGATCTGGACCTAAACATTTCAGGCACCAAGAATGCTCGTTAGTGATGGGAATTGTGCTGGAACATTTGGAGCATTTCTTGAACCCACTTTGGGGTTTCTTCAAATTTGAAAATAATATGGAAGCAAAATTCAATTGGGCAATGGTGCCCAAAGAGGCCATAGGCCTCAAAGAAGAATTATTGAAAAAAATTGAAGTAAAATAAACTTCAAGAAAAAATAAAATAAAAAAGGGAAACTGGAATCGAATCGACGGGGACTGGAGTCAGTTGATGGGAGATGGGAAGGCAACCAGAGTACTTTCAACTGTACTTGGAAGAATCTTTGAAGTCTCTAGATGTGGCTGACAGGGACAAGGTCCCAATGGCTCTGCGGAAAAAAAGACAACTGAGGAGACTAGGAGGGAAGGCAGGAAGGCAGCCACGCATGCACAGAACGCTCCCAAAAGCATACCTACTGAACAATGGTGAGTGTTCCCGCACCGGGCTCAGTCTGTGCTGATGTCACCCATATGTGAAGACTGACTTCCTGCTTGTTCCTGGAGATAGCAAATAGAATGCTAGGAATCATAAGGAAAAGAATGGAGAATAAAACAAAGGATATTATAATTCCTCTGTATCGTTCCATGGTATGACCACACCTCTAATATTGTGTGTAATTCTGGTCGCCGTATCCTAAAAAGGATATGGCAGAATTAGAAACGGTACAGAGAAGAGCCACCAAAATGGTAAAGGGGATGGAAGGATACCCCTATGAGGAACGGCTTAAAAGGTTGGGGCTCTTCAACTTGGAAAAGATGGCTGAGGGGAGATATGATAGAGGTCTATAAATTAATGAATGGAGTGGAACGGGTAAACGTAGATCGATTGTTTACATCATCAAAATGTAGAAAGACTAGGGGACATGCAATGAAACAGAAATATGACGAGAGACAAATACCACATGGCCTTCCATAACAACTACAACAGTCCCCTTTTTACCTTTAGAGATCCTCTGTGTTTGTCCCATGCTTTTTTGAATTCAGTTACTGTCCTCATCTCTACCACCTCCACTGGGAGACTATTCCACAGATCCATTATTCTTTCCGTAAAGAAATATTTCCGCATATCACTCCTGAAACTATCTCCCTTCACCCTCATCCCATGTCCCCTCGTAGCAGAACTTGCTTTCAATTGAAAGAGGCTCTCTCCCTGAACATTTATGCCACGGAGGTATTTAAACATCTCAATCATATCACCTCTATCCCGCCTTTCCTCTAAGGTGTACATATTAAGATCCTTTAGTCTGTCCTCATATGCTTTATAATGAAGACCACTAATCATTTTAATAGCCACCCTCTGCACCGACTCCATCCTGTTCACATCCTTTTGAAGGTGCAGTCTCCAGAATTGCACACTATACTCCAAATGAGGTCGCACCAAAGACTTATACAGAGGCATTATCACCTCCTTTTTTCTGCTAGCCATTCCTCTCCATATGCACCCAAGCATCCTTCTAGCTTTTGCCGTCGCCTTTTCTACCTGTTTAGCTACTTTAAGATCATCAGACACAACCACGCCTAGGTCCTGCTCTTCTTTAGTGTACAAAAGTACTTCACCCACTATACTATATTGCTCCCTTGGATTGCTGCAGCCCAAATGCATGACCTTACATTTTTTAACATTAAATCCCAGCTGCCAAATTCTAGACCATTCTTCAAGCTTAGCTAGATCCCTCCTCATGTTATCTACCCCTTCCTGGGTGTCTACTCTATTGCAGATTTTGGTATCATCCGCAAAGAGGCAAACCTTACCTGAAAGCCCTTCCGCTATATCACTAACAAAGATGTTAAAAAGAATCGGACCAAGGACAGATCCCTGGGGCACACCATTGATAACATCCTTCTCCTCAGAGTGAGCTCCATTTACTTGTACTCTTTGTCGCCTCCCACCCAACCAATTTCTAACAAAAGGAGTAACTTTAGGGTCCATCCCTAGGGTGCTCAGTTTGTTTATAAGTCACCGGTGAGGAACAGTATTAAAGGCTTTACTGAAATCTAAATACACCACATCTAGGGCTCTCCCTCGGTCCAACTCCCTGGTCACCCAGTCAAAGAAATCAATCAGATTTGTCTGACAAGACCTGCCTCTGGTGAATACATGCTGCCTTGGATCCTGTAATACGCTGGAATCCAGAAACCTCACTTTTTTCTCTTTCAGCAGCGTTTCCAATAATTTACTTACCACTGAAGTTAAACTAACCGGCCTGTAGTTTTCAACCACATCCTTACTTCCACTTTTGTGTAAAGGCACCACATGAGCCTTTCTCCAGTCCTTTGGCACCACTCCCGACTCCAACGAGGCATTGAAAAGGTCAGTCAGTGGAGCTGCTAGAACGTCCCCAATTTCCCTCAGTATTCTCGGGTGTATCCCATCCGGTCCCATCGCTTTGTCTACTTTAAGTTGAGCTAGTTTCTCACGAACACAGTCTTCTGAAAATTGTTCAAGATGTCCCTCGCTTCTGTTCCTATTTGTGGGTGTTTTCTGAGGTCCTGCTCCTGGTTCTTCATTTGTGAACACAGAACAAAAATATTTGTTAAGCAATTCCGCTTTATCCTTATCAGCTTCTACATATTCCCCCCCTGCATCCTTGAGTCTGACAATACCACTTTTGCCCTTCCTCTTCTCACTAATATATCTGAAAAATGTCTTATCCCTCCATTTTATTGCATTGGCTATTTCCTCCTCCTTTTGAATCTTTGCCTTCTTGACTACTTTGCTAGCTTCTCTAAGTTTTTCCAAATACAGATGCCTGTCTTCCTCTCTCTGTGATCTCTTGTATTTCATGAAGGCCTCCCTCTTTTTCTTCACTTTTTCAGCTACTTCCTTCGAAAACCATAGCGGTCTCCTTTTCCTTTTGCCTTTATTTACCATTTTAACAAAAAGGTTGGTTGCCCTTAAAGTACCCCCTTTCAGTTTTGCCCACTGTTTTTCTACATCCCCCAGCTGTTCCCATCCCACTAACGACTCCCTGATGTATTGGCCCATCTTCGCAAAGTTAGTCTTCCTAAAGTCTAAGATCCTCACCTTGGAATGGATTCTAACTGCCCTAGAGACTTGTGCCTGAACCTCCTGTCAGTAATGATGTATGACCAAACACAAGGAAGCATGTTGCTGCTTTACAAACTCGAACTGTACCTTGCTTAGCTCTGCACCCCGAGGACAATCCTCAGCCCTGTCAGAACTGTCTGTTCCTAGAGTTGCTAGACCGCCGCAAACACCACCAATAGCCACTGATCAATTGACTCCCTTCAAGCTATTTCCTCCTAGCATGGCTCTCCAAAACCACCAAGTGATGAACCTACAGGCATGTAGATAGAGAAATCAAAAACATGATCCAATCCGGAATCAGATCACAGCCATCAAGTCCCCAACTGAAAAAGGATAAAACTCTGATACAACCTTGGGTCACAATGAGGACACTGCTGGAGGACCACCTAATCACTGGAAATTAAGAGAAAAGGCCCTCTGGATTACACAGTCCGAAGCTCCAAAAGCCTACTCGCTGACCACACTGTCACCAGCAACTCTGCCTCCAGTGGGGGAATCCTTCCAAGAGAGGCTTCAATGACATCCTAAGAACACTGCCAAAACAGACATATGGTTCCGTGGCCAGCCTACCACATGAGGCAGGGGACACACATAAGCAACCCCTTTCATGAATCACCCATAAGACTAGAGAGAGTTCATGAATACCAGCATCTGGACCAAACACTGAAAGCTGCTCCACAGGGAATACACAGCAAGTCTCCTGACCAGCTTTGCTTGCTAGAAATGGACCCATCAGCGATGCACCTAAGATACAAAGATCCTGCTTCTTGGAACAATCTCAAATCATCTCACCAGGCCATAAGCCAGAACTATAGGCTGTATGGACTCCAGGTAACAGACAATTCACTGAGGAAATATCCTGTCTTCCTAGCCCTTTCATGAGCCAAGCCATGAGCAAGTACCATTCTTCTGACCAAAGAATAGAACCCCCCCACACCCCGGTCCAAGAATGGAAATGGATCTTCCATAAATGCATAAATGACCTCCCCGGCCAGAGCTACTAAACACGAGACCCAGGAGGGCCTTTTATTCAGACTACACAAACTAAGATGACCACAGGAGAATCCTGAGGACACCTTGCAACGCATGCATCCTGACCTTCCGGAAGGTTCTCCCATCTGAAGTGGAAGACCCTGGAACCCTTGGACCTAGTTATAAATAAAGGATCTAATACTGGCAGCGCACCACAGAACAGTGACCTCCGAAAACACAGACATCCCTAGGGACTCTTTCCTTCTTGGATTTAAAAGAGCCCGGTTGTGACAGCTGGCTTGACTGCTTCCTCTTTCGGCACCACTGACCAGCAGCCGCATCTGCAGATGGGCAAATGCCCCATCTCACAAGGGCAGCAGCACTACCATCGCCCAGCTGAGACTCCCAAGCCCCACTGGCAAACACCACAGGCCCACTTTGTTCAACAGTCCTTGCCATCTCCTGTTCATGACTCCAAGTCACTAAGCCAAAACATCGCTTGCTGTACCCAGAGCTCTCTTCTAAGAATGGCTTATAGGGATCCCCTACGGTTAAGACTGCCATGCCACAGCCAGGAACTGCTGGCCTCGAACACCCCTCACTGATTGCCATAAGACACGCCTAGACCCAAACAGCAATTAATATGGAGGTGATGATACATTGCCCTGAATCTTGGAACTAGAAACCAAACAGATGCTGTCAAACTACCTTGAGAGAAACACGCCACCCAACTAAGGAAAAACATGGTGGATGCAGGGGAGGGTGACAGCTGACACCTGTAAGTGTTGGAAACAACTTCTAAGCACCTAACAAGGGAGGAGCAACAAACAGGCTGAGACTCTCAAGACCACATTCCATTGTATTTACTCTTATCACCATGTAAGAGTCTCTGTTGCTCCTCTTGCATCTGAATTAAAACCAGGCCAGTGCAATTTCCTGCTCCCCACTCAGGGCCGTCTCCTCTAGGAGTCCTGCGAGGTGCACATTGCACTGCAGACAGCCTGAGGTCCAGGCCAATGGCCCTCCTAAAGCACCCTCTCCACCGGACTAGGATATCTGTGCCAACCTAGAAACTGATCAGCTGAAGCCTCAATAATGCCCTGAAGGCTCAAGCTGCAATGGTGTACTGAAAAAGCACAAGGCCTTTATAGGTTGATTCTAACCAACATCAACCTGGTTCGCTTCCAACCAATGCAAAATGAGCCCCTAACCACTACTAGGAATTACTTTGCATGCAACAAGGGCATAAGCTCCCCATAAACTGATTCCACTTGGCCTTGCTATGGCAAGGAGTGCTTAGTGACCCTCTCCACAACCAAGGGAGAAGACTGTGCCAAAGTAGAGGAAATAACTTCATACAGCACTCCCCCCCCCCCCCCCCCACCAAGAGTGCCTCACTCTTGTATCTGGAGGAGAAGCAAACAGTAGGATATGGAAACACAAAACCACATATTAACTATGTGAGAGAGCCCAAGCCCTAGTCCTCGCTCCATGAATAAAGGGCAGCACCACACCTTAGATGCCAGTCTATCAAGATCCCCCTCGGGGATATGGCATCAGAGTATTCCGAGACCAAACAACAAGGGCAACTAACCACCAAGTGGTCATCAACTCATCCTCCCACCGCAGAGACGACACATAAGCAATGGGATAGGGAGGCTTCAGATCCTTCTCAAAAGAAGGGAGCCTGCCCAACCATTGTTAGGCTACTAGACTAAGATAGCACCCTTGGTAGGAAAGCTAATGGAGGACAACACACCCGAAGGAGCTGAATGCCCTGGATCCTACAAATACTGGCTTGTCATTCTGAGTCACATCAAGAAAGGGAGTTTCAGAAACGTGTGCCTACCTCCGAAGGCTATTTTGTCTGATGCCAATCTGCTACTGTAACTTCTACTGCCAGAAAGAACTCTGCCTCTTCCTGGAGACATGCAGAGAGCCCTTCGGTGACTTCCAAGAACTACAACAGAAGGCAAGGAATTTCAAAACCTATGCTATTCTCCTACAGTCCAACCCAGACAATCCAGTCCCAAAGCTTGCCCTCCCAAGGGTAATATGGAAGATGGGCTTCTATTCCGGTTCCTGCACCACTTCCATAACCAAAGGTAAGGCCGACTCCAACAGGGGAAAACACACCCCTAATATCCCTGAGCCTTAACCTAAGGCATGAGGAGGTGCTTAGTTAAGCATAGTTACCCACCTGTAACAGGTGTTCTCCAGGGACAGCAGGAGTCAGTCCTCACTTGTGGGTGACATTGGCACCGATGGAGCTCACGCGGAGCAATTCCCCAGCTTACAAAAAAAGCCTTTGGGATTTCTGTCACACATGCGTGGTCCTCTTCCCACCCAAGGGTGCCATCTTGTTCAGTCAGATCCCATAGCTAGAGCCCTACTAAGCAGATGGCAAGGGAAGGATAAAAATAACAACTCTTCAGGGGAAGTGGGAGGGTAGTGAGGACTGATTCCTACTGTCCCTGGACGACACCTGTTACAGGTGAGTAACTACGCTTTCTCCAGGAAGAAACAGGAAGTCAGTCCGCACTTATGGGACTCCCCAGCTACAGGCTACCGAAGCCTGTGAACAAAAATGCCTCCGCAAAGTCGTGAGCAGAAGCAGACGATCCGAAGGGAGCCCAAGTCCTCGGGGGCCAGGAGTTGCTTATACCCTGAACAGATTACAGCTTGGCGGGACTCCCTCTCCAGGCAGTAATGTGACGCGAAGGTATTCACTGAAGACCAGGTCGCAGCCTGGCAAATGTCTGCCAGAGGCACAGAGCGCAGCAAAGCCACCGATGCCACCTTGGCATGGACGCCGTGCACAGTGACTTGACGATCCAGTGGGGCCCCAGCCTTTGCCTGAGCGAAAATGATGCAGTCTGCCACCCAGATGGAGAGGGTGCGCTTGGTGACTGCAAGCCCCAGATGGCTTGGATCGTAGGCGATAAAGAGCTGGTCGGACTTGTGCTGCAAGTAGAAAGCGAGAGCCCTCTTGCAGTCGAGTGTATGCAAAACCGCAGACGCCCGGTCGGCATGAAGTCTCAGGAAGAAAGTCAGTAAGACTATCTCCTGGTTGAGATGGAAATCCGAGACAACTTTCAGAAGGAACTGAGGGTGAGTCCGTAGGACACACCTGTTTTCATAGAACCTGGTGTAAGTAGCCCCAGCCACGAGGGCTTGCAGCTCACTGACTCGCCCAGGAGAGGTGCCAAAGTGAGCACGTTGCCATCAGCTTGAAGGGCGGCTGCATCAGCACGATGTTCAGGTCCCAATCTGCTGGTGGAGGCTGGAGGGGGGGGGGGGGGGGTTTGGAAAGCATGAGGCCCCGCATGAAGCGGCAGACCAGAGGCTGGCACGAGAGGAGTTTACCCTTGATGGGGAAGTGGTTGGCTGGAATGGTGCTCAGGTGAACCTTGACCGAATTGGATTTCAGCCCCACCTGCGAGAAGTGGAGGTGGTACTGGAGAACCTACCGGGTGGAGCAGGAGAACGGATTGATATGGAGCTCGGAGCACCAGACCGAGAAGCGCCGCCACTTGAAGGCATAGGCCCGCCTCGTAGAGCCCTTCCTCAAAGCAAGCAGAACTTTCTCAATCTCCTCTGGGAGGTGCAGCGAGGCTAAAGAAACCCACACAGCCACCAAGCTGCTAGGTATAGCGAGCCCAGACTTGGGTGAAGCACCCATCCCTCCTCCTGTGTCAGCAGACCTGGGGCACTGCCCAGGAGGACCAGAGGCTCTGAGTAGCAGCAGGAACCAAGGCTGGCGAGGCCATGATGGAGCTACAAGGATCACTGAGGCTCGATCCCGCTGAATTTTATGGAGGGTCCTCGCAATGAGAGGAATGGGGGGAAACGCATACAGAAGCCTGGAGGTCCAGCTCAGAAGGAACGCATCCAGGGCTACCCTGTTTGGGTGCGGTATCGGCCCGCAAAAACAGGGAAGGTGTGCATTCGCCGGACCGGCGAAGAGGTCTATGGACCAAGTCCCCCAGTGGCGAAATAAGTGGAGAACCACCTCTGGACTCTGGTGCCACTCGTGCGGGCAGAGAAGTCTGTCTGCGAGGACGCTGTCTTGGCCCAGGAGGTAGGCCGCTCTTAGGGTCATGCCCCGGCGCACAGCAGAGGACTGCCTCCCGACAGAGGAAACCGGAGCCCATGCCCCCTTTCCTTGTTTATGTAGAACATCACGACCTTGTTGTAGGTCTGCATGAGCACCGACTTGCCTTGCAAGTGATGCTCGAAGACCTTCAGGGCTAACCGGACCACTCGAAGCTCAAGCAGGTTGATCTGCTACAGGGACTCCTCGGGTGACCATCGTCCCTGGTTTCAGAGGATGTCGCAGTGGGCTCCCCAGCCTGACAGCGAGGCATCCGTCATCAAGACGAGCTCGTGTGGCGGGGTCTGGAAGGGCATGCCTCGAAGGAGGCTTTGGGGATTCCACCACCCTTCCAGGGAACTGATAGAATGCGTGAGACTGAGATGGGGTCCCGGAGCCAGCCCAAGGCCCGGGACCATTGCGCTCTGAGGCACCATTGAGCCACTTGCATATGCATGTGAGTGTGGGGAATGACGTGCACGATCGAGGCTATGTGCCCCAGAATGAGCAGCATGGTCCACGTCGAGACTCTGATCGGCTTTGGGCCTCTGCAGCCAGAGCATGGAGGCGGTCCGTGCACCCTCGGGGAAGGAAGGTGGTTGCCCGTTCCGTGTCGAGCAGAGCACCGATGAACTCCAGTGTCTGCATTGGCTTGAGGTGGGACTTGGAGCAGTTGATCAGAAAACCCAGATGCTCAAAGACGATGACTGTGCGCGATGCCGAATGGCGAGCCTCCTCTCCCGATGCACCTGGGACAAGCCAATTGTCTAGGTACGGGTAGACGGATATGCCCTGCAGCGAGAGGTGGGCTGCAGCTGCTGACAGGCACTTGGAAGTGATCCTCCTGCACCCTGAAACGCAGGTACTTCCTGTGCTTGGAGTGGACAGGAATGCGAGCGTAACATCTCTGAGGTCCAAGGAGCATAGCCAATCGCCCTGCCGGAAGAAGGGCAGCAGGACGCCAAGTGATAGTATTCTGAAATTCTTTTGCACTAGGAAATTGTTTAGGTTCCTGAGATCGAGGATGGGGCACAGGCCCCGTCCTCTTCGGAACGAGGAAGTAACAGGAGTAAAACCCCTGACCCCGAAGATGTGGTGGAACCCTTTTGACCGACTGTTGACCGAGGAGGTTGTTCAACTCTTACTGCAGGCAAGCCTGGTGCGAGGGGAGCCGAGAAGGCGCCGTTGGGGAGAAGGGGGCAGGGAGTCTGTTGAGACAAGGCGACAGATGTCCCAGATTACCTGGAGGACCCAGGTGTCCAATGTGATGGCCTCCCACTTGGGGGCGAAGAGGGACAGACGGCTCCCCAATGGCGGGGGTGCCGCCGGGAGGCGAGAGGCTATGGGTTTGGCGTCAAAACTAAGGGGCTGGCTGGGGTGGTGCTGGGTATTGGGCAGAAGATTTAAACCAGTCTCATGCGGCATGGGAAAGGTATTTCGAGCAGTCCGCAACTAATCTCAAGAGTGTCTGAAAATGGAGGTGTTCACCTACTAGGCCCGCGGAGAAACTGCCGAGCTCTTTAGCAAGGTCGCAAAGGAACATACCCATATATAGCTGGTATGCCTGTTTGCGGCATGCCAGCATGGATCCCTGGTAGGCCTTGCGCCCGAGGGTGTCGAGGGCATGGGATTCTCTACCATGCAGGAACAAAGAGTGAGACTTCGGACTCTTCTGCTTCTACACTATGGATTCCACTATCATGGAGGTATGTAGAATTTGGGTCTTTCGAAACCCAGGGCTACACTGGACTCTACATGTACATGGCATCAAATCTTTTACTGATAATGGGGACAGAGGTGGGTGCTTCCCACATGCGGCGGAGCAGTCGGGTCAAGATGAACAGCACAGGAACCATGAGAAACTCTCTAGGGGGAGACTCGTATTGCAAAATGTTGAGTTCCTCTGCACTTGGTTTTTCCTCAGTCTGCATGGGCAGATTGAGGGCCGGAGCCATATCCCACACAAATACCAAGAAGGAGATATCTTTGGGAGGCAACCATCTTTGCTAGGCGGGCGGGGACGGGTCAGAAGGAAGGTTCCTATCGGCGCAGGTTTCAGGGGACATGGCCCTGTATGATTCTCAGCCCGAGAGGACTGAGAAGGACTCTAGTTGGGCTGATCCCATGTCCCGTGGCCAAGGCCCGCTGGAGCCAGAGGCACTGACTCTAAGACCTCGCCCCCAAGGAATGGGATGGCGAGCGAGACCGGTGCAGAGGCCCCTCACGAGGCCAATGGCTCTTGGGGGTTTTCCAAGGCAGTTTTTGGGACCACAGAAGGGCAGCTAGGAAGGCAGAAATGCTGCGCTTTAGTGCCAGCATACGGAACTCTGACTCAGGAGCGGGTCCCTGGGACCCTGAAGTCGGGGTTACCGGGTCTGGCGTGGAGGAGGAGAGGGGGTCCTCACCGGGATGACCCTCAAGAGACTGGGTGCCATCGCCGGAGGCCTCCATATCTGTACGAGGTACCTTTCGAGTCTGCTCTTTGTCCAACTCTCGGGAACGCCAGGGAGGGCTAAGGAACGAGTGCGAGACCGCTCACGTTTATCCAGAGCCTCTAACAGCAACTTCGAGGTTGTCTTCTTTTTTCGCCATTCCACCTTGGGCGAATCCTGGTCGGAGTGACGCCAGGGACTCGGAGTCACTGCAGGGGACCCTGAAAGTGGTGGATCGGGCTGCCTCTGGAGACCCCAGGGCTGCCTTACGAAAAACGTCGTCTGACTTCTGCTTATGCAAGGCTTTAGCGGACATTTTCTTACAGAGCAAGCTGAGCTCCGGATTGTAGTCAGCCCCAAGGCACCACAGACAACAGTCATGGGTGTCCGTGAGCGACATTTTTGGAGCATCTGTCACATTTTTTTGAAGCCGGTGGCTATGGGGGTGCAAAAAGCCCATGCGAGGTCGATCGCCCTCGAGGCCAATGGTTAGAAAAAGGGTAAAAAAGAAAGGGGATCCCCTGGGCAACGGCCGAAGCGGGGGCCGCTGTGTGTCTGAAGGGCTCTGCGGAAAAAGGCAGACTGAGATGGCACCCTTGAGCGGGAGGAGGACCACGCATGCGTGGGAGCAATCCCAAAGGTTTTCTTTGAAAGCTGGGGAATTGCTCTGCGCGGGCTCCATCGGTGCCGCAATCACCCATAAGTGAGGACTGACTTACTGCTTGTTCCTGTAGAATCACTTTTTTCTCTCTCCTCTGGATTATTTGTGTGTCATGTGCTATCATCTTTTATTATTACATTGGGCTAACATGGCAGCAGGTCCCACCATAGGCCTGATGCGCATACTGACTCTTCCTGCCCCAAGAGGCCCGCCACCACATGCACCACTACCCAAGCAGTAGCTGCTCTAAAAGACAAACAATTTTCAGAGCTTGGGAGCACACAGCTCTGTCTGGAAGCCCACAGCTGCACCAATACTTATCCAGCCTCCAGATAGCTTGCAGCACCCGATTTCACTGCCTCTACTCTGTGCTCGGGTTGGGATCTGACTGTGCAACCCTGTCATCTCACACCAGGCTGCCTTTTACGGTTTCAACTTTGGAGCATTTGAGGCACAACCTGGCCCTTCCAAAAATCCAATTAGCTCAGGTCCCCGGGCAGAGCCATGCCGACCCTGTAGCCAGGAGCTGATATCCCGGTGCTGCTGAACTGTGCATCTCCCTTAAGGAATCCAATGCCAGCTGTCGCCTCCAATCCCCAGAAAGTCGAAGCTGCAGCTACCGCTGTTGAAACGCTGTGGCAAAATGGCAAGGTTTCATGAACTAAACAGCTCTATAAGCCTCGCACTGCAAAGGCATGAGCAATGCATGCAGTATCTCACTCTGACACCTGTCCGCGCAGCCTTCGATTGTGCCCTCTCCAGCAACAGCCTCTCCCCTCCTAGCTTCTGACCACCGTGGCTGTGGATCCACAGTCATACTCAGCTGCCAAGAGGAAGTACCAGGGTCCTCCCCACTCACAGCACTCAACAAACTAGGTGGACCATCGCTGCTAGGACTGTTACTCGAGTGCTCAGGACTCGTAGGTGGACTGCAAGGTAAAGCAGCCGTTTCAGCTTTAATTTTTTTTCTAAAACAAACTGTTCCATCCCTCTCCCAAAAGTTGGGGAGGAGGAAGGGATGGTGTATCCATCCCAGTCCTCCCCTGCCCCTTACAAAGGTTGAGGAGGAAGGGGAAACCTCCATGTCAGCCAAGGCCCCCTCAAGTGCACTGCCAAAAGGTCTAAGGGTGGATAAGTGGGGGGAGGACGTAATACCAATAGGTTCTGTACCCAAGGGCTCCTTAGCCAGCCACAGCTGCACTATACCCACAGGTCCACTCAAATTGTCCTAACACATCCATTCAATCCAGTCACAGAATGCACAGGATGAGACAGCCTCCATCTACTGACTCAGAAATAGTGGCGTAAAGATGGTTGCACAGGACACTTATACAGTGACATAAAACCAGTAGTTCTCAGTCTCCATCTGCTGGTAAGAAGGCATAAACCCATACCACTGGACTAGAGGGACGATGAAGAAAGTATAGTTACACACCTGTAACATTTGTTCTCCAGGGACAGCAGGAATCAGTCCTCACATATGGGCACCAATGGAACCTGCACGAAGCAGTTCCCCAGCTTTCAAAGAAAACCTTTGGGATGCACTACCACGCATGCCTGGTCCCCATCCTACCCAAGAGTGCCATCTTGCTCAATCAGATAACATAGCTAGGACAGCAGTAAAAACTAAAACAAGGTAGGGAGGCAATTCCCAGGGGAGGGGGGAGAGTTGCGAGGACTGAGTCCTGCTGTCCCTGGAGAATACCTGTTACAGTCCTCACATATGGAACTCCCTAGGCTCCAGGCTGCCGAAGACCAAACCAAGACAGCACCAATAGTGACCAATTGGTTAGCCGTGAGTTGCAGAAGATGAGTCCCCACAGAGACTCTGCATGACCCTAGCATCTGGCGACACTATCATTCTGGTAGCCTGAACACAGAAGGGTCGGAGGGCAGTTGTCGTCTACACCCCGAGAATATTACGGCGTACTGCCTGGCCAAAGGCACTGTCCCTGCGCGACTCGCTTGCCAGGCAGTAGGAGCTGCGAACGTATGAAATGAAGACCATGTGGCAGCCTTGCAGATCTCTGGCACTGAGTGGAGGTTGGACACTGACGTAGCCATCACCCTCATGCAATGTGCTGTGATCTGGTACTCAAGGGAGAGGCCAGCTTGTTCACAGATGAGGATAATACTGTCCCGTCACCCAAATGGACAGAGTTCACTTAGTCACGGGGAGCCCCAGTCGACTGGGGTCATATGATATGAAAAGCTGAGGAACTTTGCGATGTGACAGAGTCCACTGAAAGTTGAAGAACAGGGCCATTTGCAATCCAGTGTATGAAGCATTAGTTCCTCCCTGCCAGCGTGAGGCTGTGGGAAGGTGGAGAGGACCACCTCTTGGTTGAGATGAAAAGGAGATACCAGCTACGGGAGGAATTTGGGGTGCGTGCGGAGCACTACCCTGTTCTTGTAGAACCTTGTATATGGTGGATCTGCCACCAGAGCCTGGAGTTTGCTCACTCTACGAGTGGACGTGAGGGCCACCAGAAAAACCACTTTCCATTACAGGTACCGAAGGTGACAAGTGGCCAAGGGCTCGAATGGTGGTTTGGTGAGCTCAGAGAGCACCACGTTGAGATCCCATTCCACTGCCGGTGGGCAGAAAGGGGGCTTGGATAACAGGAGGCCCCGGAGGAACCTGGGGACCAGGGGCTGGCTTGAGAGGGGTTTCCCCTCTATAGGGTGGTGGTGCACGGCTATGGCACTCAGATGCACCCTCACCAAGTTGGATTTCAGCCTGGTGTACGAGAGGTGCAGTAGGTAGTGAAGAACCATTTGCACATGGCAGGAGAAGGGGTTCTCTCCTCCTCCTCCGCACACCAGTGGAGAACCTCATTCACTTAAAGGCGTAAACCCATCTGGTAGATGGCTTTTGGAAGGCCAGTAGGATCTCAACTTCTGCAGGGAGACTGAAAGGGGCCAACACTACCCTTTCAGCAGACACAATGTTAGCGTTAGCAACCCCAGGGAGCCTCCTCCTGGGACAGGAGGTCTGGGGCCTGGCCCAGTGGGACTGGAAGTGCCACTGAAAGCAACAGAGGTAACCAAAGTCATCTGGGCCACCTGGGGGCGGTCAATATAACTGATGCCCTCTCGCTCTGGACCTTGAAGAGGATCTTGGCGACTAGGGGTCTGTGGAAAATGCATAGAGTAGGCCCTCTGACCACAAGATTAGGAATGCATCTGTCGCCACTCTCCCCGGGTGCGGCTGGCACGAGCAGAAGCGAGGCAGCTGTACATTGTCTGGGGAGGCAAAAAGGTCTATCACGGGCCAGTCCCAGCGGTGGAAGAGTTGCTTTGTTACCCTGGGGTTCAAGCATCTCTCGTGTGGGTGAAGGACTCTGCTCAGCCTGTCTGCTAAGCAGTTGTCCTGGCCTGGCGGGTACACTGCTTGTAGGAGCATGCTGTTGCGCAATGTGAAGGACAGGAGGGCCACCACCTCCTGGCAGAATACGAACCCGTGCACCCCTGCTTATTGATATAAAACATGGCAACTTTGTTGTCCATCTGGATCAGTACAGGTCCGTTGCCACAGGCTGTGGCAGAACACTCAAAGGGCTAGGAAGATTGCCCTGAGTTCTAGGAGGTTGAACTGCAAGAGTGACTCCTCCTGAGACCAGCTGCCTTGCATGCAGCAGTCCCCACAATGCGCCCAACCCAGGAGGAAGGTGTCTGTCTTGTCAGGGTCCTCTGCGGTGCGGGTGCGGGTGCCTGGAAAGGCATTCCCACTTGGAGGTGGTGCAAGTTTTGCCACCAGGTGAGGGACTCTGCTAATTAGAAGGTGACTCTGACCCTGTCCCATAGCCTGCATGTGGCTTGAGTCCACTGCGAGCGGAGGCACCATTGGGCTGTCCACATGTGTAGGCAGGCTAATGATGTGACATGGACAGTTGAGGCCATGTGGCCCAACAGGCAGAGGAGGAGGAGGTGAGCCAGTACCGACCGGTGGCATTGTACCTCTCCTACCAGTTGCATGTGGCAGTCTGCCCTTTCTCTTGGGAGGACAGTCTTAACTTGTAACATTGTCCAACTGAGCCCCTATGAACTCCAGATTTTGGACTGAGAAAGATGGGATTTGATGACATACTCTAGGTGCTGCAGTAAGATGGTTGTTCGTTCTGTGGCGTGACGGACCTCTGAGGCTGAACCCCCTCTGATTAGCCAGTCATCCAGGTAGGGGAAGACGAAAGTCCCTTGTAGGCACAGGTGGGTAGCTACCACAGCCAAGCACTTGGTAAAGACCCTTGGCGAGGAGGCCAGGCCAAAGGGCAGCACTCTGTACTGGTAGTGTCCTCCTCCCATGACAAACTGTAGGTACTGCCTGTGGGAAGGATGGATTAGGATGTGTGTGTATGCATCCTTTAGATCCAAGGAGCACAGCAAATTTCCCTGGAGGTAGGGCAGCAGTGCTCCAAGGGAGAGCACCTTGAACTTCTCCCTCACCAGAAGCTTGTTTAAGTTTCTCAGGTCTAGTATAGGCCTGAGGCCCCCAGTTCTCTTTGGGACAAGCCTTTTCCACATAGATGTTTGGGTACAGATTCCACTGCATTGTCCCTGAGTAGACCTGCAAACTATGAGAACATTAGAATCTGGTGAAGGAGAAGTCGCACAGGCTCTCCTGGGAAGAACTTGGGTGGTAACTGTTATAAGTGGAGGAGGTATCCATCCTTTACCACCTGCAGCACCCACTGGTCTGAAGTGACCTCAGCCCACCTGAGGGCAAAGAGTGCCAGACAGTCCCCTGTGGGCTGGTGAAGGTCTCCCAGGAGAGAGGAGGCCCTGTCCTGGGAGTCAAAAGCTACCCCCTGGAGCCAGGGCTTGGGGCTTCTGAGCTCTTTGTCCCAGTCTCTTGGGGCGAGAACCCTGTTGCTGGCCCGAGAAGGGCTGGTAGTGGTGACTACTGGAAGTGCACCTTTTCTCACTGGAACAGTGGCCTTTTTCCCCAAGGGTTTCTTGCGGGGAAAAGAAGAGATGTTTTCTGATAGAAGCCGAAGTGGTGACTGGTGACCTGACAGACTGTCATCTTGTCGGCCATTGATTCTCCCCAGTGCAGGGGACGTCCAGCAGCTTATCCTGGACCCATTGCTCGAGGTTTGATGACTAGCCAGGCTTGGCACTGAGCCCCGATGCCTGCTGCTGCTACTCGAGCTGCTGACTAGAATCCGTCGTAGGCCGTTCAGGAGAGGAACTTTTAACAGTCCTTGATTCCGAAGGTCAGGCCTTAAAGTTGATGAGGTTCCCCAACCAGACCTGCTGAGAACCTGGACAACTCCTGGATTACGGCCTTTAGATATATACCTATGTATAACTCATAGGCCTGGATTCGACATCCCAGCATCGAAACCTGGTAGCACTTGTGCACAAGGGCAACGAGGGCTCTAGCATCCCTTCCAGGTGGGACAGAAGAGTAATTCTTCTGGCTCTTGAGCTTTTACCTGGTTGACTCGACAACCATGGACTTATGTGAGAGTTGGGGGCTTGTGGAACCCCAGCCCCTTCCTGACACGATATATGGCGTCAGCTACCCACTGGTACTGATGCCGGGGTTTCCCACATTCTTAAAAGTAGCCGCTCGAGGATCGGCTGCACCAGTACTGTGAGAGTTGACTTGGGTGGATACTCGAACTGGAGGATCTCCAGTTCCTCAGTGTAGAGGTCCTCCTCTGCTTTGGTTTGCACAGAGGGAGCTCGGACCACATCCATGACAAAGTCATGGACAGCCACGTCCTCTGGAGAATGGCACTGGGGGAGATGGGTCCAAGGGAATGTCTCTGTGCCGTCTGGTTTACGGGGAGGCCTTGTCATCTGTTTCCCACTCAGAATCGCGGGGAGACTAAGGGTTCAAGTCTCAGAAACTTGCCGGGGAGGACCAGATGCCCGAGGATCGGGATGTCGACCGGGGAGGAGGGCTTACCCAAGGCCGGTGGCGCTTGGAGCTCTGCTAGATGACCGGGGACTTCCCTGCAGTTGGGGGTTCGGTCGTCAGGGCAGATGATGCGGATGAACCTGACATCATTGCCTGCTACATTACCAGGATAGCAGTGATGTTCTGCTCCATGGCTGTCAGTCTGGTTTCCAAGCGAGAAGGGTCCGCAGCTTTCAGTGGGGCACAGATGATTTCGGGCACAGATGATTTCGGGCCCAGCGCTGGCACTCTCACGAGTGCGCCTTCAACGAAGACTACGGCCTCGAGGAACCTCGCAGAGTCTACGTCGACCGATGAATCCTTCTTGAGGATCTTGGTGGGAAGCTACTTTGAGTTACCAGAATCCCTCCAACTCGTCTTACCGGATTTCCCCAGTGAAAACTCGACAGACTTATAGGACTTTTTCTTCTTTCGCTTGGAGTCAGAGGTCTTCTCGGAGGAGCTGCCGCCAACAGGTAATCCGAGGACGCTCAGGCCTCACAAGAAGTGGTGGGCTTGGACCTCTGCGTCAGGGAGGCCGGTGCCGAGTTGGACCTTGGGAACAGCTTCTCCTGCAACCCCGACCTCTTATTAGTTTTAGGCGTTAGGCCTGGAACAGGCCACAAGAGGTGTTATCATGGTCCAGTCCCAGGCAGTGTAAGGAGCAGTCATGGGTGACTGACAGACATGGTTTGCCTGCAGCAGTCACATTTTTTGAATCCACCGGGAGACATGGTGGGAGACACCCGGCCAGGGTCAACAACCCCCGGGCCGAAAAACGGCACAAATGCTAGGTGAGGCAAACCTCGATGGAGAAAAAAAAAAAGGAGGGAAAGAGCAGAGAACAGCACTAGGCTCAGGGCCGGCTCGAGGCAGGAAGAGGAACCGGGTACATAAACCAGGTACAGCTAATTTTTTCTAAGGCTATAGCAAGGATTTTTCAGGGGAAACTGGTTGTGCGTCCGCTGGGCTCCACATAAAATAGGAGACTGAGCAAGATGGCGCCTTTGGGCGAGAAGGGGACCACGCATGCATGGCAGCATGTCCCAAAGGCTTACTTTGAAAGCCAGGGAAATGCTCTGCTTGGCTCTGTCGGCGCCAACATCACCCATATGTGAGGGCTGACTTCCTATTTGTTTCTGGAGAAAGCATAGTTGCTCACCTGTAACGGGTGATCTCCGGGAACAACAGGAATTCAGTCTTCACATATGGGTGACGTCAGTACAGACTGAGCCTGCGCAGGAACACTCCCCAGCATCCAATAGGAAAGCTTTTGGGAGCATTCCACTGCACCTGCGTAGCTGCTTTCCCGCCTTCCCAACTCTCCCACCTCAGCTGAGTTTGTAGCTGAGAGAAAAGGAGAGTAAAAGAAAAACCTACAACTCCTAGGGGAGGAGGGTGGGTTGTGAAGACTAAATTCCTGCTGTTCCCAGAGGTCACCTGTTACAGGTGAGTAAATATGCTTTCTCAAGGAACAAGAAAGCGTAGTTACTCACCAGTAATGGCTGTTCTCCAGGGACAGCAGGAATCAGTCCTCACTTATAAGGTGACGTCGGCACTGACGGATCCCGCGTGGAACAATTCCCAAGCTTTCAAAGAAAGCCTTTGGGATTGCTACCACGCATGCGTGGTCCTCGTCCCGCCCAAGGGTGCCATCTTGCTCAGTCAGGTCCCTAGCTTGAGCCCTACCAAGCAGATGGCAAGGGAAGGATAACAAAAATCCAGCAACTCATCAGGGGAGGTGGGAGGGTAGTGAGGACTGATTCCTGCTGTCCCTGGAGAACACCCGTTACAGGTGAATAACAATGCTTTTCTCCAGGAACAAGCAGGAAGTCAGTCCCTACTTATGGGACTCCCCAGCTACAGGCTACTGAGCTTGTAACCCAAAAAGGCCTCCATGAGGCCGTGAGCAGAAGTCGATGCCTAAGGGAGCCCGAGTCTTCAGGTCCCTGGGGCGAAACCCTCGGTAGCCATCAAGAAGGGTCGGAGGGCCCGAGTTGCTTATACCCTGAACAGATTATGGAGTACAGCCTGGCCGAAGGCGCTGTCCCGGCAGGACTCCCTCTCCAGGCAGTAGTGCAGGAAAAATTTTTCGTTGAAGACCAGGTCGCAGCCCGGCAGATGTCCGTCACAGGCACTGAGTGCAGTGAAGCTACCAAAGTCGCCTTGGCCCAGACGCCGTGTGGTGACCCGCCGATCCAGCGGGCTGCCCGCCTTCGCGTGAGCGAAGGTGATGCAGTCCGCTACCCAGATGAAGAGCGTGCTTTTTGTGACTGCCTGCCCCCCCCCCAGGCATTTGGGATCATAAGACACGAAGAGCCAGCCAGAATTGCGATGAGGCCAGGTGCACTTCAAGTAGAAGGCAAGAGCCCTCTTGCAGTTGAGTGTATGCAAAACCGCCAACACCTGGTCGGCATGGAGCCTCGGGAGGAAGGTCAGTAAGACCTATCTCCTGATTGAGATGGAAATCTGAGGCAAACCTTTGGCGTGGGGGGGGGGGGGTGTTTACGGAGGACCACTATTCCCCATAGAACCTGGTGTAAGGGGCATCAGCCATAAGCGCCTGGAGTTCACTGACTTGACGGGCCACAGTCAGAGCCACCAGGAAGACCACCTTCCAGGTTAGATGCCGAAGCGAGCATGTCGCCATCGGCTCGAAAGCGAGCACATAAGCTGCATGAGCACTACATTCAGGTCCCACTCTGCTGGGGGAGGCCGGATGGGAGGTTTAGAAAGCAAGAGACCCCACATAAAGCATGAGATGAAGGGCTGCTCCGAGAGGGGTTTACTCTTGACGGGGAGGTGATTTCCCGAGATAGCGCTCAGGTGCACCCTGACCGAGTTTGACTTGAGCCCTTCCTTCAAGAGCTGAAGGAGGTACTGGACCCATCGGATAGGATAAGAGAATGGGTCAATTTGGAGCCCGGAGCACCAGAACGAGAAGAGCCGCCATTTGAAGGAGTAGGCTCATCTCGTCGAGTCTTTTCTTGATGCAAGGAGGACCTCCTCAACCTCCTACGTGAGGGTCCATTGGGGCTAGGGTTACCATTCAGCCGCCAAGCTGAGGGACAACGAGGCCAGGTTCAGGTGGAACACCTGCCCGTCCTCCTGCATTAGCAGGCCCGGGGCATAGCCCAGGGGAACTGGGGGCTCGGACGAGAGCCGGAGCAGGAGTGGGGAACCACAGCTGTCGAGGCCACGAGGGAGCGACAAGGATCACCGAAGCTTGCTCACGTTAAACTCTGTGGAGGGTCCTCACAATGAGAAGAGTGGGAGGGAAGGCATAAAGAAGCCCAGAGGTCCAACTCAAGAGGAACGCATCAGGGGCCTCCTGCTTGGGCGCGGGATCGGTCCGCAGAAGCAGGGGAGCTGCATGTTCGTCAGGCTGGATCCCGCCGATGGAACAAAAGGCCGGCCACCTCCGGGTCCAGCCGCCACTCTGAGGGCCGAGGGATCCTGCTGAGTTTGTCCACGAAGACGTTTTCGTGGCCCAGAAGGTAGACCGCTCGTAGGGTAATCCCCGATGGGAGGCAAAAGGAGCAGAGAAGGACCGCCTCCTGGCAGAGGAGGCAAGAGCCTGTGCCCCCCTCCTTGCTGATGCAGAACATCGCTACTCTGTTGTCGGTCTGCACGAGCAGACTTCCCTCTCAGATGGTCCTCAAAGGCCTTCAGGGGCCATTGGACCGCCCAAAGCTCGAGCAAGTTTGCTGCTGGGACACTTCGGGTGACCATCGGCCCTGAATGCACAGCGCACCGCAGTGGGCTCCCCACCCCAGCAGGGAAGCATCTGTTGTCAGGACGAACTCGTGCTGTAGGGTTTGGAAGGACAGCCCTCGGAGGAGGTTGCGGTGGTACTGCCACCATTCCAGGGACCTGCAAAGGTTGTGGGAGAGCCGAATAGGGTCTCTGAGGTGACCTGAGGCCGGGCTCCACTGAACACTGAGGCACCATTGGGCCATCCGCATGTGCAGATGGGTGTGGGAGACCACATGGACAGTGGAGGCCATGTGTCCCAGGAGGCGCAGCATAGTCCGTGCCGTGACCCGAGCATTGCTCTGGACCTGAGCCACCAGGACTCGGAGGTGGGTTGCACGGTCTGCCAGCAGGAAGGCGGTCACCCGCTGAGTGTCGAGACATGCGCTGATAAACTTCAAGGCCTGCACCGGTTTGAGGTGGGACTTGGGGTGGTTGACCAGGAACCCTAGGCACTCGAGGAAGATCGTACACGATGCCGACGATCGAGCTTCCCCGGCCGAGGGCCCCATGATGAGCCAGTTGTCGAGGTAAGGGAAGACAAGTATGCCCTGCCATCTGAGGGAGGCGTGGCGGCTGCGGAGAGGCACTTTGTGAAGACCCGCAGAACAGATGCAAGCCCAAAGGGGAGCACCCTGTATTGGTAATGTTCCCCCCTTGCACCCTGAAGCGCAGATATTGCCTGTGCTGGGGGTGAATCAAGACGTGGGCGTAAGCGTTCCTGATATGCAAGGTGCATAGCCAATCGCCCTGCTGGAAGAAGGGCAGCAGGACGCCAAGCAATAGCATTTTGAACTTCTCCCACACCAAGAACTTGTTTAACATTCTGAGGTTGAGGATAGGCTGCAGACCTCCCATATTTTTTCGGGACAAGGAAGTACTGCGAATAGAAACCCTGACCTCTGAGGTGCATCGGTACTCTCTTGACTGCCCGCTGGCGAGGAGGTTGTCCAGCTCCTGCTGTAGATATGTCTGGTGTGTGGGGAGTCAAGAAGGCTCTGCTGGGGAGAAGGGAGGGGTAAGCCTGTCCAGGCAGAGGCGATACCCAGATCACTCAGAAGACCCAGGTGTCTGACATGATGGACGCCCTCCGAGGGCGAAGAGGGACAGGCGTCCTCCCACCGGCTGCGAAGCTGCTGGAGGGCGAAAGGCTATGCTGCTGACGCCAGAAGCCCTGAGCGGGCTGATGTGGCGCCAGGGTTTGGGGCTTGGGCCCTTTAGGCTTGCGATGGCCGTGGGGTGCCTTTCCCTGCGTCACTGTGGCTGGCGTGGGAGTGGGTGGGTATGATGGGTAACACTGGTAAGGTAGGCCCTTCCTCGGGAAGAACAGTTTCTTAGCTGGTTGTTTCTTCTGAGGGAGGGAGGTGGTCTTGCGCGAGAGGCGGGTTCGGGTTACAAACTCCATTTCTACCTTGGCAACCTCATCCTCCCATAGGCTTACTGGAAAGCTGCTCACCAAGGCAGGGGACATCCAGGAGCTTTTCCTGGTCCCATTGCTCCAAGTCCAAGGACTGGAGCCATGCCTGGCGTCGGGCCCTGATGCCAGCCGCTGCCACATGGGCCAAGGATTCAAATCAGTCGTAGGTGGCACAGGAGAGGTATTTCGAGCACTCCACGACAGACCTCAGGAGGGTATGGAACCTAAGGAGAGGTTCGCCCGTGAAGCCCAGGGAGAAACCCCTGAGCTCCTTGGCAAGGTCGTGTAGGAACATGCCCATGTACAGTTGGTAAGCCTGAATATGGCATGTAAAGCATGGACCCCTGGTAAGCCTTGCACCCCAAGGTGTTGAGAGCTCTCAACTCCCTACCTGGCAGAACCGAAGAGTGCAACTTCGGGTTCTTTTGCTTCCGCATCGTCGATTCTACCACCATGGAGATGTGGGTAAGCTGGGTCTTCCTAAACCCGGGGCCGCGCTGGACCCCGTACATTGCGTCGAGGCGCTTACTCACAATGGGCACCGAGGCAGGTGTCTCCCACATGCGGAGTAGCAGCCTGGACAGAATGGGAGGAACTGAGACAGTGAGAGACTCCCTAGGCGGGGACTCGTACTGCAAGATATTGAGCTCTTCAGCTCGAGGCTCCTCCTCGGCCTAGGTAGCCAGGTTGAGGGCCTGCGCCATATCCTGCACAAACACCAAGAAGATGGTGTCTTTGGGTGGTGAATGCCTCTGAAAGTCGGGTGGGGACAGGTCCGAAGGGAGGTCACCCCATCTGATTCCAAACCCAAGAGATCAGAGGAAGAATCCAATGGGCTGGTTGTCCCATCCAGGGGCCGAGGCTCGCTTGGAGCCAGAGGCCCTGGAGGATCATGCTCCCGAGGAACGGGAAGGTGAGCGAGACCGGCACCAAGGACCTTAACGAGGCCCACGGCTCTCGGGGGCTTCCAGGACGGGCTTTTGGAGTCCCTTTCGAGGGAACCATGGTTTCTGGGCACGAGCCAGCCATGCTGGGCTTGTGCACATGCTGGGCAGCAGAGACGGCAGAAACACTGCGCTCCAGTGCCAGCATATGGGTCTCCTATGCGGGCGTGGGGACCTGCGACGCCGACACTGGGGTCACTGGGTCGAGCATCGAGGAAGAGAGGGGTCCTCACCGGGACGACCCTCAGGAGACCATGCGTCATCACTGGAGGCCTCTGTATCTGTACGAGTAACCTTACGCAGCCGCCCCTTGTCCGACTGTCAGGAACGCCGAGGGGGACTGAGCGACTGAGCACAGGTGCGCTTGTGCTTGTCTGGAGCCCGATAGCAACTTCAAGGTCATCTTCTTACGTTGCTCCACTTCAGGGGACTCCTGGTTGGAGAGCCACCTTGAGTGCAGGGCCGAATGGGGGAACCCACTCGCGGAGAAACAACAGAGGGCACCACCGGGGATTCTGAGGCAGCCTTACGTAAAATATTATCGGACTTCTGCTTACGACTTAGCAGGGCCTTAGAGAACATTTTCTTACAAAGCGGGCAGAGCTCCGGATCACGGTCGGCTCCGAGGCACCGTAGACAGCAGTCATGGGTGTCCGTAAGTGACATGTTCTTGGAGCATCTGTCGCATTTTTTTAAAACTGGTGCACATCAGGGCAAAATGGGCCCCCGCAAGGTCGAAGACCCGTGTGGCCAACAGTTGGAGGAAAAAAAAGGTGTGAAGCCCACAAAAGGAAAAAAATACTATGAAAAACTTCCCCCTTTTGCTCAAAAAGAAAAGGATCAGGGGAGGGGCGGGTAGAGGACCGGTGCAACCGGAAAAATAGCAGGCTAGAGACCGAAAATGAAACACTTTTTCCGAGGGACGAGGATGTGCATCTGAAGGGCTCCGCAGAAAAAGGGAGACTGAGCAAGATGGCACCCTTGGGTGGGAAGAGGACCACGCATGCGTGGCAGCAATCTCAAAGGCTTTCTTTGAAAGCTGGGGAATTGCTCCGCGTGGGCTCCGTCTATGCCAACATCACCCTGTAAGTGAGGACTGACTTCCTGCTTGTTCCTGGAGAATGTAGTCTTCACATATGGGACTCCCCAGCTCCCAGATGCCAGGAAAACAACGTCAGAACCAGTGAAGGTTTCTCTCAGGGCAGGTCTCAAGAGGTCATGAATCCTCCATATACGTCTAGTATCGTTAATGTCCGGGATGGATGGTAGGAGTTGCCCCTAAGTCTGAAAGAGGTGCTGGAGAACAGCCTGACCAAACATGGCATCCCAGTGAGAGGCCCTGTCTAAACAGTAATGAGCAGCAAAATTATGGAAAAAGACCAAGTTGCTGTTTTGCAGATCTCGTCAATAGCCACTAAGTGTAGGAAGTAACGGCTTCGAGAGGTTTGTAGTCCTCACGGCCGATCTTCCGACAAAAAGTATTTTCAGCGCTGGCTCAAATGATAATAGTGTCACTCTTCTTTTGATTTGGGACTTTGGTTTTGTGGAGTGTTTGTTTTTTGTATTTTTGAGGCGGCCATGGCACGAACATTATGAGCAGTGATGTGTCCCTCTAATCAGAGTCCTGCTCTATTATAAGCAAATGAGATGCAATCTGCTATCCATTTGGAGAGGGTACGTTTGGATACAGGCAGTCCCAGGTGACTAGGATCAAAGGAGATAAACAAATGTGAGGCTTTACGATGATCTCTGGAGATAAAAAGCCAAGGCACGCTTGCAGTCAAGCATATGTAAGGTTGCTTCCGCTCTAGACGCATGTGGTCTAGGAAAGAAAACAGGAAGGTAAACTGACTGGTTCAAATGGAAAAGATACACCACCTTTGGTATGAAATGCAAATGAGTCCTGAGGACAACTTTGTCCTGGTGGAATCGGGTGTAAGATGGGTCTGCCACCAAAGCTCAATGATGTGCCTAGCTGAAGTGAGGGCAATCAGGAAGATGACTTTTCATGAAAGATACTTTAGTGGGGTCATAGCCAAGGGTTCAAAGGGCGGCTTTAAAAGCTGTGCTATAACTACATTGAGATACCATGCCACTGGAGGTGGTTTGAAGCAAGGCTTGGTTAACAAAAGACCTCTCAAAGCGTGCCACCAGCGGTTGTGAAGAGATGGGCTGCCCCTCTAAGGGATGATGGGAGGTGGCAATCACACTTAAGTAAACCCTCACCGAGCTGGTCTTGAGACCAGTTGAGGAGAGGTGGAGGAGATATTGAAGCTCTGGCACAGAAGCAGTGAAGGGATTGAGATCCCATTGGGAATATCAGATAGAGAACCTATGCCTGAAAGCTAACAGGATCTCCTTTACCTCATGCGTAAGGTTAAGGTCCTGTAAAGCAATGCTTTCAGCAGTCAAGCTCTGAGATGGAGCAGCATCCCTTCGTCCTGGAAAAGGAAATCTGGCGCAGATCCGAGACGTAGAGGTTGTGTCTGTGAGAGACGTAACAGGAGAGGAAACCACAGTTGACGTGGCCAGAGTGGAGCTATGAGGATCATGAAGCCCTTATCTGCTTGAAGCTTGAAAAGCATCTTGGGGATGCGGGGACTGGGAGAAAAAGCATAAAGACCTCGACCCCAGTGGAGGTGAAAGGCATCCACCTGCTGATTGCTGGACATGGGAGTCCTAGTGCAGAAGCATGGGAGCTTGGCATTCTACGGAGTGGCAAACAAATCTATGTCTGGAGTCTCCCAAGGTCTGAAAGATATGGGACGTTGTGTCCGGATGGAGAGACCATTCGTGGGGAAGAAGGATCAGACTCAATTTGTCTGCCAAGACATTTTGCTCCCCTTGTAGATGAGCAATGGTGAAGGACCAGAAATAAAGGGCCTCCTTGCAGAGGGGCCAAGAGCCCCTTGCATCCTGCTTGTTCACAGGGAATATGGCCACTTGGTGGTCACTCTGAACCAGGACCCTGTGGGATACTAGGTGATGCTGAAACACTCTAAGTGCCTTGGAGATAGCACGAAGTTCCAGTAGATTCATCTGGAGCTGCAACTCCTGCGCTGTGCAGAGGCCTTTTGTGGAGTGTGTGCCCAAATGAGTCCCTAACCCAGTTTGGAAGCATCTGTTAGGGTTCATTGATGTGGAGGCATCTGAAAAGGTGATCAGATGAGATTGTCTGGGGAACACCACCATTGGAGGGCTGTGGTGAGAGGAGCAGTGACTTGAATCTTGTCCCTGAGACAGCCCGAGGCTTGCTTCTATTAGGAGGCAAGAGTCTACTGGGTTGTGCGCATATGTAGACGGGCATATGGTACCACATGTACTGTTGAAGCCATATGCCCAAGAAGCAGCAGCAGCATTTCCTGGGCAGTCAGATGGTCTCTAAGCAGCACCTGTGATTCCAGCTGAATGAGACTAGAATGGGACTGGGGAAGAAATGCCCCGACCATTGGGTGCCCAGGAGAGCTCCAATGAATTCTAGTTCCTGAGTTGGAGCGAGATGGGACTTTGGAAGATTTATGACAAATCCTAAGAGCTGCAGAACCTGCATGGTATGAAGCAGAGATAGTTGAACCTCCTGGGAGTCATCTGCCTTTATGAGCCAGTCATAAAAGTAAGGGAAGACAAATATCCCTAGAGACCTTAAATATGCAGCTACGACCGGCATGCACTTTGTTTGGACTCTTGGGCAGAGGAGAGTCTGAAGGGAAGGAATCTGTATTGATAATGTTTTCCTTGAAAGAGGAAGCGTAGATATTTCCTGTGTCCTAGATGGATGAGGATGTGTGTATATGCTTCCTTTAGATCTAAACAGAGACAGTCCCGACTAGAGGTAAGGACGGAGGGTACCTAGAGAGACCATCTTGAACTTCTTGCAGACCAGAAACTTGTTTAGATTTCTGAGGCCCAGGATGGGCCTGTACACTCTGGTCTTTTCTGGTATGAGAAAGTATGGAGAGTAGAAACCCATTCCCTGCTGATGTGTGGGGACCTCCTCTATGGCACCCTGTGATAGAAGAGAAGACACCTACAGTACTACAGTAGGAAAGCAGAGTATGCTATTCCCTACTAGAATTGGGGGGGGGGGGGGGGGCAGAGCTTGGAAATGAAGTCTGTACCTCTCCTTCACTATGGTTAGTGTCCACTGCTCCAAGGTGATGAGATGCCACCTGTGGACATAACGACAGAGTCTGCCGCTATGTGGAGGGGGTGGGGGTCCTCCAGAGGCAGGGTGGCTATGTTCTCTAGGAAAAAGTAAAACAGGCACAGACTGTGGCTGCGGAGCTGATTGAGCCTTAAGTACCTGCAGCTTCTTTTGCTGTTTGGGAGGCTGTTGCCTCTTTTGAGGACCCTGAGCCTGGTACTGAATGGCAGGAGTATAAGCAGCATAGAACTTTTTCCTATTAAAGGTGGTTTTCTTTGCAGCTGTCTTTTTCCTATCAGGGTTGGCTGTAGCTCTAGACAGCCTATTCAGAGTGGTATTCTCCGATTCCAACTGAGAAGCCTTACCTTGCCAATCCTTGCCAAAAAGGTTTTCACTTGTGCCCAGTTTATCTTGAACCCACTGCTCAAGATTTGAGGCTTGCAGCTATGCAATCCTGTGAGCACAGATGCAGATTGCTATGGCTCTGCTAGTGCACTCAAAGGCATCAAAGGTTGCTCTGTTAACGAACTTCGAGACATTTTGGGCATGCTTAACTAGAGCAAGATAATCACCCATCTTATCTGGGAGAAGAGGGGCCCTGGCCTCAAGGTCCCTGGTGACCTCCTTTAGAAACATACCCATGTAGAGTATACAGAAATTAATCCGGGCTGAAAGCATGGAAGCCTGGAAATATCAGCGTCCAAACACATCGAAGATTTGGGATTTTCTACCTGGAGGGTTAGAAGAATGTGTCTTAGAACTCTTAATTCAACATCGCCTATTCTACCACCACTGAATGGTGGGGAAGTTGCATCTTTTAGAAGCCAGGACATTCCGGTACTCGGTACAGGGTATCATGGCATCAAGTATGGTGTGAGATCATGAGGGGAGTCTCCCACATCTGGAGCATAAGATCATGGAGAATGCGGTAAACCAGAAGGGTGGCCACCTCACCTCCTTAGGAGATGTTGGGTATTGGGTATTCTATCGCACAGAAGCCCCATAGCTGCTCCATTCTCCCCACCACCACTATTATCGGAGGTACCTCAATATTTTTCCACCAGCGGAGAAGACTCATCTGGGCTGCAATTACGCAGTACCCCTGTAACCTCCCCAAATCTCCTCCTCCCTCCACCTCCTCATTAAAAATTACCATAGCCGGCGTGAATTGTACCCGCAACCTGGTAATATCTGCTGTGAGACTTTCCACGGCTTTCCAATACTTTCGTACAATTGGGCAACTCCAAATCATATGTAACAGGTCCCCCCTTGCCCCACATCCCTTCCAATAGAGCTCCGCGCTTTCTGAGTACAGCGCATGGAGCCACACTGGGGTCCAATACATTCTCAACCTTAGCTTATAGCTATTTTCTAACATTGCTGTCCCCGGGGCCAACCGGTGAGTTCTAACAAATACTGTCCCACCGCATGGGATCCCATTGGCCTCCCAACTCCTCCTCCCACTTCTTCTGGCTACTAATTATCCCCATCTTGTGTTCCCCCAGAAGCTTATACAGTCGTGATATTATCTGAGTTGTCATCCCCCTCTTTCCCATCATCTCCTCAAATGGTGTGGGCTGAGCAGACCAGTCCTTTTTCACCTCCTTCTGCTGCAGCCAATACCACATGCAAATGGAAATTACACTAACCTGGTAATTGTAGTTCCTGTAGGATCCAGTTTAGTCCTCCACAATCGGGTTCTGCCCCTCTCACTGCAGCATGCAGACTGGACCAATCAAATCTTCTGTAGTACATCTCCAGCAGGAGCTCCCAGAAGCCCCCCAGTGTGTCCAGTCTCGTTGCAGTGTGTGGACGTAAAAGTGTGTCCTCTGGGCACACTTAGTGACCTTTGCAGGAGCAACACTAGTTAGTTTGTTTTCTAGGATTTATTTTGGGGACATTCCTCTATTTCTTTGCTAGATAGCTGTGCCTTTCAAACTGAAAGTAAAAAGAAGCCTGTCTCCCTGGAGCTGTGCCACAGGAGACTAAGAGAAAGTCAGACCTGCTGGCTGCTGTTGCCTGCCTAGACCATTTTATCAGCCCTGGGTGAGCTTCCCCTAGACAGGACGGGGAATTGCCATACCTAAGAAGGCAGTGCCTGGTACTGGGAGATTGTGGATGAATCATCTGATCCTGAGCTGGTAGGAGTTTGCATTTCATTTTACTTTCTTGTGTGCAGTGCTCTGCCTGGGATACCAGCGTTTCTGTAGGCTCTCCTGAGCTTATTGGCAGTTTTTTCTACAATCTGCTCGTTTGCCCCTTCATTACATGGTAGTTTTAATTTATTTACATGTTTTTTGGTGACTTTTATATTTTCGCGCCGTTTTTTACCGCGGGTGAAAAAGTGCGGCGGCCATTTTGGATTTCAAAAGTGCTTTTTTCAGGCAGTTTTGATCACTGTGCACTGGTTCCCCTAGCGTTTTTGGGATTCTTTTTTTTGGCGATTTTGCTCAGGGCACCCCAGGGATCCTGGGATATATTTTGTTTCTTGTAAAAAAAAAAAAAAAAAAAAAAGAGAAGTTAATTTTAAATCGGGGCTGATTTGCATAGGTCTGCGCAGGTGCGGTGGGCTTTCCGGTGACTGGTCCTCTTTCTATCCCCCTGGGCAGAGGTGGCCTTGGGATGGCTTCCAAGCCCCAGTGTGTGATTTGTGGAGCCCGCAGGGCGGGGACTGATCCTGGCATCTGCAGGGACTGTGCTGCAGTCCCCTCTGAGTTAGAACAATCAGGGAATGTTCAGGATCCGGTTACCCTGGGGATGCTTCTAATTCAGGGGACAGTATTCTCTCCCCGAGCATCCCTCAGTCTGGATCGGTACCTCCAGCCAGCGGTTTCCCGTGGCTATGTCCCAGCAGACTGCTGTTACTGCCCCAACTATGGACTTCTCCCCTGATTTTATACTCTAATGCATCAGGCATTTCGCCTGAGCAGGTCCGGTCAGTTGCCGGCTGTCGGGACCCCCCCTCTTCCCTCGGGGTCCTTGGGGGAGGGTCCTTTTCCTACTCCGCCACGGGGCGATCGGCTCCGGCTGGGGGGTCAAGAGCAGGACGCCCTGGGTTTACTGGTATCAGAGGCGGAGGGCGATCCTGACACGGACATGGAGGAGTTGGAGGATGGGGAGATCCTGGAGCCGGAGGATCAGGCTCGGGTCATTCGGGTGTTCCGTAGGGACGAGCTGGTTCCTCTGGTCACGGAGTCCCTGCAGGCGCTAAACCTTTCGGCGGTGCGGCCCCTGGAGGAGGAGGGTCTTGAGGATCCTCTAATTCAGGCAGTTAGGGATGCCCAGTGGTTTTGTTTTTCCCGTCCACCGCGTGGTGGATCAGATGATCCAGGCGGAATGGGAGCACCCGGAGTCTGGTTTGAAGGGGATTCGGACCATGAATCGTCTGTATCCTCTTGCGGATAAGGACAGGGACTTGTTCAAGTCCCCCCGGGTGGATGCTGCGGTTTCCGCGGTGGCCAAGAAAACTACCATCCCGGTTGAGGGGGCGGCGGCCCTCAAGGACGGGCAGGATAAGAAGGTGGATAACTTGCTCAAGCAAACCTTCGATACGGATGCCGTGTCATTGCAGGCCTCTATTTGTGGGGCTTGGGTGGCTCGGGCGTGTCTGCGGTGGTCACAGCAATTGCGCTCGAGCTCCGGACTAGTCCAGCAGGCTCTGGTTGAGGTGACCCTGCTGGAGTCCTGCTCGGATTAACTGGCGGATATGTTTTATGATTTTATCAGCGCGTTGGCTAACAGTATGGCCTCCGCGTGCGCGGCGCGCCGGTCCCTCTGGTTGCGCAGCTGGGCGGCGGACGGTTCTTCTAAGGCCCGCCTCAGTAAGCTGCCGTTTAAGGGCAGATTGTTATTTGGGGAGGCCCTCGAGAAATTGGTAAAGGACCTCGGTGAGTCTAAAGGAGGCCGGCTTCCGGAAGATAAGCCAAGGGCCAATCGGTCCGCCTCGTCGGCGCGGGGATCCTTTCGGGATCCGCGCAGGTTTCGGCCCTCCCGCCAGTGGGCCTCGCAGCGTGGCAGGTTTGGAACGCGTGGCCAAGATTTCGGGCCTTCAGAGGAGCCGGCAGAGGCTTCTCTGCAGCCGGTTCGTCCTCGGGCTCTTCCTTTGGACGCAAGCCACAATGACGCCAGGCAGGCTCTGGAGGGAGGACCGCTTATCGGAGGTCGCTTGCGCGATTTTCTTTCCTCTTGGGGCCCAAATAACGTCGGATCGCTGGGTGCTACAAATTATAGAGGAGGTTTACGCTCTGGAATTTGCGTTCCCTCTTTCAGATTCCTTTGTAATGTCTCCCAGCAGGGGAGAGCAAAAGACGCGGGACATCCGCGTGACCCTGGATCGGCTGTTAGCGCTAGGAGCGCGGTGGTTTCCGGTGCCTCCCTTGGAAGAGGCGCCGGTCGCTACTCCATTTATTTTGTGGTACCCAAAAAGGGCGACTCTCTGCGTCCGATTTTGGATCTCAAGGGCGTGAATTCGCGCGCTCCGGGTCCCGCATTTCCGCATGGAAACCCTGCGGTCAGTCATTGTAGCGGTGCGAAAGGGGAGTTTTTGACGTCCCTCGATCTCACCGAGGCCTATCTGCACATCCCGATACGCCCAGCCCATCAGCGGTTTCTCCGCTTCGCGTTCCCGTGGGGCCACTTTCAGTTCAGGGCCATGCCGTTCGGCTTGGCTACGGCCCCGCGCACTTTCACGAAGGTGATGGTGGTGGTCGCGGCGGCCTTGCGCAAGGAGGGCATTTTAGTCCATCCTTACCTGGACGACTGGTTGATACGAGCAAAATCCAGTCGCGAGTGCCGGCGGGTCACGAGCAGAGTGGTAGCACTGCTGCGGTCTCTCGGCTGGGTGGTGAACGAAAGGAAGAGTTGTCTGCGGCCCTCGCAGGACCTGGAGTATCTGGGGTGCGCTTCGACACTGCTCGGGGGGCTGGTGTGCCTTCCCGAGCGCCGCGTCCTGGCGTTGCGGGCTCTGGTCCCGACTATTTCGGGGATGCCCGCTCCGTCGGCGTGGTGGTACCTCCGGCTCCTCGGGACGATGGCGGCGACCTTGGAGGTGGTTCCTTGGGCGCGGTTCCACATGCGCCCGCTTCAAGAGGGCGCTCCTTCGGCGCTGGTCCAACCAGTGCGATTCACTACACAAGAGGCTGCCCTGCCCGAAGGCAGTGCGGCGGTCGCTGCGGTGGTGGCTCTCCTCCGAGAACCTGACGCGGGGGATTCCCTTGGAGCCTCCTCTGTGGGTTCCCCTTTACCACGGATGCGAGTCTAGTCGGCTGGGGAGCACACTGCGAGACCCGCTTCTCACAGGGGGTGTGGTCCTCGCAGGAAGCGTCTTGGTCGATCAACCGTCTCGAGCTTCGGGCGGTTCGGCTGGCCCTGATGAGCCTGGAACCTCTGGTTCGGGGTCGGGGCGGTCCGGGTTTGGTCGGACAATGCCACCACGGTGGCGTACATCAATCGACAAGGGGGCACAGGGAGTGTGGCCCTGGAAACGGAGGCGACGGCCTTGTTCAGCTGGGTGCAGACTCGGCTGCCGGCAATCTCGGCGGCGCACATTGCAGGCGCAGACAATGTACAGGCCGACTTTCTCAGCAGAGTGCGGGTGGACCCCGGAGAGAGGGAGTTAAAATCCTCAGGTGTATGCGCAGATAGTTCGGCGATGGGGTCCACCCATCATGGATCTGATGGCGACCTTCCAGTCGGCCAAGACAAGTCGCTTCTTCAGCAGGCGGCGGGAGCGGATGTCCGAAGGACTCGACGCTCTCATTCAGCCGTGGCCGACGTCCGGGATGCTGTATGTTTTTCCCCCGTGGGCCTTGATCGGCCGGTCGTCCAGCGCATCGAGTGCCATCAGGGCGGGTGCTGCTGGTGGCCCCGGATTGGCCCCGGAGGCCCTGGTATGCCGACCTCGTCCGGCTGCGAGACGGCGTGCCGTGGCGCCTTCCGGCGCTGCCGGACCTTCTTCTTCAGGGCCCCTTGCGGATGCCCCAGGTGGCTCGATTCTCGCTTACGGTTTGGCCATTGAGAGGGCTCGGCTGAAAAAGAAAGGTTATTCGCCCGCGGTGATTTCCACCTTGCTGCGGGCAAGAAAGTCGTCCACTTCTCTTACTTATGTCCGAATTTGGAGAATTTTTGAGGATTGGTGCTCCCGGCGTGGAGTTCGGGGCGGCGACGGTCTCGGTGCCCGTCGTGCTCAGCTTTCTTCAGGATGGCTTCGAGAAGGGTCTCGCGGCCAGTTCCCTAAAGGTCCAGCTGGCCGCGCTCTCTTGCTATAGAGGCAAGGTCTTGGGCCGCCTTCTGGGCGCTCATGCGGATGTACGGCGTTTCATAAGTCTTCACATATGGGTACCGATGGAGCCTGCGCGGGAACGCTCCCCAGCGTCCAGTAAGAAAGCTTTTGGGAGCATCCCACAGCGCCTGCGCGCTGCTTTCCCGCCTTTCCCAACCTCCTCTCTCCAGTTCGAGTTTTAAAGCTGAGAGAGAGAGAGGAAAGGAAAGATAGAGAGATACAACTCCTAGGGGAGGTGGGTGGGTTGTGAAGACTTATTCCTGCTGTTCCCAGAGATCACCTGTTACAGGTAAGTGTGCTTTACTGTACTGCCGAAGCCCGGTAAAGACAGGGAGGTATGTGGATCTTATAGACCTATATCCTTAATAAATTTGGATGCCAAAATACACGCTGGGAGGAGTGGCCTAGTGGTTGGGGCAAGGCACTACAGGCCGGAAGGTCGGTGGTTCAAATCCCACTAGAGAACAGCAACCTTGGGCCTGAAGGACTGGGGTTTCTAGTCCCACAGGTGCTCCTTGTGGTCTTGGGCAAGCCACTTAACCCTCCATTGCCCATGTTCCCTGTAAGTATTAGTGTATGTGTCTCATATCCCCTCATGTTAAATGTATCCCCCAACCGCTTTGACCCGGTGAAAAGCGGGATATAAATGCAGCTAAATAAAAATAAAATAAATAAATACTGAGCAATCCAGTTGGACAGTGTTCTCTTAGAGACTGGAAGTCCTAAATGAGAAGGATCAAAAGCAACAAAGAGTTGAGAAGACTTTTTATGTTGCTGTGTTCTTTGTAAGTAAAAAGCGAGAGCTCTCTTACAATCCAAGGTATGAAGATTCCTCTCTGCATTTGATGCATGAGGTCCTGGAAAAAAGACAGCTAAATATACCTCTTGGTTCAGATGAAAAGGTGAGACCACTTTAGACAAAGTGTGGATTGGTCCTGAGGACTACCTTATCACGATGGAATCTTGTATAAGGAGGATTAGCCACCAAAGCTTGCAACTCAATGATGCGGCGTGCTGAGGTGACTGCAATGAGAAAAATAACTTTCCAAGAAAGGAATTTCAAGGAGGTGGTGGCTAAAGGTTCAAAGGGTGGCTTCATAAGCTGGCCAAGAACCAGGTTTAAGTCCCATGCCACTGGAGGTGGTCTAATGGGAGGTTTAGTTAAAAGAAGGCCTCTCATGAATCTTGCTATAAGAGGATGAGAGGAAATAGGTTGTCCATTGAGAGGCTTGAGGGACGCTGCAATAGCACTCAAATGGACTCTTAGTGAATTTGTTTTCAGACCTGCATGGGATAGATGCAGGAGATACTCTCGTAGAGAATTCAGAGGTATTGCAAGAGGGTTTAGACCTTTCCCTGAACACCAAATGGTAAATCTTTTCCATTTGAAAGCACAGGAACGTCTAGTAGAAGGCTTTCTAGAGGCATGAACAACATCTCTGACTTGCTGAGAGAGATGAAAATCTTGAAGGTCTAGGCCCTCAGCAACCAAGCCCTGAGATGGAGCGACTGGGGGTTTGGGTGGCACAAAGTTCCCTCTTCCTGGGAAAGAAGGTCTGGTGCAGAGCCCAAGTCCAGGGAAGGAGCTTGAGAGAGATGCAGAAGTAGAGGGTACCACACTTGGCGTGGCCAATGTGGTGCTATGAGGATCATGGTCCCTTGATCTCTCTGAAGGTTGAATAGTGTCTTGGGAATTAGGGGAATTGGTGGAAAGGCATAAAGGAAGTCTTGACCCCAGTGAAGGAGGAAGGCATCCTTGGCCTGAACTCCCTGACACGGAACTCCCTGACACGAAACAAAACATAAAAAGAATCCAATTAGCACAAAACGCAGCAGCTAGAATTATAATGAAAGCACACTCATTCCAGCACATAACACCATTATTAGCTTCCCTACACTGGTTGCCAATTCAAAGCAGGATAAAATATAAAACCACAATAACAACATATAAAGCTTTAAATAACATGGCTCCAATACCACTAAGCAAACTAATCAGCATGGAATCCCAAAAAGCTACGCACAGAAAAGGATACTCAAACTAAACACTCCTAATGATTTCATAAAAGCAAATAAATTAACTAACAACAGAGCTTTTTCTCATGCAGCCCCATCTATTTGGAACTACCTCCCGGAGGACCTACGAACTATAACCGAAATTATGGAACTCCGTAAAAAACTAAAAACCTATCTATTCTCCATGCACTATGGCAACACAGATAACCCCTTGATACACTCAGATAAAGGCTAAAGAATCCTGATAAAGGCTAGAAATCCTGACTGTGTAATACTATTTCTAATAATTTAACAGATAACACACTATCCTAAAAACACTATGATTCAACCCTAAAGTACCCACAACTTGTATTTGTATATAGTTATTGTACATAGTTTACAAGCTAGCCTTGTGCTGTTATGCATTAGTTCATGCTGTTAACCATTATTCTTTATTGTTACAAAATGTTCCATGTAAAACTAAGTTCAATGTAAAACTAGTTCGATGTAAAACTAAGCTTTTGCTTTGTTGGATTGTTTTATTGTGAACCGCAACTGAACTCTGGAAGATGCGGGTTATAAATGATTGCTAAATAAAAATAAATAAAAAATTCTGGAACAGAAACGGGGAAGTTTGGCATTCCACGGACTTGCAAAGAGGTCTATGTCCGGGGTTCCCCAAATTCGAAAAATCCTGGCTACCTGGTCCATGTGGAGGGCCCACTCGTGTGGAAGCAGAACTCGACTGAGTCTGTCCGCCCAAGAGTTCTGAATGCCTGGAAGATATACTGCCAGAAGATGGATGTGATGCTCTCTGGCGAAGGCCCACAGTCGCAAAGCTTCATTGCAAAGCGACAGAGAGCCAGTCCCGCCCTGCTTGTTTACATAGAACATGGCTACTTGGTTGTCCGTATGGATGAGGACTGTCCTGTAGCTGGGCAGGGAATGGAACACTCAGAGCTAAGAATATTGCTCTGAGTTCCAAGAGATTGATATGCAGAGAAGTCTCCTGTGGAGACCAGATGCCCTGGGTGGAGAGATCCTGCAGATGAGCTCCCCAACCCATTGGAGAAGAATCTGTTGTCAGAGTTGCTTGGGGTAGCGACTGCTGAAAAGGGGACCCCAGCAACAGATTTGGAGGGGACTTCCACCACTGGAGAGACCAAAATAGGCGACTGGAGTTTGCTATTTTGTCTGACAGGCAACCTGATGCCTGAGTCCATTGGGTGGACAAAGTCCATTGAGCTGCCCTCATGTGAAGGCGAGCATATGGAACCACATGCACGGTGGATGCCATGTGGCCTAATAGTTTTAACATCTCTCGAGCAGTTAAATGGGACTTTAACTGTATCTGGGAGGCTAACTGCACCAAGTGTAGGCAACGGGCTTGAGGAAGATAGGCCCTTGCAGATGTGGTATCCAGCAAGGCCCCTATAAACTCCAGAGACTGAGTAGGGGTGAGATGGGATATTGGGATGTTTATTACCAGTCCCAAATACTGAAGGACACATATTGTGCAAATTACAGAAATCTGGGCCTCTGACTGGAATGGAGCTCGAATGAGCCAGTCGTCCAGATATGGGAAAACGAATATTCCTAGAGTGCGTAGAAATGCAGCTACTACTGCCATGCATTTCGTGAACACCCTTGGTGCAGAGGCCAGACCGAAAGGAAGCACCCTGTACTGGTAGTGCTTTCCTTGAAAAAGGAACCGAAGGAACCTTCTGTGTGTTGGATGGATGAGGACATGGGTGTATGCATCCTTGAGATTTAGAGAACAAAGCCAGTCCTGACTCTGAAGGTATGGCAGCAGAGTACCGAGAGAAATCATCTTGAATTTCTCCTTGAATAGAAATTTGTTCAATTCTCTGAGATCTAAGATGGGTCTGTAGCCCCCTGTTTTCTTTGGAATAAGAAAATAAGGGGAGTAGAACCCTGTGCCTTGCTGAAGAGGTACTTCTTCTATTGCCCCTTGGGCAAGAAGGGTGGCAATCTCCTGACCCAGAAGGTCGAAGAGAGATGTTGGAGAATTGAACTGTCTCACCATGGTGTGGGGAGGAAGGTTTAAGAAATGAAGCATGTACCCTTCCCTTACAATGGAGAGGGTCCATTGCTCTGCTGTAATTTGCTCCCATCTGGGAGCAAAGTAAGCCAACCTTCCTGGAATGGTGAGGGGCTCTGGTTCTTCCAGAGCCAGAAAGGCTAAGTTTTCTAGTTGCAAGTCAAAGGCCCTGAGGAGGCTGAGGTTGCTGAGTCGTGGGAGGCCTGGCAGCCTTTGACTTGGCCTGTTTAGGTGGTTGCTGACGCTTTGCAGCAAAACGACCTGCAGAAGATGCCTGCTGACCATAAGCAGGATAGTATCTTCCCTTTTTAGAAAAAGTTGTTCTCAGCATCCATCTGAGTGGCCTTTGCTTTCCAATCCCTGCCAAAAAGGTTTTCACCTGTACAAGGAAGATTTCCCAGTTCATCTTGGACCCAAAAGTTCCAAATCAGAGGCTTGTAACCAAGCAATTCTGCGTGCACCTATGGCAATAGCCGAGGCTCTGCATATACACTCAAAAAGAGTCAAAGGCTGCACGGTTGGAAAATTTGGAAACATCTTGGGCATGTTTAAGCCAAGTGAGAAATTCCTACCTTTTATCTTCTGAAATAAAAGGGGCTAAAGTCTGCAGATGATCTGTGACTTCTTTTAGAAACATCCTCATATAGAGACTATAGGAGTTGATTCTGGCAGCAAGCATATTAGCTTGGAAAACCCTTCGGCCAAAAGCATCAAGGGTCCTGCATTCATGTACTGGAGGATTAGATGAGTGTCTCTTTGCACTCTTTATTTTCCTCATGGCAGACTCTACCACAATAGAGTAGTGAGGAAGCTGAGACTTATGAAAGCCAGGACAAGGAGGGACACGGTACATGGTGTCTAATCTACGAGAATGAGGAGAGGTGGTAAGAGGAGTCTCCCACATGCTCAACATGAGATCATAGAGAATCTCATGAATAGGTAAAGTAGCTGCTTCTTTAGGAGCCTTAGGATATTGCAAAATATCTAGTTGCTTGGCTTTAGGCTCTGACTCAGGGGCCACTGTAATGGAGAGGCCCCTAGCCACTTCCCTAATGAAGTCCTAAAAAGACAAGTCTTCTGGAGGAGACATTCTTCGTTTTGGAGAATCAGACTCCTGAGGAAGAAGTACCGGTGCATCGACAGAAACCTCCAACTCATCAGAGTCTTCGGAGGAATCGAAGTATCGCCTGTCTGGATGCTCCTGTAAAGCCCGATACGCGTACCGAGTGGGATCGACACCGGGAGTAAGCGGTACCGGTTCAGTACCGATGGGCATCATAGGACAGGGTACCGTTGCAGTCGACACCGAAGCCAATGTCGATGCAATTGGTACCGGCACCGGGAACGATGCCGGTGCCGGAGTTGGTACCGGCAACAGAGACTGTTGCGGTACCGGAGGCGTCGAAGCCTGCATAAAGCACAGTTACTTACCTGTAACAGGTGATCTCTGGGAACAGCAGGAATTAGTCTTCACATATGGGTACGTCGATACCGACGGAGCCTGCACGGGAATGCTCCCCAGCATCCAATCAGAAAGCTTTTGGGAGCATCCCTCGCGCCTGCACGGTGACTTCCCGCCTTTCCCACTGCCTCTCCTCAGTTGTTTCATAGCTGAGACAGAAGAAGAGAAAGAGGAAAGGAGAAAGATAGATACAACTCCTAGGGAAGGTGGGTGGCTTTTGAAGACTAATTCCTGCTGTTCCTAGAGATCACCTGTTACAGGTAAGTAACTGTGCTATCTCCAGGAACAAGCAGGAATGAGTCTTCACATATGGGGACTCCCTAGCTGTGGATGCCAGGGGAGATCCCATAAAATGCGTATTCCTGGGACAGGACGGCATTTCCCAAACCTGGATCCCCGGCATCCCCTGAGGGATGGGGGGGTAGGAGTTGAATAGAGAAGAGCTGCAAGGAACAGCAAATCTAAAGACTACAGGAGAGAGGAGTCTTTAGAAAGTATGTCAAGTATCATTAAATATTTAATGAACTAGTACAATATAGAGCTTACCTACTGGATTGTAGGAAGTAGAACTGTGATGGAGTGTACTGTGGATGCAGTAGCGGAATCTTCAAGGTAACTTCACAGCAGTGAGGATGAAGTTCCAAACCTGGAATGGGCAGGTGACCCAGGTGTCAACTGGGGCAGGAGAAGAACGGCAGGTCTTCAATGGAAAGCTTTATGGGAAAAAGCTGAAAACTCTTTTAGGTACAGAGTTGTTAACATTGAGGACTAAAAGAAGAAGATCTGGAGAATTAGCCCAGTCCGGAAGGGAAGAAGGGGTATGGAAAAAAGCCCCTATTCCCAAGGAGAAGAGAAGTGTACTCAGAATACTGAAGATGTACACTGTCATTCCTAGCTGGTAAGAGATAGGAAAGACAATGAAGTTTGATACTTCATGGATAGGGAGATCTATAACAAAAATAGAAGCTGTTGACGTCACAGCAGTAATTGTGTGTATAACCGCTCCCACTTACTGAGCCGTATGGGAATAGGCAAGTTGACTGTCTGGACCCCTTAAGGTGGTAAAAACTTTATAGCACAGACAGTTAGGGAGATAGTAGGTAATACCTAGTGTCCTATGGACATCTCCCAAAGGATATATATATATATATATATATATATATATATATATATATATATATATAGAGAGAGAGAGAGAGAGAGAGAGAGATACATACATGTCTATATATATATGTGCATATATGTCCAGATAAGTGTGATAGATATATATATAGATACAGATAGGCATGGCTTATGCCCATACAGATTACAAAAATATGTATGTATAGGACATATACAGACATGAATATAAGTCTGAGGATACATGTCTGCAACTGAGCTCCACAAAAACATTCACATAGGGAATGTGAGGGGAAAAGATTCATCTAATAAGGGGGTGGAAACCACCTGAAGATATATAGAGAATCTATTTCCGTGATACAGGAATATATTTCAGTGGATAACCAGTATGGTTGCGTGAAAAACAGAGGATAATAGCAGTCTGGTAAGAGCACGTCAGAAGTACTTTAGGACTCTGACATGTCCAGAGGACAAGAAAACGCATAGACTAAGACACCAGGAGGACCCAGTCAAGGGACTCAGAGGTATCATGTACAGTAAAAGAGTATGCGTTGTCCAAGTGGAGTAGAAAAAATAATGCCAAGCTGTAAGGAAAAAAGGGGTAGATTCCTGCCAGATTGGGAACTCCTTGGACATTCACGCAGAAAAAGCTTGTCTTCTGTATCACAATAGGAGACAAGAAGGTATAAAGAACCTATATAGCCATGGATGACTATATAAGCTTTTCCTATTATATGGAAAACCCTCAGAGACAAAGTTCAATGCTCTACAGCAAGGGCCCATAGTGGAAAGCTTCTCTGAAGATTGCAGAGAGCATTGCAGGAGAATTATGAGATAACTGACAGCAGTCAGATGTGGTGCCACATCCTAGGTAAGGATATGGCAAGAAGAAAACCTGCAGTGAGCAGTATCATGCAAGATAGTGCAAGCAACATTAAAGTAAGCACTGGAAGTTCTGCTTGTACAGCAACTGAAGAAAAGAGCAGAGGGGATCCTCCCGTATAAAAACAGGGAGAAAAACAGACAGAGGGAGCGGAGATATTCCCGTCCCTGTCTGATGAGTTTTCAGAGCATGCATTGAAGGATAGCAAAAAGTCTACACTGGAAAGAAAGAAGTGTTTCAGTATGGTACCAACTCAAGCAGGGGAAACCCTGGAAGAGAGGGGCTTGGAAGGTAACGTACCATATGGTAAGTCAGCTGAAGGAAAAAATTTCCCTGTGGGGACAGAAACTATCCTGGGATAATTGTAATCTCCCTTTATAATAAAAAGAAAGGGAGAATTCTGTAACCCATGGACAAAAATATCCTAACAGCTTAGCATACTGAAAAGAAAAACCAGTGTAGGGTTTGAAGAATAACTTCTGGTAAAAAGAAGTTAACTGTAGATTGCAACATACAGAAACCTATGGTTGCTGGCGATGATGAGCCTGGTTAGAGTCTGGAGACTTCATACGAGGATGAGATGTCCCTTGCTTGGGTACATCTGAAGGATGGGCAGAAGAAGGATGAAACTTTCTTTTCCTAGGGAAAGAAGGTTTGGTAGGACATTTCCTACGCCCTGGGGAAAAAGAAGGCTTAGGACGGTTTCCAGAACTAGGAAAGTCAGTGGAGCAGTGAGCAACCTGACGTAAAGCCTCTTTATTGAAGAGATTTTCTCCAGTACAAGGAGAATTACCCAGTGTATGTTGTGCCCATCTGCTCAAGTCTGAAGCCTGCAGCCAGGCTGTACGACGTGCTCCAATGGCAATAGCAGAGGATCTGCTAACAGACTCAAAAGAGTCTAGAGAAGCACGAGAAAGGAACCAAGAGATATTCCTGCTATGATTGAGAAGCAAGGAATAGTCAGAGGCCTTAGGTTCTGACAAAAAAGGAGACAAAAGAGATAATTTCTCTGTGACCTCCTGAAGTGTCAGACTCATATAAAAAATATATGAAATAATTCTTGAAGCCAGCATAGAGGTTTGGAAGGTTTGACGTCCAAAGGCATCAAGTGCTTTAGATGCACGACCTGGCGGATAAGAAGAATGCTTCTTCTTGCTTCTTACCTTCCTCATTGCTGATTCCACTACAATGGAATGATGTGGAAGTTGGTTTTTCTGGAACCCTGGAGAGGGAGGTACCTGATACAGAACGTCAATGGCTGTAGAAGGCAAAGGAACCTTTAAGGGTGATTCCCATATCCTCAGAAGAAGATCCTGTAAAGAATGATGTAAAGGAAGCATTATATTTTCCTTTTCTGCAGGATCTTGGTCAAGAGAAAAACCAGGAATAGGAATGGCAAGGAAGACTGCCATGTCAAGGAGAAACTTCTGAAAAGAAGGATTTGCAATAGGAACTAATCCTGGGCAAGCTGAGGTTGAAGGAGCAGCTTGAGCACCAGAAGAAATACTGGACTGGTGCAGAAAAAGAATCCTGCTCGATGGACTGTGATACTGACAGTTCTGATTTGAGGCAGTTAGTACTGCATCGTCATTGCCTGGTATCGATTCCAAACTAGGCATAGAAATGATCGATGGCACCGATGGAACTGCAGGAATCGACCCCGATACCGGTACCGGTATCGGAGATAATGTCATCTAAGCAGTAATCGAGGGCTGAAGCGGTACCGAGGTAACCAGAGAGCCTTGGTGAATAACCTCGGTACTGCGTAGCCGGAAACGATATGGATCGGTTCCGAAACGCGTCGGTACCAAGTCATCTAGACTGGATATCGATTCTAGACTCGGCATCGAAGCGAGCGAGTCTATCGATGTATGTCTAGAAGGTACCGACGTTGGTGGAGGTATCAGCGATGCCGATACATGAAAGTCAATTGGAATCTCATCGAACAGCACCGAAGGTACCGAGGACGTTCGAAGTCGATGCCCGGCGACGAGAGGAACACTCGACACCGGCACCGATGTCGGGGTATCGGTACCGCTCGAAGCCGGTACCAACCCCGAGCACGGTGAAGATATAGGAAAGTCAATCTGGGTCATATCGATCGGCCCCGAAGGTACCAAGGATTCCAGATGACGATCCCAGGTAAAGAGTGGAACACTCGATACCGATGCCGATACCGGGGTATCGGTACCGCTCGAAGCCGGTACCAACCCCGAGCATGGCTGGGATACAGGAAAGCCAATCTGGGTCGTATCGATCGGCCCCGAAGGTACCGAGGACACCAGATGACGATCCCTGGTGAAGAGTGCAGCACTCGACACCGCTGCCGGGTTATCAGTACCACTCGAAGCGGATACCACCCCCTGGCACGGCTCAGGTATGTTCTGTGAGGGGTGAGCCCCAGGAACAACCTGAAACCCCGTGAATGCTTTGGAGCCCGAAGACTCCTGCCGGGGTTTTATTGCCGATGGGATCTTGAGGGCAAGGCCGGAGCCGTCATCATGCTGTGCATGAGACTTACCCTTCAAGAATTGGCTAGTCTTAACAGACTGTTTGTGGGTTACCTGTTCCTGGAGAGAAGAATAAACCGGTGTCCTCACCTTAGGAGGAAAAACGGTATCGAGGGAAACTCGAAAAAGGGAAGGTCTTCTCCCAACCATATAGCCTGAAGTATCAGGGGAAAAAGGGTCAGGACCAAAACAGGTTAGACACCAAGCATTGGAGTCTAAAAAGAAAACTAAGTTTCCACAGTGAAGGCACTTCTTAGGGGAAGAAGGCTCCATCTTGGAAAGGCCTGGTAGGCCCAAAAAAGTTAACACAAAAAACTGAGGAGAAATATTTCTCTAAGTTTGAAAAGGAAAAGAATAAAGCACCGGCGGTACCGGTATCGGCGGGAAATACAGCCGCGACCACAAGAAAACAAGAAAATAAGGATTTTAAAGTAAAAAATTTCTGCGGTGACAGGAGGACGTCCTGTTGGCTCTGCGGAAAAACGAAAACTGAGGAGAGGCAGTGGGAAAGGCGGGAAGTCAGCGCGCAGGCGCGAGGGATGCTCCCAAAAGCTTTCTGATTGGATGCTGGGGAGCATTCCCGTGCAGGCTCTGTCGGTACCGACGTACCCATATGTGAAGACTCATTCCTGCTTGTTCCTGGAGATACGCCGTTAGGGTGCGCTGCATGGACAGAATCTTCTGATCCATCGACGCCACCAGAGTCTGGATGTCGGTACCAGTGGAGGCCACCGGTACCCCAGAACACGGCAACAAGTGATCGGTCGAGGCCGAGCCATCGATGTCAACCTGTGACCTCATAGACAATGCTTTGGAAGCCAGAACTTCCCGCCGGGGTAATTTTGCCGGTGCGGAATCCTCGAGGACAAGCCCGGAGGCATCTCGATGCTTAGAGGGAGATTTGCCCTTCGAGGACCGGCTAGATTTATGTTTGGTTACCTGAGATCCATGGGAGGAAGAAGCAGCCCTGGAAGACATCGATGCCACCGAGGCTGCATCAGAGGGAAACAGGGTACTGAGCTTGGCTGCTCGGTTCTGCCGACCTCTTTTAGACATCATGGTACAGGACACACAATCCGTGATGGAATGGTCAGGACCCAAACATTTTAGACACCAGTCATGGGTGTCGGTGACAGAAATAGTACCGCCACACTTCGTGCACTTTTTGAACCCGGAAGCGGGCTTCTCCATGAGGAGAAAATATGTTCAGGCCTAAGGCCCAAACCGAAAATGCACAGTTGAAGAAAGAAAAGGTTTTTTTTTTTTTTTAAGAAAGAAAAAAGACCGGCGGTACCGGTCTGACGTCGAAGAAGGCAGACGCGACAGAAAAATAAAGAATTCTTCTGCAGTGACAGGAACACGACCTGCTGGCTCCGCGGAAAAGAAGAACTGGAGAGAGGCGGTTGGCAAAGGCGGGAAGGCAGCGCGCAGGCGCTGTGGGATGCTCCCAAAAGCTTTCTTACTGGACGCTGGGGAGCGTTCCTGCGCAGGCTCCATCGGTACCGACGATACCCATATGTGAAGACTCATTCCTGCTTGTTCCTGGAGATTACCTGCTTCCGCCATAGACTTTGGGAGATTTTCACATTGGAGAACACTATTTAATACCCGAGTGAAGATGGGCGTGATATGATCTGACATAACTTTATAAAACTTTGCCGTATACCCATACAAGCCTGGTGCCCACTGTTCCCTCTAAGCTGTGCGCTTGTGCGCGCGCACACACACCTCGCCGAGCGAGCGCACATACTTTACAACAGAGCGCACAAAAATTATGGCTCTTATTCTGATAGAAAACAACACAGACGTCTTAAAATTTAAAAGTTATGATCGTAATTACTAGAAATTTCCTGCTTCATTTAGTAATCATCTATTTTCATTTAATTTGATTAAAATCAGTGTGGTGTACATACTGTATTCTGATGTGTAGTCAAATTTTAAAGTATATAACTCCGAGTGTCATTATGTGGCGCACAGAAATTTAACCTTCCTTCAAAAGCTGCACACAGCTGATATTTTATGCGCACACAGCCTACAGAAAATTAGAGGGAACATTGCTGGTGCCTTCCCAATTTTTAACGTGGCTATAGCCATCCTTACCTCCTCCTCCTGTATCTCTTGCCCTAAGCGTTCCCTCTCCTCCCCATTCACCTGTGGAAGGTGACACTCATTTAAGAACTCTTCAATCTCCTCCCGCCCCACCCTTGTTTCACTTTTATACAGATTCTCATAAAATTCCCCAAATACCTCTCTGATAGCCTTAGTCCGGTGCTCCATTTCTCCTTTATTATTCCTAATCCCATCAATAAACGCTGCCTGCCTCCTTGCCTTTAGGCGACAAGCTAAAAGCTTCCCCGCCCTATTTCCCCCTTCGAAGTGTACCTGCTTCAACACTACCAGCTGATACACCATCTCTCGAGCTCGTAGTTTGCTCAGCTCTGCCCTCACCTTAATGAGCTCTGCAAGTGTGTGGGTCCTGCACTGCTTGATGCACTCTCTCTAATCTCTCCAGGTTCTGTAATAATTCCTTTTCTGCAGCCCCTTTCTCCCTCTTTACTTGTGCGCCCATGCTAACCAACTGTCCCCGAATTACCGCCTTTAGTCCATCCCACAAAGTCCCCATAGACACCTCCCCTGTATTATTCAACCTTATGTATTCTTTTATACTGTCCCAAAGCTTCTCCACATACCGCTCCACCTCAAGCAATGAATCATTTAGCTTCCATAATTTTAAGCTATCATCTTCAATACCCAAAGCTAGCTTTACACTAACTGGGGCGTGGTCTGACCAGGTTATCAGTCCATGTTCCACTTCCTGTACCCTTCTCTACCCACTGTCCCCCCCACCCAAATCATATCTAACCTACTGTAGGTTCCATGTACCGGGGAGTAGAACGTATACTTCCGCTCTCCCGAGTGCCAACTTCTCCAAACATCGACCAACCCCAATCTCTCCCTCAATTTTTGAAAAACTATGCCTATCCCCTCGGCCTTCCCCCCCCCCCCCCCCCCACCCCTGGCTCCCACTAGTATCCAATCTGGGGTTACATGTCATATTTAAATCCCCTCCCAGGATTAGAGAAGTACTTCCAAATTCTTCTAACTTCGTCAATATTTGCTCGTACACCTCCCCCTGCCTTTCATTTGGTCCATACAGGCTAATCATCCACACCTCTTCCCTCTCTAGTTGTAATTTCACCCCCACCCATCTACCCCCTTTCCCTCTACAGGTACTTCTCACCATACGCTGATAGTCGCTTCCCACCAGGATCCCAACCCCCCCTTTCAGGGAGTTCATCCTCTGTCCCGCTAGGACCACCTTAGGGTATTATCTAGACTCCAATAGGTATTCCTGCCCCACCCGCAGGTGGGTTTCCTGTATACACAAAATTTCCACCCCCAATCTTCTGCCCTCTTGTTCTACCAGGTTCCTTTTCCTCCACGTGCGCAACCCCTTTACATTCAATGTCACAATCGTTAACGTTTTCCTCCTCTGACCTACACCTTTCCCTGACCGCCGCCTCCCTTCCTTCCCTCTCTCCCCCACGCTCCTGTGCACCTGCCCGGCTACCCTGTTTACCCCCTTCTTCCCCCCATTCCACTAGTCCCTGCTTCCTTGTCCCTCCCGTTTACCCATCCCCTTAGCCCTCCCCTCCCTCCCCCCTCCCCATACCTCCCACATCCTCCTCCTCCTCCAGGAGGACACAACAGGAGTAGAGCGCCCCCTACCTCCCCCAACCACTTACTTCTTGCTCCCCCCCTTTCCCTTTCCATGCTCTCCCGCCCCCCTTTTCCATGATCCTCCCCTTTGTTCTTACCCTTACTCCTCCCCACCCCACTCCCTGACCCCCCCTCCTCCTCCCTGTTATCCCCCCCTCCCCCGTTTTCCTCCCTCCCTCTTCCCTCTCCCTATTCACACATCATACAACTGCAACCTCTCCCATATCTATGCTTCAGTTCCACCTCCCTCCACCCCTCTCCTCCCATCCCTACCCACTCCACCCCTTCCAAATATACAGTTCTTTTAACACTCCTCCACCCCTCCCACAATGTATACCCATCATATCATCAGTCCTCAGGCTCCTTCCATGTTCCGGTCCTCTCGCTGCTCCTGCCTTATTCTCCTGTTGGTCTGCCTCTCCTGGCTCTCCTCTCGCTGCTGCTGCCGCCTCCGCTCTGTTGAGCCTGCCGCTGTAGGAGAATCCTGGGGCCCCATTCCTGCCTCTCGCAGGGCCCCCATCGCCTCCTCCGGTGACTATGTCCTCCATGACCTCCCCTTGAGGGTAAAGGATAGTCCAAACGGGTGTAGCCATCGGTACTTGACTTCCGCTTTCCTCAAGATTTCTGTCACTGGTTGCATTGCCCTCCTCCGCTGCAGTGTTCCTGCAGAGACGTCCTCATATATATATGCACAGGGTATTCCTGCCATGTAAAAGCTCCAAAACCCCTCATTTTGGTGGCAATTCTCGCCTTTGTTTTATATCGTGCTAGACCGGTTCCCTAAAGGTGGTCCCAGTGCTCTGTGTGCTCTCTCAGTTTGAATGTCCTTAGCTGTCACCTCCTCTCCTCCTTTCTTTAGCACCTCTAGACACACGGATACTGCCACCTTTTCACTATTTTGAAATTCTTTCTCCTCTGGGATTCCTCGTATTCTCAAGTTGTTTCTATGAGATCAATTTTCCAAATCTTCCAATTTATAGAGTAGAGCCTCTTGCTGGGAGCTTAGCTTTAAACCTTTGTGTCCCTTCTTCCTGCTGCTGCTCAATCTCCTGCAGCCGGTTTTCATGTTCTCCCATCCTGCACACCAGGTCCCCAATTTCCTCCTTTAAAGGCCCCAAGAGCTCAGTTAGTTCACTTTTCACCGACTATCTCCTTTTTAATTTCAAGGAACCAGTCCCTGAGCTCCGCTCTGGTGATACTTTGTGCAGGGTCTTTTCCTGGTGCAATCACACTCCCCGTCTCCAACTCTTCCACCCGCTCTTCATTTCCTCCCTGCTGATGGTTATTTTCACTTGGTACATTGTCACTCTTCCCTGCTTGTGGCCCCGAGTACCCATACTCTGAGATCGGCTGCTTTTCTCCTCGTGGTCATAGCAGCTGTCCGTGTCCTGTCTTCCCCAGGTAGCTGCCTTCCGTATAGTTGTCCTTGCAGTCTTTATGCCCCTGTGGCAAGCGTCGGTGCTCTACTGCAGCTTCTCCTAAGCTCCAGCCCACGCAGCCACTGGCTTCTTCAGGAGAATGCTGCCTGCAATCTCCATTGTGGGTCTCTCCTCCTGCCCAGTATCCTTTCTGCCTCCTCCACTGCTGCACTCTCAGCTCCTACTCCTTCTTCCTCAATCAGGGAGGCCCCCTCTTTCTCTCCAGCCGCTTCGGTGCTTCTAGCACCGCTGAGCTCCTGCAGCCTCCTGTTCTCTTCTGCGGCCCTTGTCCCGCTCACACCATCAGGTCCCGAGCTCCGGGCGCCATCTTGCCTCACCACACGGCTGCCCTCCGCTCCCTCTGATTCAGCCTGCTACAGCTTCCACCGGCTCTACTAATCTTTTAAACACCTCAGCCAGCTCACTGCATCTTTCCCCACCCAGGACTGCTATTGTGCACCTCAGGTGGTCTGGTATGTTTGCTTTTTAGCCGGGTCGGTGCCGGAGCAGCTGCCTTACACCACCATCAGGCTCCGGTGATGTCCTCTTTTTTTTTTTTTTTTTAACAGAAAGGAAAGAAAAGAAGAATCTGAGAACAAACAATGAGAAACGGTTCCAGCGTCGATGGGAAGGCAGACGCTGACCACAAAAAAGGAATAAAAATTTTCTGCGGTGACAGGATTTGCTTCCTGCTGGCTCCGTGGAAAACGAACTGAGATGGAAGAGTTAGGAAGGCGGTAAGGCAGCAACACAGGCGCAGTGGGATGCTCCCAAAAGCTTTTCTATTGGATACTGGGGAGCTTTCTTACACCAGCTCCATTGGTACTGATGTCATCCATATGTGAAGACTACATTCCTGTTTGTTCCTGGAGATAGCACAGTCCATTTCAGGTCAAGAGTTAGCTGTCCATGCAAATAATCGGGGCCAAAGCAATGGTATTAAGCATCTTAAAAACACCCCCTCAATTAGTTTTCAGGACCCTAGTACTCCCCACTTCCTAAGTGCATTTTCCATAATTTGTTTTATAATTAAACTCAACAATCATGATCACCAACACCATCCTTCCCACAATGATCCTGTGAAGACACAATTGGACATCACATTTTCTATTAACAACCTTTATTTCATATACATACACATCATGAGGATAATTTTATAACAGGGCACCTAAGGGAAAGTTCAAAACAAGTGCCTAAAGGAAACAGGTGTTATGTGCCTTTATAAAACAGACACCCAAAATGAGTAAATTAGACTTACCTGCTAATTGTTGTTCCTTGAGGAACTCTAGTCCAGTCCCAGAACCATAGAGTTTAGAATCTCCTCCAACAGCCTTGGAGACTGAATGACATCATCGCTTTACTAACACTGGTATAACTAGGCAAGGACTGCCCTCTTTCTCCAGTACCTATTGACAAAGCAAACTGAGCAGAGCAACAAATAAGTAGATAACCTAGCATAAAAAAGACCAGGCAAGGTCAAATAGACGGAACTAGGGACATGATACACCTCCCTCCTTAGATAAAGTCCCCCTGTCAAATGTGACAAACAAAAAACCAATCCAACAATGTCACGAAGGGGCTCCCACCGTGGCTCCACTCTATGCCCTCCGAGAACCCTATCCTTCGTGCTCTTTTTTTTTTTTTAACACTTCAAAATAGATCTCATAACTTCAGGCTAACGAGCTTATAAAACCCAGGGAGGGCTCCAGGACTGGACTAGAGTTCCTCAAGGAACAACAATTAGCAGGTAAGTCTAATTTACTCTTCCTTTTCGTCCCTCTAGTCCAGTCCCGGAACCATAGAGGATGTAACAGAGCAGTAAACATCAACGGGAGGGACCAGCAAGCCCAGCCTGAAGTACCGCTGAGCCAAAACGACCATACCCCGCTGCCCGCACATCTAGCCTATAATGCTTTGCAAATGAGTGCAACGACGACCAGGTCACCGCCCTACAAATGTCCCCAACCGGAACCAAACTGAACTCTGCCCAAGACTCCGCTTGCGCCCTAGTCGAGTGCGCTCTGACCCCCTCCGGAACCACTCTACCCTTTAAAAGGTATGCAGATGCAATAGCTGCCTTCAACCAACGAGAAATGGACGCTTTCGCCGCCGCGTCCCCTTTTCGCGAACCCCCGAAAGCCACAAACAGCCCATCGGACCTCCGAAAGGGCTCTGTCCTACGAAGATACTTTCTAAGAACTCGATGCACATCTAAGAGGTGCAACCGTCCTCCCGACTTTTCCTTCTGTTGGTCAGAAAACACCGGAAGCGAAACCACCTGGTTAACATGAAAAGCCGAAATCACTTTTGGCAGAAAAGCCAGCACTGTACGCAGCACGACTTTGTGATGGAAGGAGGACAGATAAGGTTCCCGACAGGACAACGCTTGCAACTCTGAAATTCACTACGTGGAACAAATTGCCACCAGAAAAACCATCTTCAACGTCAGGTCTTTCAGAGAGGCCTTGTCCAAAGGCTCAAACTGCACCCTGAGCAAGGCCTCCAACACCAGATTCAGATCCCATGTCAGCACAGAACTACGCACCGGCGGACGCATAAGCAACACCGCACGCAAAAAACGCCTAATGTCGCCGTGAGTCCCCAACGACTGACCACGAACCTTCCCGCGGTAACAGGAAATGGCCGCTAACTGCACGCACAAGGAACTAGCCACCAGGCCTTTGTCCACACCATCCTGCAAGAACGAAAGGATATGAGTTACTGAAGCCCCCAAGGGCTGAACATTACGCTCCACACACCAAGCCTCAAAGATACACCAAACTCCGATGTACGCCAACGAGGTGGAGTGCCTACGCGCTTTTAGCAAAGTAGAGATGACTATAGCCGAATACCCCTTGGCCGTCATTCTAGCCCTTTCAAGAGCCAAGCCGTAAGCGAGAATCGATTCACCTGGGGCATGCGCAACGGACCCTGCCCTAAGAGATCTTCCCGCTGTGGCAACCTCCACGGACTGTCTGCCAGCAAACGCACTACTTCCGCATACCAAGGCCTTCTGGGCCAGTCGGGCGCCACCAGAATCTCCAAGCCGCGATGCTTTTCTATGCGCTGCACCACCCAGCCTATAAGAGTCCAAGGCGGAAACACAGAGAAGGCCCCCTCTGGCCACCTCTGCGCCAACGCATTGAGCCCCTCCGACATTCGTTCTCGGCGCCTGCTGAAGAACCTTGGTACCTGCGCCGACTCGAAGTGCGCCATGAGATCCATCAGCGGAATCCCCCAAGGCCGCATCAGTGCAAACACGCCCGGGTGCAGCCTCCACTCGCCTGGGTCCACTCTGCGACGGCTTAGGAAATCCGCTTCGATATTGTCCACGCCGGCCACATGCTGAGCCGAGAGCCCCCCTAGGTGCCGTTCGGCCCACCCTAATAGCTGACTCGCCTCGGCTTCCAAAGTCGCACTGCCCGTGCAATAGCGGATCTTCCAAGACCTCCTCCGTCGCTGGTTCGCCCGCTGGCATGTTTAGGGTCTTGAGAGTCTCAGTGATCAGGGCTGGGAGCTCTTTGCGCCGAAACACCCTGACCACCCTACTCTGCTGTTCAGAGTCAGGCAACTCCCCCTCTTCCAGCTCCTCATCCGATATTACCTCCATTTCCGCGTCCAACTCTCCCCGGTCCTCTCCGAGGAGAGAGGCCGCACTCTCAACACCGGCCCCCCTACACTTCTTAGCCGTAGGAGCGCCTTCCGCCGGAATGTCCAAGGACCCCCAGGGGGGCGGAGCTAGCCACTGAACAGAATGGACGCCTGAATTTTTGCTCCCGTTGCTGCCCAAGAATCCTGAACATATCCCGGTATTAAATTGAAGTTTGGGCCCCCTGCCTACATCAATAACACCGAAATATAGCTGGATGGCATCCCTGAAGCCTGCCCGGCTGGAATTTCCGCAGGGATCCGGCTCAGCAGCGAAACAATCCAAACCCGAAGTGCGTTCCCCGCAGAAAATGGCCGCGGGAGAGAAGGAGGGAGTGACTGCCGGTGGCCTACGTGAAGTGCTACAGGAATTGAAATGCGTTAAAGAAATGATCGCAGCCAATTCTAGTTCACTGAACATGATTCAAGAAGACTTACTGGAGGTAAAAGAGAAACTCCTCACCATCACCACTCGACTTAGTGCAGTTGAATTACAAACCCAGAAGCATGGCGTTGCATTAGAACAGCTGGGCCCTTTGGTCAAACGAGTCCGGCACATAGAAAGTCAGATTGAAGATCAAAAACCATGCCCGTAGAAATAATATCCGCCTTGTTGGAGTCCCTGAAGGCGCTGAAGGCACCGATCCGATTGGATTTCTGGAAAAAACCATACCGGAGATGCTGCAGCTTGTCTTTGCAAGGCCTTTTGAACTAGAACGGGCCCATCGAATCCCAACACACAAAGCTGAAAACACACGATACCCACGCCCACTCATAATGAAGGTACTGAGATACCCACAGGTCCTGCAGATCTTTCAAGCTGCACGGAAAGCCGGATCACTGCAAATCCAGGGACACAAAGTGGCACTCTATCCAGATTTGAGCAAGCAAACGGTAGATCGGAGAAAAGCGTTGCTGGCCTGTAGACTCATGCTACAAAGTGCACAGGCAAGATACGGGCTATACTACCCAGGAACCATGCGGGTCACGCTGCATAATGAAACGAGGAATTTTGTTGAAGCTGAAAAACTGAAAACTTTCCTACAAGAAAAATGCGGTATGGAAACCTGAGGTCAATATTCTGATCTCTCACGCAGTGTAGAGAACTCAGCATATACTCAGGGGGTGCGGCCGTGCGTTCTCACAAATTTTAGAAAGCCTTAAGCCTTGTTAAACACCTCATTGACTGTATTTCTGTTGTTCTAAATAGTTTTAACTAACCAGATATTTCTGCTTGAAATGTAGGGGTGGCAACGGGAGGTCGGGGTTGGTTACTGTTTCAGTGGATTGTGTTCACCTTAGCGATACAATGTTTGCCAGTTATGCAGTTATTTGTGTCAGTCCAGTCCAGTGCAAAACCCTCCACATACACGCAAAATGCAAGTACGCGGCAGACCTATCCATAGGATAGCTTTCACCTATAAGACAGCTTATTCCAACATTGATGTCTAGTGATCTCCTAATGCTTTCGTTAAATGTAAAAGGTATTACTGGCCCTGTCAAGCGAAAGAAGATTTTAGCGTACTGCCAACAAAAAAAAAGCAGATATTGCCCTCTTACAAGAGACACATTTAACAGATACTGAATCGCAGAAAGTAACCTCTAAATATTTCCAGGTGGCGGCCTCGGCCTCTGCCACTCAACGCAAAGGGGGGGTAATAATATTAGTGCGCAAATTCCTGCAATCCGCCATTACCGGCACACAGATTGATCCGCTAGGTCGATGGGCCAGAGTGACGATGAAAATAAATCAACAGCTTTACACATTCTTCAATATTTACGCACCCAACCTCGATGACCCTAACTTTTTCAAACTGATAGCTAAAGAAGTTACAGCCGCAGCTCACACCAATATCATCTTAGGGGGCGATTTCAATGTCATCTTGGATCCACTGTTAGATCGCACGCCCTATCGGGCTGTAGACAAAGTCAAATCACAGGCGATTCTTAAAGGAATCATAACAGAGCTACACTTGGTAGACCCATGGCGCCTACTTCATCCCCAAGAAAGACTACACATTTTATTCCATCCCACATAATACCCAAACAAGGATCGATTTCTTCCTACTGTCCACAGAGCTGATGCCTCAAGTGTTGTCCGCAGAGATATATGCTACAACGGTATCGGATCACGCCGCTGTCTCCCTAGTGCTGGATATCAACGTTACACAACATGTTCCGCCAAGATGGACATTTGATAAATCCCTACTAGCAGATGACTCCTTTGTACAGCTACTGTCTGGGGAAATTGAGACCTATTTTAAATATAATACACCTACTGATACCTCCATCTGGAGCTGGTGGGAAGGTTTTAAAGCGACAATACGAGCTCATATTACCACCTACACCATTAGACGGCGTAAAGCCAGGAAAAAAGAAAAAGATGAACTGGAACTCCAAATAAAAGCTGGGGAAAGGTTACTAGCCAAAAGAGCTGACTCAATGATATTGATTAGACTCCAAAAATTGCGATACCAATATAATGCTCTCCTCAACAAAGAAGCACTGAGTAGTATCCAGCTACAACGTAGTACATACTACTATGAAAGCAACCGCTCTGGATCCCTCTTAGCTCGGCAGCTCAAACCAAAGACCAGCAAGACCGCTATAGCGGCGTTGCAAGACAATTCCGGGGGCCTTCTCCTGAGATCTGACAAAATACTAGACCGCTGCAAAGAATTCTATGAGGAACTATATCGCTCGGATACCCAATGTAGTGACAAAGCCTTTGAAGATTTTGTCTCCAATATAGTAGGACCCACATTAACCAGTCATCAAAGTCGAACGCTGGAACAAGAGATCTCTGTAACTGAAATACAAGATGCGCTCAAACAGATGGCTCGTGGCAAAGCCGCCGGTCCAGATGGTATCCCACTGGAATTCTATAATAAATATTGCATTCAATTGGCTCCCATGCTACAGATCTACTACAGTGGCCTACAAGATGAATCTCCAGAGATTGGAGCCCTGGCAGAGGCTGTGGTGGTAATTCACCCGAAACCGGGCAGGGATACACAAAAGATAGAGAATTACAGACCCATCTCTCTCCTAAACTCTGATTATAAAATCTATGCTAAAGTGCTTGCTAACCGATTAGGACGGATCTTAAAAGATTTGATACATGAGGATCAATGTGGATTTATACAAAACAGATCCACTACAGATAATGGAAGATTATTGGCACATGTACTGGCATCTGCCAAGACTAAGGCCGAGCCCCTGATAGGGCTAGCATTGGATGCCGAAAAAGCCTTCGATCGACTGGAATGGTCCTTTCTATTTCGATCCCTACGGTGGTTTGGGATAGGAGAAAAATTCCTAAAACGCGTTGAATTGTTATATACCAAACCCACAGCTCGAATAGCGGTCAACTCACACCTCTCAGCCCCTTTTCAGTTACAAAGAGGGACCAGACAGGGTTGCCCCCTGTCACCGATGCTTTTTAATTTAGCCCTGGAACCCTTATTAATAGCGATCCGACAGAAGGAAAAACATAAAAGGAATTGAGTTAGCTGATGGTCCCTGTAAATTGTCAGCATATGCAGATGACCTGCTCATTTTTCTACAACCATCAGACCTTCCTGAAACACTGCAACTCATAGATGCATATTCAGCGATATCCGGATATAAAGTAAATCTGAATAAAACAACAATTATTCCTCTGAATGAACAGGTCAGCGAAGAAATGATGCGTGGATACCCCTTTCAATATGAGAAGTCATCCTTTAGATACCTGGGCGTGACCTATGGCACCACCTTGGAAGAGACTGTCGCAATCAACATTAAGATGTGTCAAGAAATTGTACATGATAACGTCTGCAGGTGGACCCCCCTTCATTTGAGTTGGTGGGGCAGGCTAGAAACGATAAAAATGATGTTGGTACCAAAACTCAGCTATATATTAAGTATGATTCCCTTACGCTTCCCGTCAGCCTTCTATAAGAAAATGAATAGTCAACTGATAGCCTTTTTAATGGAACAACCGAGTACCTAGAATAGCTGCCTGGAAACTGAAGTTACCTAATGCACAAGGAGGTGTCCATTTCCCAGATCTCGGCTGGCTGCACACCGCCTCTCTTTCAAAGCAGGGTGCTCAATGGGTCGACTCTGGCGACATGGATAAAGGACCTAGATGGTTGAGTGTGGAGCGGGCCATACATTCCCCCCTACCTACATGGCTAATGGTTGGCACAGTAGTAGACCAGACTGTACCACATAATGCTATTATCCGAGAAACACAGCATGCCTGTCGATTATTGGCATCATGTATCGATGGGGGGGGTGACTTCGCCGCAGATATGCCCTTATGGCTGAACCCGCGCCTTATCATCGGAGGGAGCCTGTCTTATGGAAAAAATGGGTGGAACATGATCTTATAACCATTGGACAACTGATCAATGGAAGTGCATTTAAAACCTTTGACAGATTAAGAACGGAATTCCGATTGCCTAATACATGCTATTTCCAATGGTGTCAGCTCCGACACTGCATGAGCAAAGCGGGTGTGTCACCTGTCTTGATACGTACTGGATGGCCACTGTGACAGAAACTTCAAGAATTACAAACAGATGCCAAAGCTGTTTCGAGATGTGTTGCGATTCTCCGATCCAAAAGTGACAAGACATGTATTAAGATACAGTCGGTGTGGGCTACTGAAACCGGTCAAGATATACCTCCGGAAAATTGGGACACTTTTTGGGGAACTCAAATACGTGCCACGAGAGCAGCGTCTCTCACACAATCTATGTACTTTATAGCACATCGAGCGCATATTACACCGGCTAAGAAAATGAAATGGACACTACAGGAGGGAAATCGATGTTGGTCCTGTAACATGGAAATTGGGACACTGGCACATATGTTGTTCCATTGTAAATCCCTGGAAATATACTGGAACAGAGTATGGGAACGCATATCACAAATCCTCAACTTACAAACTCCTATCACTTATCGGATAGTAATATATAAATCCATAGCTCTGGAACCTACTCTGATGAAATGGGATAGTAAACTGCTGGACTTAATGCTCGGGATAGCGCTTAAAATAGTTCTAATACACTGGAAGAATCTCGACAAAGCTTGTTTCGAGCATTGGTGGAGTCTCTTAATCCTACACAAGACCTACGAAGAGATCTATATAGCCAAGAACCCATGGTCTGGTAAACTAAGTAAGAAATGGTCAGCTTTACAAAATTATGTTTGATGAAAGTGATTGATGGAGGCTGCCTTGTGGAATGGTCTCTGCTGTAACCACATTGAACGGAGAGAGGGAGGGTGGCGTGCTGGCATGGACTGATACTAGTTCTTGTTAAAGTTATTGTACTGTCTTGTTCAAGTTATTATATTCTTTTGCTATTTTGATCAATAGCATCTGCTTGTATCCTTCTATATCATGATCGTTTGTACTGTTATTTTATATGTTTAAACTGAATAAAAACTACCATTAAAAAAAAAAAAAAAAAAAAAAAAAGTTAGTTATCCAAGGACCCCGACCTCTTCTGCCCTTGGGACCCTTGCGGAGGAACCAGCATCGCGGGCTGGAGCAAGGCAAACGCCTGTTGAAGTAGGGAAAAGAAGTTCGGCGGGATCACTGGGGAGGCTCCCCCTTGCCCAGTCCTAGAGATGCAGAGGAACCTTCTCCCGAGGAAGGCCCCGCCACCGGCTTCGCCGGGCCTAGGGACGGAGGCAACGAATCCTCCCCCTCTGCCAAAGGCTGCCCCGGCGCCTTGTCCATCTCCTCTGCCTCAGGCGTGCAAGCGGAACACACCCCCGAGTCCTGCATTGTGCTTCGCCTCATGCCACACACCAAACAACGTGGCTTAGAAGGCATAGCCGAGCCTGGGGAACAACCCCCCAATTTGCTCCCTGCCTGTGCTCTACCTCCCGCAGAGGTGGTTAGAACTCCCTGAACTGAACAAAATTAGCCCAGCCGGGTTAAATCCTTCAGCCTCTGTTGTGGGGATTTTTTTAAACTAAGCCACCCTCCAGAGGTGCCCAGTTAGGCTGAAATAGTGCCTTGCAAAAATGAGGTCTTAAACCCCGCCAAAACCACCCTCACAGGTGAAGGAAGAGCCAAAACGCGGCTCCTAAAATGGCCGCCGGCTCCTTTCCCGCGCAAGCACACGTGACTGAGGCAAGCTTACTCCCTAAGCAACTCAGCTCTCACCCCCCCCCATGTGACCGTAAAGCCCACTAAATAAAATAAAATAAATTAAATTGAACAAAGGAAAATTAGCGTCATGAAAAGCGGCGCTATCACTCACAGTGTCTGAACCGCTGTGCTGAAGTGAGTCACACACGCGCCGGAGCTCAGCCTGACCGCGGCTTCGGCTCCAATGCTGCCAACCGCCTAATTCTGCACCCGGAGCCTCCCCGGGTACACAGGGCACTGTGATTGGGCCTGCTACCTGCTCCTCACCCCTAATCGCGGGTTCGGGAGCAGGGAGGCTAACACTACTACGTCTTCTCCCCCTTGCTCGTTTAATCGATGGGGAAAATCAGCGCGGGGGAGGGGGGAAGGAAGGAGGGGGGGTGTCAGGGAGTAGGATGGAGCCAGAGAAAAGTCCTCTTCAGCAGCAAGCCTGAACCTGTTTAACAAAACAAAAGGAAAGCCTCAAAATCTAAAGAAAAAAAAAAAAGACTTAAATAAAAATCCAATAGGGGCTATAACCCCCAGCTCTGCTTATTTGTACTGAGCCCAGTCCTAGGCTCAGAATCTCCTCAGCTGCTTGGAGACTGAAAGTACTGGAGAAAGCGGGCAGTCCTTGCCTAGTTATACCAGTGTTAGTAAAGCGATGATGTCATTCAGTCTAAAGGCTGCTGGAGGAGATTCTAAACTCTATGGTTCCGGGACAGGACTAGAGGGATGAAAAGGAATATCCCTATTGGTATACAAATGTTCATGCCCAAATTTACACCTGGTCCATTCTGGCTAAACTAAGCCCCTAGGAATGCCCCATAGGCAGTGGAAAGGGGTGGGACACAGGGGCCATGGTCCCATCAATATTTTGCCCCCACATAGCATCAGCAATAGAGAGCTTGGAGACAGGGCTGGAGAGCGGTTTGTTTGGCCTCTCCAACCAAAAAGGTGTTCCGCCCCCTCTGCCTATGTGCACTTTCAGCCACACATTTGTAAAATCCTCTTTCCACAAGTAAAACATGCTTTTCATGCAGAAACATTTATAGAACTTACCTTCACTGAGGGTAATTACCAAAAGCCATTTACTGAGGTAAATGGGTTATATGAAAATTGCCCATCCTCCCTGCTGGTAAAAGTACACACCAATGGCTCTTCAAGTTTGTGTGCTTGGCAGTGCCTATTGTTTTGCTTATGGTGACATTTTACTTACCAGTTAATGTCCTTTCCTTGAGTCCTGCTAGACCAGTCCAGACAAGTGGGTTATGTTCCCCTACCAGTAGATTGATGGAGACAAATAACCAAGGAAAAGCCCAAGTTTCAATGACATCACTCCTATGCTCATATTTGCCTCAGCTCCAGAGGTCGCCAGTATTCATTCAAAAGCATAAGGGAGAAACATGGCAAGCCTCAGAAAGCCTCAATCATGGGCAACACTGAGCAATCAACAGTAGAGAACTATGTACAGGAAAGCATAGACAGAAGGCTGCCAGTAGAAGATGAACCTGCAGAGCCAAGTATAAAGATCATAGTGGGCCCAAGGGTACTGCAGCAGAAGAACAGAATATAGTACCAGGGGTGTGCCCTAGACTGGTTTAGCAGGACTCAAGGAAAGAACATTAACTGGTAAGTAAAATGTCACTTTCCATATTGTCCTGCCAGATTATTCCAGAGAAGTGTGACATACCAAAGCTGCGACTCCACTAGGCGGGAAGACAACAAAGCAGCTCACAAAACCCTTGAGCCAAAGTACATGTCTGCTTGCTCATGGACATCCAAGTGGTAATGCTTGACAAAAGTGGAAAGTGATGCCCACGTTGCTGCCCGACAAATGTCTGCGGAGGCAACCAAAGGAGTAGCCCACCTGCAAGAACTCATCAAGTCTCTGAACCATGCCGAATCGCATACCCTACCAGGGGCCACGGAGGAAACACATACAGTAGGTGCTGACATGGCCAAGGCTGGGCTAGGGCATTGACACCCTCGGACCCAGTCTCCATGTGGTGACTGAAGAAGCAGCAAACTTTAGCATTGGAGTGGGGTGCCATCAGAACCATTTCAGGGCATCCCCAATGGCAGAGAATCACCTGAAACGCTTCCTGACTCAACTACCACTCTCCAGGATCCAGAGTGCCAGCTGAGGAAGCCCGCTTCCACATTGTCCACCCCGGCAATGTGCTGAGCCACAAGGCTATGAGGTTCTTCTCCACCCAGGAGAACAGGAGAGCTTGACAATCCACCGCTATAGTGTTGTCTGAAAACACTCGAATCGCCTGGCCCTCGACCTGGGGCCCGAAATGTATTAAGAGTCAACCTGATGGCCCTCGTCTCGAGGCAGTTGATGGATATACTGCTTCCCTGTGGTTCCAATGGCCCTGGGCCATACGGTCTATGCAATGGGCTCCCCAGCTTGAGAGTAGCATCCGGCATCAGGAGGATCCAGGAGAAATCATCCAATGGCATGTTCTTCCACAGATAATAGAGCTGCTGCCACCACCACAGGCTGGACATCATCTTCAACAGAAGCAGGAGCCTGCAAGTGAACTCTTGAGAACTTGGGTACTACAGAGTCAGAAAGGACCGCTGGAGCAGTCACATATGAGCATGTGCCCATGGCACCATCTCTATGGTTGCCGCCATCATTCCGTGGAACTGAAGATAATCTCAGACTCTGGGAGCCTGCTGTGCACAGAACAGCACCAGGCAATCCAACAATCTTGACTTTCTCCTCTGGCAGGATATCTTTGCCCACTTGAGTGTCAAAACGTGCTCCCAACGACTCCAAAGCCTGGGAAAGCAACAGTTGGTTCTTTCCACGATTGATCATGCAGGCCAGGGTTTTTTTTTTTTTTTTTAAAGGACAAAGGAATGGACCCGGATGAGCCAGTGGTCCAGATATGGATTGACACAGATCCTCTGTGCCACAGTGCCGCAGCCACCGCCACATCACCATGACCTTGGAGAACGTCCTCGGGGCAGTGGATAGCCTGAAAAGGAGGGCAGAGAACTGAAAGAGCCAAGAATAGCAAAACACAGAATCTTTTGCTGATCCGCCTGGATCAGGATATGAAAATATGCTTCAGCCAGATCCAGAGAAGCCACAAACTCCCCTCGGCGCATTGCTTGAATCACGGAGCACAAGGTTTTCATCTGGAAGTGCAGGACGCGCAAGTGCTTGCTGATCTCCTTGAGGTCCAGAATGGGCTTGAAGGAACAGCCCTTTTTTTGGGTACCACAAATTAGATGGCATATTTGCCTTTGCCCCGCTCGTCCAAGGGGGCAGGCACAACTACTTTTAGACACAGCAACTTGTACAAGATGGTCCACACAGCATCACTTCTAATTGCAGATCCACAAAGGGAGATGAAAGCATCCGGAATCAGCTCTTTGCATTCCAGGACATTGTCAAACTGAAAAGGTAGTTACTCACCTGTAGCAGGTGTTCTCTGTGGACAGCAGGAATAAGTCCTCATGCATGGGCGACATCCCCAACAAAGCCCCACATGGGAACACTCCCCAGCTTCTATTGGAAACTTTTGGGGTTCTCCACAGTGCATGTGCGCCTCCTTCCCACCTGCTGCCATGCACCATCTTCTTCAGTCTAATTACATGGCTGTAACAGAATACAACTCCCCGGGGAGGTAGGAGGGTTGTAAGGCGAAATTAGACTTACCTGCTAATTGTTGTTCCTGGAGTAGATACAGTCTAGTCCCGGACCTCTGGGTTGTCTACCTTAATCAGCAGCTTGGAGACTGAGGAACAACCTCCTTTTCATGATGTCACCAGCATAACATCCCGGGAGCTGCCTCCATTTCCCAGTTCCCTATTGACAAAGCAGACTCACCGGAGCAACAAGTAAGTATAACAGTAATATTCAACTTAACTCTTCTGCTCTATCCACATTAGAACTTTACACAGCGGAAAGCAACCACTCTCCGTCTTCCCAAATTTTAAATTGCAACCTATAAACCCTTGAAACATGCGAAGCACCTCCCCCCCCCTGCCTTACTCCTTGGTGGGAAAAACTCCTTATTCGAAACTTCTTACCTGTGACCACTGGAATCCTCTTCAGACCGCAGTCCTAGGAGTAACACCACACTGGGGAGGGATACGGGACTAGACTATCTACTCCAGGAACAACAATTAGCAGTTAAGTCTAATTTCACCTTCCTGATCGTATCTCCAGTCTAGTCCCGGACCTCTGGGTATGTACCTGAGCAGTATTCAACGGGAGGGAGCCCCCTTTACAGCCTGAAGGACAGCCGCTCCAAAACAGACATCCTGTTTCGCTTGTACACCAAGGCGGTAATGCCTAACAAACGAATTCAACGACGACCAAGTCGCCGCCTTACAAATCTCCAATGGCGGTACTAAACGAGACTCCGCCCACGACGCAGCTTGCGCTCTAGTGGAATGCGCTTTCAGCCAGTCAGGCACCGCCCTGCCCTTTAGCAAGTATGCCGAAGCTATCGTCTCCTTAATCCATCTGGTAATGGACGCTTTCGAGGCCGCTTCGCCCCTCCGCGGCCCTGCGAAGAGCACAAAGAGCCTGTCCGATCTGCGAAAAGACTCCGTACGGCGCAGATATTTCTTTAACACACGCTTGACATACAAGAGTCTCTGATTCTTTGAACCGGGACTCCCCTCGTTCCCAGTAAACACTGGCAAGGTGATCACTTGATTCACATGAAAGGACGATACAACCTTGGGCAAAAAGGCTGGCACCAGCTGCAACACTACTTTAGACTCAAAGAATGAGAGATAAGGCTCCTTACAGGATAACGCTTGTAACTTGGAGACTCTCCTCGCCGAACAAATTGCCACCAAAAATACCGTCTTCAAGGTAAGGTCTTTATCTGACGCTCGACCTAGGGGCTCAAAAGGTTCCCGTTCCAACGCCTCCAGTACAAATGGAAGACTCCATTTAGGCACCAACTGCCTCTCCAGAGGCCGTAACAGCGACAACGCTTGAAGGAACCGCTTCACATCTCCCTGACCCCCAAGCGGTCATCCCCCTATTCTGCCTCTGTAGCAGGCCAGGGCAGCGACCTGTACCCTTAGTGAAGCCGCCACCAACCCCTTATCAAAACCATCCTGCAGGAACTGCAAAATCTGCGGCACCTTTGCTCTCAACGCCTCGCAAGCTCTGTCGGAATACCATGCTTCAAACACTCTCCAGACTCGCACATACGCCAACGAGGTTAACCTCTTCCAGGCCTTTAGTAAAGTGGAAATCACTGCCGCCGAATAGCCTCTCGCTTTCAACCGCGCCCTTTCAATAGCCAGGCCGTAAGCGAGAATCAATCCAGATGGGGCATGAGCAGCGGACCCTGCGACAGCAGATCCGCCCTCCTCGGCAGACGCCAGGGCTTCTCTATCAACAGTCGCACCATGTCCACGTACCAGGGCCGGCGCGGCCAATTGGGGGCTATCAGGATTACTTGACCTTTGTATCCTTCTATCCGCTGGACCACTCTGCCTATTAGGGCCCATGGAGGAAAGACGTACAGAAGCCGCTCCTCTGGCCACCTTTGAATGAGAGCATCCAGACCTTCTGACATCCTTTCCCTTCTTCTGCTGTAAAAACGATCGACTTTCTTCGACTGGAACGTTGCCATGAGATCCATTACCGGTGAGCCCCAGCGACGCTCGAGCATCCCGAACACCTCCGGATGCAGGACCCATTCCCCTAGATCCACTTTTACTCGGCTGAGGAAGTCCGCCTGCACATTGTCCACTCCTGCCACATGCGCCGCCGAGAGGGCCACCAAATTTTCTTCGGCCCACCTGCACAGGTGCTCGGCCTCCTCCTCCAGCGCCACACTGCTGGTCCCCCCTTGACGATTTACATATGCCACTGCAGTTGCGTTGTCAGAGAACACCCGAACTGCTGACCCTGCCAGGCAACTCCGAAAGCTCTTCAAGGCGAGCGACACCGCCCGCAATTCCAGCCTGTTGATCGACCAGGTCTTCTCCTCCGAGCTCCATTGTCCTTGCGCGAACCTGCCTTGGACATGCACTCCCCAGCCCACCAAACTGGCGTCCGTCATCACCGCTACCCAGTCTGGCGCTTCCAGAGGTCTCCCCATTGCCAGCGACTCGGGATGCAGCCACCAACGCAGAGCCCCCCCCCCCACGTCTCCGCTGGGCAAGGCAGTCTCCTTGACAGAGAATCTCGCTGGTGCGACCATCGCCTGAGAAGAGCCCTCTGCAAAGGTCTCATGTGCGCTCTCGCCCAAGGCACCACCTCGATCATTGCTGCCATGGTTCCCAACAGTTGCAGGTACTTCCACGCCGTGGGCGCCCGGCTGCCTATAAAGGCCCGTACTAGGTTGCGCAACCCCTGGGCCCTCAGATGAGGAAGAAACACCTGACCTTTGTGTCGAAACGAGCCCCCAGATACTCTAGATTTTGGGAGGGAAGCAAATGGCTCTTCCCCAAGTTGACCACCCAACCTAGGCTCTCAAGGAAGGCCACTATTCTGGCCATGACTTTCTCGCTCTCGTCCCTTGACTTTGCCTGAATCAGCCAATCATCTAAGTACGGATGGATCAGAATCCCTTCCTTCCACAACGCCGCCGCAATGACCACCATAATCTTGGTGAACGTGCGGGGGGCCGTTGCCAGGCCAAACGGCAACGCCCGGAACTGAAACTGAACGAAGGGTACCGCAAAGCGCAGATAGCGCTGATGATCCGGACGAATGGGGATGTGGAGATACGCCTCTGAAAGGTCTAAGGATGTAAGGAACTCGCCCTTTTGAACTGCCACTATTACGGACCTTAACGTTTCCATGTGAAAATGAGAGACGCGGAGACAGCGATTCACTCCCTTGAGATCTAGAATTGGGCGAAAACCCCCGTCCTTTTTTGGAACCACAAAATAAATGGAGTATCGTCCGCACCTGCGTTGGTCTGGAGGTACCGGAACGATCGCCCCTAGGCAGAGGAGCCTCCGTACTGTCTCCCTTATGGCCTCTCTCTTGCCTGGAGAATTGCCGGGAGACCGCACGAAGGCGTCCCGAACCGGGGTTCATAACTCCAAGGCATACCCTTCTCGAAGTACCTCCAACACCCACTGATCGGACGTGACTCGGACCCAGGCATCCCAAAACTCCAGCAGCCGACCACCCACGGCCACGAGGGGCGCCTGGGCCCCCCGGCATCATTGGGACTTCCTAAGATTGGACGAGGAGGAGGAGGAGGCAACAGCTCCAAATCCTCTACCTGCTCCCTGAAAACCTCGGAAGCCCTGACTTCTGTTGGGAAATCTGCCCCTCTGCGCGGCATTAAACCTTTGAAAACGGAATCTCCGAAAGTCCCTCAAAGGAGCTTTCCCTCCGGGAGCCGCCTGCCCTTGCTTAGGCTTGTTCTCCGGCAACCTGCCGCCCTTAGATTCGCTCAGGTCCTTAACCAACTTCTCTAGCTCCTCACCAAAGAGAAGTCAGCCCTTAAAAGGCAGCTTACCTAACCTAGCCTTGGACGCATTGTCCGCCACCCAATTATGAAGCCATAGACAGCGCCGTGCCGCAACAGACGCCGCCATACTCTTCGAGAAACCTCTCATCAGATCATATTGCGCATCCGCCAGGTAGGCCGCCCCGGACTCCAACCTGGCGGCCTCCCCGGCTATGTCGCAATCCCGATCCCCTTGAACTCGCTGCGACCATCTCAAACAGGCCCTGGCCACCCATGCCCCACAGATGGCCGCTTGAAGCGCTAAGGCATTCACATCAAAAATCTGTCACAGCAGCGCATCTAACTTTCGGTCCTGAGTGTCCTTGAGGGCTGCACCGCCTCCACCGGGATCGTAGTCTTCTTTGTAACCGCTGACATGGCTGCATCCACCCTTGGAGGCTTAAAGACCTCCTGATCCTGATCCACCAGAGGGTAGAGACGTCTCATTACCCTGGCCCCCTTCATAGGTGCCTCGGGGACATTCCATTCTTCTTGAATCATCTCCTGAAAAACCCTGTGAACAGGGAAGGCCTTCTGAGTCTTCCTAAAGACCTGCAATAACGGATCCTCCAGGGTCTCTTCCTCCGTCACCCCCAGAACCGGCATATTCAATGCCCCTAAGGATTCAACAATCAGCGCTGGGAGCTCATCTCTACAGAACACCCGTACCCACTCTCGCCTGGTCCTCTTTCTCTGTGAGCTCCCCTTCCTCCAATTCCTCTTCGAGATCCACACTCAGACGCTCCTCATCAGAGAGATGCCCCTCCGAGAGAACTGAGTGCTCTTTCAGGTTTTCCCCCAGACGTGGTCTCTTCTCTGAGCCCTCCTCCACACTTCTGCCTGAAGAGGGTCTCTTCACACCCTTCTTTGCCTGATCACTGTTCCTGGCCTTTGTGGCATGCCGCCCACCGCTTGCTGCAGCAGTGCCACGAAGTCCTTTGAAAAGATCGAGGCCAGGCCAGGAGGCCACACTACCGGGGTGGAAGGCAAGTCCGGGGCAGAAGACGGTCCTGCCACCGGCTCCTCCAGGGCCCCTAAGGAAGCTTGAGGCACAGAGATTTCAGTCCCTGCCCCCAGCGCCCCTTCCTTGTCCTCCCGGACCTGTTCCATCTCTGTGGCCTCTTTTGAGCAGCTCTTACACACACCTGATTCAGTCACTGAGCCTTTTCTAGCCCCCACAAAGCATTGAGGTCTAGATGGCATTGTACGCTGAAAGAGAACCTGGAATATCCCCAACGGTCTCTGCCACCCCCAAACCGAAGGTCTTCCAACCCTGAGGGAACAAGGACCCCCTCTGACTTCAGTCCACAACTTCCTCCGTTTTGCTGCACTCGAGTCCCTTTTTTTCGTTTTTCGGTTGTTTTTTTAAACCTCATGCAATGCACTACCTACCAAACAAATCACTAACTCCCGAAACCTAGCGCTAAGTGAACATATTCGCAATCACATGAAAATGAGGAAAAAAACGTCCCTCTGCAGACCCGCCGCGGCCTCTGCCACGCTGGCAAGCAACAAGTGGATTCAGCACCCTGCAAGCTTGATCGTTGCCGAAATAGCCCAGACGTGCTCACAGGCAAGCCTCTGTATGGCGCGGGCTATAAATCAGGTCTCAAGTTTTCCAACTGACCAGCCACTAACACACCGGGTACTGTCGTGGGCTTGTCAATCGGCCCTTTCCCCACTCCCAAAACCTGCCGGTAAGCCCAAACGGGAGGGGGAGGTTCTTTCACAATTTAAAGGCACAGGCGCTATTTTAAAATAGTGATCCTGTTCCCTTTCCTTTTTTCTTTTTTTTTTAAACTCCAACCTAGACCACTATCCTTAATTGTTCCTCCAGGGAGCCCGGACCCCCGGGCTCACCACCTTACAGCTGCTTGGAGACTGAGGTAACTGAGAAATGGAGGCGGCTCCCGGGATGTTATACTGGTGACATCATGAAAAGAAGGAGGTTCCTCAGTCTCCAAGCTGCTGATTAAGGTAGACAACCCAGAGGTCCGGGACTAGACTGGCGATACGATCAGGAAGGGCTTATTTCTGCTGTCCATGGAGAACACCTGCTGCAGGCAAGTAATTACCTTTTCTCCGTGGACAAGCAGAAAGTTCTCACACATGTGACTCCTAGGCTACAGTCTACCAAGAACAGATGAGGCCACCAAGGCGGCCAAAGACAATATGAAACAATGGAACTAAAAAACCCAACTATGTACAGTGATGGTAAGTCTCACTTCTTATTTTCTTTGCTTTCCTATGTTTTTCTTTTTTTGTCATAGCCTTGACAAAGGGCATGGGGGGGAGGGAGGATGGAATTGGAGTCTAATCCTCAAACTGATGCCCGAGTACAGATTGGCCAAATTTGCTGTCGCTTCAGGAACCCCATCCAAGCAGTAGTGATATGTGAATGTGTGGACAGAAGACCACGTTGCAGCCCTGCAGATCTCTTCCATGGGGACCGAGCATAAGTTGGCCACCGATGCAGCCATGGCTGTGACATTGTGAGCCATGACATGATCATCAAGGCCTGCCTGGGCATAAGCGAAGGAAATGCAGTCTGCTAGCCAAATTGAAAGAGCGCTTTTGTAAATGGCAGCCCCTATTCTTGCTGAGGTCAAAAGAAGCAAAAAGCTGGACAGACTGTCTATGGTTTTTTCTCCTCTCCATGTAGAAGGCCACGGTTCGCTTGCAGTCCAACAGGACAATGCTGTCCCCCTCTTGTGAGCATGAGGCAGAGGAAAAAATGTGGGCAGCACTACTGACTGATTGAGATGGAAATCTGAAACCACTTTTGGAAGGAAATGAGAACAAGTACAAAAAACACTATTATGGTGGAATCTCATGTACGGTGGATGAACTACTAAAGCCTGGAACTCACTAACTTAGCATGCCGAAGTGACAGCTACGGGAAACAAGACCTTCCAGGTCAAGAACTTCAGTGGATAGGAGCTAAGCGGCTCAAAGGGTGCTTTCATGAGCTGCATCAGTACCACATTGAGGTCCCAAGTCACAGTGGAGGAGCTTGTATGGAGGCTTCAAGAGGAGAAGCCCTCACATGAAACGGACAACCAAAGGACTTACTAAAATGGACTTTCTACACCGCAATGGTAAGCTCCAATCGCACTGAAATGAACCCTGACAGAGTTGGGTTTAAGGCCCGAGTCTGAGAGGTGTAGCAGATACTCTAGCAGTCTCCTTATGGGACAGACAAAAGGATTTAAGACCTGACCCTCACACCATACAGCAAACCGCCTCCACTTACAGGTGTAAGACCTTCCCATCAAAGCCTTCCAGGATGCTAACAGGACATGTGATGTTATCAGGCAGATTGAGCTCTGGCAGGGCTAGCCTCTCAAAATCCACGCCATGAGGGCAAAGAACCGGAGATAGGGATATATCATCTGCTCGTCGTCCTGCGATATTAGATCTGGTGCATGGCCGAGCCAGAGGGGTTCCTGAATGGATAGTTGTAGCAGGAGAAGGAACCATGGCTGAGCCAATGCTGTGCAATGAGTATCATCGTTCTTCTATCTGTCTGGAACTTCAGGAGGGTCTTTGCTATTAGAGGTATTGGAGGATAGGCATACAGGAAACCCTCCCCCCAGTGCAGGAATAAAGTATTGGAAGCCAGCCTGGAGCAGAACTGATATACTTGGGCATTCTGCAGAGTGGCAAACAATTCTATTGAGGGAGTGCCCCACTTCTGAAAGAAACGGGTCACCACCTTCCTGTTCAGCATCCATTCGTGCAGCTGAAGGACATGAGTCAGTCTGTCTGCCAGAGTGTTTTGGTCTCCTGGCACATGTGTCTCGTAGCTCCATCCTGTGAGTGATGGCAAACTTCCACAACCAGACCTTCTCAGAGCATTGGATGTGTGTGCCTGTGTCCCGCCCCCCCCGCCCCCCCGCCCCGTGCCCCCCCCCCCGCCCCGTGCCCCCCACATACCCCCCCCCGCACCCCCCCCCCCCCCTCCCACCCCCACCCCCCCCCGCCCCCCCCCCTCCCCCTCACCCCCCACCCCCCCCCCCACCCCCCCCATACCCCCCGCCCCCCCCCCTACCCCCCGCCCCCCCGTACCCCCCCCTGCCCCCCCGTACCCCCCCCCCCCGCCCGCTTGCTGATATAGAACACAGCGACCTGATTCTTGGTCTGAACAAGGACAATTTGGTTGGCAAGACAATCTTGGAAATCCTGCAGAGCATTTTCTATGGCTCAACTCCAAGAAATTGATCTGGTGAAGACACTCCTAAATTGACCAGTCGCCCTGAGTGTGGAAGCCATTGTGATAAGCTCCCCATCCCAATTTGGATGCATCTGTCGTCAAGATAATTTTATTTGTTACATTTTTCTATACCGCTCCTTCCAGAGATCAGGGGCGGTTTAAAGAGAACCCAGAACATGTTACATGGAACAGGAACAAAGTTTTTACAAGATAAACTTATTGTTCTCAAGCCAAGTTAAGAACAATAAAAGAATGTAACTATGTACAGGTTAACTATATACAGGAGTTCTTTGGGGTTGGGTGGACTGGGTTTGGTTCTGGGTGGCCTTAGGCTTGGGCAAACCTTGTCCGTTGTGTTAGGTGATGGGCTGTTATTTCTATGGTGCTTGTGCATTTGGGTGCGAATTGTCTTCTCCGTAATGCATGGTGAAGAGGTGAATTGAGTTGCCTTCTGAAGTCTCTGAGGTCTTTGATTGTATGGATGTGCAGTGGGAGGGAGTTCCAGAGGCCGGGGGCAGTGTATGTAAAAACTCTGGAGCTTGTGGTTTGGTTTGCGAATGGAGGGCGGGATTGTTATGGAGTGAAGAGCGTTCTTCCTACGGGATCTGGTGTTTGCAGGGGTGAGGAGGAGGGTTGAGAGGAAGGATGGTGCAACATTGTTGATGAGTTTGAATGTTGTCACGAGCATTTTATATTTTATCCAGCTTTCTATTGGGAGCCAGTGTAGGTCGTATAGGAGGGTTGTGACATGGTCTGTTAGTCTGGCTTTGCAGGTGATTCTAGCTGCGATGTTTTGCACTCATTGGAGTATGTATAGGCTTTTTGCTGGTAGACCCTGCAACAGGCTGTTGAAGTAGTCGAAGTGGGGGGTGATGATGGCTTGGATGACTGATCTAAAGTCATTTGCTTCAAGGAAGGGTCTCAAGTGTTGTATGGTCTTTGTATGGAATTGTTCTGGCTGTTTGTTTCAGGTGGGGTATCATGGTGAATGATGTGTCAAGGATTATGCCAAGGTATTTAACTTCTTGCTTGATTGGGATTGTGGTGTTGTCAATGTGATGGTTTGGGATAGGGCTGTGTCTTGGTTCATCTTGGGCGAGGCCTTCTAAAGAGGAGACCCTTGAACAGGTTCTGAGGAACTGTTCCCCAATACAATGATTGGGCCAGGAACTGGTGACCTATATTGGATCCCGCAGACGACCAGTGGCCTGGGTCCACTGAGTCCGCAGAGTCCATTGAGTCTGCCTCATTTGAAGATATGAAAAAAATAGAACCCAATCGGATTAATCAGGAAACACCAAAAATATGTAGTAAATCCGAATTGAAAGAACTCCCCAAAGTGCCAAACCAAATTTTTTTGTTGGAGCTTGTCAGCCCAGCGCCAGGAACTGTTCCAATGGCACCACCGTGACCACTCCTTTTATTAAATAAATTTAAAAAGAAAGTCAATGACTTAACTTGTTGCCAGAGCGCCACCAAAACGCTGAAACAATTCACAGACGACGTGGCACACGTTTCGGGTTTTCCACCAACTTGTCTAGAAACCCTGCTTCAGGTCCGAGTCAGCAAATGGCAGATCTTCAGCTTACAGGCCAAAGGGAGTGTAACATACTTTACAGTCGACGGCGTCTGACGTCAGAAAAAACTGAAGAGCAGTCCAGCCAATCCCAAGCCATCTACAACGGGACCAGAGGAGATACCCACTAAACAGGGAATCCCCATGTGGACACCCAAAGTAGAAGTAAGGATACTGCTCAAAGGATGGTGTGCCAATCAAGTTGAAGATTCAAACCCTTCGGGATCACAGAGTTAAGAAGATAAATCCAGCGCTGTTCGCATAGTTGAAGTTTCTGCTCACGATCGCCCCCACGGGGGTCCGGCGGAATGAAGTCCAGCACTCGCCACCGCATCGAAGCAAAAGCATGACCCATCTGTAAGTTGTGTTCCACCATAGGGGCCGAAAGAGATTTAGTTCTGAGGCGAGAGGTATGTTCAGAAAGGCGAGTTTTTATCGCCCGCTTTGTTTGACCAATGTAATAGAGGGAACACGGACATACAATCAAATACACTACATATTCTGTAGAGCAATCAGTGTGCCATCTCGTGGTGAACTTGCGGGACGTATGCTCATCCACCCAATCAGGGCCCTCCAGAGCCAGGGGACAATAGACACAAGTACCACAAACAAAGTGGCCATTGTCAACATGAGACCTAGGGGGTCGATCCTCAAACGATACAGTTGACATCAGTTTGTCCCGCAAATAAGCTGTACGTGAATAGGCAACCCGCAGTGACTGGTCCCAAAAACAAGCGTGTACCCCAATAACCGGCCAAAAACGATGCAGCAAACGCGTTACCTGAGTAGTGTGCCTAGTATAAAGTAAAACACCAGTAATGATAGAATCAGTGGTCTTCGGAGTTGAGGGAGTAAAGAGCCACTCACTAAACGTGTGCCACGTCATTTGCTGACTCGTTGGACCTGAAGCAGGGTTTCTAGACAAGTTGGTGGAAAACCCGAAACGTGTGCCACGTCGTCTGTGAATTGTTTCAGCGTTTTGGCGGCGCTCTGGCAACAAGCTAAGTCATTGACTTTCTTTTTAAATTTAATAAAAGGAGTGGTCACGGTGGTGCCATTGGAACAGTTCCTGGCGCTGGGCTGACAAGCTCCGACAAAAAAATTTGGTTTGGCACTTTGGGGAGTTCTTTCAATTCGGATTTACTACTCATTTGAAGATATGTCAAGGGCATAACATGCACTGTGGAGGCCACCTGGCCTAGGACTATTAAAATCTTGTGAGCCATCACTTGCTAAATCAGTTGATTGTCCCGCATCAAGGCTGTCAGCCTCTGGAGGCGGTCTTGCAGAAAGAAAGTTTTGCCCAAGTTGTATCGAGCAGGGCCCCTATGAATTCTAGCTGCTAGGTAGGCTGAAGGTGGGACTTGAGGTAATTGATCATGAACCCTTCCAACAATTAAACGGTCAAGCATGACTCTTGAATTACCTCTGGAGCAATACTCTATTAGCCAATCATGCAGGTAAGAGAAAACAGAGACCTCCAAGTGTTCTGAGGTAGGCTGCTATTGCAATAAGACATTTTGTAAAATCTCAAGGCGCCGAGGTCAGGCCAAAAGGCAGCACTCAATACTGAAAGTGTTGTCTTCCCAGGATGAATCTCAGATACTTCCTGTGAGCGGGATGAATCGGTATCTGGGAGGGAGCAGGGTGCCCAGAGAAATCATCTTGAACTTCTCTTACAGAGTGAGGTTCAGGACAGGATGGAATCCTCTCGTTTTCTTGGGGATCAGAAAGTACCTGGAGTAAAACCTCCGCCTCACTTGCTCATGAGGTATGAGCTTGATGGCGAGATCAGCTAGGATGACAGAGACCTCTCTCTGAAGTAGCTCCTGATGTACAGGGGTTGAGATGATGTGTCCTCAGGGGCCAATTTGAAGGCAGCTCGAAGAAATGCAATTTGTAGCACTCATGAGTCTGAGGTGATGAAGGGCTACCTTGGACAAAATGCATGAGCCTCCTCCCACACTGGAGCGTTTCTCACAGGGATCACTGGTAGTCAAAACCCTGCTCTAGGCTTTTGCTGCAGGACTGGCTGTGCCTTTTGAGACTTCTCTCTATGCTGTTGCAGGTGAGGACGCTTTCTGTTGGGAGGTCTGGGACCCAGGGAAGTACCAATGCCTACGAGGGTAGGTGGTCTTTTTCCGACTTCTACCTTGGTACCTCCTACAATAGGTTGGCTCAGACATGTGTCTTGAGAACCTGGTAAGAGCGATATGCTGCTTTTCTTTGATGCCAGCCTTCCCCTCTACCCATTCACCAAACAAATTCTCTCCATGGTACAGTACATTCACCATTCTAAATAGATTGTTCCAGACCTGAGGACTGGAGCCAGGTGAGCCTCCAGGCCCAAATACCTATGGCAGCAGTTCTTGATGCTGTTTCAAAGGCATCATAGGTCACCCAGACCATGAACTTCAGTCTTTGCTGTGGCCCACACCAGGATACGATTCTGTTCTAACTTTTCAGGAGAAAGAAACAGGGACAGGTCCAAGAGGTCGCGAATGATGTCCTTCAAGAACATGATCATGTAGAACTGGTAAGAGGTGAAGCAGGCTATGAGCATGGAGTTCTGAAAACAGTCTTCTGAAAGAGTCTAATGTCCGAGCTTCCATTCCTGGGGGTGCCAAGGAATGAGTCTTGGTACTCTTGATCCTCTTAAAGGCAGACCTGACCTCCGAAGAGTGGTATGGGAGCTTAGGTTTCTTGAAACCCAGAGCTCTTTGGGCCCTGTACATTGAGTCCAGGTCTCCTACTGAATGGCGGCACCATGAAGGGCTTTTTCCCACACCCTCATCTGCACCCTCTGCAGGATGAGGTGCACGGGCACGTCGGGCAGTCATAGTCACTGCCTCTTCAGGTGCTGAGGAGTACTGTAGGACCTCCAACTTCTCTGCCCTGGATTCACACTCTGTCTCCAGTGAGAATGGTATGGCACTGGCCACAACCCTCAGAAAATCTTGGAAAGTCATATCCTCAGGAGGGCACTTTCACCTATCATGAGGAGAAGGGTCCAATGAGAGGTCTGAAGACCTACCTTCTGAGAAGTCCTCCGATTCAATATCAGCTATCCAGCCCTTGAAGCCCGATTCCGAAAGGAAGTCAAAACACCTCAGAGTCTCTGTCCGAATCTCCCTCCTACTTTGAGGGAAATGGGAGCTCCTCCGAGAGAGACAATGTGCTGATGCCCATCTGGATTTCAAGGGTGCATTGTATCCTGAGACACTGGAGGGGGAAATCGGCTGGACAGGAACCAGCATTGGGGCCCTCTGATACCTCTATGTCAAAGCCTCTGCCAGAGGCAGGGCATGTGTTTCCAGGATCAGTTGCATGATGGCCGATGTTAAGGCCCTGGTGGCCGAGGTGAATAGCAGTATAGGAGTAATATCACTGAAACCTGGGCTTTTCATTGGTCTCCACCAATCTTCTGGTAGAACACAATCCACTTATCTGGATGGGTCTAGCAGGACGATATGGAAACTGTAGTTGCTCTATGCTGACCCTGAGAAAAAGCTGCTCTCCTAGATGATTCACTGGTCTGTCTAATCGTTAAGTTGGCCCTGCACATATCATTGGCACTGTGAAGTTTAGTCACCTGCAGGACTGTAAGCTGAAATCTGGTGCTCTTCTCAGGCCGGAGACAGGATGCCCTCCTTGCTTTTTTCCCATTCCCAATCAAATGCTCGCATCCATTGGTGCTATCCCTAGAGACAAATCACAAGCAGAGTTTATAATGTATGCTAACACAGCGAACAGCATAGGGGACTCTGTCCCAGAGACATGGCTTCAAAGGCTAAATCAAAACTATAAAATACCAAAATGCTACAAACATAGTAGCAAAAAAAATACAAAAACATAACCCAAACCTTTAAATCAGGTCAAAAAAGCTTTTTAAACAAGTAAATATTCTTAACTTTTTCTGTTTTTGTGGGGTTTATAAAACATTAACCCTTTTATTGCTTATTATATGACATGGGAGTCATTGGGCCTTTATGAATCTTGGTGGGTCCTCGATTGCCACAGAATACGGGATATAAGCTATTCATTGGTAGAGCTAACCTTTAATTGATGTATTTGTAATATCATAGTTATATATGGATAAGTGCAATACTTCATAGTTTAGCAATTTATGTACATAGTGACACTGTTTGCAAATAGATAATTGTTTTGTAAGGGACAACTTGTCAGATTGATTTTAGATTTGGTCTGCTGATTCTTATACATGGGGGTATTGTGGGTATGATATAATTATGATTTGAATGAATGTTGATTATACATGTCAAATGAATACGCAATTTAAGTATTAAATGAATATTTACTTGTTTAAAAAGTTTTTTGACCTGATTTAAAGGTTTGGGCTACATTTTTGTATTTCTTTTTCAAAGGCTAAACTCCATCTCTATAGCTATCAGTGGTGGTCTCCAATCTTAAACCTAAATTGCACTTATATTCTGCTTCTCTAAAAAGAGATTCATGATGGATTACAATAAGAGTTAAGATACACAATTGGTTAAAATAATTAAAATTCATAGACCCTCCTAATCTGTCTTAAAAAAAACCCTTTTAAAGCATACAATTTTATTTTATAAAATGCCTACCTAGACATTTATCTATGACACGGACCTGTCATCAATCTAAAATAGGAAGATATTAACATTAGTACACAGAAAACCAATAAGTATTCATTTTCTTCCAAAATGAATTATGATTTCTCTCCAGTTTCAATTTTCTTGGCATATGATTCCAAGAGTCAGTCTCATCAAGGTTCTCTCTCATCTTTATTAATTTACTTTTTAAAAACACACACTGGAGGTATCTCTAATAGTATATTCGATACGGAATGAAAAGTGTACCTGGGAATATATGGGGTTATCCAGTTAGATAGACCGGTCCTTGACCCCAGAATACAGTTGTATAGCATACATAATTTAAAACATATTCTCTTATGAACTGATAGCTAATGGAGTCTCTTCAGTAAATGTGAGGGGCTTTATCCCACTTTTGTGCATGAACCGCCTTCATGTATCTTCCAAGCGGTAGCGATACAGTGGCAGACACTTTCTAAAAATAGGTTTGGATCTTCAGCAAGGTCCTTACTTTCCCACCGCAGATTAGAAATTCTCATGTTAAGGATTAGAAAATGCTGCACCACACTTTGTTTTGTTTTTTTAAATTCTGTGACATATTTCATGGCTGTACATTATACAATGCTCACAAAATGAATCTTAGAAAGACATCTGAGTTTTAAACATTCTTTGAAAACAGATTTGGTAATCAGTTATTTTTTTAGGAAAATGTTTCATTTTTTGGATCTCCACTTCATTTCTCCCTTGTTTAACTTTACAATCCTTTCCATCCTTCACTTCCTTTCTTCCCTCTTCACCCTACTCTCATTACAGCCTGCTTCTCCTTACAAAGGTTTGTTCTTTCTGCCTCTACTCTTAATTCATCCTCTTCTGCTCCTTCTAACCTTCCTATTACACCCTTCCATTTTATACTTCCTTTCTTCATAGGCTCTCTTATTCTAAAGGCTATAATTAGTCATCAACATTGAGGGCAAAGTCTTTTGGTAGCAGAAAATGTACAGAAATGCAAGTGAGAACTGCTAGTGGGTGAAAAGCAAAAGTGCACCACTGTCATTCTATCATCCAAGCTGGGACAGAGAAGGGAAAACACTTGGGATCAGAGAGGAGGAAAAGAGAAGCTATCAGAAAAGCATAAATACGCCTGTCTGCCCCACCTGCTAAAATATAAGAGAATGTAAATAAATAAATAAATAAATAATGCCTAGTCACAGCTTTGCCTCTCTTCAGTATCTTGACCATCACACGCCCTTGCACACTACTACTGACTTCCTTCCAACACCCCTAATTTGCCAAGTAGTTGCTACTGCTACTGCCTTCTCCCTAGCCTCCATCTCCCAATGCTAGCCTTTTCCGTTTCCTCAGTTCCAGTCAGATATCTTTCACTCTCTTCTCAGCTTCTGGCCACTTTCACTATCTTGGTCCTAGTTATTGGCTGCCTCTTCCTAACTACAAAAAAACAATCAAGAGTACACAACTCACCAGCAGTCCAAAAAGACAGACAAGGAGGAGATGGAAACTATCACTTTAGTTGAAAAATAAACTCAGATGCAGAGATCAGAAAAATGGGGATTATAAACAGACATTCTTCTATATGACACACAGACTAGTATCTAATAGCGAAGGCCAGACATTCAAAATGTTTTCCTGAAAAAGACCTCCAATATGGTGGAAGATAGGAAGGAACAAACAGTAATGGTATAGAAAAGGTGGTTACTCACCTGTAACAGGTGTTCTCCATGGAAAGCAGGAATAAATCCTCACGTATGGGTGATGTCCTCCAAAGCAGTCTATGCTGGAACATTCCCCAGCTCCTATTGGAAGCTTCTGGGAGGCTCTAACATGCCTGTACAGCACCTTCCCATCTGCTGTGGCACCATCTTAAACCAGTCTGATAGCATAGCTGTAGCAGAATAAAACTCCTCGGGGAAGGTTGTGAGGACTTATTCCTGCTTTCAATGTAGAGAGTGTAGCTACTCACCTGTAACAGGTGATCTCCGGGAACAGCAAGAAGTGAGTATTCACATATAGGTGACATCTGCACCGACGGAGCCCGTGAGGGAATGCTCCCCAGTATCCAATAGAAAAGCCTTTGGGAACAACCCACTGCACCTGCATAGCTGCCTTCCCACCTTTCCTGCTCTTTCCTCAGTTGAGTTTGTAGACGAGATAAAAGGAGAGAAGGAGAGAAGAGGAGGAAAAGTACAACTCCTAGGGGAGGAGAGTGGGTTGTGAAGACTCAATTCCTGCTGTTCCTGGAGATCACCTGTTACAGGTGAGTAACTACGCTATCTCCAGGAACAAGCAGGAATGTAGTCCTCACATATGGGACTCCCCAGCTTGGAGATGCCAGAGAGATGACCTCAGAGCAAGCTGTGGAACACAGAGCTACTGTAAGTAGTAGGTCATATGTCCTCCGAGGATGTCAGGTATCAGAACCAGGACGGAGGATAGGAGTTGATCTAAGTGTGAAAGAGATGCTGGAGAACAGCTTGGCCAAATGAGGCATCCCAGCAGGAGTCCTTGTCTAGGCAATACTGAACAGCAAAAGTATGGACAGAGGACCAAGCTGCTGCTTTGCATATTTCATCAATCGCTACAGAGCACAGATTTGCCATGGAGGTAGTCATTGCTCGAACATTATGTGCAGTGATGTGACCCTCAAGAGAGTCCTGCACTGTCATAAGCAAAGGAGATACAATCTGCTATCCATTTGGAAAGAGTTCGCTTGGATACTGGTAGCCCTAGATGACTGGAGTCAAAAGCGATGAAAAGTTGGGAAGCTTTTCTGTGCTCCCGAGTTCTCTGGTGATAAAAGGCCAAAGCATGTTTGCGATCCAGAGTATGAAGTTACTTCTGCCCTAGAAGAATGAGGTCTAGGGAAGAAAACAGGGAGGTACACTGACTGGTTCAAGTGAAATGGTGAGACCACCTTTGGCATAAAGCAAGGATGAGTCCTAAGGACTACCTTGTCGTGGTAGAAACATGTATAAGGAGGATCAGCCACCAAAGCTTGAAGCTCACTGGTGCGCCTTGCAGAAGTGAGGGCAATAAGGAAGGTGACCTTCCAGGTAAGAAACTTCAGGGAAGTAGTGGCTAGGGGTTCAAAGAGCAGCTTCATAAGCTGCCTAAAACCACATTAAAGGTCCCATGCCACTGGGGGTGGTTTAATGGGAGGCTTAGTTAATAGAAGCCGTCTCATGAAGCATGCTACAAGCGGTTGAGAGGAGATGGGCTGACCATCCAAGGGTATGTGGGAAGCCGCTATGGAACTTAGGTGGACTCTTACCAAATTGGTCTTGAGTCCAGAGGAAGAGAGGTGGAGAAGATATTCAAGTAATGTTTTCATGGGAGCTGAAAAGGGGTTAAGATCCCTTTTCAAACACCAGAGAGAGAATCTACGCCATTTGAAAACATAGGAGCGTCTTGTGGAAGGTTTTTTAGAAGATAAAAGGATAGCTTTCACTTGCTGATAGAGGCTGATGCCCTGGAATTCTAATGCCTTCAGCAGCCATGCTGTTAAGTGTGAGGACTGTGGATTGGGATGCAGCAGTGTCCCGTTATCCTGTGAGAGGAGATCTGGGACAGACCCCAAAACTACTGGTTGAGAGAGACGTAAAAGCAGAGGATACCACGGTTGTCTTGGCCAATATATGACTATAAGAATCATGTAGCCCTTGTCTCTGGAGTTTGAAAAGAGTTTTAGGGATGAGGAGAATGGGAGGGAAGATGTATAGGAAGCCTTGACCCCAGTAAAGTACCGCTTGGCTGTTGTGAACAGGGGTTCTGGAAAAGAATCGGGAAAGTTTGGCATTCTGAGGACTTGCAAACAGGTCTATGTCTAGGGTTCCCCAGATCTGGAAAATGTGAGCAACCTTGTCTGCATGGAGAGACCACTCAACTTAGTTTGTCCGCCAAAAGATTCTGTTTGCCTGGGAGATAAACCGCAAGTAGGTGAATCTGATGTTGTATGGCAAAAGACCATGGGTGAAGGGCTTCGCTGCAAAGTGTCCAAGAGCCTGTCCCACCCTGCTTGTTAAAGTAGAACATGGCTACCTGATTGTCCGTCTGGACTAGAACTGTGTGGAGGCGAAGGTGGTCATGGAACACCTTGAGAGCATTGTGGATGGCTCTGAGTTCTAGCAGATGTATATGTAGTTGTGACTCCTGATGCAACCAAACACTCTGAGTGGAAAGGTTGTCCAGATGAGCTCCCCAGCCCATTTTGGACGCATCCGTCGTCAAGGTACATTGATGTGGAGGCTTCTGAAAAGGTGACCCTACGAGGTGGTGTTCTGGGGATTGCCACCACTGGAGAGATGAGATGAGACGTGTAGAGTGTTATCTTGTCTCCCAAATGACCAGATGCTTGAGACCACTGGGATGCCAGGGTCCATTGAGCTGCACACATATGTAGACGAGCGTATGGAACCACATGTACAGTGGTGCCATATGGCCCAGGAGTTGCAGCATTTCTCGAGCAGTGAGAAAGGTTTTGAGGCATGCCTGGGATGCAAGCTGGATGAGTCAAGCACAGCGGGCTTGAGGCAGAAAAGCCCTGGACTGCTGAGTGTCTAAGAGGGCTCCTATAAACTCCAGAGTTTGAGATGAAACGAGCTGGGACTTTGGAAGATTTATTACAAATCCCAAGTGTTGCAGCACCTGCATGGTGCGCGAGGGGGAAAGACTGGCTTTTAGAGGTGTGCTTGCTCGAATGAGCCAATCGTCTAAGTAGGGGAAGACAAATATCTCTAGAGTCCTTAGGAATACAGCTACAACTGCCATGCACTTTGTAAAGACTCTTGGGGCAGAGGCAAGGCCAAAAGGCAGGACTCTGTACTGGTAATGTTTCCCTGGAACAGAAAACTCAGAATCCTTCTGTGTTCTGCGTGGATAAGAATGTGAGTATATGCATCCTTTAGATCTAGAGAACAGAGCCAATCTTGACTCTGGAGATAGGGGAGAAGAGTACCTAGGAAAATCATCTTGAATTTCTCCCGGAGTAGATACCTGTTCAGTTTTCAGGTCCAGGATGGACCTGTATCCCTGCCTTCATTGGAATGAGGAAGTAAGGAGAAGAGAAGCCTAGATCTTACTGGGAGAGTGGCACTTCCTCTATTGCACCCTGTGAGAGGTGACTTCTTGCAATAACAGAGTGGTGAGAGGGGGTTGAGAATTGGAGGAAAGTGGGGGGGGGGGGGGGGCAGACTCAGAAGTGATGTTTGTACCCTTCCCTTACTATGGAGAGAGTCCAGTGTTCTGATGTTACAAGATGACACCTGTGGGCAAAGTGACAGTCTGTCTGGAATGCAGATGGAATCTGGAATCTCCAGAGGCAGGAAGGCTATGTTCTCCAGAAAACAGTCAAAGACCCTGAGGAGGTTGGGTCTGCTGAGCTGGCTGAGACCTAGGAGTCTGAGCCTTTCTTCATTGTTTTGGTTGTTGCCCTTTTTGAGGAGCATGGACGGGGACAGCGCACCACAGGGTTGTAAGAAGAGTAATACTTCTTTTTCTTATTGAAAAAGGGTTATTTTGCTATCTTCTTCTTAGCTGGGTTAGCAGTTGATCTAGAAAGTCTACTTACAGTGGTGTTCTCAGACTCTAATTGAGACACCTTATCCTGCCAGTCCTTGCCAAAAAAGGTTTTCACCTGTGCAAGGTGTATTACTTAGCTTGTCTTGAACCCACTGTTCAAGATCAGAGGCTTGGAGCCAAGCGATCCTGCGTGCACCAATGCATATAGCTGAAGTTCAGCTGATGCATTCAAAACAGTCGAAGGTTACCCTGTTAACAAATCTGCAAACATTTGGGCATGCTTCACCAGGGTGAGATAATCAGCTCTCTTATCAGGGAGGAGAGGAGCCATCAACTCCAAATCCCTGATCACCTCTCTAGGAAACACACCCATGTAGAATATGTAGGAACTGATTCTGGCCGATAACAGAGGCCTGAAAATATCGACGGCCAAAAGCATCGAGAGTTCTCAATTCCCTGCCCAGAGAGTTCGAGGAATGCATTTTGGCACTTAATTTGACAGACTGCCGATTCCACCACTATGGAATGGTGTGGCAATTGTGTCTTCTGGAAGCCGGGGCACTCTGGTACCTGGTACATAGTATAGAGCCTTCGAGTATGTGGAGAGATGGTTAAGGGTGTCTCCCACATTCTAAGGTCGTGAAGTATTCAATGAATAGGGACAGTAGCAGCTTCCTTTGGGGCTGCAGGGTATTGAAGGATTTCAAGCTCCTCAGCCCTAGGCTCCTTCTCCGAAGTCACCACAATGGAGAGGCCCCAAGCAACATCGCGGAAAAAATCTTGAAAAGACATGTCCTCCAGAGGGGACATGCGACTTTGTGGGGATAGAGATGGATCCTCTGGCAGAATTCTCATTTCCCTTGTACCGGTTGATTCATCATCCGATGAATCGGCGTCCGAAGACTCAAAGTATTGACAGGTTGGGTGCTCGCACTCTGCCCATACTCGATACCGTTCAAAACCAGCATTGGAAAGTTTCGGTGCCAGAACCTCAGTACCGGAGACGGACTCGAGGGCCGGCATAGGTGGTAGCATGGTAAACAGCAAAAATGTCAATGCAGGTACCTTCGGTACCGTTGTCAGTACCGATGGATGGGGAATCGACTGTAGAGGCTTTATCGATACGGAATCCGCTAGCAAGTACGCTAAGCTCTGCTTAATAGCCAGGATACATTGATCCATGGAGCCTGCCGATGCCTGGGTATCGGTACCTGAGTTGCGGGCCACGATCCCTGAGCATGGCACCAAGAGCTCTCCGGAGGTCGAGGCCTCGGGAGCATCTTGGAACCCCACACTAATGCTTTGGAGGCAAAGACTTCCCACGGGGGTCGTTTGGCCGGTGTCTCTTCCTCAAGGACAATGCCTAGGGCATCTCGATGCTTAGAAGGAGATCTACCCTTGGAGGGCCGGCTAGTCTTCAAGGAAGACCTAGGTTTCGATACCCGAGATCCCTGGGAGGAAGATGAAGCTCTCGATGACGTTGATGCTACAGACAAAGAGGGTGCTGAGTTTCACAACTCTGTTCTGCAGGCCTCTCTGTCATCTTCCTACAGAGAGGACAGTCAGTCAATTGATGATCCAGTCTCAAACATTTGACACCAGTCATGGGTGTCTGTGGCTGAAATTGTACTGCCACATTTGGAACACTTTTTAAAACCACTAGGCTGGTTTGTCCATTTTGAAAAACAAGGCCTAAGCCTAAGATGGTGTCGATGCGTCCTGAGGGAAGGGATTCTCCCCTCAGAAAAGTGGGGGGGTTTTCCCCCAGAATGAAATTAAGAAAGAAAGAGCATCAACAGGGTCGGTACTAGCGTCGACGAGAAGGCAGACACGATCAAACATAAGAAAAAAATCTAATTTTCTGCGGTTACAGGAATTGCTTCTTGTCAGCTCTACGGAAAACAAAGAACTGAGGAGGGAGAGCAGGAAAGGAAGGAAGGCAGCTACGCAGGCACAGTGGGATGCTCCCAAAGGCTTTCCTATTGGACGCTGGGGAGCGTTTCCATACAGGCTCCACTGGTACCGACGTCACCCATATGTGAGAACTACATTCCTGCTTGTTCCTGGAGATCACCTGCTACAGGTGAGTAACTGCCTTTTCTCTCTGTGGTCATGCAGGAATGAGTCCTCACGTATGGGACTCCCTATCTACAGGCTATTGAAAACAGGAGAATGCAGACAAGGCTAACAGTGGCAACAACCCGTTTGTGTAATGGCAACAGGCCTTAGCAGTCAAGAGACCAACTAGGTACAATATGAGTGATTCCCTCCCTGGGTTTTTTTTGGTAGCCAAGACAAAGTAGACTGGACCTAGAGGGGATGGAATTGGATCCTAATCACCAAACAGATTTCAGGATACAAATTGGCTGAAGTTGCTGTTGCATCAGGAGTCCCTGTCTAGACAGTAGTGATTATATGGACAGAGGACCACGTCGCAGCCCTGCAGATCTCTTCCATGGAGACTGAGCGTAAGTTGACCACCGACGCAGAAATTGTTCTGACACTGAGCTGTGACATGACCATCAAGGCTTACACCTGCCTGGGCATAAGCGAAATAGATGAAATCTGCAAGTCAAATTGAGAAAGCACTTTTGAAAACAGCAGCCCCTACCTTGCTGGGGTCAAAAGAAACAGGATGGACTTTTGTCTGCTCCAAATAGAAGGCTAAGGCTCACTTGCAGTCCAACATGTGCAACGCAGCTTCCCCTTTGTGGGCATGAGGCCTTGAGAAGAATGTTGGAAGAACAACTGACTAAGATGGAAATCAGATACCACTTTTTGAAGGAATTTAGGATGAATACAGAAGACCACTCTATTATGATGGAATTTGGTATAAGGAGGATGAACTACTAGAGCCTGAAGCTTGCTCACTGCATGCTGAAGTGACCACCAGCAGAAACAATCCCTTCCAGGTCAAGATCATCACAGGGAGTGGTATTGAGTGGCTGAAAGGGAGCTTTCACGAGCTGCACAAGAACCACATTGAGGTTCCAAGACACCGCAGGAAGTTTGTAGGGAGGCTTCAACAGAAGCAACCCCCACATGAAGCGAATTAATGGACTTCCCTTCAACACTTCAATGATAAGCATCAATTGCACTGAGTTGGACTTTAGACTCAGAGGCGCAGAAGATACTCAAACAGTTTTTGTGTGGGACAGATGAAAGGATCTAGGGTCTGGCCCTCACACCAGACAGCAAACCTCATCCATTTACAGGAATAAGACTCTCTCGTTAAAGCCCTCCTGGAGGCTAAAAGGATATCTGCCACACCATCCGGCAGGCTGAGTTCACACATTCTCTCAACATCCACGCCATTAGGGCCAAGGGCTGGATGTTGGAGTGCATCATCATCCAGTCTTTCTGTGAAATCAGATCCGGTGCACGGCCGAGCAGGAACAGCTCCTGACTGGAGAGCTGTAAGTAGGAGAGGAAACAAAGGCTGTCTTGGCTAGTAGGAAGCAATGAGAATCATTGTGCCTTCATCTGTTTTGAGCTTCAGGAGAGTCTCTGCAATAAGAGGGCTTGGAGGATATGGGTATAGAACATAAGAACATAAGATATGCCATACCGGGTCAGACCAAGGTCCATCAAGCCCAGTATTCTGTTTCCAACAGTGGCCAATCTAGGTCATACTTACCTAGCAGTTTCCCCAAGGGACACAGGTTCCACAATGCTTGTATTGGTTCAAGCATTGATATCCTGGGTCCCTTCTTAATAATGGTTTATGGACCTTTCCTCCAGGAACTTGTCCAAACCTTTTTTAAACCAAGCTACACTAACAGCCTTTACTACATCCTCCGGTAACAAATTCCAGAGTTTGATTACACGTTGAGTGAAAAAATATTTTCTTTTATTAGTCTTAAATAGTTTACCCTGTAGCTTCATTGCATGTCCCCTAGTCTTTCTATATTCTGATAAGGTAAACAATCGATCTACGTTTACCCGTTCCACTCCGTTCATTAATTTATAGACTTCTATCATATCTCCCCTCAGTCGTCTCTTTTCCAGGTTAAAGAGCCCCAACCTTTTTAGCCTTTCTTCATAGGAGTATACTTCCATCCCCTTTACCATTTTGGTGGCTCTTCTCTGAACCTTTTCTAAAATTGCTATATCCTTTTTAAGATACGGCGACCAGAACTGCACACAATATTCAAGGTGCGGTCTCACCATGGAACGATATAGAGGCATTATAATATCTTTTGTTTTATTTTCCATTCCTTTCCTTATCATACCTAGCATTCTATTTGCTCTCTTGGCAGCTGCTGAGGGTTTTAACATGGTATCCACAATGACGCCTAAATCTTTTTCCTGGGTGGTGGTTCCTAATGTGGAACCTTGCATCGTATAACCATAGTTTGGGTTGTTCTTCCCTAGGTGCATAACCTTGCACTTGTCCACATTAAATTTCATCTGCCATTTTGATGCCCAGTCTTCCAATTTATCAAGATCCTCTTGCAATTTTCCAGAATCCTCTTGGGTTTTAACAACTTTAAATAGTTTTGTGTCATCTGCAAATTTGATAACCTCACTCGTTATTCCACTTTCCAGGTCATTTATGAATATGTCAAAAAGCAGCGGACCCAGCACAGATCCCTGGGGTACACCACTATTCACTTTTCTCCATTGGGAAAATTGGCCATTTAGCCCTACCCTCTGCTTTCTATCTTTTAACCAGTTCCTAATCCACAATAGTACACTGCCTCCTATCCCATGACTCTTAGGTTTTGCCAAAAGTCTCTGATGAGGGACCTTGTCAAAGGCTTTCTGAAAGACCAGATACACAATATCAACCGACTCACCTTTGTCCATCTCATTATTCACTCCTTCAAAAAAACATAACAGATTAGTAAGACAAGATCTTCCTTGTCTAAAGCCATGTTGGCTGTCTCCCATTAGGTCATGACTATCTACATGCTGAGTAATTTTATTCTTTATGATGGTTTCTACCATTTTTCCCAGTACTGATGTCAGGCGCACCGGTCTGTAGTTTCCCGGATCACCCCTGGAACCCTTTTTAAAAATTGGTGTTACATTGGCGATCCTCAAATCTTCAGGTATTAGAGATGATTTTAATGATAGTTCACAGATTACTAATAGCAGGTCTGCAATCTCGTATTTCAGTTCTTTCAACACCCTTGGATGTATACCATCCGGCCCAGGTGATTTGCTACTCTTCAGTTTATCTAATAGTTGTAATACATCTTCCCAATGTATCGATATTTCCTTCAATTCTTCCGCACCTTTAAATACCACTTCAGTCATGGGTAACATCCCTACATCTTCCTCAGTAAAGACTGAAGCAAAGAATTCATTCAATCTCTCCGCTATCGCCTTGTCGCCTCTTAGTGCTCCCTTTAACCCCTTTATCATCTAATGGACCAACTGACTCTCTCACAGGTTTTTTGCTACGAATGTACTTGAAAAGGTCTTTACTTCGCGTTTTTGCTTCTGCAGCAAGCTTCTTCTCAAATTCTACCTTTGCATGCCTTATCAATGCCTTGCATTTGACTTGCCAGTGCTTGTGCTGTTTCCAGGTTTCGTCGTTTGGCTCTTTTTTCCATTTCCTGAAAGATGCTTTTTTGGCAACAGCCTCTCGACCTCACCTTTAAACCATGCTGGCAGTTTTTTGGACTGCCTTCCACTTTTCTTAAAGCGTGGAATACAGCTGGTCTGGGCTTCCAAGATAGTATTTACGTCTTTAACCTTTGCAACTGCTCCTTTTAGTTTTTGCTTAACTGTTTTCCTCATTTTATCATAGTTTCCCTTTCGAAAGTTAAAAGGTAGTACTGTGGATTTCCTTACTATCCCTCCTCCACTAATTAAATCAAAGGCAATCATGCTATGATCACTATTTCCAAGTGGCACCAACAACCTTATCTTTTGCACTAGATCTGGTGTTCCACTAAGGACTAGGTCTAATATGGCTTCCCCTCTGGTCGGTTCATGAACCAGCTGCTCCAAGAAGCAGTCATTTATTTCATCTAGGAACTTTATCTCCCTAGCATGTCCTGACGTGACACTGACCCAGTCGATACCGGGGTAGTTGAAATCACCCATTATTATTACTGCACTGTAACTTTTGTTAGCTTCCTTGATTTCTTTGAGCATTTCATCATCCATGTGGTCATTCTGGCAAGGCGCTCGATAGTACACCCCCACTGCCATTGCCTTCCCCCTTTTACATGGAATTTCAATCCATATAGATTCTACAGCAGATTTTGTTTCCTGCAAAACTTTAATCCTTTCTGACTCAATGCCCTCTCTAACAGAGAGCAACCCCTCCACCAATTTGATCAGCTCTATCATTACGATATAGTTTGTACCCAGGTATCAGTGTCCCACTGGTTGTCCTCCTTCCACCATGTCTCTGATATTCCAATCATATCTAACCTTTCATTTAGTGCTATATATTCTAACTCTCCCATCTTATTTTTTAGACTTCTAGCATTTGCATACAAGCATTTTAGAGAATGTATTTTACTCATATTAATTTGGCTATTGTTAGACATGGGTAATTTGGGATCTTTAAGCTCAGTCTGCTCCATACTTGAGGGCATTTGGGCTACTTTACTCTTTTGTGGAACCTCTCTGCTTTTGGTAGTATCCTTCAAAGATACATTCTTCCGAACCATCTGCTCTTGGGCGACTGTCGGCTTTCCCCTAATATCTAGTTTAAAAGCTGCTCTATCTCCTTTTTAAAGGTTAATGCCAGCAGCCTGGTTCCATCTGGTTAAGGTGAAGCCCATCCCTTCGGAAGAGCCCCTCCTTTCCCCAGAATGTTCCCCAGTTCCTAACAAATCCAAAACCCTCATCTCTGCACCATTGTCTCATCCACGCATTGAGACTCCGGAGCTCTGCCTGCCTTTTGGGTCCTGCGTGTGGAACAGGAAGCATTTCGGAGAATGCTACCCTGGAAGTTCTGGATTTCAACTTCCTACCTAAAAGCCTAAATTTAGCCTCCAGAACCTCCCTACCACATTTTCCTATGTCATTGGTACTGACATGTACCAAGACAGCAGACTCCTCCCCAGCACTATCTAAGACCTTATCTAGGTGGCACGTGAGGTCCGCTACCTTCGCACCAGGCAGGCATGTTACCAGGCGATCCTCACGTCCACCAGCCACCCAGCTATCTACATGCCTAATGATCGAATCACCAACTATAACGGCTGTCCTAACCCTTCCCTCATGGGCACATGGCCCTGGAGAAACTTCCTCGGTGCGAGAGGGTTTTACATCACCTGGAGGACAGGTCCTAGTTACAGGATCACTTCCTGCCACACCAGGGTGATGCTCTCCTGTCACGTGACCTGTGATAAGGAAGCTTATCATAGTTCAGGAGGGAGCTATAATAGAGGTGAATTGGCACTGAACAAGCAACCTGTCTTAGCTGGTAGAAATACTAAAACAGAATGTTTTCATAAAAGACTACCAGTACCAGAATGCACCAGGTTTCAAACAGCCTCTAGAAGAGCTGAAGTGGGGAAACGTGTGTTCAATCAGGAGAGCTATGAGGTAATCCCCAATCACTCATCTCCAAGGGCAGGGCTTGATTCAGTACAGTTGAGCTGTGCTAGGGTGGAGTATCCCTCTAAACAAGTTAAAAGTAAAACATATTCTACACAGAATCTGATGGAGATCAGACAGATCAGGAAGAAACAGCAGCAACGTGGAAGAAAGAAGAGAAAGACATCTTGGAGGTCTAAAGAAGGAGCCCACAGCAGTACGTGTGTGGGGAGTCATTCCAGAGGCAAGCATACTCCATTGGACTGGAGGAAGCCAGAGGAGTGGGGTTACAGAGCCAGGAATTCCCAGATGCCACCTTTGAGGGAAACGGCTGCATTTTGGAAGGGGCCCTAAGACCAGTGCAAGAAGGTATGTGAAGAGAGACCCAGTGTCCAGGGATCTTGATTGGAAGGCTGGACATAAAAGCTGGACTACTTACTGGCCAGGATATCTGGAGAGGAAACCTAACAGCAAAGGAAGCTCAGGTATGAACTCTGATCTATACCCTAGCTCTTCACCTGGAAGACAGCAGGGAAACAAATATTGTCCTGAGAGTGTTCCATTAAGGAATTCCTCTGAGCCAGACCATGATATTGATTCTATGATAGTTGGAGGAGGAGATATTTTAAATGATCAGAATGAATACATGGATTGCTCTCTGACTAGGCTGCTGTGGTAAAATACTTTCACAAATACAACAACCATCAAAAGGAGCTATAACTTGCTCTTTTATCTACCCAGAAAAGTCTGCAAGAAAGCTTTAGGGTAGGATTTGAGCCACGTAGAGAAAGTGAACCAGCAAAGGGGTTTGCAGCTGGCTAATTATTGGTAATTAAGCCATGTACAGTTGCACGTGAGCTCTGAAAGGAAACTACTGTTTGTGTGTGAAAATAGAAGAAAGTTATCCTTGAAAAAGAACAGGTTTTGGTTACTTTTGGGTTTTGTTTTTGCTTTTGGAGCACTGCTAAAAGTTATTAGCAGGAGCCCTTAAAAAGACCTTTTCTGTTTTCCCATCAAGGTCTTTAATGTTTGATTGCTTAAGAAGTTCAGTTGTTTATATCATGATTTGTTTTTCCTAAGTGCAATACTGAAAGCAAGTGTCCTTTTGTGTTACCAAGTAAATCTGTGCTGGGAGAATTAACCCCATAAATAAAATATATTTTTCTTTGCTTACACTCGAGCAACACAACTCATTATTTTGTGAACGGCTGATTCTGGTTTGAATGGACTACATTCCCCACAATCCTTTGCAAGTCATAATAGGATTTTGCCTTTGCCAAGACTGTGGACATTCACGCCCAGCGTCCCCATTTACAGACCTCTCTCCTCCATGGCAACAGGGATGCTGCCAGACTGGAGGTGGGACTTCAGGACTATATCCCTGTAGGTCTCGTCTATGTACCTCTCTGTCTGTCTTATGCTTTCCAAGTCTGCTACTTTAGCCTCTAGAGAACGGACTCGTTCCCTGAGAGTAAAGAGCTCCTTGCACCTAGTGCACACGTAGGACCTCTCACCAACTGGGAGAAAATCATACGTTACCCTTCCATACCTAATGCAGGAGGAAAACATAGTTACTCACCTGTAGCAAGTGTTCTCTGTGAATAGCAGGAATACGTTCTCACGTATGGGTGACGTCACCAACTGTGCCCTGCACGGAATGCTCCCCAGCTTCCAAAGGAAGCTTTTAGCCAGTATGCCACGCCCACCCGCCACAGCACCATACTCTCTAGTATGATCACATAGCAGGAGCCAAAAGACAATGCCCCAAGGGGGTGGGATGGTTGCGAGGACTTATTCCTGCTATTCACAGAGAACACCTGCTAAAGGTGAGTAACTACACTTTCTCCAGGAACAAGCAGGAAATAAATCTTTACGTATGGGACTCCCAAGCTACAGGCTACTGGAACCAGAGGAGAAAAACAGCCCAACCGGGCATCACAAATTGGAGATGCAGTATCCACAGTCGACATCGACTAAGGGATCTTTGAGCAGATAGCCTGGACTGACAGAAGGGCTGGTGGGTAAGAGTGATCCTCAAGACCCGAAGAGATGCCTGGCCAAAATTGCTGTCCTGTTGAGTATCCCCATCTAGACAATAGTGGGCTTTGAAGGTATGGACAGGCTACTATGTCGCAGCCCTGCAGATCACCTCTGCGGAGAGAGGTTGACTACAGATGTAGCCATCACACTGACACTATGAGCCATGATATGACCCTCAAAGCTCAACCAGCCAGAGGGATATTGTGCTTCAACACTACGACCCCCGACCTATTGAGGTCAAAGGAGATTAACAACAGAGGATTGACGGTGCGCTTTCGTGCGCTCTAAGGCAGTAGCCAACACACACCTGCCATACAGCATGTGAAATGCTGCCTCACTGTGGTTGGTGTGAGGCTGGGGAAAAAATGTTGGACAGACAATAGACTAGTGGAGGTAGAAAGCAGATATCACTTTAGGCAAAAAACGTGGGTGTGTGTGGGACACATCCAATTCTGATGGAACCTGGTGTATGGTGTGCAACCAGAGCCTGGAGCTTGCTCACTCACCGGGCTGACTTAATTGTCATATGAGAGAGGTCAAGAACTTCAGCAAACATGCATCCAGCAGCTCAAAAGGATCCTGAATGAGCTGGCTGAGGACCACGTTCAGGTCCGCAGCAACCGTGGGGGACTTAAACGGAGGCTTCCAGAGAAGCAAGGCCCACATGAATTGGCAAACCAGAGGCTGAGCAGAGACAGCTTTTCCCATCGCAGTCACAATGGAACACACTGATCGTGCTGAGATGAACATGCACAGTTTAGCCCAGAATTGGAGAGGTTCAAGAAGTACACTAACAGCTGGTCCATGGAGCAGACCAAGGGGTCCAACATCCAACCAGTGCACCAGATGGCAAACTGCTGCCATTTGAACGTGTAGGCTTTGCTCATTGACTCCTTACGAGATGCTAGCAGGATCTTGGCGACACCCTCGTGAAGGGCAAGCTCCACAAGGGCTACCCACTCAGCATCCATGCTGTGAGTGCTAGGGAGCGGATGTTGGGATGCAACAGGGAGCCTCCCTCTTGCGACATAAGGTCTGGGTCAGAACACAGACAAAGGCGTTCTTTCTGCGAGAGCTGTGGCAATAACGTGAACCATGGCTATTGAGGCCAGCAAAGAGCAATGAGAATCATGGATCCTCTTTCAGCCTGGAGCTTCAAGAATGTCTTCGCAATGAGCAGAATTAAGCAGAAGGCATAAAGCAGGCTTCTCCTCCAGTGCAGCAGAAAGGCATCCGGGGCCAAGCAATTGCTGGCCAGTCTCCGGGAGAAGAACCAATCTACCTGGGCATTCTGTGCCGTAGCAAAGAGGTCCACTTCGGGAGTGCCCCACTCCCAAAAGGTCCGGTCCACCACTTCCCTCTTGAGAGACCACTCGTGTGGTGAAGACCTGGCTGAGTCGATCCACTAGACTACTGTGCTCTCACTGTGCAAATAGGTCGCCCTGAGACCCATGCCATAGAGCAGAGTAAACTTCCAGAGGCAAACATCATCCCAACACAGGAGGTACAAGCCCATTCACATCTTGATGGGTATAGGAGGGATAGAACTTCTTTCTAGTGAAGAATGGTTTTTTGCAAGACTTTTTCCTTGCAGGATGAACTGCAGATTTTGACAATCTATCCAAGGTGCGTGCCTGCATTCCCAAAGGCTTTCATAGAAAGCTGGGGAAATGCTCCACTGGGGCTTCATTGGCGCCGATGACACCCATATGTGAGGACTGACTTCCTGCTTGGTCCTGGAGAATGGCGCATGGCACCAGAGGAGAAAAAAGCTGGAAGACTCCAGGAAAAGTTTTTTTTTTTTTTTAAGGAAAAGAAAAAGAACCGGCGGTACCGGTGTAGCATCGAAGGAAGGCAGACGCGAACACAAAAAAGAAGAATGAATGGGATATATTCTGCGATGACAGGAAGTGCGACCTGCCGGCTCCACGGAAAACGAAGAACTGGAGAGTGGCAGATGGGAAAGGAGGGAAGGCAGCACGCAGGCGCTGTGGGATGCTCCCAAAAGCTTTCTATTGGACACTGGGGAACGTTGCCATGCAGGCTCCGTCAGTAACGACGATACCCATATGTGAAGACTACATTCCTGCTTGTTCCTGAAGATTGGGAAGTATTTGGAATAAAATCCTCACCCTCTCTGTTCTAGTGGAACAAGCTCTATCATGATATCTCTCAAGAGGGCGGCGATTTCTCCGAGGCAGTTCATGATGCAGAGGGTCCATGTGATGCACCCTCAGGGGGCAATCTAGAGGTAGGCCAAATAGATGTAATATGTAACCACTTTGGACAATCTCTAGAACCCCCATGTCCGAGATTATGAAGGGCCACCTTTGGGCAAAGAGTGAGCCTTCCCCCAAGTTGAGTGTCATCCACTGCAGTTTATTGGTAGATTGGCTATGCTCTGAAGGAACCAGTCAAATTCCCATTTCTGGCTTTGGCTGAGGAACAGTCTGAGCTTTTGGAAGCTTTTCTCATCGCAGTTGAGGCGGCCTGCTTGGGTTGGGATTCAGAAAAATATTTATGTCTACACTGTTCCCTCCAAGCTGTGCGTACACACCTCGCTGAGTGAGCGCACATATTTTATAACAGAGCGCACAAAAAGAGTAGTTACTCACCTGTAACAGGTGTTCTCCAGGAGCAGCAGGAATCAGTCCTCACATATGGGTGTCATCGGCGCCGATGAAGCCCCAGCGGAGCATTTCCCCAGCTTTCTATGAAAGTCTTTGGGAATGCAGGCACGCATGCGCGGTTCCCTTCCCGCCTAAAGGTGCCATCTTACCTCAGTCAAATGACATAGCTAACAGCAGCACACAAAAATGAAAAATATACTATGTACAACTGCAACTCCCAGGGGAGGAGGGAGGGTTGTGAGGACTGATTCCTGCTGCTCCTGGAGAACACCTGTTACAGGTGAGTAACTATTCTTTCTCCAGGACCAAGCAGGAAGTCAGTCCTCACATATGGGTGACTCCCTAGCTCTGGGCTACTGAGGAACCCAGGCTGAACAAGAGAACTCCCTCTAGTCTCAGCAGCAAAGAAAGGCTTTTCAAAGACACAACCTCCACCGGTAGTCCAAGAGAGGGCAGGAGTTGCCTAAACCTCAAAGAGATTCCGGAGTACTGCTTGGCCAAAAGCACTGTCCCTACGGGACTCCCTCTCCAGGCAGTAATGGGCCGCAAAAGTCTGGCTTGAAGACCAAGTTGCAGCCCTGCAGATGTCTACCAAGGGCACAGAGCAGAGATGAGCCACTGAGGCAGTCATTGCCCTGACAAGATGGGCCGTGACCCTACCCTGAAAAGGAAGGTCAGCCGCCTTGTAAGCCCAGGTGATACAGTCAGCCACCCAGATGGACAAGGTACGCTTGGACACAGCCAACCCAAACTTAGTGGGGTAAAAAGATACCAAGAGCTGAGTAGCTCTTCTATGCCCCTGCGTACGGTCAAGGTAGAGGGATAAGGCCCTCCTACAGTCCAGGGTATTCAGGACTGCTTCAGCCGGGCTTGCATGAGGCCTAGGGAAGAATGTTGGAAGAACCACCTCCTGGTTGAGGTGGAAAGAGGAGACAACCTTAGGGAGGAACTTTGGATGAGTCCTAAGGACTACCCTGTTCCTATAAATCCTGGTGTAAAGCCTATCACAGACCAGGGCCTGAAGCTCACTCACTCGCCTAGCAGAGGTAAGGGCTATCAGGAAGAGTGTCTTCCAGGAGAGGAAGCATAGTGGACAAGTAGCCATTGGCTCAAAAGGTGGGCGAGTCAGTTACTGCAAGACCACATTCAGCTCCCACTCAGGAGCAGGACGACGGATGGGAGGCTTGAGCAAAAGCAAGCCCCTGAGAAAGCGGGACACCAAGGGGTGACCAGACAGAGAATGCCCCTCCACCAGTGAGTGGTGAGCTGCTAGAGCTGAGAGGTGAACCCAAACAGAATTGGACTTAAGTCCCTGATTTGACAAATGCAGTAAGTACTGAAGGACTACTGGCACAGTACAGGAGAAAGGATCCTCTGTATGCAGCTGACACCACACAGAAAACCTTTTCCATTTGAGAGCATATGTTTTCCTAGTGGACTGTTTCCTAGAGACTAGGTCAACCTCCTCAACTTCAGGAGGTAGGCCCCAGGGAGCCAAAACTGCACTTGCAGCCTCCAGGACATCAAATTGAGAGCTTTGAGACTGGGGTGCAGAAGGGAACCCTGCTCCTGTGTGAGAAGGTAGGGTTGCAACCCCAGAGGTAGCGGAGGATCCACCGCCAGTTGAAGAAGAGGAAACCAAGGCTGTCTCGGCCACCTGGGAACCACCAGCAGGACCGAGGCCTTGTCCTGAAGAATCTTGAATAGGGTTCAGGCCACCAAGGGCATGGGAGGAAACGCATAGAGGAGGCCCTGAGACCAGGATATCAGAAAAGCATCCGCTGCTATCCACAGAGGATGTGGTTGCCTGGAGCAGAACTTTGGTAGTTGCTTGTTCATTGGACTGGCAAAGAGATCTATCAAAGGGAGACCACATTTCAGGAAGATCTTCTGAACTACTGAAGGATGCAGCTGCCACTCATGGGGCTGCAGTATTCTGCTTAACCTGTCTGCCAGGTAGTTGTCCTGGCGGGGAAGGTACACAGCCCTGAGGAGCATGTTGTGCTTGAAGGCAAATGAACAAAGGTCCTGAGCTTCCCGACAAAGGATCCGGGACCCAGTGCCGCCCTGTTTGTTCACATAAAACATGGGTACTTGGTTGTCCGTCTCAATCAGGACAGATTGGTGAGCCAGGGCAGGAGTGAAAGCCTTGAGCGCTAATCGAATAGCTCTGAGTTCGAGGAGATTGATCTGCTGTGCAGCCTCCCAAGGGGACCACAGGCCCTGGGTGCACTTGCCTAGACAATGAGCTCCCCAGCCTTGTAGGGAGGCGTCTGTGGTCATCACTACTGTGTATCCTGGAATCTGAAAAGGCACCCCCTTCAGTAGATTGGGTGGTTGCAGCCACCAGTTGAGGGAGTGTAGAAATTGTCTGGACACCCTTATCATGTCTCTGAGGCTGCCTGTCGCCTGTGACCACTGAGACCGAAGGCACCACTGTGCAGGCCTCATATGGAGCCTGGCATTGGGGGTCACATGCACTGTCGAAGCCATGTGGCCTAGAAGCCTCAGGCAGAGTCTGGCGGAGACCAGGGACCTGCTGAGAAACTGATTTGCTAAGGCCATCAACCTTTGGGCCCTGTCTGCTGGCAAGAAAGCCTTTGCCAGCAGAGAGTCCAGCCTTGCTCCTATGAACTCCAAGTTCTGGGAGGGGAGCAAAGTGGACTTTGCGAAGTTTATGACAAACCCCAGCCTTTGGAGAAGAGCAATAGTGCTGAGGGTGGCTTGTTTGGCCTCCTGACACGTCCGACCCCTGATGAGCCAGTCGTTCAGATAGGGGAAGACAAAAATGCCCTGGTTTCTCAGGTAGGCCGCCACCACTGCTAGGCCGCCACCACTGCTAGGCACTTTGTGAAGACTCTGGGGGCGGAGGTGAGGCCGAAAGGCAGCACTCTGTATCGATAATGGTTTCCTCCCACAATGAACCTGAGGTACTTTCTGTGGTCTGGATGAATGAGGATGTGAGTGTATGCATCCTTTAGATCTAAGGAGCATAGCCAATCTCCCTGCTGGAGGTAGGGCAGAAGTGTCCCAAGCATCTTGAACTTCTCCTTTACTAGGAACTTGTTGAGGTTCCTGAGGTCCAGAATGGGTCGAAGGCCACCGGTTCTTTTGGGCACCAGGAAATACCTGGAGTAGAAACCGTGACCCTGGAAGTGGGGAGGCACAGGCTCCACCACCCTGTCCACCAACAGACCATGAAGCTTTTGCAGAAGAAGGTCTGTGTGCAGGGGAGGCCTTGCAGGCTCCCCTGGAAAGTATGGTGGAGGCAGTTGGCGAAAATGCAGGGCATAGCCCCTGTGGACTATCTCCAGCACCCAACTGTCCCCGGTGATAAGGGGCCACTGGTGGGCAAAGAAGGCAAGGCGACCTCCTGTGCAGGGTTGGGAGAGCAGTGGAGGAGAGGCTACGCTCAAGGAGTCAAAAACCCCCACCCTGCTGAGTGGTAGCAGGGGCCGGAGGCTTGGGGGTCCTCTGCCTACGGGGCCCATTACCCTGCCCCTTGGCTTGCTGACCCTGGGGGGCAGCTTGGGCAGCCTGATATTGCAGGTACTGTTTGTAGGCAGTGCCCTTCCTCGGGTAAAAGTGCTTTTTACCCGAGCCCTTCTTTTTATGAGAAGGGGCAGAGGTCTTCCTCGACAGCCTTGTCCGGGTGAGGTGCTCAGTTTCGAGCTGAGCGGCCTTCTCGGTCATGGGCTTGCCAAAAAGGTTCTGACCTCGGCAAGGGACATCGACCAACTTGTCCTGAACCCATGGCTCGAGGTCCGATGACTGCAGCCATGCCTGGCGTCGAGCCGCGATGCCGGCTGCCGCAACTCGGGCCAAAGCTTCGAAGCCATCGTAGGAGGCACGGGACATGAACTTCGAGCAGTCCCGAATCCCCGATGACAAGGTCTTGAATCTCTGCAAGGGTTCCCCGGAGAGTCCAGCAGAGAACCCGGCCAACTCCTTGGCCAGGTCCCGCAAGTACATGCCCATGTACAGCTGGTAAGACTGGACACGGCAAGCAAGCATCGAGCCCTGGAAGCACTTTTTACCGACGCCATCGAGGTTCCGGGCTTCCCTTCCGGGGGCACCGCAGAGTGCATCTTCTGACTCTTCAGAAGATGCATGGCCGATTCCACAACCATAGAATGGTGTGGTAGCTGTGCCTTCTGAAAGCCAGGGCTCTTACTGAGTCGATAGATCGAGTCGACTCGCTTGCTTAAAACTGGCGCCAAGGCTGGTGCCTCCCACATCCGGAAGAGGAGCCGTTCCAGCATCGGAGGAACCGGGACAGTAAAGGCCTCCTTCGGAGGAGAGTCATACTGTAGGGCCTCGAGCTCTTCAGCTCAAGGCTGCTCCTCGGGGTCCGCCGGGATAGCCAAGGCAGCGGCCATATCCCGGACAAACTCCGAGAACTGAGTATCCTCCAGAGGGGATCTACTCCGGGGTTCAGACTGCGGTGAGTCCGACGGGACGCACCGAGTCTTGACAGTGTCAGAAGACTCCTCGTCCTCTGTCTCCCAAGCTGACTCGTCCGAGGAAAAGTCAGGGTCCGACCCCGCGGGGCCCTGGAGCACCCGCCCCGACGCCGAAGGCACCGGCGTCGATGCCCTCGGTCCCAAACGGGAGGTCGAGGGAGACCGCGACCGAGGTCAACTCCGAGCCACGATGGACTCAAGTATTGGCTCGGTCTCCGGGGTCGACTTTTAAGTCGATGTCCCGGTGGTCGGGGCAGATGCACCAGACAGGCTGGCCATCAGTGCCCGCTGCTGCTCCATGAAGGTAGACAATCTGTTCTTCAAGGCTGTCATCCTGAGACTCAGCTCGGGAGACGCAGCAGCCACCGACTCGGGCCCTGGCGGCGCCGGGCCCAACGTCGGCTCCCTGGGAGGAGAGTCCTCGAGGACTACGGGGCTTACGTGTCCAGCAGACTCCAGCTCCACGCGAGGAACTTTAGCAGGCTTCTCGTGTTCCACGGGCCCGGGGCGACGGTCGGGGGTCTTAAACCTGGCTCTCGAGGAACCAGGGACCTCCTCCGACGACGCCCTCGCGAGCCGCTTCTTCCTCTTGCGTTCCCGGTCGTGGGACCCCCTGTCCGAGGAGCTTCGACGGCGCTCAGAATCGGAATCCCAAGATGTCGAGGCCTCAGACGAGGTCCGGGCCAGGCCGGAGGCTGAGTCCGAGAAAAGCCTTTCTTTTTGCTGCTGTCGACTTCGGAGTTCCTTGGAAGACATCTTCCCACATGGCCCGCACGACTTAGGGTCGTGATCGGGGCCGAGGCACCAAAGGCAGCAGTCATGTGTGTCGGTGAGACACATTAATTTCTTACACCGATCACACTTTTTAAAACCGCTGGAAGCCATCGGGAAAAAAAGAGTCCCCGCAAGGTGAAAGGACCGGCCTTCCAGGGAAAAATGGAGAAAAGGGTGCGAACGCCAGCCACGAAGGGCAAAAACCGAAAAAGAAGAATCGGGCTCGATACTGGTGTACTGAACCCGGCGGGAGGGGAACCGGTGTCGAACCGGGAGAAAAAGTAGCGAAAATCACCGAAAAAAATCTAATTTTAACCGGGAAAACAGGACACACCTCCGGTGGGCTTCACGGAAAAAAAGAGACTGAGGTAAGATGGCACCTTTAGGCGGGAAGGGAACCGCGCATGCGTGCCTGCATTCCCAAAGGCTTTCATAGAAAGCTGGGGAAATGCTCCGCTGGGGCTTCATCGGCGCCGATGACACCCATATGTGAGGACTGACTTCCTGCTTGGTCCTGGAGAAATTACGGTTCTGATTCTGATAGAAACCACAGACGTCTTAAAATTTAAAAGTTGCGTATTTACAGTTTTCAAACGTTCTACAATATTTTCTAGTGCAATCAATGTGGTGTACATACTGTATTCTGACGTGTAGTCAAATTTTAAAGTATATAACTGAGTGTTTTTATGTGGTGCCCAAAAATTTAACCTTCCTTCAAAAGCTGCACAGCTGATATTTTATGCGCACACAGCCTACAGAAAATTAGAGGGAACATTGTATGTCTATGTGAGTATTAGGTCGTCTTCTGGCTCACCCCTTGGTACCTCCTGCGCAAGGCAGCCGGCTCAGACATGCACCTCGAAAGATCATGAAGTGTGACATGCTGCTTCTCAATGAAGCCAGCTTTCTCTTCAACCTGTTCTCCAAAGAGATTCTCTCTACGGCATAGCACATGAGCAAGCTTGTCCTGCACCGATTGTTCCAAGTCTGAGGATCAGAGCCAGGCAAGTCTCTGGGTGCCAATACCGAAGGCAAAAGCTCTCAGTGCCACTTCGAAGATGTCACAGGTCATCTGGATCATGAACGTCAAGCAGTCCTTAACTAGAGTCACTAGGGAATGATACTGTTGTAATTTCTCTGGATGGAGAAACAGACAGATCAATGAGTTCACACATGTTCTTCAAAAACATGCCCATGTAGAGCTGGCAAGAGGCCATGCGAGCTATGAGCATGGAGCTCTGGAAGTATCTTCTCCTGATGTCATTGAAGGTGAATGGATGGAGTTTAGCTAAGCTTCGGCAAGATCCCACTGAATTATATAATTAGCTTATCATGCTGACCTTCCCTGTCAGAAGTGCTGGTTTGGGACTGGTGTAGCTTAGGTGATGTTGATACAGAAGAAGCTAGGAGTTCCAGTCTCCCAATGTGCACTTTGAAGCCACCTGGGACCCAGCAAGGAGAGAAGTATGGCGGCTGGGAGTTCATAGGAATCTGAGGCAGAGATAGATACCGAACTGGGCCTGGCTGAGGGCGGGATGTTGAGATGATGGCTAAAGGAGCTCAAGAATGAGCTCAAGGTGGAAAATGTCTCCGTAAAAACTGATTTAAAGGAGGCCATGGCAGCACTTCACAAGCACATATCAGAGCTGGGCACGAGGGTGGAGGTGGTGGAGATTCATGTGGAAACACTCAGAAGCTCTAATATCAGATGATCACAGGGTGGGACTGTTTGAAAAAGGAGTAAGAGCTGCTACAGGAAAAGCTGGATGATTTGGAAGACCAGTCACATCACAACAACCTATGGGTGCGTGAAAACCCGGAGGGGGAACAGTGCAAGGATTGCTTGGAGGTACTGCAGCGCTTGTTCAAAAACCTGTTGGTGGAGACCAGGCAGGCCATTGAGGAGACAAAGGACCCGATCCACACAGAGAGAGCCCATCAGAATCTGGGACTGTGCGCGAAGGCTGGCCCAGGGATATTGTGGTATACCTCCAGTCATATATTGTCTAGGAAAGGCTGTTGGCTGCATCCAGAAGGCAGAGGCCATTCAAGTGGGAGAACTGCTCAGAAGAGTTCTTCAATGCAGGGCACGCTTCAGCAGAGGAGGGTACTGAGGGAGGTTGCAGCATTCCTCCGGATTGGAGTGCAGTATAAATGAATGTTCCTAATCGGGCTACTGTTTGTGGCTAAAGGAGTCTCTCAGAAGATTAAATGGCTGGTGAAGCATGGTAGGCTCTTAAAGAGTTGGGCTTCCATGATGCGCCTAGTTTGGAGGAATGTACGGGGGCAGATAGAGCTGTGTTGATCCCTAGCTTGTCAGCTTTGAAGTGGCAGAAGGTTTCCGTGAAGGGCAAGCAATTGAAGCAGCTATTTAAGGGAGCAGCTATGGAGGAAGAGGTGGATTGAGAAGTGAAGTGAGCTATGCCAGCAGTGGCTGGGGATTGACCATTGACCAGATCTAGTGTTGGGTTTTACTGTCAGCCTGAGGACAGAGCCATGGTTTCTCAGTGCTGCATGTGGGAGGTGGCTGACAGGATACTGGACGAGACAGCCTTCCGCAGCCATTGGACTTGGATGGGGAGGGGGGGAGGGGGATTGTTAATGCTGATGTTATTGTTCTTATGGATTGTACACAAGGCTGATCTTGGTAAAATATGGGGTTTGGATAGGGTTATTGCGGGATGGGGGGCTTAGAGGATATTGAAGGGCTGAGACTGAGTGGGTGGGGTGAGTGGTGTGTTGGGGGGTTGTGGGAAGGTGGGGGGTGGATGGGGAGGGATGGTTGAGGATGGGCTGGTGGGGGTGTGTTGGTAGGACGGGAGGATGGGCGAGGGGAGGATGGGTAACCGAAGGGAGAAGAGGTATGGTGGGAGAGATGGTTATGGGGACCTGGAGGAGACTATACTTCCTGCTATTCTGGTTTCCCCTTTGGGAAATTTCTATTGGGGGAAATTATTTATTTATTTTATTGTTTTTCTATACCGCACTATTTATCATCAGCGCAGTTCACAAGTAACAAAAGTTGAACAATGTAGAACAGTCTAACATTGAATTTACAATGAACAGGGAATTTAAACATGGAGAACAGGTGAACTATGTACACTATTTACAGATTAGTATAAGGGTGGCACGTGATGTTTGGCAATATTTACGAGATACAGTTATATACATCTACATATCTGTATTGTTGATTGGGGGTTGTTGAGGGCAAGGTTGTCGGGGGTTTAGGTGCCCTGATGGTAGTGCGAGAGAAGTTATTCTATGAGAGCTGCTATGAGTAGGGGTAGGGAGGGCTAGGTGATGTTGTCAAAACTAGAGAGGTGTAGCAGAAGAGGTGATGTTTGAGGGAGGGGGGAGGCTAGGTGATGTTGTCAGAGTTGGAGAAGTGTTGCAGGAAGAGGTGAAGTTTGAGTGCTTTCCTGAACTGGGGGAGGTTGGTTATGGTACGGAGGTTTAGTGGGAGGGCGTTCCAGCGAGCGGGTGCATAGAGTGCAAAGGCATGCATTCTCGTAGTCTTGGAGCATTTGATGATAGCTTTTGGGAGAAGTATGGTGTTGCAGGCTATTGATCTCCTTGATCTGTTGAAGGGGGTGGGGTGCACAAGGTCTGATAGGGAGGTAGATGTGCTTCTGTTGATTGCCTTGAATGTCATTGTTAGGACCTTGAAGGTGATCCTGCAGTGGACAGGGAGTCAGTGCAGATATTTCAGGATGGGGGTGATATGGTCTTTTCTTGATGCTCCGTAGAGTGTTCTGGCTGCAGTGTTCATCGCGAGCTGCAAGGGGTTTAGTGAGCTCTTTGGGAGGCCGAGCAGGATGGAGTTGGCGCAATCAAAATGAGGCATAATTAGGGCTTGAAAGACTGTTCGGAAGTCATTCAGTTCTAGAATCGATTTCATGTGGCGTAGAATACTAATTTTATGGTAAATTGCCCTTACGGTATTGCCTATCTGGGCTTGCATGTCGAGATGCTGGTCGAGTGTTACGCCCAGGTATCGAATCGTCGTCTTGGAAATGAGTTCTGCGTTGCAGACCTTGAGTGATGAGGGTGGGGTGAAAGTCTGATCTCTGCTGATGAAGAAGAGAAGAGAACCTCTGTCTTTTTGAAGTTTATTTTGAGTTCTTGAGCTTGTAGCCAGTCTGCAATGGCGTTGAAGCATGTTGAAAGCTGGGATAGGTCTGGTTGAATTGTAGATATTGGGGTGAACATTAGGACATCATCAGCATATACTAGGCAGTTAATGTTGAATGACCGGATGAGGTTGCAGATGGGTTGCATATAGATATTGAATAATAGGGCTGAGAGTGACGATCCTTGTGGAACCCCTTTCTCTTGTGGGAATGGAGCGGATATGGATGGGCCGGAGCATACATGTTGCCATCTGTCGTTGAGATATGAAGCGCACCAGGTGAGTGCATTCCCGTTGATGCCCTTATCTGAAAGGCAGGAAAGGAGTAGCTTGTGGCTGACTAGTCAAAGGCTGCTGCGATGTCGAGGAAGATGAGAGCAAAGCCTTGCCTAATATTGTCAAGCCCAGTGGTTAGGGTGTTAAATAAAGTTGTCAGCAAGGTTTCCACTCCTTGTGACTCCCTGAACCCATGCTGGCAAGGGTCAAGGGGTGAGTTTGTTTCGATATGATGAGTCAACTGCTGTTGGACTATTTTTTCCATAATTTTGGCTAGGAGAGGGATACTGGATATTGGCCTGTAAGAGTCCATCTTAGCGGGGTCAAGCTTACTGTTTTTCAGCAACGGTCTTATTGATGTTTGCTTTAGGTTGCGAGGGAAGGTTCCAGAAAGGAATGAGGTGCTTATCAGTTTGGACAAAAAAGTACTATGCTCGGTCCGTAGGACTTTTATCCAATGTGTGGGGCAAGGATCGTTTGGTGCTGTGGTGGTATTTATACTCGTGATGATGTCTTGGATATCTTTTATAGTTGGGGAGGGGGGAGAAGGAAGTGATAATGTGTTGGGTATCTACTGGAATTGGTGGGGGGGAGGATGAAGTGGGAGGTAAGGAAGATCGGTCAGGGGTTTGAGATCTTGAGGGAGTGGTAGATTGGTTTGTTTTGGTTCGTAGATAATCTGCATATTCCTGTGGGTCTGGGAGTTTAGATTGGCTGGGGGAAGGTTCCTTTGCCAATGTTTTTACAAGATTGAAGAGCTCATGTGGTTTGTTTATGGATCGTTGTAAGATCTCTGCGTGGTACTGCTTCATTCTTGAGGACACAGAGGTTCTGTGGGCATCTAGATGGGTGGTGTAGGCGTCGTGGTTTTCGGTTGTCCTTGATCGGTGCCATCATCTTTCAAGCTAAGTTGACGGAGGGAAGCCGTTAGATCAGGTGAATGCCTGGGTGCCTTCTTCCTTTTGCTAGATGTTTTGTTGCTGGAGGGGGTGTTGATACAGCATTGAGACTCTTGTTCCATAAGCATAGCATGTCTTCCAGGTTTTGTTCTGGTGGTTCCAAGAGGGGCTGAACTCTCTCAAGGATCTCTTCTTTGTTAAAAGGACGGTAGCATTTGGAAGTTGAAGTGGGCGGTTCGATTGCAGTAGGGGGGTTTATTGGGCATGGGGCAAGAGGGCATTGAGAATCTGATTAGGCTGTGATCAGACCATGGCACTGAGCTTAGTGAGAGATTGATCTTGTGTGAGGGGTGGGTGGCTGCTTGTGGTGTGAATATAAGGTCAAGCACGTTTCCCTTGATGTGTGTGGGGGAGTAGACCAGTTGGGTGTAGCCTAGTGCTTTGAGGGCGTTGAGGAAGGCCTCGGATTGGGTGTCTTGAAGGGCAGAGAGGTTAAAATCGCCCAGTACCCAGTTCGCAGTACGTGATTTGCTGGGGTTGCCAGCAAGGTCAATGATTAAGGAAAGGTCATCTGGTGATGGGGAAGGTGCTCTGTATAGCAAGTTGATGGTGCAGTGTTTGTTTGCTATGGAGATGTAGTCGAGGTGAGGGGTACTATTGGAGGTGATTAGCTGAAATTGTAGGTTGTCTTTGGTCAGGATAAGTGTTCCTCCACCCTTTCGGTCGGTCCTGTGATATGAGTGGATAGAGAAATTAGGGAGCGCATATTGATGGAAGAGAACAGAATCCGAGGCTGACATCCATGTCTCAGTAATGCATAGGATGTTGAGCTTGTGGGTGGCTAGCAAGTCAGTTATGGCCGGCCATTTTTTACGGATGGAACGGGCGTTTATGAGAGCACATTTAAGGTCACAGGTGGGGGTGTACTTCTCCTGCTGAGGGGAGCAGGGCTGTTGGAGGGCGATATAAATGAGGTGGGGGTACTGTATGTGTCCAAGTCTCCCTGTCTGGTGATGAGGTGGTGCATGGTACCTTTTCCATGAACCATGCAGAATTGGGATGGGGTTGTGAGAGGGGGTAAGGGCTTGAAAGCCGTGCATCAACGCAAGTATCATGCAGCAGCAGGTAAGGGTATATGAGAATGTGGATGTGGTGGGTGGAAGCATTGTGGCTGAGTGGTGACGAGGCTCTGCATCTGTCGGGTGGGGCTGGGTTGGTTAGCCTAATGTTATGAGTTGATACAGCTATCTTAAGTTCTAAGCTAACGGTTGGCAATAGGCAATGGTGTTGAGCAAAACAGTATCAGAGTTTTGTATCAGTCTAGCAAAGAGCATACGACAACAGTGTGACAATTAGATAGTAAACAGTATCAAAGATTTGTAACAGTTTAGCAATGAGCATATGATAAATGTGTCAATGAAATGGAAACAGTATCAACACTTTGTAACAGATAACAGTGCAGCAATGAGGTGGTGACACTGCACAGTATTACATGTGCTAGGGTACGTACATATAGCTGGGTACAGATTGATTCAGATATTTTTGGGAACACGAGCTGGTAGTATTTCGGTACGATTTTGTGACATGGGGTGGTTTTAAATAGACAAGAGATTGTACAGTGTTGTCTTACTTATTAGGTCGTGCTGTGGGAGTCCGGTGAGTTTTGGTGCAGATCGGCTATGCTTTTTCACGGGTAGAGTCTTTAGTTTTGGGTGATCCTTTTGTTGTTCAAATACTTCGGGCCTCCGCCTAAGGGCCACACCAAAGGGCCCTCTTGCGAGGCCCTCAGGCGCGGGCACGCCTTCTGGTGCTTCTTTATATCTCTCAGCGGCTGCCCCAATTGGGCAGCACGCGGCAGCAGATGCTGCAGGAGCAAAGTGGGGGATGGCGGATAGCTTCAATCCCTCCTGGGAGAGCTGATGGGCGCAGGAAAGGCTTCGGTCCGGGTCGTGCTTCATTATATCTCTCAGCGGCTACCCCAATTGGGCAGCACGCAGCAGCAGATGCTGCAGGAGCAAAGTGGGGGATGGCAGATAGCTTCAATCCCTCCTGGGAGAGCTGATGGGCTGACGAGGAGGGAGGGAGAGGAGGGGTGGGTGCTAGCAAGCCTAATGGGGGGGGGGGAGGGAGGGAAGGGGGGGAATGAGGAGTCTGTTGGGGTTAAGGGGGTTTTGGGAGGGGATGTGTTTATGGGTAAATGGTACAGATAGGAACCATTAATGCAAAGGGGCTGAACCCGCTTTTTAAACGGCAACAGTTGTTTCGGGAGGCTGACAGGTTGAAGCGTGACATAAGTGTCTCTCCTGTACACAAATTATTACGAAGATGAATCTCTCCTGTGGAGGGACCAGCTCCCACAACAATACTTCAGTTTGACCAGAAGAGGGGCAAAGATGGGGGTGGCTATTTTAGTTCATAAGGGTTGTCCCTACCAGGTGAAAGAGGTATTTTGAAATAAGGAGGGCAGAGTTTTGATTCTTGGGGGGGGGGGCAGAATATAGTGGGGGGGGAAGCAGTTACGGTGAGGATGGTATATGCACTCAAAGGGGGGTGAGCGTTCTCCTTGAGGAGAGGGCTCAAGGCTTATTAGTGCTGGGTGGGGGGGGATTTCAATTTGGTCTTACATCCGGCTTGGGACAAGCCACAGAGGACGACACAGAGGGAAGTCGTAGGATTGTGAAGGGGCTGATATCCAAGTTTAACCTGGTGGATTCTTGGAGGACATTCCATCCTGAGGGGCATGACAATACCATTTATTCCCACCCTCATGACAGTTATAGTAAAAGATTTAATTTTGGTGGATCAGACATGGGCTGTGGCCCTGCAGGGGGGCCCACATCGAAAATATCACTTGGTCTGATCATGCACCTGTATGGGTTGAAGTGGGGAAAATGTAGGATCAAGGTGGACGACGACTTTTCTGGAGGCTTAATGAAAGTCTTCTTAAAAACAAAAGGGTGGTGGCGGATGTCCGGGATGCCATCAGGGAGTATTGGGAATTTAATAAGGGGGAGGTGGAGGAGATTACACTCGGGGGGGGGGGGGGGGGTGAAGGCAGTAGATTTTTGATGTGGGCAGCTAAGTTGGGAAAAAAAAAGTCAGAGAGAAGATCAATTGCAGAGGGCTATAAAAGAGCTGGCTGGAGAATATCAACTAATGGGATTGGGGAGGGTGTGGAAGTGTTTGATCCACACCTTCATATGGAATTGCAGTAGCTGTAGCTCGATTCTATAGCCTTTGGGCTTCAGAGGTTGTAGCAGCAGTATTATGAATTTGGAGAGAAAGCAGGCAGGCTGCTTGTGAAGAAATTGCAGAGGAGAGTGGCATAGCCATCCATATTACAAATCCATAGGGTAAGGGGTGAGGTTCTACAGAAAGAGCAGTTAATTAGGGATCAGTTCATACAATTTTATAAAAGATTTGTATGTGAGGCAACCAGGTATTTCCCTGGAGGTGGTTCAGCATATTTGGAGGGCAATGATCTGCAGGAGTTAAGTTTGGAGGCCTGAGAGGGAGTAGAAGGGGATATAATGGGTGAGGAGTTAGGCTGGGTGATTAAAGAGCTACCTGCTGGTAAGGCCCCTGAGCTGGATGGGCTGCTGGGCAGTTTCTATGAATTGTACCTTGTGGAAGGGGTGCGTATTATGGGGAGGGTTTTCAATGGTTTAGTGAGGGAGAGTTTTATCACCAGATATGCTGACAGGTATCACTGTCCTACCTAAGGAGGGCAGAGATCAAACACTTTGTGAGTTATATTAATCTCTCGTTGCTAAATGTTGATGTCAAGATCTAGGCGAAGGTCTTGGCAAGCAGAATAGCTTGATGGATGCCCTCCTTGGTAAATAAGGACCAGACAGGTTTTATAATTGGGAGGCAAGCATCAGACAATATTAAACGGGTTATTAATGTGGTCTGTGCCGCTCATCAGCGGAAGGAGGAAGCAATGCGCCTATAAATCGACACCACAAAGGCTTGATAGGGTCCAGTGGGATTTCCTATTCTCAGTTATGGTAAAAATAGGCTTCGGGAATAACTTTGTGAGCTTGGTGCGGGCCCTCTACTAGGACCCCTGGGCATGAATAAAGATCAATGGAAGGTACTTTGAGGCTTTTCCATTTGGGAGGGGGGACACGTCAGGGGTGCCCTATGTACCTGTTGCATTTTGCATTGGTAGTGGAGCACCTGGCACAGTCTATCTGCACAAATGGGGCTATTAAAGGGATAAGTGTAACAGGGCAATAATAAGATTTTGTTATTAGTGGACAATATTATGTTGTGTCTGACTGATCTGGGTAAATACATTGTCGGTGGTCTTGGAGGAGCTGCAGGAGGTATGGGGGTGTATCAGGGATCAAGTTTAATCAGGATAAAACAGAGGTTCTTAATATGAATATGGAGCATGGTGAGGTGGATGGGTTAAAAGCATTGGTTTCCCTTTAAGTGGGTGATGGAGGCTATAAAATATTTGGGTGAATTTCCATCTCTGTTTAGAGCGCTTGGAAGGGACATGGAAGGGTGGATGGGGATGGAATTGTCTTGGTTAAGGAGGGTAGCATCTATAAACATGAATGTGATACCAAGTTTGTTGTATCTATTCCAAGCCCTTCCCATACCAGTTCCCATTGGGGCCCTTAGGTACTAGGCAAAGGAAGGCGTTCCACTTCATCTGGAAACAGAAACCGCCTAGGGTGGCGCATAGTATTATGCATTATTCAAGGGATAGGGAGAGTTTGGGGGTGCCTGATTTCAGAGCTTACTATTGGGTGGCTCAGCTGCGGCATCTTATGGACTGGCGCAAAGTGGGGGAATAAAGAATTTTGTGCAATTAGAGCAGGCAGGGGTGCCTTCTGTTGTGTATGCCTTGGATGGGAAGGGAAGGGAGATGGGGAAGGGGGTAACTAAATTTTTTTGTGGGACATGTGTTGTCTATCTGAGACATGGTCCAGAGGAGGGAGTGTTGGGGGGGGGGGGGACTCTTGTTTCTCTTTATTGTAGTCACTCTGGTATATGGTAAGCTTTATCTCATGGAAGGAGGGGGGAGTAAATTTTCAGTGGGAAAGGAAAGGCTTGAAATGTTTCTACCAGTTTGTGGACTGGGGGGATGGGAGGAGTTTGCATCCTTTGAAGGCTTAAGGAGTATAAGTTGAGGGAGACAGACTATTTTCAGCCTGCACAAGTGATTCACTTCCTTTCAGGGAAGACATGTCGAGAGAGTTGGTAGAGATTTCGCAAACTTTGAAGTTATTTGGTATGGGAAGAAGAGGTCCTGGGGACTGGTTTCTATGCTATGCTGTGCGGTGAGATTCTACATTTACAAAAACTTATGATGGATTGGAAAGTCAAGCACTGGAAAACAATTTTGGACCAAATTTGGTGGGTCTCTATCCTTGTCTCCATGAAGGAGAAATGTTATAAGAACATAAGAAATGCCATACTGAGTCATACAAAGGTCCATCAAGCCTAGCATCCTGTTTCCAACAGTGGCCAATACAGGTCTCAAGAACCCAACAGGTTCTCAAAAAGGCACAGGTTCCACAATGCTCATTACAGGGCAGATAGTGGATTTCCTGGGTCCTCTTTAATAATGGTTTATTGACCTTTCAAATAGGAACCTGTCCAAACCTTTTTTAAATCCAGCTACACTAAAGAGTAGTTACTCACCTGTAACAGGTGTTCTCCATGAGCAGCAGGAATCAGTCCTCACATATGGGTGACGTCGGCGTCGACGGAGCCCTCATGCGGACCATTTCCCCAGCTTTCAAAGAAAGCCTTTGGGAATGCAGGCATGCATGCACGGTCCCCTTCCCGCCCAAAGGTGCCATCTTGCTCAGTCAAAGGACATAGCTAAGAGACAGCAAAAAAGAAAATGAACTATATACAACTGCAACTCCAAGGGGAGGAGGGAGGGTCGTGAGGACTGATTCCTGCTGCTCCTAGAGAAAGCACAGTTACTTACCTGTAACAGGTGATCTCTGGGAACAGCAGGAATAAGTCTTCACATATGGGTACGTCGGTACCGATGGAGCCTGCGCGGGAACGCTCCACAACTTCCCAAAAAGGAAAGCTTTTGGGAGCATCCCACAGCGCCTGCATGCTGCCTTCCCGCCTTTAACCGCCTCTCCTCAGTTCGAGTTTTAAAGCTGAGACAAAAGAGAGAGGAAAGGAAAGACAGATAGAGAAATACAACTCCTAGGGGAGGTGGGAGGGTTGTGAAGACTTATTCCTGCTGTTCCCAGAGATCATCTGTTACAGGTAAGTAACTGTGCTAACTCCAGGAACAAGCAGGAATGAGTCTTCACATATGGGGACTCCCTAGCTAAGATGCCTGGGAGATCCCCAAGAATATGAGACCCTGGGAAGGGTTCTACCTCCTCCTATGGATCTCAGGCATCTATCCAGGGATGGAGGGTAGGAGTTGATTAAGAATGGAACAGGTGTTTGAGAACAGCCTGACCAAACAAGGCATCCCGACGGGAGTCCTTGTCCAAGCAGTAATGGGCTGTGAAGGTATGAACCGAGGCCGAGGTGGCTGCTCGACAGATCTGGTCGATGGACACAGAATTTAGATGAGCCATAGAGGAGGCCATGGCCCTCACATTATGAACTGACATGGCTCTCCAGAGAAAGGTTCTTACTCTGGTAGGCGAAAGAAATACACTGAGCAATCCAATTGGACAGTGTCCTCTTAGAGACTGGAAGTCCCAAATGAGAGGGATCAAAAGCAACAAAGAGCTGGGAAGACTTCCTATGTTGCTGTGTCCTTTGTAAGTAAAAGGCAAGAGCTCTTTTACAATCCAGAGTATGAAGATTCTTCTCTGCACTTGATGCATGAGGAGCTGGAAAAAAGACAGGTAAATATACCTCTTGATTAAAATGAAAAGGTGAGACCACTTTAGGCATAAAGTGTGGATTGGTTCTAAGGACTACCTTATCATGATGGAACCTTGTATAAGGTGGATTAGCCACTAAGGCCTGCAGCTCACTGATGCGGCGAGCTGAGGTGAATGCAATGAGGAAAATAACCTTCCAGGAAAGAAATTTCAAGGAGGTGGTGGCTAAGGGTTCAAAAGGAGGCTTTATAAGCTGACCAAGAACCAGATTTAAATCCCATGCCACCGGAGGAGGCCTAATGGGAGGTTTAGTTAAAGTTAGGCCTCTCATGAATCTTGCAATAAGAGGATGAGAGGAAATAATTGTTAATTGTTAACTGTTGTTAATTGTACACCGCAACTGATCGCTGGAAGATGCGGTATATAAGTGAGTGTTAAATAAATAAATAAATAAATAGGTTGTCCATTGATAGGCTTAAGGGATGCTGCAATAGCACTCAAATGGACCCTTACTGAATTCGTCTTAAGGCCTGCATTGGAAAGATGCAAGAGGTATTCCAATAGAGAATTCAAAGGTAGTGCTAGAGGGTCGAGACCCTTTCAGCACACCAAATGGAAAATCTTTTCCATTTAAAAGCATAGGAACGCCTAGTGGAAGGTTTTCTGGAAGCATGGAGGATATCCTTCACTTGTTGAGAAAGATTCCAGCCTTGAAGGTCTAGGCCTTCAGTAACCAAGCTCTGAGGTGAAGGGACTTGGGGTTTGGGTGCCACAAAGTCCCCTCCTCCTGGGACAGGAGGTCTGGAGCAGCTCCCAAGTCCAGGGAGGGGGCTTGGGAGAGATGCATAAGTAGAGGGTACCACACTTGGCGTGGCCAGCGTGGAGCTATGAGGATCATAGATCCTTGATCCCTCTGGAGTTTGAACCGAATCTTGGGAATCAAGGGAATGGGTGGAAAGGCATATAGGAAGGCCTGACCCCAATGAAGGAGGAAGGCATCCCTGGCCTGAGCTCCCTGACACGGAATCCTGGAACAGAACCGGGGAAGTTTGGCATTGTACGGACTTGCAAAGAGGTCTATGTCCAGGGTCCCCCATTCCTGAAAGATTCTGAGTACCTGATTCATGTGCAGGGACCATTCGTGTGGAAGCAGAACTCGACTGAGTCTGTCTGCCCAAGAATTTTGGATTCCTGGGAGGTACACTGCCAGGAGATGGATCCGATGCTCTCTGGTGAAGGCCCACAGTTTTAGAGCTTCGTTGCAAAGCGACAGAGAGCCAGTCCCTCCTTGTTTGTTTATGTAGAACATGGCTACTTGATTGTCGGCATGAACAAGGACTGTGATGTTGATGAGGAGGGTATGAAAGACCTTGAGAGCAAGGAAAATTGCTCGCAGCTCCAAAAGGTTGATATGAAGGGTGGTCTCCTGTGGAGACCAAATGCCCTGAGTGGAGAGGTCTTGGAGATGAGCTCCCCAACCTGTTTGGGAGGCATCTGTAGCGAGTTGCTTGGGGTAACAAAGGTTGGAAGGGGGCCCCCAACAACAGATTTTGAGTGGATATCCACCATTGGAGAGACCAAAAAAGACGTTTTGAGGTTGCTATTTGGTCTGAGAGGGCTCCTGATGCTTGGGTCCACTGGGTGGACAAGGTCCATTGAGCTGCTCTCATATGTAGGCGAGCATAAGGCACCACATGAACTGTGGATGCCATGTGGCCTAGCAGTTGTAGCATCTCTCTGGCAGTCAAGTGGCTTCTGGGCTGAATTTGAGAGGCCAAGTGCACTAGACGGTGGCAACGGGCCTGAGGAAGATAGGCCCTTGCAGTGGTAGTATCTAGCCAGGCCCCTATGAATTCTAGGGACTGAGTAGGGGTGAGTTGAGACTTTGGCAGATTGATGACAAGTCCCAGATACTGCAGTATGCGTCTGGTGTGGTCCAGGGAAGTTTGAGCCTCGGACTGAGATGGAGTTCGGATGAGCCAGTCGTCCAGGTATGGGAAGACAAAGATCCCCAGAGTGCGTAGAAATGCAGCTACTATTGCCATGCATTTGGTAAATACCCTTGGAGCAGAGGCTAGACCGAAGGGGAGTACTCTGTATTGGAAATGTTTTCCCTGGAACAGAAACCGTAGGAATTTTCTGTGGGATGGATGGATGAGTATATGTGTGTACGCATCCTTGAGATCTAGAGAACAAAGCCAGTCCTGACTCTGTAGGTATGGAAGGAGAGTACCTAGAGAAAGCATTTTGAATTTCTCTTTGTATAGGAATTTGTTCAATTCTCTGAGATCCAGAATGGGTCTGTACCCCCCTGTTTTCTTGGGAATGAGAAAATAAGGGGAGTAGAAACCTGACCCTTGTTGAGGAAGAGGAACCTCTTCTATTGCGTTTTGGGCGAGAAGAGTGGTCACCTCCTGGCCCAACAGGTACAGGAGAGATGGGGGAGAATTGAATTGTCTCACCATGGTATGGGGAGGAAGGCTGGAGAAATGTAGTTTGTAGCCCTCTCTGATGATAGAGAGGGTCCACGGTTCTGATGTGATTTGTTCCCATCTGGGAGCAAAATGAGTTAACCTTCCTGGAATGGTGAGAGGTTCTGGCTGTTGCAGAGCCAGAAAGGTTATGCTCTCTAGAATCAAGTCAAAAACCCTGAGGAGTTTGGGACTGCTGGATTGTAGCAGCCCCTGTAGACTTTGTTCTGGCCTGTTTAGTTTGCTGACGCTTAGGAGCAAAGCGAACTTGGGAAGATTGCTGGCCAGTATTTGTGGAAAATCTGGTCTTTTTATAGAAAGTTTTCTTAAAAGGTTTTTTCTTGGCAGGGGTAGAGATAGACTTAGAAAGTCTATCTAAAGCAGCATTCTCTGCATCCATTTGAGTGGCTTTGATTTGCCACTCTTTGCCAAACAGATTTTCACCTGTACAGGGAAGATTGCCCAAGCCTTCTTGTACCCAGGGTTCCAAATCAGAGGCCTGGAGCCAAGCAAGTCTGCGAGCAGCTATGGCAATGCCAGAGGCTCTGCTTGCCCCCTCAAAAGAGTCAAAGGCTGCTCTGTTGGAGAACTTTGAAACATCTTGAGTGTGCTTTAGCAAAAGAAGGAATTCCTCTTGTTTATCCTCTGGGATAAAGGGGAGAAACTGACATATCTTTAATGCAATCTCTTTCAAAAACATGCCCATATAGAGGCTGTATGAATTGATTCTGGCAATAAGCATGCTAGCTTGGAAGATTTTTCTCCCAAAAGCATCCAGAGTCCTACATTCTCTTCCTGGAGGGGTAGAAGAGTGTCTTTTGGTACTCTATCTTTTTCATAGCAGACTTCACCACAATAGAGTGGTGAGGAAGCTGAGTTTTTTGAAAACCAGGAGAAGGAGGAACCCGATACATGGTGTCCAAACGTCGAGAATGTGGAGATAGGGTGAGAGGAGCCTCCCACAAATCCATCATGTGTTCTTGAAGAATTTCATGTATGGGTAAGGTGGCTGCCTCTTTGGGAACCTTAGAGTATCCTAAAATATCTATTTTTTTTGCTCTAGGTTCCTTTTCAGAGGATACAGATATGGAGAGTCCTTTAGCTACTTCAATAATGAAGTCTTGAAAGGACAAATCCTCTGGAGGAGACATTCTCCTTTTTGGAGAAGAGGGCTCCTCAGGAAGAGTAAAAGAGACGTCAGCAGAATCATCTGATGTATCAGAATCTTCAGAGGATTCAAAGTATCGTCTATTTGCTTCCAGAGATCGATACAAGTACCGATCGGTACCGACATCGGGCGTACCGGGAATCGGAGCGGTATCGAAGAAAGCCCCGGAACCGGAGACCGGAACCGGCATGCTACTGGAAGTAGATGCTCTGGGTACCGGTATCGGTTGCGGTACCGGAATCGGAGTCGGAACCGATTGTCGCGGTACTGATGGCGGTGCAGCATTAATGAAAGTCAGTAAGGCCTGCTGCATGGATTGTACCGTAGTACCCATAGCCGCCACAACTGCCTGGAAGTCGGTACCGGTGTTAGTTGGTACCCCAGAGCAGTCTAACAGGAGATCGGTCGAGGCCGTGCCATCGATATCTACCTGTAACCCCATAGGAGGAGCTTTGGAAGCCGGAGCTTCCCGCCGGGGTTGTTTGGCTGGGGCAGGGTCCTCAGGGTCAATTGCAAGGGCCTCTCGCTGCTTACAGGGAGATTTGCCTTTTGAGGACTTGCCCGAAGAATGTTTGGTTACCTGAGATCCATCAGGAGAAGAAGACCTGGAGGATGTTGATGCTGGAGTATCGGTAGAAAACAGCATATGAAATTTAGCTGCTCTGTTCTGTAAGCCCCTTTTGGACATCAGAGAGCAGGATGGACAATCCGGAATGGAATGGTCAGGCCCCAAACATTTAAGACACCACTCATGGGTGTCTGTAACTGAAATAGTACCGGTACACTTAGTGCATTTTTTAAAACCAGAAGCTGGTTTTTCCATGAGGGAGACCTGAGAAGGCCTAGAGGCCTCAGAAAAAATACACCAAGTGTAGAAAAAGTAATTATATATATATATTTTTTTTTAAATAAACAAAAAAAGGACCGGCGGTACCGGTCTGGAATCGGGGAAGGCAGACACGCGGTCAAAGAAACAAATTAAAATAACAATTTCTTCAGCGGTGACAGGAACACGACCTGCTGGCTCCGCGGAAAAAGAAGAACTGAAGAGAGTTGGTCAGGAAGGCGGCGCGCATGCGCTGTGGGAGGCCCCAAAAGCTTCCTTTCTGGGAAGCTGGGGAGCTTTCCCGCGCAGGCTCCGTCGGTTCCAACGTACCCATATGTGAGGACTCATTCCTGCTTGTTCCTGGAGATAGCAGTTATTCTCAAGAGAAGGGAATTCCATACTAACACCTTATGGGATCTCTCAACAAGCCCCACGAGCTCTTCAGCATTGTTAGATCCCTTACGAGTGCTGCCTCAAAGAACCTTCCAGCAATTACCCCTAGTCTGGCCGATTTTGCCTCTCACTTCCAGAGCAAGATGAACTCAACTACTTCGCTCTCAGAGAATCTTGATGACGTTCGTCTCTTTCCTGAACTGCTCCTTTCAGGTGATACACCTATACCTACCCTGGATTCCTTTTACCCATACTCAGCTGAACAAATAAAAAACATCGGCACAATCAACACCTCTACGTCCCCAGTCAATCCTTGCCCAGCATTCTGGATTAAGCAGGTAAGATCCAACCTGAGGACAGCAATCTCCAGAATAGTACACCTGTCCTTTTCCACAGGTTCTCTACCAGTGTCCCTTAAATCCGCCTCCATCAAACCCCTGCTAAAAAGCAACAAATCAAACCTTTCAGACATCAGCTCATACAGACTAATCTCCAGCCTACCCCTTCCTGACCAAGATCATAGAAAAGATTGTCCAGCAACAGGTCCAAGACCACATCGACTCCCACACCCCTCTTGACCCACAGCAGCACGGATTCCGCCAGGAGCATGGAATGGAAACCTTTTTTGTTACTCTCCTTGACAGAGACTGCACCGGCATAGATAAGAGGCAGCAGGGATTCATTCTAATCTTCTTGGACATCGCCTCTGCCTTTGACTCCATTAGCCACAGCCTTCTACTTGGCCACCTACAACAGAAGGGTATTCAGAACTCTGCCCTCAACTGGTTTAGATCATACTTGACGGATCGCCAGCAACAGGTCCGCTTGGGAACACAGCCTTCAAGCACCTTCCAGCAAACGCAAGGAGTCCCCCTCAAGGCTCGCCGCTTTCAGCCTTGCTTTTTAACGTCTACATACAGCCAATCTGTTCAATAATCAAGTCTTTCAACTTACTATATCACATCTATACAGACGTCTTACTATATACCCCTCTCTCGATAGCCCTGACTTTTCAGTCATTTCAGATTACTTCAATGCTGTCTCTGATTGGCTTGCCACACACAACCTCAAGGTCAACTGCAAGAAGACTGAGGTCCTAATCATTGCTAGAGATCAATCTCCTTGCGGGTAAGAGATGTAAAACTCATGTCTAAGCTGGAAGTTCGCTATCTGGGAGTTACCCTTCACCAACAATTGACCATGGCTGCGCACACACATAACGTTATCAAGGCAGTCTACCAGAAGATAAGGACTCTTGATCATATATGCCCACTCCTTGGCCCCTCAGATTTTCGATCAGTCTTCCAAGCTCTCATCCTCCTGCACTTTGACTACGCAATTATTATTCATGGCACCCCAAAATACATCCTCCAACCACTGCAACTGGCCATGAACACAGCTGCTCAATCACTCCAAGGTGTGTCTAGGTATGAGCATATCTTAACCATCCTGAGGCAATTACACTGGCTCCCCATATCTAGCCACCTGACCTATAAAGCTCTTCTCCTCACATTTAAGATTATTCACAAATCATCTGCATCATCCCTGTCAGCAATGGTTCAACAAACTCCAGACAACAGAAAGCGAAGAGCCATAATGGTAAACACCCTGGTCATGCCTTCAATCATAAGGACCTGCACTAAAGCTATCAAGAACCGTGCCTTTTCCTTATACGCACCATCTCTCTGGAACGCCCTTCCTCCCTCAGAGTCACCACGGATCTATCTACATTCAGGAAGACTTTAAAGACTCACCTTTTCCAGCTGGCTTATGACCACATAACATAATAAGGACTCTCATAATGCTACTCTCACGCTGACCTCCCCACTCACTCAGACTGAACCTTTGACTACACTATTTGTACTTAGATCTCCACCCTTGCCCTTTTTCCCCTCCTTGATCCTCCTGTCCCTTCCCTACCCCTCTCTCCCTCCCCCTTAGTTCTCCATCCTTGCCCTTTTTCCCCTCCTCGATCCTCCTGTCCCTTCCCTACCCCTCTCTCCCTCCCCCTTCGTTGATGCAGTTGCTTGTAAGAGTTACCCGTCTCTATTAATTAGATTTGCTGTTTATGCCTGTTCTATGTATAGTTGATTGTTTGGATGTTATACCTGTTCTATGTAAAGCTGCTTGACTCTTCCCGTTTCTTGCAAACCGCACTGATACTAAATAGTGCGGTATAAAAAACTAGTAAATAAATATGGGACTTCCTAGCTCCCGGCTGCTAGGGCCTGAACCACGACAGCAGCAACAGCGACCCAAGGAAGACCATGAGTTGCAGAAAGTGAGTCCCTTCCAAGAGACACTGCAGACCCCAGAGTACAGCATCACTAACTCCAGTAGCCTGAACAGAGTAGGAGTTGCCTATACACCGGGACTCACTCTCAACGTAGTAGTGAGTTGCGAACATATGAACTGAAGACCACATGGTAGCTTTACAGATTTCTTGCACCAGTACTGTGTGTAGGTTGGCCAATGAGATGGCCACAGCCATCACGTAATGAGCAGCGAACCGGTGCTCCAGAGAGGCCAACTTGCTCATAAGGGCAATGCAGTCCACTACCTAAGTGGACAGAATTTGCTTGGTCACAGGTAGCCCCAGTCTGCTGGGGTCATAAGAGATAAAAAGCTGAGGAGCTTTTTGATGGGCCTTGGCCCTCTGAAGATAAAAGGACAGGGCCCTCTTGCAATCCAGGGTGTGCAAGACGACCTCCTCCCTGCTGGCGTGCGGCCGAGGGAAGAAGGTGGAGAGAACTACCTCCTGATTGAGATGAAAAGCAGACACCACCTTTGGGAGGAATTTGGGCTGCATATGAAGCACCACCCTGTTCGTATATAACCTGGTATAGGGCGGGTCCACCACCAGAGCCTGCAGCTCGCTTACTCTGCAAGTGGACGACAAAGCCACCAGGACGGCCACCTTCCAGGAGGTGTGTCTCAGGTGACAGGTGGCCAAAGGCTCGAACGGCGGCCTGGTGAGCACCACACTGAGGTCCCATTCCACTGCCAGAGGGCGGAGAGAGGGCTTAGATAGCAGGAGGCCCCTGAGGAATCTGAAGACCAAAGGCTAGCCAGAGAGGGGTTTCCCCTCTATAGGGTGACGGTAAGCCGCTATGGCGCTGAGATGCACCCTCACCGAATTAGATTTCAAGCCCGAGTGTGAGAGGTGCAGTAAATACTGCAGCACAAGCTTTACCATTCGATTCTCATTCCTTTCTGCACACCAGACGGAGAATCTCCTCCACTTGAAGGCGTAAGCCGTTCTGGTGGATGGCTTCTGGGCACTGTTCCCTCTAAGCTGTGCACGTGTGCGCGCGCACACACCTCGCCGAGTGAGCGCACATACTTTACAACAGCGCGCACAAAAATTACGGTTCTGATTCTAATAGAAAACACAGACGTCTTAAAATTTAAAATTTGTGATTGTAATTACTAGAAATGTTCCCCTTCATTTAGTAATCGTCTATTTTCATTTAATTTGATTAAGATCAATGTGGTGTACATACTGTATTCTGATGTGTAGTCAAATTTTAAAGTATGTAACTCCGAGTGTCGTTATATGGCGCACAAAAATTTAACCTTCCTTCAAAAGTTGCACAGCTGATATTTTATGCGCACACAGCCTACAGAAAATTAGAGGGAACATTGCTTCTGGGAGGCCAGGAGGATCTCCTTGACTTCACCTGGGAGGTTGAAAGGGGCCAGTGCTACCCTTTCAGCAGCCACACTGTCAGTGTTAGGGACCCCAGGTTGGGGAGTAACAGGGAGTCCCCCCTCCTGTGATAGGAGGTCCGGGTCCTGGTCCAGTCGAACTGGGGTTGCCACTAACAGGAAGAGCAGCAGGGGGAACCAGAGCTGCCTGGCCACCTGGGAGCAATCAGGATTTACCGAAGCGTGCTCACTCTGAATCTTGAAAAGGCGCTTTGCTATCAGAGAGGTTGTTGGGAATGCATAAAGCACGCCCTGTGACCAAGAGATCAAGAATGAAACTGCCACCACCACCCACCTTCTATGGTGTGGCTGAGGGGAGCACAATTTAGGCAACTGAGTTGTCCAGGGAAGTGAACAGATACAGCCAGGGTCTTCCCCAGAGATGGAAAAGCCACTGGATCACCCTGGGGTCCAGGTACCACTTGTGAGGCAGGAGGACACTGGTGAGGTTGTCCGCCAGACTTTTCCTGGCCAGTTAAGTACACTGCCCTCAGAAGTATATGGTTGTGCACCGCAAAGGAGTGGAGGGCTACTGCCTCCTGACAGAGGGAGTAGGAGCCTGTACCCCCCTACGTGTTCACACAGAATATGACAACTTAATTGCCTGTCTGTATGAGGACCGGGAGGTTGCTCAGGAGGCGGCAGAAGGCCTGAAGGGCCAGGAAGATAACCCTGAGCTCAAAGAGATTGATTTGCAGGAGGGATTCCTCTGGGGACCAGGTGCCCTGGGTGCACTGATACTTGCAATGTATGCCCCAGCTCACAAGGGAGGCATCTGTCGTCAGGACTCTGAGGGGTCGGTGCCTGGAAGGGCATCCCTGCACTGAAGTGATGTGGAGACTGCCACCAGGTGAGGAAGGACGCCATCTGGTGGGTGACCTTCACCCTGTCCCTCAGCCTGCCTGTGTCTTGCGTCCACTGGGACCTGAGGCATCACTGGGCTGCCCACATGTGTAGGCGAGCCAGAGGCGTAACATGAACTGTTGAGGACATGTGACTTAACAGGCAGAGGAGTAGGTGAGCTAGTACCAAGATGCAGCTCTGCACTTCCTTTTCCAGATGCATCAGGTGGTGGGCTCCTTCCATAGGGAGAAAGGCCCTGACCCGCAAAGTGTCCAGCTAGGCCCCTATGAATTCTAGTTCTTGGACTGGGAAGAGGCTGGACTTGGGGTAATTGATGATGAACCCCAAATGCTGCAGGGTGTGGAGAGTAAACCTTGTGGCCCGCCTGGCTTTGAGAGATGTGCTGCCTTTGATGAACAGTCGTTTAGGTAAGGGAAGACGTGGGCCCCTTGGAGGCGCACATGGGCAGCAAAGACCGCCAGGCGTTTTGTAAAGACCTTTGGAAAGGAGGCGAGACCAAACAGTGAAATCCTGTACTAGTAGTGCTGCGCCCCCCCCCCCCCAATGAATCTCAGGTAATGCCTGTAAGAGGGGTGGATCAGGATGTGGGTGTAAGCATCCTTGAGATCTAAAGAGCAGAGCCAGTCTCCCTGGCGGAGGTAGGGCAGCAGTGTTCCAAGGAAAAGCATCTTGAACTTCTCCCACACCAGGAACTTATTCAAGCTGCGCAGGTCCAGAATGGGCAGGAGGCCCCCTGTTCTTTTTAGGACGAGGAAATACCTTGAGTAGAAACCCTTTCTCCTGAGGTGTTGAGGTACAGGTTCCACCACCCTATCCTTGAGCAAGCCTGCGAGTTCTGAGGTGAGCAAGGCCTGGTGGAGGAGAGACACAGATGGCTCTCCTAGGAAGAAGTCTGGACGGTTCTGCTGCAGATGGAGGAAGTACCCCTCTACCACCTGCAGGACCCAACGGTCTGTGGTGATGCTGGCCCAACTGTGGGAGAAAGAGGCCAGTTGACCACCTGTGGGCTGAGGTGGGACTCCCGGAAAAGGGGAGGCACAGCCCAAGGAGTCAAAAACGACCTGCCAGTTGGGCGGGAGCTGATGCCTTGGGGCTTGGAAGCCTTGGGCTTCCTGGGTCCGTGTCCTTGGCTTTTTGGTTGTGGGGCCTGGTGAGCCTGCCCCAAGTAAGGCTGATAGTGGCTGGACTGGGGGTAGCCCTTTTTCCCCAAGGGTATTTTCCTAAGGAGAGTCGAGTCTTTTTGGACAGCCTCTGCCTCAATCTCTGCAGCCTTATCAGACATCGGTTTCCTGAATAGGTTCTCACCATTGCAGGGAACATCCAACAGCTTTTCCTGCACCCATTGCTCCAGGTGCAAGGTCTGTAACCATGCCTGGCGCTGGGCGCCAATGCCGGTGGCTGCAACCCTGGCAGCAGTCTCAAACCTGTTGTAGGCGGCATGGGAGAGGAATCTGGAACAGTCCCAGATGCCTGCTGCTTAGGGACTGGAACCGTTGAAGAGGTTCCCCGGCGAGGCCTACCAAGGACCCCGAAAGCTCTTGTATCAGGCACTTAAAGTACATCCTTATGTACAATTCGTATGCCTATATTCGGCACCTAAGCATGGGGCATTGGTAGCACATGCATCCCATGGCATCAAGGGCCTGGGCTTCACTGCCAAGGAAACCTGAGTAGATATTTTGATTCTTCAGTTTTTGCACAGAGGACTCCACCACCATCGAGTTGTGGCTCATGGAACCCAAGGCCGTTCTGGAAGCGGTAGATGGCATCCAGGCGCCGACTGACCACCAGCACCGAGGCCGGGGACTCACATCCAGAGGAGCAGTCTTTTGAGGATAGGTGGAACTGGCATTATGAGTCTCTCCTTGGGAGGAGACTCACATTGTAGGATCTCGAGTGCCTCGGTGCGCAGATTCTCCTCAGACTGGATTGAGAAAGCCCGGACCAAGTCACGAACGGAGTCATGAAAGGCCACATCCTCAGGCGAGGACTGGCAGAGGGTCCGGGGGAGATGGCTCGGAGGGGACATTCCAGAGGACCTGGGGTAGGACTCCTAGAAACTCGTCGGGGAGGACCGGATCCCTGAAGAGCATGATCGAGATCCTGATCAATGCCGAGGACTTACCCAAAGCTAGTGGCACTCATTGCCAAGTTCAATGCCCAGAGACTTAGGAAGGTCCAGGGCCGCATTGGAGAAGCCGCCTCTGCGAGACTCAGAGAACGCCTGGACCTCTCACGAAGGGCCGGCTTCGGGGCTCGGCGATGCGGAAACCGGGACAGAGCCAGATCTTGGAAACAGCTTCCCCTGCAACTCAGACCACCTCCTATTTGTTTTAGGGGTCATGGCCTAGCAACGGTCGCAGATGGAGCAGTCATGGTCATGGTCCTGGTCCTGGCCCAGGCAGAGGATGCAGCAGTCATGAGTATCAGTGACTGAAATAATCTGACTGCAGCAGTCATTTCTTGAACCTACCGGGGAACATGGTGGATGAACACCCGGCTAGGGTCGAGGACCCTCAGATGAAAAATGGCGTGAAGGCCTGTCAAGAGACCTTGCGAAGGGAAAAAAAATGGGGAGCCGAGACCGGTGCCTTAGGCGCTATCTCGAGGTAGGAAGGAGACCGGTGCAGCACTGGAGACAGTTTGGCGCTTTTTCCATGGAAGTAGAGGACTATGTCCGTTGGGCTTCGTGGAAAAAAGGAGACTGAGCAATATGGCACCCTTGGGCAGGAAGGCTTTCTTTGAAAGCTAGGAAAATGCTCTGCGTGGGCTCAGTCGGTGCCGACATCACCCATATGCGAGGACTGACTTCCTGATTGTTCCTGGAGAATTAATACTCAGTAAAGGTGGGCCTGCTATCAGGTCCCAGATCTGTGCTTCTAAGGTAATCTGTTACTTTATTGGATGAGTCACAGCCCTTGGTTTGATAAGAGGGATCCTTTCAAATTGCCCCTTTGGCTTTAACACCTATTTAAAACAAATTCCCAGATCTCTTGCTTCCTAACTGGAAGGCCTCTTTGTAAAGGTCTCTAGAAACTATTTCTTTCTTTTAATTCAAATATTTACCCTATTCTTCCTTCTCTGCTAAGCTATAATCTGATTTGATTTAAACTAAAATCTCTCTGCTGAGTTTTAAATTTAAACTAAAAGCTCTCTGTTGATACTAGGCCCTGAGTTAATACACTGGATTCTAAAATACATGGACTTATCAGCTTTAACCCAAATTCCCTTTTCCCCAAGATTTAGAGAATTTCCCAAAAGTAAATACTTTCAAGTGCAGATTTATTTCCAGCAGAAGCAGTCTCTTTTGGCAGTCTTTAAGATCTTGATGAGATGCTATTACACATCCCTTGGACTGCACAGGATGTTTCATAGAAACATAGAAACATGACGACAGAAAAAGATCACATGGCCTATCTAGTCTGTCCTCCATAACTACAACAGTCCACTTTTTACCTTTAGAGATCCTCTGTGTTGGTCCCATGCTTTTTTGAATTCAGTTACTGTCCTCATCTCTACCACCTCCACTGGGAGACTATTCCATGGATCCACTACTCTTTCTGTAAAGAAATATTTCCGCATATCACTCCTGAATCTATCTCCCTTCACCCTCATCCCATGTCCCCTTGTAGCAGAACTTGCTTTCAATTGAAAGAGGCTCTCTCCCTGAACATTTATGCCACGGAGGTATTTAAACATCTCAATCATATCACCTCTATCCCGCCTTTCCTCTAAGGTGTACATATTAAGATCCTTAAGTCTGTCCTCATATGCTTTATAATGAAGCTCATTAATCATTTTAGTAGCCACCCTCTGCACCGACTCCATCCTGTTCACATCCTTTTGAAGGTGCGGTCTCCAGAATTGCACACCATACTCCAAATGAGGTCGCACCAAAGACTTATACAGAGGCATTATCACCTCCTTTTTTCTGCTAGCCATTCCTCTCCGTATGCACCCAAGCATCCTTCTAGCTTTTGCCATCGCCTTTTCTACCTGTTTAGCTACTTTAACATCATCAGACACAACCACGCCTAGGTCCCGCTCTTCTTTAGTGGACAAAAGTACTTCACCTCCTATACTGTATTGCTCCCTTGGATTGCTGCAGCCCAAATGCATGACCTTACATTTTTTAACATTAAATCCCAGCTGCCAAATTCTAGACCATTCTTCAAGCTTAGCTAGATCCCTCCTCATGTTATCTACACCTTCCTGGGTGTCTACTCTATTGCAGATTTTGGTATCATCTGCAAAGAGGCAAACTTACCCGACAGCCCTTCCGCTATATCACTAACAAAGATGTTAAAAAGAATCGGACCAAGGACAGATCCCTGGGGCACACCACTGGTAACATCCTTCTCCTCAGAGTGAGCTCCATTTACTTGTACTCTTTGTCGCCTCCCACCCAACCAATTTCTAACCCAAGCAGTAACTTTAGGGTCCATTCCTAGGGTGCTCAGTTTGTTTATAAGTCGCCTGTGAGGAACAGTGTCAAAGGCTTTACTGAAATCTAAATACACCACATCTAGGGCTCTCCCTCGGTCCAACTCCCTGGTCACCCAGTCAAAGAAATCAATCAGATTTGTCTGACAAGACCTGCCTCTGATGAATCCATGCTGCCTCGGATCCTGTAATCTGCTGGACTCCAGAAACCTCACTATTTTCTCTTTCAGCAGCGTTTCCAATAATTTACTCACCACCGAAGTTAAACTAACCGGCCTGTAGTTTTCAACCACATCCTTACTTCCGCTTTTGTGTAAAGGCACCACATGAGCCTCTCTCCAGTCCTTTGGCACCACTCCTGACTCCAACGAAGCATTGAAGAGGTCAGTCAGTGGAGTTGCTAGAACGTCCCCAAGTTCCCTCAGTATTCTAGGGTGTATCCCATCCGGTCCCATCGCTTTGTCTACTTTAAGTTGAGCTCGTTTCTCACGAACACAGTCTTCTGAAAATTGTTCAAGATGTCCCTCGCTTCTGTTCTTATTTGTGGGTGTTTTCTGAGGTCCTGCTCCTGGTTCTTCATCTGTGAACACAGAACAAAAATATTTGTTAAGCAATTCCGCTTTATCCTTATCAGCTTCTACATATTCCCCCCCCCTGCACCCTTGAGTCTGACAATACCACTTTTGCCCTTCCTCTTCTCACTAATATATCTGAAAAATGTCTTATCCCCTCATTTTATTGCATTGGCTATTTCCTCCTCCTTTTGAATCTTTGCCTTCTTGACTACTTTGCTAGCTTCTCTAAGTTTTTCCAAATACAGATGCCTGTCTTCCTCTCTCTGTGATCTCTTATATTTCATGAAGGCCTCCCTCTTTTTCTTCACATTTTCAGCTACTTCCTTCGAAAACCATTGCGATCTCCTGTTCCTTTTGCCTTTATTTACCATTTTAACAAAAAGGTTGGTTGCCCTTAAAATACCCCCTTTCAGTTTTGCCCACTGTTTTTCTACATCCCCCAGCTGTTCCCATCCCACTAACGACTCCCTGAGGTATTGGCCCATCTTCGCAAAGTTAGTCTTCCTAAAGTCTAAGATCCTCACCTTGGAATGGATTCTAACAGCCCTAGTCCTAATACTGAAACACACCATCTGGTGATCACTGGATGCAAAATGATCTCCCACTACATCATCAGAAACACTTTCACCATTGGTAAGTACCAAGTCCAGTATGGCCCCTTCACGTGTGGGGTCTGTTACCAATTGCCTGAATAGTTCTCCCTGTAGAGAATCCAGGATCTCCTTACTTGTAGATGATACTGCAGCAGGAATGTGCCAATCAACATCTGGCATATTGAAATCTCCTATCAGTAGCACTTCCCCGTTCCTAGCAATGCTGCGTATGTCTTCAATTAACTCTGTCCACCTCTTCCTCTTGTGAGGGAGGTCTGTATATCACACCAATGCAAATAGATTTCTCTTTCCCTCTTTCTAGTTTAACCCACAATGCCTCCTCTCTCCCTTTTAAGCTCTGTAATTCCAAAGCTTTAATAGTAGTTTTTACATATAGTGCCACTCCTCCTCCCCTTCTTCCTACCCTGTCCTTTCTGAATAAAGTATAGCCAGGTATAGTTACATCCCAGTCATGGTTTTCTGTGAACCATGTTTCTGAAACTGCCACTAAATCCAAGTCAGTCACTCCCACCAAAGCTTCAGGGATCTTATTTCCCATGCTATGGGCATTAATACACACTGCTTTCCATATGTTACCCCTGTTACCCATTTCCATAAAGGTATTTAATGTATTACCTACATGGGGGCTTTCACTTAGCTGGGGGCTTTCTTCACCCATCCCCAACAAATCTAGTTTAAAGCCCTCTTCAGTAGATTAGCCAGTCTATTACCGAAGATGCGTTGACCTTTCTTGGACATATGGATGCCATTACTATCAGAAGGTTGTTGGAGGACCTACAGAGGCTTAGGCTCCTTTTTCCACGTTTGCTGAACTTGCCAGAAAAATATTTTTTTTGGAAGGTCCCAGGATCTTTCTGTAGCTTGGCGGAAAGCAGGGGTGCCTACAAAATATCACATTCAGATCCTAGCATGCGACTGTGGCTAAATGTGAGGTCGCCTACCGATTGAATCACATTGATGCACCATTGCTAGATCATTGTGTGTTTAAGACAGACTCCTAATGGAGAGGCCGACTGCCTTACAATGCAAGAGGATTGCAATGTTTGATGCAGAATGGACTATTTGGACTGGGTATTTGTGAGGAATGGGGGAGGGGGTGCTATAAGGGGGCTGGAAGAGGTTGGGGGAGGGATGGGTTCATGGAACCTTAGAGGCATGGGGTGGGTGACAACTTAGTTGTGAGAGTTCTGGGCACGTTAATACCTTTTGAAAATCAATGCAAACATTTAAATTAAAAGAAAAGTATCTTCTCCCTAAAAAGCCTCCCCTCCCAGGGACCCCGAGGAATGAGTACTGGAACTCTTGGACCTCATCAGGGCAAATTTGACCACCAAGAAATGGTGTGGAAGCTGAGGCTTCTCAAATCCGGGAGCCTTCTGAACTCTGTACATGGAGTCAAGCCTTCTACTGAGTGGAGACACAGTGAGAGGGCACAGAATCCTCCGAAGGAAGAAAAAATACCAAGCAAAGTTGTGCTGGAGCATGTCCACTGAGCTTCATGGAAAGATGACTAGTTCAAGATAGTGCTGCGGCTCCGGTTGGATGACATCATCCATACATAAACTTCATTCCTGCTCGTCCATGGAGAATACAAACACTTGGCGTGAAGCAGACATTTCAGAACAGTAACCCCCAAGGGCCATAAGCAAACTTTGAAATATTTGAAAATGAAATACTAACCTCTTGTTTGTATTACTGAAAGCATCAAGGAAACCACAGTACTCCTCAAGTAGTCAAAGTAGCCAAAAAGCTGACCCCCAGCACTTCCTTCTTAGTTTAGGAAAAAGAAGCCAGCCCAGCACTTGGTCCCTCTTGAGAAGCCAAGCCAGCCCAGCTATGGCTCCTTCAGGACCTACAGAATACATACAAGGGAAAAAACCCCTCTTGAGGCCCCACCATCCCAACAATGCAGCCCAAAACTTGCGTTAGGGAAGGATAGGGCTGTGCTTCTACCACACTCTGTCCCAGGCCTAGGCACCATTCCATGGGCCCTGTGAAATCTTCCATACCAAAGGCAGCATGAAAAATCAAAATGGCAGCCATTTCCACCAAACTTTTCACCTCGAGGATACTGGCTCAACCTGCCATGATGTTCACTCATCTCTGACTGCCTTGACCAGCCCTGACAGCTACTGTATTCGGAGCATCTCTTGTTTTGTTTCTTTTTCTCTCTCTTAAAAACAAAGATTGCTGCATGGAAATAGCACCCACAGCAATTTGATTTCATTTAAATTTTTCTACAATATGGGAACCACAATCCCTAAACTTTACTCTAAAACCCGTGTGCAATGGCACGGTGAAATTATATACTATTTATTTTTGTTGGATCGCTCACCGTGAGAAGGAACTATCCTACTCTCGAAGTGAGCCCTCCATTTTAATCATTTTGTATGGACCCAAAAGCCCTAAAACACAGAAAAGCACAGCACTATACAGCTGCCATATCCGTGTAAACATGAAATTTAGATAACTCTCTGTGTTCCGACCAGCATAAGAACTGTCAAAGCGGAAACAAGCAATAGAGCATTCACATATACCGCACCAATACACTGGAACCAACTCCCACACGAGTTACGACTGACCAATAACACAGGTACACTACCAAAAAACTGCCTCCAGTTTTGCAACTGATTCCTATAGATTTTGGGGTGCTGAATCCAGGAAAAATAGCCAAAATGTTCCATCACGTCACGTTTTCTTGCAAAATTAGATTTCTTACCCATATAAGGAATGTTCACATAATTTCTTTTTAGCCGACTGCAGTTTATTTTCTTGGCCCAAAATAGAGGTTGTAATGGTTAACTAACTAGAAACACTCCCTCATGATATTTTAGAGTGTTTTGTATTCATTTTATACATTAACAGGACAATTGGGAGGCGGGGGGCTAAATCCAGTACTCGCGCTGGCGCATGTTCTTTCCTGTTCGCCTCGCCTCGTTCGCTCGCTCAAACACGGTGGTTGCGACATGAACGTTCCTGTCAAATTTCAGTTTCTTGCAAGTTCATTATTACCTTTTGTTTGCTCAGTCATAATCCAGCTTTATTCCAAAGTGGTTCACTACAGTTGTAGTTTGCAGTGCTGTGTATTTGTGATGGCTCACAGAGCCAGAGGTTGCGTCAACTCTCCGGACAGTTTTTGTTTTATTTGTGGGGAATATACCGTGAAAAAGCGGCAGAGGAACATTTCTGCATTTATTAAAAAAGTATATTTCGCCTATTTCGGTTTGAAGTTAGGCGATCAAGACAAACCGTGGGCTCCTCACAAAGTGTGCAAGACATGTGAGGAAGATCTACGCTTATGGATGAAAGGTAAAAAACAAGCATTTCGTTTCGGAATACCTATGATATGGCGTGAACAAAGAGACCACAGCAGTGACTGCTATTTTTGCTCTTGCATTGTGAAGGGATACAACTTAAAAAATAAGAACGTAATAAGTTACCCCAACCTTCCCTCAGCAATTAGGCCTATGCCTCATAGCAACGAAGTACCTGTGCCTGAACCACCAAAATCTTTGGATCATATTTGTGTGGACGGTTCTGATCATGATGAGACTCATCAGATGGCTTTTCCCGATGAGTCCAGTACTTCTGAGTTTGAAACTGAACCAGATCCGAAACCTGAACTTTTCTCTCAAGCTGAATTGAATGATTTAGTCCGGGATTTAGGACTCCCAAAAGATGCTGCCCAACTGCTAGGTTCTCGGCTTAAACAGAAACATCTATTGTCACCAGGAACAACTTTTTATTGGTACCGCAACCGCGAGACACAATTTTTGAAGTATTTCAGCAAAGAGGAAGATTTGGTATTTTGCAACGATATATACGGAGTGATGGAAAAGTTTAAACTCAAGTATGATCCTGCTGAATGGCGGCTGTTCATTGATTCGTCAAAAGACAGCATAAAAGGTGTTCTTCTTCATAATGGCAACACATTCGCTTCAGTTCCTATTGCTCACTCTGTTATTCTCCAAGAAAAATACGAGAATTTGGCCCTGATTCTTCAGAAGATTCGTTATGATGAGCATAAGTGGATGATTTGTGGAGACTTTAAAATTCTATCCATGCTATTAGGGCAGCAATCCGGTTTCATCACCAAATATCCCTGCTTCCTTTGCTTGTGGGATAGCCGGGCCCGCGACCTACACTGGGGGAAAAAAGACTGGCCAATTCGGGAGTATTTGAGACCCGGTGAGAAAAATGTTCTTCATGAGAGCTTGGTACCTCGTGATAAAATTCTATTACCACCTCTCCACATTAAGTTGGGTCTCATTAAGCAATTCATCAAGTCCCTTCCAAAAGATGGTGAGTGCTTTCGGTACCTTTGCTCAAAGTTCCCCCGACTTTCTGAAGCAAAGCTAAAGGAAGGAGTGTTTGTTGGCCCTGATATAAGGAAACTCATTTCAGATGGAGCATTCGCTGAAACGATGTCTGAGAAGGAAAAAGAAGCCTGGGATTCCTTCAAGGATGTTGTTCTCAAATTCTTGGGGAACAGGCGGGATGAGAACTATAAGGATATTGTTGCCAGGATGCTCAATGCCTTCAAAGAACAAGGCTGTAACATGAGCCTGAAAGTCCATTTCTTGCACTCCCATGTGAACTACTTTCCCGAAAACTTGGGGGCGTACAGTGAAGAACAAGGTGAAAGGTTTCACCAGGACATTAAGGACGCAGAGAGAAGGTACCAAGGAAGATGGAACACCACTATGATGGCTGATTTCTGCTGGTTGCTGCTGCGGGAAACCCCAGATGAAAAATACGCCAAGCAGCGCACCAAGAGAAGCATTCGGGGGAAGAAGAAACGGGCCCACCAGGAGATTGATTGACCCAAGAATGACTTTAAAATCTAAACTGTGTTGACAAATATCGTGTTTTTACTAAACTTTGAAATAAAAATTTGCTAGTTATTACCACAGTGTCGGATCTCATTTATTAGAATTTTATTTTCACACCATCGGGTGTTTGTCTTCATGTATTGCGATGGTGCGGTTTGCGTTTTCTATTCTTACATACATACCTGTACAACATTTTTTGCACATTTCTTTGCTTTGCTTTGTGTCTAACCTCGCTCTTATATGCTCAATGTTTGTGCACATGTATGTGGCTGTTTTAAGTGCAGACAATTTTGCTACCATCACAGTGTGTTTTGTTGACATTACTCTATTCTTATGTGCTGCCTTGTTACAATTTTCTTTATTCTTATTTGAATAACTACTAAACAATTAGTATAAAGAATTCATCCAAGAAACTTTTATCTCGATCGCACTCAATCTGAAACGTTCACCTCAAACTGCTAACCCAATGTAGCAAAAAATTTGTACGTGATGGAGCAAATTGGTTACCAGATTTGGATTCAGCGCACCAAAAAATGTAAAAATCAATCGAAACATTAGAGGCAGTTTAAAAAAAAATTTTTTTAGTGTACCTGTGTAATTTGAATGAATTCAGAAAGAAACTCAAAACCCATTTATTTCAGGCTCACTACAACCTGACCTAAGTGCGACGCCTTGCCGCAACTAGATGGCTTTGCCAGCCACAACGGCATTTAGAATACCAGTTTGTAATCTTGTATATATGTATATTCTAGGCCCCACCCACGCAACTACAATCAAATGTATATTTAGATTTGAGAGCCTCAATCCAATGTATAGTGTACCTAATTGCTATTTCCTGTTTTATGCAAATCGCCCAATCAAAATCTGTATCCTAAAAATCAATGTATTGTACGATACATTATGATTCTGTAAAGTAAACCGCTGCTGATCGTAGGAAGCAGTGGTATACAAATGTTTACTAAATAAATAAATAAAAATAAATAAACTTAACTGAAGAATTCACTATATGACCATTTCTCATGTGCCCATAAGTACTTAGCTCAGGAAGAACTACTCCCAGCAGGGACCAATGAATCTTTTCAAATTAGACGCGGTTGAACACAATTCAAAACTTCAACAGTCCGTCGTCTTTCAATATCCTGAAGGTCCCCTCAGCTGCACATACAATCCAAACTTAAGGAGGATTGAACCAAAATGGATTGTGGTTCCCATATTGTAGAAAAATGTCAATGAAATCAAATTGCTGTGGGATATATTTGGGTTGATTTCAGGGGGGTGTATCAGTATTATAACGCATGGAAATAGTAAGCACCGGAGAGGCCCAGGAATCAATATTGCTGTTGCGCCAATAATCAGCACCAGTTAGGCCACCCAGGCTCACCAGCATGCTGCAGAAAAAATATTTGATCTGTCAAAATGATAGTGAAAAAGGTGCAATATACCGCATTACTCGAAGCAGCCAAGAAGACAGCGGAACTTGCCTTACTTATCCACACAGCACAGATACAGCCTGCTGCCCTTTGAATTAAAAGCAGAATACGGGCCCCACGATGCTCTGCCTCCGCCTCCTTCCCAAAGGGACCATCAGTTGCTGAATCTGCTCTGATCAGCTTGATTTCCCCCTCTAAAGGGGCAGAGTCTGCCCCTCCCTGCACTGCTCGACCTCCTCCCCAACAGGAACATTGACTGCATTCCTGCCCTGTTCCTAACACATTTAGACTCTGGAGCTCTGCCTGCCTTTTGGGTCCTGCGTGTGGAACGGTAAGCATTTATGAGAATGGTACCCTGGAAGTTCTGGATTTCAACTTTCTACCTAAAAATCTAAATTTGGCTTCCAGAACATCCCTTCCAAACTTTCCTATGTCACCGGTACTAACATGTACCAAGACAGCAGGTGCCTCTCCAGTACTATATAAAACCTTACCTAGGTGGCATGTGAAGTCCATTACCTTTGCACCAGGCAGGTAGATAACGAGGGCAATCCTCAGGTCCACAGCCACCCAGCTAGCTACATGCTGAATGATCACATCAACTTTAACGGCCGTCCTAATCCTTCCCTCTGGGGCACATGGTCCTGGAGAGACATCCTCTGTGCGAGAGCATATTACATCACATGGAGGACAGGTCCGAGATAGAGGATCACTTCCTGCCACCCAAAGGGGATTCTTTCCTTCCACCATGACCTCTCATATTCATGGCAGCAAAGAGGCTGCCAGACCCGAGGTGGGACATCTCTACTATATCCCTGTACATTTTGTCTATATACCTCTGCCTGCCTCAGCTCCTCCTAGTCCACTACTCTAGTCTCCAGAGATCAGACTCATTTCCTAGGAGCAAAGAACTCTGCATCTCATGCACAAATAAGACCTCTCACCAACTGGGAGAAAGCGATACGTGCAACACTGTGCAAAAGACTAGATAGCCCCCATCTCACTGCTGGACTGCTGTCTGCATCTTAGATAGCATAGTTACTCACCTGTAACAGGTGATCTCCGGGAACAGCAGGAATTTAGTCTTCACATATGGGTATCGTCAATACCGACGGAGCCTGTGCGGGAATGCTCCCCAACATCCAATTAGAAAGCTTTCTGGAGCATCCCACAGCGCCTGCATGCTGCCTTCCCGCTTTTCCCAACTGCCTCTCTCCAGTTGAGTTTTAAAGCTGAGACAAAGAGAGAGAGGGAAAGAAAAGAAGTGAGAGAACTCCTAGGGGAGGTGGGTGGGTTGTGAAGACTAAATTCCTGCTGTTCCCGGAGATCACCTGTTACAGGTGACTAACTATGCTATCTCCAGGAACAAGCAGGAATGTAGTCTTCACATATGGGGACTCCCTAGCTACAGATGCCAGGGAGAGACCCCAGAAGTTGTGTTCCCCTGTGAAAGGGCTCCACTTCCCCCACATGGATCTCTGACATCCTACTGGGAAAGGTGGGTAGAAGTTGATTAAGTATGGAAAAGGTGCTGTAGAACAGCCTGACCAAACAAGGCATCCTGGCGGGAGTCCTTGTCTAAGCAGTAATGGGCTGTGAAGGTATGAACCGAGGCCCAAATAGCTGCTCGACAGATGTCGTCAATAGACACAGAGTGTAGATGAGCCATTGAGGCTGCCATGGCTCTCACATTGTGAGCTGTGACATGGCCTTCCAGAGAAAGGTTCCTACTCTGATAGGCAAAAGAAATACACTGTGCAATCCAGTTGGACAATGTTCTCTTGGAGACTGGAAGACCCAAATGAGAAAGATCAAAGCAATTTTCTGTGTTGCTGTGTCCTCTGTAAGTAAAGCACAGTTACTTACCTGTAACAGGTGATCTCTGGGAACAGCAGGAATTAGTCCTCACATATGGGTACGTCGGAACCGACGGAGCCGGCGCGGGAAAGCTCCCCAGCTTTTCAGATGAAAAGCTTTTGGGGCTTCCCACAGCGCATGCACGCTGCCTTCCCGCCTTCCTTACCAGCTCTCTTCAGTTCGAGTTTATAGCTGAGACAATAGAGAGAGGAAAGGAAGGTAGATAGATAGAAGATACAACTCCTAGGGGAGGTGGGTGGGTTGTGAGGACTAATTCCTGCTGTTCCCAGAGATCACCTGTTACAGGTAAGTAACTGTGCTATCTCCAGGAACAAGCAGGAATAAGTCCTCACATATGGGGACTCCCTAGCTAAGATGCCTGGGAGATCCCCCTCCAAGGGTAAACCATCTTTGTATGGATCTCAGGCATCCATTCAGGGAAGGTGGGCAGGAGTTGCTTAAGTATGGAACAGGTGTTTGAGGACAGCCTGACCAAACAAGGCATCCCGGCGGGAGTCCTTGTCCAAACAGTAATGGGCTGTGAAGGTATGAACCGAGGCCCAGGTGGCGGCTCGACAGATCTGATCTATGGATACAGAGTGAAGATGAGCCATAGAAGTGGCCATGGCTCTCACATTGTGAGCTGTGACATGGCCTTCCAGAGAAATGTTCTTACTCTGGTAAGCAAAAGAAATACACTGAGCAATCCAATTGGAAAGTGTACGCTTGGAGACTGGAAGTCCCAAATGAGAAGGATCAAAAGCCACAAAAAGTTGGGAAGACTTTCGATGTGGCTCAGTCCTGTTGAGGTAAAAGGCGAGAGCTCTTTTACAATCAAGGGTATGAAGGTTCCTCTCTGCACTGGATGCATGAGGAGCCCGGAAAAAAACAGGTAGATATACCTCTTGATTAAGATGAAAAGGCGAGACCACGTTGGGCATAAAGTGGGGATTCGTCCTAAGGACCACCTTATCATGATGAAATCTGGTATAAGTTGGATTAGCCACCAAAGCCTGCAGTTCACTGATGCGGCGAGCCGAAGTGACTGCAATAAGGAAAAGAACCTTCCAGGAAAGAAAGTTCAGGGAGGTAGAAACCAAAGGTTCAAAAGGTGGCTGCATAAGCTGACCCAGAACTAGGTTTAAGTCCCATGCCACCGGAGGTGGGCGGATGGGAGGCTTAGTTAGGGTCAGGCATCTCATGAATCTGGCAATAAGAGGATGAGAGGAGACAGGTTGTCCATTTATAGGTTTCAAAGATGCTGCAATAGCACTTAAATGGACTCGTACTGAATTCGTCTTGAGGCCTGCATTGGAAAGATGCAGGAGATAGTCTAATAGAAAATGCAAAGGAAGTGCTAGAGGGTCAAGACCCTGTTGAGCACACCAAATGGAAAAAACGTTTCCATTTAAAAGCATAGGAACGCCTGGTAGAGGGTTTCCTAGAAGCATAAAGTATATCTTTCACTAGTTGAGAAAGATTATAATCATGCAGGCTTAAGCCTTCAGTAACCAAGCCTGGAGATGTAGGGACTTGGGGTTTGGATGCCACAAAGTCCCCTTCTCCTGAGACAGGTGGTCTGGCGCAGCTCCCAGGTCCAGGGAGGAGTCCTGGGAGAGCTGTAGAAGTAGAGGGAACCACACTTGGCGTGGCCAGCGTGGAGCTATGAGGATCATGGATCCGTGATCCCTCTGTAGTTTGAACAGAGTCTTGGGAATCAAAGGAATGGGTGGAAAAGCATACAGGAATTCCTGACCCCAATGCAGGAGAAAGGCATCGTTGGCCTGAGCTCCCTGACACGGAATCCTGGAACAGAACTGGGGAAGTTTGGCATTCCACGGACTTGCAAAGAGGTCTATGTCCGGGGTCCCCCATTCCTGGAAGATTCAGTGTATTTGGTCCATATGCAGGGACCACTCGTGTGGAAACAGAACTCGACTGAGTCTGTCTGCCCGAGAGTTTTGAACTCCTGGAAGATACACTGCCAGAAGATGAATTTGATGCTCTCTGGCGAAGGCCCATAATCTGAGAGCTTCGTTGCAAAGCGACAGAGAGCCCGTCCCTCCTTGTTTGTTGACATAAAACATGGCTACCTGATTGTCTGTCTGGACTAGGACAGTCAGGTTGACAAGGAGGGTGTGGAAGACTGTGAGGGCAAGGAAGATTGCTCGCAGTTCCAAAAGGTTGATGTGAAGGGTGGTCTCCTGGGGAGACCAGGTGCCCTGAGTGGAGAGGTGTTGGAGATGAGCTCCCCACCCTGTTTGGGAGGCATCTGTTGTGAGGGTTGCTTGGGGCAACGAAGGTTGGAAGGGGGTCCCCAATAACAGATTTTTGGAGGATGTCCACCACTGGAGAGACCAAAACAGACGTTTTGAGGTGAGTACTTGGTCTGAGAGCAGTCCCGATGCTTGAGACCACTGGGTGGCCAAAGTCCATTGAGCTGCCCTCATATGAAGACGAGAGTAGGGCACCACATGGACCGTGGAGGCCATGCGGCCCAGAAGTTGCAGCATTTCTCTGGCTGACAAGTGACTTCTGGACTGAGCCTGGGAGGCCAAGCTGATTAGCCGTTGGCCTCGGACCAGAGGGAGGTAGGCCCTTGCAGTGGTGGAGTCCAAGTGGGCCCCTATGAATTCCAGGGACTGAGTAGGGATGAGTTGGGACTTGGGAATGTTTAATCTGGGCTTCTGACTGAGATGGAGCTCGGATGAGCCAGTCGTCCAGATATGGGAAGATGAAGATTCCCATGCCTCTTAGAAATGCGGCTACGACTGCCATGCATTTTGTGAATACTCTTGGAGCAGAGGCGAGACCGAAGGGAAGTACTCTGTATTGGAAATGTTTTCCCTGGAACAGAAATCGAAAATATTTTCTGTGGGATGGATGGATGAGTATATGAGTGTACGCATCCTTGAGATCTAGAGAACAAAGCCAATCCTGACTCTGAAGGTATGGAAGGAGAATGCCCAGAGAGAGCATTTTGAATTTCTCCTTGAATAGAAACTTGTTCAATTCTCTCAGATCTAGGATAGGTCTGAAGCCCCCTGTCTTCTTTGTTATGAGAAAATAAGGGGAGTAGAACCCTAACCCCTGTTGAGGAAGAGGAACCTCCTCTATTGCCCCTTGGGCAAGGAGAGAGGAGACTTCCTGACCCAACAGGGTCAGAAGAGATGGGGGAGAACTGAATTGCCTCACCATGGTATGGGGAGGAAGGCTGGAGAAATGAAGTTTGTAGCCCTCTCTGATGATAGAGAGGGTCCACTGCTCTGATGTTATTTGCTCCCATCTGGGAGCAAAGTGAATTAACCTTCCAGGTATGGTGAGAGGCTCTGGTTGTTCCAGAGCCAGAAATGGTAAGTTCTCTAGGGGCAAATCAAAACCCCTGAGGGGGTTGAGCCTGCTGGGGTGTAGCAGACACTGCAGACTTTGACTTTACTTGCTTAAATTGCTGACGTTTAGCAGCAAAGCGAGGCTGAGAAGATTGTTGGCCAGTATTTGTGGAAAATCTGGCCTTCTTATAGTAAGGCCTTTTAAAAGACTTCTTTTTGGCAGGAGTAGAAGTAGACTTAGAAAGTCTATCTAGAGTGGCATTTTCTGCATCCATTTGAGCAGCTTTAATTTGCCAGTCTTCACCAAATAAGTTCTCACCTGTACAGGGCAGATTCCTTAGGCCATCCACAACCCAGGGTTCTAGGTCAGAAGCCTGGAGCCAAGCAAGACGTCGGGCTGCAATAGCAATTCCCGAAGCCCTGCCAGCAACCTCAAAGGAATCAAAGGCTGCCCTGTTGGAAAACTTGGAGACCTCTGAAAGTTGTGTCACCACAGAAGTGAAGTCCTCCTTTTTATCCTCAGGGATAAAGGGGCAAAATGCCGTACCTTTAGGGCAAGTTCTCAGAGAAACATGCCCATATAAAGGCTGTAAGAATTGATCCTGGCTATAAGCATACTAGCCTGGAAGATCTTTCTACCAAAAGAGTCAAGGGTCTTACATTCTCGCCCTGGAGGGGTAGAAGAGTGCCTTTTGGGACTCTATCTTCTTCATAGCAGACTTCACCACACAATGGAGTGGTGAGGCAGCTGAGTTTTTTTGAAACCCAGGAGAAGGAGGGACCCGGTACATGGTGTCCAACCTACGAGAATGAGGAGACAGAGTTAGAGGAGTCTCCCACAAATCCATCAAGTGTTCTTGAAGGATTTCATGGATAGGCAGAGTAACTGCCTCTTTAGGAGCTTTAGAGTATCCTAAAATATCCAATTTTTTTGATCTGGGTTTCTTTTCAGAAGATGTAGCAATAGAAGTCCTTTAGCTACATCAACAATGAAATCCTGAAAGGATAAATCCTCTGGAGGAGACATCGCCCTCTTTAGAGAAGAGGGCTCCTCAGGAAGATCAAACTCAGCAGAGTCATCAGAGGAATTGAACTCATCAGAAGAATCTGAGTATTCTCTCTGTGCTTGCAATGCACGATACGCGTACCGATCGATATCGAGATCGGGCGTATCGGGCATGGGATTGGTATCGGGCAAAAGCCTGAATCCAGCAAGCGGAACCGATCGACGCTTGGAAGTCGATGGTCTCGGTTCCGGTGTGGATACCGGAACCGGGGTCGGTACCGATGGAATCGGTACCGAGGGCGTCGCAGCCTTAATGAAAGCCAGAAAGGCCTGCTGCATGGTCTGGACAGTATTGCCATGGACACCACTGCTGCCTGGATGTCGGTACCGGTATCGACCGGTACCCCAGAGCAGTCTAACAGGTGATCAGTCGAGGCCGTGCCATCGATGTCAACCTGTAACCCCATAGGTGATGCTTTGGAGGCCGGAGCCTCCCGCCGGGGTTTTTTGGTGTGGGCAGAATCCTCAAACTCAAGATTGAGAGCCTCTCGATCTTTTGAAAGAGATTTGCTTTTAGAGGATTTGCCCACAGAAAGATTGGTTACCTGAGATCCATCCGGAGAGGAAGACCTGGATGACTGTGATGCTGGATTATCTGAAGCAAACAGCACATGGAACTTGTTGGCCTGGTTCTGCATACCACGTTTAGACATCTGGGAGCAGAATGGGCAGTCCGGTATGGAGTGGTCAGGTCCCAAACATTTAAGACACCATTCATGGGTGTCTGAGAGAGAAATAACAGCACTGCACTTGGTACACTTTTTAAAACCAGGAGCTGGCTTCTCCATGAGGAGAATTAGTGTAGGCCTGAAGGCCTAGCAAAAGTTACCACGTTGTGCTGAAATAAAAAAAATATTTTTTTATTTTTTTTTAAGAAATAAAGAGAGACCGGCAGTACCGGTTTTGGTATGGGGAAGGCAGGTACGCGGTCAAAAGAAACAAATTAAAATAACAATTTCTTCAGCGGTGACAGGAACACGACCTGCTGGCTCCGCGGAAAAAGAGAAACTGAAGAGAGCTGGTAAGGAAGGCGGGAAGGCAGCGCGCATGCGCTGTGGGAAGCCCCAAAAGCTTTTCATCTGAAAAGCTGGGGAGCTTTCCCGCGCCGGCTCCGTCGGTTCCGACGTACCCATATGTGAGGACTTATTCCTGCTTGTTCCTGGAGATCAGGCAAGTGCTCTTTTACAGTCCAAAGTATGAAGATTCCTTTCTACATTTGAAGCATGAGGCCTTGGAAAAAATACAGGCAGGTAAACCGCCTGGTTTAAATGAAAAGTTGAGACCACCTTTGGCATAAAGTGTGGATGAGTCCTAAGGACTACCTTATGATGAAACCTCGTGTAAGGAGGATCAGCAACTAATGCTTGCAATTCACTGATGCGACATTCTGATGTGATTGCAATGAGAAAGATAACTTTCCAGGAAAGGAATTTCAAGGAGGTAGTAGCTAAAGGTTCAAAAGGCGGCTTCATGAGCTGCCCAAGAACCAGATTCAGGTCCCATGCCACTGGAGGTGGCCTAATGGGAGGCTTAGTTAGAAGAAGGCCCCTCAAATCTCGCTATGAGAGGATGAGAGGAAATAGGTTGTCCATTTAAAGGCTTTAAAAAAGCTGAAATAGCACTTAAATGGACTCTTAATGAGTTAGTCTTAAGTACTGCATTAGATAAATGAAGGAGATACTCCAGTAACGATTCCAGAGGTATCGCAGACGGGTGAAGAACCTTTTGCGAACACCATATGGAAATCCTTTTCCACTTGAAAGCATAAGAGCATCTTGTGGAAGGTTTCCTGAAAGCACAAAGGACATCCCTTACTTGTTGAGAAAGGTTAAGACCATGAAGGTCTAGGCTCTCAGCAACCAGGCCCTGAGATGCAGAGAGTGGTGATTGGGATGCCACAAAATCCTGTCCTCCTGAGACAGGAGATCTGGAGCAGATCCTAACTCCAGAGATGGAGCTTGAGAGAGATGCAGGAGCAGAGGGTACCACACCTGCCGTGGCCAATGTGGAGCTATGAGAATCATGTGGCCTTTGTCTCTCTGAAGCTTGAATAGGGTCTTGGGAATTAGGGGAATGGGTGGAAAGGCATATAGGAAGTCCTGACCCCAATGGAGGAGGAAAGCATCCCTGGCCTGACAACCCTGAACCGGAATTCTGGAACAGAACCGGGGAAGTTTGGCATTCAACGGACTTGCAAAGAGGTCTATGTACGGAGTTCCCCAAATTTGAAAAATTTCTGATACCTGGTCTGCATGGACAGACCATTCGTGTGGAAGCAGAACTTGACTGAGTCTGTCTGCCCAAGAGTTTTGAATGCCTGGCAGATAACACCACAAGGAGATGAATCTGATGCTCTCTGGCAAGGGCCCATAGTCGCAAAGCTTCGTTGCAAAGCGACAGAGAGCCTTGTTCCTCCCTGCTTGTTCAGATAGAACATAGCTACTTGATTGTCCCTCTGAATTAGGACCGTCTTGTAGCTGAGCTGGGTATGGAACACTCGAAGAGCAAGGAAGATTGCTCTGAGTTCTAGGAGACTGATATGCAAGTGGGTCTCCTGTGGAGTCCAAGTGCCTTGGGTTGAGAGATCTTGCAGATGAGCTCCCCAACCCACTTGTGAGGCATCTGTTGTTAGAGTTACTTGGGGTAGGGGTTACTGGAAAGGGGACCCCACCAACAGGTTTTGGGTTGACTGCCACCATTGTAGAGACAAAATAAGGCGACTTGTGTTTGCTGTTTTGTCTGATAGGCAGCCTGATGCCTGAGTGGATAGAGTCCATTGGGCTGCTCTCATATGGAGGCGAGCATAGGGAACCACGTGCACGGTAGATGCCATGTGGCCTAGTAGTTGTAACATCTCCCGAACAGTGAGATGAGTTTTTAACAGTGCCTGGGAGGCTAACTGCACAATGCGAAGGCAGCGGGCCTGTGGAAGATAGGCCCTTGCTTTTCTGGTATCCAGCAAAGTTCCTATGAACTCTAGAGACTGAGTGGGAGTTAGGCTGGATTTTGGGATGTTTGAGATGTTTGAGATCTAGAGAACAAAGCCAATCCTGACTCTGAAGGTATGGCAGCAGAGTTCCCAAAGAAATCGTCTTGAACTTCTCTTTGAACAGGAATTTGTTCAATTCTCCGAGGTCCAAAATGGGTCTGTGTCCCCCTGTTTTCTTTGGAATAAGGAAATAGGGGGAGTAAAACCCTGTACTCTGCTGGGAAATGGGTATGTCTTCTATTGCCCCCTGGGCAAGTAGTAAACTGACCTCTTGACCCAACTGAGTGTTGAGGGAAGTCTGAGAATTGAACTGTCTTACCACGGTAGGAGGGGGCATGTTGAAGAAATGAAGCTTGTACCCTCTCTCTTACAATGGAGTCTATTTTTCTGATGTTATATGCCCCCCATCTGGGGGCAAAATGACACAACCTTCCTGGGATGGTGGAAGGCTCTGGCCCGTTGAGGGCCAGGAAGGCCAAGTTCTCTAGGTGGGAGTAAAAAGCCCCTGTGGAGGCTGAGTCTGCTGGGCTGGTTGAGGCTTAACAGCCTTTGTTTTCCTTTGCTTTGAGGTCTGCTGTCCCCTTCGGGCAGACTGACCTGCAGAATGCATCTGCTGGGTATAGGAGGGGTAAAACCTCTTCTTTTTAGAGAAAATGGTTTCTTGTAGGATTTTCTCCTTGCAGGATCAGCTGTAGCCTTGGATAGTCTATCCAAAGTGGTGTTATCAGCATCTAGCTCATTCGCTTTCTCTTGCCAATTTTTGCCAAAGAGATTTTCACCTGTGCAAGGGATATTCCCCAGATTGTCCTGTACCCAGAACTCTAAGTCAGATGCCTGGAGCCAGGCAACCCTACGAGCACCTATGGCAATGGCAGAGATTCTGCTTATGCACTCAAAGCAGTCAAAAGCTGCACGATTAACAAACTTGGAAACATCCTGGGCATGTTTGACAAGTATAAGATAATCCTGCCTCTTATCAGGAAGGAGAGGGCTCATAAGCTCTAGATCTCCTGTAACCTCCTTAAGGAACATTCCCATGTATAAGATGTAGGAACTAATCCTGGCAGAAAGCATAGAGGCCTGGAATGTTCAGTGCCTAAAGGCATCAAGAGTCCTACATTCATGTCCTGGAGGATTAGATGCATGTCTTTTTGCACTCTTGATCCTTCTCATAGCTGACTCCACCACTATGGAATGGTGTGGCAACTGAGTTTTTTGAAATCCAGGACAAGGAGGTACTCGATACATGGTATCCAGTCTACGGGAATAAGGAGACGTGGTAAGAGGTGTCTCCCACATTCTTAACATGAGATCATGCAAGATCTCATGAATAGGCAGAGTAGCTGCCTCCTTAGGAGCTTTAGGATATTGTAAAATCTCCAACTCCTTTGCTCTGGGCTCTGTTTCAGGAGCCACTGTAATGGAAAGACCTCTAGCCACTCCCGGATGAAATACTGAAAGGATATATCCTCTGGAGGAGACATCCTACGTTTAGGAGAGGAAGGCTCCTCAGAGAGAAGTACTCCGGTACCAAAAGAACTGTCAGAATCCTCAGAATCATCGGAGGATTCAAAATATCTCCTGTCAGGGTGCTCTTGCAAAGCACGATACTGGTACCGATCAAAGTCGGTACCGGGGGGGTCCAGTACCGGCCTGTCGATGCCGGGAAGAGATAGCATGACTCGGTGTCGGTAACAGTCACTGAAGTCGATGCTATCGGTGCCGGAACTTGTGTTGATACCGGTTGAACTGTCTGAAGCGGTCCCGAAGGCACCGAAGCCGCAAGGAGAACCGCCAGACTGCTTTCAATAGCCAAGAACCTCTGGTCTATTGACGCTGCCGATGCCTGGATATTGGTACCGGACGAAGCGGCCAGTACCCCAGAGTACGACACCAGTAGTTCTGCTGAGGTTGAGGCCCCGAGAACATCCTGGAGCCCCAATAGTGCTTTGGAAGCCGAAGCCTCCCGCCGGGGCAATTTTGCCAGTACAAGTCCCTCAAGGGCAATGCCAGAGGCATCTCGATGCTTGGAAGGAGATCTACCTTTTGAGGACCGGCTAGATTTATGTTTGGTTACCTGAGATCTATGGGAGGAAGACAAAGCCCTGGAAGACGTCGATGCCACGGATGCTGCATCAGAGGGAAAAAGGGTGCTAAGCTTAGCAGCTCGGTTTTGCCGACCCCTCTTCGACATCATCCCACAGGCAACACACTCCGAGATGGAGTGGTCAGGACCTAAACATTTGAGGCACCACTCATGAGTGTCGGTGACGGAGATGGTACCGCCACACTTGGAACACGTTTTGAAACCCGAAGCGGGTTTTTCCATGTTGAAGAAAAATTTGGGCCTAGTGCCCAAAATGGCGCGTGGCACCTGAAAGAAAAAAGGCTGGAAAATCCAGAAAAAGAGCGAGCAATTTTTTCTTTTTTTTTAAAAAGAACCGGTGTTACCGGTATAGCGTTGAGGAAGGCTGACGCTACCACAAAAGAAGAATGAAAAATATGGGATAATTTCTGCGGTGACAGGAAAACGACCTGCTGGCTCCGCGGAAAACGAAGAACTGGAGAGAGACAGCTGGGAAAGGCGGGAAGGCAGCACGCAGGCGCTGTGGGATGCTCGCAAAAGCTTTCTAATTGGACGCTGGGGAGCGTTCCCACGCAGGCTCCATCGGTACTGAAACCCATATGTGAAGACTACATTCCTGCTTGTTCCTGGAGATTTAAAGATTTCTTTTAGCTAGTTAATGTTCTTCAGTTTTAAAGTTACTAGGGGGAATAGGCATACTTTAACCAATACAATTATACCTAATAAGTATAAAGGACTTTTTAGTGTTCACCTCAAAGTGAGTTGTAAGGATTTACTTAATCTACTGCTAAGGCCTAATAACTTGCTGATGCAGAGTTGACAAGTTACCCAGTTCCAGCAGTGAGATTTTAAGCCAGTACTGAATTTCAGACACTTACATTCGGTTGCATTATGGGACCTGGAGCACCGATTCCAATGGGTAAAAATCAGGGACTACAAAATACCACATTGCACTGCAATGCAAATTTAAAACCTGAAATGGCAAAACAATCTGTGTCCTGAAATTGAGAAACTGGGCAACTCTGTTGCTGAACATCATCAGTTAAATCTGAAAGGGAGTAAGAACTGCCTTTGCGCTCTTTAACTGGTTTAGGAGACTATTAAATCAAGGATTATGCCTGAGATGGGTGTGCAGACCAAAGACTGAGGTCTACATGTTCATGGCTGGTGCGCACCTGACTAGGCAGCGAGTCATCGCACTGCCTACCAGGACGCCTCTTGTAGAAGCAACAGGGTGGCCGGCAGTATTGACAGGGATTGCTTGCTTTTTTTTTTTTTTTAAATTATATGAGCCCTCATGTTGCCACCACCAGAGAGGACTTTTCTGGAATGGATGACCAAAAATAAAGCGTAGTTACTCACCTGTAACAGGTGTTCTCCAGGAGCAGCAGGAATCAGTCCTCACATATGGGTGACGTCGGCGCCGACGGAGCCCTCGCGGAGCAATTTTCCCCAGCTTTCAAAGAAAGCCTTTGGGAATTGCAGCGCGCATGCGCGGTCTTCTTCCCGCCCAAGGGTGCCATCTTAGCCAGTCTGATGACATAGCTAAAAGACAGCATAAAAATTTGCAAAAAAACTTAAGCAGATGATTGCAACTCCAAGGGGAGGAGGGAGGGTTGTGAGGACTGATTCCTGCTGCTCCTGGAGAACACCTGTTACAGGTGAGTAACTACGCTTTCTCCAGGACCAAGCAGGAAGTCAGTCCTCACATATGGGACTCCCAAGCTCAAGGCTACCGGAGACCCTAAGCACAAAAATGAGCTCCCTCTAGCTCAGCAGCACCGAAGGAAGGAATCTTCATTGAATTACCCCCCACCGGTAGCCCCCATCCGGGATGGAGGGTAGGAGTTGCTCAAACCTCGAAGAGATTTCGGAGGACTGCCTGTCCGAAAGCACTGTCCCTGTGGGACTCCCTCTCGAGACAGTAATGGACCGCAAAAGTCTGGCTCGAAGACCAAGTAGCGGCCCGGCAGATGTCTGCCAGCGGAACAGAGCGGAGGTAAGCCACTGACGTAGCCTTCGCCCGAACACAATGAGCCGTGACTCGACTTTCTAACGAGAGTCCGGCTGCCCCATAAGCCCAAGCGATACAGTCCGCAACCCAGATGGACAGAGTACGCTTGGAGACCGGGAGCCCCAATTTATTGGGGTCAAAAGACACAAAAAGCTGAGCAGCTTTACGGTGCTCCCGCGTACGGTCAAGGTAGAAGTTCAATGCCCTTCTACAGTCTAGGGTATGTAGGACCATTTCAGCTCGGCTGGAATGTGGCCTGGGAAAGAAGGTCGGAAGTACCACCTCCTGATTGATGTGAAAAGGGGAGACCACTTTTGGAAGAAATTTTGGGTGAGTCCGTAGGACTACCCTATTTTTGTAGAACCGAGTGTAAGGGGGATCAGACACGAGGGCCTGCAATTCACTTACGCGTCTAGCGGAAGTGAGGGCTATCAGGAATAAAGTTTTCCAAGAAAGGAAACGGAGAGAACAGGTAGCCATAGGTTCAAAAGGCGGACAGGTGATCCGCTGTAAAACCACATTCAGATCCCAGTCAGGAGCTGGCGGGCGCAGAGGTGGTTTAAGTAGAAGGAGACCTCGGAGAAACCTCGCTACGAGAGGGTCGCTGGAAAGAGGTCTGCCGTCCACCGGCACATGATGTGCTGAAAGAGCACTGAGGTGAACTTTGACGGAGTTGGACTTAAGTCCCAGATTAGAGAGGTAGAGCAAGTACTGCAAGATCACCGACACCGAGCAGGAGAAGGGATCCTGAGACTGCTGGGCACACCAAACGGAAAAGCGACGCCATTTAAGGGCGTAGCATTTGCGGGTAGAAGGTCGCCGAGAAGCTAGGACGACCTCTTCCACCTCTGCCGGCAGCAGAAGGGGAGCAAGGACTACCCTTTCAGCAGCCAGGCCATTAGATGGAGAGATCTGAGGTTGGGGTGTAGCAGGGACCCCTGATCCTGTGTTAGGAGATCCGGTTGAAACCCCAGAGGGAACGGATCCTCTACCGCTAATTGCAGCAGGAGTGGAAACCACGGCTGTCTGGGCCAGCGAGGAGCCACCAGGATCATGGAAGCTTTGTCTCGGAGAACCTTGAAAAGAGTTCGAGAGACTAGCGGGATGGGAGGAAAAGCATACAGAAGGCTCTCCGACCATGAGAGTAGAAAAGCATCTGCCGCTACTCGAAGGGGATGTGGCTGACGAGAGCAGAAGCGAGGAAGTTGCCGGTTGAGAGGACTGGCAAAGAGATCCATCGTGGGGAGTCCCCACTTCAGAAAAAGTTTCTGAACTACCAAGGGATCCAGACGCCACTCGTGCGGCTGGAGTATCCTGCTGAGTTTGTCCGCCAGGCAATTTTCTTGGCCTGGGAGATAAACTGCCTTGAGAAGAATGCCGTGACTGACGGCCCAAGAGCAGAGCTTCTGAGCTTCTCGGCAGAGAAGGAAGGAGCCCGTGCCACCCTGTTTGTTCACGTAGAACATGGCAACTTGATTGTCCGTCTGGACAAGGACGGACTGGTGAGAAGTCAGGTGGGAGAAAGCCTTGAGCGCCAGACGGATTGCTCTGAGCTCCAGGAAGTTGATCTGCTGAGCAGACTCCCACGCGGTCCAGAGACCTTGAGTACATGCCCCTTGGCAATGTGCTCCCCAACCCAGGAGAGAAGCATCGGTCGTCAGCACTTGAGCCGGCTGAGGTGACTGAAAAGGCATTCCGAGCACCAGGTTCGGCCGATGAAGCCACCACTGTAGAGAAGAGGCCAGCGGCCCGGAGATGCGCAGTAAGTCGGCTAGTCCGCCGGTGGCTTGTTGCCACTGCTTGCGAAGGCACCATTGAGCAGGCCGCATATTCAGGCGGGCATTGGGGGTCACGTGGACGGTGGAAGCCATATGGCCGAGTAGTCTCAGGAAGCGCCTGGCTGAGACCAGGGACTGGCTGCGAAAACGGCCGGCTAGGTCCATGAGCCGTTGAGCCCTGTCGAGAGGCAGGAAGGCTCGTGCCTGAGGAGTGTGCAGTCTTCCGCCAATGAACTCGAGATCCTGTGAGGGGAGCAAAGTGGACTTTGCGAAGATCATGACAAAGCCCAAGTACTGCAGAAGAGTCACCGTGCGGTGTGTGGCATCGGTGACTTCCGGAGAGGACGATGCTCTGACGAGCCAGTCGTCGAGGTACGGAAAGACATAGAGGCCGTGAAGCCGGAGATAGGCCGCCACCACCGCGAGACATTTTGTGAAGACTCGCGGTGCGGAGGATAGGCCAAAGGGCAGTACTCTGTACTGATAATGATTTCCTGCCACCACAAACCTTAGGTATTGGCGGTGGCTTGGGTGGATGAGGATGTGCGGGTAGGCATCCTTTAGATCCAAGGAGCATAGCCAATCTCCCTGCTGGAGGTAGGGCAGAAGGATTCCATGGGGAAGCATCTTGAACTTTTCCCGCACGAGGAACTTGTTGAGGTTGCGCAAGTCCAGGATGGGTCTGAGGCCTCCTGTCCTTTTTGGTATTAGGAAATACCTGGAATAAAAGCCTTGACCTCTCAGGTGGTGGGGCACCGGTTCCACAGCCTGTTCCTGAAGAAGACTTGCTAACTCCTGAAGGAGTAAGTCCCTGTGCAGAGGGAGTCGTGGAGGTTCTCCCGGGAAATAAGAGGGAGGGACCTGGTGGAAGTGGAGAAGATAGCCTTCTCTTACGACTTGAAGCACCCAGGCATCTGAAGTGATGTCGGACCACCTGTGGGCGAAGTGAACCAGCCGGCCTCCGGTGCTGGGAGGAGCCAGCTGAGGGGGAGAGGCTATGCTGATGAAGTCAAAAACCCCCACCCTGCTGAGCAGTGGCTGGTGGTGCAGCCTTGGGGGCTTGCTGCCTACGGGACCCGTTACCCCGTCCCTTGGCCTGCTGGCCCTGTTGGGGAGCTGCGGAGGCCTGATATTGAGGGTAGTGTTTATAGGCAGCCGCCTTTCTCGGGTAAAAGGACTTCTTTCCCGAGCCCTTCTTTTTCTGGGAAGGGGCGGAGGTCTTCCTAGAAAGCCTAGTCCTGGTGAGAGTCTCCGTCTCGATTTGTGCAGCCTTTTCAGCCATGGGCTTGCCAAAGAGGTTCTCACCTCGGCAGGGGACATCGACCAACTTGTCCTGCACCCAGGGTTCAAGGTCAGACGACTGAAGCCAAGCCTGTCGGCGGGCACCGATGCCGGCTGCGGCCACTCGAGCCGATGCTTCAAAGCCATCATAGGCTGCTCGGGACATGAATTTGGAGCATTCCCGAATACCAGTTGTCAAGGCCTGGAACCTCCGCAAAGGTTCCTCGGACAGTCCAGCGGAGAATCCGGCTATCTCTTTAGCCAGGTCTCGGAGATACATGCCCATGTAGAGCTGGTAGGTCTGGACACGACAAGCAAGCATAGAGCCCTGGAAACACTTCTTACCAAGGCCATCCAGGTTACGGGCCTCCCTGCCAGGAGGCACCGAGGAGTGCATCTTTTGGCTCTTAAGCCTATGCATGGCCGATTCCACTACCATGGAATGGTGCGGCAGCTGTGCTTTTTGGAAGCCAAGACTCTTGCGGACTCGATAGATGGAATCGACCCGCTTGCTTAATACCGGCGACGAGGCCGGACTCTCCCACATGCGGAAGAGTAATCGTTCCAGCATGGGAGGAACCGGTACAGTAAAGGGTTCCCTGGCGGGAGAGTCATACTGAAGGGCGTCGAGCTCTTCGGCTCGAGGCTCCTCCTCGGGATCCGCAGGGAAGGCCAAAGCCTTGGCCATATCCCTGACGAAGTCCGAGAACCGGGCATCCTCCGGAGGGGACTGCTTCCGAGGTTCGGACTCAGGTGAGTCCGAGGGGACACACAGAGTCCGAAACGAATCAGGTGACTCTTCCTCTTCAGACTCCCAGGCCGACTCCGAGGAGGAATCGGTGGGGTCGGCTCGGGCAGGCGGAGGCGTCGGCCGCCCCGACACCGAGGGAGTCGGCGTCGACGACCTCGGTCCCGAATGGGAGGCCGAGGGTGACCTCGACCGAGAATCGACTCGAGTTCGCATGGACTCGAGGATAGGCTCGGTCTCCGGGGTCGACTTAGACGTCGACGTCCCGGCGGTCGGGGCAGTGGCGCCAGCGAGGCTAGCGATCAGTGCCCGCTGCTGGTCCATGAAGGCAGATAGTCTGCTCTCCAAGGCCGTCAACCTGAGTCCGACCTCAGGTGACCCAGCAGCCCCCGACTCGGGCCCCGACGGCATCGGGCCCGACGTTGGACCTCTCGGAGGCGAGTCCAGGAGGACTACAGGACTTACCCGAGCAGGCAACTCCGACTCCAGACGAGGTCGCTTCGGGAGGTGCTCCTTCTCCAAAGACCCGGGACGGCTATCGGGGCTATGTGACCTGGCCCTCGCGGAGCCAGGAGCGTCCACCGACGCCGCCCTCGTGGGTTTTACCTTCCGTCGATGGTCCCCGGAGGGAGAACCCCTGTCGGAGGAGCTTCGGCGATGGTCAGAGCTGGAACCTCTGGACGCCGAGGCCTCCGACGAGGTCTGGGTACGGCCGGGGTCAGCGAAGATTCTTTCCCGCTGGTGCCGCCGACTCCTTAACGCTTTGGAGGACATTTTGCCGCAGGCCCCACAGATCAGTTCTTCGTGATCCGGGCCCAGGCAGCGGAGGCAATTATCGTGTGTGTCAGTGAGTGACATATTTCTGTCACACTGGACACACCGCTTGAAACCACTGGCAGCCATCGGGGGAAAAAGGGCCCCTGCAAGGTCAAAGGACCGGGCTGCCAGCGAAAAACCGAAAAACGAAACTGACCAAAAATCAGAAAAACCGAAAAATAAGAGAAGGACTCGCAACGGCGTCGCAAGTCCGGGCAGGAAAAAGACCGGCGTCGAACCGAAGGAAAAAAGAGAAATAAATCACTAAAATCAACTTTTTCAGCGGGGACACGACGGGTACGTCTGTAGGGCTCCGCGGAAAAAAGAAGACTGGCTAAGATGGCACCCTTGGGCGGGAAGGAGACCGCGCATACGCGCTGCAATTCCCAAAGGCTTTCTTTGAAAGCTGGGGAAAATTGCTCCGCGAGGGCTCCGTCGGCGCCGACGTCACCCATATGTGAGGACTGACTTCCTGCTTGGTCCTGGAGAAATTGCCCTTCTCCTGCTCTTTTTTTTTTTTTTTTTAAAGCAGCAGATGGTAAAAGCTCTTCTGTCCTTGTGTGTATCATTGCTGCCACTCCTCAAGAGCTCTGCTCTGGTCAGGGCAGGCCGGCTAAGGCTTAATGTTCTTTTTACTCTTGATGTCCTCACAGCCAGAGAAGTTTGATCTGGACAGGGTAGATATGAGGAGATCTTAACTCCTTAGTACTGCCACTGCAGGAGAGGTATGTTGCAATCTGGGCTTGCACTGCCAGCTAAGGTCAAAAGCAACCAGAAAGGGACAGAAATTGTGAAAAACAATGAAGATCTAATGGTAAAGTACAGATTAGAGAGAGCTACATCCACACTTGGCTGCAGATTAGGAATACTGAGGGGAGGAGCAACAGGCACACAGGAGGGTTCACTCTCACATGCCAAGAGTAGTCTAGACTTTTCTGGGTTCTGGGAGAGCAAATCCAACCTGGTGCTATCGAGGTTGATGCGATCCATCTATGTGGCTGATTATATCCTGTTTGTCCATGGAAAAACTGGCATTTCCTACTTCTAGGTGTCTCTAATAACCTGCACTGGCGGACGCAAGGAGACCACCTGGCCAGCCAGAGATGTGAATTCATCTTGTCACAAAAGCCTAGAAACAAACGAGTCATCCCTTTCAGATGAGGAAGGCTCTGTTCCAACCAGTTCACAAGAAGGCTCAAACTATGCCTTGTCATCCTCTTCTTTCCTTAAATATCTCTCAGGAGAACCCTGATCACTTCTGATCACAGCAGGTCTGCCCTGGTCTGAAGCAAGATCATTTGAGAAAGGGCGGGGCTAAATATCCAAAGACCATTACTGTATGAATTAATTCAAAATCATGTATAGAATACCATTTGATTAAAAGCAGCTCAAAATAAAAACAACACACTCTAAACTTAAATATAACCTCAACAGAATTATTTAAATATGTGTAAAGGTCACTTATAAACTATTTTAGTGATCTGTAAATAAATGAATAAAGTATAGTGTGTTCTACAACAGTACAACAGATGTGGGGAAAACAACCTATAACACATACATTTAAAATGACCAGCTGGATGTAACAGAGTTGGAAATGAAATCAAAACTATGCCATGTATCCTACATGATTTTGAATTTATGCATAATGGTCTTCAAATATTTTTGTATGTGTATTATGGACTTTTTGAATAGTGCACCATGACAGCATCACTAGCTATTAATATATAATTTAGAAGGCAGCATGGTGCAGTAATTAATTTTTGCTGCCAGCATGTCGCTGTTTAGATTTTAATCTAGCTAGAGTATCTCTCAGGACTTATGCAATGTTAATGGTGTGCCATGGAAGGTTTATGCATAGTGGATTCCTCTGGTGATGCATGCTGACAGACTATCCTAAATGACATGGTGAAATTAGACATTTGCTAATTTTCTTTCCTTTAGTCCCTCCAGTCCAGTTTCCTGGGGTCCATCCCCCTTCCAGCAGATGGAGACTAAGCATGCTAGCTTTTGGTGATGTCAAAGTACAAAGAAGGGTGAGCTTCTCCCACCAAGCCAGTATTCCAATATCAAAGCAGTCCTAGACAAACACTAGTCATCATCGAACAGAAAACTCCTATCAGACAACTACTTACAACTATGTACAAACTCCCCAAAAGGAAGTGTGGTGACTGACGCTGCAGCCGAAGACTTAAGGCTGCAGTCCGCCCCAGGATGCCCCAGAACTATATCTGTAGGCCCCGGGAAATGACCTCTCTGAACAGGTGAGAGAACAAACCCGAAAATCGAAACTTTGCTGACAATCTGAACCTGGCTTGCCAAAAAACCAAAGAGACTCGGGGCAGGTTCTGGACTGGACTGGACTAAAGGAAAGAAAATTAACAAGTAAGGTCTAATTTCACCTTCCATAGTGTCCCTCCAGTCCAGACTCCTGGGATGTACTAGGACAATATTCAGACCCAGGTGGGACCAGCAAGCCCGGCTTGCAACACCCAAGTACCAAACTGCGCATCCGACCATGCCTGAAGATTCAAGTGATAGTGCCAAGCAAACGTATGCAAGGACACCCAAGTTGCAGCTTTACAAATATCCACAGGAGGCACAAGACCACACGCCACCCATGATGCAGCCTGCACCCTGATTGAGAGCCCGTAATCCCTCCGGAATGGACTTCTGTTGCAGAATGTAGGTTGAAACAATCACCTCCTTTAACCATCTAGCAATCTAAGCCTTCGAGGCCACCTCTCCTTTGTGGGGACCTCCAAACAGAACAGAGGTGCCCCATCTTTTAAAATGGTGCTGCCTGCCTTAAATAAGAGTTCTACCATATTTTTTTGAGATTCTAGCGCTTGGAACATAGCTAAGTATTACTTGCAATAATTTTCTGCATAGCAGTATTAAAGGGTTGACTGTTTATTGATTAAAATGGACACGAACCACTAGTTGAGTGTTTCTTGCCTAAGGTTTGTCAGAAAAAAACATTTAAATTCATTTGATTATTTGTTGAGGTCTACTATCTTGGAGCCTGTATTTTGTACATTGTTAAATAAGAGTGGAGCACTCTACGCACATCCAAACAATGGAGTTGCCTGTCTTCTGACTTAGGAAATCCAGGTAAAACGATGGTCTGATTAAGGTGGAATGCTGTCACCACCTTAGGCAAAAAGGATGAAACAATCTGTATCACCACCGTCTTTGGACAGGACAAAATAGGGCTCTTTACAAGGTTGCCTGAAGTTCTGAAATCTGATGAGCAGAACAAATGGCTACAAGGAAAACCATCTTCAGGGTTAAATTCTTATGATGCCACTGCAAAGAGCCCCCAACAGGGCCAACAACAAGTTCAGATCCCAGGAAGGCACCACCGGCCTCAAAGGCAGCTGCAACCGTTTCACCCCCCTGTGAAAACATGCCACATCCGGATGGGATGCTAGAAACACCCCCTGGTGACACCCCCAGTAGCACACAAGGGTGGCCGCCTGAACCCTGAGAGTTAAGGGCCAATCCCTTGTCCATGCTGACCTTGCAGTATCCGCTTTCAACAGTCGAAGCCTGCGCTCCTCACACCAGGCCTCAAAAACATGCCAAACCGGCACATAAGCCAATGAGGTAGGGTGCAGTTGTGCCTTCGACAACGTTGCAATGACTTGCTCCGAAAGCACAGTTACTTACCTGTAACAGGTGATCTCTGGGAACAGCAGGAATAAGTCTTCACATATGGGGTACGTCGGTACCGACGGAGCCTGAACAGGAATGCTCCCCAGCATCCAATCAGAAAGCTTTTGGGAGCATCCCTCGCGCCTGCGCACTCACTTCCCGCCCTTTCCACTTCTTCTCCTCAGTTGAGTATCATAGCTGAGACAAAGGAGAGAAAGAGGAAAGGAAGATAGATAGATAGATGCAACTCCTAGGGGAGGTGGGTAGGTTGTGAAGACTTATTCCTGCTGTTCCCAGAGATCACCTGTTACAGGTAAGTAACTGTGCTATCTCCAGGAACAAGCAGGAATGAGTCTTCACATATGGGGACTTCCCAGCTAGAGATGCCAGGGGGAGATCCCATAAAATGCATGTTCCTGGATCAGGAGTGCATTTCCCACAGAGGATCTCCGGCATCCTATGAGGGAATGGAGGGTAGGAGTTGAGAATAGAAGAGTTGTAAGGAAAACAGCAAACCCAAGGACTACAGGAGAGGAGTCCATTGCATGTATGATAAGTACCATTAAAATCATTTAATGAACAGTTATAATATGGAGCTTACCTACTGGATTGTAGGAAGTAGAAAGCGTGATGGAGTCTACTGGATATGCAGTAGCGGAATCCGCAAGGTGACCTCACAGTAGTGAGGGTGAAGGTCCAGACCTGGAATTAGCAGGTGATCCAGGTGTCAACTGGGGTAGGATTAGAACGGCAGGTCTTCAATGGAAAGCTTTATGAGAAAAAGCTGAAAACTCTTTTAGGTACAGAGTCATAACATTGAGGACTAAAAGAAGACGACTGACCGATTTGGACAACTAGCCCAGTCTTGGAGGGAAGAAGGGTTATGGAAAAAAGCCCATATTCCCAAGCAGAACAATGTGTACTCAAAAAACAATGAAGATGTACACTATCTTTCCTAGCTGATGAGAGATAGGAAAGATATTGAAGCTTGAATCTTCAAGGATAGTGAGACCTAGAGCAAAGCGGAAGCTGTTATCACCACAGTAGTGGTTGTGAGCATAACAGTCTCCACATACTAAGGAACAGTATGAAAAAGGGAGTCCACTCCCTGTAACCTCTGAGAAACGTACAAATTGCTATAGCATAGACATTGAGGATATAGTATGTAATACATATCGATCTATAAAAGTCTCCCAACAGATATATAGGTATATATATATACATATACATATATACATATACATATATACATATACATATATATATGCAGAATATGTATCAACATATACATATAGGTGGATATATATATACATATGGGGGCATAATTATGCACACACAGCTTACAGACATATGTATGTAGAGGCATATATAGAGATATTTACATACATGATAAGTCTGAAGATACACCAAGCCCCATAAGAACATTCACATGGGGAATGTGAAGGGGAAAGATTCATCCAGCAACAAGAGGGTGAAACCCACTTGACAGATATATAGAGAATCTATTTCCGTGGGTTAAGAGGATGCAGGAATGCAATCCAGTAAAATAACCAGGATGGTTGCATGAAAAACAGAGGATAATATCAGTCTGTAAAGAGCAAGTCGAGAGTCCTTTAGAACTCTGACATGGTAGATGGGTAGAAACGCATAGAGGAGATACCAGGAGGACCCACTGGAGGGACATAGGGGTATCATGCGTTACTAATAGCCTTGGATATTCACACAGAAAAAGCTTATATGCTGAATTATAACAGGAGACAAGAGGGTGTGGAGAACCCTCACAGTCATGAGAATGATTTATAAGCTTTTTTCTACTATACAGAATAGCCCTTAGAGATAAAGATCAATGCTCTGTAGCAAGGGCCCATAGTAGAAAGCTTCTCTGAAGATTGCAGAGAGCATTGTGAAGGAGAATTATGAGATAAAACTGACTGAAGTCAGGTGTGTTGCCACATCCTAGGAAAAGGAGATGGCTAGAAAGAAGAGAATGTGAGAAGCCTAAAGTGAGTAGGATTATTCAAGATAGATGAGGACTAGCTTGGAATCACTACTGAGGCTAGACAAAAATTGTGGAAGATAGACTGGAACTTGTGGAAAAGTACCAGTAGTTCAATCACTGGAACTCCTGCATGCACAGCCGCTGAAAAAGACAGCAGAGAGAATCTTACAGTGCAAAACAAAGAGAAACAGACAAAGGGAGAGGAGATATTCCTGTCCCTGCCTGATGAGTTATCTTGAGAATGTATTCAAGGAAACAAAAAGTCTACACTGGAATGAAAGCTAGAGAGCTTTTCAGTATGGTACCACTCAGTCAGTGGAAACAATGGATGAGAGGGGGAGGGTGACTTACCCATATGGCGAGTCAGCTGAAGGAAAAAATGTTCATGTTGGGACAGAAACTATCATGAGATAGTTGTAACCTCCCTTCTTGATAGTAAGAGGAGAATTCTGTAACCCATGGACAAGAATATCCTGACAGCTTAGCATACTGAAAAAGGAAAACTCCAGTGTAGAGCTTTAAGAAAAAACAGTGAACAAACTTCTGTTAAGAAGAGGTTAACTGTAGATTGTAACCTTCAGAACCTATGGTTGCTGGGTATGTTGAGACTGGCTAGAATTTGGAAACTTCAGACTAGGACGAGGTGTCCCTTGCTTGGGCACCTCTGGATGATGGGCAGGAGAGGAGTGAAACCTTCTTTTCTTAGGGAAAGAAGGCTTGGTAGGACATTTCCTACCTCCTGGGGAAGGCGGCGGCTTAGAATGGTCTCCAGAACCAGGGAAGTCAGTGGAGCAATGAGCAACCTGACGTAAAGCCTCCTTATTGAAGAGATTTTCTCCAGTACAAGGAGAATTACCCAGAGTATGTTGTGCCCATCTGTTCAAGTCAGAAGCTTGGAGCCAGGCTCTACGACGTGCTCCAATGGCAATAGCAGAGGATCTGCTAACAGACTCAAAAGAGTCTAGAGAAGCACGAGAAAGAAACCAAGAGATATTCCGGCTATGATTAAGAAGCAAGGAATAGTCAGCAGCCTTAGGCTCTGACAAAAAAGGTGTCAAGAGATAATTTCTTTGTGACCTCCTGGAGTGTTAGACTCATATAAAATATATAAGAAATAATTCTGGATGCCAGCATAGATGTTTGGAAGGTTTGACGTCCAAAGGCATCAAGTGCTCTAGAAGCACGACCTGGCGGATAAGAAGAATGCTTCTTCTTGCTTTTTATCTTCCTCATTGCTGATTCCACTACAATGGAATGATGGGGAAGTTGATTCTTTTGAAACCCTGGAGAGGGGGGCACCTGATACAGAACATTAGTTGCTGTAGAAGGTGAGGGAACCCTTAAAGGTGATTCCCATATTCTCAGAAGAAGATCCTGCAAAGAATGATGTAAAGGAAGCATTATATTTCCCTTTTCTGCAGGAGAGCCTTGGTTAAGATTAGAGCCAGGGATAGGAATAGCGAGAAAGGTTGCCATGTCAAGGAGAAACTTCTGAAAAGAAGGATCTCCAATGGGAACCATTCCTGGGAAGGCTAAGGTTGAAGATGCAGCCTGAGCATCAGAGGATGTACTGGTCTGGTGCAGAAAAAGAACCTTACTAGATGGATAATGATACTGGCAGTCACGATTTGAGGCAGTTAATACTGCATCGTCTATGCCAGGTATCGATTCCAAACTAGGCATGGAAAGGATCGATGGCACCGATGTAACTGCAGGAGTCGACATCGATACCGATACCGGTAATGGCATCGAGCCCATCATTGGAGGCTGCTCAAGCGGTACCGAGGTAACCAGAGAGTCTTGGTGAGTATCCTCGGTACTGCGTATCCGGAAACGACAAGGGTCGGTTCCAAGGCGCGACGGTACCCAGCCATCTAGACTAGATATCGATTCCAGACTCGGCATTGAAGGGAGCGAGTCTATCGATGCATGTCTAGAGTGCACCGACATCGGTGGTGGTACCAGCGATGTTGATACAGGGAAGTCAGTCTGGGTCATATCGATCGGTCCCGAAGGTACCGAGGACGCCAGATGATGATCCCTGGTGAAGAGTGGAACACTCGACACCGGTGCCGATGCCGGGGTATCGGTACTGCTCGAAGCAGATACCACCACCGAACATGGCTTAGAAACAAGAAAGTCAATCTGGAACGTATCGATCGGTCCCAAAGGTACCGAGGACGCCAGATGACGATCCCTGGTGAAGATTGGAACACTCGACACCGGTGCCGGTGCCAGGGTTATCGGTACCGCTCGAAGCAGATACCATCCCCGAGCACGGCTCAGGTATGTTCTGTGAGGGGTGAGCCCCAGGAACAACCTGAAACCCCTGAACTGCTTTGGAGCCCGAAGACTCCCGCCGGGGTTTTAATGCCAATGGGGTCTTGAGGGCAAGGCCGGAGCCGTCATCATGCGTGGCATGAGACCTACCACCCAAGGATTGGCAAGTCTTAACAGACTGTTTGTGGGTTACCTGATCCTGTAGAGAAGAAAAACCCCGTGCCCTCACTGCAGGAGGGAAAACGGTATCGAGAGAAACTCGAAAGAGGGAAGGTCTTCTCTCAGCATTGCAGCCTGATAGTTCAGGGGAAAAAGGGTCAGGACCCAAACAGGTTAGACACCAGAGATTGGAGTCTAAAAAGAAAACTGTTTCCACAGTGAAGGCACTTCTTAGGAGAAGGCGGCTCCATGATGGAGAGGCCTTGTAGGCCCAAAAATGTTAAGACAGAAACAGAGGGAAAAATCTCTCTGAGTTTAAGAAAAAAGAAAGAAAAAAACCACCGGCGGTACTGGTGTCGGCAGGAAAAACAGCCGCGACCACAAGAAAAAAGTTTCTGTGGTGACAGGAGGACGTCCTGCCGGCTCCGCGGAAAAACGAAAACCGAGGAGAAGAAGTGGAAAGGGCGGGAAGTCAGCGCGCAGGCGCGAGGGATGCTCCCAAAAGCTTTCTGATTGGATGTTGGGGAGCATTCCCGTGCAGGCTCCATCAGTACCGACGTACCCCATATGTGAAGACTCATTCCTGCTTGTTCCTGGAGATTAACCTCTCCTACTTAGGTGTGCCTTTTCAAGAGCCAAGCCATAAGCAATAATAGATCCACTTGTGGCATCTAAATGGGACCCTGGATCAACAGATCAGGCCTGACCGGCAGCTGCCACTGTTTGTCCGCCGCTAGCCAAACACAATTTAGGATAGCTATCCAGAGGGTCGCCATGAGTCGACTCAGACTCGACAGCACTTAACAACAGCCAAACCTCAAATCAGAGTCTTCGAGGCCAATCCAGAGCTCCCCAGCACCACTAGCCCCCAGTGGGCTTCGATACACTGCAAACAACCTATCAGGGGCCATGACAGAAAGGCATAGAGAAGATCATCTGTCGGCCAATCCTGAGCTAATGCATTAAGTCCCTTGGACATGCGTTCTCTGCGGCAGCTGAATTACTTTGTGCCTTGGCATTGTCCACAGATGCCATCATGTCCTTCAAAGGAGGCCCCCAGTGCCAAACCAGGCTGCGGAATACCGACTCTTCCAGGGACCATTCCCCCGGATCCAGTTGACGCTGACTGGGAAAGTCTGTCTGCATGTTTTCCTTTCCTGCGACATGAGCTGCTGACAACTGCTGGAGGACTGCCTCTGCCCACTGAAGAAGCAGGGCAACCTGATCATGGTTTCCATGGCTCCCTGCTGATTAATGTATGCCACACCATGGTGGCATTGTCCAAAAAGACTCCTACTGCTCAGTGTCACACCAGGGGCAGAAACTCTAGAAGAGCCAGCTGCACCGTCCGCATCTCCAGTCGATTGATCACATTGATTGCTCCACCATCCAGTGGCCCTGTGTGACCTGGGAGTGATAATGCATTCCTCAACCAGAGAGGCTGGCAACAGTTGTCACCACTATCCAATCCGGAGGTTCCAAAGGCATCCCCTTTCAAGAGATTAGCGAGAACTAGCCACCACTCCAGGCTGCTGCGGACTTCCAACAGGCAGAGGAGTTTCACAAAGAAGGAATGCTTCTGAGGCAACCAACAGGAGAGTAGGATTCTTTGCAGAGGACACATGTGAGCCCTCACTAATGATACCAGATCTAACGCTGCCATGAATCCCAACACCCAGAGATATGACCATGCTGATTAGGTGTGCTGCCGGAAGCTGTGAATCTGAGCCCGCAGCTTCTTTTCCCACTGCTCCGGGAGAAACACCAACCCCAGATTTGTGTCATAGTGCTCCCTGAGGTACACCAGATTCTGAGAGCGAGCCAATCATCCAGATAGAGATGAAAAAACACCCCTTGGATCCACAAGATCGCTGCAACCACCACCACCATCATCTATGTGAATGTCCGGGGGAGCCATCGCATAGCCGAATGGCAGGGCCTGAAACTGGAAGTAGTCCATGGGAACCCCAAATCTGAGGTATCTCTGGTGGTCTGGCCTGGGCATGTGTAGATAGGTGGAGGAATGGCCTAGTGGTTGGGGCAAGGTACCTCAGGCCGGAAGGTCTGGGGGTTCAAATCCCACTAGAGGACAAGCAACCGGGCCGGAAGGACTGGGGTTTCTAGTCCCACAGGTGCTCCTTGTGGTCTTGGGCAAGCCACTTAACCCTCCATTGCCCATGTTCCCTGTAAAATAGTCATCTCCAAGTTATAATGCCCTGTTCAATGTAATTTCAGTTTGTTCAATGTAAACCGCCTTGATATCATGAAAGGCAGTATATAAGAAATGTTAAATAAATAAATAAATAGGTGTCCATCACAGCTAGAGTTGTCAAGAATTCCCCCGATGCATGGCTACTATGACCGCCTGCAGGGTCTCCCTCCGGAAAAGTGGCACCCGTAATGTCCAGTTGACATGTTTCAGGTCAAGCCTTCCTTTTTGGGAACTATGAAATATATCACGTACTGTTCTATGGGAACAGATATCATAACCTGCAACTGCAGCAGCCATAGGAGGCTCCTAATGGCCCACCTTTTGGCAGGAGCCTTGCATTGTGACACAAGGAAACCATCCGCTTGGAGACAAACTCCAAGGCATAGCCTTTGCAGATGACCTCCAGAACCCACTGGTCAGAGGTAATTTGGACCCAGACAGGGTAAAACTATTAAAGGTGACCCCCGACCAGCATGACCTCTGCCTGAGCCCCCCTCATCTCATTGTGTCTTCTTAAGACGGCTCCGGCACTGGGGGGAGAAACCCAGGCCAACCCCTCTACCTCCCCCCCTGAAAGGGCTGTTCCTGAGAGGGGTAACATGGCCTCTGGTAGAGGTCAAAATGCAATGCCCAGAACAGTCTGGAGTCTCGAGCCTGAATTCTGGAAGGCAGCGCAGACTTGGAGGCCTATGGCTCATCCTCCAGCAGCTTAGTCAGTTTGGACTCGCCCAAATCCTTCAACTTCTCTAGGGCCTCCCCAAAAAGGAGCTTGCCTCAAAAAGGAAGTTTACTCAAGCCATGTTTGGAAGATACATCGGCTGACCAGTTATGTAACTACAGCAACCGGTGAGCTGTGACCACCAAGGCCATGGCTTTGATGGAAGCCTGAAGCAAATCACAGAATGCATCCGCTAGATGTGCAGCTTCGGATTCCAGTCAAGCAGCTTCCAGCAACATCGCTACAGCTGCCGCCTCCTTGCCCGAAAGAGCCTGTGACCACCACATACAGGTCATGGCCACAAAAGCACCTTATAGAGAGGCTTGCAGGGCCAAGGCATTGACCTCAAATGCTTGTTTCAAAATATTTATCCTGCAGATCCTTTAAGGCTGCTCCACCTTCCACGGGGATGGTGGCTCTAAGTCACCGCTGCTAGGAGGGCATTCACCTTAGGCAGCTTCAGGAGATCCCTCTCACTCGCTGGAATGGGATAGAGGCATTGCATAGCCTGACCACCATGCAAACCCGCCTCGGGGGCCTCCCACTCCAAATCAATAATTTGCTTGAGTGCTCTATGACCTGGAAAGGCAGTCTCTGAAATTTTAATACTCTGCAGAAGAGGGTCCTCCAGCGGAGGACATGTGAATGGTGTATCAGTCATATTCAGAGCCGCCAAGGAGTGAGCAATCAGGGCTCTCGGCTCCTCCCAGTGGAAAACTCTAATCCTACTGGGATCCTCTCCCAGAGGAAGAGTCCCTCCTGCAGGTCGAGCACTAAGCCATCCTCCGCCAGTCCTTAACGACCCTCCAACGGATCCTTTGAGACCAGCAACTGCTCAGAACCCCGATCCTCCTTAGGATCTTCCCTCCAGAAGGTGCCCTGTCTCCTAAGACTTCTAGAAGCAAGGAAACGCCAAGGACTACCTCCACTGAGCTGGTGCTGATCAAATTTTCTGCTGTGGCTCCTCCAAGCTCTGCCTTAAACAGTAGGCCTGCTTGAGCACAAAAATAAGGTCCTGAGGAAAAAAAGGGAGTATCCCCCTGGCACAGAAACCAAACCTGCCTTGCTGCGGGTAACAAGATGTCGACCATGCTGGGGACAAAATAGTCATGGTTCCCGCCAAAAAAGCAGGAGCTGTCGTCACTGAATTCCCCAAGTCTGCTGTCTGAGTCAAGATTGTATCTGCCAACCTAAACCTCCCCCCCGCCACCAGTTAAGGCCAGTGATCCCCAAAGGTTGCTCTCTGCTGCCCAATCTTCAGCATCACATGGCCCAGAGGCAGCCCACAGCGGATAGGTGACTCTGCCTGTTGCTGCATGTCACACACAGCTTTTTCCCCAGGCACGCTGAATGCGGGAAAACTCACTTTTGCAAATCACCCAGTTCTGCCTCCACATGTAAGTCACTAAATCGCCCATATGCACCATTGGGAGAAGTATAAACTCACCAAGGCCATCTTCCACTGCCACTGAACGCCACACAAGCAGAGAGCTGCCGAAGTTAAAAATTTAAAGCAGCAAAGTCCCCCGATAGCCTCAGCACCACAGAAGGCTACAGAGACAAGGGGTATTGGTCTGGATAGTCCAAGAAGCTGAGAGCACTGATCTCCTGCTCCCTCCAGAGGCCCTGCAGCCGACTAAACGGCGTTGGGTACTCAGGGCAGACCAAGTCACCATCAACACCTCAAAACACTTGCTCCCAGTTACACACGTTCCCAAAGGAATACCAGGGCACTAAGGGAAAATCCCGCTATAATTTTTTTTTAACCCCGTAGAGAAAGCGTAGTTACTCACCTGTAACACGTGATCTCCGGGAACAGCAAGAACTTAGTCTTCACATATCGGTGATGTCTGTACTGATTGAGCCCGCGCGGGAACACTCCAGTGTCCAATTGGAAAGCTTTTGGGAGCACTCCTTCATGACTGCCTTCCCATCTCCCTCTCTTCAACTGAGTTTGTAGCTGAGAAAAGAAAGCAATTGAAACCCTATAACTCCTAGGGGAGGAGAGCAGGTTGTAAAGACTACATTTCTGCTATTCCCAGAGATCACCTGTTACAGGTGAGTAACTACACTATCTCCAGGAACAAGCAGGAATGTGGTCTTCACATAGGGGACTCCCTAGCTCCCAGATGAAGTGACCTCAGAACCGGTTGAGGTTCACCTTGGAGCAGACATGAGGTGGTCAGATACCACATAGATCTCTGGTATCTTCAAAGCCCGGGATGGAGGGTAGGAGTTGCATCTAAGTCTGAAAGAGGTGCTGGAGTACAGCCTGACCAAACATGGCATCCCGACAGGAGTCCTTGTCCAGAAAATAATGAGCAGCAAAGGAACGGACAGAAGACCAAGTTGCTGCTTTGCAAATTTTATTGATGACTACCGAGCATAAGTTTGCCATCGAAGTGGCCATGACCAGAACATTGTATGCAGTGACATGCCCTTGCAGGGAGAGTCCTTCTTTGTCATAGGTAAATGAAATACAGTCCTCTATCCATCTGAAGAGCATACACTTAGAGACAGGCAATCCCAGGTGACTGGGGTCAAAAGAGATTAACTGCAAGGCTTTACGATGACCCCGAGACCTTTGGAGGTAAAAAAAGGTGCAGAGTTCCTTCAGCTCTAGATGCATGCAGCTTAGGAAAGAAAACTGGAAGGTTAATTGACTGGTTTAGATGGAAGGGAGATACCATCTTTGGCACAAAGTATGGGCGAGTCCGAAGGACTACTTTGTCATAGTGGAAGCGGGTATAGGGTGGATCTGCCACCAAAGCCTGAAGCTCACTAACGCGTCTAGCTGAAGTGATGGCAATTAGGAAGATCACCTTCCACGAGAGGACCAAGTGAGGTCGTGGCTAATGATTCAAAGGGCGGCTTGAGGAGCTGAACTAGAACATTGAGGTCCCAAACTACCGGAGGTGGCTTAACGGGACAGCAGGAGACCTCACATGAAATGCACCTCTAGCGGTTGTGAGGAGATGGGCTGTCCATCAAGCAGATGATGAGAGGCCACAATGGCACTAAGGTGGACTCTTACTGAATTTGTCTTTAGACCTGTCGAGGACAGGTAGAGGAGATACTAAAGGAGTGACTCCACTGCAGCAGAAAAAGGATCAAGATCCTTCTAGGAACACCAGACCAAAAATCTACACCACTTAAAAGCATATGAACATCTGGTGGAGGGCTGTCTAGAAGCTGAGGATCTCCATAACCTCTTGAGTGAGGTCCAAGTCCTGTAAAACTATGCTCTCAACAGCCAAGCTGTGAGACGGAGCGACTGTAGATTGGGATGGAGTGGGGTAAACTGTTGTCCTGGGAGAGGAGATCCAGCATGTATCCCTATCAGAGAGGATGAGTCAGAGTCAGATGCAGTAGCAGCGGAAACCACAGTTGCTGCGGACAGTGAGGGACTATGAGAATCATGAAGCCCTTGTCGGACTCAAGCTTGAAGAGTCTTGGGAATGAGGGGTATAGGAGGGAATGCATAAAGCAGACCCTGATCCCAGTGCAGGTGGAAGGAATCCTCCTGTTGGTTGGTTGATGTCAGAGTGCAGAAACAAGGAAGCTTAGCATTCTTTGGAGTCACAAACAGATCTATGTCTGGAGTTCCCCAGGTCTGGAAGATGTAGGACACTGTGTCCGGATAGAGAGACCATTTGTGGAGAAGGATGCGACTCAGTCTGTCTGCCAAGATATTGGATTCTCCCATAGGTACACCGCTTGGAAGTATATCTGATGCGCAATGGCAAAGGACCAGATGTGTATCGCCTCCTCGCAGAGGGCCTAAGAGCCGATTCCCACCCTGCTTGTTCACACAGAACATGGCAACCTGAATGTCTGTCCTGATGAAGACCTGTTGCGCTGTGAGGTAGTGTTAGAACACCTAGAGGGCACTGAAGATAGCCCAAAGTTCCAGGATATTGATCTGGAGTTGTGACTCCTGCACTGCCAGAGTACTTGTGTACAAAAGTCAAAAGAGAAAACCCAGATTTCCAAGATGGCGGACTGAAGGGATCGTTGTGCGGCGGCATCTGTTTCCTCATGGGCAAAAGGAAGGCTAAAGGTGTTAAGAAACCCTCCCTTACCCCTGCAGCCTCATCCCCTTTACCTCAGCGAATGGTTGGTCTGCTCGATCAACATTTTGCCGGCAGTTCAGAGCTGGCAATTCAGAGCCCTTGAGACCTCTTGGCAAAGTTTGGTAGCTCGGTAGGAGGATCCGGGCCCGACATCTCACCACTGGAGCAGTGGCATCCTCCTAAGGAGCCTCTCCTGGGGTTGAGTTCGGTGCAGCTGGAGGAAGCGCTCCCCCCCCCTGGTTTAAAGGGGGGGCTGAGAGCAGAGGGTCGGCTGCAGTGAGTAGTGGTGGTGACGCTGCTTCATCTCTTCCCAGTGGTTTAGAGGTTCCTACAACAATGAGGAAGTTTTTTGGCAGGTTGGCTGACGCCTCTTCTGCTCCTGGCACTTCTGCTATGGAGTGGCGACTCTTGGAGGCCAGCACTGGAAAGGCACAGAATTTGATTACTTTTTCTTTCGAAAGACCAGCTGAATTTACATTAGAGTCTATATGGTCTGGTATTGTGAAGCTTGGAGAACATTTTGCTCCTCAGGTTGCTGCTTTGACAACTCAGTTTCAATCTCACACTGTCTTGCTCCAGCAACACTTTTTGGAAATTTCCACTTTGCAGTCGTCTGTGACTGATCTCCAGCAGAAAGTTTCTCAGATTGTAGTTCCTCATATCAGAAAGATGTATTGACTTTGCAGACAAGGATTGAAATGTTGGAGAATTTATCAAGATACTCTAATTTTCGTCTTGCAAATTTCCCTAAGTCTCAGTGTGTTAGTGCAAAAGAGATGTTTAAGAAATATTTGGTTGAAGTGTTAGGGGTCCCAAATGAATCCCACCCTCCTATGGTGAAAAAGTGCCATCTTCCAATGAGAAAAAAGGTGGTGGGTGGTGGGACTATTCCTGGAGTGGATTGGGTTGATTCTTTAGATGTTTCCGCTATTTTGGAAGGTTCTTCAATTGAATCTGCTCTTCCCTCTACATGAATTGTAACTTTTGCTCTTTCCTCGGATAGGGATTGTTTTTTCGGAATGTTTTTTCAGAAGCAGAATGTAACATTTCAAGGGTTAACTATACGTGTTTTTCCAGATCTCTCTCTGAAGACTCAAACGTAGGAAACAATTTTTGCTTCTTAGTCTAGGTGTTTTGTTGTTGGGGGGGCAGTTTTTCTTGAAGTTTCCTTGTAAATGTATGATTAAGCTGAATTCTGTTTATTTTTTTTTTTTGAGCCATCTCAGTTGCCGGCTTTTATTAGTGCTCGCCGCTCCTCCGAGGTGGTTCAGGTTCCACTGCAATAAATTTTGGCCTGACTGTCTAACCCCCTAAGTTTTTTTTTCTTCGCAGGCTTGCAATTGTGTTGGAAGTCTCCTTTTTATTGTGGGCTATAGTAGGGTCAGCAATATAATATTTTGTGCTTAAATTTTTCCTGTAAGTCATTGATGTTATCAATATTTTCTTTCTGTACCCTAATTTCTGTTTCAGGCATTGTTGCTTGGATTTATTGTAAAATGATTAAAAAAAAAAAAAAAAAAGAAAGAAAAGAAAACCCACCGATCAGAGTTAAATATAAAAAGTCACAAAAAAGAAACCCTAACCTACAACAGTGAAAAACTCTTTTTGTCGGAGCTGTCACACAAAAGCGGGAGGAATCAAATCCAACCCCTCACTGTGGCCTCTCCTTTTTAATAATATTTTAAATAAGTGATCAAATTTATACACTTAGCTTTTCTTTGAGCTTATAAACACCACGGAATTCAGCAGTAACGTGTCACGTTTTGGGTCCGAATATGCCGATCCTGCATCAGGTCAAGAATTTTCCTGTAGTTGTAAAAGCTTCAACTGAAGATTGAAGCTTTTACAACTACAGGAAAATTCTTGACCTGATGCAGGGTAGTCATATTCGGACCCAAAACGTGACACGTAGTTACTGCTGAATTCCGTGGTGTTTATAAGCTCTAACTTTGATCACTTATTTAAAATATTAAAAAGGAGAGGCCACAGCGAGGGATTGGATTTGATTCCTCCCGCTTTTGTGACACAACTCCGACAAAAAGTGTTTTTCACTGTTGTAGGTTAGGGTTTCTTTTTTGTGACAAAGTAGTTACTCACCTGTAACCACTGTTCCCTCTAAGCTGTGCGCGTGTGCACGCGCACACACCTCGCCGGGTGAGCGCACATACTTTACAACAGAGCGCACAAAAATTACGGTTCTGATTCTGATAGAAAACAACACAGACGTTCTTAAAATTGAAAAGTTGTTGTGTATTTATGGTTTTCACTAGTTCTACAATATTTTCTAGTGCAATCAAAGTGGTGTACATACTGTATTCTGACATGTAGCCAAAATTTAAAGTATATAACTCTGAGTGTCGTTATGTGGCGCACAAAAATGTAACCTTCCTTCAAAAGCTGCACAGCTGATATTTTATGCGCACACAGCCTACAGAAAATTAGAGGGAACATTGCCTGTAACAGGTGTTCTCCAGGAGCAGCAGGAATCAGTCCTCACATATGGGTGACATCGACGTCGATGGAGCCCTTGCGGAGCATTTCCCCAGCTTTCCAAGAAAGCCTTTGGGAATGCAGGCACGCATGCGCGGTTCCCTTCCCGCCTAAAGGTGCCATCTTGCCCAGTCAAATGACATAGCTAAAAACAGCACACAAAAATGTAAAAATAAACTATGTACAACTGCAACTCCCAGGGGAGGAGGGAGGGTAGGGAGGACCGATTCCTGCTGCTCCTGGAGAACACCTGTTACAGGTGAGTAACTACTCTTTCTCCAGGACCAAGCAGGAAGTCAGTCCTCACATATGGGTGACTCCCTAGCTCTGGGCTAACGAGAAACCCAGGCTGAACAAGAGAACTCCCTCTAGTCCCAGCATCAAAGAAAGGCTTTTCACTGACAGAACCTCCACCATTAGCCCAACGGAGGGGCTGGAGGGCAGGAGTTGCCTAAACCTCAAAGAGATTCCGGAGTACCGCCTGGCCAAAAGCACTGTCCCTACGGGACTCCCTCTCCAGACAGTAATGGGCCGCAAAAGTCTGGCTTGAAGACCAAGTTGCAGCCCTGCAGATGTCCACCAACGGTACAGAGCGGAGGTGAGCCACTGAGGCAGCCATTGCCCTGACACGATGGGCCGTGACCCGACCCGGCAAAGGAAGGTCAGCCGCCCTGTAAGCCCAGGAGATACAGTCAGCTACCCAGGTGGACACGGTACACTTGGACACAGCTAACCCCAAATTATTAGGGTCAAAAGAGATGAAAAGCTGAGCAGCCCTTCTATGCCCCTGCGTATGGTCAAGGTAGAAGGATAAGGCCCGCCTACAGTCCAGGGTATGCAGAACTGCTTCAGCCTGGCTTGCATGAGGCCTAGGGAAGAATGTTGGAAGAACCACCTCTTGGTTAAGGTGGAAGGAGGAGACAACTTTTGGGAGGAACTTTGGATGAGTCCTAAGGACTACCCTGTTCCTATAGAAGCGGGTGTAAGGCCTGTCACAGACCAGGGCCTGAAGCTCACTAATTCGCATGGCCGAGGTTAGGGCTATCAAGAAGAGTGTCTTCCATGACAGGAAGCGTAGAGGGCAAGTAGCCACCGGCTCAAAAGCTGGGCGTCAGTTGCTGCAAGACCACATTCAACTCCCACTCAGGAGCAGGACGGATTGGAGGCTTGAGCAAAAGCAAGCCTCTGAGAAAGCGGGACACCAAGGGGTGAACCGACAGAGAATGTTCTTCCACCAGTGAGTGGTGAGCTGCTAGAGCTGAGAGGTGGACTCGAACAGAATTGGACTTAAGTCCCTGATTTGATAAGTGCAGTAAGTACTGAAGCACTACTGGTACAGTAAAGGAGAAAGGATCCTCTGTACGTAGCTGACACCACACAGAAAACCTTTTCCATTTGAGAGCATAGGTTTTCCTAGTGGACTGTTTCCTAGAGGCTAGGACAACCTCCTCAACTTCCTGAGGGAGGCCCCAGGGAGCCAAAACTACCCTTGCAGCCTCCAGGCCATCAAATTGAGAGCTTTGAGATTGAGGTGCAGAAGGGAACCCTGATCCTGAGAGAGGTGGTCGGGTTGCAGCCCCAGAGGAAGTGGGGGATCCACTGCCAGCTGAAGCAGAAGTGGAAACCAAGGCTGTCTCGGCCACCTGGGAGCCACCAGCAGGACCGAGGCCTTGTCCTGAAGAATCTTGAACAGGGTTCGGGCCACCAAGGGCGTGGGAGGAAACGCATACAGGAGGCCCTGAGACCAGGGAATCAGAAAAGCATCTGCTGCTATCCGCAGAGGATGCGGTTGCCTGGAACAGAACTTTACAAGAATATGATTGGTCCTTTCGGAGTACGACGACTAATGTAAAAATATCAAATTACTCCATTTCAACTTGTTGGCTGCGTTCAGGATATTAGTAACGGTTATGATCGCAAAATTCTCATTAGCCCAGAAGTAGTCTCAGATCAGTATAGCGCTTGTGATCATTGTTCTTAATGAAACGTGAATAGCGCTCTGATTACATCAATGACTACTAAGTATCTTGGCTTATGACGTATAGGATTAACTTTTCCTTTTTCTTGTTTTCTTCTTCCTCTTCCCTGTGCACTAATACCCAAACCTTTAGTGTATATAACTCTTATTAAAACACATAGAGAACGATGAAACAAACTATTAGACAAGCTTAACTTTGTTCACGGGATCTTCACAATTCTCCATACGCCTCACTCACTCGGCGCCCTCGCGTTTTACTCCAATACGGAGTTTCTTCCGGAGAATTAATGGTTGCTGCCCACGTTTCTCTAAAGTTATTCTGATGTTTCTTTGTCCAAAAACGCCGCGCAAAGAAACATCAGAATAACTTTAGAGAAACGTGGGCAGCAACCATTAATTCTCCGGAAGAAACTCCGTATTGGAGTAAAACGCGAGGGCGCCGAGTGAGTGAGGCGTATGGAGAATTGTGAAGATCCCGTGAACAAAGTTAAGCTTGTCTAATAGTTTGTTTCATCGTTCTCTATGTGTTTTAATAAGAGTTATATACACTAAAGGTTTGGGTATTAGTGCACAGGGAAGAGGAAGAAGAAAACAAGAAAAAGGAAAAGTTAATCCTATACGTCATAAGCCAAGATACTTAGTAGTCATTGATGTAATCAGAGCGCTATTCACGTTTCATTAAGAACAATGATCACAAGCGCTATACTGATCTGAGACTACTTCTGGGCTAATGAGAATTTTGCGATCATAACTGTTACTAATATCCTGAACGCAGCCAACAAGTTGAAAAGGAGTAATTTGATATTTTTACATTGGAGCAGAACTTTGGCAGCTGTTTTTTCAGAGGACTGGCAAACAGATCTATGGAGGGAAGTCCCCATTTCAGGAAAATCTTTAGAACCACCAAAGGATGGAGCTGCCACTCATGGGGCTGCAGAATCCTGCTCAACCTGTCGGCCAGGTAGTTTTCCTGGCCAGGTAGATACACAGCCTTGAGGAGCATGTTGTGCCTGAGAGCAAACAAGCAAAGGTCCTGTGCTTCCTGACAAAGGAGCCTGGACCCAGTTCCGCCCTGCTTGTTCACATAAAACATGGCTACCCTGTTGTCTGTTTGGACTAGGACAGACTGATGAGCCAGGGTTGGAGAGAAAGTCTTGAGGGCTAACCGAATAGCCCTGAGTTGCAGGAAATTGATTTGCTGTGCGGCCTCCCAGGGAGACCACAGGCCCTGGGTGCACTTGCCTAGACAATGAGCCCCCCATCCCTGCAGGGAGGCATCCGTGGTCAACACCACGGTGAACCCAGGAATCTGAAAAGGCACCCCTTGCAGTAGATTGGGTGGGTGCAGCCACCAACGGGTGGAGTGCAGAAATTGTCTGGACACCCTTATCCTGTGTCTGAGGCTGCCTGTGACCTGTGACCACTGAGTCCGCAGGCACCACTGTGCAGGCCTCATATGGAGCCTGGCATTGGGGGTCACATGTACTGTCGAAGCCATGTGGCCAAGAAGCCTCAGGCAGAGTCTGGCGGAGACCAGTGACCTGCTGAGAAACTGGTTTGCTAAGTTTATCAGTCTTTGGGCTCTGTCTGCTGGCAAGAATGCCTTTGCCAGCAGAGAGTTCAACCTCGCCCCTATGAACTCCAAGTTCTGGGAGGGGAGCAAAGTGGACTTTGCGAAGTTTATGACAAACCCCAGGTTTTGAAGGAGAGCAACAATTCTGAGGGTGGCCTGTCGGGCCTCCTGGCACGTCTGACCCCTGATGAGCCAGTCGTCCAGATAGGGGAAGGCAAAGATTCCTTGATCTCTCAGGTAGGCCGCCACCACTGCCAGGCATTTGGTAAAGACCCTGGGAGCGGAGGTGAGGCCAAAGGGAAGTACTCTGTACTGATAATGGTTTCCTCCCACAATGAACCTGAGGTACTTTCTGTGGTCTGGATGAATGAGGATGTGAGTGTACGCATCCTTTAGATCTAAGGAGCATAGCCAATCTCCCTGCTGGAGGTAGGGCAGAAGTGTTCCAAGAGTAAGCATCTTGAACTTTTCCTTCTCTAGGAATTTGTTGAGATTTCTGAGGTCTAGAATAGGCTGAAGGCCACCGGTTCTTTTGGGTACAAGGAATAACCTGGAGTAGAACCCATGACAGCCTCCTCATGCAGCAGTCCAACAATCTCGCCAGTACCATGGTCAGACCACTACATCAACATATCCCACGCCTACCAACTGAACACTAACAGAGGAAACATACAACACACAAGGAGATTCAAAGCATTCAGCAAAGAAGACTTCCTAACCCTAACCCTGCCTAAATTACTTACGAACTCCAACAACCTCAATGACCTGACTCACAACTGGAATACCACAATCTCCTCAGCATCCAGCACAACCATAAACAAAATCAGCACTAGACCCATCTCCTCAAAGACCCGCTGGTTCACCCCTGGCCTCCATAAACTAAAAACTAAACTTAGAAGAGCGGAAAGGAAATGGAGGAAAACCAAAAATGAAAAGGACAAAACAAAATACCTCTACGAACTCACTACATACCACTCAGAAACCGACAACGCGAAGAGAAACTACCACACCAAAATCATCACGACAGCCGTAAACAAACCTCGAGAACTCTTCCAAATTGTCAAAAAACTGACAAAAGCACCCAGCACCCCCGACCAGCTCCCAGATATCCCCCCTGATCTCCTTGCTCGACAATACAAACAATTTCAACAACCTCAAAAATCACACCACTGTGCTGAAACCACAAAGACAAATCCATGCACCATCATAAACACAGACTGGAATACGTTCGATACAACCTCAAAAGAAGAGATATCTTCCACCATCTCCTGTCTGAACACCTCCACCTCCCTGCTAGACCCCTGCCCTACGGACTGGATAAAGAAAACCAAGGAAGACCTGAGTGTACCATTAAACCACATCATAAACGAATCCTTTAAACAAGGATACATGCCGGACGCCCTCAAGACCACAATCATTCGACCAACCATGAAAAAAACAACCTGGACCCCCTGGACCCCACCTCCTACAGACCAGTTGCGAGCCTCCCCCTCACCGCCAAGATAATAGAAAAGGTAGTCCAACGCCAGCTTCAAGAACATCTGGACATCAACGACATACTAGACCCGCAGCAACACGGATTCCAGCCACTACATGGAGTCGAGACCCTCATGACCATCCTGATGAACACCCTCATCATAGGAACCCAAGAGAAACAATCTGTTATACATCCTGATCTTCCTAGATATATCAGTGGCCTTTGACACAATCTCCCACGAAATCCTCATACGCAGACTCCAATCAATTGGAATCAAAGGCACTGTGCTCCAGTGGTTCAGATCCTATCTAACCAACAGACAGCAACTGATCCGCACCCTCACCACAACCTCGCCCCCCTACCAACATCATCAAGGAGTTCAAGGATCCACTTTATCAGCCATGCTCTTCAATATCTATCTCCGCCCACTCTGCTCAATCATACGCACCCACAACATCAACTTCCACATATATGCTGACGACATAATGCTCTACGCACCGATCACAACCACCAACCCAGCAAATGACCAGCTATCAGCCTGCTTCACCGATGTGTCCAACTGGCTACAGGAGAACAACCTATCCATCAACATAAAGAAAACCAAAGCCCTTATAGTAACAAAAGAACCAGACTTCAAACCACCTACCCACCTCAACATAGGAACCACGCAAATTCAAATCCAACCTCAAATAAGGTACCTAGGCGTTATCATTGACCAAGCTCTCACCTTTAAACATCAAATCAACAAGACCACCGGGACGATATTCCACAAAGCTAAAACTGTGCAACGCCTCCGACCCCTCCTTGAACCTCAAGACTTCAGGACAGTAATGCAAGCTGTGACACTCCATCTGGACTTCTGCAACATAATCTACCATGGACTACCCGCCACACAAACCAACCCCCTCCGAACTGCCTTAAATACTACGGCAAGGATTATTCAGAATGCGAAAAAACGGGATCACATCACCCCAATCCTAAGAGACCTCCACATCCTCCCACTTGAAGCAAGAATCAAGTACAAAGCTATCCTACTCACCCACAAGACTATCCACCAAACACGGAACACCTCACTCCACACTCTGCCTCGCCCGACCCACAGCAGGCCAACCAGACAATCCTCCAATAACGCCATCATCGTCCCCCCACAAAAGAACCAAATCCATACAACGGACCTGCAACAGAGCCTTCAAACTTTATGCCCCATCCCTCTGGAACTCTCTGCCAAACCACATCAGGAACAATGCTGACATCACATCATTCAAGAAACAGCTGAAAACAGTCCTATTCCGTGAACATCTCTGAACAGAAAAACCACCCCATCCTCAAGAACTAATGCTTAGATACTGCAGAAATGTACATGTCTATGTCCACCCCAAATCATTAATGTTGCCCCCCTGGTGACGGCCGCACCCTAGAAAGTATTGACACCCCCCCCCCTTGTTATATGTTACACCGCTTTGACCCGGTGAAAAGCGGTATATAAATACAGTTAAATAAATAAATAAATAAAATGACCCTGTAGGTGGGGAGGCACAGGCTCCACTGCCCTGTCCACCAACAGACCTTGGAGCTCCTGAAGGAGAAGGTCTGTGTGCAGGGGAGGCCTTGGAGGCTCCCCTGGAAAGTATGGAGGTGGCAGCTGTTGGAAGTGTAGCAGATAGCCCTTGTGGCCATATCCCGGACGAACTCCTAGAACCGGGTGTCCTCCGGAGGAGATCTATTCCAGGGCTCAGACTGCGGTGAGTCCGACGGGACGCACCGAGTCCTGAAGGTGTTGAAGGACTCCTCGTCCTCTGTCTCCCAGGCGGACTCGTCTGATGAGGAATCGGGGTCCGACCTCGCGGGGCCTGTGAGCACCCGCCCCGACGCCGAAGGCACCGGCGTCGACACCCTCGGTCCCGAACGGGAGGTCGAGGGAGACCGCGACCGAGGTCAACCTCGAGCCTTCATGGTCTCGAGTATTGGCTCGGTCTCCAGGGTCGACTTTGATGTCGATGTCCTGGTGGTCGGGGCAGATGCGCCAGACAGGCTGGCCATCAGTGCCCGCTGCTGTTCCATGAAGGCAGACAGTCTGCACTCCAAGGCTGTCAGCCTGAGACCCAGCTTAGGAGACTCAGCAGCCACCGACTCGGGCCCCGGCAGCACCGGGCCTGATGTCGGCTCTCTGGGAGGAGAGTCCACGAGGACTACAGGGCTTACATGTCCAGCAGACTCTGGCTCCACACGAGGTATTTTTGGCAGCTTCTCCTGTTCCACTGGCCCGGGGCGACGGTCGGGGGTCTGAGACCTAGCTCTCGAGGAGCCAGGGACCTCTTCCGACGACACCCTCGCGAGCCGCTTCTTCCTCTTTCGTTCCCGGTCGGGGGACCCCCTGTCCGAGGAGCCCCGGCGGTGCTCGGGATCAGACTCCCGAGATGTCGAGGCCTCAGACGAGGTCCGGGCCCAGCCGGAGGCCGAGTCGGAGAAAAGCCTTTCCTTTTGGTGCTGACGACTTCGAAGCGCCTTGGAAGACATCTTTCCACATGGTCCACAGATCTTAGGATCATGGTCAGGACCTAGGCACCGAAGGCAGCAGTCGTGTGTGTCGGTGAGAGACATTAGCTTCTTGCACCGATCACACTTTTTGAAACCACTGGAAGGCATCGGGGAAAAAAAAGAGTCCCCGTGAGGTCAAAGGACCGGCCTTCCAGGGAAAAAGAAAAAAAGGGCGCGAACGCCAGCCACGAAGGGCAAAAACCAAAAAAATAAGAGCGGGCTCGATACCGGTGTACCGAACCCGGCGGGAGGGGAACCGACGTTGAACCGGAGAAAAAATAGTGAAGGAATTGCAAAAAAATCCAACTATTTTCTGGGAGGACTAGGACACACGTCTGATGGGCTTCACGGAAAAAGAGACTGGGTAAGATGGCACCTTTAGGCGGGAAGGGAACCGCGCATGCATGCCTGCATTCCCAAAGGCTTTCTTGGAAAGTTGGGGAAATGCTCCGCAAGGGCTCCATCGACGCTGATGTCACCCATATGTGAGGACTGACTTCCTGCTTGGTCCTGGAGAAAGAGTACTTGTGTAGTTAGGTAGCCCAGATGGGCTCCCCAACCCCTCTGAGGAATCTGGAGTGGAGGAATAGCCTAATGGTTAGAGCACTGACTTGAGAACCAAGAGACAAGGGTTCAGTTCCCACTGGCACTCCTTGTGGCTTTGGGCAAGTCACTTAACTTGGAATTTTCTGAGGCAATGGAGGGTTATCAATGTCCCTGTTTAATGTACATCAAGTTTAAGTTACAATGTAAACCGCTTTGATTAAAATGATAAAGCGTTATAAGACTTGTTAAATAAATAAAAAAATAAATAAAATGTGTCTTCAGGGTGCACTGACATGGAGACATCTGAAAAGGTGACCCTATGAGCAGATTTTCTGGAGAGCACCACCACTGAAGGGATGTGGTTAGGCAGGCAGTGATTTGGATCCTGTCCCTGAGATGGCCTGAGGCCTCCTTCTGCTGGGAGGCCAGAATCCACTGGGCTATCCGCATATGTAGATGGGCATGTGAGACATGTACTATAGAGGCCACTTGTTTATTGTATACCCAAGTTACTTTTACCTGTTTATTGTAAGCACAAATCACTAAACTGAGATGTGTAGATTTAATGTTTATTGTAAACCGCACTGATCTTAAATAGCGCGGTATAAAAGAAAATGTAATAAATAAATAAATAAATAAAATGTGCCCCAGAAGCTGCAGCATCTCTCAGGTGGTCAGATAGTCTCGTAGGAGCGTCTGGGACACTAGTTCTACTAGATGAGTACAACAGAGCTGGGGCAGAAATACCCTGGACTGTTGTCTAGCAGGGCTCCAAAGAACTCTCGTCTTGAGTTGTAATGAGATGGGATTTTGGGAAGTTTGACAAATCCGAAGTGCTGCAGTAGTGTTATGGTACGATGGAAGGACAGCAACATCTCTTGGGAGGAGTCTGCTTTTAATAGTTGTCTAAGTAGGGGAAGGCTTTCGAGGCAGAGGCCAGTCCGAAAAGGACTCTGTATTGATGTTTTCCCCGAAAGGTGAAGTGTTAACACCTCTTGTCGCCTGGATTGATGGATGTGTCTACGCTTCTTTTAGATCTAAAAAACAGAACTAATCCTGACAGTGGAGATAGGGAAGAAGAGTCCCGAGAGATCATTTTGAACGTTTCATGGACTAGAAACTTGAGGTTTCTGAGGTCCAGAATGGGCCTGTACCCTCCAGTTTTCTTTGTAATGAAAAAGCAGGGAGAGTAGAAGCCCCTGCTGAAATGTTGGGACTTCTTCTATGGCACCCTGAGACAGAAGAGAGAACACCTAGTCTTGCAAGAGAGCAGTCAGAGGGGGTTGCGTTTGATACTCCCCTTAAATGTGGGGGGGGGGGGGCAGAGCTTGTAGGTGAAGTCTGTACCCCTCCTGAACTATGGTGAATGTCCACTGCTCTGAAGTGACAAGGTGCCATCTGTGGATGTAGTGACAGTCTGCCTGCTATATGGAGAGGTTCAGGATCCTCCAGAGGCAGGGTGGCAATGTTCTCTAGAAAGGAGTCAAAAACCACATGCAGCAGTAATCCAAGATGGTGCTGTGAGTGGCTGTGCCTGGAGACGCTCTGTCCCTACTGCTGTGCTTTTGGCATTCGGGGCACCTGCTGGCCAAGCTACGCTGGAGGCATTCTGAGTTTCTTGACATCTTCTCCCCAGGGCCAGCCCGCCAGGCGTATGACAGGCACCAGTGAAGAAGGGACTTCGTTGAGCCAGTTTGAACGGACGCTACCCCGAGGACCGGCAGCATGGGACCACGGGTCCGCTTGAGGCCCCAACATCCAAAGTGGCTGAGGGGGATCCTCTACCAGGAGGTGGTTCTATGGCAGTGTACTCCTCCCGTGCTGATGAACCTCAGGGCATTTCTTCAGTTGGATACTTGCAGAGCATAGAAGCCATCGTGCAAGGAAGTTTGGAGACCACTGCTGGTTTGATGTTTCCAGGATTGCAGAGACTCGCTTCGGTGACGGAGTCACTGTGAGACGCGATCCAGGGACTAAATTCTTCTATGAAGAATTCCTCCTCAAGACTGGTGGGTGATCTTGTAGCAGTTTCACAGTTGGTTGTGGTTCAGTCTCAGGCTTTGGGGCAATATTCAAATCAATGCGATCTGCATGAGTCCAGTGAGTTCTCTGCAGACTTTTGGGTGAAGCTCTGGTGAAGGATCAGTTTGTTCTTGGAAGGCGTATGGAGTACTTGGAGAACCAGGTTCGGCGTAACAACTTGCGCTTGCTGAACTTTCCCAGATCACCTTTAAAGCATAGTTACTCACCTGTAAGAATCAGTCCTCACATATGGGTGACGTCGGCACCAACAGAGCCCTCGCAGTAGCATCCCTCCAGCTTTCAAAGAAAGCTTTTGAGAGATGCCACGATGCATGCATGGTCCCCTTCACACCCAAGTCAGTCAGATGACAGAGCTAAGAGACGGCAAAAATAAAAGATGGTAAGGAAGCAAGGTTGTGAGGACCGATTCCTGCTGACAATGGAGAACACCTGTTACAGGTGAGTAACTACGCTTTCTCTGGGAACAGCTGAAGTCAGTCCTCACATATGGGTCTCCTCAGCTAGAGGCTACCGAAAAACCCGTAGCAAAAACACAGACTCCCTCATGAGGCGCCACAAGCAGCAGCAATTAAAACCGTATCTACAGACCACAGTAGGACCCCTGTGTCTAATGAAACCAGCATTTCAGTAGCCTGAACACAGAAGGGTAGGAGCTGCCTAAATCCTGAAAAGGCACTGTCCCATCAGGACTCTTTCCAGAAAGTAATGAGCTGCAAAAGTATGAACTGAAGACCAGGTGGCGGCCCAGCAGATTCCACCATCGGGACAGAGCGTAAGTTTGCCACCGAGGCTGCCATGGCCCTGACACGGTGCACCGTGACACGCCCTTCCAGCGGGAGCCCCACCTGCTCATAGGCAAGGGCGATACAGTCCGCCACCCAGGTGGACAGCGTACGTTTGGTCACTGCCTCTCCCAGCCTATTGGGATCGTAGGAGACCAAAAGCTGAGTAGCCTTGCCCTGAGTGCGTTGGATATAGAAGGATAAAGCCCTCTTACAGTCCAAGATGTGGACTGTCTCTGCCCTACTGGAGTGAGGTCTTGGAAAGAAGGTAGGGAGTACTACTTCTTGGTTGAGATGGAAAGATGATACTACCTTCAGAAAAAGCTTGGGATGCATGCGAAGCACCACTCTGTTCTTGTAAAACCTGGTAAAAGGTGCCTCCGCCACTAAGACCTGAAGCTCGCTAACTCTACGAGCGGAAGTGAGGGCAAACAGGAACTCCACCTTCCAAGAAAGGGGTGGAGTGTGTGACACAGCAGCTGGCACAGAGCCCATGGAGTTAAGGGAAAGTAAGGAACTTACCTCAGAAGTAGCTGGGCAGCAGACAAACTCAGCTCATGTAGAATAAGCTGAGCAGCAAACAAACCCAGCTCATGTAGAATTAGCTGAGCAGCAGACAAACTCAGCACATGTAGAATTAGCTGAGCAGCAAACAAACCCAGCACAAGAAAAGCAAAAAGGCATTAGAGTAAAATGCCTTGCACTAGTCCTGACTTAGCTAGAAGCAGGAAGGCTAATCAGGAACACCTGTTCTCAGAAACCCACGCAGCTTGCAAAGAGAACAAGGATAAAAGCTGCAGGGTAGAACCAGGGAAGGCCAGTAGGGGCAGCGACCTGGGAGGACTAAGCCAGCATCCAGTGAACACACGTCATGCTGGAGGAAATCCACTGAGAGAAGGAAGCAGTAGGTGTGGCAGCAGAGCATGAAACAGCCAGCATCGTGCCCAGGACCCTGCTAGGATTCCTGGTAGTTGGAGAGCCCAGGAGAGAGCTGCCAGAAGCCCAGATATAAGAGACAGCTAAGAGGTGGGAACCTAGCTTTGCTAAAGAAAAGGCAAGAAGTTCTGTTTGGTTTGAAAGGCAAGGGCGTGGCACCAGAAGTAACTTTGACACTGAAAGTTACACAGTAATTCCACCAGCGTGGAGAAGGGAAAGCCAGAAGGAAGCTTTTAATATACCAGGCATTCAGAGCCCTGGATTTAAAGAGCCCTTTCTAGAAAAGCTAGCCCATGACTCACAGGAGAGTTTTAAGGAAGACAGCAGCTGTGAAGAGTGTGACCCATATGCAATCGTAAGTGACTCTGAGTTAATGCAGTGGGAGAACAGCAGCTATAATTCTGACCCTGTGCCAATGGATTGTACAATTTGTTTATCTGACGATATTGTATCTTTATGTTGAACGTGTGCAAAGCAGCCAGTTGATGGTGCCTAAAGGAAAGAAGATATTTTTCTGTGCAACAGTTCTTTTGTTTCATATTGTTTGTTGTATCCCAGGAATATCCCATCAGGGCAGGGAATAAAGTTCTAATATTATTTTTGCCTTACCACTTGACTACAAGACTCTCTGTATCTAAGGCAACTTAAATCTTAACACCCTAGGCAGACGCCTAATAGGGTTATATGGAGGTAGCTATCACTCACTCTCTCTCACAAGTGGCAAGTGGCCAGAGTCTCAATTTGTGGGCGAGTGAGCTGCCCCAACACCACGCTGAGGTCCCATTCGGTTTCTGGAGGGCAAACCGGAGGCTTTGATAAGAGAAGACCCCTAAGAAAACAGGTCACCAACGGTTGGACCGAGAAGGGCTTGCCATCCACCGGGTGGTGGTGTGCCACCAGCAAACTAAGGTGCACCCAGAGTTAGACTTGAGCCCGTACTGCAAGAGGTACTGTAACACCAACCCACCCTGGGCAGAACGGGTCAGTGCATCAGACTGAAAATCTGCATGATTTGAGGGCATAAGCTTTCCTAGTAGAGGCCTTGCGAGAGGCCAGCAAGATCTCCTCTACCTCATCCAAGAGGATGAAAGGGGCTAGGGTCAACCTTTCAGCAGCCACACTGTCAGCGACAGGGACCCCAGGTTGGGATGCAGGAGGGATCCCCGGTTCATGAGACAGGAGTCCTGGAAGGGACCCCAATGGAATGGGGGTTTCCACCGCTAAGCGGAGGAACAGCTGGAACCACGGTTTTCCTGGCCACCAAGAGTCTATCAGGATGAGTGAGGCCCTGTCATGGAGGGTTCTGAACAAAGTTTTGGCAATCAGCGGCGTGGGAGGGAAGGTGTATACGAGGCCCTCCAACCATGATACAAGGAATATGTCTGCTGCCACCCTGGAGAGATGGGCCTGCCGGGAACAGAAGGGCAACTGGAAGTTGTATGGGCTGGCAAACAAGTCCATCACAGGCTTTCCCCAGATCTGCAAGAGCCGACCAGCTACCCCGGGGTCCAGCTGCCACTCGTGCGGCTGGAGGACTCTGCTCAGCCTGTTGGCCAGCAGGTTGTTCTGGCCTGATAGGTATACTGCCCGCAGGAGGCTACCCTGTTGGACTGCATATGAGCAGAGGACCACTGCCTCCTGACAGAGGGCATGAAAACCCATGCCCCACTATTTGTTGACTTAGAACATCGCCACCTGGTTGTCCGTCTGGACCAGCACCGGCTGGTGATGCAGGTGGTGGCAAAAAGCTCACAAGACTAAGTATAGTGCCCACAGCTCCAGGTGGTTGATCTGCTGGGTGCTCTTGTATAGTGACCAGCTGCCCTGGGTGCGGAGCTCCTTGCAGTGGGGCTCCCCAGCTGAGCAAGGAGGGGTCTGTAGTGAGGACCCTGGAGGGTCTTGGGGTCTGAAAAGGCATGCCCGCCTTGAGATACTGGAGAGACTGCCACCAGAGAGTCTGCCGGTTGGCGGGTTACTGAGATTCTATCTCGGAGGCTCCCCGTGGCTTGAGTCTACTAGTCTTAGAGACACCACTGTGCCAGTCTCATGAGGCGAGGGTCTGGGGTGATGTGGACCGTGGAGACCATGTGCCTGAGAAAGAGCAGGAGAAGCCGAGCAGGCACAGAGGGACGGCACTGTACATTCCATGCCAGAATCCTGAGACGGGCAGCCCGGTCGGCCTTTGACTGGAGGGTGTCCAGCTTTGCTCCGATGAACTCCAGATATTGAGTCGGGAGAAGGTGAGACTTGGGGTAGTTTATGACAAAGAACAAGTGTTGCAGAATATGGATGGTGTGTGCGGTGGCCTGCTGCACCTCTGAGGCCGTGCCTCCCTTTATGAGCCAGTCTTCCAGGTAGGGGAAGACAAAAAACTCCCTGGAGACGGAGGAAGGTGGCCACGCTTGACAGATATTTTGTGAAGACCCTCGGGGCGGAAGCCAGGCTGAAAGGAAGCACCCTGTACTGATAGTGCCCACCCCCCACTATGAATTGCAGGTACTGCCTGTAGTTGGGGTGGATGAGGATGTGGGTATAGGCATCCTTGAGGTCTAAGGAGCATAGCCAATTTCCCTACTGGAGGTAGGGCAGCAAAGTTCCAAGGAAGAACATCTTGAACTTCTCCCTCACCAGGAATTTGTTGAGGTTGCGCAGGTTGAGTATGGGTCTTAGGCCCCCCTGTTCTCTTTGGGACGAAAAAGTACTTGGATTAGAAACCCTTGCCCTTGAGATGGTGGGGCAATGGTTCCACTTTTGTCCTCAAGAATAACTGCCAACTCCTTCAGGAGAAGGTCCTGGTGGAGGGGAGACCTGAGAGGTTCTCCTGGCAAGTACGAGGGAGGTGTCTGCATTAGGCGGAGGAAGTAACCCTCCCTGACCACCCGGAGTGCCCAGGAATCAGTGGTGATGGTTAACTACCTATGGGCATAGACTAGACGACCCCCTGTGGACTGCTGACCTCCTTGGGGTAGAGAGGCTATGATCAAGGAGTCAAGAACACCCCCCCTGGCTGGGCTGGGGCCAGGGCCGATGCCTGGGGTTTTGGAGCCTTCTGCTTACAGGGGCCGTGCCCATGTCCCTTGGTCTGCTGACCCTGTTGGGGAGCTGGGGAGGCCTGAAAAGATGGGTAGTTTCTGAATGCAGCCCTTTTCCTCGGGTAGAAGGGCTTTTTACCTGAGCCCTTCCATCGGGGAGGGGCAGCAGTCTTCTTAGAGAGCCAGCTCCCCTCAAACTCTGTCTCCAGATCGGCAGCCTTGTAGGTCATGGGTTTGCCAAAGAGGTTCTCTCCTTGGCATGGGGCAACCACCAATTTGTCCTGAACCCCCTGCTTGAGGTTGGACGACTGTAGCCAAGCTGGCATTGTGCACCGATGCCCGCCGCCACTACTTGAGCCGTCAACTCAAAACAGTCATAGGCTGCCCAAGATAAACTTAAAGCACTCATGGTCTTGGCCAGATTCTTGAACCGCTGCAGGGGTTCCTCAGAGACCTGAAAACCCATAGAGTTCCTTCACTAGGTCTCAGGTACATGCCCATGTACAGCTGGTAGGCCTGGGTGCAAACAATGCGCGATCCTGGTAACACTTTCTGCCGAGGGCGTCCAAAGTGCGGGTCTCTGTGCTGGAGGCACCGAGGAGTGCATCTTCTGGCTCTTCAGACGATGCATGGCCGACTCCAACACCATGGAGTTATTTATTTATTAGAACTTATATACTGCCACTTCTGAAGATCAGTGGCAGTTTAAAGAGAACATAACTGGAACTTTACATTACAACATTAGAAAACTTATTTATGGGATTAAACATGGTTGCACAGATTAACAGTTTGCATAACTATGTACAATAAGCAGAAAGTGCATAGCATATGTATTGGTGCATGAAAGGGAGGGGATGGGGAGGGGGGTAGTGGCTCTCAAGGGTGGTGGGGTGTTTGGGGATGGTTCTAATTGGTAGAGGGTCCATAGTACTCAACAAATAGGTGGGGTTTGAGCTCTTTCCGGAACGTTTGGAGGTCTCTGATGGCCCTTAGGTTGTCTGGTAATGAGTTAAGAACATAACATACGTTATGCCATACTGGGTCAGACCAAGGTCCATCAAGCCCAGTATCCTGTTTCCAACAGTGGCCAATCTAGGTCATACGCACCTAGCAGTTTCCCCAAAAGACACAGGTTCCACAATGCTTGTATTGGGTCAAGCATTGATATCCTAGGTCCCTTTTTAATTATGGACCTTTCCTCCAGGAACTTGTCCAAACCTTTTTTAAACCCAGATACACTAACAGCCTTTACTACATCCTCCGGTAACGAATTCTGGAGTTTGATTACACATTGAGTGAAAAAAATATTTTCTCTTATTTGTCTTGAATATTTTACCCTGTAGCTTCATTGCATGTCCCCTTGTCTTTCTATATTCTGATGATGTAAACAATCGATCTACATTTACCCATGCCACACCATTCATTAATTTATAGACCTCTATCATATCTCCCCTCAGCCGTCTTTTCCAGGTTCAAGAGCCCTAATCTTTTTAGCCTCTTCATAGGAGTATCCTTCCATCCCCTTTACCATTTTGGTGGCTCTTCTCTGTACCTTTTCTAACAAGACTATATCCTTTTTAAGATATGGCGACCAGAATTGCACACAATATTCAAGGTGCAGTCGCAACATGGAACGATACAGAGGCATTATAATATCCTTTGTTTTATTTTCCATTCCTTCCCTTATGATACCTAGCATTCTATTTGCTCTCTTGGCCGCCTCTGCACACTGGGCGGAGGGTTTTAACATGTTATCCACAATGACGCCTAAATCTTTTTCCTGAGTGGTGGTTCCCAATGTGGAACCTTGCATCGTGTAACCATAGTTTGGGTTGTTCTTTCCTAGGTGCATAACTTTGCACTTGTCCACATTAAATTTCACTTTCCATTTGGATGCCGTGTCTAACAATTTATCAAGATCCTCTTGCAATTTTCCACAATCCTCTTGGGTTTTAACAACTTTAGTTTTGTGTTATCTGCAAATTGGATAACCTTGTTGCAGCAATGCTGTGAAAAAGCTCTTAATTCTCTCACTCACCCACAGAAGGAAGACCAACAGACAGGCTGGAATGCAAACAAGATTTAATGTGCACACAGGCTCAGACAGAAAGTCGGTACTCTCCACTAAAAATCTGAGCCCAGAGGGACGTCCTACAATGCCTTATATACAGTACAAGTTTAAACTCATTCTATAATCTCATTCGCCTCAGATATTTTCTGTCCACCAATCAGTAGCCCCTGGGGAAGGTACCTGGGTGACCTGTCCAAACCGGTATGCTCAGGTCTGCTGATTTCTGGGCAAGGGGATATTGTGCTCAGACCTGGAGTGGGGGGAAGGGTGCCTACTGAAATCTTAATGTCTTCTCTTAGCAGGCTGATAGCCTTATGGCTTGGGGGAAGGGTCAGGCTGATCACTTGTGTAAGCCTCATGGCTGCCTCAACCTCACTCATTATTCCCTTTTCCAGGTCATTTATGAATATGCCAAAAAGCAGCAGACCCAGCACAGATCCCTGGGGTACTACACTATTCACCTTTTTCCATTGGGAAAATTGGCCATTTAGCCCTACCCTCTGCTTTCTATCTTTTAACCAGTTCCTGATCCACAATAGTACAGCGCCTCCTATCCCATGACTTTTTAGTTTTGCCAAAAGTCTCCGATGAGGGATCTTGTCAAAGGCTTTCTGAAAGTCCAGATACACTAAATCAACTGACTCACCTTTGTCTACCTGCTTATTCACACCTTGAAAAAAACATAACAGATTAGTAAGACAAGATCTTCCTTGTCTAAAGCCATGTTGGCTGTCTCCCATTAGGCCATGACTATCTACATTCTGAGTAATTTTGTTCTTTATGATGGTTTCTACCATTTTCCCCGGTACTGACATCAGGCTCACCCGTCTGTAGTTTCCCGGATCACCCCTGGAACCCTTTTTAAAAATTGGCGCTACATTGGCGATCCTCCAATCTTCAGGTATTACAGATGATTTTAATGAACGTTCACAGATTACTAATAGCAGGTCTGCAATCTCATATTTCAGTTCATTCAACACCCTTGGATGTATACCATCCGGTCCAGGTGATTTGCTACTCTTCAGTTTATCAAATAGCTGTAATACATCTTCCCGGTGTAGCGATATTTCTTTCAATTCCTCTGTAGTATCACCTTTAAATACCACTTCAATCATGGGTAACATCCCTACATCTTCCTCAGTATTCAGTCTCTCAGCTAGCTATAGCCTTGTCCCCTATTACCCCTCTTTCATCTAATGGTCCAATTGACTCAAGTTGTTTTGCTACGAATGTACTTGAAAAAGTCTTCATTACGTGTTTTTGCTTCCGTAGCAAGTTTCTTCTCAAATTCTCACTTTGCCTGCCTTATAAATGCCTTGCATTTAACTTGCCAGGGCTTGTGCTGTTTCCAGCTTTCATCATTTGGCTCTTTTTTCCATTTCCTGAAAGATGTTTTTTTGGCAACAGCCTCTCTGACCTCACCTTTAAACCATGCTGGCAGTTTTTTGGACTTCCTTCCACTTTTCTTAATGCGTGGAATACAGATGGTCTGGGCTTCCAAGATAGTATTTTTAAACACCCAAGCTTAATATAAGTCTTTAACCTTTGCAACAGCTCCTTTTAGTTTTTTCTTAACTATTTTCCTCATTTTATCATAGTCTCCCTTTTGAAAGTTAAAAGGTAGTACTGTGGATTTCCTTACCATCCCTCCTCTACTAATTAAATCAAACGCGATCATGCTATGATCACTATTGCCAAGTGGCCCCAACACCCTTCTCTCTTGCACCAGATCTGGTGTTCCACTAAGGACTAGGTCCAATATGGCTTCCCCTCTGGTCAGTTCATGAACCAGCTGCTCCAAGAAGCAGTCATTTATTTCATCTAGGAACTTTATCTCCCTAGCATGTCCTGCTGTGACACTGACCCAGACGATACCGGGGTAATTGAAATCACCCATTATTATTACTGTGCTGTAACTTTTGTTAGCTTCCTTGATTTCTTTGAGGATTTCATCATCCATTTGTTCATTTTGGCCAGGAGGTCGATAGTACACCCCCACCTGCCATCACCTTCCCCTTCGTATATGGAATTTCAATCCATAGAGATTCTACAGCAAATTTTGTTTCCTGCAAAACTAATCCTTTCTCACTCAATGCCCTCTCTTAACAGAGCGCAGCCCCTCCACCAATTTGATCAGTTCTATCATTACAGTATAGTTTGTACCAAGGTATCACAGTGTCCCACTGGTTGTCCTCCTTCCACCATGTCTCAGATTCCAATCATATCTAATCTCTCATTTAGAGCTATATATTCCAAACAGAAGGAGCAACATAAGTGAAGGCTATATTGCTGCTAGTTTTGTTGGCATTGCAGATATAGGTTGGGATTGCTAGAGTATTCTGGGAGCAGACTCTCCTGGTTCTTGAGTTGTTGGGTGGGCTAAGGAGGGAGTTGAAAAAGGATGGGGCAATTTTATTATACAATTTGAAAGTAATTATGAGGTATTTAAATTTGGCACTCGTAGCAATGGGAGCTTAGAGGAATTGGAGGATGGTGTGATGTGGTCCGAGTAGTGAGCCTTGAGTATAACGCGTACAGCTAGGTTCTGAGCTAACTGGAGTTGATGGATGGTGTTTTTGGGTAGGCCATACAGAATATTCTTGCAGTAGTCAAGGTGGGATGCTATCAGTGCTTGAAGGACTGATCTGAAGTCTTGGTTGTCTAGTAAGGGTTGGAGGTGCTGTAGCATTTTTAGTTTGAGGTATATGATCTTTGCAGTAGCTTTAATGTGGGGGACCATGGAAAGAGATTGATCTAGGATGATTCCTAAATATTTTATTTCTTTTTTTAACTTCCAGCTCTGAGTTGCATAGGTGGAGTTTGGGGGGGGGGGGGGGGTTTGACGTTTTGATTCCAGGTGATGTATAGCACATTTGTTTTTTTCATGTTAATTTTTAAGTTGTGTTTGTTAAGCCAGACAATTATGTTGGTGAGGCAGTCTTGGATTTGAGGGCAGATGGGGTTTGGAGATGTCTAATGGAGAGGTGATAGTGTACATTGACGTTGTGTTTTTTGAATGTGGCAGGTGTGATTTCTGGGCTCCGTCAGACTCGATACATCGAGTCCAACCGCTTGCTCACCACTGGCACTGACGCCGGTGTCTCCCACATTCAGAGCATCAGCCATTCTAAGATGGGAAGGATGGGCCCCGTGAGCGATTCCCTCAGAGGGACCTCGTACTGGAGGATTTCTGACTCATCCACCCGAGGTGGCTCCTCTAACTCTGTGGGGAATGCCAGGCAGACATGTCTTTGATAAAATCAAGGAAGCCCATATCCTCAGGCAGGGACCACCATCGAGGCTCCGAGACGGGAAAGGACAATGGGACGTCGTGTTGGCGATGGGTGACAGGAGACTCATCCTCCATCTCCCATGTAGAGTAGTCCACTGAGGACTCATAAGAGGGCTGCTCCGTGGGCCTCAGAGGACCTGAAGCTCTCCAGCTGGTGCCCAACATACTGGCCAGGGATGATCACGGTCCCATTGTGCGCTAGTTGGATCGAGACCTCGGCCGAGGACAGACTCGAGGCAGAAGGACTTAGACGATCAGCTCAGCTTCCAGGGATGTCTTTGATGTCGAGGGCCCAGTGGTTGGAACGGAGGAACCGATCATGCCGGACAACAGCGCCCACTGCTGGTCCATGAAGGCAGACAAACTGTGCTCCAGGGCCACAATTATGGACTCTAGATCAGAAGGCTCTACAGCCTTTGGCGTGGGTACCGAGGGACTTGGGCCCGGTGCCGGCTCCCCAAAGGGGATTCCTCAACCAGGATAGCGTATGGGGACTGAGGCCGGTCCAAGTTCAAATCATTCCAGAGGACCTTTGCAGGCTGCTTTTTCTCCAAAGCCCTGGACGAGTGTCTTGGACTGCGGGATGTGGCTCGGGGGGTACCCAGCCGGTCGGATCCAAGGACGCTGCCTTCGAAGGCTTTTTCTTCTTCCTGGGTTCCCTTGAGGTAGTCCCCCTTTCTAAAGACCCATGGCGAGGCTCAGGCTCGGGCAGGCCGCCTGAGACATCAAGGTTTCAGACGAGGCCCTGGCCTTCAGAGGCATCAGGGAAAAACTGATCATGCTGCTGCTGGCAGCTCTTCAGGGCCTTGCTGGACATCCTCTTGCAAAGACCACATGCTGCTGGGTCATGGTCTTGCCTGAAGGCAGCACAGACAGCAGTTGTGTGTGTCGGGGTCAAGGACAATTTTTGAGCACCGATCACACTTCTTAAAGCCACTGGTAGCCATAGGGGGAAAAAAGTACCCCTGCAAGGTCGAAGACCCGCTGAGCTGCCAGTTGGAAAAAAAGGCGTTTAGATGCCAAAAAACAAAAACTACAAAATAAACCTGAACTCTATGCCGAGGCAACGAGGTTGGGTGGCAGGAAGAGTAATGGTGCGATACTGGAGTATGAAACTTGAAAGGAAAAAAAATAATCAACTTTTTCCGGGAACAAGCCAGACGAGCGTCTGAAGGGCTCCGTGGAAAAAAAGGAGACTGAACAAGATGGCACCCTTGGGCGGGAAGGGAGCCAAGCATGTGCGGTGGCATCTCCCACAGGCTTTCTTTGAAAGCTGCGGGGATGCTTCCACGAGGGTTCCGTCGGTGCCAACGTCACCCATATGTGAGGACGGACTTCCTGCTTGTATCTGCAGAGTATCTGCTATGGACATTGTTAAGAAGTACTTGATTAAGGTTTTAGGTATGGATTCAGGCTCTCTTCCTCCTCTCGTGAGGGCTCAATATTTGACCTCGGAGACTTAGGATTTTCTGATGGCCAACAGGGCTCTAGAGTGCTAAACATTACAGAGTTCCTGGAGTTCTCCCTGAAGGTAGTTACACAGAGGGATATTTTAGTGTTAACCTTTGCGCCTTAGAGTTTGACCGCAATGCTGTGTTCAAATTGTATTTCCGCTCAATGAATAAGTTGTTCTTGGGTTCTAGAGTTCGTATATTTCCTGATTTGTTTAGAATTACTCAGAAGCAGCACCAGGGATTCTTGGCCTTAAGGCCCAGGGCTTTGGCCTTGGGTCTTAGCTTTATGTTAAAATTTCCTTGTATGTGTTTGATTGTGAAGCAAAGCTTTGTGTTTTATGAACCTAGACAACTAAATGAGTTTATGGTGGCTAGGATTTAAGTGTCCAGATTTCTGTCCCTCAGATATCACTAAGACCTGCTGGGAATGTTTATGTTTGAGGGGTGCATGATCAAGGGGGGGGGGGGTTCTCTGAATATTTTTTTTTTCCTTTTGTGGTGGGCTAATATTTTGTTAAGCTTATAATTTTTTTCAACAGGGTTCTGTTGTACATTTCTCTTTGTTATTTCCTATTTTTTTCTTTGTTACTTCTGGTTTGGGGTACATTTTTTTAAATTTTGATAAATAAAAAATAAACAACCCAGGTGCAGCCTGTGGCTGTGGAGCTTGTTGAGATTCAGCTACTTCTGTTGCTTAGGAGGCTGTTGCCTCTTCTGTGGGGCCTGGCCCTGATACTGAGAAGCAGGGGGATAAGAAGAGAAGAATTTCTTCTTATTGTAAAAAGACTTCCTTGCAGACATCTTTCTAGCAGGGTCAGCTGTTACTCAGGACAGTCTCTTTAGAGTAGTATTTTCTGACTAACAGAGGCTCTCTCTTGCCAGTCTTTGCCAAAGAGATTTTCCCCTGTGCAAGGTATGTTGAGCCCAGCTCTTCTTGAGCCCACTGTTCAAGATCTGAGGCCTGAAGCCATGCAATGCTTAATGGTTAAGAACACTGGCATGGGAACCCAGAAAACAGGGTTCGATTCCCACTAGCACTCCTTGTGGCCTTGAGCAAGTCACTTAACCCTCCATTGCCTCAGAAAAATCCAAGTTATCAATGTCCTGTTTAATCTACATTACCAAGTTTAAGATTCAATGTAAACCGCTTTGATTGAAATAATAAAGCGCTATATAAAACCTGTTGTTGTTAAGTGCCGTTGAGTCGGAGTCGATTCATGGCGACCCTCTGGATAGCTATCCTAAATTGGGTTCGGTCTTCAGTCAGGCGGTTCATTGTTGACAGACTGGTACCTGTAGCTGCTATTATTGTATTGATCCATCTCATTGCTGGCCTTCATTTGCATTGACCTATCTTGCCAAGCATGATGTCTTTCTCTAATGATCTCTCCCTTCGCATGATGTGTCCGAAGTATGAAAGTCGAAGTCTTGTCATCTGAGCTTCTAAAGAAAGCTTATGTTTGATCTCCTCTAGTACTGACTGGTTTGGTCTTCGGGCAGTCCATGGTATACACAGTATTCGCCGCCAGCACCATAATTCAAAGGCATCAATTTTCTTCCTGTCTATCTTTTTCACTGTCCAGCTTTCACATCCATATGATGTTATTGAAAATACCATGGCTTGAACAAGTCGAATCTTTGTATGGAGAGAGACATCTCTGCTCTTGAGAATCTTATCTAGGTCTTTCATAGCCATTCTGCCAAGAGCAATGCATCGTCCGATTTCTTGACTGCTTGTTGCTTCTTTATTGATAGTTGATCCAAGTAAGTTAAAGTTGTTCACAATTTCAATTTCTCCTTCAACGATGAACATGTTGATTATGCCAGTTGTCATGATCTTTGTCTTCTTTATATTAAGGTGCAGGCCCATTTTGAGACTATGTTCTTTGATTGTGAGAAGCAAATGTTTCAGATCATCTTCACTTTCAGCCAGTAATGTGGTATCATCAGCATAGCGAAGGTTGTTGATGAGTCTTCCACCAACCTTCACACCTCTGTTGTCTTCATACAATCCTGCTTCTCTGATGATTTGTTCTGCATATAAATTAAACAGGTAGGGGGAAAGTATGCAGCCTTGTCCTACACCTTTGCTTATTTTAAACCATTCTGTTTCTCCTTGTTCCGTTCGAACTGTTGCTTCTTGATCAATGTACAGATTGCGCAAGAGAACGATCAGGTGTTCTGGTATACCCATGCTTCTTAATGTGGCCCAGGGTTTCTCATGGTTTACACAGTCAAAAGCCTTGCTATAGTCGATAAAGCACAAATAGATATCCTTTTGGTATTCTTTAGTCTTTTCAAGGATCCATCTCACATCCGCAATGATGTCTCTTGTTCCTCGCCCTTTCCTGAACCCTGCTTGCACTTCAGGTAGTTCTTGTTCCAGGTATGGTTGTAGTCTCTTTTGAATAATCTTCAGTAGAATCTTGCTGGCATGTGGGATCAGAGCGATTGTGCGATAATTTCCACAGTCAGTTGGATCACCTTTCTTTAGTATTGGTATAAACACAGATCATTTCCAGTCAGTTGGCCATGATGTTGTCTTCCATATTTCTTGGCAGAGCCTTGTAAGTATGGTAACAGCTGCATCAGATTGCTGCAATACTTCTATGGGAATGCTATCAATGACTGGTGCTTTGCTCTTTGATAAGGCTTTCAATGCTGCTTCAACTTCTCCTTTCATCACCAATGGTTCCCGATCATAAGGTACAGGTTGAAACGGCTGTTGGTCCACTTGATATTTATCATATAAAAACTCTGTATATTCCTTCCACCTTTTCTTGATCTTCTCAGCATCATTCAACATAGAACCTTGAGCATCTTGTAACATTCCAATTTGAGGCTGGAACTTTTTCTTTAACTCTCGTAGCTTTAGGAAAGCCAATCTTGTTCTTCCTCTAATAGTTTCTGCTTCTATTTCCTTGCAAGTGTCATTGTAGTACTTTTCCTTGTCCTGTCTTGCTGCACGTTGGAAATCTCTGTTGAGTTCTGCGATTGTCTTTCTTTCTCCTCTGGCTTTAGCTTCTCTGCGTTTCTGGGCAATTTTCAGAGTTTCTTCCGTCATCCATTTTGGCCGTTTTTGCTTTTTCACCTTTTGTAGAGACTTCGCGCTTTCTTCCAACACAACCTTCTTGATGTCATTCCATAACTCTTCCGGAGCTATGTCATTTGTATCTAAAGCAGCAAATCGATTTTGCAGGCAGTCTTTAAATTACAGTGGTATATTCTCAAGGTCATATTTTGCTCCATTCATGAGTGGTTTGCTCTTTTTCAACTTTAGCTTGAGTTTGCATACTAGTAGTTGATGATCTGTACAACAGTCAGCTCCAGGTTTTGTCTTTGTTGATGTTACAGAGCTTTTCCATCGTTGACTTCCACAGATGTAGTCAATTTGATTTTTATACAATCCATTGGGTGAAGTCCATGTGTACAGTCGCTGCTTGTGTTGCTGGAAGAAGGTGTTTGAGATGAATAGATCATTGGTCTTGCAGAATTCTATCAGTCTTTCTGCAGCTTCATTTCTGTTGCCAAGTCCATATTTTCCAACTACTTTGTCGTCTTCTTTGTTCCCAACATTTGCGTTGCAGTCACCCATAACTATCAGGGTATCCTGTTTGCATGTTCTGTCAATTTCAGCTTGTACTTGTTCATAGAACTCTTCAATTTCATTCTCTTCTGCAGCTGTTGTTGGGGCTTATACTTGAACTATAGTTGTGTTGATAGGCAATCCTCGTAGGCCAATAGAGATTAAGCGTTCGCTGACTGCATTGTATTTCATTACAGTTCTTGCAAGTTTCTTCTTTATTATAAATGCAACACCATTTCTTCTTTGTCTTTCATTTCCAGCATAGTAGACCATGTGATCATCTGATGCAAAGTGCCCGATGCCAGTCCATTTCAGTTCGCTGACACCCAACAGATCAAGTCGTATACGTTCCATTTCATTCTTGACCACCTACAACTTCCCTTGGTTCATGCTTCGTATGTTCCATGTTCCAATGTGTAAGACATCTTTACAGCTTCTGACTCATTTCATGCGCAGCTACATCAGCAGTCAGACTTCCCGAGGGCTTTGATCCAACCACATCATAAATGCTGGCTTTACTCTGAAAAGTCTTCAGCTCTTCCCCAGTAGCTAGTTGAGTGCCTTCCGACCTGGGGGTCTCATCTTCCAGCACTACAGCACAATTTGTTTTGTTGTAACTATCCATTGGGTTTTCATGGCAAGATACAGAAGTAGATTGCCAGGCCTTTCTTCCGCGCAGTTTAAGTTTGGTGTTGTTGCCGTTGTCACAAAATTGTGATCCTCTGCCGTCAACACTATCCAACCTGTTAAATAAAATTAAAAAATTCATCAATACAAATTACTGGAGCCCTGCTCATGCACTCAAAAGCATCATAGGTAGCTCTATTAACAAACTTAGATACATTTTGGCTATGTTTAACTAGGGCGAGAGTGTCTGTCCGTTTGTCATCCAGGAAGAGCATCAACGCCCAAAGGCATCGAGGGTTCTCTATTCCTTACTGGGTGAGTTAGAGGAATGAGTGTGAGCTTTTCATTTGGCGCATAGCTGATTCAACCACCATGGAGTGCTGGGGAAGCTGTGACTTTTGGAAGCCAGACACTTCACTACCTGATACATGGTATCGAGATGCCTACTTTGAAGTGAGAGCGTGAGAGGCGTCTCCCACATACGGAGCATAAGATCATGAAGTATGCGGTGCACCGGTAAGGTGGCTGCTTCCTTGGGTGCTGCTGGGTATTGGAGGATCTCCAGTTCATCTGCCCTCGGCTCCTTCTCTGATGTCACCATGATAGAGAGACCTTTGGCTAGGTCTCGAATAAATTCCTGAAAGGACGTGTCCTCTGGTGGCGACATGCGCCGCTGTTGAGGTCCTGGGGCCCCCGTGATTCGAGTGACTCTGCATCCAAATCAGGGGGATCTGAATCTGAGGACTCGAAGTAACAACGGGTATGGTGCGCTTTGGAAGATAGATGCCGGTACAGATGTAGCTGCCTCGGTAAGCCATTTGGGTCTTGTACTGGTATCTGTAAGGTAATCCCAGAGAGGGCATGGGTGGGAGTGATGTTGCACCTGGAACCGGTGTTGATGTTGGTACTGGAACCGGTATCGATTGCCCAGTATCTGCAGCCAAGGGTTTAAGGAGTACCAAGGCTGCAAGTAGGGCTGACAATTTACACTCTATGGCCAACATGCGCTGGTCTATTAAAGTTGCCGATACTTGGATATCGATTACAGGTATTTGCACCACCGCCCCAGAGCATGGCATCAGTAGCTTTCAAGAGGTCGAGGCCTTTGGGAGAATCCTGGAATCCTTCGATGGCTTTGGAGGGCAGGGCCTCCCGCCAGAGCTGTTTGGCAGGCTGATCTACCTCAGATGCAACCCCCAAGGGATCTCGATGTTTAGAGTGAGATCTTAACCTGGAGGAGCATGCAGACTTCGATGCAGCCTTGTGCTTGGACCTTGACGATACTTGAGATCCAGGAGAGGATGAAGAGGCCCTCAACGAAGCAGACGCCAATGATACTGCGTCCAAGGCAAAGAGTGTACTTAATTTAGAAGCCCGGTTCTGTAGGCCTCTTCAGGTCATTTTCTAGCAAAGGGGATAGCCCTTTGGCTGGTGGTCTGGGCCGAGGCATTTTAGACACCAGTCATGTGTGTGTGTCGTCAAAATGGTGCTGGCACACTTATTGCATTTTTTTTTAAACCACTAGTTGGTTTCTCCATACTCTCAAAGATGAAGAGTATGGAAGGCTTATGGCCTAAAAAGGGCATAGATGCCCAAGTAGTAGGGCTTTTTTTCTTTTTAGGAAAATAGGAAAGGAAAATAAAGAAAAAGGAATAACGGAACCAGCGATGTCTTAAGATAGTGCCGGTGTCGACAAGAAGGCAGACGCTATCCACAAAAATGTTTTTTTCTGTAGTGACAGGATTTGCTGCCTGCTGGCTCTGAGGAAAACGAGTAACTGAAGAGAGGGAGATGGGAAGGCAGTCGCACAGGCACAGGCTCCCAAAAGCTTTCCAATTGGATGCTGGGGAGCGTTCCTGTGAGTGCCCTGTCAGTACTTAAATCACCCATATGTGAAGACTACATTCTTGCTTGTTCCTGAAGATATAGTTACTCACCTGTAACAGGTGTTCTCCAGAAGCAGCAGGAATCAGTCCTCAAATATGGGTGTCAACGACGCAGATGAAGCCCCAGCGGAGCATTTCCCCAGCTTTCTAAGAAAGCCTTTGGGAATGCAGATGCAGGCACGCATGCCCGGTTCGCTTCCCGCCTAAAGGTGCCATCTTACCTCAGTCAAATAACATAGCTAAGAACAGCACACAAAAAATGTAAAAACAAACTATGTACAACTGCAACTCCCAGGGGAGGAGGGAGGGTTCTGAGGACTGATTCCTGCTGCTCCTGGAGAACTCCTGTTACAGGTGAGTAACTACTCTTTCTCCAGGACCAAGCAGGAAGTCAGTCCTCACATATGGGTGACTCCCTAGCTCTGGGCTACCGAGGAACCCAGGCTGATCAAGAGAACTCCCTCTAGTCCCAGCAGCAAAGAAAGGCTTTTCACTGACACACCCTCCACCGGTAGCCCAACAGAGGGCAGGAGTTGCCTAAACCTCAAAGAGATTCCGGAGTATTGCTTGGCCAAAAGCACTGTCCCTACGGGACTCCCTCTCCAGACAGTAATGGGACGCAAATGTCTGGCTTGAAGAGCAAGTTGCAGCCCTGCAGATGTCTACCAAGGGCACAGAGCGGAGATGAGCCACTGAGGCAGCCATTGCCCTGACACGGTGGGCCGTGACCCAACCCTGCAAAGGAAGGTCAGCCGCCTTGTAAGGTCAGGTGATACAGTCAGGTGATACAGTCAGCCACCCAGATGGACAAGATATGCTTGGACACAGCCAACCCCAACTTATTAGGGTCAAAGGATACAAAGAGCTGAGTAGCCCTTCTATGCCCCTGCGTGCAGTCAAGGTAGAAGTATAAGGCCCTCCTACAGTCCAGGGTATGCAGAACTGCTTCAGCCTGGCTTGCCTGAGGCCTAGGGAAGAATGTTGGAAGAACCACCTCTTGGTTAAGGTGGAAGGAGGAGACAACTTTTGGGAGGAACTTTGGATGAGTCCTAAGGACTACCCTGTTCCCACAGAAGCGAGTGTAAGGCCTATCACAAACCAGGGCCTGAAGCTCACTCACTCGCCTAGCCGAAGTAAGGGCTATCAATAAGAGTGTCTTCCAGGACAGGAAGCGTACAGGGCAAGTAGCCATCGGCTCAAAGGGTGGGCGAGTCAGCTGCTGCAAGACCACATTCAACTCCCAATCAGGAGCAGGACGACGGATTGGAGGCTTGAGAAAAAGCAAGCCCCTGAGAAAGCGGTACACCAAGGGGTGAACCGACAGAGAATGTCCTTCCACCAGTGAGTGGTGAGCTGCTAGAGCTGAGAGGTGGACCCGAACCTGATTGGACAAGTGCAGTAAGTACTGAAGCACCACTGGTACAGTACAGGAGAAAGGATCCTCTGTACGTAGCTGACACCACACAGAAAACCTTTTCCATTTGAGAGCATAGGTTTTCCTAGTGGACTCTTTCCTAGAGGCTAGGACAACCTCCTCAACTTCCTGAGGTAGGCCCCAGGGAACTAAAACTACCCTTGCAGCCTCGAGGCCATCAAATTGAGAGCTTTGAGATTGGGGTGCAGAAGGGAACCCTGCTCCTGAGAGAGAAGGTCGGGTTGCAACCCCAGAGGCAGTGGGGGATCCATCGTCAGCCGAAGCAAAAGTGAAACCAAGGCTGTCTCGGCCACCTGGGAGCCACCAACAGGACCGAGGCCTTGTCCTGAAGAATCTTGAACAGACTTCGGGCCACCAAGGGCGTGGGAGGAAACGCATACAGGAGGCCCTGAGACCAGGGAATCAGAAAAGCATCCACTGCTATCCGCAGAGGATGCGGTTGCCTGGAGCAGAATTTTGGCAGTTCCTTGTTCAGTGAACTGGCAAACAGATCTATCAAAGGGAGACCAACTTTAGGAAGATCTTCTGAACTACCAGGTAGTTGTCCTGGCCTGGAAGGTACACAGCCTTGAGGAGCATGTTGTGCTTGAGGGCAAATTAACAAAGGTCCTGAGCCTCCCGACAAAGGAGTCTGGACCCAGTCCTGCCCTGGTTGTCTGTCTGAACCAGGACAGATTGATGAGCCAGGGTAGGAGAGAAAGCTTTGAGTGCTAATCGAATAGCCCTGAGTTCTAGGAGATTGATCTGCTATGCAGCCTCCCAAGGAGACCACAGGCCCTGGGTACACTTGTTCAGACAATGAGCTCCCCAGCCCTGCAAGGAGGCATCTGTGGTCAGTACCACTGTGTACCCAGGAATTTGAAAGGGCACCCTTTTAGTAGACTGGGTGAGTGCAAACACCATCTGAGGGACGGCAGAAATGGTCTGGACATCCTTATTCTGTCTCTGAGGCTGCCTGTGGCCTGTGACCACTGACTCTGAAGGCACCACTGCAGGCCGCATATGGAGCCTGGCATTGGGGGTTACATGAACTGTCGAAGCCATGTGGCCAAGCAGCCTCAGGCAGAGTCTGGCGGAGACCACTGACCCGCTGAGAAACTGATTTGCTAAGTCCATCAGTCTTTGGGCCCTGTTTGCTGGCAAGAATGCCTTTGCCAGGACAGAGTCCAGCCTTGCCCCTATGAACTCTAAGTTCTGGGAGGGGAGCAAAGTGGACTTTGCGAAGTTTATTACAAATCCCAAGCTTTGAAGAAGAGCAATAGTTCTGAGGGTGGCCTGTCGGGCCTCCTGGCACATCTGACCTCGGATGAGCCAGTCATCCAGATAGGAAGAGACAAAGATGCCTTGATTTCTCAGGTAGGCCGCCACCACTGCCAGGCATTTGGTAAAGACTCTGGGAGCGGAGGTTAGGCCAAAAGGCAGTACTCTGTACTGATAATGGTTTCCTCCCACAATGAACCTGAGGTACTTTCTGTGGTCTGGATGAATGAGGATGTGAGTGTACGCATCCTCTAGATCTAAGGAGCATAGCCAATCTCCCTGCTGGAGGTAGGGCAGAAGTGTTCCAAGAGTAAGCATCTTGAACTTTTCTTTCTCTAGGAACTTGTTTAGGTTCCTGAGGTCCAGAATAGGTCGAAGGCCACCGGTTCTTTTGGGTACCAGGAAATACCTGGAGTAGAACCCTTGACCTTGCAAGTGGGGAGGCACAGGCTCCACCGCCCTGTCCACCAACAGACCTTGGAGCTCTTGAAGGAGAAGATCTGTGTGCAGGGGAGGCCTTGGAGGCTCCCCTGGAAAATATGGCAGAGGCAGTTGGTGAAAATGCAGTGCATAGACCCTGTGGACTATGTTCAACACCCAACTGTCCCCAGTTATGTGGGACCACTGGTGGGCAAAGAGGGCGAGGCGACCTCCTGTGCAGGGTTGAGAGAGCAGGGACTGAGAGGCTACGCTCAAGGAGTCAAAAACCCCCATCCTACTGAATGGGAGCAGGGGCCGGAGGCTTGGGGGTCCTCTGCCTACTGGGCCCATTACCCTGCCCCTTGGCTTGCTGACCCTGGGGTGCAGCTTGGGCAGCCTGATACTGAGGGTACTGTTTGTAGGCAGTGCCCTTCCTCGGGTAAAAGGGCTTCTTACCCGAGGCCTTCTTCTTGTGAGAAGGGGCAGAGGTCTTTCTAGACAGCCTTGTCCTTGTAAGGTGCTCAGTCTCGAGCTGTGCGGCCTTCTCAGCCATGGGCTTGCCAAAAAGGTTCTCACCTCGGCAAGGGACATCGATCAACTTGTCCTGAACCCATGGCTCGAGGTCCGATGACTGCAGCCATGCCTGGCGTCAAGCCGCGATGACGACTGCCGCAACTCGGGCCGAAACATGGAAGCCATCGTAGACGGCGCGGGACAAACTTCTAGCAGTCCCGAATCCCCGAGGACAAGGACTTGAATCTCTGCAAGGGCTCTCCGGAGAGACCAGCGGAGAACCCGGCCAACTCCTTGGCCAGGTCTCGCAAGTACATGCCCATGTACAGCTGGTAAGACTGGACACGGCAAGCAAGCATCGAGCCCTGGAAGCACTTTCTACCAACACCATCGAGGTTCCGGGCCTCCCTGCTGGGGGGGCACCGCGGCATGCATCTTCTGACTTTTCAGGCGATGCATGGCCGATTCCACCACCATGGAATGGTGTGGTAGCTGCGGCTTTTGAAAGCCAGGACTCTTCCGGAGTCGATAAATCGAATCGACCCGCTTGCTTAGAACCGGCGCCGAGGCCGGTGCCTCCCACATCCGGAAGAGGAGCCGTTCCAGCATCAGAGGAACCGGGACAGTAAAGGCCTTCTTCGGAGGAGAGTTGTACTGCAGGGCCTCGAGCTCTTTGGCTCGAGGCTCTTCCTCGGGGTCCGCCGGAATAGCCAACGCGGTGGCCATATCCTGGACAAACTCCGAGAACCGGGTATCCTCCGGAGGGGATCTACTCTGGGGTTCAGACTGAGGTGAGTCCGACAGGACGTACCAAGTCTTGAATGTGTCGGGGGACTCTTCATCCTCCGTCTCCCAGGCGGACTCGTCCGATGAGGAGTCAGGATCCGACCCCGTGGGGCCCTGGAGCACCCGCCCAGACGCCGGAGGCACCGGCATCGACACCCTCGGTCCCGAACGGGAGGTCGAGGGAGACCGTGACCGAGGTCGACCTCGAGCCATCAAGGACTCGAGTATCGGCTCGGTCTCCGGGGCCAACTTCAATGTCGATGTCCCGGTGGTCGGGGCAGATGCGCTGGCCATCAGTGCCTGCTGCTGTTCCATGAAGGCAGACAGTCTGCACTCCAAGGCTGTCATCCTGAGACTCAGCTCGGGAGACACAGCAGCCACCGACTCGGGCCCCAGCAGTGCCGGGCCTGATGTCGGCTCTCTGGGAGGAGAGTCCTCGAGGACCACAGGGCTTACGTGTCCAGCAGACTCCGGCTCCACGCGAGGAACTTTGGCAGGTTTCTCTTGTTCCACGGGCCCGGGGCGACAGTCGGGGGTCTTAGACCTGGCCCTCAAGGAGCCAGGGACCTCCTCCAACAACGCCCTCACGAGCCGCTTCTTCCTCTTACGTTCCCGGTCGGGGGACCCCCTGTCCGAGGAGCCCCGACGGCGCTCCGGATCCGAATCCCGAGATGTTGAGGCCTCAGACGAGGTCCGGTGCCGGCCGGAGGCTGAGTCCGAGAAAAGCCTTTCTTTCTGCTGCTGGCGACTTCACAGTGCCTTGGAAGACATCTACCCAACAAGGTCCACACACGTCTTAGGGTCGTGATCAGGACCGAGGCACCGAAAGCAGCAATCGTGTGTCGGTGAGAGACATCAACTTCTTACACCGATCACAATTTTTAAAACCGCTGGAAGCCATCGGGGAAAAAAAAGAGTCCCCGCGAGGTCAAAGGACCGGCCTTCCAGGGAAAAGCAAAAAAAGGGCGCGAACGCCAGCCACGAAGGGCAAAAACCGAAAAAGAAGAATCGGGCTCGATCCCGGTGTACCGAACCCAGCGGGAGGGGAACCGGCGTCGAACCGGGAAGAAAAAATAGTGAGACTCGCCGAAAAAATCAAACTTTTATCCGGGATGACAGGACACACGTCCGGTGGGCTTATCGGAAAAAGAGAGACTGAGGTAAGATGGCACCTTTAGGCGGGAAGGGAACCGCGCATGCGTGCCTGCATTCCCAAAGGCTTTCTTAGAAAGCTGGGGAAATGCTCCGCTGGGGCTTCATCGGTGTCGATGACACCCATATGTGAGGACTGACTTCCTGCTTGGTCCTGGAGAAAACACTCCATCAGTGTAGACCAGGCTACACAGAGTTCTGTCCCATCTGCTGGAGACTGAGAATACTGGCTTTGTGGGGGAAGCTCAGGCACCTTTGTATTGTGACCTCACCAAAAGCTAGCATGCTCAGTCTCCATCTGCTGGAAGGGGGACAGAACCCAGGAGTTTGGACTGGAGGGTCACTATGGAAATATAAAATAACTCACACGGCTTTGTATTTTTATTAGCGATTCTTTTCATTCTGGTTGACTTTCGCAGGGTTTCATATAAGTGGTTAGATGTGGTATACTCTTTTCAACTGGTTGATAACAGCTACTGTAAGTTACACAATTTTGATTCTTGTTAGCATTTATGGTGTTTAAACAAAGTATATTTTCTTTAATGGGTGATAGATTACATACAACTATGATCACTTATTCTAAAAATTCAGTTCACCTCTCACTTGTCTATAGTTATTTGCTGTAATAATAGTCACTCTGGCTTACATCAGAGGTATACAGTGATCTCAATCTGTCACTAACGGCAATAGATGTAATTTGTTTAAGATTTATTTTTATATCGCTCTATCAATTGTAATGCCATTCACTCTGTCATACATTTTCTCTATGAAAGGCACTATGTGAGGTCAATCCGTTATTTGTGGTGGTAAAGGCTTATTTTTATACATTTTATATTTTTAATTTCTATTATCTAACATTGATGTATGTTTCAGTATATATCACGTGTGTTCTCTGTTTGGTTTCAGAAATACTATATGAACCCTGAAGCAGGCAAGTGCCAAAACATGGCCATATAGGATCTTTTATGTACAGTATACTATATCTTGATAATTTTACGTGCCTTATGTTTCCATGGTTTATTAAATTTGACATATCTATAATGGTATTGCTCTTTTCAGATGCCAGTTCTGCCAGAGACAGCTAAAAGCCAAACTATAGGGATCTGCTCAGCATAGATCCAGGGGCTAAACAACAAGAGGCTGGAGCCCCACAAGCATATTCACCAGTACCTGGCTTTACTAGAAGTAGCATAAGGATGAGCCTTGGGAATCTTCCTGACTGAAGCCCAGAGCCCTCAGAATACTCTTACCAATTCCTGTTCTATTAGGAGAATCAGCCCAAAGACGGTCGCCATGGAAATCTGCTCAATTGGAGGTTGAATCCCTTTTGGCACAATTAATGCCTGCAGAGCTCGGGGTAATGCAAGATTTAGATTTTAGAAAGAAAGTGAAAGCTTTTTATTTTAAAAAAGCATTTAGTATAGAAGGTGGATAGAATGTGTTTTGTTTGAACCATTTTAATTTTGTATGTCTTATTTTACTGTTTTTGTTACTTCTGTGTGTTTTAGTATTTCGTGTACAATTTCATAAACTGCGGAGATTTTATTAGATTTGCTGTACAGAAGCGCTGGAAATAAAGACATACATATATACTGGTAGCCTGCTGTACCAAGGAAATCAGTCTGTTGCCCTAGGAACCTGCTCAAATGAGGAAATCCGTTCTCAGACTGTTGCCCCAGAAACTGGGGATCCTTTTCTACCAGGGGAATCAGCCTGTCACTCAGAGCCTGATTGGGATCCTGCTCCGCCAAGGGAGGATGGTCCAGAGATCACTGTCCTAGGACCTAGCAATCCTGCTATACCAGACCACATCTGCACTATTCGCTGGAGACAGAGAAATACAGTGCAACTACAGGTCAACACAAGACAGATACTATAGAGTAATTCTGGATCAGAGATTGACAATCCAACCTCAAATCAGCAACCCTATCAAATTAACTTACCAAAAAATAAGGACAATCCAAGCCCTGTGCCCTCTCCTGGAAAGCATAGTTACTCACCTGTAACAGGTGATCTCCGGGAACAGCAGGAATTTAGTCCTCACATATGGGTATCGTCGGTACCGACGGAGCCTGCACGGGAACGCTCCCCAATGTCCAATTAGAAAGCCTTTGGGAGCATCCCACAGTGCCTGCGTGCTGCCTCCCGCCTTTCCCAACTGCCTCTCTCCAGTTGAGTTTTAAAGCTGAGACAAAGAGAGAGAGGGAAAGGGAAAGAGAATAGATAAGAGAGATACAACTCCTAGGGGAGGTGGGTGGGTTGTGAGGACTAAATTCCTGCTGTTACTGGAGATCACCTGTTACAGGTGAGTAACTATGCTATCTCCAGGAACAAGCAGGAATGTAGTCATTGAAAGTAAGCTTGTCTGTACAGGGCGGTGTACACAACCAGACTGTCTAATACAACCTGAGAAAGAGTTACAATTGTTCAAAACTTTGCTTAGAAATAAACTTCATATATTTGCTTACTAAGTAAGTGAAGAGGTACAAGTCTTGTAAGCTATGTGAAATAAGAAAGGGCAGCTTGTCCTCCAGCCTTTCAGTCTCAGGGTTACCAGATATCAAGCAGTCAGCAGTAAACTTAATATCTACAGTTATGTCTTGGAATACATGTATGTCTACTCATACTGACCTATGTTGATTAGAAATTGACCTATGATGTTATGAATACGCAATATCTGACGTAGAACAATAAAGTGAAATTATGCTGTATCATCCAAAAGAGCCTTATAAATAAAGTAAACCATAGCTAATAGTTAGAGTAAACAAAGAGAACTTGTTTCTATTTGTTTCTCTCCGCAAAGCTTTGGTGCATCTATATATATATAGAAGTGTGTGGTATTTTATTGCTGTCTCTTAGATTTCCTTCTCATTGCTTTGAGTGTGGATTTCCGTTACTCCAAGAGCCCTGCAGTGTTGCTGGTGAGGGGGGCGCAGAGTATCTTTCAGTCATCACATATGGGGACTCCCTAGCTTTAGATGCCAGGGAGAGACCCCAGGAGTTGTGTGTCCCTGAGAAGGGCTCCACTTCCCCCCATGGATCTCTGGCATCCTACCAGGGATGGTGGGTAGGAGTTGATTAGGTATGGAACAGGTGTTGGAGAACAGCCTGACCAAACAAGGCATCCCAGCGGGAGTCCTTGTCCAAGCAGTAATGGGCTGTGAAGGTATGAACCGAGGCCTGGTGGCTGCTCGACAGATGTCGTCGATAGACAGAGTGCAGATGAGCCATTGAGGCTGCCTTGGCTCTCACATTGTGAGCTGTGACATGGCCCTCCAGAGGAAGATTCTTACTCTGATAGGCAAAGGCTATACACTGAGCAATCCAATTAGATAGTGTTCTCTTGGAGACTGGAAGTCCCAAATGAGAAGGATCAAAAGCAAAGGGTTGAGAGGACTTTCTATGTTGCTGTGTTCTTTGTAAGTAAAAGGCTAAAGCTCTTTTACAGTCCAAAGTATGAAGGTTCCTTTCTGCATTTGATGCATGAGGCCTTGGAAAGAACACAAGCAGGTAGACAGCTTGGTTTAGATGAAAAGGCGAGACCACCTTTGGCATGAAGTGTGGATGAGTCCTAAGGACTACCTTGTCATGAGGGAACCTTATATAAGGTGGATCAGCTACTAGTGCTTGCAACTCACTGATGCGACATGCTGATATGATTGCAATAAGAAAGATAACCTTCCAAGACAGGAATTTCAAGGTGGTAGTAGCTAAGGGTTCGAAAGGTGGCTTCATGAGCTGACCAAGAACCAAATTTAAGTCCCATGCCACAGGTGGTGGCTTTATGGGAGGCTTAGTTAGCAGAAGGCCTCTCATAAATCTTGCTATAAGAGGATGGGAGGAGATAGGTTGTCCATTTAGGGGCTTGAAGGAAGCTGCAATAGCACTCAAATGGACCCTCACTGAGTTAGTCTTAAGTCCTGCATTGGATAAATGAAGGATACACTCCAGTAACGATTCCAGAGGTATGACACTGGGGTTAAGACTCTTCTGCGAACACCATACGGTAAACCTTTTCCACTTGAAAGCATAAGTGCGTCTTGTGGAAGGCTTCCTGGAAGCATAAAGGATATCCTTTATTTGCTGAGGGAGGTTAAGATCATGGAGATCTAGGCCTTCAGCAACCAAGCCCTGCGATGCAGATACTGGGGATTGGGATGCCATAACATTCTGTCCTCCTGAGATAGGAGATCTGGAGCAGACCCTAACTCCAGGGAGGGAGCTTGAGAGAGATGTAGAAGCAGAGGGTACCACACTTGCCTTGGCCAATGTGGAGCTATGAGAATCATATGGCCTCTGTCTCTCTGAAGCTTGAACAGAGTTTTGGGAATCAGGGGAATGGGTGGAAAGGCATACAGGAAGTCTTGACCCCAGTAAAGGAGGAAAGCATCCCTGGCCTGAGCCAGGATTCTGGAACAGAACCGGGGAAGTTTGGCATTCCACGGACTTGCAAAGAGGTCTATGTCCGGGGTTACCCAAATCTGAAAAATCCTGGCTACCTGGTCTGCATGCAGAGACCACTCGTGTGGAAGCAGAACTCGACCGAGTCTGTCTGCCCAAGAGTTTTGTATGCCTGGAAGATACACCGCCAGTAGATGAATCTGATGCTCTCTGGCAAGGGCCCATAGTCGCAAAGCTTTGTTGCAAAGCGACAGAGAGCCTGTTCCCCCCTGCTTGTTCACGTAGAACATGGCTACTTGATGTCCGTATGAATGAGGACTGTCTTGTAGCTGAGCAGGGTGTGCAACACTTGAAGAGCAAGGAAGATTGCTCTGAGCTCCAAGAGACTGATATGTAGATGAGTCTCCTGTGAAGACCAGGTGCCTTGGGTGGAGAGGTCTTGTAGATGAGCTCCCCAACCCATTGGAGAAGCATCTGTTGAGAGAGTCGCCTGGGGTAAGAGTTGATGGAAAGGGGACCCCAGCAACAGGTTTTGAGTGGACCTCCATCACTGGAGGGACAAAACAAGCCGACTTGTGTTTGCTATTTTGTTTGACAGGCATCCTGATGCCTGTGTCCATTGAGTGGATAAAGTCCACAGGGCTGCCCTCATATGGAGGCGAGCATAGGGAACCACATGCACGGTAGATGCCATGTGACCTAGTAGTTGTAGCATTTCTTGAGCAGTGAGATGAGACTTTAGCACTGCTTGAGAAGCTAACCTCACCATGCGAAGGCAACGGGCCTGGGGGAGATAGGCCCTTGCCTTTCTGGTACCCAGCAAAGCTCCTATGAACTCTAAAGACTGAGGGGGAGTTAGACTGGATTTTGGGATGTTTATTACCAGACCCAAATACTGAAGGATATGTATTGTGCAGGATAGAGAAGTCCTGGCCTCTGACTCTGTTGGGGCTCGAATGAGCCAGTCGTCTAAGTAGGGGAAGACGAATATCCCTAGAGTGCGAAGAAATGCTGCTACCACAGCCATGCATTTCGTGAACACCCTTGGTGCTGAGGCCATGCCAAAAGGAAGCACCCTGTATTGGTAGTGCTTTCCTTGAAAAAGGAACCGAAGGAACTTTCTGTGAGTTGGATGAGAACATGGGCGTACGCATCCTTGAGATCTAGAGACGAAAGCCAATCCTGACTCTGAAGATATGGCAGCAGAGTTCCGAGAGAAATCTTGAATTTCTCTTTGACAAGGAATTTGTTCAATTCTCTGAGGTCCAAGATAGGTCTGTATCCCCCTGTTTTCTTTGGGATAAGGAAATAGGGGGAGTAGAACCCTGTACCCTGTTGATGGATGGGTACTTCTTCTATTGCCCCTTGGGCAAGAAGCATAGTGACCTCTTGACCTAACAGGTTGATGAGAGAGATCAGAGAATTGAACTGCCTTATCATTGTGGGTGGGGGCATGCTCGAAAAATGAAGCTTGTACCCCTCTTTTATAATGGAGAGTGTCCAATGCTCTGCTGTTATCTGTCCCCATCTGGGGCAAAATGGCCCAACCTTCGTGGAATGGTGGAAGGCTCTGGTCCATTGAGAGCCAGGAAGGCTAAGTTCTCTAGTTGAAAGTCAAAGGCCTTGTGGAGGCTGAGACTGCTGAGACGGTTGAGGCTTAGCAGTCTTTGCTTTCCTTTGTTTGGGTGGTTGCTGGCTTTTCCGGACAGGTTGACCTGCAGAACGTCCCTGCTGAGAATAAGCAGGACAAAATCTTTTCTTTTTAGAAAAGAATGGTTTCTTAAAAGATTTCTTTCTTGCAGGATTAGCTGTAGACTTGGATAATCTATCCAAGGTGGTGTTTTTCAGCATCCATCTCATTGGCTTTCTCCTGCCAATCTTTACCAAACAGGTTCTCACCAGTACAAGGAATATTTCCCAGTTTGTCTTGTACCCAGAGCTCCAGGTCAGATGCCTGGAGCCAAGCAATTCTACGTGCACCTATGGCAATAGCAGAGGTTCTGCTTACGCATTCAAAACAGTCAAAAGCTGCACGGTTGACAAATTTTGAAACATCCTGGGCATGTCTGACCAATGTTAGAAAATCCTGTCTTCTATCCTCCTGTGACTTCCTTCAGGAACATTCCCATATATAGACTATAGGACCTGATCCTGGCAGAAAGCATGGAAGCTTGGAAGACACGACGTCCAAAAGCATCCAAAGTTCTGCACTCACGTCCTGGAGGATTAGAGGCATGCCTCTTTGCACTCTTGATCCTTCTCATAGCTGATTCCACTACAATAGAGTGGTGAGGAAGCTGAGTTTTCTGGAAACCAGGACAAGGAGGGACTCGATACAGAGTATCCAGTCTACGAGAATGAGGAGAGGTGGTAAGAGGTGTCTCCCACATTCTTAACATGAGATCATGCAGGATCTCATGGATGGGCAAGGTAGTTGCCTCCTTAGGAGTTTTAGGATATTGTAAAATTTCCAACTCCTTTGCTCTGGGCACTGTTTCAGGTGCCACAGTAATGGACAGACCTCGAGCCATCTCCCTGATGAAATCCTGAAAGGAAATGTCCTCTGGAGGAGACATCCTACGTTTAGGGGAGGAAGGCTCCTCTGGGAGAAGTATTCCCACAACGACAGAACTGTCAGAATCCTCAGACTCCTCTGAGGACTCGAAGTATCTTCTGTCAGGATGCTCTTGAAGAGACCGATACCCGTACCGACCGAAGTCAGCACCGGGAGTAATCGGTACCAGAGTATCGGTACCGGAAGGCATCGGATGACTGGGTGCCGGCAATGCGGACACCGATGTTGATGCTATCGGTACTGGTACCGATGCCGATACCAGTTGAAAAGTCTGATGCAGTTCCGAGGGCATCGACGCCGCAAGGAGAGCCGCCAGACTGCGCTCAATAGCCAGGACACTCTGGTCTATTGACGCTGCCGATACCTGGATGTCAGTACCGGAGAAGACCGCCGGTACCCTAGAGCATGGCACCAGTAGTTCTGCCAAGGTCGAGGCCTCGAGAACATCCTGGAGCCCCGGTAATGCTTTGGAAGGCGATGCCTCCCACCGGGGCTATTTTGCCGCTGCAGAATCCTCAAAGGCAACGCCAGAGGCATCTCGATGCTTAGGAGGAGATCTACCCTTTGAGGACCGGCTAGACTTATGTTTAGTTACCTGAGATCCATGGGAGGAAGACGAAGCCCTTGAAAACGTCGATGCCACCAAAGCTGCATCAGAGGGAAACAGGGTACTGAGCTTGACGGCTCGGTTCTGTCGACCTCTCTTGGACATCATGGCACAGGCCATACACTCCGAGATGGAATGGTCAGGACAGCGTAGTTACTCACCTGTAACAGGTGTTCTCGAGGAGCAGCAGGAATCAGTCCTCACTTATGGGTGACGTCGGCGCCGACGGAGCCCTCGCGGAGCAATTTTCCCCAGCTTTCAAAGAAAGCCTTTGGGAATTGCAGCGCGCATGCGCGGTCCTCTTCCCGCCCAAGGGTGCCATCTTAGCCAGTCAGATGACATAGCTAAAAAAGACAGCATAAAAATTTGCAAAAAAAGTAAAGCAGACAATTGCAACTCCAAGGGGAGGAGGGAGGGTTGTGAGGAATTATTCCTGCTGCTCCTGGAGAACACCTGTTACAGGTGAGTAACTACGCTTTCTCCAGGACCAAGCAGGAAGTCAGTCCTCACTTATGGGACTACCAAGCTTAAGGCTACCGGAGACCCTAAGCACAAAAATGAGCTCCCTCTAGCTCAGCAGCACAGAAGGAAAGAATCTTCGCTGAATTATTACCCACCGGTAGCCCACATCCGGGATGGAGGGTAGGAGTTGCTCAGACCTCAAAGAGATTACGGAGGACTGCCTGTCCGAAAGCACTGTCCCTGCGGGACTCCCTCTCGAGACAGTAATGGACCGCAAAAGTCTGGCTCGAAGACCAAGTAGCGGCCCGGCAGATGTCTGCCAGCGGAACAGAGCGGAGGTAAGCCACTGACGTGGCCTTTGCCCGAACGCAATGAGCCGTGACTCGACCTTCCAAGGAGAGTCCGGCTGCCCCATAAGCCCAAGTGATACAGTCCGCAACCCAGATGGACAGAGTACGCTTGGAGACCGGGAGCCCCAATTTATTGGGGTCAAAAGATACAAAAAGCTGAGCAGCTTTACGGTGCTCCCGCGTACGGTCAAGGTAGAAGTTCAAAGCCCTTCTACAGTCCAGGGAATGGAGGACCGTTTCAGCTCGGCTGGAGTGTGGTCTGGGAAAGAAGGTTGGAAGTACCACCTCCTGATTGATATGAAAAGGGGAGACCACTTTTGGAAGAAATTTTGGGTGAGTCCGTAGGACTACCCTATTTTTGTAGAACCGAGTGTAAGGGGGATCAGACACGAGGGCCTGCAATTCACTTACGCGTCTAGCGGAAGTGAGGGCTATCAAGAACAGTGTTTTCCAAGAAAGAAAACGGAGAGAACAGGTAGCCATAGGTTCAAAAGGCGGACAGGTGATCCGCTGTAAAACCACATTCAGGTCCCAGTCAGGCGCTGGCGGGCGCAGAGGTGGTTTAAGTAGAAGGAGACCTCTGAGAAACCTCGCTACGAGAGGGTCGTTGCAGAGAGGTCTGCCGTCCACCGGCACATGATGTGCTGAAAGAGCACTAAGGTGAACCTTGACGGAGGTGGACTTAAGTCCCAGATTAGAGAGGTAAAGCAAGGACTGCAAGACCACCGACACAGGGCAGGAGAAGGGATCCTGAGACTGTCGGGTACACCAAACGGAAAAACGACGCCATTTAAGAGCGTAGCATTTGCGGGTAGAAGGTCGTCGCGAAGCTAGGACGACCTCCTCCACCTCTGCCGGCAGGAGAAGGGGAGCGAGGACTACCCTCTCAGCAGCCAGGCCATTAGGTTGAGAGACCTGAGGTTGGGGTGTAGCAGAGACCCCTGAGCCTGAGTGAGGAGATCCGGTTGTAACCCCAGAGGGAATGGATTCTCCACCGCTAATTGCAGCAGGAGCGGAAACCACGGCTGTCTGGGCCAGCGAGGGGCCACCAGGATCATGAAGGCTTTGTCTCGGAGAACCTTGAAAAGAGTCCGAGAGACTAGCGGGATGGGAGGGAAAGCGTACAGAAGGCTCCCCGACCATGAGAGTAGAAAAGCGTCCGCCGCAACCCGAAGGGGGTGTGGCTGACGAGAGCAGAAGCGAGGAAGCTGCCGGTTGTGAGGACTGGCAAAGAGATCCACCGTGGGGAGGCCCCACTTTAGAAAGAGCTTCTGAACTACCAAGGGATCCAGACGCCACTCGTGCGGCTGGAGGATCCTGCTGAGTTTGTCCGCCAGGTAATTCTATTGGCCTGGGAGATAAACTGCCTTGAGGAGAATGCCGTGACTGACGGCCCAAGAGCAGAGCTTCTGTGCCTCCCGGCAGAGGAGGAAGGAGCCCGTGCCCCCCTGCTTGTTCACGTAGAACATGGCACCTTGATTGTCCGTCTGGACAAGGACGGACTGGTGAGAAGTCAGGTGGGAGAAGGCCTTGAGAGCCAGGCGGATCGCCCTGAGCTCCAGGAAGTTGATCTGCTGAGCAGACTCCCACGTGGTCCAGAGGCCCTGAGTACGTGCCCCTTGGCAATGCGCTCCCAGCCCAGGAGGGATGCATCTGTTGTCAGCACCCGGGCCGGCTGAGGTGACTGGAAAGGCATTCCGAAGATCAGGTTCGGCTGCTGAAGCCACCACCGGAGAGACGAGATCAGCGGCTCGGAGATGCGCACTAGGTCTGCTAGGCCGCCTGTGGCTTGTCGCCACTGCTGGCGGAGACACCATTGAGCAGGCCGCATATTCAGGCGGGCATTGGGGGTCACATGGACGGTGGAAGCCATATGGCCGAGTAGTCTCAGGAAGAGCCTGGCGGAGACCAGGGGCTGGCTGCGAAAACGGTCGGCTAGGTCCATGAGCCGTTGAGCCCTGTCGAGCGGTAGGTACGCTCGTGCCTGAGGAGTGTGCAGCCTTGCGCCGATGAACTCGAGATCCTGTGAGGGGAGCAAAGTGGACTTTGCGAAGTTTATAACAAAGCCCAAGTACTGCAGAAGAGTCACCGTGCGGCGTGTGGCGTTGGTGACCTCCGGAGCGGACGCTGCTCTGATGAGTCAGTCGTCGAGGTACGGAAAGACATAGAGGCCGCGAAGCCGGAGATGGGCCGCCACCACCGCGAGACATTTTGTGAAGACTCGCGGTGCGGAGGACAGGCCAAAGGGCAGTACTCTGTACTGGTAATGATTTCCTGCCACCACAAACCTTAGGTATTGGCGGTGGCTTGGGTGGATGAGGATGTGCGTGTAGGCATCCTTTAGATCCAAGGAGCATAGCCAATCTCCCTGCTGGAGGTAGGGCAGAAGGATTCCAAGGGTAAGCATTTTGAACTTCTCCCGTACAAGAAACTTGTTGAGGTTGCGCAAGTCCAGGATGGGTCTGAGGCCTCCTGTTCTCTTTGGTATTAGAAAATACCTGGAATAAAAGCCTTGACCTTTTAGGTGGTGGGGCACCGGTTCCACCGCCTGTTCCTGTAGAAGACCTGCTAACTCCTGAAGGAGTAATTCCCTGTGCAGAGGGGGTCGTGAAGGTTCTCCCGTAAAATAGGAGGGAGGGACCTGGTGGAAGTGGAGAAGATAGCCTTCTCGCACGACTTGAAGCACCCAGGCATCTGAGGTGATGCTGGACCACCTGTGGGCGAAGTGAACCAGCCGGCCTCCGGTGCTGGGAGGAACCAGCGGGGGGGGAGAGGCTATGCTTAAGGCGTCAAAAACCCCCACCCTGCTGAGCAGGGGCTGGTGGTGCAGGCTTGGGGGCTTGCTGCCTACGGGACCCGTTACCCCGTCCCTTGGCCTGCTGGCCCTGTTGGGGAGCTGCAGGGGCCTGATAATGGGGGTATTGTTTGTAGGCAGCCGCCTTCCTCGGGTAAAAGGACTTTTTACCCGAGCCCTTCTTTTTCTGGGAAGGGGCGGAGGTCTTCCTAGAAAGCCTGGTCCTGGTGAGAGTCTCCGTCTCAATTTGTGCAGCCTTTTCAGCCATGGGCTTGCCAAAGAGGTTTTCGCCTCGGCAGGGGACATCGACCAACTTGTCCTGCACCCAGGGCTCAAGGTCAGACGACTGAAGCCAAGCCTGTCGGCGGGCACCGATGCCGGCTGCGGCCACTCGAGCCGATGCTTCAAAGCCATCATAGGCTGCTCGGGACATGAATTTTGAGCATTCCCGAATGCCAGTGGACAAGGCCAGGAACCTCCGCAAGGGTTCCTCGGACAAACCAGCGGAGAATCCGGCTAGCTCTTTAGCCAGGTCTCGGAGATACATGCCCATGTATAGCTGGTAGGTCTGGACACGACACGCAAGCATAGAGCCCTGGAAACACTTCTTACCAAGGCCATCCAGGTTACGGGCCTCCCTGCCAGGAGGCACCGAGGAGTGCATCTTCTGGCTCTTAAGACGATGCATGGCCGATTCCACTACCATGGAATGGTGTGGTAGCTGTGCTTTTTGGAAGCCAGGGCTCTTGCGGACTCGATAGATAGAATCGACCCGCTTGCTCAGGACCGGCGAGGTGGCCGGACTCTCCCACATGCGGAACAGTAGTCGTTCCAGCATAGGAGGAACCGGCACAGTAAAGTGTTTCCTTGCGGGAGAGTCATACTGGAGGGCGTCGAGCTCTTCGGCTCGAGGCTCCTCCTCGGGGTCCGCAGGGAAGGCCAAAGCCTTGGCCATATCCCTGACGAAGTCCGAGAACCGGGCATCCTCCGGGGGGGACTGCTTCCGAGGTTCGGGCTCCGGTGAGTACGAGGGGACACACCGAGTCCGGAAAGAATCAGGCGACTCTTCCTCTTCAGACTCCCAGACCGACTCCGACGAGGACTCGGTGGGGCCGGCCCGGGCAGGGCGCGGCGCCTGCCGCCCCGACGCCGAGGGAGTCGGCGTCGGCGACCTCAGTCCCGAACGGGAGGCTGAGGGCGACCTCGACCGAGGATCGACTCGAGTTCGCATCGACTCGAGGATCGGCTCGGTCTCCGGGGTCGACTTGGACGTCGACGTCCCGGCGGTCGGGGCAGCGACGCCAGCGAAGCCAGCGAGCAGTGCCCGCTGCTGGTCCATGAAGGCAGACAGTCTGCTCTCCAAGGCCGTCATCCTGAGTCCGAGCTCAGGTGACCCAGCAGCCCCTGACTCGGGCACCGACGGCGTCGGGCCCGACGTCGGCTGTCGCGGAGGCGAGTCCAGGAGGACCACAGGACTTACCCGAGCAGGCAGCTCAGACTCCAGGCGAGGTCGCTTCGGGAGGTGCTCCTTCTCCAAGGACCCGGGACGGCTATCGGGGCTATGCGACCTGGCCCTCGCGGAGCCAGGAGCGCCCACCGACGCCGCCCTCGCGGGTTTCACCTTACGTAGACGGTCCCCGGAGGGAGAACCCCTGTCGGAGGAACTCCGGCGACGGTCCGAGCTGGAACCTTTGGACGCGGAGGCCTCCGACGAGGTCCGGGTACGGCTGGGGTCAGCGAAGATCCTATCCCGCTGATGCCGCCGACTTCTCAACGCTTTGGAGGACATTTTGCCGCAGGGCCCACAGATCATTTCTTCATGATCCGGGCCCAGGCAGCGGAGGCAAAAGTCGTGTGTGTCAGTTAGTGACATATTTCGGTCACACTGACCACACCGCTTGAAACCACTGGCAGCCATCGGGGGAAAAAGGGCCCCGGCGAGGTCAAAGGACCGGGCTGCCAGGGAAAAACCGAAAACGAAAACTGACTAAGTCAGAAAAAACCGAAAAGAAGAAGAGGACTCGTGACCGGCGTCGCGAGTCCGGGCGGGAAAAAGACCGGCGTCGAAGGAAAAAGTATAAATGTATGAAGAAATATCAACTTTTTCGCGGGGACAAGACGGGGACGTCTGTAGGGCTCCGCGGAAAAAAGAAGACTGGCTAAGATGGCACCCTTGGGCGGGAAGAGGACCGCGCATGCGCGCTGCAATTCCCAAAGGCTTTCTTTGAAAGCTGGGGAAAATTGCTCCGCGAGGGCTCCGTCGGCGCCGACGTCACCCATAAGTGAGGACTGACTTCCTGCTTGGTCCTGGAGAACTAAACATTTCAGACACCGCTCATGGGTGTCGGTGACAGAGATGGTACCGCCACACGGTGCACTTTTTAAAACCCGAGGAGGGTTTTTCCATTATGGAAAAAATCTTGGGCCTAAGGCCCAAAATGGCGCATGCACCTGGAAAAAATGGGAAGGTACTAAGGATTTATTTTTTTTAAAGAAAAGACAGAAATAAAGAAAAACCGGCAGTACCGGTAACGCGTTGAGGAAGGCAGACGCGACCACAAAAAAGGAGGAAAATTTTCTGCGGTGACAGGAGCACGACCTGTTGGCTTCGCGGAAAACGAAGAACTGGGGAGAGGCAGTTGGGAAAGGCGGGAAGGCAGCACGCAGGCGCTGTGGGATGCTCACAAAAGCTTTCTAATTGGACGCTGTGGAGCGTTCCCGCGCAGGCTCCGTCAGTACCGACGATACCCGTATGTGATGACTACATTCCTGCTTGTTCCTGGAGATACACATGAATTCCTCACTGTCTTCCAAGCTCTGGTCTTACCCCACTTGGACTATTGCAACATCATAATGTGTCTACCACGATACGTAAACCACCCATTATCAATGTTGCAAAACACAGCTGCTCGGATTCTGCATGGAGCATTCTCAGTACGACCACATCACTCCGATCCTATACAGCCTGAACTAGCTCCCCATTGCCTCCCACGCTATGCATGGTGAAATTTTAAGTATCATTAATTTCCTTTCCTGGAATCATGCTAGACCAGTCCAGACTAGCAGATTGAGTTCTCCAGCCAGCAGCTGATGGAGACAGAGAACCAATCAAAAGCTTTGGCTAAGCCCCTCTCTGGCTGTAGCCCACTACCCCCTAGGGGTCTGCTTCAGTTTACCACTGTCAAAGTATAAAAACCTCATTAACGCTTATTAACTAATTACCAAAATGCACTTAATCTTTATCTGTCTCCTGGAGCACAGGCTTTCCGGAGACATGTACCGGAACTACACCTAGCGCAACTATGTACAAGACAGAAACCAAGCCTACTGACGAACAAGCTGAAATCATCGGCTTAGAGAAGTGAGCCTTGGCCCTGCAGAACAGAATTATGGGCAGGCTCTGGACTGGTCTAGCAGAATTCCAGGAAAGGAAATTAACGGTAAGTAAAATTTCACCTTCCAGCTCATCCTGCTAGACCAGTCCAGACTAGCAGACAGTACCCGAGCTACTCCCACTCTGGGTGGGACCCTGCAGCAGCCAACCCGGCGGCCCCAAAACCTGCTGCCTCCTTGGCATGGAGGTCCAAGAGATAGTGCTGAGGAAATGTAGAGTAAGACGACCACATTGCAGCCCGACAAATATCTAGTGGTGTGATCTGTGACTGCTCTGCTCAGGACGTTGCTTGGGCCCTCGTAGAATGAGCCTGTAACCCCTCCGGGACAGGTTTACCCTGCAGCAGATAGGCGGAGTCGATCGCATGCTTGATCCACCAGGCAATGGTGGACTTTGATGCGGCTATACCCTTACGCGCCCCAGCAATCAAGACAAAAAGCCTGTCCAAAAGACGGAAGGAATTGGTGACCTTAAGATAGCGACATAGGGTACGCTGCAAATCCAGGAAATGGAGGTTGGCATTGCGACCCACACACTGCTCCTTCGAAAAGGACGGGTGAGACACCATCTGATTCACATGGAAGGCGGAGACAACTTTGGGTAGGAAAGCTGGAACGGTCCTTTGGGAGACTCCCTCCACTGATAAATATAATAACAGGTCCCGGAAGGACAAAGCCTGGAGCTCAGACAAGCATCGCGCTGAAGTGATCGCCACCAGAAAAACTGTTTTGAGAGTCAGGTCCAGTAGAGTGGCAGAGTGCAGGGGTTCAAAGGGTGACCTCCCTAGCACACAAAGGACAGACAGGCAAGTCCCAAGACATCACTAGTGGATGACAAGGTGGTTGGAGAAAACGGACCCCGACCACCCTCCCCCCTTCCCGAAGGAACCGGGCCACATCAGTATGCGATGCTGGGGAGTGCCCTTTGAGCGGACCGTGGAAGCATGTGTCACAACGTGCACCTGTAGCATACCGAGAACAAGCCCACTCTCAATTCCAGTCCGCAAAAAGGCCCGAACATGCAGTATTCGTGTCTGCCACAGCAAGAGGGATCGCTGCTTACACTAACGCATGAAACAGCACCAGACCTGAGCATACTCTGTGGACGTGGATGCTCTCCAAGTCTTGAGCAAGGTGGCTACTACGGACTCCTGGTAACCCCTACGCACTAATCTATGCCGCTCAAGAGCCAGGCTGTAAGCAAGTAGGGAGCGTGGTCATCTAGGAGGATCGGTCCCTGCCGTAGGAGCCCCCTGAGGGGGCCCAGCACCAAATGCGGAACCCTGGTGAGCTGCATCAGATCGGCATATCACAGAAGACAGGACCAGTCCAAGGCTACCAGGATCACCTTTCCCCAATGTGATGCTATCTGCTATCTGCCACAGCACTCAGATGATCATTGCCCATGGGGGAAAAATGTACAGGTGATCCCTAAGCCACTCCTGCACCAGAGCATCAAGACCACTTGATCTCGCGTCCTTCCTCCTGCTTTAGAGTGGCACCCTGGTTTTGGACGAAGTCGCCATTGGATCCAGAAACAGGCAACCCCACTTCCGCATGATGCGGCTGAAGGCCCATGCCACCAGCTCCAACTCGCCAGGGTCCAAAGCATTCCAAATGATGAAATCCGCTTGAACATTGTCCACCCCCCGCAAGGTTCTGTGCCGACAGAGCTTGTAAGTGACACTCCACCCACAGGAAGAGAAGATTCATCTACTGGGCACTTGGTGCCACCCTGCCTATTGAGATAAGCAACTGTCATCACATTGTTAGACAACACCCAGACCATTCGTGAGCACACGAGTGGGAGGAAATGCCGTAGCACTAGCCGCACCACTCGGGTCTCTAGACGGTTGATGGTCCAGCTGGCCTCCATCATCGACCAGGCACCCTGCACAGTGGCCCTGACAGTGTGCCCCCCCAGCCAATGAGACTCATATCTGTCGTTAAGAGGACCCAATGCAGAATGTCCAAGGGGACACCTTTCATCAAATTGGCGTGAACAAGCCACCACTGTAGGGAATGGTGGACCAAGAGTGGGAGAGGAAGAGAGACATTGCAATCCTGCTCCACCGGCGACCAGCAGTCTAACAGGGCCCGCTGTAGCGGCGAAATGTGCGCTTGCGCCCAAGAGATCATGTCCAAGGTGGCCACCATGGAACAGAAAATTTATAGATACTCCCATGCCATTGGCGACCTGCGCTGAGCGAAGGCCCGTATCTGCCTGAATAATTTTCCTGCCCTTTCTGCTGTCAGAAATACACAGCCCCCCTGCGCGTGTCGAAATGGGCTCCTAGAAGCCCAGTGACTGGGAGGGCTGAAGCGCACTTCATCTGATTGACAACCCATCCCAGCCGTTCCAACAAGGTCACTACTTCTTGTACCCGCTGAGAGCGCTCTGTCGAGGGAATCTGCCCGGATCAACCAATCGTCCAAAAAGGGATGAACACAAATTCCCTTTTTTCGCAATGCTGCCGCTACCATCACCATGACCTTGGAAAAAGTGCGGGGAGCTGTTGCCAGCCCAAAGGGAAGAGCAGAGAACTGATAGTATTGACCCAGGATGGCAAACCACAGAAATCTTTGATGATCATGGACAAATGGAATGTGGAGATACGCCTCCTTTAAATTCAGGGAAGTGAGGAACTGCCCGGGTCTGACCACCTGAATGACCAATTTCAAGGTCTCCATGCAGAACCAGGGCACGTGAAGACATCGGTTGACCCCCTCTGAGATCCAAAATTGGTAGGAAGGAGCTGTCTTTTTTTGGCATGACAACGTAGATGGAGTACCAACCCTGGGTCCTCTCGGGCACTGGCACAGGACGGCTTGCCCCGAGTAGCAGTAAGCGCTGCACTGTTTTGCATACCGTGAGCTGTTTCGCTGGGGAGACCAGGAAGGCATCCCGTATGAGCCTGGCAAGATCGACAGCATATCCCCGATTTATGACTCCCAGTAACAAACTGTCCAATCTAATCTCGGCCCATTCTCGGGAGAAAAGGCTCAAGTGCCTCCCTATCATAAAGGGCATCTGCCAGAAAGGCAGTGGCCGATTCCAGGCGTGCAAGGGTGGGTTCATGCGGTAACAGCTGGAGCCACTGCAATAAGGCACGAGTAGCCAAGCCCCCAACACGAGGAGGCCTGTAAGGCGAGGGATGAGGTGGTGAAAGCAGTCTTCAGCAGAATCTCCACTTTGCGGTCCAGCTGATCCTTTAGAGCTGTACCCCCTTCCACTGAAATAGTTGTGTGCTTGGTGACAGCAGTCACCAACACATCCATCTTAGGAAAACAAAGTCACCTGTCGATTTCCACTGAGGCCCGAGCATAAATACGACCTAATTGTCGCAAAGAGCGCAGTGATGCCTCCGGAAAATCTCACTCAATGGAGATCATTTGCTGAAGCTCCGCTGGAAAGGGGAAAGCCCTGGAAGGCTTTTGGATACCGACAATAATGTGATCCAGCTGTGAGCCTTCTACAGCTGCCGCAGGCGGCGGTGTAGAATCCGTGAGATGGAGATTCCACAATTTATGCAAAGCGGGAAGCTCATCCCTACTGAACAGCAGCAGATCCTATCTGTCCTCCCAGTCATCTTGGTCGCCATCCAAGGGGGAGAGTTCTCCCTCCTTTTGCTCCGAAGCGTAAACCGACGCTTAGAAGACCCAAGAAAACTTCGACGGCATTGTCAGAAAGGGCCCCCCTCCTCCAGAGAACGGTGCCGACCCTGGGATTGCTGCTCACTCCTGGACCGTTTTCTGGGCACAGATCCCTGCTCAATTACTAGGAAGGGAGATTTTCCTGAGAAATTAAAGGCACCGGACTGCCATAACCAAGCTTGGGTGAAAAACTGCATAAACTGGCCATCAACCTCTGACTGCCTTAAGGAGCAGCTTTGAGTCCCCGATTGACCCTCAAGATAAAATCGGGGGCGTTGCATCAGGCTCCTTGCTATCCGTAGGCTGCCTTGCGTTAAGAGAGATTGAGCTCCCCTACACTTTTGAGTATCCTGACCTGCCATAAGGGAGGAGGCCGTGCCCTGATCCGCTGTGCAGGTTGCACACATTTGATCTTTCAAGTGGCATCGATTACGGCCGTAACTGAGGCAGTGCGTGAGGGCAGAGGACAAATTCTCCATAAGAAAATGGCGCGCACTATGTGGAGCCGACTTCAAAATGGCGCCAGCCACGCTGCCAGAGAAATGGCAGGAAATTTGGCTGCGTTTACAAGCGACTCTCCTGCTGTCTCTTAGCTTCGGAGCTGCAGTGGAGGTCGTGCAAAGGGTATCAAGCAAGGTTGGGAGGGCTGAGTAAGCTGCCCATGGGGTGGGTCTCAGTGACGGGAAAGAGCGGTTCTCCTTAAAACTGCTAACAGGCGACAACTACCACACAGCTCAGACAGGTCCCCTGTCCGACTCCAGCATCAGCGGAAGGAAGGTAGGGGAGAACAGAAAAGCCCCAAGATTCCAACCTCCTGCGCCATAACAGAGGGCCGGATATTAGGAGGGAAGAGCTCGACTAGAGAAACACTCACTGCAGGAACTGATCAGAATGACAGCCACTTGCCCAGTCCGGTCCGGTCAGGCACTATGCAAGCACCGCACTCCCCAGCCAGGCCCCACATGCCTTGATTTTTTATTTTTTTAATTGATAGGGCTGTTGAGGAAGGAAGATGTGCTTTGAAGGACATACCATTGCTGAACCGATGAAGCTGCCCCTCGTCTACTGAGGTATTCAACTTATCCTCATGACCAGGAGTGAACCCTCAGGATACCAGGAACACCACCTCAAGTGAGTCCTGGAGATGACCAGCCAGAAGGACCAAACAAACCTGCACTGAAAGAACCCCCTCCAAGGGTCTATATCAGGAGATAAATTTAGTGTCCATCAACTGCTGGAGATGGAGAAAAACTGAAGCTGACCCCTAGGGGGTAATGGGTTACAAGCAGAGAGGGGCATAGCCGAAGCTTTTGATTAGTTCTCTGTCTCCATCAGCTGCTGGCTGGGGAACTCAACCCGCTAGTCTGGACTGGTCAAGCAGGATGAGCTGGAAAAGGAGTTAATCACAATTTTAAAGGTATTCCACAACCTCTCCTCAGATTATTTAAAATCTCTTATATTAAGAACTCCTGATATCAGACCAAAGAGAGCCACCACACAGTTTACTCTCACTAATCCTCCCAAAAACATGAAACGTACACAGTCAGCCTCAAACCAAGCTTTTACGTTATATGTCCCGAAGATATGGACTACTCTCCCAGAGGATCTCTGATCCATACCTGACTTCACAGACTTCTGTATGAAGCTTAGAACACATCTGTTTATTGAACAGATTCAAATGTCACTTAATAATGCCATTCCATTACATTTGTAACTACCCCTCCTTTAACCCTCTCCTAATTTCACTCCATTTTAACTACACCTTTTGTAAATATTTAACCAATTTTCCCACTGTAAATAATTTTGACTGATTAATTCTCTGTAACAAAGAACCTTCCATGTAAACTCCAGTTCACTTATTCTGTTATTGGTTTTACTAATTGTTAAATATATAACGTTAACATTGTTGCTTGTAAACTGTTTTGACAGCCTGAAAGGTGGTATATAAAAACAGTTAAATAAAATACTGATAAGTGGAAGGAGGCACCAGCCCTCTATTAAGGGGAGTGCAGTCAACTCAGAGGTTTGTTTGTTTTTTTTTAATCTGCTGGCAAGGGATATAACCCATTTGTTTGGACTGGTCTGGCATAAACGATAAGGAAAGGTATATAAAATGTACTTATCCAGAATGTATCACTGATACATATAGCACATATTATATAACATGCACACCCATAGCAGACAAACAAATGTTTTCTCTCAGATGGTGGAAAAAGAGAACGCAACTAGAATACTCAGTCAAGAACCACTGGGCACTCACCCTTGAACTGACTCCTGTTTCTGGATGGCTGATTGTTGCTCAGACACGGAGGACTGGGACAGAGGCTGTATACCCTACAGGAAAATAAATGTCAGATAGAACTGTATTTAGATAGAAAGAAGAAAAAACAAAGTAACCACAGTGGGTATCAGGCAGACACCCAACCAGCCAGCCATGATTGCATTAGCAGAAATAAAAAACATTAAGACGCTTTAAGAAAAACACTTCATTGTGTCAGTGGCTGGGCCACAGAATCTTGGATGTTTTCCAGAATATATCTAAGCACTAATAAGATGGTCTTAATTGCAATGAAAAGGTGAGACAACGCTTGTTTACAAGGGTCTGTGAAACAAATCTGGAGTATACTGGAAGAGAGTAGGCCAGCAGCTGAAAGGCAGCCAGCTCCAAGCTTTTATAGCTCCAATACTAGGTAAGCAAGAAGCAGCAGCTTTCTACATCTCCCACTTAAATTTAATGCTATGTGGCATTTTATTAAATGACCAGAAAAGGGTGGATTAATTATACATTGATTCTTGGCAGCAATGTCATCCATTAGCAATGCAAACTAATAGGAAATTGATGACTGAGAAAATTCCTTCCTGCTAAATTCATATCATAGGACAAATGTGTTCTGCCCCTTATAAAGTGTAATAGACCAGCAGCCACAGAAAGAACCAACCCAAAGTTTTTTCCTCCTTTTGCCTCTTGCACATTTTCCCCTATAAGAGCATGCCCCCATCACTTATGGGGCTAGAAAAATTATTTAAATATCCATATTTTGACTCGGCAGTTTCCTCCTGCTAATTTGGGCTTTTAGCTCAACTGGAACCAGGGGTGGAGATCTGGCACTATGAGCTTTCATTTACAACTACTCAGGGATATTTATTCCCTTATTTTACCTGCTTTTCCAAATTTAATCCAGTCACTGCAGTGGAGTGGAGTGAAGTAGCAGCCTAGTGGTTAAAACAGTGGTTGGAGAACCAGAAGATAGATTTACCTCCCACTCTTCCACTGATCTTATATAAGTCATCACATCCTTCATTACCTCATGTACAAAACAAAGATTACTAGGCCTCTGGAGCAGGGAAATAGTTACTAAACTTGAATGTAACTTACCTTGAGCTCAAATTTAGAAAGATAAGTAATTAGATTGAAAATGTGCTTCCATCAGGAATTGTTCTAGAACCCTAAATCCAACCACTGAATAATCTCTCCACTGCATTTCCAGCTCCAATAGAATCCAAGGAGAAGACAACTTTAACTAAGAACTGAACCAAGGTCCCTCAACAGCACCGTCGCTAAGCCACCAAGTTGCTTCATAAAAACCCCCTCTAACTCCCCACCGGAGTACACGTCTCCTGATAAAGAAAAATCCTTACTCTCCCACATATTGAATAAGCCACATTTCTGAATAAGTTAACAGAAAGGAAATGTATAATAAAACCATTCCTATTCTACTACATTCCCCGGCACCCAGAACCAACGGGACTTAAAGCAATAGCTGACAGTAGTCAAGATACAATCAAACTTCAAATAATCACTAGAAACACAGTAATACTACTGCTATAGTAACATTACTTTAAAAGGATGACAATACGTGGAAACTAGTTAAAGATAAAAGGAGCAGCTAAAAAGATTAAAAGCCTGTATAAGGCGTGGAAATTGTTTAAAAATATCTTGGAAGCCAAAATAGAAAGCATTCCACAAATTAACACAGGTAGAAGAGCAAGCATCTGTCAGGGTGGCTAAACAGTACTGTGAAAGAGGCTATTAAAATCAAAAAGGCATCCTTTCAAAAATTGACAGCAAGACCTAATAAAGAAAACAGGAAGGCTCAAAAACTGGAAAATTAGATGTAAAGGATTACTACAGCAAGCCAAGAGAATCTGAAGAATGAATTACTAAAGCAGTTAAAGTTAACTACTAAAACGTTTTCAAGTACATTAAGATCAAGAAACCTATCAGGAAGTCATCTAGGCAACATTTCATTATATAAAAACATTTGTTTGGGCGTGCGGTGATATACTGGATTTGAGTTGTATTTTTTGTAAAAAAAATTAAAACGGACTAAGGTAGGTCATGCTTGTGCTGGATGAACTTTGATCAATAGTTCAACAAAAAAATGCTTATTGATTCACATTGTTACATGGGATCTTTTAGTATACGATTATATTATGGATTCCCTACTGTGGACTTTTTTACATAGATATAGGACGTCATCTAGAAGGAGGGTAATTTTATAACAGAGCACTCTAGGTTACAAATGGTAATGGGTGTTCTTAGTGGAAAGCCACATTCTACAGCTACATATGTGGGCAATGTTACTGGGGTGGAGCAGGTAGAGCTCCCAGAGCTCAGAAAGCTCTGGAAAAGGTTTCTGAGATACTGCAGATGTTCCTGCATCCCAACATTGTTCTCTTTCAGTCAATTTTTACCTAATTTCAACCTAAGGGTGGGAGAGCAGGACTGCATAGCTGTATCATCTTGCTGTCCATGGAGAACACATATGTAGCAGATGTTCTTCATGAACAGCAAGAAAATAGTCCTCACATATAGCTGACATCTGACGAAGCCCTGGACAATACTCTTCCCAGCTCCTTCTAGAAACATTTGAAGCTGCACTATGCATGTGTGCACTTTCCCTCTTGCTGTGGCAGCACTATCTTCAGTCCTTATAAAAGCTGAGGAGGATACAATTCCAAGGGAAAGAAGAAGGGTTGTGAGAGACTTTTCCTGCTGTTCATGGACAACACCTGCTACAGGGTAACTATGCATTCTCCATAGAAAAACAGGGGGGGAAAAAAGTCCTCACATACAGGAATCGCTAGTTACAGGCTGCCTTGAACAAAAAGGGGATAACATGTCCAAGGTTAACTAACAAATATCTTTTTTTTTTAAATGGCAACAGGCCTTTTTGCATTTTTTTAAGGCTGCCTGAAGTGAAGGAAATGGGCCTAGGGAAGATGGAGTGGGATTTTACTGCCCAAAATGTTTCTGCAGTTCTGACTGGTCGAATATACTGTCATGTCTGGAATGACTATCAAAACCGTAGTGAGAGGTGAAAGTGTGAACCGAAATCCATGTTGCAACTAAGCAAATTTCTTCCATGGAGACTGAGCACGTGGGCCACTGATGCAGCCATGGCTCTGATGTGAACCATGACATGACCCTCAAAGGCTTAGGCCTGCCAGGGCATAAGAGAGGCAGTGAGCCAAATTGACAAGGTGTTTGAAGACAGCAGTCCCGTTTGTTGAAGTAAAAAAACAAACAAGAAGCTGATGGACGCAAGGGCTTTTGTCTGCTCCAAATAGGAAGCTAAAGCTCATTTACAATCTAAGATGTGCAGTGCAGTTTCCCCTTTGTAAGAATGGGGTTTTGGGAAAAATGTTGGAAGGACGACTGGCTAGTTATGATGAAGTTCTATAATCACCTTCAGAAGAAACTTGGAATGAGTACAAAGTACCAATCCGCTGTGAAAAGATTTTCTGTAATATGAACTACTAGAGCCTGGAGCTTGCTCATTCCGCACACTGAAGCAGCTGTCACCAGAAATACTACCTTCCAAGTCAAGAATTTCAGAATACAGGTATCAAGAGGATTGAAAAGAGCTTTCATCAGTCAGTCCCAAGACACTGTGGGTAGCTCATACAGAGGTTTGAGAAGAAGCAAGCCCCAAATGAAGTAAACAAAGGACTGTACACACAGCTTTTACCCTGTACATCACCATAAGCCACTCCAACTGCACTGAAGTGAACTCTTACAGAGTTGGATATCAGACCATATTCTGAAAGGTACAGAAGGTATTCAAGCAGTGCTTGCATTGGACAGGCGAAAGAATACGAACACAAGATATGCCATACTGGGTCAGTATCCTGTTTCCAACCATGGCCAATTCAGGTCACAGGTACTTAGCAGGTTTCCCAAAAAACCCCACACAGCTTCCACAATGCTTGTCCCGGGGCAAGCAGTGGATTTCCTGGTTTATGGACTTTTCCTCCAGGAGCTTGTCCAAACCTTTTTTAAAACCAGCTACTCTAACAGCTTTTACTACATCCTCTGATAACGAATTCGAGAGTTTGATTACACGTGGAGAGAAAAAATATGGGTTACACTGTAGCTTCATTGTGTGTCCCCTAGTCTTTCTACTTTTTGATGGTGTAAACAATCGACCTATGTTTACCTATTCCACTCCATTCATTATAGACTTATATCTCCCCTCAGCCAGCTCTTTTCCAAGTTGAAGAGCCCTAACCTTTTTAAGCCTTTCCTCATAGGTGTACCCCTTCCATCTCCTTTACCATTTTGGTAGCTCTTCTCTGGTGGCTCTCCTCAGCTTTGGGAACTGATAACACCTAATCAGGAGTTAGTGGGCCTGATTACCTGAGAGCAGCTGAGGCCTGCATAAAAGGCTCCAGTGCCCTGCCCTGTTGAGGCTTTCCTAACAGGGGCTCTACAGATCAACCAACAGTAAGGATTTGAGGGTTTATTTTATTATATTAAATTGCTAGCTCTCTGACTGGGAGCTCTTAAAAGGGTTTTTGTATATTTTTAAAGTAAGGTTACTTTCTTTTTGGTGCTTTACTGGAACTTTCCTTGAGCACAGTAGGTTAGTAAACTCCTCAGTTTTGGGAACTGCTAATGCCTAATCAGGTGTTAGTTACCTCCCTATCCACCCCAACTCCCACCCACCCCTAGTGAGCAATCTTGCTTTATAGGGCACCTCCCCATTTAACAAATCACAGAGAAATGGACCAGAACATTTTGAACATAATTAAAGAGATTTAACTGCTTTTTCTCTGAAAGGACAGCTGGGAAAACGGCTGGTACTTGGTAGATCTCTCTCTTTTGCTTTAACAGATACCTAAGCTCCACCAACAGAACAATGGCTGGGAAAAATTGTATCACTAAAGCTGTTGCCCCCATTACAGCTTCTGCCTCAGTCCAGACAGAGGTCCTAATGCCAGTTGAAGGACCAGTTCCATGTGCAGGGTGCCTGCATGCTGAAGCTCTGAGGAAACAAGTGGAGGAACTCAGAGAGGAGGTGGCGAGGCTAAGGAGCATTCAAGACAGTGAGAAGTACATTGAGGAGATGCTTCTTGCAGCAACCAAGCTCTCCAGCACAGGAGAAGATGGGTGCCAACAGAATGTCGATGGTTGGACACAAGTCACCAGGGCCTGAAAAATCACCAATCCAACTTCTCAAGCCCTTGAATTGAAGAACCATTATGCAGCCCTGGAAGGGGAGGAGGTGATAGTATCCCTGGAAAGGGAAGAACCAGAGCTCAAGTACCCCAAAGTTGCAGAATCAGTGACCAGAAGGAAACGAAGGGTAGTGGTGGTTGGAGACTCTTCTGAGGGGTACTGAGGCATCCATCTGCCGAGCAGATTTGATGTCCAGAGAGGTATGCTGTCTGCCTGGTGCCAAAATCCAAGATGTTACGGAGAGTTTGCCGAGACTCATCAAGCCCACTGACTATTACCCAATGTTGCTAATCCATGTTGGAACAAATGATACTGCCAGGTATACCTCGGAACGTATCAAAAGTGACTTCATGGCTCTGGGACGGAGGGTGAAGCAGTTAGGTGCACAGGTGGTGTTCTCTTCCACCCTCCCCGTTGAGGGGTAAAGGCCAAAGCAGAGAGGTTTGCATCCTGGAAATGAATGCAAGGCTACGTGGATGGTGTCATCAAGAGCATTTTGGTTTCCTAGACCATGGGATGCTGTTCCAAGGGTTGCAGAGCAGAGATGGCATCCATCTGTCCAAGAAAGGTCAACGCGTCTTCGGTAGTAGACTGGCTAATTTATTGAAGAGGGCTTTAAACTAGATTAGTTGGGGATAAGTGAAGAAAGTCCCCAGGTAGGTGAAAGCCCCCAGGGAGTTGATACATTAAATACCTTTATGGAAATGGGTAACAAGGGTAACATATGGAAAGCAGTGTGTATAAATGCCCATAGCATGGGAAATAAGATCCCTGATGTTGAAGCTTTGGTGGGAGTGGCTGACTTGGATTTAGTGGCAGTTAAAGAAACATGGTTCACAGAAAACCATGACTGGGATGTAACTATACCTGGCTATACTTTATTCAGAAAGGACAGGGTAGGAAGAAGGGGAGGAGGAGTGGCACTATATGTAAAAACTACTATTAAAGCTTTGGAATTACAGAGCTTAAAAGGGAGAGAGGAGGCATTGTGGGTTAAACTAGAAAGAGGGAAAGAGAAATCTATTTGCATTGGTGTGATATACAGACCTCCCTCACAAGAGGAAGAGGTGGACAGAGTTAATTGAAGACATACGCAGCATTGTTAGGAAAGGGGAAGTGCTACTGATAGGAGATTTCAATATGTCAGATGTTGATTGGCACATTCCTGCTGCAGTATCATCTAGAAGTAAGGAGATCCTGGATTCTCTACAGGGAGAACTATTCAGGCAATGGGTAACAGACCCCACACGTGAAGGGGCCATACTGGACTTGGTGCTTACCAATGGTGAAAGTGTTTCTGATGTTGTAGTGGGAGATCATTTTGCATCCAGTGATCACCAGATGGTGTGTTTCAGTATTAGGACTAGGGCTGTTAGAATCCATTCCAAGGTGAGGATCTTAGACTTTAGGAAGACTAACTTTGCGAAGATGGGCCAATACCTCAGGGAGTCGTTAGTGGGATGGGAACAGCTGGGGGATGTAGAAAAACAGTGGGCAAAACTGAAAGGGGGTATTTTAAGGGCAACCAACCTTTTTGTTAAAATGGTAAATAAAGGCAAAAGGAAAAGGAGACCGCTATAGTTTTCGAAGGAAGTAGCTGAAAAAGTGAAGAAAAAGAGGGAGGCCTTCATGAAATACAGGAGATCACAGAGAGAGAAAGACAGGCATCTGTATTTGGAAAAACTTAGAGAAGCTAGCAAAGTAGTCAAGAAGGCAAAGATTCAAAAGGAGGAGGAAATAGCCAATGCAATAAAATGGGGGGATAAGACGTTTTTCAGATATATTAGTGAGAAGAGGTAGGGCAAAAGTGGTATTGTCAGACTCAAGGGTGCAGGGGGGGAATATGTAGAAGTTGATAAGGATAAAGCAGAATTGTTTAACAAATATTTTTGTTCTGTGTTCACAGACGAAGAACCAGGAGCAGGACCTCAGAAAACACCCACAAATAGGAACAGAAGCGAGGGACATCTTGAACAATTTTCAGAAGACTGTGTTCGTGAGAAACTAGCTCAACTTAAAGTAGACAAAGCGATGGGACCGGATGGGATACACCCGAGAATACTGAGGGAACTTGGGGACGTTCTAGCAACTCCACTGACTGACCTTTTCAATGCCTCGTTGGAGTCGGGAGTGGTGCCAAAGGACTGGAGAGAGGCTCATGTGGTGCCTTTACACAAAAGCGGAAGTAAGGATGTGGTTGAAAACTACAGGCCGGTTAGTTTAACTTCGGTGGTGAGTAAATTATTAGAAACGCTGCTGAAAGAGAAAATAGTGAGGTTTCTGGAGTCCAGCAGATTACAGGATCCGAGGCAGCATGGATTCACCAGAGGCAGGTCTTGTCAGACAAATCTGATTGATTTCTTTGACTGGGTGACCAGGGAATTGGACCGAGGGAGAGCTCTAGATGTGGTGTATTTAGATTTCAGTAAAGCCTTTGACACTGTTCCTCACAGGCAACTTATAAACAAACTGAGCACCCTAGGTATGGACCCTAAAGTTACGGCTTGGGTTAGAAATTGGTTGGGTGGGAGGCGACAAAGAGTACAAGTAAATGGAGCTCACTCTGAGGAGAAGGATACCAAAATCTGCAATAGAGTAGACACCCAGGAAGGTGTAGATAACATGAGGAGGGATCTAGCTAAGCTTGAAGAATGGTCTAGAATGTGGCAGCTGGGATTTAAAGTTAAAAAATGTAAGGTCATGCATTTGGGCTGCAGCAATCCAAGGGAGCAATATAGCATAGGGGGTGAAGTACTTTTGTCCACTAAAGAAGAGCAGGACCTAGGCGTTGTTGTGTCTGATGATCTTAAAGTAGCTAAACAGGTAGAAAAGGCAACAGCAAAAGCTAGAAGGATGCTTGGGTGCATACAGAGGAATGGCTAGCAGAAAAAAGGGAGGTGATAATGCCTCTGTATAAGTCTTTGGTGCGACCTCATTTGGAGTATAGTGTGCAATTCTGGAGACCGCACCTTCAAAAGGATGTGAGCAGGATGGAGTCGGTGCAGAGGGTGGCTACTAAAATGATTAGTGGTCTTCATTATAAAGCATATGAGGACAGACTAAAGGATCTTAATATGTACACCTTAGAGGAAAGGCGGGATAGAGGTGATATGATTGAGATGTTTAAATACCTCCGTGGCATAAATGTTCAGGGAGAGAGCCTCTTTCAATTGAAAGCAAGTTCTGCTACGAGGGGACATGGGATGAGGTTGAAGGGAGATAGATTCAGGAGTGATATGCGGAAATATTTCTTTACGGAAAGAGTAGTGGATCCATGGAATAGTCTCCCAGTGGAGGTGGTAGAGGTAAGGACAGTAACTGAATTCAAAAAAGCATGGGACAAACAGAGGATCTCTAAAGATAAAAAGGGGACTGTTGTAGTTGTTGATATGGAAGGACAGACTAGATAGGCCATGTGATCTTTTTCTGTCATATTTCTGTGTTTCTATGTACCATTTCTAATTCTATTATATACTTTTTAAGATACTGAGACCAGAATTGCACACAATATTGAAGGTGTGGTCGCACCATGGAACGATACAGAAGCATTATAATATCCTTGGTTTATTCTCCATTCCTTTCCTTATGATTCCTATCATTCTATTTGCTTTTTTGGCAGCCACTATTTTCATTTATTTATTTTAAAAATGTATAATCTGGACATTAACGTGGCAGAGTACAAGAAACACAATATTTCAATAAAACAATGATACAAAATCAAAAATAAACTTATAAAATAAAAAATTTCTTATTAAATCCAGACAAAATAAATGCTAAATATAATCAAAAAACATAGCCATTGGCAAAGGCAAAGCTTGTTTGAAACGATGCGCTTTTAGTTTCTGCCAAAAAAGCAACAGCTAAGACGTTTTTCGAAAGTCATCAGGCAATGAATTATCCATGATCACGCCTTAATCTTTTTCCTGGGTGGTGGCACCCAATGTGGAACCTTGTATTGTGTAACCATAGTTTGGGTTCTTCTTTCCTAGGTGCATAACTTTGCACTTGTCCACATTAAATTTCATCTGCCATTTGAACGTCCAGTCTTCCAATTTATAAAGGTCCTCTTGCAATTTTTCACAATCCTCTTAACTTTGAATAATTTTGTGTCATCTGCAAATTTGATCACCTCATTCATTATTCCCTTTTCCAGTCATTTATGAATAGGTTTAAAAAAAAAAAAACAGACCCAGCATAGAACCCTGGAGTACTCCACTATTCACCTTTCTCCATTGAAAAAAATGGCTATTTAGCCCTACCCTCTGCTTTCTATTTTTTAACCAGTTCCTGATCCACAATAGCACACTGCCTCCTATCATGACTTTTTAAATTTTGCCAAGAGTCTCTCATGAGGAACTTTGTCAACAGCTTTCTGAAAATCCAGATACATGGTATTGACGGCTCTCTTGTCTACCAGTTTATTCATACCTGCAAAAAGATATAATAGATTAGTAAGACAACACCTTCCTTGGCTCAATCCATGTTAGCTTTCTCCCATTAAACCATGACTATCTACATATTCAGTAATTTTGATCTTTGTAATGGTTTCTACCATTTTGCTCGGTACCGATATCTATGGAGGGTGTCTCACACCAGACGAGGGTAAATTAGGGATTATCTGGTAATTTGTTCCCTGAGTTCCTCCAGTCCAGTCACATTATCTGTGGGTAATCAACCCCCTTCAGCAGCTTGGAGGATGAGCACATCATGATCTTCACAAAATCACCCCCATTAGGCAGTTGGCACTACCCACCAGCTTCTAGTAGCCCAATGACAAAGCAGACTCACCAGAGCAACAAATAAGCAGCTCACTTTAATTATCTGTTTGGTGACATTAACCCAGCTCTACAGACAGAGCTAGGACCCAAAGGAAATTGCCTCCTTGCTCCAGATGGCGAACAGCAACATGTCTCATTTTCCTTCTTTTTTTTTTTTTTTTTTTTAAAAGAGTCTTCCACTCTGTTAGCAGAGATGTAAACCCCTGGACAACAAAACATAAGATCACCTACTTCTTCAGGTCCAAGCAAGTCAAGCAACAACCAGACACATCTGAAATGGAAGGGTCCGGGGCTGGACTAGAGGAACTCTAGGAACATCAATTAGCAGGTATAATAAGCCCTAGTTTACTCTTACTTCTTGTTCCTCCAATCCAGTCCCGTTACCTGTGGAATGCACTATAGAAGCATGAACTTTGGAAAGGACCCGTGAGCCCAGCCTGAAGCATCATTGAGCCAAAATGCACACCCCGTCACCTGCATATCCAGATGGTAATGCTTCACAAAGGAACACAAGAAAGACCAAGTCACTGCTTTACAAATTTCTACCGACGGCAAACTGAACTACGCCCAGGAGGCTGCTTATGCCCTGGTGGAATGAGCACTCACTCGTGGAGGCAAACACTTGCGTCTCATGAGGTAGGATCTTCATGCTTTGCCTAAGTGTTTTGCCTGCTACTATATTATTGCCTGTTTGCTCTCTCCCTCTTCAGATTGCTTGTGAGCACTCTCCCACTGACTCTTCCCCCCCCCCCCCGCCCCCCGGAAGCACCTCAGCCACGCTCACCCAGGTAATCTGCTTTCCAGCCAGTATAAAGCCGGGACACCAGCAGCAGCTTCTCCTGGATCTTCATGCTTTGCTTAAGTGTTTTGCCTGCTACTGTGAGCACTCTCCCACTGACTCCTCCTCTGGAAGCTCACGCGGCCGCACTCACCCAGGTAATCTGCTTTCCAGCCAGTATAAAGTCGGGATGCCATCCCCATTCCAGTCCTCTGGGGAAACAGTCCTCCCCCTTTTTCTCATTTCTCCAAATGTGGTCACCCTCAACTCTGCTGTACTGAAAATTTACTCCCTGCCATTTACCCCCTTACCTCCACCCCTTCTTCTTCCCACCTCTCTCCTCTATCAAACTCAGACTCCTCAACTACCGCTCCTTTAGGTCCAAAACACTTCTAGTTCAAGATCTTGCCATACGTGAATCCTATGACCTTCTGTTGCTCACTGAGACATGGCTCAGGGAGGGAGAAGACACCCTGCTCGCCTGCTGTCTTCCTTCTGGTTTGGCTGCTCTCTCTATTCCCTGTCTAGGACATACTGGTGGTGGGGCTGCAGCTCTCATTCGCTCCTCCCTTTCCTGTACACAGGTTTCCTCCCCTTTGCTTCATAACCCAGAGGCCCTTCTCCTCTGTCTTCAGACCTCCCCACCAATCTACATTCTACTTATTTACTCATCTCCATTAGTCCGTCCTCACTTTTGAGACTCGCTCCTCCTTTCTATCTCTGACCTCTCTGTTCGTTATCCACATCTGATAATTACTGGGGACTTTAATTTGCACTTAGACAATCCTTCTTCCTCTAAGGAGCATGCTTTTATCTCTTTACTTCAAGATCTATCCCTCACTCAGCATGTCACACTGCCCACCCATTCTGTTGGCCACACTCTTGACCTTGTCATTGCTCCTTCAGAACCATTCTTCCGCTTGATCAACTTTAGCTCCTTACCTCTGCCCTCGACGGATCATTACTGCCTCACTTTCTACTGCTTTCCCCATTCCCCACTCTCCCTCCCTCTGTGCCTCCTTCCAACACCTCCTCTTCATGATTTGGTTGTCAGATCATGCCACTCACTCTTCAGTCTTTCCCTGCTGCAGACACCCTTTTATCTTCAGATTTCTCCTCTCTCTCTCCCCTAACTCACAGGTCTCTCACTGGACACCTCCTGCCTTTCAACAGCCTTTGAGCAAGCAGCTCCATTACAACTTCTTCCTCCATGCTCCCGCCCTTCTCAGCCCTGGTTCCACTCCGGTCTTCACCTCCTTCACTTTCAACTTGGCCATGCTGAACGCCTATGGAGGAAATCACGCTCCCCTTCTCTGTTAAACTCATTTAAGACTGTCACTCTCACTACCGTTCACAGGTCCACCTTGCTAAGCAATCTCATTTCTCTGCAGCTATTGCTACAGCTCCCAATCATAATCAACATCTCTACGCAGTTCTCAAATCTCTTACTTCCCTCCACTCAACTCCCCTTCCTTCTTCCCTTCCGGTGGGCCCCCAGCCCCCGACAGTGGGAACCTTTTTTTTATTCCAAAATTCAAGATCTCCATAATTCTCTCAACATTGTCCACCCCCCAATATCCTCCCCTCCCTCCCCACTTCTCTCCCATCACTTTCTCACAGTTGGTTATCATTTCATTCACTCACCATCTCAGAGCTTATCAAACTTATCTTCTCCTCTAGTAAGACCACCTGCCCCTCGATCCCATTCCCTCCTTGTGGCTTCTCGAACCCTCTATTGCCATTCCTCCTTCAATCCATGATCAATTCCAGTCTCTCTACCAGCATTTTCCCTCAACCTTGGAAGCACACCCTCATGCGCCCAATTCTAAAAAAACCTTCACTTAATCCTCTTGTCCCTGCACACCATCGTCCAGTCTCTCACCTTCCAAGATACTCAAAAAAGTAGTCTTCAGTCAACTCTTATCACTTAAACTCTATTAACTTCCTTCACCCCTACCAATCTGGTTTCTGTCCTGGTCACAGCGTCAAAACAGTCCTCCTTGCTTTTCTTAATGATCTGCACGTCACACATGACCTTGGAGATATTTCGGTGATGGTTTCTCTGGATCTTTCAGCTGCCTTTGACTTCATGGATCACTCTCTCCTGTCTCTGTGATGCTGGTCTTGGGGGCTCTGTATACCAGTGGTTTCAATCCTATCTTTTTTCCCGGTCATACTCTGTTCTCACTCCTCCTCTGGTGCTTCTTCTGACCCGATCCCCTTACTCTGTGGTGTCCCTCAGGGTTCGGTGTTGGCCCCCCTTCTAATTTAATGTCTTCCTGGCACCACTTGCCCTTCTGATTCAACAGTTTGGAATATCAGCCTTCTTTTACGCAGATGATCTTCTCTTGCTTCACCATCCCTCCCCTCTTCTGCTTGATCTTTCCCCTCTTAATTCCTGTCTTCTCGCTGTTTCTTACTGGCTCACTACTGTCTGCATCTGAACCTTTCCAAAACACTTGCTATTTGGTTCCCCTTCAGTAGCCCCTCCCCCTTCATTGCTCCATCTTTTGCTGGTTCTTCTATCCCTTTAGTCCCTTCTTTTCAATACCTTGGAGTCCTCATTGACTCAGCTCTTTCTTTTCATGAACATATTTCTAATACTAACAAAATCTCTTTTTTTTCACCTCATCAGATTCAAGCTGTTCGTCCCTTCCTCACCTCTGAAGCCCTCACTACTCTTGTTCTCTCTCGTCACCTCACATCTAGATTTCTGCAACTCTGTTCTTGCTGGTACTCCCCAATCCCAATTAAACAGACTTCAACGCATTCAGAACACGGCAGCATGCCTCATTACCCATTCTTCCCGTTTTGATCACGTCACCCCCTCCACCCTCTTCTTCATCTTCACTGGCTTCCCGTTGATCACCACATTCGTTTTAAGATTCTCACCGTTGCCCACCAAGTCATCTACACACGCACCCCTCAATATCTGGCTGATCTCCTTCAATCTCACACTCCCAGTCGCACTCTTTGGTCCTTCCATGTTAACTGCCTTCACCTTCCATCTCCCTCTCAGGCTCACCTACAATTTACCCGTTCCTCTGCCTTTTTCTTTCTAGGACCCGCACTGTGGAACTCACTATCCTCCTCCCTCAGACTAAAAGAATTACTCTACTTTTAAGTATCGCCTGAAAGCATATCTATTTTCATCTGCTTTTGACCGTCCTATCCACACTTTCTGATTTACCCTCTATGTTATGACCTCTCCCCCCTGTCTGGTATAAATGCTTACTCTTTCTGTCCTGTTACTATTGTACAGTAATTTCCTTTCCTCTTCTATGCCATTGGCCGTTACTGTGACTTGATTTTGTAAACTGCTTTGTTTTGATAACTGAAAAGCGTTATATCAAGCTTAATAAACAAAGGCCAAGGAGATGGCCTCAAATCCATCGCGAGATAGAGGCTTTGGAAGCCACCTCCCCTTGCAAAGTCCTCTAAATAGCACAAATGATCCGACTTATGAAAGGACCCCATTGCCTTCAAATAGCATCTTAAGATATGACGAACATCCACCCCCCATCCTCCTGTCCCCGAAAATACCAGGAGCATTACGGACTGATTCAGGTGAAAGACCGAGAGCACCATGGGAAGAAAACAACACCAACCTAAGCACCATCTTCTCCTTAGAGAGCATCAGAAGATGAGGACAATACGACAGCACCTGGAGCTCTAAGATCCTCCTAGCCAAACCAATGGCCACCAAGAAAACTGTCTTCAGCGTCTGATCCTTCAACAGAAAGCACTGAGAGGCTCAAAAGGTGCTACAGTCAAAGCAGACAAAGCACAGTTACTTACCTGTAACAGGTGATCTCTGGGAACAGCAGGAATTAGTCCTCACATATGGGTACGTCGGAACCGACTGAGCCTGCGCGGGAAAGCTCCCCAGCTTCCCAGAAAGGAAGCTTTTGGGGCCTCCCACTGCACATGCGCGCTGCCTTCCCGCCTTCCTGACCAGCTCTCCTCAGTTCGAGTTTATAGCTGAGACAATAGAGAGAGGAAAGGAAGATAGAAGATACAACTCCTAGGGGAGGTGGGTGGGTTGTGAGGACTAATTCCTGCTGTTCCCAGAGATCACCTGTTACAAGTAAGTAACTGTGCTATCTCCAGGAACAAGCAGGAATAAGTCCTCACATATGGGGACTCCCTAGCTAAGATGCCTGGAAGATCCCCCTCCAAGGGTTCGCCATCTTCGTATGGATCTCAGGCATCCATCCTGGGAAGGTGGGCAGGAGTTGTTCAAGTATGGAACAGGTGTTTGAGGACAGCCTGACCAAACAAGGCATCCCGGCGGGAGTCCTTGTCCAAGCAGTAATGGGCTGTGAAGGTATGAACCGAGGCCCATGTGACGGCTCGACAGATCTGATCTATGGATATAGAGTGAAGATGAGCCATAGAAGTGGCCATGGCTCTCACATTGTGAGCTGTGACATGGCCTTCCAGAGAAATGTTTTTACTCTGGTAAGCAAAGGAAATACACTGAGCAATCCAATTGGAAAGTGTACGTTTGGAGACTGGAAGTCCCAAATGAGAAAGATCAAAAGCCACAAAAAGTTGGGAAGACTTTCGATGTGGCTGAGTCCTGTTGAGGTAAAAGGCGAGAGCTCTTTTACAATCTAGAGTATGAAGGTTCCTCTCTGCACTGGATGCATGAGGAGCTGGAAAAAAGACAGGTAGATATACCTCTTGATTAAAATGAAAAGGCGAGACCACTTTGGGCATAAAGTGGGGATTCGTCCCGAGGACCACCTTATCATGATGAAACCTGGTATAAGGTGGATGAGCCACTAAGGCTTGTAGTTCACTGATGCGGCGAGCCGAAGTGACTGCAATAAGGAAAAAGACCTTCCAGGAAAGAAATTTCAAGGAGGTAGAAACCAACGGTTCAAAAGGTGGCTTCATAAGCTGACCTAGAACTAGGTTCAAATCCCATGCTACCGGAGGAGGCCGGATGGGAGGTTTAGTTAGAGTCAGGCCTCTCATGAACCTTGAAATAAGAGGATGAGAGGAGACAGGTTGTCCATTTATAGGTTGTAAAGATGCTGCAATAGCACTCAAATGGACCCTTACTGAATTTGTCTTAAGGCCTGCATTGGAAAGATACAGGAGATAGTCTAATAGAGAATTCAAAGGAAGTGCTAGAGGGTCAAGACCCTGTTGAGCACACCAAATGGAAAAGCGTTTCCATTTGAAAGCATAGGAACGCCTCGTGGAGGGTTCCTAGAGGCATGAAGGATATCTTTCACTGGCTGAGAAAGATTGAAGTCATGAAGACTTAGGCCTTCAGTAACCAAGCTCTGAGGTGCAGGGACTTGGGGTTTGGGTGCCACAAAGTCCCCTCCTCCTGAGAGAGAAGGTCTGGCGCAGCTCCCAGGTCCAGGGAGGGTCCCTGGGAGAGATGCAGAAGTAGAGGAAACCACACTTGGCGTGGCCAGCGTGGAGCTATGAGGATCATTGATCCGTGATCCCTCTGGAGTTTGAACAGAGTCTTGGGAATCAAAGGAATGGGTGGAAAGGCATATAGGAATTCCTGACCCCAATGCAGGAGAAAGGCGTCGTTGGCCTGAGCTCCCTGACACGGAGTCCTGGAACAGAACCGGACTTGCAAAGAGGTCTATGTCCGGGGTTCCCCATTCCTGAAAGATTCTGCTTATCTGGTCCATATGTAGGGACCATTCGTGTGGAAGCAGAACTCGACTGAGTCTGTCTGCCCGAGAGTTTTGAACCCCTGGAAGATATACTGCCAGAAGATGAATTTGATGCTCTCTGGCGAAGGCCCATAATCTGAGAGCTTCGTTGCAAAAACAGAGAGCCTGTCCCTCCTTTTTGTTTACGTAGAACATGGCCACCTGATTGTATGTCTGAACTAGGATAGTCAGGTTGACAAGGAGGGTATGAAAGACTTTGAGGGCAAAGAAGATTGCTCGCAGTTCCAGGAGGTTGATGTGAAGGGTGGTCTCCTGCGGAGACCAAGTACCCTGAGTGGAGAGGGATTGTAGATGGGCTCCCCACCCTGTTTGGGAGGCATCTGTTGTGAGGGTTGCTTGGGGCAACAAAGGTTGGAAGGGGGCCCCCAACAACAGATTCTTGGTGGACATCCACCATTGGAGGGACCAAAACAGACGCTTTGAGGTGAGTATTTGGTCGGAGAGCGCTCCTGATGCCTGAGTCCACTGGGTGGCCAAGGTCCATTGAGTTGCTCTCATATGAAGACGAGCGTAGGGCACCACGTGTACCGTGGAGGCCATGTGGCCCAGAAGTCGCAGCATTTCTCTGGCTGTCAAGTGACTGCTGGACTGAGCTTGGGAGGCCAAGCACACCAGACATTGGCCCCGGACTTGAGGTAGGTAGGCCCTTGCAGTGGTGGTGTCCAACTGGGCCCCTATGAATTCCAGAGACTGAGTAGGGATAAGTTGAGACTTGGGAAGGTTTATCACCAGTCCCAGATACTGCAGAATGTGTCTTGTGCGGTCCAGGGAAATCTGGGCCTCTGACTGAGATGGAGCTCGGATGAGCCAGTCGTCCAGATATGGGAATACAAAAATTCCCAGACCTCTTAGAAATGCGGCAACAACTGCCATGCATTTGGTGAACACTCTTGGAGCAGAGGCTAGACCGAAGGGAAGTACTCTGTACTGGAAATGTTTTCCCTGAAACAGAAATCTTAGATATTTTCTGTGGGATGGGTGGATGAGTATATGTGTGTACGCATCCTTGAGATCTAGAGAACAAAGCCAATCCTGACTCTGAAGGTATGGAAGGAGAATGCCTAGAGAAAGCATTTTGAATTTCTTCTTGTACAGAAATTTGTTCAATTCTCTCAGATCTAGGATAGGTCTGAATCCCCGTCTTCTTTGTTATGAGAAAATAAGGGGAGTAGAATCCTGTCCCTTGTTGAAGAAGAGGAACCTCTTCTATTGCCCCTTGGACAAGGAGAGAAGAGACTTCCTGATCCAACAGGTCCAGGAGAGATGGGGGAGAATTGAAGTGCCTCACCATGGTATATGGAGGAAGGTTGGAAAAATGAAGTTTGTAGCCCTCTCTGATGATAGAGAGGGTCCATTGCTCTGATGTAATTTGCTCCCATCTGGGAGCAAAGTGAGCTAACTTTCCGGGAATGGTGAGGGGCTCTGGTTGTTCTAGAGCCAGAAATGTTAAGTTCTCTAGGGGCAAGTCAAAACCCCTGAGGGGGTTGAGCCTGCTGAGGAGTGGCAGACGCTGCAGGCTTTGACCTTGCCTGTTTAGGTTGCTGACGTTTAGCAGCAAAGCGAGGCTGAGAAGATTGTTGGCCAGTATTTGTGGAAAATCTGGCCTTCTTGTAGTAAGGCCTCTTGAAAGACTTTTTCTTGGCAGGAGTAGAGGGTAGACTTAGAAAGTCTATCCAATGTAGCATTTTCTGCGTCCATTTGAGTGGCTTTAATTTGCCAGTCTTTACCAAATAAGTTCTCACCTGTACAGGGCAGATTCCGTAAGCCATCCAGGACCCAGGGTTCTAGGTCAGAGGCCTGGAGCCAAGCAAGTCGTCGGGCTGCAATAGCAATGCCCGAAGCTCTACCGGCACCTTCAAAGGAATCAAAAGCTGCTCTGTTGGAGAACTTAGAAACATCTAGAAGCTGTTTCACCAGAGAAATGAACGCCTCCTTTCTATCCTCAGGGATAAAGGAGGCAAAATGCCGTACCTTTAGGGCAAGTTCTCTTAGAAACATGCCCATATACAGATTGTATGAATTAATCCTGGCTATAAGCATACTAGCCTGGAAAATTTTCCTACCAAAAGAGTCTAGGGTTTTACATTCTCGCCCTGGAGGGCTAGAAGAGTGCCTTTTGGTACTCTTAATCTTTTTCAGTGCAGACTTCACCACAATGGAATGGTGAGGCAACTGAGTCTTTTGAAAACCAGGAGAAGGAGGGACCCGGTACATGGTGTCCAACCTACGAGAATAAGGAGACAACGTTAGAGGAGCCTCCCATAAGTCCATCAAGTGTTCTTGAAGGATTTCATGGATAGGCAGGGTTACTGCCTCTTTAGGAACCTTAGGGTATCCTAAAATATCCAATTTCTTTGACCTAGGTTCTTTTTCAGAGGATGTGGTAATAGAAAGTCCTTTAGCTAGCTCTATAATGAAGTCTTGAAAGGACAAATCCTCTGGTGGAGACATTCTCCTCTTTGGGGAAGAAGGGTCTTCATGAAGAACTAGAGACAGCTCATCAGAGTCCTCAGAGGAGTCAAAATCCTCAGAAGAATCAGAGTATTCTCTATTTGCTTCCAACGCACGATACGCATACCGATCGGTATCGACATCGGGCGTACCGGGTATGGGGATCGGTATCGGGTAAAAACCCGGATCCGGCATGCGGAACCGATCTGCGTTTGGAAGTGGATGGTCTCGGTTCCGGTATGGGAGACGATACCGGAACCGGACCCGGTACCGAGGGCATCGCAGCATTAATAAAAGCCAGCATGGCCTGCTGCATGGTCTGAACAGTATTGCTCATAGACGCCACTGCTGACTGGATGTCGGTACCGGTATGGGCCGGTACCCCAGAGCAGTCTAACAGGTGATCAGTCGAGGCCGTGCCATCGATGTCAACCTGAAACCCCATAGATGGTGCTTTGGAAGCCAGAGCTTCCCGCCGGGGTTGTTTGGCTGGGGCAGGATCCTCAGACTCAAAAGTGAGAGCCTCTCGATGCTTTGAAGGAGATTTGCTCTTTGAGGACCTGCCCGAAGGTTTGGTTACCTGAGATCCATCCGGAGAGGAAGACCTGGATGACTGTGATGCTGGATTATCTGAAGCAAACAGCACATGGAATTTGTTGGCCCGGTTCTGCAAACCACGTTTAGACATCTGGGAGCAGGATGGGCAGTCCGGAATGGAGTGGTCAGGTCCCAAACATTTAAGACACCATTCATGGGTGTCTGTGACAGAAATAACAGCACTACACTTGGTACACTTCTTAAAACCAGGGGCTGGTTTCTCCATGAGGAGAATTTGTGTAGGCCTGAGGCCTAACCGAAGTCACCAAGTTGTGCAAGATAAAGATTTTTTTTTTTTTTTAAAGAAAAGAAAAGAGACCGGCGGTACCGGTTTCGGTATGGGGAAGGCAGGTACGCGGTCTAAAGAAACAAACTAAAACAATAATTTCTTCAGCAGTGACAGGAACACGACCTGCTGGCTCCGCGGAAAAAGAGAAACTGAGGAGAGCTGCTCAGGAAGGCGGGAAGGCAGCGCGCATGTGCAGTGGGAGGCCCCAAAAGCTTCCTTTCTGGGAACTGGGGAGCTTTCCCGCGCAGGCTCCGTCGGTTCCGACGTACCCATATGTGAGGACTTATTCCTGCTTGTTCCTGGAGATAAACAAATTGAGGTCCAAAAGTGGGACTATGGCCCACATCAGCGGCCGCACTTGCTTTCCCAACTTTAGAAAACAGACATCGTCTCATCTGGGTGAGCTGCCAGGGACAGTCCCCAGGGACAGTCCCTTCAGCCTACCACGATAACATGAGATGGCTGCCACTTGTACCTGCAAGGAGCTGCAAGCTAATCCTTTGTCAAATGCCACCTGCAAGGTGGAATGAATCTCCAGCATAATGGCCACAAGTGGCTTACAATTCTGCTCCTCGCACCAGCCCTCAAAAATTCTCCATACCCAAACATATGCTAGCGAAGTGGATCACCGGCGGCCTTTAGTAACCTTGCAATCACCGAGGATGAATAGCCCTGCTGCCTCAACCAAGCCCTTTCAAAAGCCATGCCGTAAGCAAGAATTGATCCACTTGAGGCATCAGAATTGATCCGTGCGAGAGCAGGTTGGCTTGAGCAGAGAGAAGCCATGGATGGTCGACTCATCTGTACCAGATCGACATACCACAGCCGCCTCGGCCAGTCTGGGGCAAGCAGAACTATGTTTCTCCGGTGTGTTTTGATTCACTGTACCACTCAACCTAACAGCGCCCAGAGGGGAAAGACAAAGCAGCCCCTCTGTGGGCCACAGCTGTACCAGCGCATCGAGTCCCTCCAAAATACACTCCTGCCATCTGCTGTAAAAGTAGACTGCCTTCACTGAATCAAAGGCTGCCATTAGATCCATTATCAGCAAATCCCACCATCTCACCAACTGGGCAAAGACTGTCCCTCACTGAGGGTCCACTCGCCAGGATCTAGGCACACCCTGCTGAGATAATTGGTTGCCACATTCTCCTTGCTGGCTACATGCGCAACAGAGTGCCACCAGATACTTTTCTGTCCATTCCATCAACGGCCCTGCTTTGCTCTCCAACTGCACACTGTTTGTTCTGCCCTGCTGGTTGATATAGGCCACCACTGTGGCATTTTCCAAGAACACCCTTATAGCCTTTCCATCCAGAAAATCTTGAAACTCCTGCAGAGACAAAAACACTGCCTGCAACTCTTGGCGGTCGATAGACATATCACACTCCTCTGGAGACCAAAGACCTTGGGCAATTTGGGTTTCACAATGTGCCTCCCATTCCGATAAACTGGCATCGTTGTTAGCAGGACCCAATGGGGCATCTCCAGGGGCATACCGCTAAAAAACTGTCAGGCTGCAGCCACCAGTGGATGACCTTCCAAACCACCACCGGAAAGAACAGCAGCTGCAAGAGTGGATGAAGCTCAGCCAACTACCGGTGCAATAGTGCTCACTTTAATAGCTTCATGTGAGCTCGAGCCCAGGGCACCAAGGCAATTGTCATGGCCGTGGATCCTAACAGTTGAAAACAGTGCCTCGCCATTGGAGTTTGCATCTGAAGGAACTGTTTAACTTGCACTTGCAACTTGGAAAACCTTTGAAGGGCAAGGACACCCTGCCAATCCTGGTCTGGAATCAGGCTCCTAGATACTCTGTCTTTGGAAACCTGTAGATGACTCTTGGCAAAGTTGACCACTCAGCCTAGGTCTTGGAGACATTCAATCACTTGTGCCATGGTTCACAAGCTTTCCTCCCTAGATTTTGCCTGAATGAGCCAGTCTAGGTACAGATGCACTAGAATGGCTTCCCTGTATAGCACCACCTCTACCACCACCATGATCTTGGTGAAAGTACGGGGAGCCGTAGCTAGCCCGAACGGCAGTGCTCGAATCTGGAAATGACTAATTAGCACTGTGAACCCTAGAAACCTTTGCTGGTCGAGCCAGATGCAAATTTGGAGGTATGCCTCCATGAAATCAAGTGAGATCAGATACTCTCCCACTCAAACTGCTATCACCAACCAAAGAATTTCCATATGGAAGGGAGGTATCCGCAGGCAACAGCTTACCTGCTTGAGGTCCAAAATTGGCTGGAAAGATCCCTCTTTTTTGGGGACACAAAGTAAATGGAGTATCAATCACATTCGCACTGGTCTGCAGGTACCTCCACTACTGCCCGCAGTGCCAGCAATCTGAGCAGAGTTTGCTGCACAGCCCGACGTTTTTTGGGGGGCCCTGCAAGGGTTACTGACAAATGCCTCTTGGAGGGGTCAGGCAAATTCTGAAGCGTATACCTCTGATTACCTCCAGTACTCACTGGTCAGACATGATTCAGGTCTAAGCGGCGCAGAAGTCCATGGGGACCAAGTCCACCTAGCCTGCCCTCATTTCATTGTGATTTCTTGGGGCTGAGGAGGTGAAAGCAGCAAATCCCCTGCCCGATCCTCAAACCCCTCGAAAGCGCCACCCCTTGGAAGGGAAACGTTCTCTTTGGCACGGCGCAAACTGAACGAGGCACGTATGGGCTTGTTTGTCTTCAGGGAGCCTGCCTCCTTTCGACTCCAAGATATTTCACCAACTTTTCCAGATCTTCCCTGAACAGAGGTTTTCCCCAAAAAATGAGTTTATTGAGCCGGGTCTTGGAGGAGACATCCGCAGCCCAACTGCATAGCTATACAAAGTGCCGCATGGCCACCACCAAGGACATGCCCTTGGATAAACATCTAATCAGATCATAGAAGGCTTCCGACTACAGATCAGCCGCCTCCCACAGGTGTCTGGGTATCCCCTGTGTTCTCCAAGATCCCTTGCACCCTGCGTACACACACACAAGCCACAAAAATGCTACAAATCGAAGCTTGCAATGACAGGGCATTAATAACAAATGCCTGCTCGAGGAGTGTTTCCAGCTTCCTATCCTGCACATCCTTGAGAGCAGAGCCGCACTCCACCGAAATGGTAGTCTTCGTGACCACGGAGGCTGCAGCATTCACCATGGGGGCTCGCAAGATCTGTGTGTTATGGTCTGGAAGAGGGTAAAGACGGGACATTATCTGCATTCCCCGCAGAACAGCCTCCAGAACGTCCCATCCTGAATCATTCTCTGAACCACTCTGTGCAGGGGAAAACCCTGTCAATTCTTAGTGCTTGAAAAAGAGGGACCTCCAAGGCTCTTCTAAGGGTGTGGCTGTCTTCACATTAAGGGAATTGGAGGAATGAGTAATCAAGGTCGCCAATTCCTCCCTTCAGAATACCCAGATAATGCGAGAATCCTTTTCCTGGGAAATTTCAGCCTCTTCCAGATCAGACTCTGCTTCCTGCTCTGTCTCGGGATCTTCCACATTCTCCAAATCATCTTCTGAAAGGAACAACCCCAGATCCTCTCAAAGGTCACCCCTCCATTATTCTCCTACAAGGTCCTGGTTCTCCCTCTGTGCTCTCCTTCAAGAGGTTCCCCAGAAGACCCGTACCCGGTGCCACTGAAGTACCACCCCCAGAGGACTGAGGAAGTACGTCTCCACCTCCTGCATCCCCCTGGGCTTTCTCCTTGAGAAGCTTGGCCTCCAGAGAGCGGGATAATGTCTCACAACTGCAACAAAGACTAGCTGTGGAAACCGGCCCCTTGAGAGATCAACAGGCAAAACATATGGGTTTAGAGGGCATACTGGATCTGTTAGCAGGTTGACCACTGAAGCCCCAGAGCTGCTAGCTGGTCAAATTAAAATGTTTTTTTTTTCCAATACAGATCCACATAGGGCATTAAATAAAATAAGAAAATGCAAGAGAAGATCCCCAGCGTCTGAAACACACCCAGAGAGATGCTCTCTCCCCCCCCCCCCCCCCCCCCGGCAGCCAAAAACAAACTCTCTTGCATAAAATGGCATCTATTCCCATGCTTCAAGAAAAAGGCCTCTGATCACCATGCAGTTTGTGCTGATCTGAAGATCCCCAAACGGTCTGCATGAACCTGCTTTGTCTGGTTCAATCAGAAAAACAAAGAGGAAGTGTTCCTTTTAAAACTGCTAGAGCTTGTGCACTAAGCTGCCAAACGGACACTCAGGCCTTTTACCACAGCTTCAGCTGGCATGAATGACAGACTTTTCTGCCGACAACGCCTCACCCCACACAAGGCTCCAGAGTTATCGCAACTTCTGCTATCTCCCCTAACCGTAAGCCTTCCCACCCTGTCCAGGTCCCTCTGCAGAACCTAAGTGGGGCCCTTTTTTTTTTTGAGAGCTTTATTGCCCAGAACAAATAAAACTACCAAAAACTGAAAGAACGAAGCTGCCCAAAATAATTAAGGAAATCACACCTCTCTAGCTGATTGGAGACTCAGCTACTGGAGAGGCTAGTGGGTGGCGCCAGCTGCCTAACTGGGGTGATGTCATGAAGATCATCACATGCTCAGTTTCCAAGCTGCTGATGGAGGTTTATTACCCACAGATAATGTGACTGAAAGCATAAGACCTTCTGGATACCAAAAGGACAGCAGGCAGACAGAGCAGATGTTATCCTCTTAATATCCAAGCAAGGAGAGCTAGGGACTTGGTGTATCTGGATTTTCAGAAAGCCTTTGACAAGGTACTTCATGAGAGACAGAAGTAAAAAGGTCAGTTTGACTACTTCTGCTTCCATTGTTTGAATTATCTGTTGCAAGCCTGCTCACAGGGTGGGGCTAATTAAATTATCTTACAGCCTGTCCACAAGTACCTGATCAACTCTAGTCTTCACAGCTTCCAGAGCCTCCACACAGTTAAGCTTTCAGCCTTTATCTTTTGCCTGTTTTGTTTGCTAATATAGAATTTAATTGCTGGATATACATTCATTTTTGGGAATATACAGACTGCCTACATTCCTTGCGTAGCCCTTAAATCAGATATCTGAGTGTGCCCTCAGTTCATGTACGGCCTATTGGCCAGGGAAACGTAGCTTTCCACCTACCCTACCCCTCACCCCACCCACCCCAGAGCTGCATTGCCTATATAGTGGTCACATACGTTGACATCTATCCTTTTAATTTGGTGTTGAGCCCACCTTTAATTCTTCTTCCTCTTCTAGGACCACTTTAATCATCATTTTGTGTATTCAGTGCAATAACTGTGGTGCTTTCATTGCGAGAAGAATCATTTGGAACCTAAGAGTTTGTCCTATATGCCTCAAGTTAACTGCCAAGCATAAAGAATTGACTCTACTAAGGGAAAAACTAGCTGCAATGAAATGCACCTCTTCTAGGATACAAACCAAAGTCCACCACCGCTCCCACAAAGAATCAAACCTCCCAGGAACAAATGGATCACAGTGGGCTAGGGTAGATTGTGACCTGTAACACAGAGACACCCTAAACACCAAGAGATATCCCTGCATAATGCCTTCTCTGCTTTGGTTAATGAGGATACCCAATCCATGGAAACTGAAGGGCCCTTAAATGAGACAGTCAATGCCCTATCTACTGATAAAGCAACAAATAGGAAGAAAAACTCAAACAGAAAACTACTATTTCTTGGAGATTCCATCATCAGAGGCAACAACTTGGGAACACAGTTCAAAGGAGAGAAGATAGTCAAATGTCTCCCAGGTTCTTAAGCCAGCAGGAATATAAACCAAATTGTTGATGTACTTAGCACAGAAACTGAGCACTCCAAAATTGATGTGGTCATCCACTTGGGTACAAATGACCTGGCTAGAAACAGTGCCTCTGCAGTTCAAAGGGACTTCCAAATTCTGGGAAACTCAAGCCCATTGTTAACACTGTAGCATTCTCAGAAGTTCTACCTGTTCTTGGTAAGGGAGCAGAAAAGCTGCATCGCATAAACAGCTTTAATACATGGCTCCAGAGCTGGTGCAAACAAGGAGGATTCACATTTATAGGTGACTGGGGAAACAGGTGGACCAACAAGAGACGATACTGTGCTGATGGACTACATCTCTCTGTCGCAGGGAAAAGAATCCTAAGTGAAAAGTTCAGGCAGTATGTGGATATGCATTTAAACTAGAAAGAGGGGGTGAAGGATGTAGGGAAGGACAAGCTCAGGACGTCACTCCCGGCAAAAGCAGAACATCAGAAACAGCCACACTTTTAAACCACACATCAATAAGTGGGAAGAACAAAATCAATGCAAAATACACGCAAGCCAGTTAAATGCTGGAAAGCAGTGAGCACAAATGCTCGAAGCCTAGCCAACAAAGTTCCTGACCTGGAAGCCCTAATGGTGGAAATGGACTTGGACATTGTGGCCATTACAGAAACATGGTTTAATGAATCACATTAAATCAATCAGAAGAGATAGAGAAAATGAAAAAGGAGGCGGCGTGGTCTTGTATGTCAAAAGCAATATTAAAGCTACTGAAATGCAGGGGGCATGGGGAAAATAAGCAGCACTCTGGATTGCGTTGGAAAGAGGAGATGGCACTGTCATTCATACTGCTGTAGTCTACAGGCCTCCAACTCAAACCGAAGAGATAGATAACGAATTGATTATAGATATTACCAAGATAGCCACAAAGGGAGAATTGATCATATTGGGTGACTAATCTACCCGATGTGGATTGGATTACTCCTCCTGCGAATCTGGAAAGAAGCAAAATAATTGTGGATGCTTTCCAAGATGTGTTACTTAGACAAATGGTGATGGAACCAACCAGGGAAAGCTCAGTGCTGGATTTAGTGCTCACCAACGGTGATAGCGTGTCGAATGTCCAGGTGGGTGCCCCTGTGAGCAGCAGCTATCATCACACGGTGTGGCTTGAGATAAAAGCCAAGGTGCAGTCCAATCATAGCAAGCTCAAAGTCCTAGACTTCAAAAACACTGACTTTAGAAAAATGGCCAGCTACCTGAAGGAGGAGTTGGCAGGGTGGGAGGGGGATAAGGGAAGTGGAATTGCAAAGGGCTAAACTAAAGGTGGCAATAAAAGCGGCAATAGATAAATATGTAAGGAAAGTAAATAAAAAGAGGAGAAGGAAACCTATTTGGTTCTCCAAAGAAGTGGCTGCTCAAATAAAGGCAAAAAACACAGCTTTCACAAAATTCAAAAGCTTGCAAACAGAGGAACACAAAGCAATACAGGATTAAACTAAGAGAGACAAAATTAGAAATAAGGAAAGCAAAATCAATAGCAGAGGAAAAGATGACTAAGATGTGAAGTGTGACAAGAAAACTTTCTTCAGGTATATTCGGGATAGGAGGAAAATCAGAGGTGGAATTGCAGGACTCAGAAGTGCTGGGAACGGACTCGTGGAAAGTGACATTGAAAAAGCGAAATTGCTAAACAAATACTTCTGCTCTGTTTTTACTAATGAAAATCCTGGAGAAGGACCACCTGTGACTCCCAAATATAAAAATGGGAATGAAGTAGATGATACACCATTCACAGAAGATGTGTTAGAACAACTTGCAAAACTGAAAGTGGACAAGGCCTTGGGACCGGATGGGATATATCTCAGGATACTGAAAGAGCTCAGAGAGGCTCTTGCAAGGCCGTTAAAGGATGTTTTCAACAGATCCTTGGAAACAGGAGAAGTTCCTCAGGACTGGAGAAGGGCTGATGTGGTACCTTCTTCACAAAAGTGGTGACAGGGAAGACGTGACAAACTACAGGTTGGTGAGCCTTACCTTGGTGGCGGGAAAAGTAATGGAGGCACTAACCAACTGGTTGCATGATCCGAGGCAACATGGTTTTACCAAAGGACGATCTTGCCAAAAAAAATCTGATTGAGTTTTTTGACTGGGTGACCATAGAATTAGACCAGGGGCATGCGATGGATGTCACCTACCTGGATTTCAGCAAAGGCTTTGATACTGTTCCTCATAGGAGGCTTATCAAACTCAGTAGTTTAGGGATGGGTCCCAAAGTGGTGAACTGGATCAGAAATTGGTTGATTGACAAATGACAGAAGGTAATGGTAAATGGCGCTCACTCAGATGAAAGGAGGGTGATTAGCACTGTACCCCAGGGTTCGGTCCTGGGCCCGGCACTGTTCAATGTATTTGTGAGTGATATTGCTGAAGGACTGAATGGAAAAGTCTGTCTTTTTGCAGATGACAAAAATTTGCAACAGAGTGGATAACATGAGGGAGTGGATAACATGAGGAAAGATCTACAAAAGCTGGAAGAATGGCAGTTAAGATTTAATGCGAAGTAGTGCAATGTCATGCACTTGGGAAGCAGAAATTCAAGGGAAATGTACGCGATAGGGGGCGAGAATTTGGTGTGCACGGACCAGAAGGACCTTGGTGTGATTATTTCCAAGGATCTCAAGGTGGCAAAACAGTGCGACAAGGCAGTGGCAAAAGCCAGGAGGATGTTGGGTTGCATACAAAGAGGAATTACCAGCAGAAAGGAAGAGGTACTCATGCCACTGTATAAGTCATTGGTGAGGCCTCACTTGGAATACTGTGTTCAGTTTGGAGACCATCTCTCACAAAGGATGTAAAAAGACTGTAAACTGTTCAGAGGAAGGCAACCAAAATGATTTGGAGCCTGCGTCAAAAGCCTTATGAGAAGAGGCTTGAAGACCTAAATATGTACACTCTGAAGGACAGGACGGATAGAGGAGATAGGATTCAGACCTTTAAATACTTAGAGAATTAATGAACAAACAAACCTCTTCCAAAGGCAGGGAAGCTGTAAAATTAGAGGGCATAGCATGAAGGGGGTAAATTGAAAGGCAATGTCAGGAAATACTTTTTCACTGAAAGGGTGGAGGATGCTTGGAATGCCTTCCCAATGGAAGTTGTGGGGGCAAATACAGTCACAGAATTCAAAATGGCATGGGACAGACACAGTGGATCCCTTTACAGCAACAGGATAAAATCAAAAGAAATTAAACTATCTAATTTCTCAACAAACGAGGGTGTCCTACACGGAGCGGTGGGTTCACCCCTAAACAAAGAAATGGGGAGGGGTGACCTGCACGGAACGGCAGGTGCCCCTACTCTTGCCATCTTACTGGGCAGACTAAGATGGGGCAGACTAAGATGGACCATACTGGTCTTTATCTGCCATCATTTACTATGTTATCGAAATTAAAAAGTCATGAGATGACTTCCGGTGACGTCAGTGGACCTAATGGCGGCACGCTAAAGGAGCTCCGCCGTTGAAGCCGGCTAAAGGGATGTAAAAAAGCCCCCAAAACACAGCGAAAGTGCAAAGTAAGGCAGGGGCCCTAAGCTGCCTACAATCCCCTTTGAAGCGGAAGGGAGAGAGTACCTTGATACTCTTGAGAGCAGCCCGATCGGCGGAGGGTTGAGCCGGTGCGGGGAGCCGCGTGTTCGGGCAGCATAGCAGACAGCGAGGACTTGATGAGACAAATGGCTCGGTCAGATAGTCCAAGGGGGTAGCGGCGGTGGAATCCCCTGCACAGGAGAACACGGCAGCGTGAGTGTTGGAGTTGGTACTTCCAGACAGCGGAACCACGTGTAAGTACAAGAGAGCACGTGGTGGCGGGAAGAAGAGGCCAGCGATCAACAGCGTGAAGGCCTCAGGCATATAAAGCCGGTGCAGTTCAGATACAGGGAGAAGGAGTGGGAAAGTGGAGCTGCTTACAAGAAGGCATCCTCCCCAGACATCCGGTGACATCAGCAGACCGCAGACAGAGAGGAGTGCCTGGGAGCAGCCAAAAAGATGAAGCAGTGGCTTCTAGAATTAAATGAAGAACTAAAGGAAGAGATATGTGGAGTAAAAGTGAGATAAAGGAGGCTCTACAAACCCTGCGACAAGACATTTCAGATCTGGGAGAGCAAGTAGAGGAGGCTGAAACTCAGTTGGAAAACCAGGGTAGAATAATAGAGCAAGTCCAGAGAGGCTGGGAAGAGCTGAGGTCGGCACAGGAGAAGATAAAGGCAAAAACAGAAGATCTGGAAGATCGCTCAAGAAGATGCAACCTCAGAGTGCATGGTGTGCCAGAAGAGCCTAAGTATAAGAATTGTGAGGAGGTGGTACAGAAAATATTTAGGGAACTCCTGGCAGCGGCGGACAAAGCTGAGGAAGGGGAAGGCCGTCACCTGAGAATAGAAAGAGCTCACAGAGGATTGGGGCCCATAAGGGAAAACAGGCCGAGAGACATTGTAGTTTGCTTGAGTTCTTTCAAAACAAAAGAACGCCTGTTGAGAGCTAACAGGAAACTATGAAGCTACCAATGGGATGGACATAAAGTGGAGTTGTATCAGGACCTGTCCCAGGGAACGTTACAGCATAGAAGAGCGATAAGAGAGGTTACAGCATACTTGAGGAGAGCAGATCTGAGATACAAGTGGCTGTACTCATTTGGACGGCTGATCACGGTGCAAGGGAGATCAAGGACAGTGAGAACCAGCGCGGAAGCTTGGAAGGCATTGAGAGAGCTTGGAGCGGAGAATCTTCCGGAGGAGGCAAGACGACCAGCTAATGTGAAGGAATTGGAGACAAGGGCAACGAGGACGGAGAGTGCGCAGTGGCAGAGGGCAGGCTGCCGGAGATTGGCAAGGACGGCCAAGGGCGGTCCTCAAAGCCCTGAGAAGGAGCAAGAGACTGGGTGATGCTAAGGATAAAAGGAGGACTGGTACTTGTTGATGTCTCACACAGGGATGATTTTATGTGGGGATACATAGTGGAAGGAAAATAAGGGGGGAGGGGGGATGGGGGAGAGTGGATGGGGGAGGTTTAGAAAGGGTGGCTATGAGATGGTGGGTAGGGAGGAAGGTGGGAGGCAGGGTGCTTGGGAGAAGGAGGGGCGGAAGGATGAAGGGGTGGATGGAAGGAGGGGAGAGGGGAGGTGGAGGGAGGGGGAATAAGGGGAAGGGTAGGTTGGGAGCTGGCTTTGGTCACTGATATGGAAGTCAATTCTCCTCAGTGGAGAACAAGGATGGTGAGGGGAGGGGGAGGAGGGGGGGTTAGATAGTAGGGGGGCAAGGTAAGGAGGGGGCAGGGGGACGGGGAGGTAGTGGGGGCGGGGTGGGAGGGGTGGGGGAAGGGGGGGATCGATGCGGGGTGGAGATGAGCGGGACGGATTACGGGCTGGGGGGGGGAATAGGAGTAGGGGTGAATTGAAAATTGTAACATTGAATGTTAAAGGGCTGAATTCTCCGTGGAAAAGGCAAAAATTGTATAAAGAGTTATCAAGGCATAAGGCGGCAATAGTAATGCTGCAGGAGACATTTACAGAAAAAGCACGAATTGGTGGTGCAGCCTAAGGGTTACAGGGATCTCATATTTGCTTCTAATTTAAGGGAAAAAAAGAGGAGGGGTGGCGGTGTTCATTAGCGGAGCGGTTAAAACAGAGGTACAGACTGTGATCCTGGATAAGGGGGGAAGATATCTATTGCTGAGGGCAAAAGTGGGGGAGGAGTGGTTCTGTGTAGTGAATGTATACGCTCCCACGGGGTCACAAAGAATTTTGGGAGGAGTTGGGTGCCCAGGTTGCGCTAATGGGTGATAGAGCGTTGATTTGTGGTGGGGATTTCAATATGCCCTGGGAGGTGGGGAGGGACACGATAGGGAAGAGGGAAGGGCGGGGGAAGGATAGGCAGCGCTACCATCGGTTTGTGAAGGAGAATGACCTGATCGATGCGTGGCATTTGTTGAACCCGGGAAGGAGACAATTCTCCTTTTCGGCGGTGCATAGCTTGATGTCATATGGGTAGGGAAGGAGTTGGCGGGAAGGATTAAGGGAGGGGATATAGAGCCCATAACATGGTCAGATCATCCACCAGTGGTGGTACAAGTGAGGGTGAAGGGGGAAGACAAGGGGAGGCAATTTTGGAAACTTAATGAAGGGTTGTTGGAAGATAGTAGGGTAGTGAAAGAGGTAGAATTGCTAATTTCTGAGTTTTTTGAGAAGAATGGGGAGGGAATGGGTAAAAGAGGGAGTGGTTTGGGATGCTTTCAAAGCAGTGGTAAGGGGGGTGTTAAAGTGGGGAGCGCGAATAAAGAGGGAACGGGAAGAACAGGAATGGCAGTTAAGGCAGCAATTGAGGACACTGGAGGGGAAGGATGCGCAGGGAGATAGTGGGCGGTACCAGGGAGCAGTTTTGGAATTGAGGGCGAAACTGAATGCAATAGAGGCAGAGGGGATTAAGTTACATATGCAGCTGCTGAAGCAGAGTTTTTTTGAAGGGGGAAATAAAGCAGGGAAATATCTTGCAAGGCAGCTGAAAAAGAAAGGACTGGAATAGGATCACGCAGCTTAGAAGTAGGGGGGCGGTAGTGCGAGAGGGTCATAGAATTAGGGAAGAATTTGTGACTTTTTACAGTAAGCTGTATGCGGCACGAGAGGAGAGGTCTGATGAGGACATTCAAGAGTATTTGAAGGAAGTCAGGCTGCCGAGCTTGACAGAGGAGGTTGGATAGTGAGCTTGGAACAGAGGAGGTGTTGCGGGCAATTAAGGATATGAAGACAGGAAAGGCCCCCGGGTTGGATGGTTTGACAGCGCGGTTTTATAAGAAATTTGGGAATCTATTGGTGCAACCCTTGACAAGGGTCTTTAATGGGCCACGAGGGGGGAGAAATTGGCAGAAACAATGGGCTGGGCAGGCATTACTCTTATTCATAAGGAAGGGAAAGACTCGCAGGACTGTGCGTCTTATCGGCCAATCTCGCTGTTATATATTGTGATGAGGTAACTAGTACAGAGCCTATGTTATATGAGAAAATGGCTAGCTCAGAGCCTATGGTAATAGGAAAAGAGGAAGAGCTTACCTCACAAACACATAGGTAGCAAACATATTCAGCTTTCAAAAAGCCCAAGTATAATGGAGAAAACTTTCCATTCACCAAAGGTGACGCAGCAGAAGCCAAAAGGCTAATCAAGCTCACCTGAGTGGAAGGGCACATACAACGTGCAGAGAACAGGAGCATAAAAACTACAGGGAAAGCCCAGTTGAGGAGCAAAGGGAGGGGCTGGAGCCAAGGCAGCAAAGGCAGGAGCAGAAGCCAAAGGGTGGAGCAGGCTGTAGCTGCAGAGGAGTCTCCCAAGCCAGAGGGGGCCTCGGTCACTGGAGAGTGAGTAACCAAGAGGAAGGAAGTCCTCTCAACCAGCAGACCTTGCTAGGACCAGGAAGTAAAGGAAGTGTCCCGGTAGCAAGAGGCAGCAAACACAGACTCTCTTCAGAAAGTGATTTCAGCTTGGACCCGGTTGCAGAGACGTGGAAGTCTTGGAGAGGAGCCAGCCAAAGCCCAGAGAGAGAAGCTCATTACCCAGGGACAAAAGCTAAGTACCCTGTTGTAGCTAGAGGGAAAAAGCCAGGCATTGCCAGCAGGGCAAAGCCCAGTAACTGGGAGGAAAAATCCCTATTGGAGAAGGAACCTGAGAGATACAGTTCCTAGCACAGGACTCTTGAACCCTGTTGATGTAGAGCACTTACCAAATAGAATAACCAGTGTCATTCAAGGGAAGAGCTGTGAGGATTTCAGTTATGAAGATTGTTATGCGCCTCCAAATACAGACTATGAGCAGATGCAATGGGAAAACCAGGAGTGTGATATAGAACTGGATTCCATGGATTGCACGCTTTGTCTGTCTGATGAAATTACATCCCTACGTTAGCCAGGCAAGCAAGAGTTCTGTGATACATTGTGCTGGCGGAGAGTTTATTTTCTATACTGTGAAGAAACAGTTTTCTTTTGTGTTCCTTTGTGCTGTTCATAAAGAATCCTATGTGGGACGGGGAATAAAACCCGAATTATTTCTTTTGCCTTAATTACACGGCTACTGACTATTTCTTTAATAAGGCAACCCACACCTCACGGCCCTAGGCGGGCGCCTAACAGGGCCAAAAGGGGTGCTGGTGATAATATTGATGCGAAATTATTGGCAAAAGTATTGGCGACAAGGCTCAACAGGATGTTGGGGAAATTAGTGCATGAAGATCAAGCAGATTTTGTACCAGGAAGACAGGTTGCGGACAACATAAGGAAAGTGTTGAATGTGATATGGAAGGCACAAAAGAAGGGCAATGAGATGTTGTTGGTTTCACTGGATGCTGAAAAAGCATTTGATCAAGTATCCTGGAAATTCCTATACTCAGTATTGGAGGTTATGGGGTTTGGGGCAGGTTTTGTGAAGTGGATAAGAGCTTTATATACCAAGCCGAAGGCATGTGTGCGAGTAAATGGGGGTTATTCAGATTTCTTTCCACTGGAAAGAGGGACCAGACAAGGCTGTCCTTTATCGCCCTTGTTGTTTGCGCTCTCCTTAGAGCCGCTGGCGGCGAGGTTGAGGGCCAGTAAAGACATTGTGGGAGTAAGGGTGGGGCAAAAGGAATATCGGGCGTCGCTATTTGCAGACGACATCCTGTTAACAATTACGAGACCCGGAGAAACGTTAACGGCAGTGATGAGTGAGATTCAGGATTACAGGCAGAGGGCGGGTTTTCGGATAAACTGGGGGAAATCGGAGATTTTAAGTATAGTAGAGGAGGAGGAAGGTCAGGTGGAGCTGAGGCAACGTTTTCCTTTTAAGTGGGCAAAGAAGTCAGATACCTAGGGGTGCACCTGGGGAGGGTCTTGGAGGATCTGTTTGCGTTGAATTACAATAAATTGTTGGGGCAAGTGGAGGGTCTGTTGAGGGGATGGGGCAAGGGATACTATTCCTGGTTTGGGCGAATGGCGATAGTTAAAATGATGCTCCTTCCACGGTTCCTGTTCCTTTTCCAATAAATGTGCCAAGGAGAATATTGAGGAGGGTTCAGCAACAAGTGGGGGGGGGGGGGAGCCAAGGGTGGCGGCGAGGACGTTACAAGTGCTGGGAGTGGAGGGGGGATGGGAGTACCAAACTTTACTCTGTATGATACGGCAGCACAGTTGAGGGCGGTATATGCGTGGTTACGGGAGCAAAATAAGCAGTGGGTGAGAATGGAGGTAGACGAGTATGGGCCTGGTGAATTAGAAAGGATCGTTTGGGAAGGGAAGGGGGAGAGGGGGATGAACCCCCTAGTGGGGCACACTCGTAACGTGTGGCAACAGCATAGGAAGAGGTTGGTGGGGGTCAAGAGGTGGTCACCTACCATGTCTTTGCAAGCGTGTTGTGCTGAGGGCGTAGGTCCGAGTAAAATAGTGCTTAGAAGATGGGCGGAGCGGGGTTAAATCAGGTGACTCAGTGGTGGGGAAGGTGGTCAGAGGTTTTGAGGGAGTTCGAGACATGTATCAGCTGGGGGAGGCGGACAGGTTTGCGTATATGCAGATGGGGTCGGTGGTCCGACAAAAGGGGAGAGAGCAGGGGGGGAGGGGGGAAGTGGAGTGGTTTGAAGGAGCATGCTTAGGATCCATGGGACAGAAGGGGATGCTATCCAGAATCTATAAGGGATTAATTGTGAGGGGAGTGGGGAAGCTAAAGTATATGGAAGCGTTGGAAAGGGACTTAGGGGTAACGTGGGGGGTGGAAGAATGGGAGGGAGTGGCAACGGGCATAGCTAGATTTTCTATAGCCACATCGTTGCAGGAGAATGGGTTTAAGGTGTTGAATCGGTGGTATCTTACGCCGGAGAGGCTGTTTAGGGCGGGGGTAATGAAGACGGATGACTGCTGGAGGCTGTGTGGTGAGCGGGGAACCTGGATGCATATGTAGTGGTCATGCACAGTTGTTAAAGGGTATTGGAGGAAAATAGGGGAGAACATTAATAAGATAGTGGGCTCTAATATTGGGCTTACGCCTGAAATGTGTCTCCTGCATAAACAGGATGGAATGTGGGAAGGTGATTGGAGAATCATTTGGTACTGTGTTACTGCGGCCAGGTGTGAAATAGCATGGTATTGGAACAGAAAGAATCTACCATCCATGGAAAAATATGCACGAAGAGTGTCGAACATATATTCAATGTACAGGCTGACGGGGGAAAGGAAGGGAAAAGGGGAACAAATGGTAAAAAGGTGGGAGGGGGTATGGGAATGGTTAAGGGAGGGTTCATGGAAGGAAGGTGAAGTAGGAATGGGGTGAGGGAGGAGTGACATGGTGGGGGTGGGGGAGGGGAGGAGGGAAGGAAGGAAGGAAGGGAGGGGGAAACGTATCATGCTCGGGTGGTAAGAATGTCTTGGGGGGAGTCTAGGAGGGCTTGGGGGAGAGGGAGGAGGGAGGAAAGGGTGTGGGTGGGGGATAAGCAAGCAGGCAGGGAATTGGGGGGTGGGGGTGGGATGGAGGGGAAGGGGGGGAGTTAGGCTAAGATAGGGGAGTAAGGCCTTGGGGAGGGGAAGAAATATGCTCGCAAAGTGGAGAGTAATGATATTGGGGGGAATAAGGGGTGGGTGAGAATTTTATTATTGTGGCAGCTGGAAATGTAATGTCAACTCCGGTGGGGAAAGAGAAAAAAAGGAAAAAAGGGGGGGGGAGGGGGCGTTAAATGGGCAGTTTGGGGTAGGGGCTGAAAAATGATGGAGGGTCAGTGCAGCCCCATTGGGGTATAGTATAAATATATAAAACAGAGGCAGGGTGCTGTTTTATTGTTTATTATGCAAATACAAATGGGTAGGGGTACAAGGTTAACATAAGGAATAAAGGTTAATATACGATTGGGAGTGTTTTGTTGTATAGAAATTGGGATGCTAGTTGCCCACTGTATAGGAGATGGAATGGGCTTGTTGTCTGTAAATGGTTGTTTCCATGAAAATGTTGACAAAAATTTAAATAATAAAAAAAAAGAAAAAAAAAAGTCATGAGATAAGAGGCAGTGTACTATTGTGGATCAGGAACTGGTTAAAAGACAGAAAACACACAGTAGGGCTAAATAGCAATTTTCTCAATGGAGGTGGTGAATAGTGGAGTACCCCAAGTATCTGAGCCTGCTGCTTTTTAAGATATTCATAAATGACCTGGAAATGGGAATAATGATCAAGGTGATCAGATTTCCAGATGACACAAATTATTCAAAGTTAACATCACTCTAGAATTCATTACCATAGTAACGCAGTATATGACAGCAAATAAAGATCAGTATGGTCCATCTAGTCTGCTCAGTAAGGTGGCTAGAGTGGTCCTACCTCCTTCTCTGTGCAAGTCACCCCCCTCTATTAAAAGATATTTAAGTTTGCTTTGATTCATCCTCTTGCTATAGAGAGATCCACTGTGTCTGTCCCACACTATTCTGAATTCTGTCACTGTATTAGCCCCCACCACCTTCATTGGGAGGGCATTCCATGCATCCATCAGCCTTTCAGTGAAAATTATTTCCTGATATTGCTTTTAAATGTACTGCCTTGCAGCTTCATCCTATGCCCTCTGGTCTGCTTCTATAAAAAAAGGTTGTTTTGTTCATGGATACCCTCTAATTATTTAAAAGTCTGTATCATATCTCCTCTGTCCCTCCTCTCCTCTAGGGTATACATATTTAGATCTTCGTCTCTTCTCATACATATTCTGGAGCAGACTCAGTCATGTTAGTCACCTTCCACTGAACCATTTCAAGTCTTATGTCCTTTTTGAGATATGGTCTACAAAACTGAACACAATACTCCAAGTGAGGCAACAACAATAACCTGTGGTTATGGCTCTGTATAGAGCCCAGGCTCCTTCTGGCTTTGGAGCGTTGTTTTGCCACCTTAAGATGTGGAATGTACTGGAGGATGTCGTAAAAGCTGTTAGTGTAGCTGGGTTTAAAAAACAAAGGTTTGGACAAGTTCCCAGAGGAATGGCCCATAAACCCTTATTAGAAAGGTCCTAGGAAATCCACTACTTACCCCTGGGACAAGCATTGTGGAACCTATGTATCTTTTTGGGAACCTGTCAGATACTTGTGACCTGGATTGGCCACTGTTGGAAACAGAATGAGCTTGATGGACCTTGGTCTGACCCAGGATGGCATTTATGTTCTTATGATTTGATGTTGGGATGCAACATCATTCTGCCCTGCTGCAATGTCCGATTTAAAGCTTGCCATGAATGGAAAGTTCCAGAAGTAGAGGGAACCATGGTTGTCTGGACCAATATGAGGCAATCAGAATCACTGTACCACTTGTCTGTTTTGAGTTTCAGGAGGCAATGAGAGGTATCAGAAGATACTCATACAGAAGGACACTCTTCCCAATCTAGGAGAGCAGAGGATAATTTGCTGAATGACCCCACTTGAGCAGAAATAAGAGACTTCAGCATTTTGACAGGAGGTGAAGCGATCTATTGAAGAGGTGCTCCATTCCCAAAAGATATGTAGCGCAACCTCCCTGTCCAGAGTCCACCTGTGAGGTTGAAGGACTCTGCTTAGTCTGTCTGTCAAAACATTTTGTATGCTGGACAAGAAAGTGGCCCTCAACTCCATCCCATGACAGATGGAAAAGTTCTACAACCTGACTGCTTCCCAACACAGATGGTATGATCCCATTCCTCCCTACTTATTGATGTATAACATAGCAATTTGATTTCAATTTGAATTTAAACAATTTGGTTGGACAACTGAAATTTGAAAGCTCTTAAGATCATTTGCTACTACTCACAGTTCCAAGAAATTCATCTGATGGAGGACTTTCTTGGAGGTACCAATTTCCCTGAGAGTGAAACCCATCGAGATGAGCTTCCCATCCCAGTAGTTCTTGATGAGCAGAAATTTGCAAAGGTAGACTCTGGCAAGATTTTTGTGGATGGTCCACCAGGTCACAGACTGAATGAGTGGGGGCAGTGATGGAGAGAATGTCAAACTTTCTATGGCCTGAGACTATTAGGGTCTCAAAGTCCACTGAGCCTGTCTTATACAGGACATGCTAAGGGTGTTTCATGAATCAATGAGGACATGAGGCATAGTAGTCTCAAATGGCATAAGCTGATTTCTGTTGATTCAATTGAACCTCCTGCACTACCACCAATGTGGATAGTCTTTCATGGGGGGGGGGGGGGAGCTCTCACCTGAGTCATGTCTAGTACAGCTACAATGAGCTCCAGTTGTTGGAGGGGCAAAGATAAGACTTGGGGAAATTGATTATGAATCCTAGTTATAAACATGACAGAAAAAGACCACATGGCCGAACTACAGTAGTCCTCTTCTCTTTTAGAGACCTATGTTTGCCCCATGCTTTTTTGAATTCAGATACTGTCCTCATCTCTATTATTTCCACTGGGAGACTATTTCAGGCATCTACCACTCTTTCCATAAAGAAATATTTCCACACATTACTGAGTCTATCCCCTTTCACCCTCATACTATGCACCCTCCCAGCAGGGCTTGTTTTCAAACGAGAGGCTTTCCTCTTGTGCATTTATACCACAGAGATATTGAAATATTTCTATCATATCTCCTCTATCCCGCTTTTCCTCTAACATATACATATTAAGGTCTTTAAGTCTGTCCTCTTATGCTTTATAATGAAGACTACTAACCAATTAAATAGCCACCCTCTGCACTAAACTCCACCCTGTTTATATCCTTTTGAAGGTGTGGTCTCCAGAATTGCACACAATATTCTAAATGAGATCGCACCAGAGATTTATAAAGAAGCAGTATTACCTACTTTTTTCTGCTGGCCATTCCCCTACCTATGCACCTAAGCATCCTTCTACCTGTTTAGCCTTTTCTACCTGTTTAGCCACTTTAAAATCATCAGAAACAATCATGCCCAGGCCCTGCTCTTCTTTCCAGGAAATTATTACTTCGCCCCCTACACTGTACCACTCCCTTGGATTTTTGGATCACAAATGCATGACCATGCATTTTTTAGCATTAGATCTTAGCTGCCAAATTCTTGAATGTTCTTCAAGTATAGCTAGATCCCTCCTCATGTTATCATACAAAGATACTCAGAAAATCTCTCAACCAGCCAAGAGAACTATTTGAAATTGTGAAGTCTCTCACTCAGACACCCACCCTAGAAAAAGAGTAGTTACTCACCTGTAACAGGTGTTCTCCAAAAGCAGCAGGAATCACTCCTCACATATGGGTGTCATCGGCGCCGATGAAGCCCCAGCAGAGCATTACCCCAGCTTTCTATGAAAGCCTTAGGGAATGCAGGCACACATGTGCGGTTCCCTTCCCGCCTAAAGGTGCCATCTTACCTCAGTCAAATGACATAGCTAAGAACAGCACACAAAATTGAAAAATAAACTATGTACAACTGCAACTCCAACGGGAGGGAGGGAGGGTTGTGAGGACTGATTCCTGCTGCTCCTGGAGAACACCTGTTACAGGTGAGTAACTACTCTTTCTCCAGGACCAAGCAGGAAGTCAGTCCTCACATATGGGTGACTCCCTAGCTCTGCGGTACCGAGGAACCCAGGCTGAACAAGAGTACTCCCTCTAGTCTCAGCAGCAAAGAAAGGCTTTTCAAGGACACAACCTCCACCGGTAGCCCAACAGAGGGTAGGAGGGCAGGAGTTGCCTAAACCTCAAAGAGATTCCGGAGTACTGCCTGGCCAAAAGCACTGTCCCTATGGGACTCCCTATCCAGACAGTAATGGGCCGCAAAGGTCTGGCTTGAAGACCAAGTTGCAGCCCTGCAGATGTTTACCAAGGGCACAGAGTGGAAATGAGCCACTGAGGCAGCCATTGCCCTGACACGGTGGGCCGTGACCCGACCCTGCAAAGGAAGGTCAGCCACCTTGTAAGCCCAGGTGATACAGTCAGCCACCCAGATGGACAAGGTATGCTTGGACACAGCCAACCCCAACTTATTGTGGTCAAAGGATACGAAGAGCTGAGTAGCCCTCCTATGCCCCTGCGTACGGTCAAGGTAGAAGGATAAGGCCCTCCTACAGTCCAGGGTATGCAGGACTGCTTCGGCCTGGCTTGCATGAGGCCTAGGGAAGAATGTTGGAAGAACCACCTCCTGATTTAGGTGGAAAGAGGAGACAACCTTTGGGAGGAACTTGGGATGAGTCCTGAGGACTACCCTGTTCCTATAGATCCCCGTGTAAGGCCTATCACAGACCAGGGCCTGAAGCTCACTTACTCGCCTAGCCGAGGTAAGGGCTATCAGGAAGAGTGTCTTCCAGGATAGGAAGCGTAGTGAACAAGTAGCCATCGGCTCAAAAGGTGGGCGAGTCAGTTGCTGCAAGACCACATTCAACTCCCACTCAGGGGCAGGATGACGGAGTGGAGGCTTGAGCAAAAGCAAGCCCCTGAGAAAGCGGGACACCAAGGGGTGACCTGACAGAGAATGTCCCTCCACCAGTGAGGGGTGAGCTGCTACAGCTGAGAGGTGCACCCGAACAGAATTGGACTTAAGTCCCTGATTTGAAAAGTGCAGTAAGTACTGAAGCACTACTGGCACAGTACAGGATAAAGGACCCCGTGTACGTAGCTGACACCACACAGAAAACCTTTTCCATTTGAGAGCATAGGTTTTCCTAGTGGACTGTTTTCTACAGGCTAGGACAACCTCAACTTCTTGAGGTAGGCCCCAGGGAGCCAAAACTACCCTTGCAGCCTCCAGGCCATCAAATTCAGAGCTTTGAGATTGGGGTGCAGAAGGGAACCCTGCTCCTGTGAGAGAAGGTCGGGTTGCAACCCCAGAGGCAGTGGGGGATCCACCGCCAGTTGAAGCAGAAGAGGAAACCAAGGCTGTCTCGGCCACCTGGGAGTTACCAGCAGGACCGAGGCCTTGTCCTGAAGAATTTTGAAGAGTTCGGGCCACCAAGGGCGTGGGAGGAAACGCATACAGGAGGCCCTGAGACCAGGGAATCAGAAAAGCATCCGCTGCTATTCTCAGAGGATGCAGTTGCCTGGAGCAGAACTTTGACAGTTGCTTGGTCATTGGACTGGCAAAGAGATCTATCAAAGGGAGACCCCATTTTAGGAAGATCTTCTGAACTACTGAAGGATGCAGCTGCCACTCGTGGGGCTGCAGAAGCCTGCTCAACCTGTCGGCCAGGTAGTTGTCCTGGCCTGGAAGGTACACAGCCTTAAGGAGCATGTTGTGCTTGAGGGCAAATGAACAAAGGTCCTGAGCCTCCTGACAAAGGATCCTGGACCCAGTCCCGCCCTGTTTGTTCACATAAAACATGGCTACTTGGTTGTCTGTCTGAACCAGGACAGATTGATGAGCCAGGGCAGGAGAGAAAGCTTTGAGTGCTAATCGAATAGCCCTGAGTTTGAGGAGATTGATCTGCTGTGCAGCTTCCCAAGGAGACCACAGGCCCTGGGTGCATTTGCCTAGACAATGAGCTCCCCAGCCCTGTAGGGAGGCGTCTGTGGTCAGTACAACCGTGAACCCAGGAATCTGAAAAGGCACCACCTTTAGTAGATTGGGTTTGTGCAGTCACCAGTTGAGGGAGGTCAGAAATTGTCTGGACACCCTTATCCTGTCTCTGAGGCTGCCTGTGGCCTGTGACCACTGAGTCCGAAGGCACCACTGTGCAGGCCTCATATGGAGCCTGGCATTGGGGGTCACATGTACTGTCGAGGCCATGTGGCCTAGAAGCCTCAGGCAGAGTCTGGCGGAGACTAGTGACCTGTTGAGAAACTGGTTTGCCAAGGCTATCAATCTGTGTGCTCTGTTTTCTGGCAAGAAAGCCTTTGCCAGTAGAGAGTCGAGCCTTGCTCCTATGAACTCCAAGTTCTGGGAGGGGAGCAAAGTGGACTTTGCGAAGTTTATTAGAAACCCCAGGCTTTGAAGAAGAGTAAGAGTTCTGAGGGTGGCCTCCTGGCTTGTCTGACCCCTGATGAGCCAGTCGTCCAGATAGGGGAAGACAGACTCCCTGATTTCTCAGGTAGGCTGCCACCACTGCCAGGCATTTGGTAAAGACCCTGGGAGCGGAGGTGAGGCCAAAAGGCAGAACTCTGTATTGATAATGGTTTCCTCCCACAAGAAAGCGTAGTTACTCACCTGTAACAGGTGTTCTCCAGGAGCAGCAGGAATCAGTCCTCACTTATGGGTGACGTCGGCGCCGACAGAGCCCTCGCGGAGCAATTTTCCCCAGCTTTCAAAGAAAGCCTTTGGGAATTGCAGCGCGCATGCGCGGTCCCCTTCCCGCCCAAGGGTGCCATCTTAGCCAGTCAGATGACATAGCTAAAAAGACAGCATAAAAATTAGCAAAAAAACTAAAGCAGATGATTGCAACTCCACGGGGAGGAGGGAGGGTTGTGAGGACTGATTCCTGCTGCTCCTGGAGAACACCTGTTACAGGTGAGTAACTACGCTTTCTCCAGGACCAAGCAGGAAGTCAGTCCTGTGATAAGGAAGCTTATCATAGCTCAGGTAGGAGCTATAGAAAAGATGATGTGACTCTGAACAAGCAACCTGTCAGTTCTGGTAGAAGCAAGAAAATAGAGTTTTCACATAAAAGACTACCAGTCCCAGAATGCACCAGGTTTCCAGCAGCCATGAGAGGGGCTGAAGTGAAAAAATGTGTGTGCAATCAAGAGAGCTATGAGGTAATCCCTAAGCACTCATCTCAAAGGGCAGGGCCTGATTCAACACAGCTGCGCTGTGTTAGGGAGCAGCACACATTAGGACAGAATAAGAATAGAGCTTATTCTTCAGATAACAGTGACTACAAGCTCCAGCCCAGTTTCAAGAACAGCTTCAGGGAGAGCTACAAGAACAGCTTCAGAAAGAGATACAGAGACAGCAACGGCTACAAGCTCAAGCACCAGTATCACCTGGAGAAACAGAAGCCAAGCCAAGCGGATAGAGAAAGAAGGAAACTCTCTGGAAGGAAGAGAAGAAAGCCCATTGGAAGGTCTGGGAGATTCCAAGGCAGTACCCATACTGAGAGGTATTCCAAATGCCAGCAGAGTCCATTGGACTGGATTCAGCCAGAGGAATGGATTGGCAGAGATAGGAATCACCAGTGGCTACCTGGAAGAGAGAAGACTGCATGTGGAAGGGACTTTCAGACCAAGGCCAGAAGGTATGCGAGAGGAGATCCAGTGTCCAGGGATCAAGATTGGAAGGCTGGACATCAGAATTGGATTACATATTGGCCAGGCTTTACAGAGAGGAATTATGATGGCAGGAGAGGCTCAGGTATGAACACTGATCCAGACCCTATCTATAATAGAGAATGGCAGCAAGGGAATAAGCATTCTCATGATAGTGCCTTAATGAAAGACTCATCTGTGCCAATGTATGATATTGACCCTATGATTGCTGATGAAGGGGGAGATACAGCAGATGAAACAATTTATATGGACTGTTCTCTATCTAAATGCTATTGCTAGTTTTCCGTGAGCAAACACATCAGCCATCACAAAGAAACCTAACTTTGTTCTTTATTTCCACTGCAAACAGCTCTTAAAGCAGGATTTGGGCTCACACAGTAGCAGCCAGCCAGCTAAAGGCTTTCAGCTGGTCCATTGATAGTAATTAGGGCTGCACCTGATTGTGTGTGTGAGCAAGGGAGAATCACTGCTGAGATCGGCGTGGAAAATAAGCAGAAGTTAACCTAACCAGCAAAGTTTATTCTTTACTTTGTGCCTTTGTATTTGGTAATTACTTGCTAAGAAAACATTAGCTAATTGCCTGACAAGCTGAAGGTTGTTTCTGGTTTACTTTGTGACTTTTTTTTATCCATTTTTAAACACTGCAAGCAAGTAACCTCATTTATAGTGCTATCAAGCATACATGTGCTGGGTGAATTAAACCCCATCAATAAAAGAAGTATTTTATTGATCTTACCACTTGGTTTCACAACTCAAATTATTGTCATCAGCTGTGTTTGGGAGTGAATGAACTACAATACCCACAATACCTTGCAAGAATCATATGAATATATGCATCGTCAAGATTGTGTAAGTTCTCACCCTAGGCAGCCGTCTGACAGTCCTCACTTATGGGACTCCCAAGCTCAAGGCTACCGGAGACCCTAAGCACAAAAATGAGCTCCCTCTAGCTCAGCAGCACAGAAGGAAAGAATCTTCGCTGAATTATTACCCACCGGTAGCCCACATCCGGGATGGAGGGTAGGAGTTGCTCAGACCTCGAAGAGATTACGGAGGACTGCCTGTCCGAAAGCACTGTCCCTGCGGGACTCCCTCTCGAGACAGTAATGGACCGCAAAAGTCTGGCTCGAAGACCAAGTAGCGGCCCGGCAGATGTCTGCCAGCGGAACAGAGCGGAGGTAAGCCACTGACGTAGCCTTTGCCCGAACGCAATGAGCCGTGACTCGACCTTCCAAGGAGAGTCCGGCTGCCCCATAAGCCCAAGAGATACAGTCCGCAACCCAGATGGACAGAGTACGCTTGGAGACCGGGAGTCCCAATTTATTGGGGTCAAAAGACACAAAAAGCTGAGCAGCTTTACGGTGCTCCCGCGTACGGTCAAGGTAGAAGTTCAAAGCCCTTCTACAGTCCAGGGTATGGAGGACCGTTTCAGCTCGGCTGGAGTGTGGTCTGGGAAAGAAGGTTGGAAGTACCACCTCCTGATTGATGTGAAAGGGGGAGACCACTTTTGGAAGAAATTTTGGGTGAGTCCGTAGGACTACCCTATTTTTGTAGAACCGAGTGTAAGGGGGATCAGACACGAGGGCCTGCAATTCACTTACGCGTCTAGCGGAAGTGAGGGCTATCAAGAACCGTGTTTTCCAAGAAAGAAAACGGAGAGAACAGGTAGCCATAGGTTCAAAAGGCGGACAGGTGATCCGCTGTAAAACCACATTCAGGTCCCAGTCAGGCGCTGGCGGGCGCAGAGGTGGTTTAAGTAGAAGGAGACCTCGGAGAAACCTCGCTACGAGAGGGTCGTTGGAGAGAGGTCTGCCGTCCACCGGCACATGATGTGCTGAAAGAGCACTGAGGTGAACTTTGACGGAGTTGGACTTAAGTCCCAGATTAGAGAGGTAAAGCAAGTACTGCAAGACCACCGACACCGGGCAGGAGAAGGGATCCTGAGACTGTCGGGTACACCAGACGGAAAAGCGACGCCATTTAAGGGCGTAGCATTTTCGAGTAGAAGGTCGCCGAGAAGCTAGGACGACCTCTTCCACCTCTGCCGGCAGGAGGAGGGGAGCAAGGACTACCCTCTCAGCAGCCAGGCCATTAGATTGAGAGACCTGAGGTTGGGGTGTAGCAGAGACCCCTGATCCTGAGTGAGGAGATCCGGTTGAAACCCCAGAGGGAACGGATCCTCCACCGCTAATTGCAGCAGGAGTGGAAACCACGGCTGTCTGGGCCAGCGAGGAGCCACCAGGATCATGAAGGCTTTGTCTCGGAGAACCTTGAAGAGAGTCAGAGAGACTAGCGGGATGGGAGGGAAAGCATACAGAAGGCTCCCCGACCATGAGAGTAGAAAAGCGTCCGCTGCAACCCGAAGGGGGTGTGGCTGACGAGAGCAGAAGCGAGGAAGTTGCCGGTTGTGAGGACTGGCAAACAGATCCACCGTGGGGAGGCCCCACTTTAGAAAGAGCTTCTGAACTACCAAGGGATCCAGACGCCACTCGTGCGGCTGGAGGATCCTGCTGAGTTTGTCCGCCAGGCAATTCTCTTGGCCTGGGAGATAAACTGCCTTGAGGAGAACGCCGTGACTGACGGCCCAAGAGCAGAGCTTCTGTGCCTCCCGACAGAGGAGGAAGGAGCCCGTGCCCCCCTGCTTGTTCACGTAGAACATGGCAACTTGATTGTCCGTCTGGACAAGGACGGACTGGTGAGAAGTCAGGTGGGAGAAGGCCTTGAGAGCCAGGCGGATCGCCCTGAGCTCCAGGAAGTTGATCTGCTGAGCAGACTCCCACGTGGTCCAGAGGCCCTGAGTAAGTGCCCCTTGGCAATGCGCTCCCCAGCCCAGGAGGGATGCATCTGTTGTCAGCACCCGGGCCGGCTGAGGTGACTGGAAAGGCATGCCGAATATCAGGTTCGGCCGCTGAAGCCACCACCGGAGAGACGAGATCAGCGGCTCGGAGACGCGCACTAGGTCTGCTAGGCCGCCTGTGGCTTGTCGCCACTGCCGGCGGAGACACCATTGAGCAGGCCGCATATTCAGGCGGGCATTGGGGGTCACATGGACGGTGGAAGCCATATGGCCGAGTAGTCTCAGGAAGCGCCTGGCGGACACCAGGGGCTGGCTGCGAAAACGGTCGGCTAGGTCCATGATCCGTTGAGCCCTGTCGAGCGGTAGGTACGCTCGTACCTGAGGAGTGTGCAGCCTTGCGCCGATGAACTCGAGATCCTGTGAGGGGAGCAAAGTGGACTTTGCGAAGTTTATAACAAAGCCCAAGTACTGTAGAAGAGTCACCGTGCGGCGCGTGGCGTTGGTGACCTCCAGAGCGGACGCTGCTCTGATGAGCCAGTCGTCGAGGTACGGAAAGACAGAGGCCGTGAAGCCGGAGATGGGCCGCCACCACCGCGAGACATTTTGTGAAGACTCGCGGTGCGGAGGACAGGCCAAAGGGCAGTACTCTGTACTGGTAATGATTTCCTGCCACCACAAACCTTAGGTATTGGCGGTGGCTTGGGTGGATGAGGATGTGCGTGTAGGCATCCTTTAGATCCAAGGAGCATAGCCAATCTCCCTGCTGGAGGTAGGGCAGAAGGATTCCAAGGGTAAGCATCTTGAACTTCTCCCGCACGAGGAACTTGTTGAGGTTGCGCAAGTCCAGGATGGGTCTGAGGCCTCCTGTTCTTTTTGGTATTAGAAAATACCGGGAATAAAAGCCTTGACCCTTCAGGTGGTGGGGCACCGGTTCCACCGCCCGATCCTGTAGAAGACCTGCTAACTCCTGAAGGAGTAATTCCCTGTGCAGAGGGGGTCGTGGAGGTTCTCCCGGAAAATAGGAGGGAGGGACCTGGTGGAAGTGGAGAAGATAGCCTTCTCGCATGACTTGAAGCACCCAGGCATCTGAGGTGATGCTGGACCACCTGTGGGCGAAGTGAACCAGCCGGCCTCCGGTGCTGGGAGGAGCCAGCGGAGGGGGAGAGGCTATGCTTAAGGAGTCAAAAACCCCCACCCTGCGGAGCAGGGGCTGGTGGTGCAGGCTTGGGGGCTTGCTGCCTACGGGACCCGTTACCCCGTCCCTTGGCCTGCTGGCCCTGTTGGGGAGCTGCAGGGGCCTGATAGTGGGGGTATTGTTTGTAGGCAGTCGCCTTCCTCGGGTTAAAAGGACTTCTTTCCCGAGCCCTTCTTTTTCTGGGAAGGGGCGGAAGTCTTCCTAGAAAGCCTAGTCCTGGTGAGAGTCTCTGTCTCAATTTGTGCAGCCTTATCAGCCATGGGCTTGCCAAAGAGGTTTTCGCCTCGGCAAGGGACATCGACCAACTTGTCCTGCACCCAGGGCTCAAGGTCAGACGACTGAAGCCAAGCCTGTCGGCGGGCACCGATGCCGGCTGCGGCCACTCGAGCCGATGCTTCAAAGCCATCATAGGCTGCTCGGGACATGAATTTTGAGCATTCCCGAATGCCAGTGGACAAGGCCAGGAACCTCCGCAAGGGTTCCTCGGACAAACCAGCGGAGAAGCCGGCTAGCTCTTTAGCCAGGTCTCGGAGATACATGCCCATGTATAGCTGGTAGGTCTGGACATGACAGGCGAGCATAGAGCCCTGGAAACACTTCTTACCAAGGCCATCCAGGTTACGGGCCTCCCTGCCAGGAGGCACCGAGGAGTGCATCTTCTGGCTCTTAAGACGATGCATGGCCGATTCCACTACCATGGAATGGTGTGGTAGCTGTGCTTTCTGGAAGCCAGGGCTCTTGCGGACTCGATAGATAGAATCGACCCGCTTGCTCAGGACCGGCGAGGTGGCCGGACTCTCCCACATGCGGAAGAGTAGTCGTTCCAGCATGGGAGGAACCGGTACAGTAAAGTGTTCCCTGGCGGGAGAGTCATACTGGAGGGCGTCGAGCTCTTCGGTTCGAGGCTCCTCCTCGGGATCCGCAGGGAAGGCCAAAGCCTTGGCCATATCCCTGACGAAGTCCGAGAACCGGGCATCCTCCGGGGGGGACTGCTTCCGAGGTTCGGACTCAGGTGAGTCCGAGGGGACACACCGAGTCCGAAAAGAATCAGGCGACTCTTCCTCTTCAGACTCCCAGACCGACTCCGACGAGGACTCGGTGGGGTCGGCCCGGGCAAGGCGCGGCGCCTGCCGCCCCGACGCCGAGGGAGTCGGCGTCGGCGACCTCGGTCCCGAACGGGAGGCCGAGGGCGACCTCGACCGAGGATCGACTCGAGTTCGCATCGACTCGAGGATCGGCTCGGTCTCCGGGGTCGACTTCGCCGTCGACGTCCCGGCGGTCGGGGCAGCGGCGCCAGCGAAGCCAGCGAGCAGTGCCCGCTGCTGGTCCATGAAGGCAGAAAGTCTGCTCTCCAAGGCCGTCAACCTGAGTCCGAGCTCAGGTGACCCAGCAGCCCCCGACTCGGGCCCCGACGGCGTCGGGCCCGACGTCGGCTGTCGTGGAGGCGAGTCCAGAAGGACCACAGGACTTACCCGAGCAGGCAGCTCAGACTCCAGGCGAGGTCGCTTCATGAGGTGCTCCTTCTCCAAGGACCCGGGGCGGCTATCGGGGCTATGCGACCTGGCCCTCGCGGAGCCAGGAGCGTCCACCGACGCCGCCCTCGCGGGTTTCACCTTCCGTCGATGGTCCCCGGAGGGAGAACCCCTGTCGGAGGAACTCCGGCGACGGTCCGAGCTGGAACCCCTGGACGCGGAGGCCTCCGACGAGGTCCGGGTACGGCTGGGGTCAGCGAAGATTCTATCCCGCTGATGCCGCCGACTTCTCAACGCTTTGGAGGATAGTTTGCCACAAGGCCCACAGATCATTTCTTCATGATCCGGGCCCAGGCAGCGGAGGCAATTGTCGTGTGTGTCAGTTAGTGACATATTTCGGTCACACTGACCACACCGCTTGAAACCACTGGCAGCCATCGGGGGAAAAAGGGCCCTGGCGAGGTCAAAGGACCGGGCTGCCAGGGAAAAACCGAAACGAAAACTGACTAAGTCAGAAAAACCGAAAAATAAGAAGAGGACTCGTGACCGGCGTCGCGAGTCCGGCGGGAAAAAGACCGGCGTCGAACCGAATGGAAAAACAGAGTAATTCTAAAGAAAATCAACTTTTTCGCGGGGACACGACGGGTACGTCTGTAGGGCTCCGCGGAAAAAAGAAGACTGGCTAAGATGGCACCCTTGGGCGGGAAGGGGACCGCGCATGCGCGCTGCAATTCCCAAAGGCTTTCTTTGAAAGCTGGGGAAAATTGCTCCGCGAGGGCTCCGTCGGCGCCGACGTCACCCATAAGTGAGGACTGACTTCCTGCTTGGTCCTGGAGAAACCTGAGGTACTTTCTGTGGTCTGGATGAATGAGGATGTGAGTGTACGCATCCTTTAGATCTAAGGAGCATAGCCAATCTCCCTGCTGGAGGTAGGGCAGAAGTGTTCCAAGAGTAAGCATCTTGAACTTTTCCTTCTCTAGGAACTTGTTGAGGTTCCTGAGGTCCAGAATGGGTGGAAGGCCACCGGTTCTTTTGGGCACCAGGAAATACCTGGAGTAGAATCTGTGACTGTGCAAGTGGGGAGGCACAGGCACCACCGCCCTGTCCATCAACAGACCCTGAAGCTCTTGAAGGAGAAGGTCTGTGTGCAGGGGAGGCCTTGGAGGCTCCCCTGGAAAGTATGGAGGAGACAGTTGGTGAAAATGTAGGGCATAGCCTCTGTGGACTATGTCCAACACCCAACTGTCCCCAGTGATGAGGGGCCACTGGTGGGCAAAGAGGGCGAGGCGACCTCCTGTGCAGGGTTGGGAGAGCAGGGATGGAGAGGCTATGCTCAAGGAGTCAAAAACCCCAACCCTACTGAGTGGGAGCAGGGGCTGGAGGCTTGGGGGTCCTCTGCCTACGGGGCCCATTACCCTGCCCCTTGGCTTGCTGACACTGGCGTGTAGCTTGGGCAGCCTGATATTGAGGGTACTGTTTGTAGGCAGTGCCCTTCCTCGGGTAAAAGGGCTTTTTATCTGAGCCCTTCTTTTTATGAGAAGGGGCAGAGGTCTTTCTAGACAGCCTTGTCCATGTAAGGTGCTCTGTTTCGAGCTGGGCGGCCTTCTCGGTCATGGGCTTGCCAAAAAGGTTCTTACCTCGGCAAGGGACATCGACCAACTTGTCCTGAACCCATGGCTCGAGGTCCGATGACTGCAGCCATGCCTGGCGTCGAGCCGGGATGCCGGCTGCCGCAACTCAGGCCAAAGCCTCGAAGCCATCGTAGGCGGCGCAGGACATGAAGTTCGAGCAGTCCCGAATCCCCGAGGACAAGGACTTGAATCTCTGCAAGGGTACCCCGGAGAGTCCAGCAGAGAACCCGGCCAACTCCTTGGCCAGGTCCCGCAAGTACATGCCCATGTACAGCTGGTAAGACTGGACACGGCAAGCAAGCATCGAGCCCTGGAAGCACTTTCTACCGACGCCATCGAGGTTTCGGGCCTCCCTGCCGGGGGGCACCGTGGAGTGCATCTTCTGGCTCTTCAGACGATGCATGGCCGATTCCACAACCATGGAATGGTGTGGTAGCTGTGCCTTTTGAAAGCCAGGGCTCTTTCTGAGTTGATAGATCGAGTCGACTCGCTTGCTTAAAACCGGCGCCAAGGCCGGTGCCTCCCACATCCGGAAGAGGAGCCGTTCCAGCATCGGAGGAACCGGGACAAGTAAAGGCCTCCTTGGAGGAGAGTCATACTGCAGGGCCTCAAGCTCTTCGGCTTGAGGCTCTTCCTTAGGGTCCGCCGGAATATCCAAGGCAGTGGCCATATCCCGGACGAACTCCGAGAACCGAGTATCCTCCGGAGGGGATCTACTCCGGGGCTCAGACTGCGGTGAGTCCGACAGGATGCACCGAGTCTTGAACGTATCGGGGGACTCCTCATTCTCCGTCTCCCAGGTGGTCTCATCCGACGAGGAGTCAGGGTCCAGCCCCGTGGGGCCCTGAAGCACCCGCCCTGACGCCGGAGGCACCGGTGTTGATACTCTCGGTCCCGAGCGGGAGGTCGAGGGAGACCTCGACTTCGAGCCATGATGGACTCGAGTATCGGCTCAGTCTCCGGGGTCGACTTCGAAGTCGATGTCCCGATGGTCGGGGCAGATGCGCCAGACAGGCCTAGCCATCAGTGCCCGCTGCTGCTCCATGAAGGCAGACAGTCTGCTCTCCAAGGCTGTCACCTTGAGACTCAGCTCGGGAGACGCAGCAGCCACCGACTCAGGCCCCAGTGGCGCCGGGCCCGACGTCGGCTCTCTGGGAGGAGTGTCCTCGAGGACTACGCGGCTTACGTGTCCAGCAGACTCCGGCTCCACGCGAGGAACTTTGGCAGGCTTCTCTTGTTCCACGGGCCCGGGGCGACGGTCGGGGGTCTTAGACCTGGCCCTCGAGAAGCCAGGGACCTCCTCCTCCGACGCCCTCGCGAGCCGCTTCTTCCTCTTGCATTCCCGGTCGGGGGATCCCCTGTCCAAGGAGCTTCGACGGTGCTCGGGATCCGAATCCCAAGATGTCGAGGCCTCAGACGAGGTCCGGGCCCGGCCGGAGGCTGAGTCCGAGAAAAGCCTTTCTTTCTGCTGCTGGCAACTTCAGAGTGCCTTGGAAGACATCTTCCCACATGGTCCACACGACTTAGGGTCGTGATCAGGACCGAGGCACCAAAGGCAGCAGTCGTGTGTGTTGGTGAGAGACATTAATTTCTTACACCGATCACACTTCTTGAAACCGCTGGAAGCCATCGGGGAAAAAAAAGAGTCCCCGCGAGGTCAAAGGACCGTCCTTCCAGGGGAAAAACAAAAAAAAGGGCGCGAACGCCAGCCACGAAGGGCAATAACCGAAAAAGAAGAATCGGGCTCGATACCAGTGTACCAAACCCGGCGGGAGGGGAACCGGCGTCGAACCGGGAGAAAAAACAGAGAATCGACGAAAAAAATCAACTTTTATCTGGGATGACAGGACACACGTCTGGTGGGCTTCTCGGAAAAAAAGAGACTGAGATAAGATGGCATCTTTAGGCGGGAAGGGAACCGCGCATGCGTGCCTGCATTCCCAAAGGCTTTCATAGAAAGCTGGGGTAATGCTCCGCTGGGGCTTCATCGGCGCCGATGACACCCATATGTGAGGACTGACTTCCTGCTTGGTTCTGGAGAAATAAAAATAACTATTGCAAACCTTGGCATCTCACAACATGAATAAACTATAATTTAAGGATACTACTTATAACCAACTAAATGTACAGTACATGATTTATACTCTAAAAAGTGGCACATTTCCACATTGTTGATCTAAAACACATTAAGAATATCATCGTCAAAATTAATACCAGAACATCCAGCTTAGACCCCTGTCCAGTAACTTGGCTAAAAGCACCGTAAGATGAATTTGTGCCTTTCATACTGAAAATTGTTAAACAACCACTCACACTAGGGACTATGCCTTCAGCATTAAACCATGCGATAAGACCAATACTAAAATAAAACACTAGATAAACAGAACCCTAATACATATAGACCAATTTCTAGTTTCCTGTTCATAGCGAAAGTGATTGAAAAAATTGTTTAGATCCAATTACAAGATTATATTGACCAGAAAGCATAGTTACTCACCTGTAACAGGTGATCTCCGGGAACAGCAGGAATTTAGTATTCACATATGGGTATCGTCGGTATCGACGGAGCCTGCGCGGGAATGCTCCCCAGCGTCCAATTAGTAAGCTTTTGAGAGCATCCCACAGTGCCTGCATGCTGCCTTCCAGCCTTTCCCATCTGCCTCTCTCCAGTTGAGTTTAAAGCTGAGACAAAGAGAGAGAGAGAGGGAGAGGGAAAGAAAGAGATAGAGAGATACAACTCCTAGGTGAGGTGAGTGGGTTGGTTGTGAAGACTAAATTCCTGCTGTTCCCGGAGATCACCTGTTACAGGTGATTAACTATGCTATCTGCAGGAACAAGCAGGAATGTAGTCTTCAGATATGGGGACTCCCTAGCTTTAGATGCCAGGGAGAGGCCCCAGAAGCTGCATGTCCCTGTGAAAGGGCTCCACTTCCCCCCATAGATCTCTGGCATCCAACCAGGGATGGTGGGTAGGAGTTGATTAGGTATGGAACAGGTGCTGAAGAACAGCCTGACCAAACAAGGCATCCAAGCGGGAGTCCTTGTCCAAGCAATAATGGGCTGTGAAGGTATGAACCGAGGCCCAAGTGGCTGATCGACAGATGTCGATAGACACAGAGTGCAGATGAACCATTGAAGATGCCATGGCTCTCACATTGTGAGCTGTGACATAGCCCTCCAGACGAAGATTCTTACTCTGATAGGCAAAGGAAATACACTGAGCAATCCAGCTGGACAGTGTTCTCTTGGAGACTGGAAGTCCCAAATGAGAAGGATCAAAATCAACAAAGAGTTGAGAGGACTTTCTATGTTGCTGTGTTCTTTGCAAGTAAAAGGCTAAAGCTCTTTTACATTCAAAAGTATGAAGATTCCTTTCTGAATTAGATGCATGAGGCCTGTGTGGATGAGTCCTAAGGACTACCTTGTCATGATGGAACCTTGTATAAGGTGGATCAGCTACTAGTGCCTGCAACTCACTGATGTGGGTGCTGATGTGATTGCAATGAGAAAGATAACTTTCCAAGAAAGCAATTTCAATGAGGTAGTAGCTAAGGGTTCGGAAGGTGGCTTCATGAGCTGACCAAGAACCAGGTTTAAGTCCCATGCCACCGGTGGTGGCCTAATGGTAGGCTTAGTTAGAAGGCGGCCTCTAATAAATCTTGCTATAAGAGGATGGGAGGAAATAGGTTGTCCATCCATTTATAAGCTTGAAAGAAGCTGCAATAGCACTCAAATGGACTCTTACTAAGTTAGATTTAAGTCCTGCATTGGATAAATGAAGGAGATACTCCAGTAATGATTCTAGAGGTATCGCAAGGGTGTTAAGACCCATCTGCAAACACCATATGGTAAACCTTTTCCACTTGAAAGCATAAGAGCGTCTTGTGGAAGGCTTTCTGGAAGCATAAAGGACATCCTTTACTTGCTGAGGGAGGTTAAGATCATGAAGATATAGGCCTTCAGCAACCAAGCTCTGAGATGCAGAGACTGGGGATTGGGATGCCATAACATTCCGTCCTCTTGAGACAGGAGATCTGGAGCAGATCTTAACTCCAGGGAGGGAGCTTGAGAGAGATGTAGAAGCACAGGGTACCACACTTGCCGTGGCCAATGTGGAGTTATGAGAATCATATGGCCTCTGTCTCTCTGAAGCTTGAACAAGGTTTTGGGAATTAGGGGAATGGGTGGAAAGGCATAAAGTAAGTCTTGACCCCAGTGAAGGAGGAAAGCATCCTTGGCCTGAGAGCCCTGAGCCAGAATTCTGGAACAGAACCGGGGAAGTTTGGCATTCAACGGACTTGCAAAGAGGTCTATGTCCGGGGTTCCCCAAATTTGAAAAATCTTGTCCACCTTTTCTGCATATAGAGACCATTCGTATGGAAGCAGAACTTGACTGAGTCTGTCTGCCCAAGAGCTTTGTATGCCTGGAAGATACACTGCCAGGAGATGAATCTGATGCTCTCTGGCGAGGGCCCATAGTCGCAAAGCTTCGTTGCAAAGCGACAGAGAGCCTGTTCCCCACGCTTGTTCACGTAGAACATGGCTACTTGATTGTCCGCATGAATGAGGACTGTCTTGTAGCTGAGCAGGGTGTGAAACACTCGAAGAGAAAGGAAGATTGCTCTGAGCTCTAAGAGACTGATATGTAGATAAGTCTCCTGTGGAGTCCAAGTGCCTTGGGTGGAGAGGTCTTGCAGATGAGCTCCCCAACCCACTGGAGAAGCATCAGTTTTGAGAGTTGCCTGGGGTAAAGGTTGTTGAAATGGGGATCCCAGGAACAGGTTCTGAGTGGACTGCCACCATTGGAGGGACAAAATAAGGCGATTTGTGTTTGCTATTTTGTCTGACAGGCAACCCGATGCCTGGGTCCATTGGGTGGATAAAGTCCACTGGGCTGCTCTCATATGGAGGCGAGCATAAGGAACCACATGCACGGTAGATGCCATGTGGCCTAGTAGTTGTAACATTTCTTGGGCAGTGAGATGAGGCTATAGCACTGCTTGAGAAGTTAACTGCACCTTGCGAAGGCAACAGGTCTGAGGAAGATAGGCCCTTGCTTTTCTGGTATCCAGCAAAGCTCCTATGAACTCTAGGGACTAAGTAGGAGTTAAAATGGATTTTGGGATGTTTATGACCAGGCCCAAATACTGAAGGATACGCATTGTGCGAGATAGAAAAGTCCTGGCCTTTGACTCTGATGGGGCTCGAATGAGCCAGTCGTCTAAGTAGGGGAAGACAAATATTCCTAGGGTGCGAAGAAATGCTGCTACCACAGCCATGCATTTCGTAAACACTCTTGGTGCTGAGGCCAGGCCAAAAGGAAGCACCCTGTACTGGTAGTGCTGTCCTTGAAAAAGGAACCGAAGGAATTTCCTGTGAGTTGGATGGATGAGAACATGGGTGTACGCATCCTTGAGATCTAGAGAACAAAGCCAATCCTGCCTCTGAAGTTATGGCAGCAGAGATCCCAGAGAAATCATCTTGAATTTCTCTTTAAACAGGAATTTGTTCAATTCTCTGAGGTCTAGAATAGGTCTGTATCACCTTGTTTTCTTTGGGATAAGGAAATAGGGGGAGTAAAACCCTGTACCCTGTTGATGAATAGGTACTTCTTCTATTGCCCCTCGGGCAAGAAGCATAGTGACCTCTTGATCTAACAGGTTGATGAGAGAGGTCTGAGAATTGAACTGTCTTACCATTGTGGGAGGGGGCATGCACAGAAAGTGAAGCCTGTACCCCTCTTTTATAATAGAGAGTGTCCAATGTTCTGCTGTTATCTGCCCCCATCTGGGGGCAAAGTGACACAACCTTCCTGGAATGGTGGAAGGCTCTGGTCCATTGAGGACCAGGAAGGCTAAGTTCTCTAGATGAAAGTCAAAGGCCTTGTGGAGGATGAGACTGCTAAGACGATTGAGGCTTAGAAGTCTTTGCTTTCCTTTGCTTAGGTGGTTGCTGACTCTTTCGGGCAGGCTGAGCTTCAGAACGTCCCTGCTGGGAATAATTAGGATAAAACCTCTTCTTTTTTTATTAGAATGGTTTCTTGAAAGATTTCTTCCTTGCAGGATCAGCTGTGGCTTTGGATAACCTATCCAAAGTGGAGTTGTCAGCATCCAACTCATTGGCTTTCTCTTGCCAATTTTTGCCAAATAGATTCTCACCTGTACAAGGGATATTGCCCAGTTTGTCCTGCACCCAGAGCTCCAAATCGGATACCTGGAGCCAGGCAATTCTACGTGCACCTATGGTAATGGCAGAGGTTCTGCTTATGCACTCAAAACAGTCAAAAGCTGCATGATTGACAAACTTAGAAACATCCTGGGCATGTTTAACTAGTGTGAGAAAATCCTGCCTCTTGTCATCAGGAAGGAGAGGGCTTAAAAACTCCAAGTCTCCTGTGACTTCCTGAAGGAACATTCCCATATATAAAATATAGGAACTGATCCTGGCAGAAAGCATGGAAGCCTGGAAAGTACGACGTCCAAAAGCATCCAAAGTTCTACACTCACATCCTGGAGGATTAGAGGCATGCCTCTTTGAACTCCTGATCCTTCTCATAGCTGATTCCACTACAATAGAGTGGTGAGGAAGCTGAGTTTTCTGGAATCCAGGACAAGGAGGGACTCGATACATGGTATCCAGTCTGCGAGAGTGAGGAGAGGTGGTAAGAGGTGTCTCCCACATTCTCAACATGAGATCATGTAAGATCTCATGGATAGGCAAGGTAGCTGCCTCCTTAGGAGCTTTGGGATATTGTAAAATCTCCAACTCCTTTGCTCTGGGCTCTGTTTCAGGAGTCACAGTAATGGACAGACCGAGCCATCTCCTTGATAAAATCCTGAAAGGAGATATCTTCTGGAGGAGACATCCTACGTTTAGGAGAGGAAGACTCCTCCGGAAGAAGTATTCCGGTACCAACAGAGCTGTTAGAATCCTCAGAGTCCTCCAAGGATTCAAAGTACCTTCTGTCCGGATGCTCTTGAAGAGCCTGAAACCCGTACTGACCGAAGTCGGTACCGGGGGGAATCGGTACCGGAAGGCATCGCATGACTGGGTGCCGGCAAAGCAGACACCGATGTCGATGCTGTTGGTAGCGGTACAGATACCGGTGCCGGTGAAGGTACCGGTTGAACTGTCTGACGCAGTTCCGAGGGTGTCGATGCCGCAAGGAGAGCCGCCAGACTGCGTTAAATAGCCAGGAACCTCTGGTCTATCGACGCTGCCGATGCCTGGGTATCGGTACAGGAGAAAGTAGCCGGTACCCCAAAGCATGGCACCAGTAGTTCTGCTGAGGTCGAGGCCTCAAGAACATCCTGGAGCCCCCCGCTGGGGCAATTTTGCCGGTACAGAACCCTCAAGGGCAACGCCAAAGGCATCTCGATGCTTAGAAAGAGATCTACCCTTTGAGGACCGGCCAGACGTATGTTTAGTTACCTGAGATCCATAGGAGGAAGACGAAGCACTGGAAGACATCGATGCCACAGAAGCTGCATCGGAGGAAAAAAGGGCGCTGAGCTTAGCAGCTCGGTTTTGTCAACCCCTCTTGGACATCATGGCACAAGCCATACATTCGGAGATAGAGTGATCAGGACCTAAACATTTAGGACACCACTCATGTGTGTCGTTGACTGAGATAGCACCGCCACACTTGGTGCACTTTTTGAAACCCGAAGCGGGTTTTTCCATAGTGGAGGAAATTTTGGGCTTAAGGCCCAAAATAGCGTGTGCACCTGGAATAGAAATATATATTTTTTTTTTTAAAGAAAGAAAGAACCACCGGTGGTACCGGTATAGCGTCAGGGAAGGCAGACGCGACCACAAAAAAGAAGGAATAAGTAAAACATTTTCTGCGGTGACAGGAACAACGACCTGCTGGCTCCGCAGAAAATGAAGAACTGGAGAGAGGCAGTTGGGAAAGGAAGGAAGACAGCAAGCAGGCGCTGTGGGATGTTCCCAAAAGTTTCCTAATTGGACGCTGGGGAGCGTTCCCATGCAGGCTCCGTCGGTACCGACAATACCCATATGTGAAGACTACATTCCTGCTTGTTCCTGGAGATTTCCCTTTTAGATGGACAGCAATAAGGCTTCAGACCATATCATGGTGTGAAGACTCTTATCAGCTCTTTTTGATAACCTAATTTGAGGCCTAGATAAATCAAGACAAGCATTTGTACTTGTATTTCTTGACATTACCTCTGCATTTGATAACAAGAGCCATAAAGTGTAGTTACTCACATGTAACAGGTGTTCTCCGGGGACAGCAAGACTCAGTCCTCACATATGGGTGACGTCGGCACTGACAGACCCCTCGTGTGGAAGCATGGAAAATGTTTCAAAAGTTTAGAAATTAGTTTCTTCTCCTTACCGGAAGGAAAATGGTTCACCTTCCTGCCTTCGGCTCGGTAGACCGGTTATCAAGTCCGGCTTGAATTTTCGTTTTTTTGTCCTTCGTGACTAGCGTTCGTGCTTTCTTTTTCACTGGCAGCCCGGGTCTTCGACCTCGCAGGGGCCTTTTTTACCCTGATGGTGGCCAGCGGGTTTAAGAAATGTGATCGGTGTGCTAAACTAATGTCCCTCACCGATACACATGACTGCTGTCTCCGGTGCCTTGGGCCTGACCACAACCCGAAGGTCTGTGGCCCATGCAGGAGGATGTCCTCGAAGGCCCTGAGAAGCCACTAGGATTTTTCCTGAGTCTCTACCTTCATGGGCCAGACCTTGTCCGAGGCCTCTACATCTTGAGTGGAACACTCCGAGCCCGAGCATCATAGGGGTTCCTCGGAGAGGGGGGGGGGGTCTCTCTCGCAGGAACATCAAAGGAAGAAAAAAATCCTCGAAGGCGGCGTCATTGGCTGGTTCTGAATGGCATAGTCCCTCCCAAGACCGGTCGCAGAGCCCCAAGCGCCGTCCCGGATCTTTGGAGATGGAGCGTCCAGCGAAGCTTCCTCGACGGGAGACGGAGCAGCCGAGGGAGGTAACAACTGTCCTCGTTTTGGACTCCCCTCGGGGGGAATCGGCGTCGGGACAGCGTCAGGACCATACCCGGTGGCTGCAGAGCCTTCTGATCTCAGTCACAAAATGGTGGCCCTGGAGCGCAGTATGTCTGCCTTCATGGAGCAGCAGCAGGCGCTGATTGCCGGTCTCACCGGTTCTTCTGCCCCGACCACTGGGCCACTGATGTCTCAGTCGATCTCGGAGGCCGAGCCGATCCTTGAGACCATGCAGACTCGAGGAGATCCTCGGCCGAGGTCCCTCTTCGCTTCCCGCTCGGGGCCGAGATGGTCACCGCCGGTCCCACTGGCGATGGGACAGTCGATACCGGAGCCCCCCCCCACCCCCCCGATTCCTCCTCGGAGGCAACGAGATGGGAGACGGAGGAGGAAGAGTCCCTAGAACCTGTCAGCACAGGGACGTCCCGTCCGATTCCCCGGAGTCCGAGCCTCGGAGAAGGTCGCCTCCGGAGAACACTAGGTCCTTGGACTTCATGAGGGCTACTGTCAAAGGCTTTAGCATTCCCCACGGAGTCCGAGGAGGATCCTCGAGCCGACGAGCTCAAGATCCTCCAGTATGACTCTCCCACTCGGGAGGCCCTTACTGTACCCATGACTCCGATCCTGGAACGACTGATGCTCCGCATGTGGGAGACACTGGTATCTGTGATCAGCAAATGGATCAACTCGATATATCAAGTCCGTAAGGGCCCTGGATTTCAAAAGGCACAAAGCATAGTTACTCACCTGTAACAGGTGTTCTCCAGGAGCAGCAGGAATCAGTCCTCACATATGGGTGACGTCGGCGCCGACGGAGCCCTCGCGGAGCAATTTTCCCCAGCTTTCAAAGAAAGCCTTTGGGAATTGCAGCGCGCATGCGCGGTCTCCTTCCCGCCCAAGGGTGCCATCTTAGCCAGTCTGATGACATAGCTAAAAAAGACAGCATAAAAATTTGCAAAAAAACTTAAGCAGATGATTGCAACTCCAAGGGGAGGAGGGAGGGTTGTGAGGACTGATTCCTGCTGCTCCTGGAGAACACCTGTTACAGGTGAGTAACTACGCTTTCTCCAGGACCAAGCAGGAAGTCAGTCCTCACATATGGGACTCCCAAGCTTAAGGCTACCGGAGACCCTAAGCACAAAAATGAGCTCCCTCTAGCTCAGCAGCACAGAAGGAAGGAATCTTCGCTGAATTATTACCCACCGGTAGCCCACATCCGGGATGGAGGATAGGAGTTGCTCAAACCTCAAAGAGACTACGGAGGACTGCATGTCCAAAAGCACTGTCCCTGCGGGACTCCCTCTCGAGACAGTAATGGACCGCAAAAGTCTGGCTCGAAGACCAAGTAGCGGCCCGGCAGATGTCTGCCAGCGGAACAGAGCGGAGGTAAGCCACTGACGTAGCCTTTGCCCGAACACAATGAGCCGTGACTCGACCTTCTAACGAGCGTCCGGCTGCCACATAAGCCCAAGCGATACAGTCCGCAACCCAGATGGACAGAGTACGCTTGGAGACCGGGAGCCCCAATTTATTGGGGTCAAAAGACACAAAAAGCTGAGCAGCTTTACGGTGCTCCCGCGTACGGTCAAGGTAGAAGTTCAATGCCCTTCTACAGTCCAGGGTATGTAGGACCATTTCAGCTCGGCTGGAGTGTGGTCTGGGAAAGAAGGTCGGAAGTACCACCTCCTGATTGAAGTGAAAAGGGGAGACCACTTTTGGAAGAAATTTTGGGTGAGTCCGTAGGACTACCCTATTCTTGTAGAACCGAGTGTAAGGGGGATCAGACACGAGGGCCTGCAATTCACTCACGCGTCTAGCGGAAGTGAGGGCTATCAGGAACAATGTTTTCCAAGAAAGGAAACGGAGAGAACAGGTAGCCATAGGTTTAAAAGGCGGACAGGTGATCCGCTGTAAAACCACATTCAGATCCCAGTCAGGCGCTGGCGGTCGTAGAGGTGGTTTAAGTAGAAGAAGACCTCGGAGAAACCTCGCTACGAGAGGGTCGCCGGAAAGAGGTCTGCCGTCTACCGGCACATGATGTGCTGAAAGAGCACTGAGGTGAACCTTGATAGAATTGGACTTAAGTCCGAGATTAGAGAGATAGAGCAAGTACTGCAAGATCACCGACACCGAGCAGGAGAAGGGATCCTGAGACTGTTGGGTACACCAAACGGAAAAGCGACGCCATTTAAGGGCGTAGCATTTGCGGGTAGAAGGGCGCCGAGAAGCTAGGACGACCTCTTCCACCTCCACCGGCAGGAGAAGGGGAGCAAGGACTACCCTCTCAGCAGCCAGGCCATTAGATTGAGAGATCTGAGGTTGGGGTGTAGCAGAGACCCCTGAGTGAGGAGATCCGGTGAAACCCCAGAGGGAATGAATCCTCTACCGCTAATTGCAGCAGGAATGGAAACCACGGCTGTCTGGGCCAGCGAGGGGCCACCAGGATCATGGAAGCTTTGTCTCGGAGAACCTTGAAAAGAGTTCGAGAGACTAGCGGGATGGGAGGAAAAGCATACAGAAGGCTCTCCGACCATGAGAGTAGAAAAGCATCTGCCGCAACTCGAAGGGGAAGTGGCTGACGAGAGCAGAAGCGAGGGAGTTGCCAGTTGACAGGACTGGCAAAGAGATCCATCGTGGGGAGGCCCCACTTTAGAAAGAGCTTCTGAACTACCAAGGGATCCAGGCGCCACTCGTGCGGCTGGAGGATCCTGCTGAGTTTGTCCGCCAGGCAATTTTCTTGGCCTGGGAGATAAACTGCCTTGAGAAGAATGCCATGACTGACGGCCCAAGAGCAGAGCCTCTGAGCTTCTCTGCAGAGAAGGAAGGAGCCCGTGCCCCCCTGTTTGTTCACGTAGAACATGGCCACTTGATTGTCCGTCTGGACAAGGACGGACTGGTGAGAAGTCAGGTGGGAGAAAGCCTTGAGCGCCAGACGAAGCGCTCTGAGCTCCAGGAAGTTGATCTGCTGAGCATACTCCCACGCGGTCCAGAGACCCTGAGTACATGCCCCTTGGCAATGTGCTCCCCAACCCAGGAGGGACGCATCTGTCGTCAGCACTTGAGCCGGCTGAGGTGACTGAAAAGGCATGCCGAGTACTAGGTTTGGCCGATGAAGCCACCACTGGAGAGAGGAGGCCAGCGGCTCGGAGACGCGCACTAGGTCTGCTAGGCCGCCTGTGGCTTGTTGCCACTGCTTGCGAAGGCACCATTGAGCAGGCCGCATATTCAGGCGGGCATTGGGGGTCACATGGACGGTGGAAGCCATATGGCCGAGCAGTCTCAGGAAGCGCCTGGCGGAGACCAGGGGCTGGCTGCGAAAGTGGTCGGCTAGGTCCATGAGCCGTTGAGCCCTGTCGAGCGGTAGGTATGCTCGCGCCTGAGGAGTGTGCAGCCTTGCACCGATGAACTCGAGATCCTGTGAGGGGAGCAAAGTGGACTTTGCGAAGTTTATAACAAAGCCCAAGTGCTGCAGAAGAGTCACCGTGCGGCGCGTGGCGTTGGTGACCTCCCGAGCAGACGCTGCTCTGATGAGCCAGTCGTCGAGGTACGGAAAGACATAGAGGCCGTGAAGCCGGAGATGGGCCGCCACGACCGCGAGACATTTTGTGAAGACTCGCGGTGCGGAGGACAGGCCAAAGGGCAGTACTCTGTACTGGTAATGATTTCCTGCCACCACAAACCTTAGGTATTGGCGGTGGCTTGGGTGGATGAGGATGTGCGTGTAGGCATCCTTTAGATCCAAGGAGCATAGCCAATCTCCCTGCTGGAGGTAGGGCAGAAGGATTCCAAGGGTAAGCATTTTGAACTTCTCCCGCACAAGGAACTTGTTGAGGTTGCGCAAGTCCAGGATGGGTCTGAGGCCCCCTGTTCTCTTTGGTATCAGAAAATACCTGGAATAAAAGCCTTGACCTCTCAGGTGGTGTGGCACCGGTTCCACCGCCTGATCCTGCAGAAGACCTGCTAACTCCTGAAGGAGTAATTCCCTGTGCAGAGGGGGTCGCGGAGGTTCTCCCGGAAAATAGAAGGGAGGGACCTGGTGGAAGTGGAGAAGATAGCCTTCTCGCACGACTTGAAGCACCCAGGCATCTGCGGTGATGCTGGACCACCTGTGGGCGAAGTGAACCAGCCGGCCTCCGGTGCTGGGAGGAACCAGCGGGGGGGGGAGAGGCTATGCTTTGCGAGTCAAAAACCTCCACCCTGCTGAGCAGGGGCTGGTGGTGCAGGCTTGGGGGCTTGCTGCCTACGGGACCCGTTACCCCGTCCCTTGGCCTGCTGGCCCTGTTGGGGAGCTGCAGGGGCCTGATAATGGGGGTATTGTTTGTAGGCAGCCGCCTTCCTCGGGTAAAAGGACTTTTTCCCCGAGCCCTTCTTTTTCTGGGAAGGGGCGGAGGTCTTCCTAGAAAGCCTGGTCCTGGTGAGAGTCTCAGTCTCAATTTGTGCAGCCTTTTCCGCCATGGGCTTGCCAAAGAGGTTTTCGCCTCGGCAGGGGACATCGACCAACTTGTCCTGTACCCAGGGCTCAAGGTCTGACGACTGAAGCCAAGCCTGTCGGCGGGCACCGATGCCGGCTGCGGCCACTCGAGCCGAGGCTTCAAAGCCATCATAGGCTGCTCGGGACATGAACTTAGAGCATTCCCGAATGCCCGTGGACAAGGCTAGGAACCTCCGCAAGGGCTCCTCGGAGAGACCAGCGGAGAATCCGGCTAGCTCTTTAGCCAGATCCCGGAGATACATGCCCATCTTTAGCTGGTAAGTCTGGACACGACATGCGAGCATAGAGCCCTGGAAGCACTTCTTGCCAAGGCCATCCAGGTTACGGGCCTCCCTTCCAGGAGGCACCGAGGAGTGCATCTTCTGGCTCTTAAGACGATGCATGGCCGATTCCACTACCATGGAATGGTGTGGCAGCTGCGCCTTTTGAAAGCCAGGGCTCTTGCGGACTCGATAGATAGAATCGACCCGCTTGCTCAGGACCGGCGAGGAGGCCGGACTCTCCCACATGCGGAAGAGTAGTCGTTCCAGCATGGGAGGAACCGGCACAGTAAAGTGTTCCCTCGCGGGAGAGTCATACTGGAGGGCGTCGAGCTCTTCGGCTCGAGGCTCCTCCTCGGGATCCGCAGGGAAGGCCAAAGCCTTGGCCATATCCCTAACGAAGTCCGAGAACCGGGCATCCTCCGGGGGGGACTGCTTCCGAGGCTCGGACCCCGGTGAGTCCGAGGGGACACACCGAGTCCGGAAAGAATCAGGTGACTCTTCCTCCTCAGACTCCCAGACCGACTCCGACGAGGACTCGGTGGGGTCGGCCCGGGCAGGGTGCGGCGCCAGCCGCCCCGACGCCGAGGGAGTCGGCGTCGGCGACCTCGGTCCCGAACGGGAGGCCGAGGGCGACCTCGACCAAGGATCGACTCGAGTTCTCATTGACTCGAGGATCGGCTCGGTCTCCGGGGTCGACTTGGACGTCGACGTCCCGGCGGTCGGGGCAGCGACGCCAGCGAAGCCAGCGAGCAGTGCCCTCTGCTGGTCCATGAAGGCAGACAGTCTGCTCTCCAAGGCCGTCAACCTGAGTCCGAGCTCAGGTGACCCAGCAGCCCCCGACTCGGGCCCCGACGGCGTCGGGCCCGACGTCGGCTGTCGCGGAGGCGAGTCCAGAAGGACCACAGGACTTACCCGGGCAGGCATCTCCGACTCCAGGCGAGGTCGCTTCTCCAAGGACCCGGGGCGGCTGTCGGGGCTATGCGACCTGGCCCTCGCGGAGCCAGGAGCGTCCACCGACGCCGCCCTCGCGGGTTTTTCCTTCCGACGATGGTCCCCGGAGGGAGAACCCCGGTCGGAGGAGCTCCGGCGACGGTCCGAGCTGGAGCCTTTCGACACGGAGGCCTCCGACGAGGTCCGGGTACGGCTGGGGTCAGCGAAGATTCTCTCACGCTGATGCCGCCGACTTCTCAACGCCTTTGAGGACAGTTTGCTGCAGGGCCCACAGATCAGTTCCTCATGATCCGGGCCCAGGCAGCGGAGGCAAAAGTCGTGTGTGTCGGTTAGTGACATATTTCGGTCACACCGACCACACCGCTTAAACCCACTGGCAGCCATCGGGGGAAAAAGGGCCCCTGCGAGGTCAAAGGACCGGGCTGCCAGGGAAAACGAAAACGAAAGCTGACTAAGTCAGAAAAACCGAAAAAAGGTAAGAGGACTCGAGACCGGCGTCGCGAGTCCGGACTGGAAAACGATCGGCGTCGAACCGAAAGAAAAAAGGATAAAATAAAGAAGAAAATCAACTTTTTCGCGGGGACAAGACGGGGACGTCTGTAGGGCTCCGCGGAAAAAATAAGACTGGCTAAGATGGCACCTTCGGGCGGGAAGACGACCGCGCATGCGCGCTGCAATTCCCAAAGGCTTTCTTTGAAAGCTGGGGAAAATTGCTCCGCGAGGGCTCCGTCGGCGCCGACGTCACCCATAAGTGAGGACTGACTTCCTGCTTGGTCCTGGATAATAATAATAATAATAATAATCTCTTATATACCGCGCTATTCTGCATCAGTGCGGTTTACATTGAACAAACTGAAATTACATTGAACAGGGCATTATAACTTGGAGATAACTATTTTACAGGGAACATGGGCTATGGAGGGTTAAGTGGCTTGCCCAAGACCACAAGGAGCACCTGTGGGACTAGAAACCCCAGTCCTTCCGGCCCAAGGTTGCTGTCCTCTAGTGGGATTTGAACCCCCGACCTTCCGGCCTGAAGTTCCTTGCCCCAACCACTAGGCCACTCCTCCACTCCAAGATGCAAATCTTGAAGGTCTAGGCCTTCAGCAACAAGGATCTGAGGTGAAGAGATTTGGGTTGCCACAACATTCCCTCCTCCTGGAACAGGAGGTCTGGAGCAGATCCCAAGTCCAGGGAGGGAGCTTGAGAGAGATGCAGAAGTAGAGGGTACCACACTTGGCGTGGCCAATGTGGTGCTATGAGGATCATAGACCCCTTGTCTCTCTGAAGTTTGAAGAGTGTTTTGGGAATTAGGGGAATGGGTGGAAAGGCATAGAGGAAGTCTTGCCCCCAATGAAGGAGGAAGGCATCCCTGGCCTGAACTCCCTGACACGGAATCCTGGAACAGAACCGGGGAAGTTTGGCATTCCACGGACTTGCAAACAGGTCTATGTCCGGGGTTCCCAAAATTCGGAAGATCCTGACTATCTGGTCCCCATGGAGGGACCAATCGTGTGGAAGCAGAACTCGACTGAGTCTGTCTGCCCAAGAGTTTTGAACCCCTGAAAGATACACTGCCATGAGATGAATTTGATGCTCTCTGGCGAAGGCCCACAATCTCAGAGCTTTGTTGCAAAGCGACAGAGAGCCAGTCCCGCCCTGCTTGTTCACGTAGAACATGGCTACTTGGTTGTCCGTGTGGATGAGGACTGTCTTGTAGCTGAGCAGGGTGTGGAAGACTCAGAGCTAGAAAAATTGCTCTGAGCTCTAAGAGGTTGATATGTAGTGTCATGATGCGTGCACTAATAAAGTTGGTTTTAAGAAAAGAAATCCTGTTTTAGAAGAACTAGATGTGCAGTTACCTCCAGGCACAGCTAGAGGGAGCAGGAACAGACATACTGGTCTTAATGAACCTAAGCTCACTGATGACCTGCAGCTGAAAGGGAACCAGGAAGTCAGCAGTAACGGTTCACTTTATAAGCCAGAGCAGAATGCTTCTGGACAGCAGTGGTATAAGCAGAGGAAGCAGTGGACACAGCAGGAGCTGAGGAAGGAGGAGAAAGAGGAAGAAGGAACTGGATCTGGACTAGAAGGAGAAACAGCAGAGGAGCCTGGAGGCTATCAAGGACATAAGCCTGATTGCTGTGGAAGAAACCAAGCTGGAAGCTGGAGGAGAAACAGACCTCACAAGGTGGGAAGCCAGAAAGCCCAAACTGGACCTGTTGTGCAAGGGGAGTTTGGTGGAAGTTGCTCCAAGGTGAGAGGCTCTGCCACGCCTAGTTCCTATACTTTGCCTGTTTGTAACCTAGAGAGAAGAAAGCTAAGAACCAGAGAGGGAGGTTCTGACAGAAGCTTCTCTCTAGAGGATCATTGCCCAGTTTCACCTATTCAGAGGGGAAAGCATTTTTATAAGCAACGGAAGTTTTTACTCAGTGAGCCCAGGTATGAGGCATTGAACATTAACTGTAATGATTGTACTGCTAAAAGCTATGCTAAAAGAAGGATTCCTCCTAAGGGAAACAAGAGTGCAGACTGGTTCACTAAACTACCGCCAGCCTTAAGAGTCCCTGGTTATGTGAAGCCAAACTCCCAAGTAGTAGATTACCATGCTGAAATAGACAGGGACAGTGGAAGCCCTTTGAATCAGTATAGGGGAGAGGAATTAATGGAAGTGGATTCTCCCAGCACTATTCCCTCACCTTTGCCTGAGGAAATGGAATGTGATTGGTGCACTGCCTATGCTCCAAAGGGTGTATGCTCCACAGAAGAATAAATGAAGTATAAGTTGATGTTTATTATACTGAATATTACTTTGAAGAAAACCTGCTTTAAACTGTGAAGTAACAGTTAACTAGCCAGTGAATATTGGTACCTTTTGAAACAAAGGACTGTTTCTGTTATCTAAAATATCTCTTAGTTGAACCTTGCTTTAAACGGGGAATAAAAGCCTTTATTACCCTACACTTGGACTCTTTGTTCTTTAACAGCGCTACCTAGTGGCGTATAATCTTTGTGTCACCGGCAACCGAGTGACAGTAGAGATGTCTCCTGTAAAGACCAGATGCCTTGAGTGGAGAGATCTTGAAGATGAGCTCCCCAACCCTTTGGAGAGGCATCTGTTGTAAGGGTTGCTTGGGGTAACACCTGTTGAAAGGGGGACCCCAGCAACAGATTTTGAGTGGACTTCCACCACTGGAGGGACCAAAAGAGGCGACTGGAGGTTGCTATTTTGTCTGACAGGCAACCTGATGCCTGGGTCCATTGGGTGGACAGGGTCCACTGAGCTGCCCTCATGTGAAGGCGAGCGTAAGGAACCACATGCACAGTGAATGCCATGTGGCCTAACAGTTGTAACATCTCTCGAGCAGTTAAATGGGATTTTAACTGAATTTGTGAGGCTAACTGCATCAAGCGTAGGCAACGGGCCTGGGGAAGATAGGCCCTTGCAGTTGTGGTATCCAGCAAGGCCCCTATGAACTCTAGAGACTGAGTAGGGGTGAGATGGGATTTTGGAGTATTTATTACAAGTCCCAGATACTGAAGGATACACCTTGTGCAGGTTAGAGAAGTCTGGGCCTCTGACTGGGATGGAGCTCGGATGAGCCAGTAGTCCAGATATGGGAATACGAATATCCCTAGAGTGCGTAGAAATGCACTACTACTACTGCCATGCTACTACTTCCATGCATTTTGTGAACACCCTTGGTGCAGAGGCCAGACCGAAAGGAAGCACTCTGTATTGGTAGTGCTTCCCTTGATAAAGGAACCGAAGGAACCTTCTGTGTGTTGGAAGGATGAGGACATGGGTGTACGCATCCTTGAGGTCTAGAGAGCAAAGCCAATCCTGTGACTGAAGGTATGGAAGGAGAGTACCGAGAGAAATCATCTTGAATTTCTCCTTGCATAGAAACTTGTTCAATTTTCTGAGATCTAAAATGGGTCTGTAGCCCCCCTGTTTTCTTTGGGATAAGAAAGAAGGGGGGAGTAGAACCCTGAGCCCTGTTGAAGAAGGGGTACTTCTTCTATTGCCCCTTGGGCAAGAAGGGTAGCAATCTCCTAACCCAAAAGGTCGAGGAGAGATGTCTGAGAATTGAACTGTCTCACCATGGTGTGAGGAGGAAGGCTTAAGAAATGAAGCTTGTACCCCTCCCTTATGATGGAGAGGGTCCATTGCTCTGCTGTGATTTGTTCCCATCTGGGAGCAAAGTGAGCTAACCTTCCTGGAATGGTGAGAGGCTCTGTATGTTCTAGAGCCAAAAAAGGCTAAGCTCTTTAGTTGTAAGTCAAAGGCCCTGAGGAGGCTGAGGCTGTTGGGCCGTAGCAGCCCTAGCAGCCTTAGGCTTGGCCTGTTTCGGTTGTTGCTGTCTCTTTGTAGCAAAACGACCTGCAGAAGATGACTGCTGACCATAAGCAGAATAATATTTCCCTTTTTTGGGAAAATAACCCTTTTTGAACAACCTTTTCTTAAAAGGAGCAGAAGTAGACTTTGAAAGTCTATCTAAAGCAGAATTTTCAGCATCCATTTGGGTGGCCTTTGCTTGCCAATCTTTGCCAAAAAGGTTTTCATCTGTACAAGGAAGGTTTCCTAGTCCATCTTGAACCCAGGGTTCCAAATCAGAAGCTTGTAACCAAGCAACTCTGCGTGCACCTTTGGCAATGGCTGAGGCTCTGCTGGCACCTTCAAAAGAGTCAAAGGCTGCACAGTTGGAAAACTTGGAAATATCCTGGGCATGTTTAAAGCCAGGTGAGGAACTCTTCCCTTTTATCTTCTGAAATAAAAGGAGATAAAGTTTTCAGGTGATCTGCAACTTCTTTTAGAAACATCCCCATATAGAGACTATAGGAGTTGATTCTGGCAACAAGCATACTGGCCTGGAAAATTCTCCTGCCAAAGGCATCTAAGGTTCTGCATTCTCTTCCTGGAGGAGCAGAAGAGTGCCTTTTTGTACTCTTTATCTTCTTCATAGCAGACTCCACCACAATGGAGTGGTGAGGAAGCTGAGTCTTATGGAAGCCAGGACAAGGAGGAACACGATACATGGTGTCCAACCTGCGAGAATGAGGGGAAGTGGTGAGAGGAGTCTCCCATATGCCCAACATGTGATCATAAAGAATCTCATGTATTGGTGAAGTGGCTGCCTCTTTAGGAGCCTTAGGATATTGTAAAATATCTAATTTTTTGGATCTAGGCTCTGTCTCAGGGGCCACTGAGATGGAAAGGCCCCTGGCCACTTCCCTAATGAAGTCTTGAAAAGACAAGTCTTCTGAAGGAGACAATCTCCTTTTTGGAGAACAGGGCTCCTGAGAATGGATTACCGATGCTTCGACAGAGACCTCTGATTCATCAGAGTCTTCAGAGGAATCGAAGTATCGCCTGTCTGCATGCTCCTGAAGAGCCCGATACGCATACCGGGTGGTATCGACATCGGGAGTGATCAGTACCGATTCGGTACCGATGGGCATCACAGAACAGTGTACCGCTGCAGTCGATACCGAAGCAGATGTCGATGCAATCGGTACCGGCACCGGAACCGATGTCGGTACCGGTGCTGGAGTCGGTACCGGCAACGGAGTTTTTTGCGGTACCGAAGGCGTCGCAGCTTGTATGAATGCCATGATGGCATGCTGCATGGTCAGGATATTCTGATCCATCGACGCAACCAATGTCTGTATGTTGGTACCAGTGGGAACCACCGGTACCCCAGAACATGGCAATAGGTGATCGGTCGAGGCCGAGCCATCGATGTCAACCTGTGACCCCATAGATAAAGCTTTGGAAGCCTGAGCCTCCCGCCGGGGTAATTTTGCCGGTGCGGATTCCTCGAGGGCAAGCCCGGAGGCATCTCGATACTTAGAGGGAGATTTACCCTTCGAGGACCGGCTGGACTTAAGTTTGGTTACCTGAGATCCATGTGAGGAAGACGCAGCCCTGGAAGACGTCGATGCAACCGAAGCTGCATCAGAGGGAAACAGGGTGCTGAGCTTGGCTGCTCAATTCTGTAGACCTCTTTTAGACATCATGGAGCAGGACTCACAATCCGCAATGGAGTGGTCAGGACCTAAACATTTTAGACACCATTCATGGGTGTCGGTGACAGAAATAGTGCCGCTGCACTTTGTGCATTTTTTAAACCCAGAGGCGGGCTTTTCCATGAGGAAAAATTTCCTAGGCCTAAGGCCAAAGAAGAAAATGCACTGAAGTGAGAAAAACAGTAGTTTTTTTTTTTTTTAAATAAAGAAAGAAAAGACCGGCGGTACCGGTCTAGCGTCGAAAAGGCAGACGCGCGACCAAAGAAATAAAATAAAATAAAGAAATTCTTCAGCGGTGACAGGAACACGACCTGCTGGCTCCGCGGAAAAGAAGAACTGGAGAGAGGCAGTTGGGAAAGGCGGGAAGGCGGCGCGCAGGCGCTGTGGGATGCTCCCAAAAGCTTTCCTTTTGGATGCTGGGGAGCGTTCCCGCGCAGGCTCCGTCGGTACCGACGATACCCATATGTGAAGACTCATTCCTGCTTGTTCCTGGAGATCTACGATATCCTCCAGGAACAAGCAGGAATGTAGTCTTACATAAGAACATAAGATATGCCATACTGGGTCAGACCAAGGCCCATCAAGCCCAGTATCCTGTTTCCAACAGTGGCCAATCTAGGTCATACGTACCTAGCAGTTTCCCCAAAAGACACAAGTTCCGCAATGCTTGTACTGGGTCAAGCATTGATATCCTGGGTCCCTTCTTAATAATGGTTTATGGACCTCAACTCCAGGAACTTGTCCAAACCTTTTTTAAACCCAGCTACACTAACAGCCTTTACTACATCCTCCGGTAACAAATTCCAGAGTTTGATTACACGTTGAGTGAAAAAATATTTTATTTTATTAGTCAAATAGTTTACCCTGTAGCTTCATTGCATGTCCCCTAGTCTTTCTATATTCTGATAACGTAAACAATCATCTACACTTACCCGTTCCACTCCGTTCATTAATTTATAGACTTCTATCATATCTCCCCTCAGCTGTCTCTTTTCCAGGTTAAAGAGCCCTAACCTTTTTAGCCTTTTTTCATAGGAGTATCCTTCCATCCCCTTTACCATTTTGATGGCTCTTCTCTGAACCTTTTCTAATAACGCTATATCCTTTTTAAGATACGGCGACCAGAATTGCACACAATATTCAAGGTGCAGTCTCACCATGGAACAATATAGAGGCATTATAATATCTTTTGTTTTATTTTCCATTCCTTTCCTTATGATATGTAGCATTCTACTTGCTCTCTTGGCCGCCACTGCACACTGGGCCGAGGGTTTTAACATGTTATCCACAATGACGCCTAAACCTTTTTCCTGGGTGGTGGTTCCTAATGTGGAACCTTGCATCATGTAACCATAGTTTGGGTTGTTCTTCCCTAGGTGCATAACTTTGCACTTGTCCACTAGGGTGGTCCATAAAAATGAATTCCTGAATTCCTTTGCTCCCTGGCCTGATTCTGGTTCCATTTAGGTAGAAAACACTGTGTACAAAGTTTGAAGCCAATCAAATAATATCTAAGGGTGGCTCAACAAGTCTTGAGATTTCCCACTGGGAGCAGATGACGAAATGTTGCATCATCTTGTATCATCCACTCAGTTCCACGCTGATTACATTTGATTGTGTCATATTTGAACGAATCTCATCTCAGAGGTGGCAAAGACATTGTACTATTATCTTTGTATCTTTATTATTTTCATATGGCGAAAAAACGTTGTTTTTATCTCATTGAAGAAAAGCCCACCACAATTCTGGGGGCCAAGCTCCCCAGCAAGGAGCAAGTGTTATATGATGATGTAAAAATACACTTGACATTAAACAAAGGCATTAGTGAAAGTGCATCTATTGTAACAAGTGAAGTAGAAGCTTACTGGGAAAAGGCCAGGCTTCCTGTTCAAAGAAATGACAAAATTCAAGAAAAAGTAAAGAAATTGTTCAATCAGTGGAAACCTTTGAAGAAAAACAAAGGGAGAGGAGGGAAACAAGAGGCAAATGAAAAAGAATTTCAGGTTGCAATGAAATACCTATTTGATGTGGCGCATGCCAATGCAATGTCTTTAATTCATATTCAAGACAAAGAATTCTTAATAGCGCAACGAGAACCAGGACGCCGCGGCTCAATGTGCACAATGGACAAGAAACTGGCCAACATGGAAGCAAGATCACAACAGCGAGAAGAAGAACTGAAAAGGCGCAGACAAAAACATGTTGCCGAAGCCGAGGCAACTACAAGCCAAGTTCAGCTGGAAGGATCTTCTTCCTCAGCAGAGTCAGGTGAAGACTTGTCGACATCTGCAGATTCAGATAACGGTCAGAAGAAAGCAACTCCACAAACGAAGCAGTTTCGACCTAACAATGTCTGGACCCCAGAGCTTACAGCAGCCCTGGATCGGACAGGGACAACGGATCGCAATGCTCTGTTTGTGGTAGCTGAAACTGCCAGAAGTCTGGGACATTATCCTGGGGAGCTCAATATCAGCCGCTCCAGCGTCAAGCGCCATAGAGAAAAGCACCGTCAGCAACAATGGACGGACCTGCACAACGCATTCAAAGCTGAAGGCAAAACATGCATTGTGCATTGGGATAGCAAGTTATTGCCATCTCTCCTCTGTTCAACCACATCCGTTGACCGCCTTCCAGTTTTGATAACGGCTGTCTCCACTGGAGAAACACAACTTCTTGGTGTACCAAAACTGACATCAGGAACGGGCGAGAATCAAGCTGCAGCAGTTTATGAACTGTTACAGAAATGGTGTTTGGATGAAAAGGTTGCAGGCTTCTGCTTTGATACAACTGCATCGAACCCGGGACGTCGATCAGGAGCGTGCATTCTTCTAGAACAGAGACTCCGTCGCACAGTCCTTCATTTGGCATGCCGCCATCACATTTACGAAATAATTCTTGGTGCAGTATTCTCTACATGCTCTGGAGCTTTATCAGGTCCTGATGTCCAACTCTTTCGCCGGTTCCAAAAGAATTGGGGCTCCCTTGACAAGTCCAACTATCAAACTGGAAAAGACTTGGATGTGCTGCAACCCGACAGGGATCGCATCATGAAGTTTGAGGAATCCAAATTGGCACAGGGCAATCACCGAGATGATTACCTGGAATTCTTGGCGTTAACGATTGTCTGCCTTGGAGGGAATCTTCCTAGTTTCAATTTCAAGAAACCCGGAGCTTTCCATCATGCCAGATGGATGGCAAAAGTCTTGTACTGTCTCAAGATTTGGATGTTCCGAGGACAACTCAAAGATCTTACCCAAAGGGAGGAGTCCTGTGTTCGTGATGTGAGCATTTTCTCCATTCTGATTCATGTGGAAGCCTGGTTTTCTGCCCCTGATGCCGCAGTTGCTCCTCGAACAGATTTGGAGATGCTGAAGAAACTACACTCTTACCACAATGACCGTGTTGGAAGAGCGGCCAGAGACAAACTGCAACAGCATCTGTGGTATGTGTCAGAGGAGCTTGTGGCACTGTCACTACGGGGCTTACGTGTCCAGCAGACTCCAGCTCCACACGAGGAACTTTGGCAGGCTTCTCCGGTTCAAAAGGCCCGGGGCGACGGTCGGGGGTCTTAGACCTGGCCCTCGAGGAGCCAGGGACCTCTTCCAACAATGCCCTCGTGAGTTGTTTCTTCCTCTTGCGTTCCTGGGTCGGGGGACCCCCTGTCCAAGGAGCTTCGACGGCGCTTGGGATCGGAATCCCGAGATGACTGGGCCCGGCCGGAGGCCGAGTCGGAGAAAAGCCTTTCCTTTTGCTGCTGGCGACTTCGTAGTGCCTTGGAAGACATTTTTCCACAGGCCCCACACGACTTAGGATCGTGGTCGGGGCCCAGGCACCGAAGGCAGCAGTCGTGTGTGTCAGTGAGAGACATTAGTTTCTTACACCGATCACACTTCTTAAAACCACTGGAAGCCATCGGGGAAAAAAAAGCGTCCCCGCGAGGTCAAAAGACCGGCCTTCCAGGGAAAAAGAGAAAAAAGGGCGCGAACGCCAGCCACGAAGGGCAAAAAACGAAAAAGAAGAATCGGGCTCGATACCGGTGTATCGAACCCGGCGGGAGGGGAACCGGCGTCGAACCGGAAGAAAAAGAGCAAAAAATAGCTGAAAAATCTAATTTTAACCGGGAAAAATGGAAATTACACTAACCTGGTAATTGTAGTTCCTGTAGGATCCAGTTTAGTCCTCCACAATCGGGTACTGCCCCTCTCACTGCAGCCTGTAGACTGGACCAATCAAATCTTCTGTAGTACATATCCAGCAGGAGCTCCCAGAAGCCCCCCAGTGTACTAGTAACAAAGCATACTGAACGAAGCAACACATCAGATTATTATCAGATTAACATTAAACCTTGTACTTCCCCCCCTGGAATAACCAACTCCCTCCCCAAACGAGGAAGTCAGAACACTGCACGGCGCCGGAATCGACGCCCCTACATTGACACAGAGCTCCCCCCAGGTACTAAGGAGCTTACGGAACCCCAAAAGAAAGGGAAGAGCCATAGCTATAAGCACGACTGCCGCTAAGGTCCGAACGGGACGCAAAACTATCTTAGAATCTCCCGCTCGGGATAGCGCGCCGCAAGATCATGCAGATATTCGGGAGGGAAGGAGGACTAAACTGGATCCTACAGGAACTACAATTACCAGGTAGGTGTAATTTCCATTTCCTGTGCGGATATCCAGTTTAGTCCTCCACAATCGGGATGTAACAGAGCAGTTAAGACCGGGCGGGACCTTGTAGGCCGGCGCGCAAAACCGCCGAACCAAAACAGGAATCCCGAGCCGCTGACACCTCCAAGCGATAGTGCCTGCTGAAAGCATGCAGAGACGACCAAGTGGCCGCTCTACAGATCTCCGCTGGTGGAACCAGACCATGCTCCGCCCAAGAGGCCGCCTGAGCCCTAGTAGAATGAGCCCGGAGCCCCTCCGGAACCGGCCGCCGCTGCAACAGATACGCGGAGGCGATCGCTTCTTTAAGCCATCGAGCAATGGAGGCCTTAGCCGCCGCCTCCCCTTTCCGTGCACCCCCAAAGAGCACAAAAAGCCGATCAGTCTTCCGAAATGACTCGGTAGACTGTACATACCGACGCAGCGTGCGGCCCACATCAAGCCGGTGAAGCCCCTTGTCCACCGACTCGACCGAGTCCGCCGAAATCACTGGTAGAAATACTGCCTGATTCAGGTGAAAAGGAGACACCACCTTTGGCAGGAAGGAGGGAACCGGACGGAGCACAACCCGCTCCGCAGAAAAAGACAAGAAAGGTTCTCGGCATGACAAGGCCTGTAGATCCGAGATGCGCCGTGCCGAGCAAATGGCTACCAGAAAAACCGTCTTCAACGTGAGATCCTTCAAGGATGCCCTCCGCAAGGGCTCAAAGGGTTCCCGAGCCAGGGCCCGCAGAACTAAATTCAAATCCCACGGAGGAATCACCGCTCTGCGGGAAGGCCGCAAATGAAACACGGCGGTCAAGAAACGCCGCACATCCGCATGAGCGCCAAGAAGGCGGCCCAAAAACCTTGCCTCTATAGCAAGAGAGCGCGGCCAACTGGACCTTCAGGGAACTGGCCGCGAGACCCTTCTCGAAGCCATCCTGCAGAAAGCTGAGCACGACGGGCACCGAGACCGTCGCCGCCCGAACTCCACGCCGGGAGCACCAGTCCTCAAAAATTCTCCAAATTCGAACATAAGTAAGAGAAGTGGACGACTTTCTTGCCCGCAGTAAGGTGGAAATCACCGCGGGCGAATAACCCTTCTTTTTCAGCCGAGCCCTCTCAATGGCCAAACCGTAAGCGAGAACCGAGCCACCTGGGGAATCCGCAAGGGGCCCTGAAGAAGAAGATCCGGTAGCGCCGGAAGGCGCCACGGCACGCCGTCTCGAAGCCGAACGAGGTCGGCATACCAGGGCCTCCGGGGCCAATCCGGAGCCACCAGCAGCACCCGGCCCTGATGGCCCTCGATGCGCTGGACGACCCGACCGATCAGGGCCCACGGGGGGAAAACGTACAGCATCCCGGACGTCGGCCACGGCTGAATGAGAGCGTCGAGTCCTTCGGATATCCGCTCCCGCCGTCTGCTGAAGAAGCGACTTGTCTTGGCCGACTGGAAGGTCGCCATGAGATCCATGATGGGCGGACCCCACCGCCGAACTATCTGCGCATACACCTGAGGATTTAACTCCCACTCTCCGGGGTCCACCCGCACTCTGCTGAGAAAGTCGGCCTGGACATTGTCCGCGCCTGCAATGTGCGCCGCCGAGATCGCCGGCCGCCGAGTCTGCACCCAGCTGAACAAGGCCGTCGCTTCGGTTTCCAGGGCCACACTCCCTGTGCCCCCTTGGCGATTGATGTACGCCACCGTGGTCGCATTGTCCGACCAGACTCGGACCGCCCGGCCCAGGAGCAGAGGTTCCAGGGCCATCAGGGCTAGTCGGACCGCCCGAAGCTCGAGGCGGTTGATCGACCAAGACGCTTCCTGCGAGGACCACACCCCCTGCGTGAAGCGGGTCTCGCAGTGTGCTCCCCAGCCGACTAGGCTCGCATCCGTAGTGAGGGGGACCCACAGAGGAGGCTCCAAGGGAATTCCCCGCGTCAGGTTCTCGGAGGAGAGCCACCACCGAAGCGACCGCCGCACTGCCTTCGGGCAGGGCAGTCTCTTGTGCAAGGAATCGCACTGGTTGGACCAGCGACGAAGGAGCGCCCTCTGTAGCGGGCGCATGTGGAACCGCGCCCACGGAACCACCTCTAAGGTCGCCGCCATCGTTCCGAGAAGCCGTAGGTACCACCACGCCGACGGAGCGGGCATCCCCCGAAATAGTCGGACAAGAGCCCGCAACGTCAGGACGCGGCGCTCGGGAAGGCACACCAGCCCCCGAGCAGTGTCGAAGCGCACCCCCAGATACTCCAGGTCCTGCGAGGGCCGCAGACAACTCTTTCTTTCGTTCACCACCCAGCCGAGGGATCGCAGCAGAGCTACCACCCTGCTCGTGACCCGCAGGCACTCTCGACCGGATTTTGCTCGTATCAACCAGTCGTCCAGGTAAGGATGGACCAAAATGCCCTCCTTGCGCAAGGCCGCCGCAACCACCACCATCACCTTTGTGAAAGTGCGCGGGGCCGTAGCCAAGCCGAACGGCATGGCCCGGAACTGAAAGTGGCCCCACGGGAACGCGAAGCGGAGAAACCGCTGATGGGCTGGGTGTATCGGAATGTGCAGATAGGCCTCGGTAAGATCGAGGGACGGCAAAAACTCCCCCTTTCGCACCGCTACAATGACTGACCGCAGGGTTTCCATGCGGAAATGCGGCACTCTGAGCGCGCGATTCACGCCTTTGAGATCCAAAATCGGACGCAGAGAGTCGCCCTTTTTGGGTACCACAAAATAGATGGAGTAGCGACCAGCGCCTCTTTCCAAGGGAGGCACTGGAACCACCGCTCCCAGCGCTAACAATCGAGCCAGGGTCACGCGGATGTCCCTCGTCTTTTGCTCGCCCCTGCTGGGAGACAGAACAAAGGAATCTGGAAGTGGGAACGCAAATTCCAGAGCGTAACCCTCCTCTATAATTTGTAGCACCCAGCGATCCGACGTTATTTGGGCCCAAGAGGAAAGAAAGTCGCGCAAGCGCCCGCCGACAAGCGGTCCTCCCTCCAGAGCCTGCCTGGCGTCATTGTGGCTTGCGTCCAAAGGAAGAACCCGATGAAGAGCCGGCTGCGGAGAAGCCTCTGCCGGCTCCCCTGAAAGCCCGAAATCCTTGGCTACGGGCTCCAAACCGGCCCCGCTGCGAGGACCACTGGCGGGAGGGCCGAAACCTGCGCTGATCCCGAAAGGATCCCCGCGCCGACGAGGTGGACCGGTTGGACCTTGGTTTATCCTCCGGAAGCCGGCCCCCTTTGGACTCACCGAGATCCTTTACCAATTTCTCGAGAGCCTCCCCAAATAATAATCTGCCCTTAAACGGCAGCTTACTGAGGCGGGCCTTAGAAGAACTGTCCGCCGCCCAGCTGCGCAACCAGAGGGACCGGCGCGCTGCTACCGCGGAGGCCATACTGTTAGCCAACGCGCGGATCAAATCATAAAACAGATCCGCCAGGTAAGCCGAGCCGGACTCCAGCCGGGTCACCTCCACCAGACCCTGCTGGTCTAGTCCGGGGCTCGAGCGCAGTTGCTGTGACCACCGCAGACACGACCGAGCCACCCAAGCCCCACAGATAGAGGCCTGCAATGACACGGCATCCGTATCGAAGGTCTGCTTGAGCAAGTTATCAACCTTCTTATCCTGCCCGTCCTTGAGGGCCGCCGCCCCCTCAACCGGGATGGTGGTTTTCTTGGTCACTGCGGAGACCGCAGCATCCACCCGGGGGGACCTGAACAAGTCCCTGTCCTTGTCAGCAAGAGGATAAAGCCGATTCATGGTCCGAATCCCCTTCAAACCGGATTCCGGGTGCTCCCACTCCGCCTGGATCATCTGATCCACCACGCGGTGGACGGGAAAAACCACCTGGGCATCCCTGACTGCTTGAATCAGAGGATCCTCAAGACCCTCCTCCTCCAGGGACCGCACCGCCGAAAGGTTTAGCGCCTGAAGGGACTCCGTGACCAAAGGAACCAGCTCGTCCCTACGGAACACTCGAATGACCCGAGCCTGATCTTCCGGCCCAGGGATCTCCCCATCCTCCAAATCCTCCGCTTCAGTCTCAGGATCGCCCTCTGCCTCGGAACCCAGGAGACCCAGGGCGTCCTGCTCTTGTCCCCCCAACCGAAGCCGCTTGCCCCGGGCGGTGAGGGACACTGAGCCGCCCCCAAGGACCCCGAGGGGAGGGAGGGGGGCCAGACAGCCGGCAACTGTCCGGACCTGCTCAGGCGAAATGCCTGATGCATGAGGAGTACAAAATCAGGGGAGAAGTCCATAGTTGAGGCAGCAACAGCCGCCTGCTGGAGCGCAGCCACTGAACCGCTGGCCGGAGGAACCGAGCCAGACTGAGGGATGCTTGGAGAAAGAACGCTGTCCCCGGAAGTAGAAGCATCCCCAGGGGTAGCCTGTTCCTGAACATTCACAGATTGCTCTAACTCAGAGGGCACTGCAGCACAGCCCCTGCAGATGCCAGAGTCAGTCCCTGCCGTCCTGCGGGACCCACAAATCACACACTGGGGCTTGGAAGCCATCCCAAGGCCACCTCTGCCCAGGGGAATAGAATAAGACAGCCACAGGAAAGCCCACACCACCTGGGCAATCCTATGCAAATCAGCCCCGATTTAAAAGTAACTTAACTTTTTTTTTTTTTTTTTTTTTTTACAAGAAACAAAATATATCCCAGGATCCCTGGGGGGCCCTGAGCAAAATCGCCAGAAAGAGGAACCCCAAAAACGCTAGGGGAACCTGTGCACAGCGATCAAAAATGCCTGGAAAAGCACTTTTAAAATCCAAAATGGCCGCCGCACTTTTTCACCCGCGGTAAAAAACGGCGCGAAAATATAAAAACCACCAAATAATATGGAAAACAAATAAAACGACCCTCTAATACAGGGCACACGAGCAGATTGAATAAAAACTGCCAAATGGGCTCAGGAGAGCCTACAGAAACGCTGGCATCCCAGACAGAGCATTGCACACAAGAAAAAAAATGAAATGCAAACTCCTACCAGCTCAGGAACAGAAGATTCAGCCACAATCTCCCAGTACCAGGCACTGCCTTATAGGTATGGCAATTCCCCGTCCTGTCTAGGGGAAGCTCACCCAGGGCTGATAAAATGTGCTAGGCAGGCAACAGCAGCCAGCAGGTCTGACTTTCTCCTAGTCTCCTGTGGCACAGCTCCAGGGAGACAGGCTTCTTTTGTCTTTCTTATTTTTTAAAGGCACAGCTAGCTACCAAAAACAAAAATAGTAGAGAAATGCCCCAAAACAAACCCTAAAAACAACTAACTAGTGTTGCTCCTGCAAAGGTCACTAAGTGTGCCCAGAGGACACACTTTTACGTCTACACACTGCAACGAGACTGGACACACTGGGGGGCTTCTGGGAGCTCCTGCTGGATATGTACTACAGAAGATTTGATTGGTCCAGTCTACAGGCTGCAGTGAGAGGGGCAGTACCCGATTGTGGAGGACTAAACTGGATATCCGCACAGGAACTGGACACACGTCCGATGGGCTTCATGGAAAAAAAAAAGAGACCGAGGTAAGATGGCACCTTTAGGCGGGAAGGGAACCTGCATTCCCAAAGGCTTTCATAGAAAGCTGGGGAAATGCTCCGCTGGGGCTTCATCGGCGCCGATGACACCCATATGTGAGGAATGACTTCCTGCTTGGTCCTGGAGAATGCAAAGGACAAGTAGCCATAGGCTCAAATGGTAGGCAAGTAAGCTGTTGCAAGACCACATTCAAATCCCACTCAGGGGCAGGTGGACGAACTGGAGGCTTAAGCAAAAGTAGGCCTCTGAGGAAGCGAGCCACCAAAGGGTGGCTTGAGAGATTGACCCTCCACCGGTGAACGGTGCGCAGAGAGAAAACTGAGATGGACCCTAACAGAGTTGGATTTAAAGCCTAGATTGGACAGGTGAAGCAAATATTGCAGCACCACTGGTACCAGGCATGAGAAAGGATCCTCCTTGTGCTGAGCACACCAGGTGGAGAATCTTTGCCACTTAAGGGCATAAGACTTCCGGGTGGATTGCCTCCTAGAGGCCAAGACCACGACCTCCACTTCCCTAGGCAGCAGTAAGGGTGCTAGAACTACCCTTTCAGCAGCCAGGCCATCAGATTGACGGACTGGAGGTTGGGATGTAAGAGATCCCTGCTCCTGAGTCAGGAGATCTGGTTGCATCCCCAGAGGAAGAGGAGTGTCCACCGCCAGTTTCAAAAGAAGTGGGAACCACGGTTGCCTTGGCCATCTGGGTGCCACCAGGATCACTGAGGCCTTGTCCCGGATCACTTTTAACAGTGTCTTGGGCACTAGAGGCGTGGGAGGAAACGCATATAGGAGGCCTGTAGACCAGGGAATGAGAAACGCATCCATTGCTACTCTGAGAGGATGCGGTTGTCTGCAGCAGAATCTGGGCAGTTGACGGTTCAGTGGACTGGCAAAGAGATCTATGGTGTGGAGGCCCCAACTTAGGAAGATCTGTTGAAGCACAAGAGGATTCAACTGCCATTCGTGTGGCTGCAGAATCCTGCTCAATCTGTCTGCCAGGTAATTCTCTTGACCAAGAAGATAGACCGCCTTGAGAAGCATGCCATGATTGACTGCCCAGGAGCACAGGTCCTGTGCCTCCTGACAGAGAGGTCGGGACCCTGTGCCCCCCCTTCTTGTTCACACAGAACATGGGTACTTGATTGTCCATCTGCACTAAGACGGACTGCCCTTGTGTTTCTTGAGAAGAGCAGTGCTTTCCAGAGCTCATCCAAAAGGTGATTTTTGCTGAATTTGCTGCTAAATTGTGAGTTTTTTGTCTGTTTGTCTCCACATATTTATCTATTTGCCCTTCTTGGTGGGTTCCCTTACCTACTGCCTTGCTGTGTGCACACTATTCAGGAACAGCCTACTGGCCAGAGACACTTAGGTTCCCGCCCACCCTACCCCTCACCCCACCCACCCCACCCACCCCAGGGGCTACCTTGCCTATATAGTGGTCACATACGTGCCATCTGTCATTCCTAACTTGGGTAACGCCCACATCTTCAACTTTTCTTATTATTCTTCCTCTTCTGGGACTGCTTAAGCAACATGTCGTGTATTCAGTGCAATAAGTGTGGTACTTTCATTCAAAGAAGAATCATTTGGAGCCTAAGAGCTTGTCCTATACGCCTAAAGTCAGCTGCCATGCATGAAGAACTGACTATACTAAGAAAAGACCTAGCAGCCATGCATAAAGAAGTTTCTCTACTGAGGGAGGAACTGGCTGCAATGAAGCGCACCTCTTCTAGGATACAAACTGAACAAAGTCCACCACCGCTCCCACAAAGAATCAAACACCCCAGGAACAAATGGATCACAGTGGGTTCCGGAAGATTGCGACCTGTAATGCAGAGACATCCTACACATCAAGAGATATCCCTGCAAAATGCTTTCTCTGCCTTGGCTAATGAGGATGCCCAACCCAAGGAAACTGAAGGGCCCTTAAATGAGTCAGACAATGCCCAATCTCCTGCTAAAGCACCAAATATGAAGAAAACCTCACCAAACAGAAAACTATTACTACTTGGAGATTCCATCATCAGAGGCACCAACTTGGGAACACAGTTCAAAGGAGAGAAGATAGTCATGTGCCTACCAGGCTCTTCAGCCAGCAGGAATACAAACCAAGTTGTTGAAATACTTAGCGCAAAAAGTGAGCACTCCAAACCAGATGTTATTATCCACTTGGGCACAAATGACCTGGCTAGAAACAGTGCCTCTACAGCCCAAAAGGACTTCCAATCTCTGGGAGAGAAACTCAAGCCCATTGTTAACACTGTTGCATTCTCAGACGTTCTACCTGTTCTTGGTAAGGGGACAAAAAGGCTGCATCACATTAACAACTTTAATACATGGCTCCAGACCTGGTGCAAACAAGAAGGATTCAGATTTATTGGCAACTGGGACAATAGATGGACCAACAAGAGACTATACTGTGCTGATGGACTACATCTCTCTGTCGCAGGGAAAAGAAACCTAAGTGAAAAATTCAGGCAGTATGTGGATATGCATTTAAACTAGGAAAAGGGTGTGACGGATGTGGAAGGTCAACATCTGCATGCCACCCCCTGCAAAAGCAGAACATCATCAGAAACAGCCATACTCTTAAACCACACATCAAAAACAAGTGGGAAGAAATGGGCAGAATAAAATCAATGCAAAATACACACAAGCCAGGTAAATGCTGGAAAGCAATGAGCACAAATGCTCGAAGCTTAGCCAAAAAAATTCCAGACCTGGAAGCCCTAATGGTGGAAACGGATTTGGACATCGTGGCCATTACGGAAACATGGTTTAATGAATCGCATGATTGGGATATAGCCATAGCTGGCTATAATCTATTCAGAAGAGACAGAGAAAATGGAAAAGGAGGAGGAGTAGCCTTGTATGTCAAAAGCAGTATTAAACCTACTGAAATGCAGGGAACATGGGGAAAAGAAGAAGCGCTCTGGATTGCGTTGGAAAGAGGAGATGGCACTGTCATCCATATTGCTGTAGTCTACAGACCTCCGACTCAAATTGAAGCGAGAGATAACGAATTGATTATAGATATTGCCAAGATAGCAGCAAAGGGGGAAGTGATCATATTAGGTGACTTTAATCTACCTGATGTGGATTGGATTACTCCTTCTGCACATCTGGAAAGAAGCAAAAAAATTGTGGATGCTCTCCAAGATGCATTACTTAGACAAATGGTGATGGAACCAACCAGGGAAAGCTCAACGCTGGATGTAGTGCTTACCAACAGTGATAACGTGTCGAATGTCTGCGTGAGTGCCCCTGTGAGCAACAGCGACCATCACACGGTGTGGTTTGAGATAAAAGCCATGGTACAGGCCAATCATAGCAAGCTCAAAGTCCTAAATTTCAAAAACACTGACTTCAATAAAATGGCCGAGTACTTAAAGGAGGAGATGACGGGGTGGAAGAAGATAAGGGAAGTGGAATTGCAATGGACTAAACTAAAGGCGGCAATAAAAGGGGCAACAGATAATTATGTAAGAAAAATAAATGAAAACAAGAGGAGAAGGAAACCTATTTGGTTTTCCAAAGAGGTGGCTGCGCAAATAAAGGCAAAAAACACAGCTTTTTCAACATTCAAAAGCTTGCAAACAGAAGAACACAGAAATGAATACAGGATCCAACTCAAAGAGTCTAAAAGAGTAATAAGGATAGCAAAATCAAAGGCAGAAGAAAAAATGGCTAAAGATGTTAAGGGTGGCAACAAAACTTTCTTCAGGTATATTCAGGAAAGGAAGAAGATCAGAGTTGGAATTGCAGGACTCAGAAGTGCTGGGAAAGGACTCGTGGAAAGTGACACTGAAAAAGCGAAATTGCTAAACAAATACTTCTGCTCTGTTTTTACTAAAGAAGATCCTGGAGATGGACCAGCTGTGACTCCCAAATATAAAAATAGGACTGAAGTAAATACCACATCATTCACAGAAGATGAGGTGTTAGAACAACTTGCTAAACTGAACGTGGACAAAGCCATGGGACCGGATGGGATACATCCCAGGATACTGAAAGAGCTCAGAGAGGTTCTTGCAGGTCCGTTAAAGGATGTCTTCAACAGATCCTTGGAAACAGGAGTGGTTCCTCAGGACTGGAGAATGGCTAATGTTGTACCTCTACACAAAAGTGGTGACAGGGAAGAAGTGTCAAATTACAGGCCCGTGAGCCTTACCTCGGTGGCAGGAAAAGTAATGGAGGCGCTCCTGAAAGAGCGAATAGTGAACTTTCTCAAAACCAACAGGTTGCAAGATCCCAGGCAACATGGTTTTACCGAAGGACAGTCTTGCCAAACAAATCTGATTGAGTTCTTTGATTGGGTGACCAAGGAACTAGATCTGGGGCATGCAATGGATGTCATCTATCTGGATTTCAGCAAAGCCTTTGATACTGTTCCTCATAGGAGGCTTGTCAATAAACTCAGTAGCTTGGGGATGGGTCCCAAGATAGTAAACTGGATTAGAAATTGGTTGACTGACAGACAACAGAGGGTGATGGTACATGGAACTCACTCGGATGAGAGGAAGGTGATTAGCGGGGTGCCTCAGGGTTCGGTCCTGGGCCCGGCACTGTTCAATATATTTGTGAGTGATATTGCTGAAGGACTGAATGGAAGTCTGTCTTTTTGCAGATGACACAAAAATTTGCAACAGAGTGGACTCCCCAGAGGGAGTGGATAACATGAGGAAAGATCTACAAAAGCTGGAAGACTGGTCTAATGCTTGGCAACTACGATTTAATGTGAAAAAGTGCAGTGTCATGCACTTGGGTAGCAGAAATCCAAGGGAAAAGTACACAATAGGGGGTGAGAGGTTGGTATGCACGGTTCAGGAGAAAGACCTTGGTGTGATTATCTCTGATGATCTCAAGGTGGCAAAACAGTGCGACAAGGCGGTGGCAAAAGCCAGGAGGATGTTGGGCTGCATTCAAAGAGGGATTACCAGCAGAAAGGAAGAGGTACTTATGCCACTGTACAAGTCACTGGTGAGGCCTCACCTGGAATACTGTGTTCAGTTTTGGAGGCCATATCTTGCAAAAGATGTAAAAAGACTGGAAACTGTTCAGAGAAAGGCGACCAAAATGATTTGGAGCCTGCGTCAGAAGCCTTATGAGAAGAGACTTGAAGACCTAAATATGTACACTTTGGAGGAGAGGAGGGACAGGGGAGATATGATTCAGACCTTTAAATACTTAAAGAGAAATGATGAACAAACAAACCTCTTCCAAAGACGGGGAAGCTGTAAAACTAGAGGGCATAACATGAAGCTGCAAGGTGGTAATTGAAAGGCAATGTCAGGAAATATTTCTTCACTGAAAGGGTGGTGGATGCTTGGAATGCCCTCCCGATGGAAGTGGTGAGGGCAAACACGGTGATAGAATTCAAAACGGCATGGGACAAACACAGTGGATCCCTTTACAGCAACAGGATAAAAGCAAAATAAACAGTACCATCTAACTTCTGAACTATCTAACATCTGAACAAATAAGGGTGTCCTACATGGAGTGGTGGGTTCACCCTAAACAGAAACAAAAACATGGGGAGGGGTGGCCTGCACAGAGCGACAGGTGCACCTACTCTTGCCATCTTGCTGGGCAGACTAGATGGACCATGCTGGTCTTTATCTGCCGTCACTTACTATGTTATTATGTTACTATGACTGGTGAGAGAGGACATGAGAGAAAGTCCGGAGGGCTAGGCGGATTGCCCTGAGCTCTAGGAAATTGATCTGCTGTGCGGACTTCCAAGGGGCCCAGAGGCCCTGGGTGCATGCTCCTTGGCAATGTGCACCCCAACCTTGGAGAGAAGCATCGGTTGTCAGGACTTGAGAATGTTGAGGTGCTTCAAAAGGCACCCCTATGAGCAGATTTGGAAGATGAAGCCACCACTGTAGAGAAGAAGCTAGTAGCTTGGACACCCTCACTTTGTCCACCAGGTTTCCCATGGCCTGCAGCCACTGAGTTCTGAGGCCCCACTGAGCTGGCCTCATGTGTAGATGGGCATTTGGCGTTACATGGACTGTGGATGCCATGTGGCCTAAGAGCCTCAGGAATTGTCTGGCGGAGACCAGAGAATTCCTGTGGAATTGGCTGGCCAATTCCATCAGTCTGTAGGCCCTGTCCACTGGCAAAAAAGCCTTTGCTTGAAGGGTGTCCAATCTTGCTCCTATGAACTCCATGTTCTTTGAGGGGTGCAAAGCAGACTTTGCGAAGTTTATGACAAACCCCAGATGCTGGAGAAGAGCAACAGTGCGGAGGGTGGCTTGATTGGTCTCCTGTGGAGACTGACCGCTGATGAGGCAGTCATCCAGGTATGGAAAAACGGAGTCCTTGAACCATGGGATAGGCCGCCACCACCGACAGGCATTTGGTGAAAACCCTGGGGGTGAAAGTTAGGCCAAAAGGGAGTACTCTGTACTGGTAATGGTTTCCTCCCACTACAAATCGGAGATATTGTCTGTGGTCTGGATGAATAAGGATGTGAGTATAAGCATCCTTTAGGTCTAAGGAGCATAGCCAATCTCCCTGCTGGAGGTAGGGCAGCAGGATTCCAAGGGTAAGCATCTTGAACTATTCCCTCTCCAGGAACTTGAGACTTCACAAGTCTAGGATGGGCCTGAGGCCTCCTGTTCTTTTTGGTACTAGAAAGTACCTGGAATAGAAGCCTTGACCTCAGGTGGTGAGGCACCGGTTCCACCACCTGTTCCTTCAGGAAACTTGCTAACTCCTGCAGGAGTAAGTCTCTGTGCAGAGGGAGTCTTAGAGGCTCCCCTGGAGGGAGGTAACTGGTGGAAGTGGAGGAGATAGCCCCTCTGGACTATGCTTAGCACCCAAGTATCCCTTGTTACGGCTGACCACCTATGAGCATACAGGGTCAGCCTGCCTCCTGTGCTGGGAGGGGCCAGCTGAGGAGGAGAGGCTATGCCACTTGAGTCAAAGCACCGCTCCCTGCTGTGCAGGAGCTGGAGCTGGTGGCTTGGGGGTTTTCTGTCTACGGGGCCCATGTCCCTGCCCCTTGGCCTGCTGACTCTGCTGGGGAGCTGTGGAGGCCTGAAAGTGAGGGTATGATTTGTAGGCAGATGACTTCCTCGGGTAAAAGGTCTTTTTCCACAAGCCCTCCTTCTGAAAAGGGGCAGAGGCTTTCCTGGGTGAGAGTCTCAGACTCGAGTAATCGCAGCCTTTTCAGCCATAGGCTTGCCAAAGAGGTTTTCACCTCAGCAGGGGACATTGACCAACTTGTCCTGCACCCATGGCTCGAGGTCCGAAGACTGTAGCCAAGCCTGACGGCGTGCACCGATGCCAGCCGCGGCTACATGGGCCGAAGCCTCGAAACCATCATAGGCTGCTCGAGAGATAAACTTCGAGCACTCTCGGATCCCCGATGACAGGGCCTTGAACCTCTGCAAAGGTTCCTCGGAGAGACCAGCAGAGAACCTGGAAATCTCCTTTGCCAGGTCTCGAAGGTACATGCCCATGTACAGCTGATAGGTCTGGACACGGCAAGCAAGCATAGAGCCCTGGAAGCACTTTCTACTGAGGGCATCCAGGTTCTGGGCCTCCCGGTCGGGAGGCACCGAGGAGTGCATCTTCTGACTCTTCAGACGATACATGGCCAATTCCACAACCATGGAGTGGTGCGGTAGCTGTGCCTTTTGGAACCCGGGGCTCTTGCGGACTTGATAGATGGAATCGACCCGCTTGCTCAGAACCGGCGTCGAGGCCGGCGCCTCCCATATACGGAAGAGCAACCGTTCCAGCATCGGAGGAACCGGTACAGTAAAGGCCTCCTTGGGAAGAGAGTCATAATGCAGGGCCTCGAGCTCCTCAGCTCGAGGCTCCTCCTTGGGATCCGCGGGGAAGGCCAAGGCCTTGGCCATGTCCCGCACAAAATCCGAGAACCGGGTATCCTCCGGGGGGGGATTGTCTCTGAGGTTCGGACTCCAGTGAGTCCGAAGGGACACACGGGGTCCAAAAGGTGTCCGGGGATTCCTCATCCTCCGTTTCCCAGCCGACTCCTCGGAGGAGGAATCAAGCGGCTCCGGTTGGGCAAGCACCGATGCCATCCGCCCTGACGCCGAAGATACCAGCGTCGACGACCTCAGTCCCGAACAGGAGACCGAGAGACACCTTGGCCGAGGATCGACTCGAGAGCGCATGGACTCAAGGATCGGATCGGCCTCCGGGGTCGACTTGGACATCGATGTCCCGGTGGTCGGGGCAGATGCACTGGTGAGACCAGCGATCTGTGCCCGCTGCTGTTCCATGAAGTCAGCAAAGCTGCTCTCCAAAGCCATCAACCTGAGTCCAAGCTCAGGAGGACTCAGCAGCACCCAGCTCGGGCCCCGACAGCGTCGGGCTCGACGTTGGTTCCCCCGGAAGAGAGTCCACGAGGACTACAGCACTCACGTGACTCGGGGACTCCGACTCCACACAAGGTTGTTTTGCAGGCCTCTCCGACTCCGAAGACCAGGGACAGCGGTCAGGGCTAATTGACCTGGCCCTCGATGAGCCAAGTGCATCCACCGATGCCGACCTCGTGGGTTTCTTCTTCCTGTGATGCTACCGCGAGGGAGACCCCCTCTCAGAGGATCCCCGGCGATGCTCGGGATTAGAATCCCGAGACGTCGAGGCCTCTGACAAAGTCCGGGCACGGCCGGACGCCGAGTCAGAGAAGATTCTTTCCTTCTGGTGCTGCCTACTCAACGCCTTCGAGGACATTTTCTCACACGGACCACAGATCATCGGGTCATGATCGGGTCCGAGGCAGCAGTCATGTGTGTCAGTGAGAGACAAGTTTCTTACACCAATCACACTTTTTAAACCCGCTGGCAGCCATCGGGGGGAAAAGGGACCTTGCGAGGTCAAAAGACAGGGCTGCCAGTGAAAAATACAAAAATGGCGTGAACGCTAGTCACGAAGGACAAAAACCTAAAAAAAAGAAGTCTGGGCTCGATACCGGTGTACCGGCCCGAGGCGGGAAGGGGAAACCGGCGTCAAAACGAGAAACACGAAAAAATCAACTTTTTTCACGGGTAAACACGAACCACGTCCATCGGGCTCCGCGTAAAAGAGAAGACTGAGCAAGATGGCACCCTTGGGCGGGAAGGGGACCGCACATGCGTGCTGACAGTCCCAAAGGCTTTCTGTGAAAGCTGGGGAAATGCTCCACATGGGGGCTCCGTCGGCGCCGACCTCACCCATATGTGAGGACTGACTTCCTGCTTGGTCCTGGAGAACTGCTTTATTCACTCAGTTGGTCTTGCGTGAGCAGTGGTTCATTTCTATGAACTAAGTACCACATTTATGTGATTAAAAAGGACTTGCTACCTATGGAAGAGAGGTTCCCTTTCTTCCTTGGCAGTGTTTCAGACAAAAAATTTCCTTTGTTCTATGGGTGGGGTAATTCCTGCTTACAATTTGGTGGATCTCTTTGCAGATGGTTGAAACCAACTGAGGCAGCACAGGGCGGCAAGGCAGGAGACGACACACAGACAGCACCTAGAGTGTGGCTGCATACCCTTGCTGTATTCAGAAAACACCGGTTACAGGTAAGCAACTATGCTATATTTCCTTTCCAATAAAAAACTGATGAGAGGAAATAGAGTATAGTGGTAAAGAAGAAAAACATCAGAAAAGCACTGATTATAGAGTTGTCAGTTCCAAGCAACTATTCAGTGAATTGCATTGAGAGGGAGAAAATCTTCAAATACCAAGAGATGCAATTGGAGACCAAAAAAATGTGGCAGAAAGTTATTTTCAATCATGTTGGATGCCACAGGCTTAAGAGGAATTCTCAAGCACACCTTGATAAAGTATAGTTAACTCACCTGTAGCAGGTTTTCTCCAGGAACAGAAGGAATAGGTCCTCACATAGCCCACAAGGGAAAGCTTGCAAGCTTCATTAGGAAGCTTTTGGGATGCTCACCATGCATGTGTGCTAGTCTTTCCACCCAAAGGAGCCATCTTACCAAAATAGGACGACACAGCTTAATCAAGCCCAAAAAAATAGAAAACTCCATGGGGAGGAGGGAGAGTACTGTGGATTTATTTCTGCTGTTCCTGGAGAAAGCATGGTTACTCACCTCTAACAGGTGATCTCAGGGAACAGCAGGAATTTAGTCCTCACATATGGGTATCGTCGGTACCGACGGAGCCTGCGTGGGAACGCTCCCCAGCGTCCAATTAGAAACCTTTTGGGAGCATCCCACAGCACCTGCGTGCTGCCTTCCCCAACTGCCTCTCTCCAGTTGAGTTTTAAAGCTGAGACAAAGAGAGAGAGAGGGAAAGGGAAAGAGATAGAGAGAAACAACTCCTAGGGGAGGTGGGTGGGTTGTGAGGACTAAATTTCTGCTGTTCCCGGAGATCACCTGTTACAGGTGAGTAACCATGCTATCTCCAGGAACAAGCAGGAATGTAGTCAACACATATGGGGACTCCCTAGCTTTAGCTGCCAGGGAGAGACCCCAGAAGTTGTGCGTCCCTGAGAAGGGCTCCACTTCCCCCTATGGATCTCTGGCATCCTACCAGGGATGGTGGGTAGGAGTTGTTTAGGTATGGAACAGGTGTTGGAGAACATCCCGGCGGAAGTCCTTGGCCAAGCAGCAATAGGCTGTGAAGGTATGAACTGAGGTTGTCGATAGACACAGAGTGCAGATGAGACATTGAAGTTGCCATGGCTCTCACATTGTGAGCTGTGACATGGCCCTCCAGAGGGAGATTCTTACTCTGATAGGCAAAGGATATACACTGAGGAATCCAGTTAGATAGTGTTCTCTTGGAGACTGGAAGTCCCAAATGAGAAGGATCAAAAGCAACAAAGAGTTGAGAGGACATTCTATGTTGCTGTGTTCTTTGTAAGAAAAAGGCTAAAGCTCTTTTACAGTCCAAAGAATGAAGGTTCCTTTCTGCATTTGATGCATGAGGCCTTGGAAAGAACACAGGTAGGTAGACCGATTGGTTTAGATGAAAAGGCGAGACCACCTTTGGCATAAAGCGTGGATGAGTCCTAAGGACTACCTTGTCATGATGGAACCTTGTATAAGGTGGATCAGCTACTAGTGCTTGCAACTCACTGATGCGACGTGTTGATGTGATTGCAATGAGAAAGAGTGGTTACTCACCTGTAACAGGTATTCTCCAGGAGCAGCAGGAATCAGTCCTCATATGGGTGACGTCGGCGCCGACGGAGCCCCCATGCGGAGCATTTCCCCAGCTTTCAAAGAAAGCCTTTGGGAATGCAGGCACGCGTGCGCGGTCCCCTTCCCATCCAAAGGTGCCATCTTGCTCAGTCAAATGACATAGCTGAAAGACAGCAAAAAAGAAAATGAACTATATACAACTGCATCTCCAAGGGGAGGAGGGAGGGTCGTGAGGACTGATTCCTGCTGCTCCTGGAGAACACCTGTTACAGGTGAGTAACTACTCTTTCTCCAGGACCAAGCAGGAAGTCAGTCCTCACATATGGGTGACTCCCTAGCTCTGGGCTACCAGGAACCCAGGTTGAAAAATAGAGCTCCCTCGAGAGCCTCAGCAACAGTGAGAGAATCTTCTCTGAGACCACACCTGAATGGTAGCCCAACACCAGGGCCGGAGGGTAGGAGTTGCCTAAATCTCAAAGAGATTACGGAGTACTGCTTGCCCAAAAGCACTGTCCCTACGGGACTCCCTCTCGAGGCAGTAGTGGTCCGCAAAAGTCTGGCTTGAAGACCAAGTAGCGGCCCGGCAGATGTGTGCCAACAAAATAGAAGGGAAGTGAGCTACTGATGCGGCCTTCGCCCTGACCCGGTGGGCCGTGACTCGACCCTCCAGGCAGAGGCCGGCTGCCCTGTACGCCCAGGCGATACAGTCTGCCACCCAGATGGACAACGTACGCTTAGTTACAAGCAACCTCAATCTATTAGGGTCAAAGGAAATGAAGAGCTGAGAAACCCTTCTATGCCCCTGCGTACGTTCTAGATAAAAGGACAGCGCCCTTCTACAATCCAGGGAATGCAAGACAATTTCTGTCCTACTGGCGTGTGGCCTGGGAAAGAACATCAGAAGTACCACCTCCTGGTTGAGGTGGAAGGAGGACACTACCTTGGGAAGGAACTTAGGATGAGTCCTCAAGACTACCCTGTTCTTATAGAACCTGGTATACGGCCTATCCGAAACCAGGGCCTGAAGTTCACTCACACGCCTGGCTGAGGTGAGTGCCACAAGGAACACCTTCCAGGAGAGGAAACGTAAATGGCAGGTTGCCATTGGCTCAAAAGGTGGGCGAGTCAGTTGCTGCAAGACCACATTGAGATCCCACTCAGTGGCCAGTGGACAAATAGGAGGCTTAAGCAGAAAAAGGCCTCTGAGAAAATGAGACACCAGAGGGTGGCCCAAGAGGGAATGTCCATCCACCAGCGAGTGGTGAGCTGAGAGGGCACTGAGGTGAACCCAGACAGAGTTGGACTAAAGTCCCAGGTTGGAAAGGTGGAGCAGATATTGCAACACCACCTGGACCGAGCAGGAGAAGGGGTCCTCTTGCTGTTGAGAACACCAAGTAGAGAACCTACGCCACTTCAGAGCATAGGCCTTCCTAGTGGAATGCTTTCTGGAGGCCAACACCGGAGGCTAGAATCCTCCGGGGGGGACCTTGTCCGAGGTTCGGATCCCGGTGAGTCCAAAGGGATGCACTGAGTCCGGAAGGTGTCAGGGGACTCCTCCTCTTCCATGCCGATTCCTCCGAGGAGGAATCGAGCGGCTCCGAGTGGGCGGGCACTGACGCCATCCGCCCCGACGCCGAGGGAATCGGTGTCGACGACCTCGGTCCCGAACGGGAGGCCGAGGGTGACCGCAGCCGAGGATCGACTCGAGTTCGCATGGTCTCGAGGATCGGCTCAGCCTCAGGGGTCGATTTGAACGTCGATGTCCCGGTGGTCGGGGCAGATGCACCGGTGAGACCAGCTGCTGTTCCATGAAGGCAGACAATCTGCTCTCCAAGTCCGTCAACCTGAGTCCAAGCTCAGGAGACCCAGCAGCCTCCGACTTGGGTCCCGATGGCGTCTGGCCCGACGTCGGCTCCCCCGGAGGACAACAGTACTCACGTGACTCGGGGCCTCAGACTCCACATGAGGATGCTTTGCAAGCCTCTCCGACTCTGAAGACCCGGGACGCCGATCGGGGCTATGCGACCTGGCCCTAGAGCCAAGAGCGTCCACCGACGCCGCCTTCGTGGGTTTCTTCTTCCTTCGGTGCTCCCTCAAGGGGGACTCCCTCTCAGAGGAGCCCCGACGATGCTTGGGGTCAGACTCCAGAGACTCCCGAGACCCGTCCAGAGGCAGACTCGAAGAACATCCTCTCACGCTGGTGCTGACGGCTCCGCAATGCCTTGGACGACATTTTGCCACAGGGGCTACAGACCTTAGAATCATGATCTGGCCCCAGGCACCGGAGGCAGCAGTCGTGTGTGTCAGTGAGAGACATCAGTTTCTTACACCGATCACACTTCTTAAAGCAACTGGCAGCCATTGGGGGAAAAAGGGCCCCTGCAAGATCAAAAAATTGGGCTACCAGGGAAAAAAAAAAAAAAAGGCGCAAACGTAGTCTCTAAGGACAAAAAACGAAAACAGAGATCCGGGCTCGGCACCGGTGTACCGAGTCCAGGCGGACAAAGAACCGACATCGAACTGAAGAAAAATACTCGACCCAACGCAGATGATCAACTTTTTCCACGGGTGACAAGGACAGGCGTCCGAAGGGCTCCGCAGAAAAAACGGAGACTGAGCAAGATGGCACCTTTGGGCGGGAAGGGGACTGCACATGCGTGCCTGCATTCCCAAAGGCTTTCTTTGAAAGCTGGGAAAATGCTCCGCATGGGGGCTCCGTCGACGCCAACGTCACCCATACGTGAGGGCTGACTTCCTGCTTGGTCCTGGAGAAAGATAACCTTCCAAGAAAGGCATTTCAAGGAGGTAGTAGCTAAGAGTTCGAAAGGTGGCTTCATGAGCTGACCAAGAACCAAATTTAAGTCCCATGTCACAGGTGGTGGCTTTATGGGAGGCTTAGTTAGCAGAAGGCCTCTTATAAATCTTGCTATAAGAGGATAGAAGGAGACAGGTTGTCCATTTAGGGGCTTGAAGGAAGCTGCAATAGCACTCAAATGGACCCTCACTGAGTTAGTCTTAAGTCCTGCATTGGATAAATGAAGGAGATACTCCAGTAATGATTCCAGAGGTATGGCAATGGGGTTAAGACCCTTCTGCGAACAGCATATGGTAAACCTTTTCCACTTGAAAGCCTAAGAACATCTTGTGGAAGGCTTCCAGGAAGCATAAAGGATATCCTTTATTTGCTGAGGGAGGTTAAGATCATGGAGATCAAGGCCTTCAGCAACCAAGCCCTGAGAAGCAGAGATTGGGGATTGGGATGCCATAACATTCTGTCCTCCTGGAGCAGACCCTAACTCCAGGGAGGGAGCTTGAGAGAGATGTAGAAGCAGAGGGTACCACACTTGCCATGGCCAATGTGGAGCTATGAGAATCATACGGCCTCTGTCTCTCTGAAGCTTGAAGAGGGTTTTGGGAATTAGGGGAATGGGTGGAAAGGCATACAGGAAGTCTTGACCCCAATAAAGGAGGAAAGCAGCCCTGGACTGAGCTCCTTGAACCAGAATTCTGAAACAGAACCGGGGAAGTTTGGCATTCCATGGACTTGCCAAGAGGTCTATGTCCGGGGTTCCCCAAATTTGAAAAATCTTGGCCACCTGGTCTGCATGCAGAGACCACTCGTGTGTAAGCAGAACTCGACTGAGTGTCTGCCCAAGAGTTTTGTATGCCTGGAAGATACACTGCCAGGAGATGAATCTGATGCTCTCTGGCGAGGGCCCATAGTCGCAAAGCTTCGTTGCAAAGCGACAGAGAGCCTGTTCCCCCCTGCTTGTACACGTAGAATATGGCTACTTGATTGTCCGTATGAATGAGGACTGTCTTGTAGCTGAGCAGGGTGTGGAACACTCGAAGAGCAAGGAAGATTACTCTGAGCTCCAAGAGACTGATATGTAGATGAGTCTCCTGTGGAGACCAGGTGCCTTGGGTGGAGAGGTCTTGCAGATGAGCTCCCCAACCCATCACAGAAGCATCTGTTTTGAGAGTTGCCTGGGGTAAGGATTGTTGAAAAGGGGACCCCAGCGATAGGTTTTGAGTGGACTTCCACCACTGGAGGGACAAAATAAGGCGACTTGTGTTTGCTATTTTGTCTGACAAGCATCCTGATGCCTGGGTCCATTGAGTGGATAAAGTCCACTGGGTTGCCCTCATGTGGAGGCCAGCATAGGAAACCATATGCACGGTAGATGCCATGTGGCCTAGTAGTTGCAGCATTTCTCGGGCAGTGAGATGAGGTTTTAGCACTGCTTGAGAAACTAACTGCACCATACGAAGGCAACGGGCCTGAAGGAGATAGGCCCTTGCCTTTCTTTTATCCAGCAAAGCTCCTATGAACTCTAGAGACTGAGTGGGAGTTAGACTGGATTTTGGGATGTTTATCACCAGACCCAAATACTGGAGGATACGCATTGTGCAGGATAGAGAAGTCCTGGCCTCTGACTCTGTTGGGGCTCGAATGACCAAGTCGTCTAAGTAGGGGAATACAAATATCCCTAGAGTGTGGAGAAAGCACAGTTACTTACCTGTAACAGGTGATCTCTGGGAACAGCAGGAATAAGTCTTCACATATGGGTATGTCGGTACCGACGGAGTCTGCGCGGGAACGCTCCCCAGCGTCCAATCAGAAAACCTTTGGGAGCATTCCACAGCACCTGCGTGCTGCCTTCCTGCCTTTCCAACTGTCTCTCCTCAGTCGAGTTTTATAGCTGAGACAAAGATGGAGAGAGAGGGAAAGGAAGAGAGATATATAGAGAGAGAACTCCTAGGGGAGGTGGGTGGGTTGTGAAGACTTATTCCTGCTGTTCCCAGAGATCACCTGTTACAGGTAAGTGTGCTATCTCCAGGAACAAGCAGGAATGAGTCTTCACATATGGAGACTCCCTAGCTTTTGATGCCAGGGAGAGAGCCCATAAGTTGTGTGTCCCTGGGACAGGGTTGCACTTCCCCACCTGGATCTCTGGCATCCCATGAGGGATGGTGGGTAGGAGTTGATTAAGTATGGAACAGGTTTTTGAGAACAGCCTGACCAAACAAGGCATCCCGGCGGGAGTCCTTGTCCAAGCAGTAATGGGCTGTGAAGGTATGAACCGAGGCCCAAGTGGCTGCTCGACAGATGTCATCGATAGACACAGAGTTCAGATGAGCCATTGAGGCTGCCATGGCTCTCACATTATGAGCTGTGACATGGCCCTCCAGAGAAATGTTCCTGCTCTGATAGGCGAAATAAATACATTGTGCAATCCAGTTGGAAAGTGTTCTCTTGGAGACTGGTTGTCCCAAATGAGAAGGATCAAAAGCAACAAAGAGTTGAGAAGACTTTCTATGTTGTTGTGCCCTCTGTAAGTAAAAAGCTAGAGCTCTTTTACAGTCTAGGGTATGAAGATTCCTCTCTGCACTTGATGCATGAGGCCCTGGAAAAAAGACAGGTAGGTAGACCTCTTGGTTAAGGTGAAAAGGCGAGACCACCTTTGGCATAAAGTGTGGATGAGTCCTAAGGACTACCTTGTCATGATGGAACCTTGTATAAGGTGGATTAGCTACTAGTGCTTGCAATTCACTGATGCGGCGTGCTGATGTGATTGCAACGAGAAAGATAACCTTCCAAGAAAGGTATTTCAAGGAGGTAGCAGCTAAAGGTTCAAAAGGCAGCTTCATAAGCTGAGCAAGAACCAAATTTAAGTCCCATGCCACCGGAGGTGGTCTAATGGGAGGCTTTGTTAAAAGGAGGCCTCTCATGAACCTTGCTACAAGGGGATGAGAGGAAACAGGTTGTCCATTTAGAGGCTTGAGGGAAGCTGCAATAGCACTCAGATGGACTCTTACTGAATTTGTCTTAAGGCCTGCATTAGACAGATGGAGATACTCCAGCAACGATTCCAGAGGTATGGCCTGGGGGTTAAGACCCTTTTCAGAACACCAGAGGGTAAACCTTTTCCACTTGAAGGCGTAAGAACGTCTAGTGGAAGGTTTTCTGGAAGCATAAAGAACATCTTTCACTTGAGAAAGATGAAGATCCTGGAAATCTAGGCCTTCAGCAACCAAGCCCTGAGATGCAGAGATTGGTGATTGGGATGCCACAACTTTCCGTCCTCCTGAGAGAGGAGGTCTGGAGCAGACCCTAACTCTAGGGAGGGAGCTTGAGAGAGTTGTAGAAGCAGAAGGTACCACACTTGCCATGGCCAATGTGGAGCTATGAGAATCATGTGGCCTCTGTCTCTCTTAAGCTTGAACAGGGTTTTGGGAATTAGGGGAATGGGTGGAAAGGCATACAGGAAGTCTTGACCCCAATGAAGGAGGAAAGCATCCCTTGCCTGAGCCGGAGTTCTGGAACAGAACCGGGGAAGTTTGGCATTCCACGGACTTGCAAAGAAGTCTATGTCCGGGGCTCCCCCAAATTTGAAAAATCTTGGATACCTGGTCCATATGTAGGGACCACTCGTGTGTAAGCAGAACTCGACTGAGTCTGTCTGCCCAAGAGTTTTGAACACCTGGAAGAGAGACTGCCAGAAGATGAATGTGATGCTCTCTGGCAAGGGCCCATAGTCGCAGAGCTTCGTTGCAAAGCGACAGAGAGCCAGTTCCTCCCTGCTTGTTTATATAGAACATGGCTACCTGATTGTCCGTGTGGACAAGGACTGTCTTGTGGCTGAGCAGTGTGTGGAAAACTCGCAGAGCAAGGACGATTGCTCTGAGTTCCAAGAGATTGATATGTAGACAAGTCTCCTGTGGGGACCAGATGCCCTGGGTGGAGAGGTCCTAAAGATGAGCTCCCCAACCCATTGGAGAAGCATCTCTTGTAAGTGTTGCCTGGGGTAGAGGCTGTTGAAAGGGACACCCCAGCAACAGATTTTGAGGGGACTTCCACCACTGGAGGGACAAAATGAGGCGACTTGTGTTTGCTATTTTGTCTGACAAGCAGCCTAATGCCTGGGTCCATTGGGTGGATAAAGTCCACTGAGATGCTCTCATGTGAAGGCGAGCATATGGTACCACATGAACGGTGGATGCCATGTGGCTTAGTAACTGTAACAGTTCTCGAGCAGTTAGTAGGGGTTTTGACTCTGCTTGAGAAGCTAACTGCATCAAGCGAAGGCAACGGGCCTGAGGAAGATAGGCCCTTGCCCTTGTGGTATCCAGCAACGCCCCTATAAACCTAAGGGACTGGGTAGGGATCAAATTGGATTTTGCGATGTTTATTACCAGCCCTAAATATTGAAGGATATTCATTGTACAGGTTAGAGCAGTCTTGGCCTCTGATTGAGTTGGAGCTCGAATGAGCCAGTCGTCCAGATAAGGGAAGACAAATATTTCCAGGGTGCGCAGAAAAGCAGCAACCACTGCCATGCATTTCGTGAACACCCTTGGTGCAGAGGCCAGGCCAAAAGGGAGCACTCTGTATTGATAGTGCTTCTCCTGGAAAAGGAACCGAAGGAACCTTCTGTGAGTTGGATGGATGAGAACATGAGCATACGCATCCTTGAGATCTAGAGAACAAAGCCAATCCTGACTCTGAAGGTATGGCAGCAGAGTTCCTAGAGAAACCATCTTGAATTTTTGACTAGGAATCTGTTCAACACTCTGAGATCTAAAACGGGTCTGAAGCCCCCTGTTTTCTTTGGGATAAGAAAATAGGGGGAGTAGAACCCTGTGCCCTGTTGTTGAGAAGGCACTTCCTCTATTGCCCCCTGGGCTAGAAGAGTGGCAACCTCCTGCTCTAATAAGGTGAGGAGGGAGGTTGGAGAATTGAACTGGTGCACTCGTGAGAGGGGGCAAGCTGGAAAAATGAAGTTTGTACCCCTCTCTTAGGATGGAGAGTGTCCAATGCTCTGCTGTGATTTGCCCCCATCTGGGAGCAAAGTGACATAACCTTCCTGGAATGGTGGAGGGCTCTGGTCCTTCTAGAGCCAGGAAGGCTAAGTTCTCTAGCAGCAAGTCAAAGGCCCTGAGGGGGCTGAGATTGCTGGGCCAGAGCAGACCTCACAGCCTTTGCCTTGGTCTGTTTGGAGGATTGCTGACGTTTGGAAGGGAACTGAGCTGCAGAAGATGCTCTGACTATAAGCAGGATAGGATCTTCCCTTTTTAGAAAAAGGTGTTTTCTTGAACAACCTTTTCTTAGCAGGAGCAGCTGTAGATTTGGATAGTCTATCCAAAGCAGAATTTTCAGCATCCATCTGATTGGCTTTTGCTTGCCAATCCTTACCAAACAGATTCTCACCTGTACAAGGGATATTTCCCAATTCATCTTGGACCCAGATCTCCAAATCAGATGCTTGAAGCCAAGCAATCCTGCGTGCACCTATAGCTATAGCTGAGGCTCTGCTTACGCATTCAAAGGAGTCGAAAGCTGCACGGTTGGAGAATTTGGAGTGCATGTTTGAGCCCAGAGAGAAATTCTTGCCTTTTACTGTCAGACATAAAAGGACAAAGTCTGCAAATGGTCAGTGACTTCTTTTAAGAACATTCCCATGTAGAGACTATAAGAATTAATTCTCGCAGCAAGCATGGAAGCTTGGAAGACTTCTACCAAAAGCATCCAGGGTTCTACATTCACGTCCTGGAGGATTAGAGGCATGTCTTTTGGCACTTCTAATCTTTCTCATTGCAGACTCAACCACAATAGAGTGGTGAGGAAGCTGAGTTTTATGGAAACCAGGACAAGGAGGGACACGATACATGGTGTCCAACCTGCGAGAATGAGGAGAGGTGGTTAGAGGTGCTTCCCACATCCTTAACATGAGATCATACAGAATCTCATGAATAGGCAAGGTAGCTGCCTCTTTAGGAGTTTTAGGATATTGTAAAATATCTAACTCCTTAGCTCTAGGCTCTGACTCTGGGGCTACTGTAATAGAGAGACCCCGAGCCACCTCTCTGATAAAGTCTTGAAAAGACAAGTCCTCTGGAGGAGACATCCTTCGTTTGGGAGAGGACTCCTCCTGTGGAAGAAGCATCACTGCATAGACACACTCTTCAGAATCGTCAGAGGAATCAAAGTATCGTCTGTCGGGATGCTCTTGCAAAGCCCGATACCCGTACCGACTGGGATCGGTATCGGGAATCACCGGTTCCAGGGTATCGGTACCAGAGTGCTGCAGAGGGCAGAGTACCGGCATAGCGGACACCGATGCCGATGTCGACGCCACCGGTACCAGGATCGGTGCCGGAGCCAGTACCGGCTGAGTAGTCTGTTGCGGTACCACGGGCGTCGATGCCACAAGGAAAGCCACCAGACTGCATTCGATGGACAGAATCCTCTGATCCATCTACGCCACCAATGCCTGGAAGTCGGTACCGGTGGAAGCCACCGGTACCCCAGAGCATGGCACCAGATCTGTCGAGGCCACGCCATCGAGATCATCCTGGAACCCCGATGATGATGCTTTAGAGGCCGAAGCCTCCCGCCGGGGTAATTTTGCCGGTGCAGAACCCTCGAGGGCAAGGCCAGAGAGATCTCGATGCTTAGAAGGAGATTTGCCCTTCGAGAACCGGCTGGATTTATGTTTAGTTACCTGAGATCCATGTGAGGAAGAAGCAGCCCTGGAAGACGTCGATGCTACCGAAGCCGCATCAGAGGGAAACAGGGTACTGAGCTTGGCAGCTCGGTTCTGTCGACCTCTCTTAGACATCATAGAACAGGACACACAATCTGTAATGGAATGGTCAGGGCCTAAACATTTTAGACACCAGTCATGGGTGTCGGTGACGGAGATAGTACCGCCACATTCTGTGCACTTCTTAAATCTTGAGGCAGGCTTTTCCATATTTAAGGAAAAAGGTTTTGGGCCTAAGGCCCAAAACTGAAGTACACCTGAAGAAAATAAATGGAAAAAAGTTGGGTTTTTTTGTTTTTTTTAAAAGAAAAGAACAAGGACCGGCGGTATCGGTACAGCGTTGAAGAAGGCAGACGCGACAGAAAAGAAAGAAAAAATAAGGAAATTCTTCTGCGGTGACAGGAACACGACCTACTGGCTCCGCGGAAAAAGAACAACTGAGGAGAGTTGGAAAGGCGGGAAGGCAGCATGCAGGCGCTGTGGGATGCTCCCAAAAGCTTTCTGATTGGACGCTGGGGAGCGTTCTCGCGCAGGCTGCGTCGGTACCGACGTACCCATATGTGAAGACTCATTCCTGCTTGTTCCTGGAGATATGCTGCTACCACAGCCATGCATTTCGTGAATACCCTTGGTGCTGAGGCCAGGCCAAAAGGAAGCACCCTGTATTGGTAGTGCTTTCCTTGAAAAAGGAACCAAAGGAACTTTCTGTGAGTTGGATGGATGAGAACATGGGTGTACGCATCCCTGAGATCTAGAGAACAAAGCCAATCCTGACTCTGAAGGTATGGCAGCAGAGTTCCAAGAGAAATCTTCTTGAACTTCTCTGACAAGAAATTTGTTCAATTCTCTGAGGTCCAAGATAGGTCTGTATCCCCCTGTTTTCTTTGGGATAAGAAAATAGGGGGAGTAAAACCCCGTACCCTGTTGATGGATGGGTACTTCTTCTATTGCCCCTTGGGCAAGAAGCATAGTGACCTCTTGACCTAACAGGTTGATGAGAGAGGTCGGAGAATTGAACTGTCTTAAAATTGTGGGAGGGAGCACGCTCGAAAAATTAAGCTTGTACCCCCCTCCTTTATGATGGAGTGTGTCCAATGCTCTGCTGTTATCTATCCCCATCTGGGAGCAAAATGGCCCAACCTTCCTGGAATGGTGGAAGGCTCTGGTCCATTGAGAGCCAGAAAGGCTAAGTTCTCTAGCTGAACGTCAAAGACCTTGTGGAGGCTGAGACTGCTGAGACGGTTGAGGCTTAGCAGTCTGCTTTTCTTTGTTTGGGTGGTTGCTGACCTTTCCTGACAAGCTGACCTGCAGAACGTCCCTGCTGAGAATAAGCAGGATAATAGCTTTTCTTTTTAGTAAAGAATGGTTTCTTAAAAGATTTCTTTCTTGCAGGATCAGCTGTGGACTTGGATAATCTATCCAAGGTGGAGTTTTCAGCATCCATCTCATTGGCTCTCTCTTGCCAATCTTTATCAAACAGGTTCTCACCAGTACAAGGAATATTTGCCAGTTTGTCTTGTACCCAGAGCTCCAGATCAGATGCCTGGAGCTAAGCAATTCTACGTGCACCTATGGCAATGGCAGAGGTTATGCTTATGCACTCAAAACAGTGAAAAACTGCACGGTTGACAAATTTTGAAACATCCTGTGCATGTTTGACCAATGTGAGAAAATCCTCTCTTCTATCCTCAGGAAGAAGAGGGCCCAAAGCCTCTAAATCTCCTGTGACTTCCTTCAGGAACATTCCCATATATAGACTATAGGAACTGATCCTGGCAGAAAGCATGGAACTTGGAAGACACGACGTCCAAAAGCATCAAAGTTCTGCACTCACGTCCTGGGGGATTAGAGGCATGTCTCTTTGCACTCTTGATCCTTCTCATAGTTAACTCCACTACAATAGAGTGGTGAGGAAGCTGAGTTTTCTGGAAACCAGGACAAGGAGGGACTCGATACAGAGTATCTAGTCTACGAGAGTGAGGAGAGGTAGTAAGAGGCATCTCCCACATCCTTAGCATGAGATCATGCAAGATCTCATGGATGGGCAAGGTAGCTGCCTCCTTAGGAGTTTTAGGATACTGTAAGATTTCCAACTCCTTTGCTCTGGGCTCTGCTTCAGGGGCCACAGAAATGGACAGACCCCGAGCCACCTCTCTGATGAAATCCTGAAAGGAAATGTCCTCTGGAGGAGACATCCTGTGTTTAGGGGAGGAAGGCTCCTCCGGGAGAAGTATTCCTGCATCGGCAGACCTGTCAGAATCCTCAGATTCCTCTGAGGACTCGAAGTACCTTCTGTCGGGATGCTCTTGAAGAACCCGATACCCGTACCGACCGAAGTCGGTACCGAGGGGAACCGGTACCGGTGTAACAGTACCGGAAGGTATCGCATGACTGGGTGCCGGCAATGCGAACGCCGATGTCGATGCTATCGGTACCGATACTGGTGCCGGAGTCAGTGCCGGTACCGGTTGAACTGTCTGACGCAGTTCCGAGGGTATCGATGCCGCAAGGAGAGCCGCCAGACTGCATTCAATAGCCAGAACCCTCTGGTCTATCGACGCTGCCGATGCCTGGATGTCGGTACCAGAGAAAACCGCTGGTACCCCAGAGTATGGCACCAGTAGTTCTGCCGAGGTCGAGGCCTCGAGAACATCTTGGAGCCCCGATAATGCTTTGGAAGCCGAAGCCTCCCGCCGGGGCAATTTTGCCTGTGCAGAATCCTCAAGGGCAACGCCAGAGGCATCTCGATGCTTAGGAGGAGCTCTACCCTTTGAGGACTGGCTAGATTTATGTTTAGTTACCTAAAAGCCATGGGAGGAAAACGAAGCCCTGGAAAACATTGATGCCACTGAAGCTGCATCCGAGGGAAATAGGGTACTGAGCTTGGCAGCTTGGTTCTTTCGACCTCTCTTGGACATCAGGGCACTGGCCATACACTCCGAGATGGATTGGTCAGGACCTTAACATTTCAGACACCACTCATGGGTGTCGGTGACGGAGATGGTACCGCCACACTTGGTGCACTTTTTAAAACCCGAAGAGGGTTTTTCCATTGTGGAAAAAATCTTGGGCCTAAGGCCCAAAATGGCGCGTGCACCTGGAAAAAATGGGAAAAAAGTAATAAGAATGTTTTTTTTTAAAAGAAAAGAAATAAGAAAAAACCGGCGGTGCCGGTAAAGCATCGAGGAAGGCAGACGTGACCACAAAAAAGGAGGAAAATTTTCTGCAGTGACAGGAACACAACCTGCTGGCTCCGCGGAAAACGAAGAACTGGAGAGAGGCAGTTGGGAAAGGCGGGAAGGCAGTCCGCAGGCACTGTGGGATGCTCCCAAAAGCTTTCTAATTGGACGCTGGGGAGCGTTCCCACACAGGCTCCGTCGGTACCAACGATACCCATATGTGATGACTACATTCCTGCTTGTTCCTGGAGATTACCTGTTACAAGTGAGCAACTACGCTTTCTCCGGGATCAAGCAAGAATGAATTCCTGATACATGGGACTCCCCAGCTACAACCCCCCCCCAAAAAAAAAACTGTAAGCAGCTCAACAATGCAACCATAACAAACAAACAGAAAGAGCACGAGTAATCTCTGTAGGATTCAGAGAGTTAGAGTCCGGCTTGGACATCAACATCAGGTCGACTCTACAGTAGCCTGGATGGACAGAAGGGCAGGCAGGAAGGAAGGAGCTGAATCTAAGTCCCAAACAGGTGCCTGAATATGACTTGGCCAAAGTTGCTGTCACGCTGGGAATCACCATCCAGACAGTAGTGAGCTGTGAAGGTGTGGACGGAAGACTACATAGCAGCCCTACAGATCTCCAATGTGGAGACAGAGCACAAGTTTGCCACAGCATGGGCAGCCATAGTTCAGATCTGAGCCGTGACATGGAGCTCTTAGTCCAACCTGGGCATAATGAAAGGAAATGCAGACTGCAAACCCAGAAAGTGTGCATTTCAAGAGATGGCCACGTCCAGCCTATTGGCGGTCAAAGGAGACAAAGACCTGGGAGGAACAGTGATGTGCTTTCATCCTCTCGAGACAAAGAGAGAGACCTTTTACAATCCAGGTTGTAAAGAGAAGCCTCAGCCCAGCTGGCATGAGGCTTGGGGAAAAATGTGGGCAAAACTGCCAACTGATTGAGATGGAAGGCAGAAACCACCTTAGGCTAAAATTTAGGGCTAGTCCATAAGACCACTCTGTTGTGATGAAATCTCGTGTTTGGAGGGTGCGCCATCAGCACCTGTAACTCACTCTGCATGCAGGTGTGACTGACCAGGAAAATGACCTTCCAGGTGAGGAATTTAAGCAGGCAGGAGCCGAGTGGCTCAAAGAGGGCTGAAAGGACCTGTGCCAATAACACATTAAGGTCCCACGCCACAGGCAGGGGCTTGACCGGGGGGGGGGGGCGGGGGATGCGAGAGTAAGAGTCCTCTCATAAAGCAGCCCACAAGAGGATGAGCAGAGATAGGTTTGCCATCACAGCCATGATGGTATGCTGCCACGGCACTTAAATAGACATGAACTGAGTTCAATTTTAGACCAGAGTCTGAAAGATGGAGGAGATAGGACAATAGTGCCTCCACTGAGCAGCAGAAAGGGGTCTAGAGCCCTGTCAGCACACTAGTGGAAAACCCTTTTCCATTGAAAACATAGGAGCAGCACGTGGAGTCCTTGCATGAAGTGAGGAGCAAATTCTCCATGTCAGCAGGCAAGCGGAGCTCTGCAAGAACTACTTGCTCAGTATCCATGCCATGAGGGCTACGGAACGGATGTTGGGGTAACGAAGAGATCCGCCATCCTGTGATATGAGCTCTGGGTCGCAGTCGAGTCAAAGGGGTGGTCTGTGAAACAGAATGAGCAGGAGAGAAAACCATGTCTGTCTGGGCCAGTGAGACGCAATGAGAATCATGGTAGCCGTTTCTGCTTGAAGCGGGTTTTGACCACCAGTGGGATCAGTGGATAGGCATGAAAGATGCCTTTGCTCCAGTTCAACAGAAAAGCATCCAAGTGCTGCACAGGATCCAAGAGCAAAACTGCAGCACTTGTACGTTGTGCGGGAACACAAAGATCTATGCTCTGCGTACTCCAGAGCCTGAAGATACAGTTAGTCACTTGCCTGGTGAGGGCAGACTCATGTAGTTGAAGGACTCTGCTCAGTCGGTCTGCCAGTTCATTGAGCTTCCTGGCCAGATACATGGCTCTGAGAGTCATGCCCTGTGAGATGGCGAACTTCCAGAAATGTACCACTTCCCAACAGAGGAGGTATGAACCCGTACTGCCCTGTATGTTGATGTAGAACATTACCACTTGGTTGTCCATTTAGATAAGGATGATCTGGTTGGCTAGTTGATCCTGAAAAGCCCAGAGGGCATTGGAGATGGCCCACAGCTCTAGGAGGTTGATCTGGTGCAGGCTCTCCTGAGCCGACCAAAGACCCTGCGTATACATAGGCCATGGAGACAAGCCCCCCATCCTAGCTTGGAGACATCTGTAGTCAGGACACACGAGTGGAAATGGAGCAACAGGCCCGAGTCAGGGTAGTATCTAGGAGGGCCCCAATGAACTCTAGGCGTTGAATGGGCTGCAGGAGAGACTTTGAAGTTTATCACAAAGTCCAGATGTTCCAGAACCTGAACGGTGCAACCAGACCTCATCTGGCATCGCACCCCTGATCAGCCAGTCATCCAGGTAAGGGAAGACAGACACCCCCCAGAGTCTGGAGGAAGACGGAAATGACCACCAGACACTTTGTGAAGACCCACGGGGCAGCCAGGCCGAAGAGTAGTACTCTATCTTGATAGTGCCTCTGCTGAGCATGAAGCGAAGATATCATCGATGAAGGGGATGAATGGGAATATGCATATAGGCATCTTTGAGACCCAGGGAGCAAAGCCAGGCTTCCTGCTGGAGACAAGGTAACAACATTCCCAGGGAGACCATCTTGAACTTTTCTTTCATCACGAACCAGTTTAAGTTCCGAAGATCTAGTATGGGCAGGAAGCTACCTGTTTTCTTGGGAATCAGGAAATAACGGAAGTAGAACCCCATCCTGGCTTCAGACGGCAGCACTGGCTCCAGAGCTAAATCAGCCAGGAGAGAGTGGATCTCCTGTTGGAGGAGTTCTCGGTGGTGAGGTTCAAGGAAGTAACTCCTCTGTGAAATACGAGGGGGGAAGCTGATCGGTACAACTAGTAACCGTCCAGGACTATCTTGAGCACCCAAGCGTTGGATGTTATGACTAGCCACCTGTGGACAAAATGGACCAAACTGCCCCTGACTTGCAGTGGAAGATCTCGCAAGAGGGAAAGTAGGGCTATGCTACCCAGGAAGGAGTCAAAAGCCTCTTTTTGGCTGTGGCACAGGCTGAGACTTCTGAGGCTTTTGACCGTGTTGCTAATGCTGTCCCAGGCTTTTCTGCTGTTGACTCTGCTGAGGTCCCTTATAGGCCTGATTAGGGCAGATATCCACCCTAATATCTCTGCTTTTTGGTATAGTAGGCCTTCTTGCCTGAAGGCTTCTTCCTGGAAAGATCAACTGTTTTTCTAGAGAGTCTGTTCATAGTGAGCTGTCCCCTCTCCAGCTCGCCAATCTTGTCCTCAATGGGCCTGCCAAAGAGGTTCTCACCATGGCAGCGGACATCTGCTAGCTTATCCTGCACCCACTTTTCCTGGGCAGAAGATTGCACAGCCAGGCGAGGCACTGGGCTCCAATGCCACCAACAGCAACCTTGGCCACAGACTCAAAGGCGCTGAAGGTCACCCTGGTTGAGTACTTGGAGCAATCTTTACCTTTGGACATCAGGGAGCAGAAGCAGTCCAGGTGCTCACTGGAAAGCAGTACTGAGAAGTCAGTCAAATCCCCCATATCTTTAAGGTACATACCCATGTAGAGCTGGTATGCCAGTATGTGGGCTACCAGCATGGAGTACTGGTAGCACTTCCACCTGATGCCATCCAGAGTCTGGGTCTCCCAGCCTGGAGGAACAGAGGAATGGGTTTTAGAATTTTTAACTCTTTGCATGGCCGACTCCACGATAGAGTTGTGTGGAAGCTGAAGTTTTCCAAACCCAGGGCTCTGGGACACTCGGTACATGGAGTCCAGCCGGTGACTGACTGGAGGTACCAAAGGGGGTTCTCCCACATCCAAAAAAACAACTTTTCCAGGATATGGTGGATGGGAACTGTAAAGGCCTCCTGGGGGGGGGGGAGAGAAGAATATTGTAGGATCTCCAACTCTTCTGGCCCTGGGCTCCTCCTCCATCTTGATGGTAAAGGATAAAGCCTTCGCCACGTCTTGGACAAACTCATGGAAAGAGATGTCCTCAGGTGGAGACTTGCAGTGCTCATAAGGCAGCGAGGGGTCAGAGGGTATATCCTGGTGACACTCTGTCAACGGGGACTCTTCCTCAGTCTCCCAGCCCTTGTAGTTGGAGTCCATGAGGCAGTCAAAGTACTGATGGCTTTCATCACTATTGGGGCCGACACTTGGGAGAGCTGGATGGAGTCTGGTGCTCCCAGCACTCTCAACAGTGGTCATCCAATCTGGAGACACTCAGAGGGTATCCTCGGGGCACAGAGTCCGAGCACCCAACCAGATCTTCCCCTTGGCTGGGAAGAGCATGGATCAAGGATAAGCTGAATTTCCAAAGGTGAGGCGGCCCCAGCCAAGGACAGGGCTGCCACTGGCAGAGGAACCCGAGGGCTTCGGGTCCCTCATGGCTTGAGAGACCAAGAACATGGCCAAACTGTGCTCAAAGGCTTGCATGTGCTCAGCCAGGAGCACAGTCTCCAATGTGGACAGTGCCAGGGGAACAACCATGGCTGCTGATATCCTAGTCGGGGACTCCACGATAGTCACCACACAGGAAGTCTCCCAATGGCCCTCTGAGGCTTTGGGTGCCAACTCCTTCCACCGAGGCAGCTTAGGTGGTCTGTCCCAGCCCTTGTCACACCGAGGAGGGCTTCGATCTCAGTGCCCATGGGTCTTCACCTGGCCCTTGGCATCGCCCTTCAATGCTGACAGGATAGAGGACCAATCCTTCTAGTGGTGATATTCGTTGACTGACAGCCTCCAGTCCAGGGCACAGTGACCCCTTGTCTTAGAGAAAGCTCAGGTGCCACACTGAGCCAAGGCTCTCGAGGGTATCGATACCAATGTCAATGATGCAAACTTCGTGGAACCGAACACTGGCCTGCTGCTTTTTGATTTCGGAGCCCCTTGCACATCATCTGCAAGCAGACAGTAGTGGACTGGCTCATGGTCAGGCCTGAGGGATTAAAGGCACCAGTTATGGTGGTCCATCACAGAGATAGCGCGGCCGCACTGGGTGCACTTCTTGAAACCACTGGCCAGCTATGACATGTTAGGGAAGACAAATAGGAATTACACTTACCTGGTAATTGTGGTTCCTTGAGTAACTCCAGTTTAGACCTCAACCTCTGGATAGTGTACCTCCTCCTGCAGCTTGGAGACTGGGCATGTCAAAGTCATGACATCACTGGATATAGCCTGCTGGTCTCTCCCATCAGTCCCCAGTGAACTATTGACAAAGCAGACTCAAAGGAGAAACAAATCAGTAACTTTTTTTTTTAATTATTATATTTAAGGGCATGCCTAACATGTAACCTATCTACCTACTACTCCCCTTCCCAAAGGAAAGGGATTGCTTCTTGCATTTTCTCCTGTCGATTGACAAGCCCTAAACTATCCAGAGCAATATAGAAATATATATAACACTATAATATAATATAATAACATAACAATATCACAAGGCTTTCCTAACCAGGGCTCTACAGATCAACCAACAGTAAGGATTTCAGGGGGGGGTTATTATATTAAATTGCTAGCTCTCTGACTGGGAGCTCTTAAAAGGGTTTTTTGCATATTTTTAAAGCAAGGTTACTTTATTTTTGGTGTTTTAGTGGAACTTTCTTTGAGCACAGTAGGTTGCTGAACTCTAGTAACCTCCTCAGGTTTGGAAACTGCTAACACCTAGTCAGGAGTTAGTGGGCCTGATTTCCTGAGAGCAGCTGAGGCCTGCATAAAAGGCTCCAGTGCCCTGTCCTGTTGAGGCTTTCCTAACCAGGGCTCTACAGATCAACCAACAGTAAGGATTTGAGGGTTTTGTTTTTTTTAATTATATTAAATTGCTAGCTCTCTGACTGGGAGCTCTTAAAAGGGTTTTTTGTATATTTTTAAAGCAAGGTTACTTTCTTTTTGGTGCTTTACTGGAACTTTCCTTGAGCACAGTAGGTTGCTGAACTCTAGTAACCTCCCCAGATTTGGAAACTGCTAACACCTAATCACCTGGGACGGACACGTCAAGGGAGCTATGAGACACACCGACCCCCCCCCCCCCCCCGCATTCCCTCAAGCAGAGAGATAGCTGTGGGGAATACAGACAGCCTTGCAAGTGGATGTCTTAGGGGTTGCTGCCTGTGTGACCCTAAAGATGAATATGATTTCGTATTGTACAAACCCCCACAGGGTGGGAGCACTAAATAATATCTGTGATTCATGAACCGCGCCGCCATGTGGTGGCCTTTAGAGCATTACAACCCTATGAATAATACAGCAGTTAAGACACAGTCCAAGACGTGAGGATAGTGGAAGACAAATTTATTTACTCACAAACCTAGGCAACCCGACACAGGCCGTGTTTCGTAACCTTCGTCAGGGGTTGTAAGGTAAATTACTATAAACATAGAAACATAATATATTAAAAATGAAGGAACAAACAAATTCATCTAACAAAACAAAAACAATGAAAACATAATAATGAAAAAATATAATGATAATAATAATAATGAATAAAATAAAATAAATCATATGAATTATAATAGTGTTGGAACGCTATAAATATAAATTATTATAAAAATATATTGATAAAATCAAATTAAAAACTAAATACATGTAAACACATAAAATAAATGTAACAAGCATAAAATGAACCTCTATACGTATAAGTAACTTATAAGCACAACAGATAAGTGAGACAAGCTTAGAGATAAAGAGTGGACCTCTATATAAACTAATTATAGTATAATAATAACATTAAAACCATATAAATATACATTAAAAAAGAATTTAAATAATAAATAATAATCACAATAAAATAATAATTAAAACTATATTATCAAAATTATCTATCTATGTAACCACAAAAATAATTAAAAATAAGAGAGCGGAGAGAGGAAGTGACGTCACCGACCGGGATGGCGGCTTGATGCAGTAGCTCCCTTCGAGATATTAAAAATCGTGCAATAATTTCTCGCACTGAGCCTCCCCACCCCCGGGAACGACCGCAAATTGCGGTTGAAGGGTCGGGGTTCGAGATGTCGACTAAGAAAAAGCTCGACAAGTTTCGTTCTAGCTATGCCCCCCTCCGTTCTCAAAAGGAGCGGGCCGAAAAGGACGACACCGAAACCGAGGACGAGCTTGAGAATGCTGACGAGGCCTGCACTAAAGGGGACCTTCGGCGCTGGTGTCATGAAATCAAAGCAGAGGTCCTGGGGGTGAAGCGCGAAGTGAAAGATCTTTTTGTGGAATTCCGCCAGGACTTGCAGGCTCTGGGGCACCGCGTGGAGGTCCTCGAGGACCACGTGGATGAAATGGCCGCCGCAGCACAGACGGTGCGCGCAATGGATAATCGCTGGCAAGAGGACACTGAGGACTTGCGGAGAAAACTTGAGGATCTTAAAAACCGATCCAGGCGCTGCAACATCCGCATTCGTGGGGTCCCGGAGGAGGATCGGTTTAAACAAGCGACTACTGTGGTGCGTGAGATCTGCGAGGCCCTGTTGAAAGGAGCCGCTCGGGAGCTGACAGGCCCCGCAACCGGCATCAGTATAGAAAGAGCGCACAGGGCCCTGAGATCTCCTCCAGGGAACCAGCCACGGGACCTCATTGCCTGCCTTACTCATTTTCCACAAAAAGAGGAGATCATGAGAGCGGCAGCTCAGGTGGGCAAGTTGCGCTGGCAAGGTTCCGAGATAGAAGTGTTCCAGGACTTAGCGCCGCAGACGTTACAACGCCGAAAGCAGATGCGGCCGGTCACGGAATATTTGAGGGGTGAGCAAATCAAATACAAATGGCTTTTTCCCTTCGGCATTCAGTTTGAGGCTGGAGGGGCGACTCATCGTGCCAAGTCACTCCAAGAGGCCTGGCGGTGCCTTGATGAGGTTAAGGCCCCGAACTTACCTAAGAACCGCGCGGCCCCCGGTCAGCCTGATCAGATTCGAGAGCAGTCCATTATTTTGGAAAAGTTGAGATGGCATCGGATTCCTACGAAGGGTCAACGTTTGCATCGGACATCTGGGGATGCGAACCCCCCTGGGGCCTCGGAGTTGGGAGAGCCTCAGCTGCCGCCTGCTGCAACCGCCGAACGCTGAAATTTGGTGTCAGCACCGAGAGACAAAAATTTTGGAGACGTCACTTCGGGCTCCGGTGGAATTCAGCTATCTGACTTGGGCCCACACTTAACACTTGCGAGTCTTGTTCGGCCTGGACTGACTAGCCGTGCCCAGCTCACGCGCTGCCTACATAGACCGTCGGAGCCTGGAGGTTTGGCAGGGGCCGGGCCCGGGAGGGGAGGTGGGGGCCTGCTCAGTGGCACCATTTGGCCTCCCCTCTCGGGGCCTGACCTATATAGGTTTACTGTGGTTTAGGGGAAATTAAGTAGGGTCCTGTTGGGATCATTTGGGTTGGCTCGGGGGGGTACATAGCTCTGGGTTGGAGAGAAATGTCTGTTTAAATGCCTTTGTTTTGTTCTCTGTGTTTTATGCCTTCCATTTCCTATAGCAAGCGGGGCATGATAACGGGAGATGGGACTGGATAATGGATCCGGGCTTGATAGTTGCAGAGTACTCTGGTCTGTTATTTTATAGCAGGGGGTGGGGGGATTCCGGGCTCGGGTATCATCTCTGTCTCGGAAGGTACGTTTCTTCCTTTGGAGAAGGGTGACAGGCATAGGGCCTGTTGAAAGAGTTTGGGAGGGTGGGGGGATGGGTGTAGGGGGGGGTCAACAGCGGGGGGGAGGGGGGGGTTGGGAGGGCGGTGGGAGGGGGAAGGTGGTTAGGGGGTGGGAGGGGGTATATAGGCTAGCTTATGTGCTGGAGTTGCCGGAGTTCATGTGGTTGACGCCCATCGATGGCGGGTCTTAAGGTGGGCTCTATTAATGTGAGAGGTCTTAACACACCCCAAAAGCGGAAAGCATTTTTTCGAGAGGCCACGCGCTGCAGTTGGCAGGTTATTTTTGTGCAGGAGACGCACTTACTACTGAAAGATGAGCACTTATTACGACATGGGGCATATACTGATGTATGGTTCAATGCGGAGGGTTCTCATAAAAAGGCTGGAGTGGCTCTTTTGATTCGCAGGGACGTCTCTTTCCAGTTGAGCGGGGTGAGTAAAGGTGTAAAGGGGCGGGTCCTGTTAATCTGGGGCGTGCTACATGGACAGGAGGTTACTTTTTTGAATGTATATGGCCCTAATGATCCTCACACGGTATTCTGGAGCTCGCTGTCTAGTTGGCTTTCTGACAAAGTGCATGGAGCACTGTTGCTGGGGGGGGATTTCAACGAAGTATTGAACCCTCGGCGTGATAGGGCTCCAGGGGGTACAGGAGGGGATACCAAAGGGCGAACCCAGTTGAAGAATTTCATGAGGAGCTATGGGCTGGGAGATTTATGGCGCCAGCTGTACCCGCAGGGGCTTGATTATACGCACTATTCCCAGGTACATCAAAGTTACAGCAGAATAGATTTTTTCCTTGGGGATGCTGCATGGTTTCCAAAACTCTTGAAAGCTGGGATTGAACCCATCACTTGGACGGATCATAGCCCGATCTGGGTGGAGTTTGGCGGGGAGCGGGACACGAGTGGTCGGTCCTTCTGGCGTCTTAATGAAAGCCTACTGCAGGATCCTGCGGTGATCGCTAGCGTCACCGAGGAAATTAAGCATTTTTGTGAAGTAAATGACACGGAGGACGTCTCCTTGGGGATTCAGTGGGATGCCTTGAAGGCGGTCCTCAGAGGGGTGCTAATACAGAGCGCTGCCCGCAAGAAGAAAGCTAGAGGGGAAAAAGAGGCTCAATTGCTTCAGAAGATTGCTGCGCTGGAGCGCCGCCATAAAAGGGGGGGGGGAAACTCGTGTACAGGTACAATTGGCGAAGGCTCGAGCAGACTTAATCACGTTGCAGATGGAAACGATCAATTACCAACTACGTCGTGTTAATCAGACGTATTATGAGTTTCACAATAAAGCGGGCCGTCTACTCGCACGGAAGTTGCAGGATCGGGATCGGCGCTCCACCATTCTAAAAGTTAAGGGGCCGGGAGATCAGCTTGTCTTCCGGAACAAGGATATTCGGGAGCAATTCCGTCAATACTATGAGGCCTTATATACTAGTGAGATGGTAGGGTCCTCAACAGCGGCGCTTCAATATATTCAAGAGGGGGGAGGTCTCCCTGTCATTTCTGACTTGGATCGCGAGCTTCTGAATCAGGAGATTACGCTGGAGGAAATTTGCCAGGTGATCAAGGGTTTGCCTTTGAATAAATCCCCGGGCTTAGATGGCTTTCCCGTGGTGTTTTACAAGAAATTTCAAACAACATTAGCTCCACTATTACTTCGGTTATTCAATGCGGTTCTCCAGGGCCAGCAGTTGCCTCCTTCTATGAGTTAGGCGGGAATCACGGTGATAGCCAAGCCCGGCCGGGACCCTGCTAATTGTGGTTCTTATCGCCCTATTTCTCTTCTGAACACGGATGGGAAATTATTGGCGAAGATTCTGGCGAATCGCTTGGGGCGCATATTGCCTACGCTTATTCATTCGGATCAGACGGGCTTTATCCAGGGCCGTACCACGGGCGATAACATCCGCAGAGCCCTCCAGGTGATGTGGGAGGCCCAATCTCAGCAACAGGAACTTCTTCTTTTGGCGGTGGATGCCGAAAAGGCGTTTGATAGAGTAGATTGGGGGTTCATGTATGCGGTACTCGACGCAGTGGGGATTGGCCCTAATATGATGTCCTGGATACGGGCGTTGTATGCTCACCCGGTAGCAACGGTAAAAATTAACGGTAGGCACTCTGAGTTTTTCTCCTTGGGGAGGGGAACGAGGCAGGGATGCCCCTTATCCCCCTTGTTATTTGCCTTAACGATGGAGCCTCTGGCTCAGCATCTCCGGTGCAATGTGGATGCCCTGGGAGTCACGGTTGGCTCAGCAGTGCATAAATTGGCGATGTTTGCGGACGATCTTCTGCTATTCATTACGCAGCCTTTGCTGGCTTTGCCCACGTATATGCTTGAGTTGAAGCGCTTTAGGGCGGTTGCTGGGTTCAAGATCAACTGGGACAAAACGGAAGCACTTGGGGTCACCTTGTCAGGTGCCTTAACGAAACACCTGCAGCAGTGTTTTCCCTTCCGTTGGGCGACTAGCAAGATCAAATACTTAGGGGTGTATCTCACACGTCATTTCGACCAATTATATGCGGCTAATTACCCAGAGTTACTGCAACGGTTAAGTAGTACCTTGGAGCGCTGGCATCGGGAGGGAATCTCATGGTTGGGCCGGATAGCGACCGTCAAGATGATGGTCTTACCTCAGTTATTGTATCTCTTCCAAGTCCTGCCTATTAAGGTTCCGCGGCACGTTCTTTGCAGGCTTCAACGGAAGCTGTTCCTATTTGTATGGAGGCATCGGCCTCCCCGCATTGCACGGACTGTTATGTATAGAGCAAGAAGAAAGGGGGGGTTGGGAATGCCGCTGATTGCTGATTACTATCTTGCTGAGCAAATGCGGCAGGTGATAGAATGGCGGGCCCCTGCGTCGTCAAAGGGGTTTCTTCAGATTGAGCAGCATGCTGTTCCGTCCTTTAAATTAGGTTGGTTACCCTGGTTGTCGCGGGGCACTCTGCAGGGGGACTGGACTCACAATCCTATTATTCGCCACCTATTGGAGGAGTGGGGTAGGGGGTGGCGCCGTATCAATACCCAGTTAGGGACGTCTTTGCTTTCACCAATGCGAGCCACTCCAGCCTTCGTGCCGGGCAAAGACAGGGTTTTTCAGCTTTGGGAGGATCAGGGTCTGTCCCGATTTGTGCACCTATTAGATGATGATGAGATTAAATCTTTTGCCCAATTGAGAGCAGAATTTCATTTAGAAAACCGCGATTTCTTCGCTTACTTGCAGGCCACTCATTATCTGCGTCAAAAGGAGCTCCGGAACCGCATAGCGGAGGGCCTCAATGATCTTGAGGGTTTGTGGGTTAGCTATCACCGCTCTAGAGGGCTGATCCGCATGCTTTATCTCAGCTTGCGGAGGGCCTCCGAGGGCGAACCCCGCTTAAAATATATGGTGGAATGGGAGACTGACCTTGGGAGGCAGTGGGACGATGATGGATGGACGGCCATTTATAAAGCAGCAGCCAAGTCCTCCATTTGTACCTTAATCCAAGAGAACACTTATAAGATCTTAATGCGGTGGTATTATACTCCTGAGCGCTATCATAAGATGTTCCCTGCAGTGTCTGATCTTTGTTGGAGGGGTTGTGGGGCTAAGGGAACCTATTTCCATATGTGGTGGGAGTGCCCCCAGGTTTCCTCTTACTGGACATGGATCCGGGATAAAATGGCTCTTATCTTTGGGGTGCAATTGGAGCTTTGCCCCTCTCTCTTTCTCTTGGGGGTTTGGCCAGATGCCTAATCCACCCGTTGGTCTCGTCCCATGCGAACCTGTATTGTGGCTGCCAGGTGCGAGATCGCCTGGAGATGGAGACAAGGGGGAGCGCTAGACCTACATCATTGGACTATCCGTTTGCAGAACGTTCTGCATATGGAACGCTTGACTGCCCTTCGCAGAAATCAGGGGGAGCGGTTTGAGCGTCAATGGCAACCACTCATTACATACCTAGCAACTCCAGGTACGCGCTAGCACTTTTTCTTGAGTAGGGAAGGGAAGGGAACGAGGGAAGTGGGGAGGCCTCCCTAGTGGTACTTCCCATTTTTGGTTGGGGCGGGGGGAGAGGGGAAGGTATGGGTCTATCTATCTGATATCATGTTGATCGTTACATTCTGGATATGTTGGGGGGGGAGGGAAGTATTTACGATGTTATTTATTATTCTGTTTTATTTCGTATTGCTTTGTTGACTTGCGAAATTTAAACCATAAAAAACCAATAAAGTTTAAGTTACAAAAAAAAAAAAATAAGAGAGCGAGCAGCAGGAGCGAACAAACATAGTGAATCTGATACATATATCTTAATAAGGAGGAGAGTATATCTAAAAACAATTACAAATCATCACGGATTTAAAATCTATATCATAAAATGATCATAATGGGGCAATTAAAAGGAAAATTATAAATATAAAATAAAAATATTAGTATTACTAAAGACCATTAAATTATACTCAAAATGATCTAAAACTACTGTATAACCATAAAATTATGTTAATAAAATTAACCTCAAATTAAAATTAAATAAATAAATTAAAATCATACATTAGATAAACACCATACATTAGTGAAAATATGATTTTTATAAACAAATGAAATAAAATTAAATTAAATAAATTAAACAATTGTGCATAGACAGAATCTGCTCCTATTGTGAGCCTGTCTAATATTCTTAATATATTTAAATAAGTAGCCAATTAAAAGTTGTTTCATAAAAAATAAATATAAATTGTAAAATATATATGTATATATAATTCTCTTATATATACTTTAGAGAAATATATATAGATTTTAAACATTTTAAACCTTAAAAAATACTACTTAAGATGATTTGTAATTCTTTATAGAAAGTATCTCAAAAACTGTTCCAACCTCTTGGATATAAAACACAGCCTCCATTCCGTGTATATCGTTAAATGCTGATAGAAACTTATAAGCTTAGGAACAAATAGACCACCGTCTTCTAAAGGGGAGAACAAACTGTAGAACCCAGCATTGAATTACGCATATGCTCGCATGGCCTTCCGAGGGGAACCAAAACGAAACTGACTTGTCTTGTCTTCAAAAACGCCGGCGCATGCGCCTTCATCCGCTACTCGGGCGGGAAACTGTAATCGCTAAACAAAGGCAAAAATGGTGTATCTCTTAAAAGCTTCCAAACAAAACGCCCTTTATATAAAAAACTTTCTAACCCCAAGTGAAGAATCAAGAGGGACTCCGTTCTAAAAACCATCACTTGTTTATAATATTATTTTAACTTCGATTCTATTTCTTAAAGATTTAAGAACAGTAATAGATGACATCTATAAAATATATTTATTTATCAACTTTTGTAAAAACAGGGGTGATAACCTTATTAAAGTGCTATTATGTGTGCGTTAAAAAGCAAGATATAACCCCTAGAGATATTTTACCGCTTAGAAACTTTTGTCAATCCGAGGTACAAACGATTTAAAAGGACTAATGCAAGCCGCTTCAATCTGCAATCGTCTAGGCTGCAAATGTCTCTGCACATGCGCTATAAATACTATTTATTTATAGAGGGGGAGGAGCATAGTGAAGTCACATTGTTCTAAATTCTATTGTCTATGGATATACCTTCCTTACTTAACTATAGGGAGCTTTTACTATCAAAATTCATCTCTAGATGAATAAAATATTAAAAGGCCATCTATATTACTTCTATGAATTTCTATTAAAAAGAACCAATGGGGAGAGACGAAGACGATTATAGAATTGGTTACGTATACCATTGGAGTAAGAAGATAGATAATGATCGCCTTTGGTTTAAGAGAAGGACCTCTTATTTTGATCGTAAAGATAGTTTAGCCAATGAAGATCCTAGAGAGGGTTCTTTGGAACATAAGAAGAAACGCAGCAGGAGCGAATCAGGAGAATTTGATACTTCAGCTTCTTTATTCTCCACCAGAGAATCCAGTAGACCCCTTAATGATAAAAAGAAGATCAATCAGAACAAGAATATTTTTTCAAAATGGACCAACTCTGGAAAGGAGGAGGTCGAGAAAATTCACGTACCCGTTACGAAAAGAGAAAAGTAGACAGAGATCAAGGGCAAGACATCGGTCAGGGCCCCCAATGGAGAGAACACGGACAATACTACAGAGGCCGAGGCCGTGGTCGAGGCCGAGGGAGGGGACAGTGGAGAACAGATCCATCCGAAGAGAGATGGTAAATGTGGATTCAGCTTATAAAGAAGATAAAAACAATGTAATAAATATCTCTCAATGTACACCCACACAAGATGAATTATCTATTCTTAGTAAAGGTCTTTCATTTGTACCCAAGAATAAAACGGACAGTTTTGAGATACAGATTGACCTTTATAAATTCTTTAGAAAACTTAAAATACACCATTTCTTTTTTAATCAACCTGATAACTCATGTGATGTTTCGGTTATCAAAAAGAAATCCACTTGGATCCCACCCCAAAACAGTGACCCCGTTTCAGAAACCTTTGAGAAGATAGTTTTAAAACAAATTAATGAAGTTATTAAAGATACCACAACTTCCTATCAAAATATAAAAAAAGGTGAACGGGCAGCTATCAAATCACTACAAAAAAATAGTCAAATTATTATTAAGCCTGCAGATAAGGGAGGACCTGTAGTAATTTGGGGTAAAAATGATTATATTCAAGAGATGAAGAAACAACTTAATGACAAAATGTTTTATCATAGATTAGATGATGACCCTACCCCAGATCTTAAAAGAAGTATTGATAATATTATTAACACTGCCTTTGAGATAGGGTATATTACCCGAAAAGAGAGAGATTTTTTAATTGTAGAAGCACCTGTTATTCCCACTATTTATATTTTACCTAAAATACACAAGTCACTTGATAAACCACCAGGACGTCCAATCGTTTCTGCGATTGGGTCTGTTTTAGAACCCCTTTCCAAATTTATAGATGTGTTTTTAAGACCCTTTATTAAAGATATGTGGTCCTATGTGCGGGACTCATCCCATGTAATAGAAATTTTATCCACTTTTAATGATGTTACAGATGACATTATTTTAGACACTTTAGATGTAGAGTCGCTCTACACTAATGTTCCACAAAAGGAAGCATTGGATATTCTTGTTTATTATTTTTTGAAACGGGCGGAACATCGTCGCATTCCTACCACCTTTCTCGTATCTCTAGCTCAGTTTGTGCTTTTTGAAAAAATTTTCTGTTTCCAGAATTTATTTTATAAACAAATTAAAGGTGTAGCAATGGGGTCAGCAATGGCCCCAGACGTGGCAAATTTGTATATGTTTAATTTTGAGGAGAGGTTCCTCAAGAAACATTTATACAAAGACAATGTTAAATTGTGGATCCGTTACATAGACGACATACTTATACTATGGAAAGGTACAGAGAACCTTCTATCTGAATTTAACATCTGGATTAATCAATTGGACACCAATTTAAAATTCCAAATTATGTACAATTATGACAAAATAGCATATTTAGATCTTTTAATTAAGAAAGAAAATATAGGTTTTTCCACTTCACTTTATAAAAAACCAACAGATAAAAATCATTACCTACATTATAATAGCTTTCATAACCCTTCTCTTAAGAATAATCTTCCTGTGAGCCAATTTCTCAGGGTTAAAAGGCTATGTTCCAAACAAAGTGATTTTGAGCTAGAGGCATCCAATATGAAAGAAAAATTCTTAGCCAAAAATTATCCTATACAATATATAGAATCAGCATACAAGAGGGCTAGGGATACACCGCGGTCTACCCTTCTTACAGTTAAGAGCAAAAAAACACACCAAGGGTTAGTTTGTCCCCTAACATATTCACAACATTCGGCAAAAATCAATACAATTCTCAAGAAAGAGTGGCATATCTTACAAGCCCTACCGGCATTTCAAGATGCCCAGTTTTTAATTGCACATAAACGCAATGTCAACCTGCACAATCTTCTCGTCCCTTCAGCTCTCACAGAGAGAAAATTTTTATCTCAGCACAAAGGACAATTCCAATGTGGTAAATGTTCAGTCTGTTTAAATGTCCTTCCAGTTAGGAATAGTTTTACCCATCCAGTGACATTGAGGAAGTTCTTTTTGACAGATTTTGCCAACTGTGACACTTCTAGTGTCATTTATATCATCCAATGCCCCTGCAGATTACTGTATGTTGGGAAGACTGTACGAAGTATCAAGACCAGGATCATAGAGCATAAAAGCTGCATTCGAAGAAATATAGAAGATAAACCCCTAGTTGCACACTGGAGGGAGTTCCAACATAAATTAACAGACATCAAATTTTTTGTGATCAAGAAAGTCAAACCAAACTAGAGGGGAGGAGATGTGAATAAAACGATTTTACAATTAGAGCAAAGGTATATTTTTCTTTTGGATTCCCTTGCTCCACATGGTTTGAATATGGAACGAGATTTTTCTGTTTTTTTGTAAAAGTATTTTATAATTAATTTAACTGATTTATTTATTTCAGTTTTTCCGGTTTTTGTAGATATATCATATTATTATTATTATTTTTATTTATTTCTATATTATTTTTTTATATATATAATATTTATATTTTTTATATATATAATATTTATATTTTTACATATTTTTTATGTGTATATGTGTGTATATAAAGAATAAAGTATAACATATATATATTTTTTAATTATGTGTGTGTTATATATTTTTATATATTTTATATATTTTTTATATATATATATATATTGCATAATATTTTATTAATTTTTAATTTATTAAGTTATTATCTATTGGTCATTTAATTTGAGGTTCTCCCTTCAATTCCCCATTGGTTCTTTTTAATAGAAATTCATAGAAGTAATATAGATGGCATTTTAATATTTTATTCATCTAGAGATGAATTTTGATAGTAAAAGCTCCCTATAGTTAAGTAAGGAAGGTATATCCATAGACAATAGAATTTAGAACAATGTGACTTCACTATGCTCCTCCCCCTCTATAAATAAATAGTATTTATAGCGCATGTGCAGAGACATTTGCAGCCTAGACGATTGCAGATTGAAGCGGCTTGCATTAGTCCTTTTAAATCGTTTGTACCTCGGATTGACAAAAGTTTCTAAGCGGTAAAATATCTCTAGGGGTTATATCTTGCTTTTTAACGCACACATAATAGCACTTTAATAAGGTTATCACCCCTGTTTTTACAAAAGTTGATAAATAAATATATTTTATAGATGTCATCTATTACTGTTCTTAAATCTTTAAGAAATAGAATCGAAGTTAAAATAATATTATAAACAAGTGATGGTTTTTAGAACGGAGTCCCTCTTGATTCTTCACTTGGGGTTAGAAAGTTTTTTATATAAAGGGCGTTTTGTTTGGAAGCTTTTAAGAGATACACCATTTTTGCCTTTGTTTAGCGATTACAGTTTCCCGCCTGAGTAGCGGATGAAGGCGCATGCGCCGGCGTTTTTGAAGACAAGACAAGTGAGTTTCGTTTTGGTTCCCCTCGGAAGGCCATGCGAGCATATGCGTAATTCAATGCTGGGTTCTACAGTTTGTTCTCCCCTTTAGAAGACGGTGGTCTATTTGTTCCTAAGTTTATAAGTTTCTATCAGCATTTAACGATATACACGGAATGGAGGCTGTGTTTTATATCCAAGAGGTTGGAACAGTTTTTGAGATACCTTCTATAAAGAATTACAAATCATCTTAAGTAGTATTTTTTAAGGTTTAAAATGTTTAAAATCTATATATTTCTCTAAAGTATATATAGCGTAGTTACTCACCTGTAACAGGTGTTCTCCAGGAGCAGCAGGAATCAGTCCTCACATATGGGTGACGTCGGCGCCGACGGAGCCCTCGCGGAGCAATTTTCCCCAGCTTTCAAAGAAAGCCTTTGGGAATTGCAGCGCGCATGCGCGGTCGCCTTCCCGCCCAAGGGTGCCATCTTAGCCAGTCAGATGACATAGCTAAAAAAGACAGCATAAAAATTTGCAAAAAAACTAAAGCAGATGATTGCAACTCCAAGGGGAGGAGGGAGGGTTGTGAGGACTGATTCCTGCTGCTCCTGGAGAACACCTGTTACAGGTGAGTAACTACGCTTTCTCCAGGACCAAGCAGGAAGTCAGTCCTCACATATGGGACTCCCAAGCTCAAGGCTACCGGAGACCCTAAGCACAAAAATGAGCTCCCTCTAGCTCAGCAGCACAGAAGGAAGGAATCTTCGCTGAATTATTACCCACCGGTAGCCCACATCCGGGATGGAGGGTAGGAGTTGCTCAAACCTCAAAGAGATTACGGAGGACTGCCTGTCCGAAAGCACTGTCCCTGCGGGACTCCCTCTCGAGACAGTAATGGACCGCAAAAGTCTGGCTCGAAGACCAAGTAGCGGCCCGGCAGATGTCTGCCAGCGGAACAGAACGGAGGTAAGCCACTGACGTAGCCTTTGCCCGAACGCAATGAGCCGTGACTCGACCTTCCAAGGAGAGTCCGGCTGCCCCATAAGCCCAAGTGATACAGTCCGCAACCCAGATGGACAGAGTACGCTTGGAGACCGGGAGCCCCAATTTATTGGGGTCAAAAGACACAAAAAGCTGAGCAGCTTTACGGTGCTCCCGCGTACGGTCAAGGTAGAAGTTCAATGCCCTTCTACAGTCCAGGGTATGGAGGACCGTTTCAGCTCGGCTGGAGTGTGGTCTGGGAAAGAAGGTAGGAAGTACCACCTCCTGATTGATGTGAAAAGGGGAGACCACTTTTGGAAGAAATTTTGGGTGAGTCCGTAGGACTACCCTATTTTTGTAGAACCGAGTGTAAGGGGGATCAGACACGAGGGCCTACAATTCACTTACGCGTCTAGCGGAAGTGAGGGCTATCAAGAACAATGTTTTCCAAGAAAGAAAACGGAGAGAACAGGTAGCCATAGGTTCAAAAGGCGGACAGGTGATCCGCTGTAAAACCACATTTAGATCCCAGTCAGGCGCTGGCGGGCGCAGAGGTGGTTTAAGCAGAAGGAGACCTCGGAGAAACCTCGCTACAAGAGGGTCGCTGGAAAGAGGTCTGCCGTACACCGGCACATGATGTGCTGAAAGAGCACTGAGGTGAACTTTGACGGAGTTGGACTTAAGTCCCAGATTAGAGAGGTATAGCAAGTACTGCAGGATCACCGACACCGGGCAGGAGAAGGGATCCTGAGACTGTTGGGTACACCAAACGGAAAAGCGACGCCATTTAAGGGCGTAGCATTTGCGGGTAGAAGGTCGCCGAGAAGCTAGGACGACCTCTTCCACCTCTGCCGGCAGGAGAAGGGGAGCAAGGACTACCCTCTCAGCAGCCAGGCCATTAGATTGAGAGATCTGAGGTTGGGGTGTAGCAGAGACCCCTGATCCTGAGTGAGGAGATCCGGTTGCAACCCCAGAGGGAACGGATCCTCTACCGCTAATTGCAGCAGGAGTGGAAACCACGGCTGTCTGGGCCAGCGAGGGGCCACCAGGATCATGAAAGCTTTGTCTCGGAGAACCTTGAAAAGAGTCCGAGAGACTAGCGGGATGGCAGGAAAAGCATACAGAAGGCTCTCAGACCATGAGAGTAGAAAAGCGTCTGCCGCAACTCGAAGGGGATGTGGCTGATGAGAGCAGAAGCGAGGAAGTTGCAGGTTGAGAGGGCTGGCAAAGAGATCCATCGTGGGGAGGCCCCACTTTAGAAAGAGCTTCTGAACTACCAAGGGGTCCAGGCGCCACTCGTGCGGCTGGAGGATCCTGCTGAGTTTGTCCGCCAGGCAATTTTCTTGGCCTGGGAGATAAACAGCCTTGAGAAGAACGCCGTGACTGACGGCCCAAGAGCAGAGCTTCTGTGCTTCCCGACAGAGAAGGAAGGAGCCTGTGCCCCCCTGTTTGTTCACGTAGAACATGGCAACTTGATTGTCCGTCTGGACAAGGACGGACTGGCGAGAGGTCAGGTGGGAGAAGGCCTTGAGAGCCAGGCGGATCGCTCTGAGCTCCAGGAAGTTGATCTGCTGAGCAGACTCCCACGTGGTCCAGAGGCCCTGAGTACGTGCCCCTTGGCAATGTGCTCCCCAGCCCAGGAGGGATGCATCTGTCGTCAGCACCTGGGCCGGCTGAGGTGACTGAAAAGGCATGCCGAGTACCAGGTTCGGCCGATGAAGCCACCACCGGAGAGACGAGGCCAGCGGCTCGGAGACGCGCACTAGGTCTGCTAGGTCGCCTGTGGCTTGTTGCCACTGCTTGCGAAGACACCATTGAGCAGGCCGCATATTAAGGCGGGCATTGGGGGTCACATGGACGGTGGAAGCCATATGGCCGAGTAGTCTCAGGAAGCGCCTGGCGGAGACCAGGGACTGGCTGTGAAAACGGTCGGCTAGGTCCATGAGCCGTTGAGCCCTGTCGAGCGGTAGGAACGCTCGTGCCTGAGGAGTGTGCAGCCTTGCGCCGATGAACTCGAGATCCTGTGAGGGGAGCAATGTGGACTTTGCGAAGTTTATAACAAAGCCCAAGTACTGCAGAAGAGTCACCGTGCGGCGTGTGGCGTTGGTGACCTCCGGAGCGGACGCTGCTCTGATGAGCCAGTCGTCGAGGTACGGAAAGACATAGAGGCCGTGAAGCCGGAGATGGGCCGCCACCACCGCGAGACATTTTGTGAAGACTCGCGGTGCGGAGGACAGGCCAAAGGGCAGTACTCTGTACTGGTAATGATTTCCTGCCACCACAAACCTTAGGTATTGGCGGTGGCTTGGGTGGATGAGGATGTGCGTGTAGGCATCCTTTAGATCCAAGGAGCATAGCCAATCTCCCTGCTGGAGGTAGGGCAGAAGGATTCCAAGGGTAAGCATTTTGAACTTTTCCCGCACGAGGAACCTGTTGAGGTTGCGCAAGTCCAGGATGGGTCTGAGGCCTCCTGTCCTTTTTGGTACTAGAAAGTACCTGGAATAAAAACCTTGACCTTTCAGGTGGTGGGGCACCGGTTCCACCGCCTGTTCCTGTAGAAGACCTGCTAACTCCTGAAGGAGTAAGTCCCTGTGCAGAGGGAGTCGAGGAGGTTCTTCCGGGAAATAGGAGGGAGGGACCTGATGGAAGTGGAGAAGATAGCCTTCTCTTACGACTTGAAGCACCCAGGCATCTGAAGTGATGCTGGACCACCTGTGGGCGAAGTGAACCAGCCGGCCTCCGGTGCTGGGAGGAGCCAGCGGAGGGGGAGAGGCTATGCTTAAGGAGTCAAAAACCCCCACCCTGCTGAGCAGGGGCTGGTGGTGCAGGCTTGGGGCTTGCTGCCTACGGGACCCGTTACCCCGTCCCTTGGCCTGCTGGCCCTGTTGGGGAGCTGCAGGGGCCTGATATTGGGGGTAGTGTTTGTAGGCAGCCGCCTTTCTCGGGTAAAAGGACTTCTTTCCCGAGCCCTTCTTTTTCTGGGAAGGGGCGGAGGTCTTCCTAGAAAGCCTAGTCCTGGTGAGAGTCTCCGTCTCGATTTGTGCAGCCTTTTCAGCCATGGGCTTGCCAAAGAGGTTTTCACCTCGGCAGGGGACATCGACCAACTTGTCCTGCACCCAGGGCTCAAGGTCAGACGACTGAAGCCAAGCCTGTCGGCGGGCACCGATGCCGGCTGCGGCCACTCGAGCCGATGCTTCAAAGCCATCATAGGCTGCTCGGGATATGAATTTTGAGCATTCCCGAATGCCAGTGGACAAGGCCAGGAACCTCCGCAAAGGTTCCTCGGACAAACCAGCGGAGAATCCGGCTAGCTCTTTAGCCAGGTCTCGGAGATACATGCCCATGTATAGCTGGTAGGTCTGGACACGACACGCAAGCATAGAGCCCTGGAAACACTGCTTACCAAGGCCATCCAGGTTACGGGCCTCCCTGCCAGGAGGCACCGAGGAGTGCATCTTCTGGCTCTTAAGACGATGCATGGCCGATTCCACTACCATGGAATGGTGTGGTAGCTGTGCTTTTTGGAAGCCAGGGCTCTTGCGGACCCGATAGATAGAATCGACCCGCTTGCTCAGGACCGGCGAGGAGGCCGGACTCTCCCACATGCGGAAGAGTAGTCGTTCCAGCATGGGAGGAACCGGTACAGTAAAGTGTTCCCTGGCGGGAGAGTCATACTGGAGGGCGTCGAGCTCTTCGGCTCGAGGCTCCTCCTCGGGATCCGCAGGGAAGGCCAAAGCCTTGGCCATATCCCTGACGAAGTCCGAGAACCGGGCATCCTCCGGGGGGACTGCTTCCGAGGTTCGGACTCAGGTGAGTCCGAGGGGACACACCGAGTCCGAAAAGAATCAGGTGACTCTTCCTCTTCAGACTCCCAGACCGACTCCGATGAGGAATCGGTGGGGTCGGCCTGGGCAGGCCGCGGCGCCTGCCGCCTCGACGCCGAGGGAGTCGGCGTCGGCGACCTCGGTCCCGAACGGGAGGCCGAGGGTGACATCGACCGAGGATCGACTCGAGTTCGCATGGACTCGAGGATCGGCTCGGTCTCCGGGGTCGACTTAGACGTCGACGTCCCGGCGGTCGGGGCAGTGGCGCCAGCGAGGCTAGCGAGCAGTGCCCGCTGCTGGTCCATGAAGGCAGACAGTCTGCTCTCCAAGGCCGTCAACCTGAGTCCGACCTCAGGTGACCCAGCAGCCCCCAACTCGGGCCCCGACGGCGTCGGGCCCGACGTCGGCGGTCTCGGAGGCGAGTCCAGGAGGACCACAGGACTTACCCGAGCAGGCAGCTCCGACTCCAGACGAGGTCGCTTCGAGAGGTGCTCCTTCTCCAAGGACCCGGGACGGCTATCGGGGCTATACGACCTGGCCCTCGCGGAGCCAGGAGCGTCCACCGACGCCGCCCTTGCGGGTTTCACCTTCCGTCGATGGTCCCCGGAGAGAGATCCCCTGTCGGAGGAACTCCGGCGACGGTCCGAGCTGGAACCTCTGGACGCGGAGGCCTCCGACGAGGTACGGGTACGGCTGGGGTCAGCGAAGATCCTATCCCGCTGATGCCGCCGACTTCTCAACGCTTTGGAGGACATTTTGCCGCAGGCTCCACAGATCATTTCTTCATGATCCGGGCCCAGGCAGCGGAGGCAATTGTCGTGTGTGTCAGTTAGTGACATATTTCGGTCACACTGACCACACCGCTTGAAACCACTGGCAGCCATCGGGGGAAAAAGGGCCCCTGCGAGGTCAAAGGACCGGGCTGCCAGGGAAAAACCGAAAACGAAACTGACTAAGTCAGAAAAACCGAAAAAGAAGAAGAGGACTCGTGACCGGCGTCGCGAGTCCGGGCGGGAAAAAGACCGGCGTCGAACCGAAGAAAAAAAGAGAAAATTACTAACAAAATCAACTTTTTCGTGGGGACACGACGGGTACGTCTGTAGGGCTCCGCGGAAAAAAGAAGACTGGCTAAGATGGCACCCTTGGGCGGGAAGGCGACCGCGCATGCGCGCTGCAATTCCCAAAGGCTTTCTTTGAAAGCTGGGGAAAATTGCTCCGCGAGGGCTCCGTCGGCGCCGACGTCACCCATATGTGAGGACTGACTTCCTGCTTGGTCCTGGAGAAAAGAGAATTATATATACATATATATTTTACAATTTATATTTATTTTTTATGAAACAACTTTTAATTGGCTACTTATTTAAATATATTAAGAATATTAGACAGGCTCACAATAGGAGCAGATTCTGTCTATGCACAATTGTTTAATTTATTTAATTTAATTTTATTTCATTTGTTTATAAAAATCATATTTTCACGAATGTATGGTGTTTATCTAATGTATGATTTTAATTTATTTATTTAATTTTAATTTGAGGTTAATTTTATTAACAATTTTATGGTTATACAGTAGTTTTAGATCATTTTGAGTATAATTTAATGGTCTTTAGTAATACTAATATTTTTATTTTATATTTATAATTTTCCTTTTAATTGCCCCATTATGATCATTTTAAGATATAGATTTTAAACCCGTGATGATTTGTAATTGTTTTTAGATATACTCTCCTCCTTATTAAGATATATGTATCAGATTCACTAGGTTTGTTCGCTCCTGCTGCTCGCTCTCTTATTTTTAATTATTTTTGTGGTTACATAGATAGATAATTTTGATAATATAGTTTTAATTATTATTTTATTGTGATTATTATTTATTATTTAAATTATCTTTTTTAATGTATATTTATATGGTTTTAATGTTATTATTATACTATAATTAGTTTATATAGAGGTCCACTCTTTATCTCTAAGCTTGTCTCACTTATCTGTTGTGCTTATAAGTTACTTATACGTATAGAGGTTCATTTTATGCTTGTTACATTTATTTTATGTGTTTACATGTATTTAGTTTTTAATTTGATTTTATCAATATATTTTTATAATAATTTATATTTATAGCGTTCCAACACTATTATAATTCATATTATATGATTTATTTTATTTTATTCATTATTATTATTATCATTATATTTTTTCATTATTATGTTTTCATTATGTTTTTATGTTTTGTTAGATGAATTTGTTTGTTCCTTCATTTTTAATATATTATGTTTCTATGTTTATAGTAATTTACCTTACAACCCCTGACGAAGGTTACGAAACACGGCCTGTGTCGGGTTGCCTAGGTTTGTGAGTAAATAAATATGTCTTCCACTATCCTCACGTCTTGGACTGTGTCTGTACTGCTAACGTGAGTACTGCCTACTTCTTGGACAGTCTAATACAGCAGTTAAGCCTGGGTCATATAATCCTGATCTGCCAGATTTTACAGTTGCTTGTCTAATCCCTAACCCTGAGTGCTCAGGAGGGCCTAGTGGATAGTTTTCTTAGACTTGCAGAGATCAGTCAGAGAACTGCTGTATATATAGTCGACCACAGAAGGAAACTATTGAGTGTACCTGCTGCCCTCCGGTGTCCATTGGCAGAATTACAGGCACATCTTGGTGTACAGTTTTTTGGTTTGTTTTTTTTTTGTTTTTTTTTTTTTTTAAGGTCTCTTAAACCTGTCCCTGTGAAACCACAGGCTTTAAGGCTATGCCTATTTTATATAGAATACCTTTGTAGACACAGAGAATGCCAAAGGAGCTACTGTCTCAAGCCTCCCTTCTATTCTGTCCCTCCTACTAACATCAAGTTAGGGCACTGCCCTTGCAGAAAAGCTAATAGATGGGGATTAGAGTGGTTACTCACCTGTAACAGGTGTTCTCCAGGAACAGCAGGAATCAGTCCTCACTTATGGGTGACGTCGGCGCCGACGGAGCCCTCGCGGAGCAATTTCCACAGCTTTCGAAGAAAGCCTTTGGGATTGCAGCGCGCATGCGCGGTCCTCTTCCCGCCCAAGGATGCCATCTTGCTCAGTCGAATGACATAGCGGAAGACAGAAACCATAAGAATGACTGCAACTCCAGGGGAGGAGGGAGGGTAGTGAGGACTGATTCCTGCTGCTCCTGGAGAACACCTGTTACAAGTGAGTAACCACTCTTTCTCCAGGACCAAGCAGGAAGTCAGTCCTCACTTATGGGACTCCCTAGCTTAAGGCTACCGGAGACCTCAAGCTGGAAAAAGAGAGCTCCCTTCAGCTCAACCGTACAGAAGGAAGGAATCTTTTCTGAATACGAATCCGGCCGGTAGCCAACATCGGGGCCGGCGGGTAGGAGTTGCCTAAACCTCAAAGAGACTGTGGAGGACTGCCTGTCCGAAAGCACTAAACAACCAGAGACAAGGCCTTCACCTTATTCGCTCCAACTTGCTGGAATAATCTCCCTCCTCATATCCGATCAATAAAAGACCTCTCTCAATTTAGAAAGGCCCTCAAACACTACCTATTCTGTCATCATCTTTTAGGCCCTAACCCTAAACCTCCTTCCCCCATCTCACAAATCACTCACACAGCCTCTGACATTCCAACAACATAGTCATAACAGAACACGACCTAGACGCTCTGCACACCCAAAGTTACGACCCAATTTAACTGTAAATTTCCAGAGGTAATATATCTTTCTGTATATAGCTTGTATATAGTTTACCATGTTGTCTCCAAGTTACTGACCCTGTTATAATGTAAGCAAAAGACCCTGTTATAATGTAAGCAAAGGACTGTTCTAATGCGAAATTTGTTATCTGTAAACCGCGCTGATACCAAAGAGCGCGGTATATAAAAACTGTAAAATAAATAAAATAAAATAAATAAATAATCCCTGCGGGACTCCCTCTCCAGGCAGTAATGAGCCGCAAAAGTCTGGCTAAAAGACCAAGTAGCAGCCCGGCAGATGTCTGCCAACAGAACAGAGCGGAGGTGTGCGACAGACGCCGCCTTCGCCCTGACACGTTGCGCCGTGACTTGACTCTCCAAAGAGAGGCCGGCTGCCCCATACGCCCAGGCGATGCAGTCAGCTACCCAGATGGACAGAGTACGCTTCGATACAGGTAACCCCAACCGATTGGGGTCAAAGGAAACGAAAAGCTGGGCAGCTTTCCTATGCTCACGCGTACGGTCAAGGTAGAAGGACAAGGCTCTTCGACAGTCCAGGGTATGCAGAACAGTCTCAGCTCTGCTGGTATGTGGCCTGGGAAAGAAGGTCGGAAGAACCACCTCTTGATTGATGTGGAAAGAGGAAACCACCTTAGGAAGAAACTTAGGGTGAGTCCGTAAGACAACCCTATTCCTGTAGAACCTAGTGTAAGGGGGCTCCGACATTAGGGCCTGTAGTTCACTAACGTGCCTAGCGGAGGTGAGGGCTACCAAGAAGAGAGCTTTCCAGAGGAAACCAAGATTGCCTCGGCCATCAGGGCGCTATCAGGATCACGTAGGCCCCGTCCCGGGAAACCTTGAAGAGCGTCCGGGACACTAGCAGCGTGGGAGGAAAGGCATACAGTAGGCCTGTGGACCACGAAATGAGGAAAGCATCCGGGGCAACTCTGAGGGGATGCGGATGCCGAGAGCAGAACCGGGGGAGCTGCCGGTTCAGGGGACTAGCAAAGAGGTCCACGGTGGGGGAGCCCCACTGGCGGAAGATTTGCTGGGCAACGCCGGGGTTCAACCTCCACTCGTGGGGCTGCAAGACCCGGCTCAGCCTGTCGGCCAGGCAATTCTCCTGCCCGGGCAGGTAAACAGCCTTGAGGAGGATGTTGTGGTCGACTGCCCAGGAGCACAGTCGCCGGGCCTCCTGACAGAGCAGGAGGGAGCCCGTGCCCCCCTGTTTGTTCACGTAGAACATGGCCACCTGATTGTCCGTCTGCACCAGTACGGACTGGCGAGAGGTGAGGTGAGAGAAGGTCCGCAGAGCTAGGCGGATCGCCCGCAGCTCCAGGAAGTTGATTTGTTGAGCCGCCTCCCAAGGAGTCCAAAGGCCTTGAGTGCGCGCTCCCTGGCAATGCGCTCCCCATCCCAAGAGAGGCATTTGTCGTCAGCACCTGGGAAGGTGCGGGAGACTGAAAGGGCATACCCCGTACCAGGTTGGGCAGGTGGAGCCACCACTGCAGAGAGGAGACCAGGCGGTCAGAGATCTGTAGAAGGTCCGCCAGACCTCCTGTGGCCTGATGCCATTGAGTGCGGAGACACCACTGGACAGGCCTCATAAGCAGTCGGGCGTTCGGCGTGACATGGACCGTGGAGGCCATATGACCAAGCAGCTGCAGGAACCTCCGGGCCGGAACCGGAGACGCACTGTGGAACCTGCCGGCTCGCTCTCGAGGCAAGAAGGCATGAGCTCGCAGAGTGTCGAGCTGAGCTCTTATGAACTCGAGATCCTGAGAGGGGCGCAACGTGGACTTCCCGACGTTTATGACGAAGCCTAAGTGCTGAAGCAGAGCCACCGTACGCTGCATGGCCTGAGCGACCTCTGGGGCCGACTGCGCCCGTACGAACCAGTCGTCCAGGTAAGGAAAAACGAACAGGCCCTGAAGCCTCAGGAAGGCCGCGACCACCGCCAGGCATTTTGTGAACACCCTGGGGGCGGAGCACAAGCCGAAGGGCAGCACGCAGTACTGATAGTGTTTCCCGGCCACTACAAATCTGAGATATTGTCGGTGGTCTGGATGAATCAGGATGTGAGTATAGGCATCCTTTAGATCCAAGGAGCATAGCCAATCGCCCTGCTGGAGGTAGGGCAGCAAGATTCCAAGGGTAAGAATCCTGAACTTTTCCTGCTGCAGGAACATGTTGAGGTTGCGCAAATCCAGAATGGGTCTGAGGCCTCCCGTCCTCTTTGGGACCAGGAAGTATCTGGAGTAGAACCCCTGACCCCACTGAGGTTGGGGCACTGGTTCCACAGCCTGCTCCTCCAGTAGACCCTGCAGCTCCTGAAGGAGTAAGTCTCTGTGCAGAGGGGGCCTCGGAGGCTCCCCCGGAAAGTAGGGGGGGGGGCACCTGGTGAAAATGCAAGAGGTAGCCCCTTTGAACCACCTGCAGCACCCAGGAATCGGAGGTTATGGCTGATCACCTGTGAGCGAAGTGGATCAGCCTGCCCCCCGTGCTGAGCGACGGGCGCGGAGGGGGAGAGGCTATGCTGGCATAGTCAAAAACCCACACCCTGCGTGGCAGGGGGCTGTGTAGCGGGCTTGGGGGCCCGCGGCCTACGGGGGCCATTCCCCTGACCCTTAGTCTGTGGGCCCTGAGTGGAAGCCGCCGGTACTTGGTATTGAAGGTGGGATTGCTTATAGGCAAGCACCTTCCTCGGGTAAAAAGGTTTCTTCCACGGACCCTTCCTCTTCTGCGTGGGAGCGGAGGTCTTTCGGGACAGTCGAGTCCGAGTGAGTCTCGGATTCGGGTTCCGCAGCCTTATCGGAAATGGGCTTGCCGAAAAGGTTGTCACCTCGGCAGGGGACATCGACTAACTTGTCCTGTACCCACGGCTCGAGGTCGGATGACTGGAGCCAGGCCTGTCGGCGGGCACCGATGCCGGCTCCGGCTACTCGGGCCGACGCCTCGAAGCCGTCGTAGGCCGCCCGAGAAAGGAACTTCTAGCACTCTCGAATACTATCGGACAAGGCCAGGAACCTCTGCAAAGATTCGTCGGAGACCAGTCGAGAACCCGGCGAGCTCTTTCGCCAGGTCTCGGAGGAACATGCCCATATACAGCTGGTATGTCTGGACTCTGCAGGCAAGCATGGAACCCTGGAAGCACTTTCTAACGAGGGCATCCAGGTTATGGGCCTCCTTACCCGAGGGCACCGAGGAGTGCATCTTTTGACTCTTAAGCCAATGCATTGCTGATTCCACAACCATGGAGTGGGGTGGCAGTTGCGCCTTCTGGAATCCGGGGCTCTTGTGGACTCGATAAATCGAATCGATCCGCTTGCTTAACACCGATGTCGAGGCCGGGCTTTCCCACATGCGGAAGAGCAGCCGCTCCAGCATCGGAGGGACCGGCACAGTAAAGGCCTCCTTCGGGGGAGAGTTGTACTGGAGTACCTCAAGCTCTTGCGCACGAGGCTCCTCCTTGGGATCCGCGGGGAAAGCCAAAGCCTTGGCCATATCCCGCACAAAATCAGAGCAGCACGTATCCTCCGGAGGGGATCGCCTTCGAGGCTCCGACTCGGGCGAGTCGGAGGGGATGCACTGGGTCTGAAAAGAGCCGGGCGACTCGTCCCCTTCCGTGTCCCAGTCCAACGCCTCCGTGGAGGAATCGAGGGGCTCCGTGCGGGCGAGGGTTCGTCCCGACGCCGACGACCTCGGTCCCAAACGGGAGGCCGAGGGAGACCTCGACCGAGGATCGACTCGAGCATGCATCGACTCGAGGATCGACTCGGACGCTGGGGTCGACTTTGGCGTCGACGTCCCGGTGGTCTGGGCAGATGCACTGGCGATGCCGGTCATCCAAACCCGCTGCTGGTCAAAGAAGGCAGAGATACTGCGCTCCAAGGATGTCAATCTGAGGTCAAGCCCAGAAGACCCGGCAGCCACCAACTCGGGCCCCGACGGCGTCGGGCCCGACGACGGTTCCGTAGGGGAATCCAGGACGACGATAGTACTCACGTGCGTCTCCACCTCGAGTCGAGGAAGTTTAGAAGGTCTCTCCGCCTCCAAGGACTCGGGGCGGCTGGCGGGGCTATGCGACCCGGCCCGCGAGGAACCAGGTGCGTCCTCCACCGCCGCCCGCGCGAGTTTCCTCTGCCGACGATGCTCCCGGCCAGGGGACCCCCGCTCAGAGGAACTCCGACGGAGCTCGTGGCCAGAGTCACGAGACGTCGAAGCCTCCAACGAGGTCCGGGCCGGACCGGACTCGGGGTCAGAAGATTCGGTCCTTTTGCGATTGCCGACTCCTCAGCGACTTGGAGGACATCTTGCCACACGGACCACAGCTCCCAGAGTCATGGTTGGGTCCGAGGCAACGGAGGCAGAAATTATGCGTGTCTGTAAGAGACATTAATTTAGAACAATGATCACATTTTTTGAACCCGCTGGCAGCCATCGGGGGAAAAAGGGCCCCCGCGAGGTCGAAAGACCGAGCCGCCAGGGGTGGAAAATAAGTGGCGGGAACGCCAGTTAAAAATTGAAAACAAAAAAAAAAGAAATGTGAACGGACTCGATAAGGAAAAATCGAGGCCGGGCGGGAAAAGGACACGCGAACCGAGAAAACAACAAAGAATTAATCAACTTTTTCAGCGGTGGTAACAAACTACGTCTGTAGGGCTCCGCGGAAAAAAGACGACTGAGCAAGATGGCATCCTTGGTCGGGAAGAGGACCGCGCATGCGAGCTGCAATCCCAAAGGCTTTCTTCGAAAGCTGGGGAAATTGCTCCGCGAGGGCTCCGTCGGCGCCGACGTCACCCATAAGTGAGGACTGACTTCCTGCTTGGTCCTGGAGAATGCTTAGTATCACAGGACTTAAATGATGCTCCTTAGAGGCATGGACAGGAGGGAGAGAGCATGTGGCCTCAGATCAATGCCCAAACTACTGTCTGATAATAAACTTAAAAATAAAGAATAAACTTAAGCATAAAGAGGACTGAAAATAGCCCCCTTAAAGCTGGGGAACCCCCCAAGCTCAAAAAACCCCCACAAACAAAAGAAAGGAACAAGAATTCAACTATTAGGTCTGTCGTCTGCCTTACCCAGGCAGGCTGCTGCAGCTCCCACAACGCAGTCTAAAAACATAGCAAGAAAATGGCCACCCCTTTGCAAAAGAAGTTTGGCGCCAAAAAACAACGGCCACTGTAACAAGAAGGTCCCAGCAGCCCAAAAGAGACAGAGGGCCTTACCTGAAGGGCCGAAAGCCACGCAGCTTGCTCCTGCCGCCGCGACTTCACCCGACCCTCAAGCCGCACTTCCGCGATGGGCAGTAGCGGCGAGGGCCGCTCAGCCGGTTCTCCAGAGTAACGGAAGATCCCGCAGCAATGGAGAGACTCCATCTCACACATCTTCAGTGTGGCTGTACGGGCTTTGGAGCTCTCTCCCGTGCCATCAAGGGAGAGAGACCCGCACCGGCGTTTTCTTTAATGCCTATATCAAGTGAAGATGACTGACCAAAAGGGAAGGCAGGAGCTGCTACTAATTTAAAGAGCCAGGCTCGAATCTAAAACTATTTTAAATCTAAGGAAATTTGCCTCCTCACAATTAAAAGGAACTAATCCCTGATTGCCAATTAACAAAATGTAAATGAATTAAAGGTAAAATTAAAATCAAAATTAAAAGTAAAAGAATTTGTCATACTAAATGCTCCTTATCTGGTCCTCAAGTGAGCCCAGAACCTAGGCTCACTAGGTCTTCCTGCTGCATGGAGACTGGACACACTGGGGGCTGATGGGAGAGACCAGCAGGCTATATCCAGTGATGTCATGACTTTGACATGCCCAGTCTCCAAGCTGCAGGAGGAGGTACACTACCCAGAGGTTGAGGACTAAACTGGAGGAACGATAAAGCACAGTTACTTACCTGTAACAGGTGATCTCTGGGAACAGCAGGAATTAGTCTTCACATATGGGTATCGTCGGTACCGACTGAGCCTGCGCGGGAACGCTCCCCAGCGTCCAAAAGGAAAGCTTTTGGGAGCATCCCACAGCGCCTGCGCGCTGCCTTCCCGCCTTTCCCAACCGTCTCTCTCCAGTTCGAATTTTAAAGCTGAGACAAAGAGAGAGAGAGGAAAGGAAAGATAGAAAGAGATACAACTCCTAGGGGAGGTGGGAGGGTTGTGAAGACTAATTCCTGCTGTTCCCAGAGATAGCGTAGTTACTCACCTGAAACAGGTGTTCTCCAGGAGCAGCAGGAATCAGTCCTCACATATCGGTGACGTCGGCGCCGACGGAGCCCTCGCGGAGCAATTTTCCCCAGCTTTCAAAGAAAGCCTTTGGGAATTGCAGCGCACATGCGCGGTCCTCTTCCCGCCCAAGGGTGCCATTTTGCTCAGTCAGATGACATAGCTAAAAGACAGCAAAAATTAGCAAAAACGAAAGCATATAACTGCAACTCCAAGGGGAGGAGGGAGGGTTGTGAGGACTGATTCCTGCTGCTCCTGGAGAACACCTGTTACAGGTGAGTAACTACGCTTTCTCCAGGACCAAGCAGGAAGTCAGTCCTCACATATGGGACTCCCAAGCTTAAGGCTACCGGAGACACTAAGCACAAAAATGAGCTCCCTCAAGGTCAGTAGCACAGAAGGAAGGAATCTTCTCTGAATATGTCTCCAACCGGTAGCCCAACATCCGGGACGGAGGGTAGGAGTTGCCTATACCTCGAAGAGGTTACGGAGGACTGCCTGTCCGAAAGCACTGTCCATGCGGGACTCCCTCTCCAGGCAGTAATGGGCTGCAAAAGTCTGGCTTGAAGACCAAGTAGCGGCCCGGCAGATCTCTGCCAATGGAACAGAGCGGAGGTAAGCTACCGACGTAGCCTTAGCCCGAACACGATGAGCTGTGACTCTACCTTCCAGCACGAGACTGGCTGCCTCATAAGCCCAAGCGATACAGTCCGCAATCCAGATGGACAGAGTACGCTTGGAGACAGGGAGCCCCAACTTGTTGGGGTCATAAGACACGAAGAGCTGAACAGCCTTTCGGTGCTCCCGCGTACGGTCAAGGTAGAAGGTCAACGCCCTTCTACAGTCCAGGGTATGCAGGACCATTTCAGCTTGGCTGGAATGTGGCCTGGGAAAGTAGGTCGGAAGTACCACCTCCTGGTTGATGTGAAAAGGGGAAACCACTTTGGGAAGAAATTTAGGGTGAGTCCGTAGGACTACCCGGTTCTTGTAGAACCTAGTGTAAGGAGGATCAGAAACCAGGGCCTGCAGCTCACTAACGCGTCTAGCAGAAGTGAGGGCTACCAAGAACAAGGTTTTCCATGAAAGAAAACGTAGCGGACAGGTAGCCATAGGCTCAAAAGGCAGACAGGTAATCCACTGCAACACCACATTAAGATCCCAGTCCGGGGCTGGCGGGCGCAAAGGTGGCTTAAGGAGAAGGAGGCCTCTGAGAAACCAAGCCACCAGAGGGTGGCTGGAAAGAGGTCTACCATCCACCGGCATGTGATGCGCAGAAAGAGCACTGAGGTGGACCTTGACCGAGTTGGACTTAAGTCCAAGGTTTGAGACAGAGAGCAAGTACTGCAAGACCACTGATGCTGAACAGGAGAAAGGATCTTGAGACTGCTGAGCACACCAGACGGAGAACCGACGCCACTTGAGAGCGTAGGCCTTTCGGGTGGAGGGCCTCCTGGAGGCCAAGACGACCTCCTCCACATCTGGAGGTAGCTGCAGCGGAGCAAGGACTACCCTTTCAGCAGCCAGGCCATCAGATGAAGGGACCGGAGATTGGGGTGTAGGAGAGTCCCCTGATCCTGCGACAGGAGGTCGGGTTGAAATCCCAGCGGAAGAGGAGTGTCTACCGCTAGCTGCATCAGAAGCGGGAACCAAGGTTGTCTCGGCCACCGGGGAGCCACTAGGATCATCGATGCTTTGTCTCTGAGAACCTTGAAGAGCGTCCGAGACACCAGTGGCATGGGAGGAAAGGCATACAAGAGGCCGGTGGATCATGGAATAAGAAAAGCATCCGCGGATGCGGCTCTCGAGAGCAGAATCTGGGCAGCTGCCGGTTCAGAGGACTGGCAAACAGATCCATGGTGGGGAGGCCCCACTTGAGAAAGATCCGCTGAACCACCAGCGGATCCAACCTCCACTCGTGTGGCTGGAGGATCCTGCTGAGCTTGTCGGCCAAGTAATTTTCTTGACCTGGGAGATAGATAGCCCTGAGGAGGATGCCCTGGCGGACTGCCCAAGAGCATAGCTGTTGCGCCTCCTGACAGAGGAGGAAGGAGCCTGTTCCACCTTGTTTGTTGACGTAGAACATGGCAACCTGGTTGTCCGTCTGTATCAGCAGCAACTGGTGGGACACCAGGTGAGAGAAGGCTCTGAGCGCTAGGCGGATGGCTCGAGCTCCAGGAAGTTTATCTGTTGAGCAGACTCCCAAGGAGTCCAGAGTCCTTGAGTACATGACCCTTGGCAATGTGCTCCCCAACCCAGGAGGGAAGCATCGGTCGTCAGGACCTGAGAATGCGGAGGGGACTGAAACGCCACTCCTAGCACTAGGTTGGGTAGATGAAGCCACCATCGCAGAGAGGAGACCAGCTGGTCGGAGATCTGCACAGAGTCCGCTAAGCTCCCCGTGGCCTGATGCCATTGATTGCGAAGACACCACTGAGCAGGACGCAGGTTCAGTCGGGCATTGGGGGTCACATGGACTGTGGAAGCCATATGACCGAGCAGTCACAAAGTGCCTGGCTGAGACCAGCGCATTGCTGTGAAAGTGGCCGGCGAGATCCATGAGCCGCTTTGCCCTGTCCAGAGGGAGGAAGGCCCGCGCCTGAAGTGTGTCCAACCTGGCGCCGATGAACTCGAGATTTTGAGAGGGGAGCAAAGTGGACTTTGCGAAGTTTATGACAAAACCCAAGTGCTGGAGCAGAGCCACAGTGCGATGAGTGGCTTGAGCGGCCTCTGGTGAAGATGGGGCTCTGATGAGCCTGTCGTCCAGGTATGGGAACACAAACAGACCTTGAAGTCTCAGATAAGCCACCACCACTGCGAGGCATTTGGTGAACACCCTGGGTGCGGAGGATAGGCCAAAGGGCAGCACTCTGTACTGGTAATGATTTCCTCCCACAACAAATCTGAGATATTGTCTGTGGTCCGGATGAATGAGGATATGAGTATACGCATCTTTCAGATCCAAGGAGCAGAGCCAGTCTCCCTGCTGGAGGTAGGGCAGCAGGATTCCAGGGGTAAGCATTTTGAACTTTTCCTTTGCAAGGAACTTGTTGAGGTTTCGCAAGTCCAGGATGGGCCTGAGGCCTCCTGTTCTTTTTGGAATCAGGAAGTACCTGGAGTAAAACCCCTGGCCCCACAGGTGGTGGGGCACCGGTTCCACGGCTCATTCTTGAACAAGACTTGCTAACTCCTGAAGGAGTAAGTCCCTGTGCAAAGGTAGTCTGGGAGGCTCCCCTGGAAAGTAGGAGGGAGGTACCTGGTAAAAGTGAAGAAGATAGCCCTTTTGAACTATGTGAAGTACCCAGGTATCTGTGGTGATGTTGGACCACCTTTGGGCAAAGTGGACCAGCCGGCCTCCTGTGCTGAGAGAAACCAGCTGAGGGGGAGAGGCTATGCTGAGGAAGTCAAAAACCCCCACCCTGCTGAGCAGGGGCCGGTGGTGCAGGCTTGGGGGCTTGCTGTCTACGGGACCCATTACCCCGTCCCTTGGCCTGCTTTCCCTGTGGGGGAGCTGCTGAGGCCTGATACTGAGGGTAGTATTTATAGGCAGCACCTTTCCTCGGGTAAAAGGGCTTTTTCCCCGAGGCCTTCTTCTTTTGAGAAGGGGCAGAGGTCTTCCTTGAGAGACGAATCCTGGTGAGAGTCTCCGTCTCGATTTGTGCAGCCTTCTCATCCATGGGCTTGCCAAAGAGGTTATCACCTCGGCAGGGGACATCGACCAACTTGTCCTGTACCCAGGGCTCGAGGTCGGATGTCTGAAGCCAAGCCTGGCGGCGTCCACCGATGCCGGCCGCAGCTACTCGAGCCGAAGCCTCAAAACCATCATAGGCTGCTCGAGATATAAACTTGGAGCACTCCCGAATACCAGTAGACAAGGTTTGGAACCTCTGCAGAGGTTCGTCGGAGAGACCAGCAGAGAACACGGCTATTTCCTTAGCCAGGTCTCGGAGATACATGCCCATGTAGAGCTGGTAAGTCTGGACTCAACAAGCAAGCATAGAGCCCTGGAAGCACTTCCTACCGAGGGCATCCAGGCTTCGGGCTTCCCTACCAGGGGGCACCGAGGAGTGTATTTTTTGACTCTTAAGTCTATGCATGGCCGATTCCACCACCATGGAATGGTGCGGTAGTTGTGCCTTTTGGAAACCGGGGCTCTTGCGGACTTGATAAATGGAATCGACCCGCTTGCTTAACACCGGCGACGACGCCGGGCTCTCCCACATGCGGAAGAGAAGTCGTTCCAGCATCGGAGGAACCGGTACAATAAAGGCCTCCTTCGGGGGAGAGTCATATTGGAGGGCATCGAGTTCTTCGACTCGAGGTTCCTCCTCGGGATCCGCGGGGAAGGCCAAGGCCTTGGCCATATCCCTCACGAAGTCCGAGAACCGGGTATCCTCCGGGGGGGACCGTCTCCGAGGTTCGGACTCGGGGGAGTCCGAAGGGACACACCGAGTCCGAAAGGAACCAGGTGACTCTTCGTCCTCAGATTCCCAGGCCGACTCCTCGGAGGAGGAGTCGAGCGGCTCCGGTCGGGCGGGCACCGATGCTATCCGCTCCGACGCCGAGGGAGTCGGCGTTGACGACCTCGGTCCTGAACGGGAGGCCGAAGGAGACCTCGACCGAGGATCGACTCGAGCCCTCATGGACTCAAGGATCGGCTCGGTCTCCGGGGTCGATTTGGAGGTCGACGTCCCGGCGGTCAGGGCAGAAACACCGGCGAGGCCAGCGATCAATACCCGCTGCTGGTCCATGAAGGCAGTCAGACTGCTCTCCAAGGCCGTCAACCTGAGTCCGAGCTCAGGAGACCCAGCAGCCCCCGACTCGGGCCCCGACGGCGTCGGGCCCGACGCCGGGTCCTTCGGAGGCGAGTCAACGAGGACAACAGTACTCACGTGAGCTGGCAAGTCCACCTTGAGTCGAGGATGTTTTGACGGCCTCTCCATCTCCGAGGACCCGGGACGGGAATCGGGGCTATGCGACCTGGCCCTCGAGGAACCAGGAGCGTCCACCGATCCCGCCCTCGCGGGTTTCTTCTTCCGATTATGTTCCCGGGTAGGAGACCCCCGTTCAGTGGAACTGCGACGATGCTCAGGACCAGAGTCCCGAGACGTCGAAGCCTCTGACGAGGTCCGAGCCCGGCCGGAGTCAGAGAAGATACGCTCCCGCTGATGCTGCCGACTCAACGCTTTTGAGGACATTTTGCCGCATGGCCCACAGATCATGGAGTCATGATCAGGTCCGAGGCAGCGGAGGCAGAAGTCATGGGTGTCTGTAAGAGACATGAGTTTCTTACAGAGATCACACTTTTTAAAGCCGCTGGCAGCCATCGGGGGAAAAAGGGCCCCTGCGAGGTCGAATGACCGGGCTGCCAGGGAAAAAGGAAAAAAGCGCGAAATCTGTCACGAAGGACAAAAAACCGAAAAATAAGGAATGGACTCACAACCGGCGTCGCAAATCCGGGCGGGAAAAGAACCGGCGTCGAACCGAAGAAAAATAGAGAAAAAATCAACTTTTCGGCGGGGATTCACAGACAACGTCTGTAGGGCTCCGCGGAAAAAAGAAGACTGAGCAAGATGGCACCCTTGGGCGGGAAGAGGACCGCGCATGCGCGCTGCAATTCCCAAAGGCTTTCTTTGAAAGCTGGGGAAAATTGCTCCTCGAGGGCTCCGTCGGCGCCGACGTCACCCATATGTGAGGACTGACTTCCTGCTTGGTCCTGGAGAACACCTGTTACAGATAAGTAACTGTGCTATCTCCAGGAACAAGCAGGAATGAGTCTTCACATATGGCGACTCCCCAGCTAGAGATGCCTGGGAGATCAACCAGATTGTGAGTCCCTGGAGGGCTCCATCTCCACCTATGAATCTCAGGCATCCAGTCAGGGATGGAGGGCAGGAGTTGATTAGGTATGGAACAGGTGTTTGAGAACAGGCTGACCAAACAAGGCATCCCGGCGGGAATCCTTGTCCAAGCAGTAATGGGCTGTGAAGGTATGAACCGAGGCCCAGGTGGCTGCTCGACAGATTTGGTCGATGGACACAGAGTTTAGATGAGCCATAGAGGCTGCCATGGCCCTCACATTGTGAGCTGTGACATGGCCTTCCAGAGAAACGTTCTTACTCTGGTAGGCGAAGGAAATACACTGAGCAATCCAATTCGACAGAGTTCTCTTAGAGACTGGAAGTCCTAAATGGGAAAAATCAAAAGCAACAAAACATTGAGAGGACTTTCTATGTTGCTGTGTTCTTTGTAAATAGAAAGCAAGTGCTCTTTTGCAATCCAGGGTATGAAGACTCCTCTCTGCACTTGATGCATGAGGCCCTGGAAAGAAGACAGGTTAATATACCTCCTGGTTCAGATGAAAAGGTGAGACCACTTTAGGCATAAAGTGTGGATTAGTTCTGAGAACTACCTTGTCATGATGGAATCTTGTATGAGGAGGATTAGCCACTAGAGCTTGTAACTCACTGATACGGCGAGCTGAGGTGAGTGCAATGAGAAAAATAACCTTCCAGGAAAGGAATTTCAAGGAGGTAGTGGCTAAGGGTTCAAAGGGTGGCTTCATAAGCTGGCCAAGAACCAGATTTAAGTCCCATGCCACTGGAGGTGGTCTAATGGGAGGTTTAGTTAAAAGAAGGCCTCTCATGAACCTTGCTATAAGAGGATGAGAGGAAATAGGTTGTCCATTAAGAGGCTTCAGGGATGCTGCAATAGCACTCAAATGGACTCTGATTGAATTTGTTTTAAGGCCTGCATGGGATAAATGCAGCAAATAGTCTAGTAACGAATTCAAAGGTATTGCAGAAGGGTTAAGACCATTTTCTGCATACCAAATGAAAAACCTTTTCCATTTAAAAGCATAAGAACATCTTCTGGAAGGCTTTCTGGAAGCATGAAGGATATCCTTCACTTGCTGAGAAAGGTGTAAATCTTGAAGGTCTAGGCCTTCAGCAACCAGGCTTTGAGATGAAGAGACTGCGGATTTGGATGCCACAGGGTTCCCTCCTCTTGGGAGAGGAGATCTGGAGCAGACCCCAGGTCCAGGGAGGGAGTTTGAGAGAGATGCAGAAGTAGAGGGTACCATACTTGGCGTGGCCAATGTGGTGCTATGAGGATCATAGATCCCTTGTCTCTCTGAAGCTTGAACAGAGTCTTGGGGATGAGGGTAATAGGTGGAAAGGCATAGAGGAAGTCTTGCCCCCAGTGAAGGAGGAAGGCATCCCTGGCCTGAACTCCCTGACACGGAATCCTGGAACAAAACCGGGGAAGTTTGGCATTCCACGGACTTGCAAATAGGTCTATGTCTGGGGTACCCCAAATCCAGAAAATCCTGGCTATCTGGTCCCTATGGAGGGACCATTCGTGTGGAAGCAGGAAGCAGAACTTGACTGAGTCTGTCTGCCCAAGAGTTTTGAACCCCTGGAAGATACACTGCCATGAGATGGATTTGATGCTCTCTGGCGAAGGCCCACAATCTCAGAGCTTCATTGAAAAGCGACAGAGAGCCCGTCCCCCCCTGCTTGTTCACATAGAACATGGCTACTTGATTGTCCGTATGGATGAGGACTGTCTTGTAGCTGAGCAGGGTGCGAAATACTCTGAGAGCCAAGAAGATTGCTCTGAGCTCTAGGAGGTTGATATGGAGAGATGTCTCCTCTGGAGACCAGATGCCCTGAGTGGAGAGATCTTGAAGGTGAGCGCCCCAACCCTTTGGAGAGGCATCTGTTGTAAGGGTTACTTGGGGTAGCACCTGCTGAAAGGGGGACCCCAACAACAGATTTTGAGTGGATTTCCACCAGTGGAGGGACCAAAAAAGGCAACTGGAGGTTGCTATTTTGTCTGACAGGCAACCTGATGCCTGGGTCCATTGGGTGGACAGGGTCCACTGAGCTGCCCTCATGTGAAGGCGAGCATCAGGAACCACATGCACTGTGGAAGCCATGTGGCCTAAGAGTTGTAGCATCTCTCGAGCAGTTAAATGGGATTTTAACTGAATCTGGGAGGCTAACTGCACCAAGCGTAGGCAACGGGCCTGGGGAAGACAGGCTCTTGCAGTTGTAGTATCCAGTAAGGCCCCTATGAACTCTAGAGACTGAGTAGGGGTGAGATGGGATTTGGGAATATTGATCAACAGTCCCAGATACTGAAGAAGATGCTTTGTGCAGGACAGGGAGGTCTGGGCCTCTGACTGGGATGGAGCTCGGATGAGCCAGTCGTCCAGATATGGGAATACGAATATCCCTAGAGTGCGTAAAAATGCAGCTACCACTGCCATGCATTTTGTGAACACTCTTGGAGCAGAGGCCAGACCGAAAGGAAGCACTCTGTACTGGTAGTGCTTTCCTTGGTAAAGGAATTGAAGGAACCTTCTGTGTGTTGGATGGATGAGGACATGGGTGTACGCATCCTTGAGGTCTAGAGAACAAAGCCAGTCCTGACTCTGGAGGTATGAAAGGAGAGTACCCAGAGAAATCATCTTGAATTTCTCCTTGTATAGAAACTTGTTCAACTCTCTGAGATCTAGGATGGGTCTGTAGCCTCCTGTTTTCTTTGGGATGAGAAAATAGGGGGAGTAGAACCTTGTACCCTGTTGAAGAAGGGGTACTTCTTCTATTGCCCCTTGGGCAAGAAGGGTAGCAATCTCTTGACCTAGAATGTCGAGAAGAGAGGTTGGAGAGCTGAACTGTTTCACCATGGTATAAGGAGGAAGGTTCAAGAAATGTAGTTTGTATCCCTCCCTTATAATGGAGAGGGTCCAGTGCTCTGCTGTGATTTGTTCCCATCTGGGAGCAAAGTGAGCTAACCTTCCTGGGATGGTGAGAGGCTCTGGATGTTCTAGAGCCAGAAAAGCTAAGTTCTCTAGTGGAAAGTCGAAGGCCCTGAGGAGGCTGAGGCTGTTGGGCCGTAGCCGTCCTCGCAGCCTGAGGCTTGGCCTGTTTTGGTTGTTGCTGCCTCTTTGTAGTAAAACGACCCTGAGAAGAGGCCTGACCATAACCAGAAGTAAATTTCCCTTTTTTTGGGAAAGATCCTTTCTTGAATAACCTCTTTTTGAAAGGAGTAGTAGTAGACTTTGAGAGTCTATCTAAGGCAGAACTTTCAGCATCCATCTGGGTGGCTTTTGCTTGCCAATCTTTGCCAAACAGGTTTTCCCCTGTACAGGGAAGGTTGCCCAGACCATCCTGTACCCAGGATTCCAAATCAGAGGCTTGTAACCAAGCTACTCTGCGTGCGCCTATGGCAATAGCCGAAGCTCTACTGGCACCCTCAAAGGAGTCAAAGGCTGCACGGTTGGAAAGCTTGGATACATCCTGAGCATGTTTAAAGCCAGGTAATATATTCTTCTCTCTTATCTTCTGACATAAAAGGAGATAAGGTGTGTAGATGATCTGTAACCTCTTTTAGAAACATCCCCATATAGAGACTATAGGAGTTGATTCTGGCTACAAGCATACTGGCCTGGAAGATTTTCCTGCCAAAAGCATCTAAAGTTCTGCATTCTCTTCCTGGAGGAGCAGAGGAGTGTCTTTTTGTACTCTTGATTTTTTTCATAGCAGACTCTACCACAATAGAGTGGTGAGGAAGCTGAGTCTTATGAAATCCAGGACAAGGAGGAACATGATACATAGTGTCCAACCTGCGAGAAAAAGGAGAGGTGGTAAGAGGAGTTTCCCTTATACCTAACATGTGGTCAAAGAATCTCATGTATTGGTAAAATGGCTGCCTCTTTAGGAGCCTTAGGATATTGAAGAATATCCAATTTTTTGGCTCTGGGCTCAGTTTCAGAGGCTACTGCAATGGACAGGCTTCTGGCCACCTCCCTGATGAAGTCCTGGAAAGAAGTCCTCAGGAGGAGACATTCTCCTTTTTGGAGAAGAGGGTTCCTGAGGACGGATCTCCGATGCTTCGAAAGAAACCTTTGATGCATCAGATTCTTCAGAGGAATCGAAGTATCGACTGTCTGGATTCTCTCGTAGAGCCCGATATGAGTACCGAGGGGTATCGACATCAGGAGTCACTGGTACCAAATCGGTACTAACAGGCATCACTGGATACCGTATCGCTGCTTTTGAAGCTGATGCCGATGCAAGCGGTACTGGTATCGGAACCGGAGCTGGATCTGGAACCGGTATCGACAACGGAGGTTTTGTTGTACCGAGGGCGTCGCAGCTTGTATGAAGGCCGTAATAGCCTGCTGCATGGTCAGAATATTCTGATCCATCGACGCCACCAATGTCTGGATGTCGGTACCGGGAACCGCCAGTACCCCAGAACATTGTAACAGGTGATCGGTCGAGGCCGTGCCATCGATGTCAACCTGTGACCCCATAGATAATGCTTTGAAAGCCGGAGCCTCCCGCCGGGGTGTGGATTCCTCAATAATAAGTTCAGGTACATCTCGATACTTAGAGGGAGATGTACCCTTTGAGGATCGACCGGACTTAAGTTTTGTTACCTGAGATCCATGGGATGAAGAAGCAGCTCTGGAAGACGTCGATGCCACAGAAGCTGCATCGGAGGGAAACAGGGTACTGAGCTTGGCTGCCCGATTCTGTAACCCTCTTTTAGACATCATGGAGCAGGACTCACAATCCGCGATGGAATGATCAGGACCTAAACATTTTAGACACCAGTCATGGGTGTCTGTGACAGAAATAGTGCCACTGCACTTTGTGCACTTTTTAAACCCGGAGGCGGGCTTTTCCATGAGGAAAAAGACTGTAGGCTTAGGGCCACAGGAGAAAATGCACTGAAGCAGAAAGAAAAAAACTTTTAAAGAAAGAAGAGAGACCGGTGGTACCGATCCTCGAGAAGGCAGACACACGACTAAAGAAAATAAGAAATTCTTCAGCGGTGACAGGAAACACGACCTGCTGGCTCCGCGGAAAAGAAGAACTGGAGAGAGATGGTTGGGAAAGGCGGGAAGGCAGCGCGCAGGTGCTGTGGGATGCTCCCAAAAGCTTTCCTTTTGGACTCTGGGGAGCGTTTCCGCGCAGGCTCCGTCAGTACTGACGATACCCATATGTGAAAACTCATTCCTGCTTGTTCCTGGAGATGGAACCTCTGCCAAGCCAAAGAACTCTAACATCCCAGCTGACCAGTGAGGTGCGAGAGAAAAAACACTTATGCCAAAAACAGAAAAAAACAGGTCCTGAGAAAAATACGGCACAGAGGCACTGACCCTCCCAGAAAAGTTAGGAAGATGAGTCACAAGCACGTGACTGAAAAATCCTACCAAAAAAGCCTGCAAAAAAGCACCTCAAGGTGTCAACAATTTTCTGGGGACTGGAGGACATCTGAGAGGCTCCATGGGGGGGAAAAAAAAAAACCCACGACTATGGTTCCTTCGGGTGGGAAGACAGGCACGCATACATGGTGAGCATCCCAAAAGCTTCTTATGAAAGCTGGGGAGTGTTCCCACATGGGCTCTGTCTGTGACGTTACCCATATGTTAGGACTTCATTCCTGCTTGTTTTGGAGAAATGCTCATACAGGTAGGGGTATCCAGACAATTGGGTGAATGAGAAAACATGACAACTGGGTGAAGGCGACAACTGGGTGAATGCAGCAACTCCAGTGGCAACAGAAGGGCTTTTACCTGGGGGGGGGGGGGGCACAAGCCCCACCCCTAGTTCTGTCCATGCTTCACCCCTAACTTTCAGCAATTAGGTGAATGCAGGAACCCCAGAGGTGACAGAAGGGCTTTTACCTTTGGGAAGCACAGGCCCCACCCCTAACTCCCACCCAAACGCCACCCCTAACTCATGGCAATTGGGTGAATAGAGAAACCCCAGTGGCAATGGAAGGGCTTTTACTTTGGGGGGGAACATACCCCACCCCTAACTTGCAACTGGGTGAATGCAGGAACCCCATGGGCGACAAGGCTTTTACTTTTGGGAAGCACAGGCCCCATCCCTAACTCCATTATGAAGGCCACAATCATTGTAGAGACCCTTCCTGTCTGCCCATGATCCTTATGGGCCGACAGGCTTTTCAATGATCTCAGCCTGCAGGCAGTAAACTGCCTGCCCCGCAGACGAGAAGCTGCAATCGCAGAATAGATCCCTTCTGCCTGCCTGCGGGAGATCAGATCCCTGCATGCAGACAGGAGGGATTTGTGCTGTGATTGCAGCTTCTATGGAAGGGCTTTTACTTTGAGGGGGGGAGGGGGCACAAGCCCTCCCCCTAACTGCCCACACCCAATGGGCAAACCATAGAGGCTATGGGCTTTCACTTTGGAGGATCAAAGCCCCTCCCCTAACTCCACCAAAGCCCCATTCTGCAGGCAGAGACCCTTCCTGTTCACAGACAGGACCCCTACCAGCAGACTGCTGCCTGAGGACCACGATCATTGTAGAGACCCTTCCTGTCTATCCGTGATCCTTACAGGCAGACAGAAGAGTCATCAATGATCGAAGCCCATAGGGTATCAGTCAAAAAAGGTGACAGTGTAAAAGTGCTGGGATAGGAAATGAGCATTTGAGGGAGCGTTCATTCACTTATTTGTAACAGGCAGCCTGTTTGCCAGTCTTCCCCTACTTCTGCCCACAGGAGATTGGATCCCTGCAGGCCAAAGTAGGGGAAACTCCAATTTCGGAGCAGAGTTTTGGTGGGGCTGTGGCCCCCCCTTCAAATGCCTGTGAGCACTCTGTCACTCACACACTGACAGAAAGGCAGAGTGTGATCTGGCAGCAGACAATGGGAGCAAGGAATAACCTCATTCACAGAGATTTCTCTTTTTTCCCCCAATGTTATTTATGGAAAGAACAAATGCATATCAGCAGCCAATCATTCCATTGTCAATTATAAAAAAAAGATAACTGGGTGAATGACAACACATATGATGGTGATAGGCTGGTTTGGGGAATACAGTAATTGGTTCTGTGCTTTTAATCCAATGGACTGAATGCAACAATTAAATGAATAACTGGGTGAATGATGATGATACACATGATGGTTTGGGGAATACAGAGGCTGGTTTGGGGAATATAGTGATTCGTTTTGGGGCATTCTGTGCTTTTTATGCAATAGCCCCATTCTACTGTATGGAAAGGGGCAAGTGTAAGTTAGTGTACCAGGGATATGCATATGTCCGCAAAAAAGATAGTGGTGCTATCACATATTGGCAAAGTGAAAAGAAGAAAAATCTGTAAAGTCCAAGTGCATTCATCCGTCAATATTCAGTCTGGTGATACTGCAAATTTATGATCTCATCACTCTCACGGTCCCAAAGCAACAAGAGGTGCTGCAAGCCACTGCTGAAGCTAAGTCACAGGCGACCAGAACTCAGGTAAAATTTAAGCTTTCACAAAGGCACAAATTTTCAGCATCAAAACAATGGTCAAGAAATTGAAGGGGTATGCAAAAACTGTAAGTTTAACATTTATCATCCCAGTTCTATCACTTGGCAAACAACAAAATTAATTTTTTTGATAAAGAACTTTTGCTGGGGACCTTGCTGATTTTGTGTTGAATTGTGTCCTTCTGGAATCCTAGACTCCCCCACCCCCCATTGTGGTCTTAACTACTGAGAGAAAAAGTTACAAAAGCTGAAATATTTACTGGAAAAGTAAAGCATAAATTGAACTATTTTCATATTGTATGTAGAATTTTTCCCATTATGGCTCAAAATGTTAGAAGATCTGAGCAATTTATCTTAATTCAATGACAACAATGCTACATCATCCCAACTGCCATCGCTGCACAGCTACCTACAGTAAAGCACAGTTACTTACCTGTAACAGGTGATCTCTGGGAACAGCAGGAATTAGTCCTCACATATGGGTACGTCGGTACCGATGGAGCCTGCGCGGGAATGCTCCCCAGCTTCCCAGAATGAAAGCTTTTGGGGCATCCCACAGCGCATGCGCGCTGCCTTCCCGCCTTTCCTACCAACTCTCCTCAGTTCAAGTTTAAAGCTGAGACAATAGAGAGAGTAAAGGAAAGACAAAGAGAGAGATACAACTCCTAGGGGAGGTGGGTGGGTTGTGAGGACTAATTCCTGCTGTTCCCAGAGATCACCTGTTACAGGTAAGTAACTGTGCTATCTCCAGGAACAAGCAGGAATAAGTCCTCACATATGGGGGACTCCCTAGCTAAGATGCCTGGGAGATCCCCAAGGGTATGAGACCCTGAAGGGTTCCTCGTCTTCCTATGGATCTCAGGCATCCATTCAGGGAAGGAGGGCAGGGGTTGTTCAAGAATGGAACAGGTGTCTGAGGACAGCCTGACCAAACAAGGCATCCCGGCGGGAGTCCTTGTCCAAACAGTAATGGGCTGTGAAGGTATGAACCGAGGCCCAGGTGGCTGCTCGACAGATCTGATCGATGGACACAGAATGCAAATGAGCCATAGAGGTGGCCATGGCCCTCACATTGTGAGCTGTGACATGGCCCTCCAGAGAAAGGTTCTTACTCTGGTAAGCAAAAGAAATACACTGAGCAATCCAATTGGACAGTGTTCTTTTAGAGACTGGAAGTCCTAGATGAGAAGGATCAAAAGCAACAAAAAGCTGGGAAGACTTTCTATGTTGCTGTGTCCTGTGTAAGTAAAAACAAGAGCTCTTTTACAATCTAGAGTATGAAGCTTCCTCTCTGCAGTGGATGCATGAGGAGCTGGAAAAAAGACAGGTAAATATACCTCTTGATTAAGATGAAAAGGTGAGACCACTTTAGGCATAAAGTGAGGATTTGTCCTAAGGATTACCTTATCATGATGGAACCTTGTATAAGGTGGATTAGCCACTAAGGCCTGCAGTTCACTGATGCGGCGAGCAGAAGTGACTGCAATAAGGAAAATAACCTTCCAGGAAAGAAATTTCAAGGAGGTAGTGGCTAAGGGTTCAAAAGGTGGCTTCATAAGCTGACCAAGAACCAAATTTAAATCCCATGCCACTGGAGGAGGTCGAATGGGAGGTTTAGTTAAGGTTAGGCCTCTCATGAATCTTGAAATAAGAGGATGAGAGGAAACAGGATGTCCATTGATAGGCTTAAGGGATGCTGCAATAGCACTTAAATGGACTCTTACTGAATTCGTCTTAAGGCCTGCATTGGAAAGATGCAGGAGATATTCTAATAGAGAATTCAGAGGAATTGCCAGAGGGTCAAGACCCTTTTGAGCACACCAAATGGAAAATCTTTTCCATTTAAAAGCATAGGAACGCCTAGTGGAAGGTTTCCTGGAAGCATGAAGGATATCCTTCACTTGCTGCGAAAGATTGAAGAAGGTCTAGGCCTTCAGTAACCAAGCCCTGAGGTGAAGGGACTTGGGGTTTGGATGCCACAAAGTCCCCTCCTCCTGAGACAGAAGGTCTGGAGCAGCTCCCAAGTCCAGGGAGGGGGCTTGGGAGAGATGCAGAAGTAGAGAGTACCACACTTGGCGTGGCCAGCGTGGAGCTATGAGGATCATAGATCCTTGATCCCTCTGAAGTTTGAACAGAGTCTTGGGGATCAAAGGAATGGGTGGAAAGGCATACAGGAAGTCCTGACCCCAATGAAGGAGGAAGGCATCCTTGGCCTGAACTCCCTGACACGGAATTCTGGAACAGAACCGGGGGAGTTTGGCATTCCACAGACTTGCAAATAGGTCTATGTCCGGGGTACCCCATTCCTGAAAGATTCTGAGCACCTGATCCATGTGCAGGGACCATTCGTGTGGAAGCAGAACTCGACTGAGTCTGTCTGCCCAAGTGTTTTGAATTCCTGGGAGGTATACTGCCAGGAGATGGATATGATGCTCTCTGGCGAAGGCCCATAATCATAGAGCTTCGTTGCAAAGCGACAGAGAGCCAGTTCCTCCTTGCTTGTTTATGTAAAACATGGCTACCTGATTGTTTGAATGAGGACTGTCTGGTAGCTGAGGAGGGTATGAAACACCTTGAGAGCTAGGTACACTGCTCGAAGTTCCAAGAGGTTGATATGAAGGGAGGTCTCCTGTGGGGACCAAGCGCCTTGGGTGGATAGGTCCTGAAGATGAGCTCCCCAACCTGTTTGGGAGGCATCTGTTGTGAGGATTGTTTGGGGCAGCAAAGGCTGGAAGGGGGACCCCAGCAACAGATTTTGAGTGGATATCCACCATTGGAGAGACCAAAAGAGACGTTTGGAGTTTGCTATTTGGTCTGAGAGAGCTCCTGAAGCTTGAGTCCACTGGGTGGACAAAGTCCATCGAGCTGCTCTCATGTGTAGACGAGCATAGGGCACCACATGTACTGTGGAAGCCATGTGGCCTAGTAGTTGTAGCATCTCCCGGGCAGTTAAGTGGTCCTTTGACTGAATCTGGGAGGCTAACTGCACTAGACGTTGGCAACGAGCCTGGGGAAGATAGGCTCTTGCAGTAGTGGTGTCCAACCAGGCCCCTATGAATTCTAGGGACTGAGTAGGGGTCAGCTGAGACTTTGGGAGGTTTACCACAAGTCCCAGATACTGCAGAATGCACCTGGTGGTGTTCAGGGAAATTTGGGCTTCTGGCTGGGATGGAGCTCGGATAAGCCAGTCGTCCAGATATGGGAAGACAAAGATTCCCAGAGTGCGCAGAAATGCTGCAACTATTGCCATGCATTTGGTGAACACTCTTGGAGCAGAGGCCAGACCGAAAGGAAGGAGACTGTATTGGTAATGTTTTCCCTGGAACAGAAAACGTAGAAATTTTCTGTGGGATGGATGGATGAGTATGAGTGTACGCATCCTTGAGATCTAGAGAACAAAGCCAATCCTGACTCTGTAGGTATGGAAGGAGAGTGCCTAAAGAGAGCATCTTGAACTTCTCCTTGTATAGAAATTTGTTCAATTCTCGGAGTTCTAGAATAGGTCTGTATCCCCCTGTTTTCTTTGGAATGAGAAAGTAGGGGGAGTAAAAACCTGACCCCTGTTGAAGAGGAACTTCTTCTATAGCCCTCTGGGCCAGAAGGGAGGTTGCCTCCTGATCCAGAAGGTCGAGGAGAGATGTGGGAGAATTGAAATGTCTCACCATGGTGTAGGGAGGAAGGTCTGAGAAATGAAGTTTGTAGCCCTCTCTGATAATGGAGAGGGTCCACTGCTCTGATGTGATTTGCTCCCATCTGGGAGCAAAATGAGCTAACCTTCCTGGAATGGTGAGAGGTTCTGGCTGTTGTAGAGCCAGAAAGGTTAAGTTCCCTAGTATCACGTCAAAACCCCTGAGGGGCTTGGGACTGTTGGGTTGCAGGAGCCCCTGCAGGTTTAGGCCTGGCCTGTTTAGGTTGCTGATGCTTAGTAGCAAAGCGACCTGCAGAAGACTGTTGGCCAGAAGTGGAAGGAAATCTGCCCTTCTTGTAAAGACTTTTTAAAAGATTTTTTCTTGGCTGGAGTGGAGGTAGACTTAGAAAGTCTATCAAGAGCAGCATTTTCTGCATCCATTTGAGTGGTTTTAATTTGCCACTCTTTGCCAAATAGGTTTTCACCTGTACAGGGCAGATTTCCCAAACCATCTTGAACCCAGGGTTCTAGATCAGAAGCCTGGAGCCAAGCTATTCTACGAGCAGCTATAGCAATGCCTGAGGCTCTGCTGGCACCTTCAAAGGAATCAAAGGCTGCCCTGTTGGAAAACTTTGAAATGTCATGAGTATGCTTGAGCCAAAGAAGGAATTCATCCCTTTTATCTTCTGGAATAAAAGGGAGAAAGTTGTGCAGCTTTTCTGCAACCTCCTTCAGAAACATACCCATATAAAGGCTGTATGAATTGATTCTGGCAATAAGCATGCTAGCTTGGAAGATCTTTCTACCAAAAGCATCCAAGGTCCTGCATTCTCTTCCTGGAGGAGTAGAAGAGTGTCTTTTGGTACTCTTTATTCTCTTCATAGCCGACTGCACCACAATAGAGTGGTGAGGAAGCTGAGTTTTTTGAAATCCAGGAGGAGGGAGGGACACGGTACATAGTGTCCAATCTACGAGAATGAGGAGAAAGGGTGAGAGGAGTCTCCCATAAGTCAATCAGATGTTCTTGAAGAATTTCATGAATGGGCAAGGTGACTGCCTCTTTGGGAACCTTAGAGTATCCCAAAATATCTAATTTTTTTGCTCTAGGTTCTTTTTCAGAGGTTACTGAAATAGAGAGTCCTTTAGCTACTTCAATGATGAAGTCTTGAAAGGACAAATCCTCTGGAGGAGACATTCTCCTCTTTGGAGAAGAGGGCTCCTCAGGAAGAGTAAGATACTTCAGGAGAGTCATCTGATGAATCGGAATCATCAGAAGACTCGAAGTATCGTCTGTTAGCTTCCAGGGATCGATAAGCGTATCGACCGGTATCCACATCGGGCGTACCCGGAACCGGATCGGTATCGGGAAAAAGCCTGGAACCGGAACCGGTGTCCTGGTCGATGTGGATGCCCTGGGTACCGGTATCGGTTGTGGTACCGGAACCGGAGTCGGTACCGCTTGCTGCAGTACCGAGGGCGTCGCAGCCTTAATAAAAGCCATTATGGCCTGCTGCATGGATTGAACAGTATGATCCATAGACGCCACGACTGCCTGGATGTCGGTACCGGAAGAGTGTGCCGGTACCCCAGAGCAGTCCAACAGGTGATCGGTCGAGGCCGTGCCATCGATGTCATCCTGTAACCCCATAGGAGGAGCTTTGGAAGCCGGAGCTTCCCGCCGGGGTTGTTTGGCTGGGGCAGGGTCCTCAGGGTCAAGCCCGGGGGCATCTCGATACTTAGAGGGAGATTTGCCCTTTGAGGACCTGCCAGAAGAATGTTTGGTTACCTGAGATCCATCAGGAGAGGAAGACCTGGATGATGTCGATGCTGGAGTATCTGTGGAAAACAGCATATTAAACTTGGCTGCTCGGTTCTGTAAGCCTCGTTTAGACATCAGAGAGCAGGACTGGCATTCCGGGATGGAGTGGTCAGGCCTCAAACATTTAAGACACCATTCATGGGTGTCGGTGACTGAGATGCTACCGCTACACTTGGTGCATTTTTTAAAACCAGAGGCTGGTTTCTCCATGAGGGAGAATTTTCTTCAGGCCTAGAGGCCTAAAGAGGAAAATATACCAAGTGGGGAAAAAGAAACAAATTAAAATAAGAACTTCAGCGGTGACAGGAACACGACCTGCTGGCTCCGTGGAAAAAGAAGAACTGAGGAGAGTTGGTAGGAAAGGCGGGAAGGCAGCGCACATGCGCTGTGGGATGCCCCAAAAGCTTTCATTCTGGGAAGCTGGGGAGCATTCCCGCGCAGGCTCTGTCGGTACCGACGTACTCATATGTGAGGACTTATTCCTGCTTGTTCCTGGAGATTAATGTAACGTGTGTCTTCGAGTTAGTGCAGACTCCTGGCATACCAGCAGTTCCTGGGTTTTCTTGGCAGTGTGATTGGAAATAGTTTGCCAGGCCTTTCTTCCGAGGCAATGGAGGGTTAAGTGACTTGCCCAAGGCCACAAGGAGTGCCAGTGGGAATTGAACCCTGGTCTCCTGGTTAGCAAGCCAGTGCTCTAACCACTAGGCTACTCCTCCACTCCCTACCTATAGTAGCATCCTTGAAAAGAATGATAGAGAAAAAGAATCCAGAATGCTTCCAGTCAGCCTCAGTATTTGACTTTGTTGGATATACCAGAGGAGTACAAAATTTCAAAAAAATGGAGTGCGTTTTCTAGCTTATAATTCTGGTCCAAGTGATGACCAAATTTTAATATTTCAACTAAAGCAGCATCAGGTTACTCGCAAAGGGTCAAGAAACACCAGTCCAGGGCAAGTAGTCCAAAAACAATTTACTGAAAGCACAGAAATACTTGATGCTTAACCAGACACGGCCATGTTTCGGCAAAGCCTTCTTCAGGGGTTAAGACTGATTCACTTGAAGTGTGTTGTTCTTGGCAACATGGTATTGGTAAATCGGTATTTCTGCAAACAGCCTTCTTGCACTCCTACACCAATCTGATCTGTAGAGTGCGATCTGCCAAAATCACTATTACACATATAAGCACGCATGCATTTAAGGAAAGTATTTCTGAGGGCAGAGATTACACCTATGCACATACTTTTGTAAATTCTAAAGTAGGTGTATAGTTTAACCTGATGAAATTACCGATGAAAATTTGTGCATGAACTTTTACTGTGATAATTTTTAAAAATAAAATATATGTTTTCTTTGAAAACTGATGCAAAGCTTATGGGTTAAGGTAAGTCTTATGTACATATAATTGCCCCAAAAAGTAGATTTTAGGCAAAAAACAGGCCCAAGATGGCACTCATAGGTTAACAGACTCCTGTAAAAAATAAAATGGCAGCCTACAAAAAGAGCTCTGCATAGTCTTCTGCAGGACAGTATCAATAACTACAGCTGCAGCAAGGGACTATCACCTTTTTCTATTTCTATAATCTTTACTGCTACCTCTGCTAACTATAACTACCAAAGCTGCTTTCTGTAAGTCCTTCCCATCACAGATCACTAGATAAACGAAGGATTGGAGAAAGAAAATAAAAGCCTGGATAGAACGTAATGTCATAACACTTCCTGTAGCTGCTAATCTATTACACTACCTGAGTCAAAATTCATTGATTCAGGTTCATTGGGTAGTGTTATAAAACAGCATGAACTTTGTTTCTGATAACTTTTAGCTGCTCAAGTGCTATAATAGCAAAAGGTTTGTTTGGCTAATATGAGAGGGTACAGTACAGAAACTCCAAAGGATTCTCCTGTTTGAGACCAACACAATATTGGCCCTGGGGTGTCCTAAATGACTATCCTGTGGCACAAGCTGACAAGGACCTTTAACTCCTGAGAAAAGCTGCAAGTAAAAGGACTGTAATGGGGCACCTCTTACCAGATGCATGTCCTGAGCCTGCTGATGGATTGGAGGCTGTAGTGCACAGGCATTTGGTGGGCTAGCCAAAGGCTGCAGTGAAACATTCAGTAGAGAAGATGGCTGATTTAATGGCTCCAGTACAGAGCTTTGGTATGCGACATCCTGCTGTAGCAATGCATCTGTTGGTGCCTGGACCAAGGGCTGTGGCCATTGCTGCTGAGAAACAAATGGAGGTTGCAACTGTAAAGAAAAGAAGCCTGGATTCTCCACTGCCTGGACAGGAGGCTGTTGGAGCAGTGCTGCACTTTGCAGCAAGTTCAGCTGCTCTGAGGGAGGTTCTTGCATCAGAGAGGACTGCTCCAGAGACACAGGCTGTATCTGATCTGGCACAGGAGATGTCATTGATACCATGGGTGGAACAGACTGTGGCATGGAAAGGAGAACTGGCTGTTGCCAGAGTACTGTAAGCGACTGGTTATGGACAGCTTGCACTGGGGCATGATGATGGCTCAACAGACCCTCTTGTGATGGCAGCTGTTGGTCCAGCTGTGCTGAATAAGCCTGGGAAGGTGGCTGCTGTTGTTGCTGGCCCATAGCTCCTGGAGTCACATTCAACACTGAGAGGGGCTGCTGCTGTCCGAGAACCTGACCATTTTGCTGTGTCTCAGCAACAGATTGTGGTGCTGAGTAGACCTGCTGTTCTATAAATGTCTGTGGACTAGCATAAGCTGGCTGCTGCTCTGTAAAGCTAGGTTTATGTTCTTTTGTCTGCATAACATAAGCCTGCTGCTCTGCAGGCTGTATAATATAAGACTGATGCTCTGGAAGCTGCTGCTCTGGAGGATGTATAACATAAGCCTCCTGCTCTAGAGGCTGCTGTACAGAGGGCTGCATAACTAAAGTCTGATGCTCTAGAGGCTGTTGTATAGGAGGCTGTATAACATAAGTCTGTTCTTCTGGAGGCTGCTGTACAGGAGGCTGCATGACATAGATCTGCTGCTCCGGAGGCTGTTGTACAGATGACTGCATGTAACTCTGCTGCTCTGCATGCTGCATCACATAAGCTTGCTGTTCTGAAGGTTGCAAGGTGTAAGTCTGCTGTTCTGGAGGCTGTTGTACAGAAGGCTGCATAGCATAAGTCTGTTGCTCTGGAGGCTGCCGAATAGCAGATTGTATGACATAGGCCTGCTGCTCCCAAGACTGTTGCACAGGAGGTTGCATGGCATAAGTCTGTTGCTCTGGAGGCTGTTGTATACCAGATTGTGTAACATAGGCCTGCTGTTCCAGATGTTGCTGCTCTGGAAGCTGCTTTATGTAAGCCTGTTCATCTGGCAGCTGCATGGTGCATGACTGTTGCTCTGAAGGAAGGTGCAGATGCGTCTGTAAGACATAGGCCTTCTGCTCCAAAAGCTGTTGAACAGGAGGCTGTATGGTGTAAGCTGTTTGCTCCAGTGGCTGTTGCACACCAGCATGGCTCTGAACAGATTCTTGCACTAGTGTCTCTTGCTGGCTTTCTTTCTGGGGCTGTTCTGCTGTGGTGGCCTGCAAAATTAGCTGCTTTTGTGGTAGAGGGGTATGATAACAGGGGTGATATGCTGAACACTGTTGTGGTTCTACAGACTGCTGCATTTGCTGGAGTGTTGCAGATTGAAGCAGCGAGTCTGGCTGAGTCAGCATATGTTGCTGCACAGCGAGAGCAGTTGGCAGTGATTGTGCTCCACTCACCATGCTGCTGGGATATGGGGAAGATACTGAAGGGTGAGGAACAGTCATAAAGCTGCAGCTCTGCTCCACTTCTGCTGTGCTAGCAGGAGCTGGAACAGCAGCAATGGCAATGGGGTCCAGCTGCAGAGTGATAGCAGAAGGCTGGGCTGTTGTCATCTGGGAAGAAACTGCTGTCAGGCCAGATGTGTCCAAAGTCGCTGTCTGGGCTCCCATCTGTCCAACTCCAAAGGCCTGCTTGGTATCGAGATGCTAATGCAAAAAGAAACAAAGAAGGGCTTAAATGGATGGTTAATTAGGGAGCATTTGATCTTTCTGTACATATAAGACTCCCACCATCAAAGGGGGTAGGTAAGTTGAAAAAGCCACCCCTCCATCAACTTCCAGGACCTTCTTGTCAATGTGTAATCTCTTTGCTTTATCCTTCAATAACCATCTCCATCTCCTCTCTAGCCAAGTGCTAAACGAAAGAAAAATAATGGCTTAAGAGACAGCAGGGAATCTTCCACAAGAGTAAGCTTCAGCTGTCTCATCCCATGCTATCACCTTCCTCCCCAAAGTCCTGGATGTAAATACATCACTCCAGTGAGGATGCAAAAAGATATTAGCAAAGTATTCCTTCAACATCAGTATTATATGCCAAAAAAACAATAATGCAGTGGAGTCAGTTTATTTCTAACTTGTCCTGCATCTGAGAAAGGTGTGGTAGAATACACCCAAGAGCTTTCTTATGCATTTCTGGGGTACTCAAACACAGCACATTAAGTAACGAATCTGCCCCATCCAGTCTTACCCCTGCTGTTGGCTGGTAAAGCCCCAGCATCTGATGGGTTTGGAAGGCATGTCCTGGGAAATTGGTCTCAGCCTGAGGGACACTGGAAACAGTCTGACTTGTTATCTGCTCAGGAGGGATAGGATATGTGGTTTGGTCTTGAATGGATGTGTCAGAGAGTAGAGTGGATCCTCCTCCCAAATCAGACAGACTGTCAGCTACATTAGAAAAATTGGCAAGCATTAACTAGGTAACATAGTAAGGTTTAAATTCCAACAAACACTGCAGTCAGTTGTATGTCAGCAACCTTTCTCTTTAATATGAAAACATATGAAGCCCTGTTAATACTGCATGACTATCTCCAGTATTGTGGTATGCTACAGCATCTGGGGGGGGGGGGGTTCTCTGTGTACCATGTGATAGCACACATCCTGAGGTACTCTTAACTAGGGAATGTGGCAGAGCATGCCAGTACAGGAAAGCACAGTTACTTACCTGTAACAGGTGATCTCTGGGAACAGCAGGAATTAGTCTTCACATATGGGTACGTCGGTACCGACGGAGCCTGCACGGGAATGCTGCCCAGCTTCCAATCAGAAAGCTTTTGGAAGCATCCCAACACGCCTGCATGCTGCCTTCCCGCCTTTCCCATCTGCCTCTCCTCAGTTAAGTTTTAAAGCTGAGACAAAGAGAGAGAGAGAGAAAGGGAAAGATAGAGATAGAGAAATGCAACTCCTAGGGGAGGTGGGTGGGTTGTGAAGACTTATTCCTGCTGTTCCCAGAGATCACCTGTTACAGGTAAGCAACTGTGCTATCTCCAGGAACGAGTCTTCACATATGGGGACTCCCAAGCTAAGATGCCTGGAGGAGTCCCAGCATGTTGCGAATCTGAGAGCCATGCTATTTTACCGAAACCCCAGGCATCCTAGGGATGGAGGGTAGGAGTTGAACTAAAAAGACGTGCTGTGGAACAGCTGGACCAAACAGGATGCCTAGATAGGAGTCTCTGTGCAGGTGATATTTAGTGGTAATATTGAGAGCAATAAACCATAGGAGAAGGGAGCTTCGAAGATCCCTATATCCGATAACAAAGAAGGATAGGAGTAATGAGGCATTGTAGCCTCCCATTTTCTGAAGATTCAGAAAGTCCCTCCTAATTGAAAAGGAAAGTATATGGAGGGCTTCAGGTGTACCTAAACTGAAGGTTATGGTACAAAAACCCCTCAACTACCACAGGAAGTGGTTGATTATGGAGAACCCTAAGTATGCTGGGACAGCATGGAAAGGGATAGAGAGTATCTGTCGAGTCCATAGGGGAATATATATATATGTATAAGTATATATATATATATCTAGGAAGACAGACCAAATAGAATATAGACATATCTACCCACTATCATATATTGCAATACATATATATAGAAAGGTAAATACAGATATATCCCTCATATAGCACAGTTACTTACCTGTAACAGGTGATCTCTGGGAACAGCAGGAATTAGTCTTCACATATGGGTACGTCGGTACCGACGGAGCCTGCACGGGAATGCTGCCCAGCTTCCAATCAGAAAGCTTTTGGCAGCATCCCTCGCGCCTGCGCAGTGACTTCCCGCCTTCTCCACAGCCTCTCTTCAGTTGAGTTTCAGAGCTGAGACAAAGGCGAGGAGAGAAAAGGAAGAAGATAAAAAAGATGCAACTCCTAGGGGAGGTGGGAGGGTTGTGAAGACTAATTCCTGCTGTTCCCAGAGATCACCTGTTACAGGTAAGTAACTGTGCTATCTCCAGGAACAAGTCTTCACATATGGGGACTCCCTAGCTGGAGATGCCAGGGGAAGATCCCATAAAAATGCAAGTGCCCGGATCAGGGGTGCATTTTGTCTCCAGGAATCCCCGGCATCCAATGTGGGATGGAGGGTAGGAGTTGACAATAAAGGAGCTGTGAGGAAAGAAACAGCATAGCCAAGGACTAGGTGTTCTACAGACTACAGGAGTCTTTGGTAGATATGATGAGTAGCATTAAAACACATTTAATGTACACTTAAAATATGCAGCTTACCTACTGTATTGTAGGAAGTAGAAAGCATGATGGAGTCTACTGGATAAGTAGTGGCGGAATCTTCAAGGTGACCTCTCAGTAGTGAGGATGAAGGTCCAGACCTGGAGGTAGTAGATGATCCAGGTGTCAACTGGGTAGGATTAGACGTCAGGTCTTCAATGGAAAGCTTTATGGGAAAAGCTGAAAACTCCTTTAGGCATAAGGTCATTAACATTGAGGACTAAAGGAAGAAGACTGACGGAGTTGGAGAACTAGCCCAGTCCTGGCGGGAAGAGGGGGACTGGAAAAACCCCTATTCCCACGGAAAACAGTTGTGTACTCTAAGATAAAGATGTACACTGTTTTTCCTAGCTGGCGAGAGATAGGAAAAAATATTGAAGCTTGATGCTTCAAGGAGTTAAAGAAAAAATGGAAGATGTTAGCACCAAAGTGGTTATTGGTGCCTAACAGTTTCTGCATCGTAATATGGTATGGGACGTAGGGCGACAGACTGTCTAAAACCTCTAGGAGGTAAAACATGTAGTATAGACAGTAAGGGTGATAGTGTGTAAGACAGACCAACCCTTAAGAAGCCCCCCATCAAACACCAATATAGATAGGAATATATATATGTGGCTGGAAAATATATATTATATATATCCAGATGTGTATATTAGGATATGGGTGGTGAAATATATCAAATATATAGATATAGATATGATATATCTAAATATATGTAAAGTTGTGGGGCATGGTTTAGCACCACTAGAGTAATGATACAGGTATGTAGACATATATGGAGATGCTACATACCAAACAACAGGTTGAAGATACCTGTCTACCACCCAGCCCCATAATTGTACATGGGGAATATAAAAGAAAAAGATTCTGCGTTCTACAAGAGGGCGAACCCACTTGGGATATGTATAGAGAATCTATTTTCGTGGATTGAGGGATGCAGGAAGGCAATCCAACAAGATAACCGTGATGTTCGCGTGAAAACAGATGATCATATGAATCTGTAAGGAACAAGGCGGGAGTTCCACAGAACACTGACATGGCAGATGTGGAGAAACGCAGAAGATGATACCAGAGGGACCTACTGGAGGGACCCAGAGGTAGCATGCGTAAACATTAGCCTTGGATTTTCACGCAGAAGAAGTGATATCTCGTGTTAACACCCCAGGCTAGAGGGTGTGGAGAACCCTCACAGGCATGGGAAGGGTTTATAAGCTTTTCCCTACTAATAGAGAAGCTTCAGAGACAAGGTCAATGCTCTATAGCAAGGCCCTCATAGTAGAAAGCTTCTCTGAAGACTGCAGAGAGCATTGTGCAGGAGAGATATAAAACAAACTGACTGGTCAGGTGTGCTGCCATATCCTAGGAGAGGAGATGGTTAGAATAATGCGAGAAAGCCTAAACGAGTAGGAGGATCCAAGATAGATGACGAATAGCTTGGAATCACTACTGAGGCTAGAGAAAAATTTGAACAAGGGACTGGATCTTGGAAAAAGTACCAGTAATACAATTACTGTAACTCCTGCAGGCACAGCTGCTGACGGAAACAGCAGAGAGATTGTCCTGTGCCCAATAAAGAAAAACAGACAAGAAAAGAGAGGAGATATCCCTTCTCCTTGCCTCAGGAACGAGCTCGCTAGAGAAGCTTTTCAGTATGGTACACCTCAGTCAGGGGAAAAACCCGGTTGAGAGGGTAGAGTAAGTAATTGGAGGGTGACGTACCCATAGGGTAAGTCAACTGAAGGAAAAAATGTTCAGTTGGGACAGAACTATCAGGGGATAGTTGCAACTGCTCTTCTAGGGAGTAAGAAGAGGAGAAGTCTGTAGTCCCTGAATAAACTTCTAATGGGTAGAAGTGAACTGTAGATTACAATTCCCGGACCCTATGGTTGCTGGGAATGCTGAGACTGGCCAGAGCTGGAGGACTTCAGGCTAGGCTGAGGCGTCCCTTGTTTAGGTACAGCCCAATGATGGGCAGGAGATGAATGAAACTTTCTTGTCTTAGGGAAAGAAGGTTTGGTAGGACATTTCCTACCCCTTGAAGAAGGAGGTGGCTTAGAATGGTCTTTAGTGGAAGGAGAGTCAGTGGAGCATTGAGCAACCTGACGTAAAGCCTCCTTATTGAAGAGACCTTCTCCTGTACAAGGAGAATGAGCCAGTATAGTTTGTGCCCATCTGCTCAAGTCTGAAGCTTCAAGCCAGGCTCTGCGACGTGCTGCAATGGCAATAGCAGAGGATCTGCTAACGGACTCAAAAGAGTCTATAGAAGCACGAGACAGGAACCAGGATATATTCCGGCTGTGATTGATGAGCAAGAAATAATCAGTAGCCTTGGGCTCTGGTAAAAAAGGGGTCAAAAGAGACAATTTCTCTGTGACTTCCTGGAGTGTTAGACTCATGTGAAAAATATATGAAAGAATTCTGGAGGCCAGCATAGAGTTTTGGAAGGCTTGACGACCAAAAGCATCGAGTGTTCTTGAAGAACGACCCGGCGGATAAGAAGAATGCTTCTTCTTGCTCTTAACTTTCCTCAGTGCCGATTCCACTACAAGGGAACGATGAGAAAGTTGAGGCTTTTGAAACCCTGGAGAGGGTGGCACCCGGTACCGAACCTCAATGTCTGTAGAAAGTAGAGGAAGTCGTAAGGGCGATTTCCAGACCCTCAGAAGGAGATCCTGCAGAGCAGGATGTAAAGGAAGCTTGATATTTTCCATTTGTGCCGCTGAGCCATGAGTAGGATCACAACCAGGGATAGAGATATTAAGAAAGGTTGCCATATCCAGGAGAAAAGCCTGAAAAGACTGATCTCCTATGGGAACCATTCCTGGTAAGGCTAAAGAAAGAGCTTGAGCACCAGAGGACGTAGAGGGTACTACATTAATGCCAGGTATCGGTTCCAAACTACGCATCGGTGCAAGAACAGGCATTGACATCGATACTGATACAGGATCAGTAGGTGAAGTTGCCATCGGGGACTGCTGCAGTGGTACCGAGATCATGAGGGAGTTATGGCTAGGATCTTCGGAACTGCCCATCTGGAAACGACAGGAGTCGGTTCCGGGACGCGTCGGTACCCAGTCCTCGAGACTAGATATCGATTCAGGACTCGGCATCGAAGAAAGCGAGACTATCGATGCATGTCGCGAGGGTTCCGACGCCGGTGGCGGTATCGGCGATGCCGATACCACTAAGGCAGCCTGGGTTACATCGATCGGTACCGACGGTACCGAGGATACCCGATAACCCCCCTTTGCCAAGGGTAAGGCGGTCCACCTCGATGCCGATGCCAGGGTATCGGAACCGATCGATGCCGGTACCGTCCCGGAGCATGGCTGAGATTGAGAGACGTCAATGCGGTGCGTATCGATCGGTCCCGAAGGTACCGAGGATGCCCGATGACGATCCCTGGTGAAGAGTGGAACACTCGACACCGGTGCCGATGCCAGAGGCTCGGTACCACTCGAAGCGGATACCACCCCCGCGCATGGCTCAGGTATGTTCTGTGAGGGGTGAGCCCCAGGAACAACCTGAAACCCCCTTTAATGCTTTGGAGCCCAAAGACTCCCGCAGGGGTAATGCCAATGGATTCTTGAGGGTAAGACCGGAGTCGTCACCATGCTGGGCATGGGACATACCACTCAAGCATTGACTAGTCTTAACAGACTGTTTGTGGGTTACCTGATCCTGTGAAGTAGAGAAACCGGGTACCCTCACTGCCGAGGAAAAAACGGTATCGAGGGAAACTCTAAAAACTGAAGGTTTCCTCACAAAATTATCCCCTGACAAGTCAGGGGAAAAAGGGTCAGGACCCACACAGTTGAGACACCAACTATTGGTGTCTAAAAAGAAACAGGTGTTTCTACATCAAATGCACTTCTTAGGAAAAGGCGGCTCCATAATGAAAAGGCCTAGTAGGCCCAAGAAGTTAAGGCAAAAAACTGAAGAAAAGGTTTCTCAGAATTTAGTCAAAAATCCACCGGCGGTACCTGTGGCAGCGGGAAATACAGCCACGACCACAAGAAAACAAAAAACTAAAGTAATTAAAGTAATTAAAAAGAAAGGTTTCTGCGGTGACAGGAGAACGTCCTGCCGGCTCCGCGGAAAAACGAAAACTGAAGAGAGGCTGTGGAGAAGGCGGGAAGTCACTGCGCAGGCGCGAGGGATGCTGCCAAAAGCTTTCTGATTGGAAGCTGGGCAGCATTCCCGTGCAGGCTCCGTCGGTACCGACGTACCCATATGTGAAGACTCATTCCTGCTTGTTCCTGGAGATATGTCCGCACATAGGGTATGTGGAGCGAGAAAGATTTATCTAACAAGAAGGGAGGTACCTGCTTGAGAAGATATTTAGAGAATCTGTACTTCCTGGTTATGGATAGGAAGCCCAGAGAGTTCTCTCACTGGCAAGAGAAGTCTAGAGTCCTCTAAGAACTCTAGTCCATGAATAACCAGGAATGGAGACCTACCTGGAAAATGCAGAGGATGTTTTAAATCTGCAGATAGTAAGTCTGAATCCTTCCATAACTCCAGCAGGTAGCTGGAGAAAAAGATGCAATAAAAATACCATATTTACCCCTAATGAGGGTAAAAAGGGTATGGTGCATTCTTGTGCTCAACATGGATTATGCCATGAAGAGTTGAGGATGGAAGGAAAAGACAAGACAAGGATTGTCTATACTGAAAGAAAAGCCATCCCTGATGAAGGGGTCCCCTGGAGATGTGAAGCAATCCAGGGAATTGGATAATTCTTTAGGTCTTCCCTTAATTAAAGGCCTGTGTCCTTTAAGAAGCCTTTAATGGAAATGGTAAGGGCAGGGAGAACCCAGCAGGCATGACTAGGTAAAGCCCTTCCTAACCATCTGACATCATGTGCTCTCTAACAAGGCCCCATAGTGTAGAGCTGCTCCGTAGAGATGCAGAGAGCATGTTGCAGGTTAATTAGAAGAAAAACTGGTGTTTAAGAGCCAGTAGGTATCATGAACTACTCCGCCAAGCCCAAGGATTGGGGAAGGCTAAGGATAGAAGGTAAGGTGATGTGTCTGCAACAATAGCCAGAAAGGTGAAATTAGGTCTTACCTGCTAATTGTCTTTCCTTGAGCTTTCTCCGTGCCAGTCCAGGGAATGTTAGGGTTGTCAATTCCCTTTAGCAGTTGAGGACTGATGACTTCAAGTTTTCTTGATAGCTTAAGCCACTCCCCCTGACGTCCACCAGCCAGTCTTCTCCTGACAAAGCAGTTAAGCAGAAACAATCTGAAACACAAGGAACCCGTTAGTAACTGATATAGCTCTATATTCCTTCGGAACAAGCAAGAAACAGAAAACCGTTCTGGCCTACATAATTGTGAAAAGAGCCAGATAATTGTTTTTTTGTTTTGTTTTGTTTTTTTTATAAACTCTGACTTTTCCACAGACAGAAACGTAGAAGCCCCAAACTGTTCGCTCTGCACGAAGCCAATTAAGCTGATATCCTATGTTTACTTCGGTGCAGACAACCGAAACCGAAAGGGTGGGACCCTGGACTGGCCCGGAGAAAGCTCAAAGAAAGACAATTAGCAGGTAAGACCTAATTTCACCTTCCTTATCGCTTCTCCGGGCCAGTCCAGGGAATGTTAGGGCAGTACCAAAGCAGTACCTAAACTCGGGAGGGACCCGCAAGCCCCGCGATAAGAGCCGAAGCCCCAACTTTCGCATCCTCTGCGGCCTGAACATCCAAGCGGTAATGTTTGGCAAAAGTATGCAAGGAAGACCACGTCGCCGCTCTACAGATATCCACTGGAGGAACGAAGGCAAACTCCGCCCAGGAAGCCACCTGAGCCCGAGTGGAATGAGCTTTAAGACCATCCGGCGGAGTCCGTCCACTGGCTTCATAAGCCGCTGCAATGGCACCTCGTACCCATCGAGCAATGGAGGACTTAGCCGCTGCGTGACCTCTCCTGAATCCTGCATACTGGACAAATAACCGATCCGTCTTCCGAAAGGGCTTAGTGATCTTAAGGTACGACTTCAAAACTCGACCCAGATCCCAGCTGCGGAGTGCACGATCCATCCGAGAATCCGATAACTCAGAAAAAACTGGTAAGGCCACGGACTGATTAACATGAAATGCGGATACCAACTTAGGAAGAAAAGAAGGCACTGTGCGTAGTAACACGCGTCCAGGCAAGAACTGAAAATAAGGCTCCTGACAGGACAAGGCCTGTAAATCTGAAATTCGTCTCGCCGAGCACAAAGCCACTAAAAACGCTGTTTTCAATGAATACTCTCGCAAAGTACTCGAGGAAGCCGATGCAAACGGCGCGCGTGACAAGGCCTCCAAAACATTTAAATCCCACGCAGGTACGATCGGACGAACCGGCGGCCAGATGAGCCGAGCCGCTCGAAAGAAACGTTGCACATCTGAGTGAGCCGATAGCCGGCGTGCTTGCACCGGACCCCGAAAACACGTCAGCATTGCCAAATGAACCTTAAGCATACTGAGAGCCAAACCTTTATCTAAGCCCTCCTGGAGAAATAAAAGCAATTGCGGTAAGGTAGACGACCGAGGAATAAACTTTCGTTGTCCACACCAATCCTCAAAGAGCCGCCACACCCGCACATAAGCCAGGGAGGTGCCCGGTCTTTTAGAGCCAAGCAAGGTGGAAATGACGGAACTCGCGTAACCTTTGAGTTTCAAGCGATCCCTCTCAAGAGCCAAGCCGTAAGCAAGAAGCGATCCACCTGCGGCATGAGAACCGGACCCTGAAATAAGAGATTGCTCCTGACCGGAAGACGCCAAGGCGAATCGATCAACAACCTTACGAGGTCGGCATACCAAGGACATCGAGGCCAATCCAGCGCGATCAATATTACGGTACCGCGGTGTCCCGCTATCCGACGAATAATCCGAGTCAACATCGGCCAAGGAGGGAAAACTTATAAGAGACAATCCACTGGCCATGGCTGAACGAGAGCATCCAAGCCCTCTGACATGTGCTCTCGTCGTCTGCTGAAAAACCGGCTCGCTTTCGCATTGCGGAAGGTAGCCATTAGATCCATGCTGTGCTGTCCCCAACGTAACGTCAGCTCGTGAAAAACCGCAACGTTCAGTTCCCATTCTCCGGGATCGAGAACATTGCGACTGAGATAATCGGCCTGCACGTTGTCCTTGCCTGCCACGTGCGCTGCGGATAGGGCCAGGAGCCGGCTCTCTGCCCACGCCATCATTTCCTGGCATTCGTGAAGCAGAGGCAGATTCTTGGTTCCCCCCTGCCGATTGATATAGGCAACTGTTACTGCATTGTCGGAAAAAATCCAAACAGCCTTCCCTCTGAGAAAGTTTTCGAAGCTCTGCAGGGCGAGCCGAGCCGCACGAAGCTCCAGTCTGTTGATCGACCACAAGCTCTCTTCCGTGTTCCAACACCCCTGAGTCACTTGCGACTGACAATGAGCTCCCCAGCCCGCGAGACTGGCGTCCATGGTCACCAACACCAAAGTCGGCTCCTGTAAGGGCATTCCTGCTCTCAGATGATGGGGGTCCAACCACCACTCCAGATTTTGTCGAACCCCCTCCGGGCAAAGCAGGTTCTGTGAAAGAGGGTGAAGCTGAGGCGACAACCGGGAAAGCAAGGCTTGCTGTAAGGGTCGCATGTGAGCCCTGGCCCACGGCACTAGATCCAATGTCGCCGCCATGGATCCCAAGAGCTGCAAGTACATCCAGGCCGACGGAGCCGACCTCTGCAAAAACGCACTCACCTGCTGCAAGATCTTGAGCACTCTGACCTCGGGCAATAAGACCACCCCTCGGGACGTGTCGAAGAAGGCCCCGAGATAAGTCAGTTGCGTAACTGGCTCTAATCGACTCTTGGTCCGATTTGAGGACCCAACCAAGTTGCTCCAGAAACTGAACCACTCGAGCCGTCGCCTCCACTGCGGCCACGCGAGAATCTGCTCTGATTAGCCAATCGTCGAGATACGGATGAACTCGGATACCTTCCTTTCGCAGCGCCGCTGCTACTACCACCATGAGCTTTGTGAAAGTACGTGGAGCCGTGGCAAGACCGAACGGCAACGCTCGAAACTGGAAGTGCTCCATGGGCAGGGCAAATCGCAAAAATTGCTGATGAGACTGTCTGATGGGAATGTGCAGATACGCTTCTGTGAGATCTATGGAGAAGAGAAACTCCCCCGGCTGAACCGACCGAATAACCGCACGTAGTGTCTCCATGCGAAAATGAGGCACCAGCAAGGCCCAGTTGACACTTTTGAGATCTAGTACCGGACGAAAAGAACCTTCCTTTTTGGGAACTACGAAATAAATCGAGTATCGACCGCAGCCGTATTGGTCGCGAGGAACGGGAATGACCGCGCGGAGCTGCAAGAGGTGGGAAAGTGTGTCGGAGATTGCTTGTGATTTCGGACCTTGAGCACAGGGAGACATCACAAAGGCCTCTTTCAACGGGTAAGCGAAGTCCAGCGCATACCCCTTCTGATCTACCTCCAACACCCATTTGTCCGTGGTTATAGCGGTCCAGGCTGGAAGGAACTCCTGAAGGCGTCCTCCCACAGGAATCAACGCCTGGACCTGCAAACCTTCATTGCGGTTTCTTAGAGGCGGGCTGAGGAGCCTGGAAGTAGGACTTACCATAACCTCTGGCCCCTCGAAAGGACTGCCCGCGAAACCCGGCCCGGCCCCTGGAATAGGGAGCAAAGCGCGCTCCCCGGAATCTTCGGGCGTCCCGACTGACGCCCCGGAGACGCCCCGATCCCCTAATCGGCTTGGGCCTATCCTCTGGCAAGCGGCCGCCTTTGGAGTCCCCGAGATCCTTAACAATCTTCTCCAACGCTTCACCAAAAAGCAAGCGGCCTTTATAAGGCAATTTACTAAGACGTAACTTTGAGGAAACGTCCGCTGACCAGTTCCGCAACCAGAGAAAACGCTGGGCAGCTACAAGCGAAGCCATGGTTTTTGCAGTAATCCGCAGCAAATCATAAAAGGCGTCTGCCATATAGGCTGCCGCCGATTCCATCTTCGCCCCTTCTGCTCCAGAAACCGACGCGGAATCCACCGCAGCGTCTCCCTGCATCCACCTAATGGACGCCCTCGAGACGTACGCTCCACACACCGAAGCCTGTAGCGCCAGAGCGCTAGAATCAAAGGCCTGTTTGAGCAGAATTTCTAACTTCCGATCTTGAAGATCTTTGAGTGCCGCTGCTCCTTCCACCGGAATGGTAGTCTTTTTGGTCACCACCGACACAATGGCATCCACCTTGGGCATGCGCAATAATTCTTTCTCCTCCTGTGGCAGAGGGTAAAGCCGAGCCAAGGCTCGACTCCCCCGAAGAGTAGCTTCGGGACATTCCCACTCAGACTCAATCATCTGTTTAATTACGCGGTGCATAGGAAAACAGCGCTGCTCTGCCTTAAACCCCTGTAACAATGGATCCTCTAAAGGTTCCTGAGAAACAGAGGGAAGGAGGTGGTGTAAGGCCGACAAGGACTGCGCAATGAGAGCACTTAGTTCCTCCTTGCGAAAGACCCGAAAAACATTCGGGTCTTCGCCGGGCGCTATTTCCCCCTCCTCGAGCTCCTCTGTACAGAGGTCTAAACCCGCCTGTGAAAGAAGCTCATTGGAAACAAGTTCCCTCTCTTCCTGACCCAGGGGTTCTGAAACCAGAGGCCCAAATGGATCCACCGGAGTCTGGGACGCTCCCGCGCGCTGAGAAGACCCCTCTCCAGGGTCCTCCGCCACCGGAGAGACCACCGACCCGGGTAAAGAGACAGCAAGGGGTACCGGAGCTGATGCCTGAGAGGCTTTCAGCAGAAACGCCTTGTGCATCGCTAAAATGAATTCAGGCGAAAGAAAATGCTGAAACCCCCTCCGGAGCTGCAGCTGGTGCCTGTGAGGACTGCACGCAATCCAAAACATCCTTGTTGGATTTAGATTTTCTTTTTCCCGGCCTGTGATGCTCTGCGGGCACGCTGGCCGGCGCACACAAAATGGCCGACTTTCCCGCAGGTAAGGAAGTCCTCTCAGATTCTGTCCTAATTGCTTCCTCCATGGAATCTGCGCGCTGCGCTGCCGCGTGTCAGGGGAACACCTCCTGATCGCCGCCGTACGGAGAGGGAAATATGAAGGGACGCCGCAATACCCCGACGGTAAAAACGAGACCGCACAGTAAAACGCGCCCCCCCCCCCCCCCGAACCGGCTCACCTGGTAGAGGAGCGGAGCGTGCGAGCGGCCAAACTCTATCCCGCTGCTAGCGGGACGTGCTGGGGCGCGGTGCTAAGATGCAGAGGAACAACTGGGGCTCCCAGCTTCAATCTGCTGTACCAGAGGCGGACCCGAAGGTAGGCTCTACCTTACTCCCGCAAATCAGCACTATATACTCAACGTCTGAGTTCCCGCTATGCAGTCCAGATTACTAAGAGTTCCGAGTAATATAACTCAATATCAGCCCTGCTAGAGCCAACTTGTATGCCAGAAAGTATAAATCCAAAACAAAAAACTGATTTCCTACTGAGGGAGAGAGGCAGATCGATCCTCTTTAGCTGCTGAGGACTGAAAGACTGGCTGGTGGACGTCAGGGGGAGTGGCTTAAGCTATCAAGAAAACTTGAAGTCATCAGTCCTCAGCTGCTAAAGAGGATTGACAACCCTAACATTCCCTGGACTGGCCCGGAGAAGCGATAAGGAAAGGTTCTTAAACCGTCTGGGACTTAGTGGTAAGGACAGAAACCATTGAAATTGGAGAACAAGCCCTGGTTGCTTGGTCAGCAAGTCAGTGGTCTAACCAGTAAGAGCCCCTGCAGTTCTAACTATTGACAGGGCAGCAGTAGAAATCTTAGGTCCCAAGACTGGGAAAGAAATACAGACATAAGTAGGAGTGGTAAGACTCCGCTATTGTCTGAGAAGCTGCCAGGAAAACTAAGAATGCACGGGGGAGACAAATCTGAAAGAAAACTTAGGGGCTTAAGAAAAAGCCCTCAGTAAAGTGGTATCACTCTTACAGACCAAATGTCTTAGTAAGAGTGGCAGAGTTGAAAAGAAGACTTACGGTGGAGTAAATCTTTGAAGTAATATGAGAGATGCTGATACAGGAGAAAAAGTCAAAGGTAAAGGCATGGCAACCTTATTGACAGTTGTTACTCCTCTGTGTAGTTCAGAGGACGAGGAGTAACTGTATTACCTGTAAAGCATAATCATCTTAAGAAGCTCTTTGAGCTGATAGTCAGGATGTCTCTTTAAGAGGGACATATGTAAAGTTTAGGATGGAACCGATATAGATGCTTGTAGTGGTAGGAAGCAAACTACAGGATCTAAACCTCAAACAGAAAAAGGATTCAGGGAAGAGTCTATCAGCAACCCTGCGGCTGCTGGGTTTGCTGAACCCGTTGAGGTTGTGGTTTCCTGAGCCTGGTTGGTTGTTTCCCCTGCCTGGGAGCATCTGTATGATGGGTAGAAGATGGATAAAACCTTCTCCCATTAAGGGAACAAAGCTTATTAGTAGATTTTCTACAAACTGGGATAGAGGAAGGCATAGACAAGCCAAGCAATAGTGTCAGTGGTTAACTGAGTAGCCTGGAGTAAAGTCTCTTTAGTATTAAAGAGATTCTCTCCAGTGCAAGGAGCATTTCCCAGTCTATCTTGTACGCATTTGTCCAAGTCAGAAGCTTGGAGCCAGGCTCTATGTCGTGCCACTATGGCTATAGCAGAAGTTCTGCTAACAGACTCGAAAGAGTCCAGGGAAGCATGAGTAAGGAACTTAGAGATATTTTGAGCATGATTGACTAGCATAGAAAAATCTGCTCTTTTAGGCTCTTGGAGGAAAGGGGTCAAAAGTAGTAGATCTTTTGTGACTTCCTCAAGAGATAATCCCATATAGAAAATATATGAAAGGATTCTTGCTGAAAACATGGATGCCTGGAAAGTTTGACGTCCAAAGGCATCTAAAGTCTTAGCCTCACGACCTGGCGGATAAGAAGAGTGCTTCTTAGTACTCTTAACACGCCTCACTGCTGATTCTACAACAAGAGAATGATGAGGGAGCTGAGGCTTTTGAAAACCTGGAGAAGGGGGCACACCTTGTATAGAAGATCAGTTGCCCTAGAAGGTGGGGATACCGTTAAAGGAGTTTCCCACGTTCTAAATAGGAGATCCTGCAAGGTTTGATGCAAAGGAAACATAATGACTTCCTTTGAATTGCAGGGGACCTGTATAGGTTGTGGATCCCCTGGTGCAGGGTCTTGACCAGGTATAGAAATGGCAAGTAACTTGGCCATAATCAAGCAGGAAAGCTTGAAAAGAAATCTTCCCAGAGGGGAGTCCTCGAGGAAGAGGAGGAAGAACTAGATCTGTTGAAGAACTAGCTCTAGCATCCACCGGTTCATTCAGATTCTGTAGAATAGAAGATCTGGAGGGGTGGAGCATCGGATTATCTTTGAAAGATAGTTGTCGGTACCGCTGAAAACTGGTACCGCAACTCATCGGTAGCAAATCGTCCATGCTAGGGATCGATTCCAAACTCGGTATGGAAGCGAGCCGGCTGAAAGGAGCATGGGAGGTACCGACACCGATGTTGATGTCGATACCGGTATCGGGACCAGTACAGTCGGTGAAACTGATATATGAAGATCAGTCTGTGACGGCACTATCGGTACCGAGGTAACCGAATGTGGGAGACCTTGATCATCGGTAGAATGTCTTCGGTACCAAGACGAGTTGGTACCCAGTCATCCAGACTCGAGATCGATTCTAGACTCGGCATCGAAAGAAGCGAGTCTATCGATGCATATCTGGAGGGCACCGACGTGGATACCAGCATCAGTACCGGGGCCGATGTGGGAAGATCGGTCGGTAGAGGCTCTAGCGGCACCGAAGATACCAAGAGCGCTTGACTGCGATCATCGGTGTGGAATGTTTCATCCAGCACCATTGCCGATGCCGGGGTACCGGCACTGCTCAAAGTGGATACCACCACCGGGCATGGCTCAGGTATGTTCACCGAGGTAAAAACCCCGGGAACAACCTGAAACCCCGTTAATGCTTTGGAGGCAGAAGCCTCCCGCCGGGGTTTTAAAGCCAAGATGCCCTCGGGAGCAAGCCCAAAGGCATCTCTATGATGTACATGAGATCTACCACCCGAGGACTGCCTAGTCTTTACAGACTTTTGTTTGGTTACCTGATCCTGCGAAAAAGAAGATGTAGCTGGTACCCTTAGGTCTGAGGGGAACGGAGTATCGAGTTGAGCTTGATGCTGAAAACTTCTTGCAGAAATAGTGGTGCAGGAGGGACACTCCAGCGGATGGTGTTCAGGTCCCAAACATTGAAGGCACCCATTATGGGTGTCTAAAACTAATTTAGTAGCGCCACAGTTAAAACACATTCTAGTGGCTAGCATTTCCATGAGGGAAAGTGGAGAGGCCTAGCAGGCCGAAACTTGTCAGGCACTAAACAGGAAAAAATTTCCCACAAAAGGAAATATTTGTAGAAGAAAAGAAAAGGAAAACACCGGCGGTACCGGTGCATCGAGGGAAGGTAGACGCGACCACAAGAAAAAACAAAAATAAAGGAAGAATTTTCTGCAGTGACAGGAGGACGTCCTGCCGGCTCTGCGGAAAAACGAAAACTGAGGAGAGGCAGTTGGGAAAGGCGGGAAGGCAGCACGCAGGCGTGTTGGGATGCTTCCAAAAGCGTTCTGATTGGACGCTGGGGAGCGTTCCTGCGCAGACTCCGTCGGTACCGACATACCCATATGTGAAGACTCATTCCTGCTTGTTCCTGGAGATAATCCCAGGATGTGTTTCATCAGAGTTTCTGTAGCAGAGTACTCCAAGATTGTTACAGTCACCTCATTCTGTACCAGAGATATCACACAGTTGGCCATTTGAGACTGCACTGTAGATATCCTTATTGTTCCAGTACCTGTAATGGAGTTGCAATGCTGTCTTTGCAGTAGCTGCTGCCTGACATGCTGATCCACCTCTGTGTCCTCACATTCCGTGCTCACCAGCTGAGAGGATGTTCTATAATGTGAGTCCCGCCGTTCCCCCAGGCAGCCTCCCTGAAGCCTCCTCTCTCGCATCTTCTTGATCAGGGCAACTCTATCCCGGATGGACTTAGACACAGCTTTGCTGTCACTTTCATGAAAGAAGCCAGATTTCACCTAAGGAAAGAATGGAAGGGTACAATTATTAATAGGTATGGAAATGAGGTGAATTTTTGATGAAAGGATCGTGTGTCTATCAGGAGCTCCCATGGTTGGTTGACTCCCTCTATGTTCTTGGGCTAACAGGTGGTCATCTAGCACCTTCCTCTCCAGCACCTCTCCACTTCCATTATGTCTGGGCCAGCAATAGCCTCTTAGTCTGGACCTCTGTTATCAGTCTTGTCCTATTATTAGATCTCAAATTAAGACCTTTGCTTTATTCTTGCACTGAAAAGAACAGAAGCTACCCAAGCTGAGAAAGTCACTAAGATAGTACACTATGCCCTATTGTGGACTGGCAGCTGGTCAGTTTCCCAATGGAGAGAAGTGAATAGTGAATCTCAGGAATCTGTACTAGAATCATTTGATATATTCATAAATGATCTAAAAAAGGAGCAATGAGATAGATGATCTGTTGATGACACAAAATTATTCAAAGTTGTTAAAATATAAGCAGATTGTGAGGAAGGATGGCAATACAAAACTAGAGAACTGAGCACCTAAATGACAGATGAATGTAATGTGGGTAAGTGCAAAGTTATACAGCACAGGTGATAATTTTAAAAGCCTTGGACGCAATTTGGACGCCTGAAAACACGCATGCAGATGTCCAAATCATGGAGGCATCCTTATGAATGGCCTTTAAAGAAGTCTCTGGTGCAGGTACAGCCAAGAAGGCAGGGGGCATGGTGAAGGTGTAGCTGTGGCAATGCAATAGACAGATATGCCCACTCGATGTCAGAAAACACTGGGGACATTTGTGATCCTATTCAAGTTTAAACCTGCTCCAAGCACAAATGGGCATCAGGAAAGTACTTAAGTACTCGCTTTGGCTGTAAAACATTCAGAGGATAGAGAGATGACACTCCACCATCCCCAGTATTCTGCACAATCACAGCAGCAGTGGGATTCAAACCCTGGCTTCTCTGCTAATAGCCTGCTACTCTAACCATTAGGCTATTCCCAGTTGTCCCCATATTTAATACTATTCCGGAGACATCTATATAGACACCCTGCAGACATCCATATTGGGCATGTCCATGTTTGTGAAATTGTGCCTGAACTTGAATGTACATGCTTTTTTTCAGAAGTTCTGGCTTGGACGTTCTAGATTGCACTTGAATGTCATTTGTAAAATGCGAAGGGCCTCAGAATCATTGTGGACCATTGCGTTGAAGTCTTAAGCTTAATGTGCCGTGATGGACAAAAAAAACCCTCCCTCAAAAAAGTAATTTTGGTTTTCTATTCCTCTGAGTAATTCCTAACAGGCAATATAATACTGTCTCTATTGATTCATGGTATGACTACATTTTGGGGGTCTTTTACTAAAGGGTGCTAGCTGGCTGTGCATGTACACTAGAAGCATGGTAGGGTCATGACAGCCCAGGCTGATTACCATGCTAACTGTGCAACCTGTGTTAGCTGCTAGGAAAATGTTTTCCATGCCCCAGACAGTTAACACGATCTTGTTGCACCTGACATGTCTCAACTTCAGTGCTTTTGGTGTGTTAGGTGCAACACCTTAGTGCCCTTTAGTAAAAGACCCCCTTCAAGTATCATGTGCTGGTTAGATAGCCACATCTCAAAAAAGAACTAGAAAAAGTACAAAGTAGGGCAACCAAAATGATAAAGGGGTGATAAAAGCCTTATGAGGACAAGCTAATCAGCTTAGGGATGAAGAAAAGATAGTTCAGTTTATAAAATGGTTTATAAAATCATGAGCAATGTGAAATGAAAACAGTTACTTATTCTTAAATAGGACAATTAAGTTAGTGTGCGGAAAAAAGTTTGTGAACACAAAGAAATGAGAATTATCATAAAGCGTAGTTACTCACCTGTAACAGGTGTTCTCCAGGAGCAGCAGGAATCAGTCCTCACTTATGGGTGACGTCGGCGCCGACGGAGCCCTCGCGGAGCAATTTTCCCCAGCTTTCAAAGAAAGCCTTTGGGAATTGCAGCGCGCATGCGCGGTCGTCTTCCCGCCCGAGGGTGCCATCTTAGCCAGTCAGATGACATAGCTAAAAAAGACAGCATAAAAAATTTGCAAAAAGAATATAAGCAGACGATTGCAACTCCAAGGGGAGGAGGGAGGGTAGTGAGGACTGATTCCTGCTGCTCCTGGAGAACACCTGTTACAGGTGAGTAACTACGCTTTCTCCAGGACCAAGCAGGAAGTCAGTCCTCACTTATGGGACTCCCAAGCTCAAGGCTACCGGAGACCCTAAGCACAAAAATGAGCTCCCTCTAGCTCAGCAGCACAGAAGGATAGAATCTTCGCTGAATTATCACCCACCGGTAGCCCACATCCGGGATGGAGGGTAGGAGTTGCTCAGACCTCAAAGAGATTACGGAGGACTGCCTGTCCGAAAGCACTGTCCCTACGGGACTCCCTCTCGAGACAGTAGTGGACCGCAAAAGTCTGGCTCGAAGACCAAGTAGCGGCCCGGCAGATGTCTGCCAGCGGAACAGAGCGGAGGTAAGCCACTGACGTGGCCTTTGCCCGAACGCAATGAGCCGTGACTCGACTTTCTAAGGCGAGGCCGGCTGCCCCATAAGCCCAAGAGATACAGTCCGCAACCCAGATGGACAGAGTACGCTTGGAGACCGGGAGCCCCAATTTATTGGGGTCAAAAGACACAAAAAGCTGAGCAGCTTTACGGTGCTCCCGCATACGGTCAAGGTAGAAGTTCAATGCCCTTCTACAGTCCAGGGTATGGAGGACCGTCTCAGCTCGGCTGGAGTGTGGTCTGGGAAAGAAGGTTGGAAGTACCACCTCCTGATTGATGTGAAAAGGGGAGACCACTTTAGGCAGAAACTTTGGGTGAGTCCGTAGGACTACCCTATTCTTGTAGAACCGAGTGTAGGGGGGATCAGACACGAGGGCCTGCAATTCACTTACGCGCCTAGCGGAAGTGAGGGCTATCAAGAACAGTGTTTTCCAAGACAGAAAACGGAGAGAACATGTAGCCATAGGTTCAAAAGGCGGACAGGTGATCCGCTGCAAAACCACATTCAGGTCCCAGTCCGGCGCTGGCGGGCGCAGAGGTGGTTTAAGTAGAAGGAGACCTCGGAGAAACCTCGCTACGAGAGGGTCGCTGGAGAGAGGTCTACCGTCCACCGGCACATGATGTGCCGAAAGAGCACTGAGGTGAACTTTGACGGAGTTGGACTTAAGTCCCAGATTAGAGAGGTGTAGCAAGTACTGCAAGATCACCGACACCGGGCAGGAGAAGGGATCCTGCGACTGTTGGGTACACCAGACTGCAAAGCGACGCCATTTAAGGGCGTAGCATTTGCGGGTAGAAGGCCGTCGCGAAGCCAGGACGACCTCCTCCACCTCCGCCGGCAGGAGAAGGGGAGCAAGGACTACCCTCTCAGCAGCCAGGCCATGAGGTTGAGAGACCTGAGGTTGGGGTGCAGTAGGGACCCCTGATCCTGAGTGAGGAGATCCGGTTGTACCCCCAGAGGGATCGGACCCTCCACCGCCAGTTGCAGCAGGAGCGGAAACCACGGCTGCCTGGGCCAGCGAGGGGCCACCAGGATCATGAAGGCTTTGTCTCGGAGAACCTTGAAAAGAGTCCGAGAGACTAGCGGGATGGGAGGGAAAGCGTACAGAAGGCTCCCCGACCATGAGATCAGAAAGGCGTCCGCCGCAACCCGAAGGGGGTGTGGCTGACGAGAGCAGAAGCGAGGAAGCTGCCGGTTGCGAGGACTGGCAAAGAGATCCATCGTGGGGAGGCCCCACTTGAGGAAGAGCTTCTGAACTACCAAGGGATCCAGACGCCACTCGTGCGGCTGGAGGACCCTGCTGAGTTTGTCCGCAAGGCAATTTTCTTGGCCCGGGAGATAAACTGCCTTGAGGAGAATGCCGTGACTGACGGCCCAAGAGCAGAGCTTCTGAGCCTCCCGGCAGAGGAGAAAGGAGCCCGTGCCCCCCTGTTTGTTCACGTAGAACATGGCAACTTGATTGTCCGTCTGGACAAGGACGGACTGTTGGGAAGTCAGATGGGAGAAGGCCTTGAGAGCTAGGCGGATCGCCCGGAGCTCCAGGAAGTTGATCTGCTGAGCAGACTCCCACGTGGTCCAGAGGCCCTGAGTACGTGCCCCTTGGCAATGCGCTCCCCAGCCCAGGAGGGATGCATCGGTGGTCAGCACCCGGGTCGGCTGAGGTGACTGGAAAGGCATACCGAATATCAGGTTCGGCTGCCGGAGCCACCACCGGAGAGACGAGATCAGCGGCTCGGAAACGCGCACTAGGTCTGCTAGGCCGCCCGTGGCTTGTCGCCACTGCTGGCGGAGACACCATTGAGCAGACCGCATATTCAGGCGGGCATTGGGGGTCACATGGACGGTGGAAGCCATATGGCCGAGCAGTCTCAGGAAGCGCCTGGCGGAGACCAGGGGCTGGCTGCGAAAGCGGTCGGCTAGGTCCATGAGCCGCTGAGCCCTGTCGAGCGGTAGGTACGCTCGCGCCTGAGGAGTGTGCAGCCTTGCGCCGATGAACTCGAGATCCTGTGAGGGGAGCAAAGTGGACTTTGCGAAGTTTATAACAAAGCCCAAGTGCTGCAGCAGAGTCACCGTGCGGCACGTGGCGTTGGTGACCTCCTGAGCGGACGCTGCTCTGATGAGCCAGTCGTCGAGGTATGGAAAGACATAGAGGCCGTGAAGCCGGAGATGGGCCGCCACGACCGCGAGACATTTTGTGAAGACTCGCGGTGCGGAGGACAGGCCAAAGGGCAGTACTCTGTACTGGTAATGATTTCCTGCCACCACAAACCTTAGGTATTGGCGGTGGCTTGGGTGGATGAGGATGTGCGTGTAGGCATCCTTTAGATCCAAGGAGCATAGCCAATCTCCCTGCTGGAGGTAGGGCAGAAGGATTCCAAGGGTAAGCATTTTGAACTTCTCCCGCACAAGGAACTTGTTGAGGTTGCGCAAGTCCAGGATGGGTCTGAGGCCCCCTGTTCTCTTTGGTATCAGAAAATACCTTGAATAGAAGCCTTGACCTCTCAGGTGGTGTGGCACCGGTTCCACCGCCTGTTCCTGCAGAAGACCTGCTAACTCCTGAAGGAGCAACTCCCTGTGCAGAGGGGGGCGCGGAGGCTCTCCCGGAAAATAGGAGGGAGGGACCTGGTGGAAGTGGAGAAGGTAGCCTTCTCGCACGACCTGAAGCACCCAGGCATCTGCGGTGATGCTGGACCACCTGTGGGCGAAGTGAACCAGCCGGCCTCCGGTGCTGGGAGGAACCAGCGGGGGGGGGAGCTGAGCGAGTCAAAAGCCCCCTCCCTGCTGAGCAGGGGCTGGTGGTGCAGGCTTGGGGGCTTGCTGCCTACGGGACCCGTTACCCCGTCCCTTGGCCTGCTGGCCCTGTTGGGGAGCTGCAGGGGCCTGATAATGGGGGTATTGTTTGTAGGCAGCCGCCTTCCTCGGGTAAAAGGACTTTTTCCCCGAGCCCTTCTTTTTCTGGGAAGGGGCGGAGGTCTTCCTAGAAAGCCTGGTCCTGGTGAGAGTCTCAGTCTCAATTTGTGCAGCCTTTTCCGCCATGGGCTTGCCAAAGAGGTTTTCGCCTCGGCAGGGGACATCGACCAACTTGTCCTGTACCCAGGGCTCAAGGTCTGACGACTGAAGCCAAGCCTGTCGGCGGGCACCGATGCCGGCTGCGGCCACTCGAGCCGAGGCTTCAAAGCCATCATAGGCTGCTCGGGACATGAACTTTGAGCATTCCCGAATGCCCGTGGACAAGGCTAGGAACCTCCGCAAGGGCTCCTCGGAGAGACCAGCGGAGAATCCGGCTAGCTCTTTAGCCAGATCCCGGAGATACATGCCCATGTATAGCTGGTAAGTCTGGACACGACATGCGAGCATAGAGCCCTGGAAGCACTTCTTGCCAAGGCCATCCAGGTTACGGGCCTCCCTTCCAGGAGGCACCGAGGAGTGCATCTTCTGGCTCTTAAGACGATGCATGGCCGATTCCACTACCATGGAATGGTGTGGCAGCTGTGCCTTTTGAAAGCCAGGGCTCTTGCGGACCCGATAGATAGAATCGACCCGCTTGCTCAGGACCGGCGAGGAGGCCGGACTCTCCCACATGCGGAAGAGTAGTCGTTCCAGCATAGGAGGAACCGGCACAGTAAAGTGTTCCCTCGCGGGAGAGTCATACTGGAGGGCGTCGAGCTCTTCGGCTCGAGGCTCCTCCTCGGGATCCGCAGGGAAGGCCAAAGCCTTGGCCATATCCCTAACGAAGTCCGAGAACCGGGCATCCTCCGGGGGGGACTGCTTCCGAGGCTCGGACTCCGGTGAGTCCGATGGGACACACCGAGTCCGGAAAGAATCAGGTGACTCTTCCTCCTCAGACTCCCAGACCGACTCCGACGAGGACTCGGTGGGGTCGGCCCGGGCAGGGTGCGGCGCCAGCCGCCCCGACGCCGAGGGAGTCGGCGTCGGCGACCTCGGTCCCGAACGGGAGGCCGAGGGTGACCTCGACAGAGGATCGACTCGAGTTCTCATCGACTCGAGGATCGGCTCGGTCTCCGGGGTCGACTTGGACGTCGACGTCCCGGCGGTCGGGGCAGCGACGCCAGCGAAGCCAGCGAGCAGTGCCCTCTGCTGGTCCATGAAGGCAGACAGTCTGCTCTCCAAGGCCGTCAACCTGAGTCCGAGCTCAGGTGACCCAGCAGCCCCCGACTCGGGCCCCGATGGCGTCGGGCCCGACGTCGGCTGTCGCGGAGGCGAGTCCAGAAGGACCACAGGACTTACCCGGGCAAGCATCTCCGACTCCAGGCGAGGTCGCTTCGGGATGTGTTCCTTCTCCAAGGACCCGGGGCGGCTGTCGGGGCTATGCGACCTGGCCCTCGCGGAACCAGGAGCGTCCACCGACGCCGCCCTCGCGGGTTTTTCCTTCCGACGGTGGTCCCCGGAGGGAGAACCCCGGTCGGAGGAGCTCCGGCGACTTCTCAACGCCTTTGAGGACAGTTTGCTGCAGGGCCCACAGATCAGTTCCTCATGATCCGGGCCCAGGCAGCGGAGGCAAAAGTCGTGTGTGTCGGTTAGTGACATATTTCGGTCACACCGACCACACCGCTTAAACCCACTGGCAGCCATCGGGGGAAAAAGGGCCCCTGCGAGGTCAAAGGACCGGGCTGCCAGGGAAAACGAAAACGAAAGCTGACTAAGTCAGAAAAACCGAAAAAAAGTAAGAGGACTCGAGACCGGCGTCGCGAGTCCGGGCGGGAAAACGATCGGCGTCGAACCGAAAGAAAAAAGGATAAAATAAAGAAGAAAATCAACTTTTTCGCGGGGACAAGACGAGGACGTCTGTAGGGCTCCGCGGAAAAAAGAAGACTGGCTAAGATGGCACCCTCGGGCGGGAAGACGACCGCGCATGCGCGCTGCAATTCCCAAAGGCTTTCTTTGAAAGCTGGGGAAAATTGTTCCGCGAGGGCTCCGTCGGCGCCGACGTCACCCATAAGTGAGGACTGACTTCCTGCTTGGTCCTGGAGAATACTGATTAACCAGCCGTCTTATGCAATAAAAATGGTATAATAAAAAAACCAATAACGGGGTAATTTTATAGAGCTTTTCAGAAACACGATGGCAGAAAAAGACCACATGGCTTATCTAATATGCCCTTCCATATCAATTATTAGTCCTTTTTTTCTTTAGAGATCTTCTGTGCTGATCCCATGCTTTTTTGAATTCAGATATTGCCCTTGTCTCTACCACCTCCTCCACTGGGAGACTATTCCACGCATCTACCACTCTTTCCATAAAGAAATATTTCTGCATATTTCTCCTGAGTCTATCCACTTTCACCCTTGTCCTATGTCCCCTTGTAGGAGAGCTTGCTTTCAATCAAAAGAGGCTCTCCTTTTGTATATTTATGCTGTGGAGGTATTTAAATGTGTCTATCATATCTCCTCTATCCCACTTTTCCTCTCTCATATACATAATAAGACCTTTAAGTCTGTCCTCATGCTTTACAAAGACCACTAACCATTTTAGTAACCATCCTCTGCACTAACTCCATCCTGTTCATATCCTTTTGAAGGTGCAGTTTCCAGAATTGCACACAATACTCCAAATGAGGTCGCACCAGAGACCTATACAGAGGCATCACCACCACCTTTTTTCTGCTGGCCATTCCTCTCCCTTTGCACTCAAGCATCCTTCTGGCTGTTTATCCACTTTAAGATCATCAGAAAGATATCACGCCCAGGTCCTGCATTTCTTTCATGGACAGAAGTACTTTGCCCCCTACACTGCACCACTCCCTTGGATTTCTACAGCCTAGGTGCATGGCCCTGCATTTTTTTGCACTAAATCTAAGCTGCCAAATTCTTGACCATTCCTTAAGCTTAGCTAGATCCCTCCTCATGTTATCTACTCCTTTCTGGGTGTCTACTCTATTGCAAACCTTACCTGACAGCCCTTCTGCAATATCACTAACAAATATGCTAAAACAAATCTGACCAAGGACAGATCCCTGCGGCACACCACTGGTAGCTCCATTTATCTGTACCCTTTATCACCTCCCACTCAACCAATTTCTAACCCAGTCACTTTAGGGTCCATTCTTAGGGTGCTCAGTTTATTAAAGTCCATTTTACAAGCAGAAAAGGGCTAAAGTATGTGCTTTGAAAGTATGCCCCCCTTTCACACAATCTATGTATAGGCATTCCCATCAATGTAGTTTGGGCAGAACGGAAGGTGAAATTAGACTTACCTAATTGTTCCTTGAGGAACTCCAGTCTAGTCCCGAACCTCTGGGTTAAGCACCTTCTCCAGCAGCTTTGGAGACTGAGAAATAACATTCTTCTGATGACACTGATACAAATACTCCTGGGACCACCTCCTCTGTACAGTAATCTATTGACAAAGCAGACTCACCAGAGAAATAATCAAGTAGCAATATCAAACTGTCAATTAACCCAACTTTAACTAAACAACGGGAAAGAACTACTTCCGTTTCACGCCTTCGAAACATGAAGGTACTTATCAACCTGTGCTAAGGAAGTTCACCCTTCCCCGCCCCTCGAAGGATTATGACCTCCCCTGAATCCCTTTTCCAAAAATCCCCCTCCTTATGGCCCGCACCCTCATAGATTCTTTTTCTTACTTCTTGACATAATATCATGCTTCAGGCCAAATCTACAGAATAAACGAGGGAGGGATGCGGGACTAGACTGGAGTTCCTCAAGGAACAACAATTAGCAAGTAAGTCTAATTTCACCTTCCTTATCGTCCCTCCCGTCTAGTCCCGAACCTCTGGGGATGTAACAGAGCAGTGAAAAAACTAACTGGAGGGACCTGCCAGGCCAGCCTGAAGCACCGCTGAGCCAAACATAGTATCCCTTTCTGCCTGCACATCTAGACGGTAATGCTTTACAAACATATTGAAAGATGACTAAGTAGCCACCTTACAGATCTCAATAGCCGGCACTAGACTGCACTCTGCCCATGACGCTGCCTGTGACCTAGTCGAATGAGCTCTAATGCCTTCTGGTACTGACTTTCCTTTTAGAATGTAAGCTGACACCATAGCTTCTTTAAGCCACCTTGCAATGGAAGCTTTACTGGCCGCTTCTCCCTTTCTTGCTCCTCCAAACAGGACAAAAAGCCTATCCGACTTTCTGAATCTCACTGTTCTCTGAAGATACTTCTTTAACGCTCGACGAACGTCTAGAGACTGCATGGATCCAGAGTTTGGATTTCCCACAAGGCTCTTCAAAAACTGGAAGAGAAACCACCTGATTCACATGAAAAGCTGAAACTACTTTTGGCAAGAAAGAGGGAACTCCCAAATTAAATACAAATAGCCTATACTGCCTAATCCACTCTCCTTAAACCTCCAGGCTCACCACCCTCCGGCTGCTATGGAGACTGAGATTACTGGACAGAGGAAGCGGTGGTTCCAGGAGTATTTGTACCAGTGTCAGAAGAATGACGTTTCTCAGTCTCCAAAGCTGCTGGAGGAGGTGTTTAACCCAGAGGTTCAGGACTAGACTGGAGGGACGATAAGGAAGTAGAGTTATGTATTTTACAAAATATGCATACATATCACATTTAAGAACACAAAGGGAGCAACCCTCGCAACCAAGGAACAAATACAAAAGAGCAAAAATATGGAGGTCACAAGTGCTTTATTAAATTAAAAAGCCCCGACACGTTTCGGCTTATGCCTTCATCAGGGGGCAAGGAACTGCAACAATCCAAAACAAATGAACAAAAATAAAAACATGGTAAATAGCAGTAATAATCAAACATACTAAAAAACATAAAAGAATAAATAAATACAATAAAGTAAAATATGTTCATGAAATTGCACATAAAATTATAATTGTAGACAACTGATAAAATGGTCTGTCTCTATTTATACTTTTTAAAACAATTAAAATGTCATAGGAGGAAAACATATAGAACATACATCGATAGAGACATGAAGTTATGAGGCAGTTAAATGACTCCTCTTTTTACCAGAAGATCTTTGATGATCCTCCTACTTTTTAAAATTTAAATTTTTCTGAATTTATGCATACATATCGAGAATACACTTTAAACAGTAAATGGGTGAATACAATGAAAACAATAATCCCAAATATGTCACAAGAAACAATCTTATATATCCAACCCACTCTAGCCCTCAAATAGAGGGGATACAATGATTAGAAATTTACAACCACCAATACTGAAAGAAATTCAGGTAGGCTAAACAGTGGCACAAACATATGCTCAAACCGGAACAGAGGATCCACACCCCCCTTCAGAGAATCGAGCATTGATGAAATACAGCAGTTGGGAGGGCTCAAAATGTATAGGAATTTGATTGATACTTGATCAAACATTTACAAGGAAATTTAAAAAAACAGCCCTCCCAATTGCTGAATCCCCAGACATAATAGGAGGAAATCTCGTTGTCTCTTCTGGGTCTCCCTGGATAAATCAGGAAACATTCGGACAGTCAGACCCTTAAACAACACGTGACGTTTTTTAAAAAATAACTTCATAAGCCATTCTTTATCTAATAATAGTGCGAAAGTAACCAATAAAGTAGAAGATGTAACCTGCTCTTCCTGTGAGGACTCCAAAATATCAGTAATATTTAAAACATCCAGATTAGATAATCCTCTAACTACTCCCTGCCCCCCCACACACATTTTTTTCCCAGTTGGCAAATACATTTTAACTACCGGGGGATGGGATTCAGGAGGAATACCTAAAATTTCAATCATATAATTCCGAAACATATCCCTTGCAGATATTGACACTTTAGGAAAATTAACCAAGCAAATATTTGTCACACGAACTGCATTTTCCAACATTTCCAACTTAGACTGAATAGGTAGGGAAACGTTTTTAAGCAATTCTACTTCATTTTCAACAGTAACAACTTTAGCCTGATATTGAGAAACTTTAATCTGTAAGGCAGTTATTTTAACCACAGCTTCCTTAAGATCTTCAGTATTAAGAGAAACCTGTGAAGCCAAAGATGTCATCCGCGGGGCCAACTCCTCTCGAAGTTGCATTATCGCTGCCCAGATCGCCTCCAATGTTACCACCTCCGGGAGAGCCAGACGCTGATGAGGCCACCTCCGACACAGGAACAGACACCAAAACCTCGGCCCTTGAACTGGGGGCTGATAGGCTAGGAATCAAGCCTACACCACCATCTGCCAGTCCCGTCGGGACCTCTGCCCTCTGCTGCTGACCACAGGGAAGTCCAGAGCTTAGGCTACACTCCCCGCCCAAGCTCTGTCTTCCGGCGGAGTCCGAATGATGATCCTACTTCTACACTGAGAAATAAGATTGATACGTTGATATACATTGGGAAGCAAGCAAATTATCTAAGCATGAAATTGATTTTCTCATAGTTCCTCATCCGGTCATACCCACAATTTACATACTTCCAAAAATTCACAAGTCTTTGACTAATCCACCGGGACGCCCAATAAGTTTTGGCTATTGGCTCTCTTCTTGAGCCTCTATCCAAATTTTTGGATTATCTTCGCCCATTTGTTCCTATAATTCCCTCTTACATCAAAGACTTAACACATGGTATAAGTATTTTACAAACATTTGAAGGTTATCACCAACATCTTATTTTAGTAACATTGGACATTAATTCACTATATACTAACATTCCATAAGATGCAGCTTTGGAAATTATTGCAGATACACTAATTCAACGCGAACAACCAGTGCATACTCCCACCTCTTTTTTGACACAACTAGCTACTCTAGCCATGTGTGAGAATTTCTTTTGCTTTCAGGGAATTTTTTTTATAAACAAATAAAAGGTGTTGCCATGGGGTCATCCATGGCGCCTGATGTGGCCAACTTATATGTTGCAGCCTTTGAGAAGAAATATCTCAGTGCACATCCGTTCCAGCAATTTATAAAGATTTGGTTAAGATATATAGATGACGTTTTTATGATCTGGGACGATTCTGAAGCGGATTTATATATCTTCTTTAATTGGCTTAATTCTCTGGATCATAATCTGCAATTTGAAGGTTCCTTTAGTCCTGATCAGATTTCCTATTTAGACATTAAAAAGGATACTTTTGGATTTTCCACCAGTTTACACCGTAAGCATACCGATAGGAACACTCTTCTAAGATACGATAGCTTTCACAATAAAGCCCTTAAAGACAATTTACCATATGGACAATTCCTTAGAGTCAAGAGGATCTGTACTTCACTTTCCGATTTCGAACAGAAGGCCAATGATATGAGTAAGAGGTTCTGAGACAAGAGGTTACCCCACCAATGTAATTTGTAAGGCTTATGAAAGGGCCAAATCTCATGACAGATCTACCCTCCTTATGCACAATACTCGCCCTATACAAAATAAAGTAGTTTGTGCCCTGACATTTTCTGCTCCAAGGACAAGTGAAAATACTTCGCCAGGAATGGCATCTTTCTGTCCTTCCCTCCTTGGCACACAAAAATTGACTATAGCATACAAAAAATTGAAATTTGGCAAATATTCTAGTCCCTTCAGCCCTGTCTAAACCTGTACCGGTTTGTAAAATTAAAGACCACTTTCAATGTGGTCGATGCTCTGTTTGCCTCCACGCCATAGTTACCAAAGATTTTTTCTTACATCCCATCACACGCAAGAAATTTCCTCTTTACCGTTATTCTAATCGTAATACAACTAATGTTATATACATTATCCAGTGTCCTTGTAATTTATTTTATGTAGGTAAGACAGTAAGACCAGTCAAAACTAGAATAATTGAACACAGGAGTTATATCCATAGACGTCGTTCAGATAAACCACTGGTTCCTCATTAGATTGCTTATAACCATTGCATTTCAGATCTGAAGTTTTTTGTTCTAAAAGTAGTAGAGCCATATTGGAAAGGCGAAGATATAGATAAGATTCTTTGCAGATTAGAACAAAGGTACATCTATGAATTGAACTCCCTTGAGCCACATGGTCTCAATCAAGAAATCAATTTAAATGTCTGTGAACGTTACCTTTCTGTCCCTTTTTCTCACGTCCTGTGTTGTGTCCATATGTTCTATTCATTTTTATAAAGTGGAACCATCATTCTCCATATAGTTGAATTGTCATTATTTCATCTCTCTTACTCAATTTATATATTTATTCTTTTCTATATGTTTTAGTTATTTATATACATTCCTTTTTTTAAAAAAAGATACACATATATATATTTTTTGTACATTAAACATATCATATACATGTTTTAATTAGAATACTTTTACTTATTATTTTTGTGGCCATCTCTATCTTTATTCCCTGCGTTTCAAGAGTGGTTGTCAATTGTGTTTCCTTAAGCAAAGGTTGTTTTAAGTGCCCTTTACTGCCTTTGTTTTTAACTTCTGGTGACCAGACACATATGTACTATATTTTGTTTTGCCCGTCCCCCCCCCCCCCTCCTTTTACCTTCAAAGCACATATTTATTGGTATTAGGTGAAATTAGACTTACCTGCTAATTGCTGTTCCTTGAGGAACTCCAGTCTAGCCCCGAAACTTTGAATTTATGCACCTCCTCCCGCAGCTTTGGAGACTGAACACATCACACTTCTTGGTGACTGTAGTATAAGTAGTCCAGGGACCGCCTTCACAATGCAGTATTCTATTGACAAAGCAGACTCACCGGAGCAATAAGCAAGCAGATTAGAAACAAGTACAACTTTAGAACCTAATTGAACCTTTCGTCCTACTTTGGTGTCCCCCCCCCTGGTCCGAGTACTTGATAAGTGCGCTCTGCTTTCTCCCGAACCCCTCCAAGAGGCTCTTACTTCTTAAGACGACTGTCGGAACACACACACTTTCAGTACTTCTTACCTGAACCGCGGCCCGACTAGCCGCCCACCTGGTTCATCAACCTTGGCACCTTCCTTCTCAGGCCCCTCCGTGGCAGGCCATACCAGGGAGGGATGTGGGACTAGACTGGAGTTCCTCAAGGAACAACAATTAGCAGGTAAGTCTAATTTCACCTTCCTTATCGTCCCTCCAGTCTAGTCCCGAACCTTTGAAAATGTAACAGAGCAGTGAACACCTTAACGGGAGAGGCTTGCCAAACCAGCCTGAAGAACCGCCGATCCAAACCTAGAATCCCCTTCCGCCTGGGCATCAATCCTGTAATGCTTGACAAAGGCATGCAATGACGACCAGGTTGCCGCCCTACAAATGTCCACTACTGGAACCAAGTTGATTTCAGAGCAGGAAGCTGCCCGAGCTCTCATCGAATGAGCTTTCAATCCCTTCGGCACTACTCTGCCGCTTAGCATATACGCCGACGCAATGGCTTCCTTAATTCACCTAGCCTTAGATGCCATTTCTCCGCGCCGTGAACCACCAAAGAGCACAAACAACCTGTCTTGCGAAACGCCTCTGTTCTGAGCAGGTACTTCAAACACTCTGCCGATATCCAACCTATGTAAACTAGCCTTAGTTTTATGCTTACTCACCCTCTCGAAGACTGGCAGGGACACCACCTGATATACATGAAATGACGATACCACTTTGGGCAAAAAGGAAGGTACCGTTCTCACCACCACCTTTTTGCTTTCAAAGGACAAAAACGGCTCACGACAGGGCAACGCCTGCAACTCCGAGATTCTCCTTGCTGAAGCGATAGCTACCAAGAACATTGCCTTCAGAGTGAGAACCTTCAATGTTGCCTTCAAAGGTTCAAATGACTCTCTTACCAGCGCTTCCAGCATTACGTTCAGATCCAAGCCCAGAACCAAACTCCTGCAGGGAGGACTCAAGAAAGACGCTCGTAAAAACCTTTTTACATCCGGATGAGATCCAAGCATCATCCCTTGCACCTTTCCCCTAAAACAAGATAGTGCAGCTAACTGCACCCTAAGCGAAGATGCCGCTAAACCTTTATCAAAACCATCCTGCAAAAAAGCCAAAACTTGTGGGATCATGGCTGATAATGCTCTGAACTGTTTATAGTCACACCAAGCTTCAGACGCCAAACCCGAATGTATACCATTGAAGTGGACCTACGTCTAGACCTCAGCAACGTAGAAATCACCGCCGCTGAGTATCCCCTGGCCATTAATCTTGCCCTCTCAAGAGCCAAGCCGTAAGTAAGAATCGATCCACCTGAGGCATACTTAATGGACCCTGCATCAGCAAATCTCTTCTGTGCGGTAGTCTCAATGGAGGTTCCACCAGAAGACGTACCAGGTTGGCATACCAAGGTCTCCTTGGCCAATCCGGAGCTACTAGCAGTACCGGCCCCCTGTGCCTCTCTATGCGCTGTAGAACTCGACCTATAAGCCCCAACGGGGAGGGGGGGGAAGATGTACAGAAGTTTCCCCTCCGGCCACTTTTGCATGAGAGCATCCAGACCCTCGGACATCCTTTCTGGGCCAGTCCGTCTGCTGACCCTCAGTCTGCTGAAGAATCTGTCTACCTTTGCGGACTCGAATGTCGCCATGAGATCCATCACCGGCAGACCCCAGCGCTGCACCAACAAGCCGAATACCTCCGGATGAAGAACCCATTCGCATGGGTCCACCCTCACTCGACTCAAGAAATCCGCCGTCACATTGACTGCTCCCGCTACATGTACCGCCGAAAGCGCTTCTATGTGAGATTCGGCCCAACTTAACAGGCCGTCCGCCTCTTCTTCTAGCGCCACACTGCTGGTGCCGCCCTGTCGATTTATGTATGCCACCGCTGTGGCGTTGTCTGACAGTACTCGAATCGCACATCCCTGCAGCCGCTGTTGAAAGGCCTGCAGCATTAACGTCACCGCTCTCAACTCCAATCTGTTGATTGACCAACTCTTTTCCTGCACCGTCCACTGACCTTGGGCGTAATGGCCCTTGAAGTGAGCTCCCCAGCCGAACAGACTGGCATCTGGCATCAATGCCTTCCACTTCAGGGCCTCGAGAGGCATGCCCTTTTCTAGACACCCTGGAAGGAGCCACAACTGTAAAGACCGCCTCGCCTCCAGTGGACACACCATCTTCTGTGACAACTGATCGGACTGATGCGACCACCTCCGGAGTAGCGCTCTCTGCAGTGGTCTTATGTGGGCTCTGGCCCGCGGTACCAACTCTAGTGTGGCCACCATCGTCCTTAAGAGTTGTAAATACTGCCATGCCGAAGGAGCCCGCCTGTTCAGAAACTCCTGCACTAAGCCCCTTAAATTCTGAATCCTGACCTAAGGAACACTCTGCTTCTCTCCATGTCGAAACGAGCTCCCAAATACTCTGTTGCATGACACCAACTTGCTCTTTGCTACAATGACTACCCATCCTAGGGATTGTAGGAAATGCACCACTCGGTGCGTCGCCTCTTCGCTTTCCTTTTTTGACTTTGCGCGAATCAACCAATGGTCTAATTAAGGGTGCACCAACACTCCTTTCTTGCGCAACACCACTGCCACCACTACCATGACCTTGGTAAACATCCTGGGTGCTGTAGCCAAACCAAACGGCATTGCCTGGAACTGAAAGTGCCCCATGGGCACCGCAAAGCGAAGAAAGCGTTGATGCTCCAACCAAATCGGTATGTGCAGATAGGCCTCCGCGAGATCTAACGATGTGAGATATTCTCCCCCGAACTGCTACTATAACCGACCTCAGCGTTTCCATACAAAAATGAGACACTCGAAGGCACCTGTTTACCCTTTTCAGGTCCAGAATTGGCTTTAAGGTACCTTCCTTTTTTGGCACCACAAAAATATATTGAGTATTGACCGCAGCCGCGTTGGTACGCCGGAACCGGTACCACCACTTTGAGGGTTAACCTGTCCAATGTCTCTTGAATCGCACTTTCCCTCAATCCCATTCTGCATGAAGATTGAACGAAAGCGTCCCTCACGGGATGCTGGAATTTGAGTGTGTATCCTTTTTGTACGACCTCCAACACCCACCGATCCGACGTTATTTGGGCCCAGACAGAAAAAGTCCTTCAAGCGACCTCCCACAGGTACTAGTCCTGCCTGAACCCTCGTCCCTTCATTGTGGCTTCTTGATGTTGGAGGAGGTAAAGGCCCCGAAACCTCTGCCAACTCCTCTAAATCCTCGAAACCCTGAGGATCTATACTGGGAATGTCCTCTCTGAAATTGACCAAACCTTGACTGTCTAAAGCGCCAAAACTCTGCTGACTTTTGGAGAACACCACCAACCGACCCTGCTTTTGCTTGTCTTCTGGCAATCTGCCCCCCTTTGATTCTCCTAAGTCCTTTACCAGTTTCTCCAGATCTTCCCCAAAGAGAAGCTTACCTTTGAAAGGAAGCTTGCCTAGCTTTGCCTTAGAGGCTGCATCCGCTGCCCAATTATGGAGCCAGAGATATCTCCTGGCCGCCACTACTGACATACTTTTAGACAAACCTCGAATCAAATCATATTGGCTATCAGCCAAATATGCAGCCCCTGATTCTATGCAAGCCGTTTCCTCGGTCACCTCCTCTACCTGCAGACTCTTTAGTCCCTGGGACCACCAAAGGCATGCCCTTGCCACCCACGCTCCACAAATCAAAGCCTGTAGGGACACAGCATTCACATCGAACACCTGCCTTAGCAGAGTATCCAGCCTCCTAGCCTGAGAATCCTTAAGAGCAGCACTACCCTCTACAGGAATAGTCTTTTTTGTTACTGCCGAAACCGCCACATCTACCTTGGGGGGATTTAAAAATCTCTTTACCCGGTTCCTCTAGTGGATACTGTCGAGCCATCACTCTGGAGCCCTTGCAATTCGTCTCAGGCGTGTCCCATTCTTCTTGTATCATTTCTTTAAACATTCTATGAATTGGGAATGCCCTCTGCGATTTCCTAACGGCCTGAAGCAACGGATCCTCCAAAGTGGCATTCGACGCCTGGCCCGCTGCCGGCATATTCAAGGCTTTCAGCGTCTCCGCAATGAGCGCCGTAAGTTCCTCTCTCCAGAACACTCGAATGACCCGCGCTTGGTCCTCAGGTTCCGGTATCTCACCTTCTTCCAAATCCTGCTCTATGTCAGAGTCCTCTACCAGGTCTGACTGTTCTTCCAAAAGTAATGACTGTTCAGAACTGTCAGCTCGCTTTGTCTTTTTAACTAAAACAGTACCCTCTGCTCCATCTAAAGGAGTCCCTGGCCTTTTAAACCCACAAGCTCCCTCACCCGCAGGCCCTGGTAGACCATTTCCGGAACCCCCAAGAGACTGCTGGAGCAAAGACAAAAATTGCTGTGAAAATATCGTTCCCAAACCCCCTTGCATTGACGCCTGGGGTAAGGGGACATCCAGAGCCGAGGAGGGACCTGGCAGTGGCTCCTGAGTCACCACAGGGGCAGCTAAAGTTTCCGGCCCCTCAGAAACCACCTTAGCCCCCTCTCCTGCACCATTTTCAGCCATCTCTGTGATGGTCGCTTCTTGAGTACAGCCCCTGCACACTCCTTCCTCCGAGACCGCCCCTCTACATCCTCCACACAGGAGGCACTGAAGCCTAGCAGGCATAAATGGAATTGAAGACACTGGCCCAGACCCCAGCTCTCCAAACCCCTCCTGTGCTCTTGCTTTTTTTTTTTTTAACCAGCTCAATAGCTATACTAAAAATATACTAAAAACCCTACCATTATTAAACCACAAATAAAAATACTTGCTGTTCTCCTCAGAACCCAAATGGGCCCCAGAAGCACTGCTACCACGGCCTCCTGCTTCCCGCGCGAGTTCCACATGGTCGCGGCCTGCCCGCAGTAAAAGAAACGGCTCAGAGCTCAGAAACAAGAAAGTGTCACTCACCTAAACCTCCAGCGCTTACCTTTCCAGCGCTAAGGACCCCAGCAGCTGAGCGACACTGTCCGGATGAAAGCTCAGCAACCGACTGGACTGGACTAGCAGCCTGCAGCTGTCAGGCCGTCTCCTCAAACTCCGCCACAGCAGAGCCCAATCGCACACCATGCGCTCTGCTCCAACTGCGTGCCTCCTCGGCTTCTCTCCCGCTCCAGGAGATCTGATGCCGGAGGCCCCGACACCGTTCCCACTCACTTCTCTGCACTTGCACCCATGGCAGAGAGGGGGGAGAAGGGGGGCAGCCCTTATTCAAGTTTCAACACTAAGCAAAGCAACTGCTGAAAATCGGCAATTTAAAGGACATCTATTTTTTTTTTTTAAATATGCTCACTAACTAAACAATTAGAAACTATCTTAGACCTAATCCTTGCTCCAGTGAGTCCCGAATCTCTGGACTCACACCTCCTTCTGCTGCAATGGAGACTGAAAAAACGGAATTGTGGAGGTGGTCCCTGGACTACTTATACTAGTCACCAAGAAGTTTGACGTGTTCAGTCTCCAAAGCTGCAGGAGGAGGTGCATAAAGTCAAAGGTTCGGGAATAGACTGGAGGGACGATGAGGAACTTTTTCTTTAAAATGTCCTCTTTTATTGCATTTTATCTTTGTTTTATTATTTATTTTTTATGCAAGAGGATCATGGGATGAATAACAAACCAACAAAAGGACACTTCTGATGCGATAGTGTCCACATGCTCTATCATGTTCTTCAAGTATTTACTGCCGATTTCCTCATGTTCTTAATTCAATATTTCAAATAGAAGGTTCAGTGGGGTTTTATTTGTTCTGTAATGATTATATTATCTTGTATGCTTTCCGTCACTATTCGTGACGTCAATGTATGCAAATTTCTGCTCTATTTGAAGCACGCAAATTCGGGCGTCCTTCTACAGTTTGAGTGCTTTTGTTACTTGCTCACCACATGCTGGTAAGTTCTTTTCCAATTAAGCTATAAATGTTAATATTTTGCCTAACTTATTTTCACTAATATGCTGTGTCAGGTTCGTCTTTTCTCTCCTGGCAACTAAACACGCTAATCAGATCCATGGTCTGCTAAACTTATCTTGCCCTCATTACTCTCTTTAGATCAGTTTTTTGATTTTGAAGGCTCCTTTTACATTGTATAATGGCTACATATTTTAAATAGTTTCATACTTTTTCATCTACGTTCACAGTTGGTACTTCCTTAGTACTTTTGTTTTTTCTGCCTAATCTCAAATTTTTCTAATCACATTTTCTATTGTGTTCGCAGTGCTTTTTATTTATTTATTTATTGTAATCTGATATGTTTTTATTTTTCACTACTCACTTTCTTATATCAGTTTTAGTTGGTTAAGATCATGGCGACGATCCCGTTCAACAGAAAAACTCGAACTCTACAATGAACATCTCAAAAGACACCGAGCAGACTTAACAGCAAGAATGAAACAATTCCATGCAGAGTTACTACAACGCTCTATAAACAAGCTTCATGAGCTCTTTAGCATAGTTAAGACCTTAGCAAAAGAGCCTTCGTCCACACAACCAGTCCTCCCTGACCCTCAAGAATATGCCGACTTCCTGCGTACCAAGGCAAACCAGTCCAACACTTGTACCGCAAATAATTCCTCCCTAATGACCCATCCACATACTGCAACAACTCTCACCAAACACACCATCAGCGAGTTCTCCGCCCCATCGGCAAGAAACATACAGGACATCGTCTCCTCCTTAAACACCACCACTGCACCAAATGACCCATGTCCGGCATTTTGGATAAAAACTCTAAGGACCGAACTCAGCCCCTTCCTCTCCAAACTCATTGCATTATCTTTCTCAACGGGTACATTCCCCAATAGCCTAAAACAGAGAGCGATAAGACCGCTACTAAAGAATAGCAAACTGGACCCAGCAAGAAAGGACTCCTTCAGGACGATATCAAGTATCCCGCTTCTGGCAAAAATTATCGAAAAGTTTGTACAACAACTTCACCATCATATTGAAATAAGTGCACCCCTCGACCCTTGACAACATGGCTTTCGGGAAGCGCATGGGGTTGAAACACTCTTGACCACGTTATTCAACACGCTTATCATTGGATTGGACAACATCAAACAAGGATTTGCACTGATCTTCCTGGATATTGCGGCAGCCTTTGACACGGTATGTCATGAAATACTCCTCTCCCACCTTAGCGAGAAGGGCATCCAGGGAAACGCATTATCATGGTGTGCATCATATTTAACAGATTGATGGCAACATGTACGCTCCGGCCCCTCCACATCCGCACCTTTTCTCCAAGAAAAAGGCGTTCCCCAAGGATCATCACTGTCAGCACTACTATTCAACATTTACATGCAGCCCTTATGTAATATCATCCACTCCTTCAACATTAACTGCATGATCTACGCCAATGATGTCCTCCCCTACATGCCTTTCCTATTGGACAAACCAGACAGAGTAGTTACTCACCTGTAACAGGAGTTCTCCAGGAGCAGCAGGAATCAGTCCTCACATATGGGTGACGTCGGCGCCGACTGAGCCCTCGCGGAGCAATTTCCCCAGCTTTCAAAGAAAACCTTTGGGAATGGCAGCGCACATGCGCGGTCCCCTTCCCGCCCAAGGGTGCCATCTTGCCGAGTCTGATGACATAGCTAAAAGACAGCAAAAAAATTTAGCAAAAACAAAATGAGAGGACTGCAACTCCGAGGGGAGGAGGGAGGGTTGTGAGGACTGATTCCTGCTGCTCCTGGAGAACACCTGTTACAGGTGAGTAACTACTCTTTCTCCAGGACCAAACAGGAAGTCAGTCCTCACATATGGGACTCCCTAGCTTAAGGCTACCAGAGACCTCAAGCGGAAAAATGAGCTCCCTCTAGCTCAGTAGCACAGAAGGAAGGAATCTTCTCTGAAAACGCCCCCAACCCGTAGCCCAACATCAGGGCTGGAGGGTAGGAGTTGCCTAAACCTCAAAGAGATTATGGAGGACTGCCTGACCGAAAGCACTGTCCCTGCGGGACTCCCTCTCCAGGCAGTAATGGGCCGCAAAATTCTGGCTTGAAGACCAAGTAGCGGCCCGGCAGATGTCTGCCAACGGAACAGAGCGGAGATGAGCCACTGACGCAGCCTTCGCCCTAACACGATGAGCCGTGACACGACCCTCCAACGAGAGGCCGGCTGCTCCATAAGCCCAAGCGATACAGTCAGCAACCCATATGGACAAAGTAAGCTTGGAGACAGGTAGCCCCAACTTATTGGGGTCAAAAGAGACGAAGAGCTGAACAGCCCTCCTATGCTCCCGCGTACGGTCAAGGTAGAAGGACAAGGCCCTCCTACAGTCCAGGGTATGCAGGACCATCTCAGCCCGGCTGGAGTGCGGCCTGGGAAAGAAGGTTGGAAGAACCACCTCCTGGTTGAGATGAAAAGGAGAAACCACTTTAGGAAGAAACTTAGGGTGAGTCCGTAAGACTACCCTATTCCTGTAGAACCTAGTTTAAGGAGGATCAGACACTAGAGCCTGCAGTTCACTAACGCGCCTAGCAGAGGTAAGGGCTTCCAAAAACAAGGTTTTCCAGGAAAGAAAACGAAGAGGGCAGGTAGCCATAGGTTCAAAGGGCAGACAGGTAATCCGCTGCAAGACCACATTCAGATCCCATTCAGGGGCTGGTGGGCGCAAAGGAGGCTTAAGGAGAAGGAGGCCTCGGAGAAAACGAGCCACCAAAGGGTGGTTGGAAAGAGGCCTGCCATCTACCGGTGCGTGATGCGCAGAGAGAGCACCGAGGTGGACCCTGACAGAGTTGGACTTAAGGCCCAGATTGGAGAGGTAAAGCAAATATTGCAAGACCACTGCCACCAAGCAGGAGAAGGGATTCTCAGACTGCTGAGCACACCACACGGAGAACCGACGCCACTTAAGAGCGTAGGACGTTCGGGTGGAAGGCCGCCTGGAGGCCAAGACGACCTCTTCCACCTCACGAGGCAGCAGGAGGGGAGCAAGGACTACCCTTTCAGCAGCCAGGCCATCAGATGAAGGGACCGGAGGTTGGGGTGCAAGAGTGTCCCCTGATCCTGTGACAGGAGATCGGGTTGAAACCCCAGGGGAAGAGGAGTGTCCACCGCCAGCTGCATCAGAAGCGGGAACCAGGGTTGTCTTGGCCACCGGGGAGCTACTAGGATCATTGAGGCTCTGTCTCTGAGAACTTTGAAGAGCGTCCGAGACACCAGTGGCATGGGAGGAAAGGCATACAAGAGGCCTCTGGACCATGGAATCAGGAAAGCATCCGCCGCCACTCTTAGAGGATGCGGTTGTCGAGAGCAGAATTTGGGAAGCTGCCGGTTCAGGGGACTGGTAAATAGATCCATGGTGGGGAGGCCCCACTTGAGAAAGATCTGCTGAACCACCAACGGATCCAATCTCCACTCGTGAGGTTGGAGGATCCTGCTCAGCCTGTCTGCCAGGTAATTTTCTTGACCTGGGAGATAGACAGCTTTGAGCAGGATGCCGTGAAGGACGGCCCAAGAGCACAGTCTCCGTGCCTCCTGACAGAGAAGGAAGGAGCCTGTACCTCCCTGTTTGTTCACGTAGAACATTGCAACTTGATTGTCCATCTGGACCGGCACAGACTGGTGAGAAGTGAGGTGGGAGAAGGCTCTCAGAGCTAGGCAGATGGCTCTGAGCTCTAGGAAGTTTATCTGCTGAGCAGACTCCCAAGGAGTCGAGGCCTTGAGTACATGCCCCTTGGCAATGTGCTCCCCAACCTAGGAGAGAAGCATCGGTCGTCAGCACCTGAGAAGGCGGAGGAGATTGAAAATCCACTCCCAGCACCAGGTTTGGTAGATGAAGCCACCACCGCAGAGAAGAGACCAGCAGGTTGGATACCTGGACTGAGTCCGCCAGGCTCCCCGTGGCCTGATGCCATTGAGTGCGAAGGCACCATTGAGCAGGTCGCATGTTCAGGCGGGCATTGGGGGTTACATGGACCGTGAAAGCCATATGGCCGAGCAGTCTCAGAAATTGCCTGGCAGAGACCAGGGAATTGCTGTGAAAGTAGCTGGCTAGATCCATGAGCCTGTGTGCTCTGTCTAGAGGCAGGAAGGCCCGCGCCTGAAGTGTGTTCAATCTTGCGCCGATGAATTCGAGATTTTGAGAGGGGAACAAAGTGGACTTTGCAAAGTTTATGACAAATCCCAAGTGCTGGAGCATAGTCACAGTGCAATGAGTGGCCTGAGTGGCCTCTTGGGAAGACTGGGCCCTGATGAGCCAGTCGTCCAGGTATGGAAATACAAAGAGGCCTTGAAGTCTTAGATAGGCCGCCACCACTGCTAGGCATTTGGTGAACAACCTGGGGGCGGAGGATAGGCCAAAGGGCAGCACTCTGTACTGGTAATGATTTCCTCCCACAACAAATCCACAGCCTGTTCCTGAAGAAGACTTGCCAACTCCTGAAGGAGTAAGTCCCTGTGCAAAGGGAGTCTTGGAGGCTCCCCTGGAAGGTAGAAGGGAGGTACCTGGTGAAAGTGAAGAAGATAGCCTTTTTGAACTATATGAAGCACCCAGGTATCTGATGTGATGGCTGACCACTTGTGGGCAAAGTGGACCAGCTGGCCTCCTGTGCTGAGAGAAACCAGCGGAGGGGAAGAGGCTATGCTGATGGAGTCAAAAACCCCCACCCTGCTGAGCAGGGGCCGGTGTTGTGGGCTTGGGGGCCTGCTGCCTACTGGACCCATTACCCCGTCCCTTGGCCTGCTTACCCTGTTGGGGAGCTGCTGAGGCCTGATAACGAGGGTAGTGTTTATAGGCAGCCGCCTTCCTCGGGTAAAAAGGCTTTTTCCCCCGAGCCCTTCTTCTTCTGAGAAGGGGCAGAGGTCTTTTTGGACAGCCGAGTCCTGGTCAGAGTCTCGGTCTCTATCTGTGCAGCCTTTTCAGCCATGGGCTTGCCAAAGAGGTTCTCACCTCTGCAGGGGACATCGACCAACTTGTCCTGTACCCATGGCTCGAGGTCAGATGACTGAAGCCAAGCCTGTCGGCGGGCACCGATGCCGGCTCCGGCTACTCTAGCCGATGCTTCGAAGCCATCATAGGCTGCTCGAGAGATAAACTTCGAGCACTCTCGAATGCCAGTGGACAAGGCCTGGAACCTCTGCAAAGGTTCCTCGGAGAGACCAGCAGAGAACCTGGCAATTTCTTTTGCCAGGTCTCGGAGATACATGCCCATATAGAGCTGGTAGGTCTGGACTCGACAAGCAAGCATAGAGCCCTGGAAGCACTTCCTACCGAGGGCATCCAGGTTCCGGGCCTCCCGGCCTGGAGGCACCGAGGAGTGCATCTTCTGACTCTTGAGCCGATGCATGGCCGATTCCACCACCATGGAATGGTGCGGTAGTTGTGCCTTTTGGAACCCGGGGCTCTTGCGGACTCGATAAATGGAATCGACCCGCTTGCTCAACACCGACGCCGGGCTCTCCCACATGCGGAAGAGAAGTCACTCCAGCATCGGAGGAACCGGTACAGTAAAGGCCTCCTTCAGGGGAAAGTCATACTGGAGGGCATCGAGCTCTTCGGCTCAAGGCTCCCCCTCGGGATCCGCGGGGAATGCCAAGGCCTTGGCCATATCCCGCACGAAGTCCGAGAACCAGGTGTCCTCCGGGGGGGACGGTCTCCGAGGTTCGGACTCGGGCGAGTCCGATGGGACGCACCGAGTCCGAAAAGTACCAGGGGACTCTTCGTCCTCAGTTTCCCAGGCTGACTCCTCGGAGGAGGAATCGAGCGGCTCCAGTCGTGCGGGCACCGATGCCCTCCACCCCGACGCCGAGGGTGTCGGCGTCGACGACCTCGGTCCCGAACGGGAGGCCGAGGGAGACCACGACCGAGGATCGACTCAAGCTCACATGGACTCGAGGATCGGCTCGGTCTCCAGGGTCAACTTGGACGTCGACGTCCCGGTGGCCAGGGCAGATGCACCGGCGAGGCCAGCGATCAATGCCCGCTGCTGGTCCATGAAGGCAGCCAAACTGCTCTCCAAGGCTGTCAACCTGAGTCCGAGCTCAGGAGACCCAGCAGCCCCCGACACGGGGCCCGACGTCGGCTCCTTCGGAGGTGAGTCCACGAGGACTACAGTACTCACGTGTCTAGGAGACTCCATCTCGAGACGAGGATGTTTCGAAGGCCTCTCCGACTCCGAGGACCCGGAACGGCTATCGGGGCTATGCGACCTGGCCCTCGAGGAACCAGGAGCGTCCACCGACGCCGCCCTCGCGGCTTTCTTCTTTCGATGATGTTCCCGGGCAGGAGACCCCCGCTCAGAGGAACTCAGACGATGCTCAGGACCGGAGTCCTGGGACGTTGAAGCCTCTGACGAGGTCCAGGCCCGGCCGGACGCGGAGTCAGAGAAGATTCTCTCTTTTTGTTGCTGCCGACTCCTCAACGCTTTAGAGGACATCTTGCCACACGGACCACAGATCATCGGGTCATGATCGGGTCCGAGGCAGCGGAGGCAGCAGTCGTGTGTGTCGGTAAGAGACATAAGTTTCTTACACCGATCACACTTTTTAAACCCGCTGGCAGCCATCGGGGGAAAAAGGGCCCCTGCGAGGTCAAAAGACAGGGCTGCCAGTGAAAAAAGAAAAAATGGCGCGAACGCTAGTCACGAAGGACAAAAACCGAAAAAATTACGAACGGACTCGATACCGGTGTATCGGGTCCAGGTGGGAAAAGGATCCGGCGTCGAACCGAGAAAAGAAAAACAAATAAAATCAACTTTTTCAGCGGCGATCACAAACAGCGTCTGTAGGGCTCCGTGGAAAAAAGAAGACTGAGCAAGATGGCACCCTTGGGCAGGAAGGGGACCGCGCATGCGCGCTGCAATTCCCAAAGGCTTTCTTTGAAAGCTGGGGAAATTGTTCCACGAGGGCTCCGTCGGCGCCGACGTCACCCATATGTGAGGACTGACTTCCTGCTTGGTCCTGGAGAACTTGCACCCCTCTCTGCCTGTTTCGATGCGGTCACGGATTGGCTACATTCACAGAAGCTAAAAATAAGCTTTAAAAAAACAGAGGTCCTTTTCCTCACAATGAATTCATCATTCACTCCACCTAGCTCCCTGAAGGTCCGAGATGCTGAACTCACAAGCAAATCATCTATCCGGTACCTTGGAGTTATCATTGACCAACAGCTCAATATGAAGGACCAGATAAGCAATATGGTAAAAGCAGTTTACAACAAGATTAGAACATGTCGCCACCTGAGACCGCTCCTGGAACCTGAAGATTTTCGGTCTACCAAGCTCTTGTAACCCCACATTTTGATTACGCGAACGCCATATTACACGGCCTTCCAAAAGCCACCATAACCCTGCTGCAACTAGCCATGAATGCAGCCGCCAGAATTCTGCAAGGGGCACCAAGGAAGGAACATAACACCAATATTAAAACAACTGCACTGGCTTCCAGTCCAAAGCAGGATAACATTTAAGGTGCTTACACTTACATTCAAAGCCATTAACAACTGCTCCTCTACATCAATCATAGATCTTATCCAGATGACACCCCCTAATAGAACGAGAAGATCAGCCACTATAAATACTTTGATCCTACCAAGGCAGATAACAAAATGCTCACAAGCAGCAAGATCCAGGGCTTTTTTACTATATGCACCTACCTGCTGGAATGCCCTTCCCCCCGCTATCAGGGCTATCAAGGTCATCTCCCAGTTTAGAAAGGCACTTAATCATCTCTTCCTACAGTACTATACTGACCAGGGCCACTCCCCACAGCAAGCCACGCCCAGTGACCCACATAAACAACCCGTGAGTAACATCCACGCAAGATTGAAACCAAGCATGCCGGACACGGATCCTCCTGACAAATAGTATCTCTTATCACCCTACTATCAGCCAATACGCAGCTGAGCCGATTGGAAATGATTCAATTGTGTCCTAACGTATGCTGTAAGTTACCTGTATATAGTTGTATATAGTTACCCTGTTATTACCTGTATATATACCCACGTTATATTGTAAATCCAGTGCAGACCACCTGTGCTGGACAGTTACATTTTGATGTAAACCGCACTGATACAGAAGAGCGCGGTATATAAGAAAGATAAAATAAATAAATAAATATACAACATATGAACTTTTTTCTGCTTCTCTGGTATGCTCAATGGTTTGTGTGCATGTCATTTTCATTGTTAATCTATAATGTATATATATATTTTTTTAACTCATGTTTTTGTTTTTATGGACTAGTTTATCCACAGGGTTTTGAAGTTTTTACTCATGTCAATTCATGGTGCTTAAAAACTGCATTCTCCAAGTATTTACTGTGCCTTCTCCTCCTATGTCTCTATCGATGTTACTTCTATATGTTTTCGTCCTATGACATTTTAATTGTTTTAAAATGGTCTGTGTCTATTTATACTCTATCAGTTGTCAACAATTATAATTTTATGTGCAATTTCATGAACATATTTTACTTAATTGTATTATTTATTCTTTTATGTTTTTTAGTATGTTTATTATTACTGCTATTTACCATGTTTTTATTTGTTCATTTGTTTTGAATTGTTGCAGTTCCTTGCCCCCTGATGAAGGCATAAGCCGAAACGCATCGGGGCTTTTAATTTAATAAAGCACTTGTGACCTCCATACATTCGCTCTTTTGTGTTTTTTACATATCACATGTATACACAGAGTACAAGCAGACATTTATACCTTCAGAGGAGGTCTAAATTTGTGCATAAACGTTTTTGTGTAATTGAAGCTGGACCTGAGAACCTACTTTATAAGAGCACATATGTTGCTTTTATAAAATAGGCTTAAGTAACTGCATAACAAACATAAACCACCCTGTAGAGTACATATGCACAACTGAGTTTGGTCCTTACCATAAGTTAGCAGGAACTCATTATGTCATGATCTGAAGAGGTTTTAGAGAATCTAATAAAAAAGTAGTTGATGCTGATCTATCTGTCTGGACAGTGTTACAAAGCAATTTCTATACATAAGAACTTACAGTAAAGATGAGCCATACAGTCAGACCAAAGGTCCATCAAAGCCCAGCTGTGATTGAAAGGTTTGGTTCTCCTCATTATCCTTTTTGTCTCTCCGCTGATTCTTTTTTCTTGCCCTTCCTTCTCCTTCCCTCCCTTATTTCCTTTCCTTCCCCCCACCTCCTCTTCCCCCTTCCCTTTTTTTTCCAATAGGTGGCTGCATATTTTCAATAATTTTCAAGGAGAAGCTTTGTTCATTTCTTCTTTTCCCTAGGTGTTTCTTATCTTATTAATGCTTTGCTTTTATTTCCTGATAGCAAAAGTATGTTATCATATTGACTCTGTATACTTAGGAAGAAAGTTAGGAGAGGGGAGAGATGGTGAAATCTGACTTTACCTGCTAATTTTCTTTCCTGGAGTTCCTCTAGTCCAGTCAAGTGGCTTATGCTCCTCTACCAGTAGGTGGAGACTGCGAACACAAACGCTAGATGTGCTATAAGTAGCCTGTGCCCCCAAACAGCCAGTATCAATTTCAAGCAGAGAAAAGGAGCCCAAAACCCCCGTTTTCTGATATACTTATTTGCTTGGTGAGAGCATGGCTAACAAAACAGTCTACCCCTACAAGGGAAAGCCCCTGAATTCTCTTTCCCTTTTTTTAAGCAACTAGCAAGAACAACAAATAGAAAAACACGAAGAACCGAAAAACCGAGGCTACGGGGCCGAGGCCATGAACCGAACACATGCTGTCCCGGATGCAGCCACTCCAAACTAACCCTGCAAGAGCAAAGTGCGAGACAGCTGACCAGAGAGGCACAAAAAATCCCAGGAAGGTAGATAATCAACTGCCAAGAGCAGGCTGGAACCGTCCCAATCCTTGGGGTATCTGGGAGCTTGGTTCAACGCATCTGGACTAGAATGACTCCAGGAAAGCAAACAGGCAAGGACTAATTTCACCTTGCAGTACATCCCCCCAGGCCAGTCCAGACAAGTGGGACGTAGCAAAGCAGTACTAATAATGTGTGGGAACAGAGATAATGGCCTGCAACAAATTAAAGACCGCATCCTGCTGGGCCTGCATATCCAGCCACTAATGCTGCAAGAACAATGTAGGACGACATGGTCCTCTATTCAAATGTCTTGAGGGTAAACCAGACCAAATTCTGCCCAAGACGAAGCCTGAGCTCATACAGAATGGGCCCACAAGCCTGAGGGCACCTGACACCCCTTCAACAGATATGTGGACACGACAGCCTCCTGGATCCACCAGGAAAGAGAAGCTTTAAAAAGCAGCCTCACCTTTCCGATGACAAAAAAATAAACAAAAAAACCTCAGAAAGGTCTGAATCGCTTTTAAATACCGCTTAAGAGCCCTAGGAATGTCCAGTCTATGAAGAAGCTGGGCCTCCTCAGAATCACTCCACTCAGAGGACAGAGAAACCACCCGATTGAGGTGAAAACTGACATGACCTTTGTTAAAAAGAAAGGCACTGGATGTAGCATCACCTTTTCCTGAGAGAACACTAAATACGGCTCCTTGCAAGAGAGCCTGAAGCTCTGAAACACGACAGGCTGAACAAATCGCCAACAGGACCACCACCTTCAAAGTAAATTTCTTTACTGTGGTGCCTGTAAGTGACTCAAAGGGAGGTGGCTTCCAGAACAGAGCGCACAAAATTGAGATCCCACAAGGAAACCACGGACTTGCATGGGGGACAATGGTGCTACACCCTTTGCAGAAAATGAATCATCTCCATGGGCCACCCGGGGGGTAAGCTCTGAACTAGACTCCTGAAACACACCAAGGCCACCACCTCTTCAGGGAGCCCAAGGCTAGACTTTTCTCTAGTCCAGCCTGAAACAATGCCAAAACCTCAGGGAGCAAGGGCCAGAAGGGGCAAACACCCCACTTGCCACACCAGGCTTCAAAAATGCACAAAACCTGCACATAGGCCAAGGAAATCTAATACCTGTGGGCTTGAAGAAAAACATCAATGACCAGAGAGGGCTAGCCCTTGCACCTCAGCCAAGCTCTCTCAAGAGCCAAGACGTAAGCAGGAATCGACCCGCCTCCAGGATCAGGTCTGCATACCACGGACGCCAAAGGCAATCCGGTGCAATCAGCATCACTTGCCCACAATGAGACTTTATCTGCTGAAGGACCTGACCTATCAGAGACCATGGAGGGAACAGAGCAGATCCACCCTTGGCCAAGGCTGCACACCAGGGCATCCAGCCCCTTGGATATGTGTGTCCTGTGACAGCTGAAGAAACAGTTGACCTTGAAGTTCCCCAGAGATGCCATCAAATTGCCAGCGATTCACAACCTGCTGGAAAATCGTCTCAAACACCCACTCCCCTAGATCCAAGGACGCAAGACTCAGGTAATCCGCCTGGACATTGTCCTTCCTGATGATATGGACAGCCAAGACCACCAGTAAGTGAGCCCCTGCCCACTGCAGCAACAGAATCACCTCTGCCGCTAACATCGAACTACAAATGCTGCCCTGACGACTGATATATGCCACCGTCATGGCATTATCCGATAGCACCTGAACTGCCTTGCCACTCAGCAGCGGAAGGAAAACTAAGACCAGACACACTGCCCGTGTCTCCAAGCAACTGATCTACCACTGGCTCTCCTCCGGATTACACCGGCCCTGATCCAACTAGGACAATAACTGCCCCAGTCATTCAGGCTAGCATCGGTGGTCACAACCACCCAATCCAGACACCAATGCAAACTTGCTCGGGCCTCCGCACAAAGAGAGAGGGAAAGTCCATAGACTGCCCTTGAGGAAACACCAGTCCGCCTGTAGGGCCCTCATGTGAAGCCTGCCCTCGGCATAAGCTCCAACGCCGCCACCATTGAGTTCAGCAATTGGAGTTAATCCCACACCGTTGGGCGAGGAACCCTCGGCAACTCCCGCACTTGGGCCTGCAACTTTGCAATCCTGCCCTATAGGAGGAAGACCATTCCTCTGAGGGCATCGAACCGAGCTCCCAGATATTCCAAAGATTGTGACGATTCTAGCTTGCTCTTGGCAAAGTTGATTATCTAGCCTAAGTCCTGAAGATGCCAAATCACCCTTGCCATTGCCTCCCAACCCTTCTGAAACGACTTATTTATTTTATTTTATTTAGCGTACATTTGTATACCGCTACTTCCAGCGATCAGTAGCGGATTAGATTACATGTTGGAAACTGTCAAATCAGGACAGAAAAATTTGTAGTATATACAAGGTGATTCGTAGGGTGAGCACAACACACAGGAATTAGGTAATTGGGTTTCTTTTCGTAAGGAGGGAGGAGTTATTTACATATGTACATTTTTACATATATACATCTTTGGCTCTCTGGGTAGCACAGCTTAGGCCACGTTGACTAAATCAAGTTGTACTGAATCTGAAATAGGTGAGTCTTGAGTTTTTTCCTAAAGTCCATCAGGTCTTTGCTAGCTCGTAGCTCAGGCGGCAGTTGGTTCCAGAGTGTCGGAGCTGTGTATGAGTATGCTCTGTTACTTGTACCAGTTTTGACAGATCTTATATCTTCTGGTACGCAGAGGGTGTTTAAGTTGGTGGTTCTTCTGCTTCTGTTGGGTGGTTGTGTGCTGATTAGGTTGGAGAGGAAGGATGGCGCTATGTTATGCATGAGTTTGAATGTGGTTATTAGTGTTTTATATTTTATACGAGCTGTAATGGGGAGCCAGTGTAGCTCAATCAGCACAGGTGTGATGTGTTCAGCAAAACCTCTCTTCATAATGATTCTAGCCGCCACTTCTGCGCCATTTGCAGTATGTTCAGGGTTTTCTTTGGTAGGCCCTGTAAAATGGCGTTGCAGTAGTCGAAATGAGGCATGATGAGAGCTTGTGCAACGGACCTGAAATCATGAGGCTCAATAATGCTCCGTAGTGGTTATATGACTGTTTGTAAAAGATGGCCCTGTTTGCTATGCGGAGGTGTTTTTCCATTTTTAGGTCGCTATCGAACGTTACCCCCAGATATTTTATTTCTTTCTTTGTTTGGTAGGTATTGTTGCACAGGGTGATCGTTGCAGGGGGGTTGAAATTTGGTTTTCTGGAGATGTACATCACCTCTGTTTTTTTTATGGTTGATCGCCATGTTTTGTTGTAACCAGGTTTGCATCTCGCTTAGGCATTCTTCTAGTTGGATGTAATTTGGGTTATTTGCGTCAAGTTGCGTGTACAGCATAATATCGTCTGCATAGATGTGGTAGTTGATTTTGTGCTTTTGGAAGGTTTCGCAAATTGGTTGCATATATACGTTGAAAAGGAGTGAGGAGAGAGCAGAGCCTTGAGGTATGCCTTGGGTATGTGGGAATGCCTCTGCTTTTTCATCGTTGAACTGTACCTGTTGCATTCTGTTTGTTATATATGATGAGAACCATTTTAGGGGGGGTTCCCGAAATTCCTATTGATTTAATTCTGTTCATGAGGGTTCCATGGTGTACTGTATCAAAAGCTGCTGAGATGTCAATAAATATGATAAACATTTTCTTTTTGTCTTCTAGGCCTTTGAAGAAGTTGTCTAGTAGTGCAAGCAGTAGGGTTTCAACCCCATGATGTTGCCTGAAACCGTATTGCTGATCATCTAGGGTTTCATTGTCGTCCAGGTGGTCTTGCAGTTGTTGTAGGACTGCCTTTTCTTTTTTTTTTAATAGTAGTTTTTATTCAGTTTTAACATATAAAATAACAATACAAACGATCGTGATATAGCAGGATACAAGCAGATGTTATTGATCAAAATAGCAAAAGAATATAATAACTTGAACAAGACAGTACAATAACGGTAACAAGAACTAGTATCAGTCCATGCCAGCACGCCACCCTCCCTCTCTCCGTTCAATGTGGTTACAGCAGAGACCATTCCACAAGGCAGCCTCCAGCAATCATTTTCATCAAACATAATTTTGTAAAGCTGACCATTTCTTACTTAGTTTACCAGACCATGGGTTCTTGGCTATATAGATCTCTTCGTAGGTCTTATGTAGGATTAAGAGACTCCACCAATGCTCGAAACAAGCTTTGTCGAGATTCTTCCAGTGTATTAGAACTATTTTAAGCGCTATCCCGAGCATTAAGTCCAGCAGTTTACCATCCCATTTCATCAGAGTAGGTTCCAGAGCTATGGATTTATATATCACTATCCGATAAGTGATAGGAGTTTGTAAGTTGAGGATCTGTGATATGCGTTCCCAAACTCTGTTCCAATATATTTCCAGGGATTTACAATGGAACAACATATGTGCCAGTGTCCCAATTTCCATGTTACAGGACCAACATCGATTTCCCTCCTGTAGTGTCCATTTCATTTTCTTAGCCGGTGTAATATGCGCTCGATGTGCTATAAAGTACATCGATTGTGTGAGAGACGCTGCTCTCGTGGCACGTATTTGAGTTCCCCAAAAAGTGTCCCAATTTTCCGGAGGTAGATCTTGACCGGTTTCAGTAGCCCACACCGACTGTATCTTAGAACATGTCTTGTCACTTTTGGATCGGAGAATCGCAACACATCTTGAAACAGCTTTAGCATCTGTTTGTAATTCTTGAAGTTTCTGTCGCAGTGGCCATCCTGTACGTATCAAGACAGGTGACACACCCGCTTTGCTCATGCAGGATCGGAGCTGACACCATTGGAAATAGCATGTATTAGGCAATCGGAATTCCGTTCTTAATCTGTCAAAGGTTTTAAATGCACTTCCATTGATCAGTTGTCCAATGGTGATAAGATCATGTTCCACCCATTTTTTCCATAAGACAGGCTTCCCTCCGATGATAAGGCGCGGGTTCAGCCATATGGGCATATCTGCGGCAAAGTCATCCCCTCCATCGATACATGATGCCAATAATCGACAGGCATGCTGTGTTTCTCGGATAATAGCATTATGTGGTGCAGTCTGGTCTACTACTGTGCCTACCAGTAGCCATGTGGGCAGGGGGGAATGTAGGGCCCGCTCCACACTCAGCCATCTAGGTCCTTTATCCGTGTCGTCAGAGCCGACCCATTGAGCACCCTGCTTTAAAAGAGAGGCAGTGTGTAGCCAGCCGAGATCTGGGAAATGGACACCTCCTTGTGTATTAGGTAACTTCAGTTTCCAGGCAGCTATTCGGGGTACTCGGTTGTTCCATAGAAAGGCTATCAGTTGACTATTCATTTTCTTATAGAAGGCTGTCGGGAAACGTAAGGGTATCATACTTAATATATAGCTGAGTTTTGGTACCAACATCATTTTTATCGTTTCTAGCCTGCCCCACCAGCTCAAATGAAGGGGGGTCCACTTGCAGATGTTATCATGTACAATTTCTTGACACATCTTAATGTTGATTGCGACAGTCTCTTCCAAGGTGGTGCCATAGGTCACGCCCAGGTATCTAAAGGATGACTTCTCATATTGAAAGGGGTATCCACGCATCATTTCTTCGCTGACCTGTTCATTCAGAGGAATAATTGTTGTTTTATTCAAATTTACTTTATATCCGGATATCGCTGAGTATGCATCTATGAGTTGCAGTGTTTCAGGAAGGTCTGATGGTTGTAGAAAAATGAGCAGGTCATCGGCATATGCTGACAATTTACAGGGACCATCAGCTAACTCAATTCCTTTTATGTTTTCCTTCTGTCGGAGCGCTATTAATAAGGGTTCCAGGGCTAAATTAAAAAGCATCGGTGACAGGGGGCAACCCTGTCTGGTCCCTCTTTGCAACTGAAAAGGGGCTGAGAGGTGTGAGTTGACCGCTATTCGAGCTGTGGGTTTGGTATATAACAATTCAACGCGTTTTAGGAACTTTTCTCCTATCCCAAACCACCGTAGGGATCGAAATAGGAAGGACCATTCCAGTCGATCGAAGGCTTTTTCGGCATCCAATGCTAGCCCTATCAGGGGCTCGGCCTTGGTCTTGGCAGATGCCAGTACATGTGCCAATAATCTTCCATTATCTGTAGTGGATCTGTTTTGTATAAATCCACATTGATCCTCATGTATCAAATCTTTTAAGATCCGTCCTAATCGGTTAGCAAGCACTTTAGCATAGATTTTATAATCAGAGTTTAGGAGAGAGATGGGTCTGTAATTCTCTATCTTTTGTGTATCCCTGCCCGGTTTCGGGTGAATTACCACCACAGCCTCTGCCAGGGCTCCAATCTCTGGAGATTCATCTTGCAGGCCACTGTAGTAGATCTGTAGCATGGGAGCCAATTGAATGCAATATTTATTATAGAATTCCAACGGGATACCATCTGGACCGGCGGCTTTGCCACGAGCCATCTGTTTGATCGCATCTTGTATTTCAGTTACTGAGATCTCTTGTTCCAGCGTTCGACTTTGATGACTGGTTAAGGTGGGTCCTACTATCTTGGAGACAAAATCTTCAAAGGCTCTGTCACTACATTGGGTAGCTGAGCGATATAGTTCCTCATAGAATTCTTTGCAGCGGTCTAGTATTTTGTCAGATCTCAGGAGAAGGCCCCTGGAATTGTCCTGCAACGCCGCTATAGCGGTCTTGCTGGTTTTTGGTCTGAGCTGCCGAGCTAAGAGGGATCCTGAGCGGTTGCTGTCATAGTAGTATATACTACGTTGTAGCTGGATGCTACTCAGTGCTTCTTTGTTGAGGAGAGCATTATATTGGTATCGCAATTTTTGGAGTCTAATCAATATCATTGAGTCAGCTCTTTTGGCTAGTAACCTTTCCCCAGCTTTTATTTGGAGTTCCAATTCATCTTTTTCTTTTTTCCTGGCTTTACGCCGTCTAATGGTGTAGGTGGTAATATGAGCTCGTATGGTCGCTTTGAAACCTTCCCACCAGCTCCAGATGGAGGTATCAGTGGGTGTATTATATTTAAAATAGGTCTCAATTTCCCCTGACAGTAGCTGTATAAAGGAGTCATCTGCTAGTAGGGATTTATCAAATGTCCATCTTGGTGGAACATGCTGTGTAACGTTGGTATTCAACACTAGGGAGACAGCGGCGTGGTCCGATACCGTTGTAGCATATATCTCTGCGGACAACACTTGGGGCATCAGCTCTGTGGACAGTAGGAAGAAATCGATCCTTGTTTGGGTATTATGTGGGATGGAATAAAATGTGTAGTCTCTTTCTTGGGGATGAAGTAGGCGCCAGGGGTCTACCAAGTGTAGCTCTGTTATGATGCCTTTAAGAATCGCCTGCAATTTGACTTTGTCTACAGCCCGATAGGGCGTGCGATCTAACAGTGGATCCAAGATGACATTGAAATCGCCCCCTAATATGATATTGGTGTGAGCCGCGGCTGTAACTTCTTTAGCTATCAGTTTGAAAAAGTTAGGGTCATCGAGGTTGGGCGCGTAAATATTGAAGAATGTGTAAAGCTGTTGATTTATTTTCATCGTCACTCTGGCCCATCGACCTAGCGGATCAATCCGTGTGTCGGTAATGGCGGATTGCAGGAATTTGCGCACTAATATTATTACCCCCCCTTTGCGTTGAGTGGCAGAGGCCGAGGCCGCCACCAGGAAGTATTTAGAGGTTACTTTCTGCGATTCAGTATCTGTTAAATGTGTCTCTTGTAAGAGGGCAATATCCGCTTTTTTTTGCTGGCAGTACGCTAAAATCTTCTTTCGCTTGACAGGGCCAGTAATACCTTTTACATTTAACGAAAGCATTAAAAGATCACTAGACATCAACGTTGGGATAAGCTGTCTTATAGGTGAAAGCTATCCTATGGATAGGCCTGCCGCGTACTTGCATTTGCGTGTATGTGGAGGGTTTTGTACTGGACTGGACTGACACAAACAACTGCATAACTGGCAAACATTGTATCGCTAAGGTGAACACAATCCACTGAAACAGTAACCAACCCCGACCTCCCGTTGCCACCCCTACATTTCAAGCAGAAATATCTGTTTAATTAAAACTATTTAGAACAACAGAAATACAATCAATGAGGTGTTTAACAAGGCTTAAGGCGTTCTAAAATTTGTGAGAACGCACGGCCGCACCCCCTGAGTATATGCTGAGTTCTCTACACTGCGTGAGAGATCAGAATATTGACCTCAGGTTTCCATACCGCATTTTTCTTGTAGGAAAGTTTTCAGTTTTTCAGCATCAACAAAATTCCTCGTTTCATTATGCAGCGTGACCCGCATGGTTCCTGGGTAGTATAGCCCGTATCTTGCCTGTGCACTTTGTAGCATGGGTCTACAGGCCAGCAACGCTTTTCTCCGATCTACCGTTTGCTTGCTCAAATCCGGATAAAGTGTTACTTTGTGTCCCTGGATTTGCAGTGATCCGGCCTTCCGTGCAGCTTGAAAGATCTGTAGGACCTGTGGGTATCTCAGTACCTTCATTATGAGTGGGCGCGGGTATCGTGTGTTTTCAGCTTTGTGCGCTGGGATTCGATGGGCCCGTTCTAGTTCAAAAGGCCTTGCAAAGACAAGCTGCAGCATCTCCGGTATGGTTTTTTCCAGAAATCCAATCGGATCGGTACCTTCAGCGCCTTCAGGGACTCCAACAAGGCGGATATTATTTCTACGGGAATGGTTATTTTGATCTTCAATCAGATTTTCTATGTGCCGGACTCGTTTGGCCAAAGGGCCCAGCTGTTCTAATGCAACGCCATGCTTCTGGGTTTGTAATTCAACTGCAGTAAGTCGAGTGGTGATGGTGAGGAGTTTCTCTTTTACCTCCAGCAAGTCTTCTTGAATCATGTTCAGTGAACTAGAATTGGCTGCAATCATTTCTTTAACGCATTTCAATTCCTGTAGCACTTCACGTAGGCCACCGGCAGTCACTCCCTCCTTCTCTCTCCCGCGGCCATTTTCTGCGGGGAACCCACTTCGGGTTTGGATCGTTTCGCTGCTGAGCCGGATCCCTGTGGAAATTCCAGCCGGGCAGGCTTCAGGGATGCCATCCAGCTGTATTGCGGTGTTATTGATGTAGGTAGGGGGTACAAACTTCAATGGAATACCGGGATATGTTCAGGATTCTTGGGCAGCAACGGGAGCAAAAATTCAGGCGTCCATTCTGTTCAGTGGCTAGCTCCGCCCCCCGTAGGACTGCCTTTTCAATGATCTTTGCTAGGAAGGAAATGCTGGATATTGGGCGGTAGGAAGCTGGGTCGTCCTTGTTGAGTGTTTTGTTTTTTAGTATAGGTCTTATGATGGATTTCTTAAGTTGCGTAGGCATGATTCCTTGTTGGAGTGACAGGTTTACTATATGCGAGACGTGTAGGACAATTTCTTGCTTCGCTACCTTAACCCATGCGGCTGGGCAGGGATCCAGTGGGGAGGTTGTGGTGTTGATGTTAGTGATTATGTTTATAATTTGCTGGTCTTCAATTTTGCGAAAATTGCTCCAACCCTGGTCTTGATTTGCGCTGGTCGCCATGTTGAGTTGTGGCGCTGGGTGGGCTGTGACCAGGCATTGAGTGTGTTTTGTAGCCGTAAGCTTGCTTGCGTAGTGATTTGCCAGGGTTTGGGCCTTGATTTTGTTGCTGTAGTGGTTCTCCTGGGACGCTTTGGTTAGTGATTTGACCAGTTCGAATAATTCTCTGGGCTTATTGATGGCCTTATTTAGTAAGTTAGTGTAATGCGTTCTTTTTGCCAAGTTGACCTCGTTTTTGTACTTTGAGAGAAGAGTCAGGTATTCCGTTTTCTGTTCGATGGTTTTGGTTTGCCTCCATTTTCTCTCCAGTTTACGGAGTTCCCTCTTCAATCTGGTCAGCCTTTTAGTGTAGCGTAGTTACTCACCTGTAACAGGTGTTCTCCAGGAGCAGCAGGAATCAGTCCTCACTTATGGGTGACGTCGGCGCCGACGGAGCCCTCGCGGAGCAATTTTCCCCAGCTTTCAAAGAAAGCCTTTGGGAATTGCAGCGCGCATGCGCGGTCGTCTTCCCGCCCGAGGGTGCCATCTTAGCCAGTCAGATGACATAGCTAAAAAGACAGCATAAAAATTTGCAAAAAGAACATAAGCAGACGATTGCAACTCCAAGGGGAGGAGGGAGGGTAGTGAGGACTGATTCCTGCTGCTCCTGGAGAACACCTGTTACAGGTGAGTAACTACGCTTTCTCCAGGACCAAGCAGGAAGTCAGTCCTCACTTATGGGACTCCCAAGCTCAAGGCTACCGGAGACCCTAAGCACAAAAATGAGCTCCCTCTAGCTCAGCAGCACAGAAGGATAGAATCTTCGCTGAATTATCACCCACCGGTAGCCCACATCCGGGATGGAGGGTAGGAGTTGCTCAGACCTCAAAGAGATTACGGAGGACTGCCTGTCCGAAAGCACTGTCCCTACGGGACTCCCTCTCGAGACAGTAATGGACCGCAAAAGTCTGGCTCGAAGACCAAGTAGCGGCCCGGCAGATGTCTGCCAGCGGAACAGAGCGGAGGTAAGCCACTGACGTGGCCTTTGCCCGAACGCAATGAGCCGTGACTCGACTTTCTAAGGAGAGTCCGGCTGCCCCATAAGCCCAAGAGATACAGTCCGCAACCCAGATGGACAGAGTACGCTTGGAGACCGGGAGCCCCAATTTATTGGGGTCAAAAGACACAAAAAGCTGAGCAGCTTTACGGTGCTCCCGCGTACGGTCAAGGTAGAAGTTCAATGCCCTTCTACAGTCCAGGGTATGGAGGACCGTTTCAGCTCGGCTGGAGTGTGGTCTGGGAAAGAAGGTTGGAAGTACCACCTCCTGATTGATGTGAAAAGGGGAGACCACTTTAGGCAGAAATTTTGGGTGAGTCCGTAGGACTACCCTATTCTTGTAGAACCGAGTGTAAGGGGGATCAGACACGAGGGCCTGCAATTCACTTACGCGCCTAGCGGAAGTGAGGGCTATCAAGAACAGTGTTTTCCAAGACAGAAAACGTAGAGAACAGGTAGCCATAGGTTCAAAAGGCGGACAGGTGATCCGCTGCAAAACCACATTCAGGTCCCAGTCAGGCGCTGGCGGGCGCAGAGGTGGTTTAAGTAGAAGGAGACCTCGGAGAAACCTCGCTACGAGAGGGTCATTGGAGAGAGGTCTGCCGTCCACTGGCACATGATGTGCTGAAAGAGCACTGAGGTGAACTTTGACGGAGTTGGACTTAAGTCCCAGATTAGAGAGGTGCAGCAAATACTGCAAGATCACCGACACCGGGCAGGAGAAGGGATCCTGAGACTGTTGGGTACACCAGACTGCAAAGCGACGCCATTTAAGGGCGTAGCATTTGCGGGTAGAAGGCCGTCGCGAAGCCAAGACGACCTCCTCCACCTCCGCCGGCAGTAGAAGGGGAGCAAGGACTACCCTCTCAGCAGCCAGGCCATGAGGTTGAGAGACCTGAGGTTGGGGTGCAGGAGGGACCCCTGATCCTGAGTGAGGAGATCCGGTTGTACCCCCAGAGGGATTGGATCCTCCACTGCCAGTTGCAGCAGGAGCGGAAACCACGGCTGCCTGGGCCAGCGAGGGGCCACCAGGATCATGAAGGCTTTGTCTCGGAGAACCTTGAAAAGAGTCCGAGAGACCAGCGGGATGGGAGGGAAAGCGTACAGAAGGCTCCCCGACCACGAGATCAGAAAGGCGTCCGCCGCAACCCGAAGGGGGTGTGGCTGACGAGAGCAGAAGCGAGGAAGTTGCCGGTTGTGAGGACTGGCAAAGAGATCCACCGTGGGGAGACCCCACTTGAGGAAGAGCTTCTGAACTACCAAGGGATCCAGACGCCACTCGTGCGGCTGGAGGACCCTGCTGAGTTTGTCTGCAAGGCAATTTTCTTGGCCCGGGAGATAAACTGCCTTGAGGAGAATGCCGTGACTGACGGCCCAAGAGCAGAGCTTCTGTGCCTCCCGGCAGAGGAGGAAGGAGCCCGTGCCCCCCTGCTTGTTCACGTAGAACATGGCAACCTGATTGTCCGTCTGGACAAGGACGGACTGTTGGGAAGTCAGGTGGGAGAAGGCCTTGAGAGCGAGGCGGATCGCCCTGAGCTCCAGGAAGTTGATCTGCTGAGCAGACTCCCACGTGGTCCAGAGGCCCTGAGTACGTGCCTCTTGGCAATGTGCTCCCCAGCCCAGGAGGGATGCATCGGTGGTCAGCACCCGGGTCGGCTGAGGTGACTGGAAAGGCATTCCGAATATCAGGTTCGGCTGCCGGAGCCACCACCGGAGAGACGAGAGCAGCGGCTCGGAGACGCGCACTAGGTCTGCTAGGCCGCCCGTGGCTTGTCGCCACTGCTGGCGGAGACACCATTGAGCAGACCGCATGTTCAGGCGGGCATTGGGGGTCACATGGACAGTGGAAGCCATATGGCCGAGCAGTCTCAGGAAGCGCCTGGCGGAGACCAGGGGCTGGCTGCGAAAGCGGTCGGCTAGGTCCATGAGCCGTTGAGCCCTGTCGAGCGGTAGGTACGCTCGTGCCCGAGGAGTGTGCAGCCTTGCGCCGATGAACTCGAGATCCTGTGAGGGGAGCAAAGTGGACTTTGCGAAGTTTATGACAAAGCCCAAGTGCTGCAGCAGAGTCACCGTGCGGCACGTGGCGTTGGTGACCTCCTGAGCGGACGCTGCTCTGATGAGCCAGTCGTCGAGGTACGGAAAGACATAGAGGCCGTGAAGCCGGAGATGGGCCGCCACGACCGCGAGACATTTTGTGAAGACTCGCGGTGCGGAGGATAGGCCAAAGGGCAGTACTCTGTACTGGTAATGATTTCCTGCCACCACAAACCTTAGGTATTGGCGGTGGCTTGGGTGGATGAGGATGTGCGTGTAGGCATCCTTTAGATCCAAGGAGCATAGCCAATCTCCCTGCTGGAGGTAGGGCAGAAGGATTCCAAGGGTAAGCATTTTGAACTTCTCCCGCACAAGGAACTTGTTGAGGTTGCGCAAGTCCAGGATGGGTCTGAGGCCCCCTGTTCTCTTTGGTATCAGAAAATACCTTGAATAAAAGCCTTGACCTCTCAGGTGGTGGGGCACCGGTTCCACTGCCTGTTCCTGCAGAAGACCTGCTAACTCCTGAAGGAGCAACCCCCTGTGCAGAGGGGGGCGCGAAGGTTCTCCCGGAAAATAGGAGGGAGGGACCTGATGGAAGTGGAGAAGGTAGCCCTCTCGCACGACCTGAAGCACCCAGGCATCTGCGGTGATGCTGGACCACCTGTGGGCGAAGTGAACCAGCCGGCCTCCGGTGCTGGGAGGGACCAGCGGGGGGGGAGAGGCTATGCTGAGCGAGTCAAAAACCCCCTCCCTGCTGAGCAGGGGCTGGTGGTGCAGGCTTGGGGGCTTGCTGCCTACGGGACCCGTTACCCCGTCCCTTGGCCTGCTGGCCCTGTTGGGGAGCTGCAGGGGCCTGATAATGGGGGTACTGTTTGTAGGCAGCCGCCTTCCTCGGGTAAAAGGACTTTTTTCCCGAGCCCTTCTTTTTCTGGGAAGGGGCGGAGGTCTTCCTAGAAAGCCTGGTCCTGGTGAGAGTCTCAGTCTCAATTTGTGCAGCCTTTTCCGCCATGGGCTTGCCAAAGAGGTTTTCGCCTCGGCAGGGGACATCGACCAACTTGTCCTGTACCCAGGGCTCAAGGTCCGACGACTGAAGCCAAGCCTGTCGGCGGGCACCGATGCCGGCTGCGGCCACTCTAGCCGAGGCCTCAAAGCCATCATAGGCTGCTCGGGACATGAACTTTGAGCATCCCCGAATGCCCGTGGACAAGGCTAGGAACCTCCGCAAGGGCTCCTCGGAGAGACCAGCGGAGAATCCGGCTAGCTCTTTAGCCAGATCCCGGAGATACATGCCCATGTAGAGCTGGTAAGTCTGGACACGACATGCGAGCATAGAGCCCTGGAAGCACTTCTTGCCAAGGCCATCCAGGTTATGGGCCTCCCTTCCAGGAGGCACCGAGGAGTGCATCTTCTGGCTCTTAAGACGATGCATGGCCGATTCCACTACCATGGAATGGTGTGGCAGCTGTGCCTTCTGAAAGCCAGGGCTCTTGCGGACCCGATAGATAGAATCGACCCGCTTGCTCAGGACCGGCGCGGAGGCCGGACTCTCCCACATGCGGAAGAGTAGTCGTTCCAGCATAGGAGGAACCGGCACAGTAAAGTGCTCCCTCGCGGGAGAGTCATACTGGAGGGCGTCGAGCTCCTCGGCTCGAGGCTCCTCCTCGGGATCCGCAGGGAAGGCCAAAGCCTTGGCCATATCCCTAACGAAGTCCGAGAACCGGGCATCCTCCGGGGGGGACTGCTTCCGAGGTTCGGACCCCGGTGAGTCCGATGGGACACACCGAGTCCGGAAAGAATCAGGTGACTCTTCCTCCTCAGACTCCCAGACCGACTCCGACGAGGACTCGGTGGGGTCGGCCCGGGCAGGGTGCGGCGCCAGCCGCCCCGACGTCGAGGGAGTCGGCGTCGGCGACCTCGGTCCCGAACGGGAGGCCGAGGGTGACCTCGACCGAGGATCGACTCGAGTTCTCATTGACTCGAGGATCGGCTCGGTCTCCGGGGTCGACTTGGACGTCGACGTCCCGGCGGTCGGGGCAGCGGCGCCAGCGAGGCCAGCGAGCAGTGCCCGCTGCTGGTCCATGAAGGCAGACAGTCTGCTCTCCAAGGCCGTCAACCTGAGTCCGAGCTCAGGTGACCCAGCAGCCCCCGACTCGGGCCCCGACGGCGTCGGGCCCGACGTCGGCTGTCGCGGAGGCGAGTCCAGAAGGACTACAGGACTTACCCGGGCAGGCATCTCCGACTCCAGGCGAGGTCGCTTCGGGAGATGTTCCTTCTCCAAGGACCCGGGGCGGCTGTCGGGGCTATGCGACCTGGCCCTCGCGGAGCCAGGAGCGTCCACCGACGCCGCCCTCGCGGGTTTTTTCCTTCCGACGATGGTCCCCGGAGGGAGAACCCCGGTCGGAGGAGCTCCGGCGACGGTCCGAGCTGGAGCCCTTTGACACGGAGGCCTCCGACGAGGTCCGGGTACGGCTGGGGTCAGCGAAGATTCTCTCGCGCTGATGCCGCCGACTTCTCAACGCCTTCGAGGACAGTTTGCTGCAGGGCCCACAGATCAGTTCCTCATGATCCGGGCCCAAGCAGCGGAGGCAAAAGTCGTGTGTGTCGGTTAGTGACATATTTCGGTCACACCGACCACACCGCTTAAAGCCACTGGCAGCCATCGGGGGAAAAAGGGCCCCTGCGAGGTCAAAGGACCGGGCTGCCAGGGAAAACGAAAATGAAAGCTGACTAAGTCAGAAAAACCGAAAAACGCTAGAGGACTCGAGACCGGCGTCGCGAGTCCGGGCGGGAAAACGATCGGCGTCGAACCGAAAGAAAAAAAGTATAAAATAAAGAGGAAAATCAACTTTTTCGCGGGGACAAGACGGGGACGTCTGCAGGGCTCCGCGGAAAAAAGAAGACTGGCTAAGATGGCACCCTCGGGCGGGAAGACGACCGCGCATGCGCGCTGCAATTCCCAAAGGCTTTCTTTGAAAGCTGGGGAAAATTGCTCCGCGAGGGCTCCGTCGGCGCCGACGTCACCCATAAGTGAGGACTGACTTCCTGCTTGGTCCTGGAGAAACCATGGTTCTGTTCTGGATTTAGTTGCGTTCGATGGGGCTTTCCATATTGGGTTTGATGCAGCTTGTATTCCTGAGTTCCACCTGTTTATTAGATCATCGAGGTCCGTGCGTTCCAAGTCTATGTGGAATGTAATGGAGCTTATGAGATCTTCTTTGTTGAATTTATTGAATCTCCTTTGAGGGTGTATTGCTCTCCCAGCTTTCGGGTTTTTGGGTAGGGAGGGCAGTTGCATTTTGAGATCAATTTGGTGGTGGTCTGACCATGGTACTTGGGATATTCTTATTACGGGTTTTTCTTTGTTTTGCTGCTGTTTGGTGGGTATGAATACCATGTCTAGAGTATTTCCCTTGTCATGGGTGGCGTCACTTATTATTTGCTGGTACCCAAGTTGGACCATGGCTTCTAGGAAAGTGTTCGCCTGAATATGTGGAATTGATGCTAAATTTAAATCTCCCATGATGATTTGGAATTTTTTGATTGGGGTGGTGGAGATGCTTTCTAGCGCTGTAGCCAGTGTTTCGTGATGTGACGAAGGGGATCTGAAGATTAGACAGATGGATAAAGCACAGTTACTTACCTGTAACAGGTGATCTCTGGGAACAGCAGGAATAAGTCTTCACATATGGGTATGTCGGTACCAACGGAGTCTGCGCGGGAACGCTTCCCAGCGTCCAATCAAAGAGCTTTTGGAAGCATCCCAGCACGCCTGCGTGCTGCCTTCCCGCCTTTCCCAACTGCCTCTCCTCAGTTAAGTTTTAAAGCTGAGACAAAGAGAGAGAGAGAGGAAAGGAAAGATAGAGATACAACTCCTGGGGAGGTGGGTGGGTTGTGAAGACTTATTCCTGCTGTTCCCAGAGATCACCTGTTACAGGTAAGTAACTGTGCTATCTCCAGAAGCAAGCAGGAATGAGTCTTCACATATGGGGACTCCCAAGCTGAGATGCATGGAGTCCCAGCATGTCATAGGTTGGAACATGCTATCTCACACAACACCAGGCATCCTGAGGATGGAGAGTAGGAGTTGAAGAAAGAAAGGTGCTGTGGAACAGCTAACCTAGCATAGGACTGCAGACAAGGAGTCCATGTGTGAATGATAATTATCATTAATGATATTGAAAGAAATATTGCAATATGGACCTCCCCTAACAGGATTACACAGCGGTAAGGAAGTTCATCAGATCTACTGGGGAACCCAGTAGAGGAACCTCAAGGAGGACCTCACTGTGAAGTGGAGATAAAAAACCTGTTAGGAAAAAACAGTGGAGGTCAGAATCCTGAAAGATAAAAGGGGACCCCGGTAATAACTGGGGTAGCACTAAAAACGGTGGGCCTTCGGCGGAAGGCTTTATGATAAAAGCTGAACTCTTTTAGTGACAGAGTGGCTCACCCTTGGGAGCAAAAAGAGAAGGCCGACCGAACTGTACAAACAGGCACAGTCCTTGTGGGAGGAAAAGGTATGGAAACCCCTTGTATCCCAAGAGAAAGGACAAATACCTTGAGGCGTTAGAGCCTGTGATTAGCTGAAGATCCGCAATGTCTCTCCTAACTGGGGTCAGCTAGGAGAGATACTGGAACATGGAGAGCTTCAGAGGTACCTAAACCTTAAGGTTATGGTGGAAGTTGTTAACTACCAGAAAAATGGTTGTGAGTGTGGAACCCCAAACATGCTGGATAGCATAAGTATGGGTAAAGCCCATCTGTCAGAATCATATAGGTATATGAGCCTGGACAGTCAGGTAGATAAATGCAGGATACTTATCTACCGATAGTAAATATCTCGACAGATACATATATATAGATATATATACACATATATATATCATATAGATATATGAGAATATATCTATAGTGAGATATGAAGGGCATAAAATACACACAAATGATAGACAGACATCTGTAAGATGTATGCTATAGATATGCCTACAAAAATGGTATTCACATAGGAAAATGTGGAGAGGGAAGATTCATCTAACAAGAAGGTGGAACCTACTTGAGAAGATATATAGAGAATCAATTCCCACTGGTTATGAGCTACAGGGATGTTAGGTAGTGGAATAACCAGGATAGTTACGTGAAAAGCAGAGGATAATATCAGTCTGCAGCCAGCAAGTCCCGAGTATTTTAGAACTCTAGCATGGTAAGTGAACAGAAGACACATAAAAATGAGATACCATGCTGACCTGCTTAAGGGCAAAAAGGTATCATGCATTCTTACCATGAGGACAAGCTGGAAGGAGAACAGCATATTCCCGACTGGAAATACTATGGACCAAGCAGGGAATTGGCAACTCCTTAAGCTTTCACGTAAGAGAAGGCCTATGTCCTTTATATTAAAAAGGAGAACCTTTCTAGTCATAGGAGACATGACTGAAAAAGCCTTTTTCAACCATCTAGGATAGCTGTTCGAGAAAAAGTCCTCATGCTCTCTAGCAAGGGCCCATAGTGGAGAGCTTCTCTGTAGAATTGCAGAGAGCATGATGCAGGAGAATGAGGAGATGGAACTGGCTGCTGAAGAGCCATACCTATGTCAACTATGCTGCCAAACCCAGGGGAATGGAGATGGCAGAAAGAGAAGACAATCCAACAAGCTTGTAGTGAAAAAATGTCCAAGACAGATGATAGCACTGACTTGGAGCCACTACTAAGACCAGACAGAATGTTAGTGGAGGACAAATCTGGTTGCTGGTGGACAAGAACCAGTGGTCCAAACATTAAGGCTCCTGCATAGGTAGCTGCTTGCCAGACAGCAGAAAGAATGTTACTGTTTAAAAACAGAAAGAACAGACCGAACAAGAGTAGAAAACTTTAGACATGTCTGATGAACTGCTTCAAGGCAAGATTGAAAAAGAGGAGACAACTCAGAGAAGAGAACTCCGCACTGGAAAAGTAACAAAAGTAGAGAGGCTGAAGAAAAAGCCCTCCAGTGAAGCAATACCGCTCTTAAAGAGGGAAAAAAACTGGTAAGAGGGTAAATAGAATGGAGCTGAAGAAGACTTACAAAGTAGGAAGTCTATAGAAAGGAAAAAGACATGCTGGCACAGGAAACTATCATTTGATAGTAGTTAGACCTCTTTCTCTAGTAGGAGGAAGAGGAGAACCCTGTGACCTAGAAGCATGAACATCCTGACAGCTCATAGAACATAGAAAGAATGGATGTCTTTGGGAAGAGATCCATGTTTAGGATTTAGAATGACAGCAGTGTATTGCCCCTATTGAGAAGAAGCAACTGCAGATTCTAACCCCCAGAGTCACAAGCATCTGATGGAGATTGAGCAGAAGCGCTGTGGTTGCTGGGTTTGCTGGGCCTGGTGAGAGGTAAAATTCTGTAGATCAGGACGATGCTTCCCCTGTTTGGGAACATCTGTATGATGGGCAGATGATGCAAAAAACCTTCTCCTACAGGAAGAAAGTTTGACAGGACATTTCCTACCTACTGGGACAGAAGAAGGTGCAGAACAGCCCCTAGGAACAGGTAAGCCAGTGGACAACTGAGTAACCTGACGTAAAGACTCCTTGTTGAAAAGATTGTCTCCGGTGCAAGGAGTATGTCCCAGTCTTTGCTGTGCCCATTTGTCCAAGTCTGAAGCTTGGAGCCAGATTCTATGTCGTGCCCCTATAGTTATAGCAGAAGTCCTGCTAACAGACTCAAAAGAGTCTAGGGAAGCAAGAGTAAGAAACCAAGAGATATTCTGAAGATGCTTGAGCAGTGAAGAATAGTCTGCACTCTTGGACTCTGGAAGGGAAGGAGTCAAAAGATGTAATTGCTTTGTGACCTCCTCAAGAAATAGACTCATATAAAAAAATATATGAGAGAATTCTTGCAGAAAGCATAGATGTCTGGAAGGTTTGACGTCCAAAGGCATCTATTGTCTTAAGACTCACGTCCTGGCGGATAAGAAGAGTGCTTTTTCTTACTCTTTACCCGCCGCATTGCTGATTCCACTACTATGGAATGATGAAGAAGTTGAGTCTTTTGAAAACCAGGAGAGGGGAGCACCTGATATAAGAGATCAGTTGCCCTGGAAGGTGGGGGTACCCTTAAAGGTGTTTCCCACATTCCTAGAAGGAGATCCTGCAAGGAATGATGCAAAGGAAGCATTATGTTCTCCTTTGCTTTGGTAGAAACAGAGCCTTGTGCAGGATCATGTCCTGGAATAGGAATGGCAAGGGATCTTGCTATATCCAGGAGGAAACTCTGAAAAGAGGGATCCCCCAACAGGAATCTCCCTTGGACAGGTTAGATCTGAAGAACTAGCCTGAACACCCACAGAGTTATCCAAATATATAGGAATAGAAGATCCTGCAGAGTGCAGTGTGGAATGCTTAAGGGATGGATGCTGGTACTGGCTGTCAGGAGCAGCGACCGTCCTTACCACATTGTCCATGCCAGGTATCGACTCCAAGCTTGGTATAGAATGGAACGATCCTGTTAAAAAAAGCATGGCAGGAGTTGGCCACGATGCTACTGTGGATACCGGTACCGATGCCAATACCGGTACTGATGTCTGAGTCGGACCCGACAGAGACATCGGAGCAGTCATCAGTGACCGTTCAATCGGTACCGAGGTAACCTGAAACCTCCGCCCGCTATCCTCGGTACCGAGCCACCGGTATCGATCGGTTTCGGTACCAAAGCATATTGGTACCCAGTCTTCCAGACTAGAGATCGATTCCAAACTCGGCATCGAGGGCAGCTCAATCATCCTTGAGGGAACCGAGAGTTGCGGATCCGAATCATCGGAACCAAGCCTTCGGTACCGCTGATAGCCGGTACCAAGGTGAGTCGGTACCCAGTCCTCCAGACTGGAGATCGATTCCAGACTCGGCATCGAAAGAAGAGAGGCTATCGATGCACGACTGGAGGGTACCAACGTCTGTGGTCGTATCGGTACCGATACTGGAAAGTCAGCCTGGGGATAGCCACCGGACCCGAAGGTATCAAGGACGCCAGATGACAATCCCTGGTGAGGAACGTTTCATCCAACACCAGTGCCGATGCCGGGGTATCAGTACCGCTCGAAGCGGATGCCACCACCGGACACGGCTCAGGTATGTTCTGTGGGGGGTGAACCCCAGGAACAACCTGAAACCCCTTATATGCTTTGGAGACCGAAGACGCCCGCCAGGGTTTTGAAGCCAGTGGGCCCTCGAGGGCAAGGCCGGAGCCGTCTACATGCTGTGCATGAGACCTACCACTCGAGGGCTGGCTAGTCTTAACAGACTGTTTTTGGGTTACCTGATCCTGTGTAGAAGGGGATGGTGCCTCGAAGTTGGAGGGCAACCGTGTATCGAGGGAACCTCGATGTTGAAGACCTCTTCTCACCAAACTGTTGTCAGGACCCAAGCAGGTTAGACACCGACTTGAGGGTCTAAAAATAAAAAATTGTACCGCCACAGTCTGAACATTTCTTGGAGAAAGTGGCTGGCGGTTCCATGAAGGAAAAAGAAGAGGCCTAAAAGGCCTAAGAAACCGTGGGACACTATGAAGAAAAAATATCCCGTGGAAAAGGAAGATTTTACAAGAAAAGAAAACACCGGCGGTACTGGTGGTGCCGGGAAGACAGCCGCGACCACAAGAAAACGAAAGAAATAAAACAAGAATTTTCTGCAGTGACAGGAGGACGTCCTGCCGGCTCCGCGGAAAAACGAAAACTGAGGAGAGGCAGTTGGGAAAGGCGGGAAGGCAGCACGCAGGCGTGCTGGGATGCTTCCAAAAGCTTTTTGATTGGACGCTGGGAAGCGTTCCCGCGCAGACTCCGTCGGTACCGACGTACCCATATGTGAAGACTCATTCCTGCTTGTTCCTGGAGATTGCTGTGTTTTCTACTTTGAGTATGTCGATGTCCACAGTTGAGTTCTGGGAGGTGCTCGTTAGTTGTAAGTTGGACTTGGCTACTATTAGAACTCCTCCTCCCTTTTTGTTGGCGCGTGGGCAGCTGTATATTTTGTATCCGGGTTTGCTTATTTGGTTTATTATTGCGGAGTCAGCATCAGTGATCCATGTTTCCGTGATACAGAGGATGTCAGGCTTTTCATCAGTGATGATGTTGTGGATGATGTGTGTTTTGTTCCTTATAGATCTGGCGTTGAGGATGATGTTGTATGCGTCATGCGCCAGCTGGAATGCCTGTAGGTGTTTGTTTTGAGTCACCATGGGCTTGTTTCCATGTGTTCTCTGTGGCTTAGATTTACGATAATTCCGTGACTTTTTTTGTCTGACAAGGATAGGACTCTGAATTGGTTTGGGTGCTGGTTTGTCAAAGGCAGGGTGGTATGGAGTATGTTGAGGCAGTGAAGGTATTGAAAGGGGGTAGTAAATGTGGACTGGACTGCAGATGTATGGCAGGAAGTAGTGCAAGTTTGGGTTGAATGTGTGCGTTGGAACAAATATGCATATACATAATATTAGAAAAATGTTGATCAGCTCCATTTCTCGGCTGCTCAGAGGTCTGCTGTGCAAAGTTGATTATTGGGTTGTCCTCTAATTGCTGTCTTTGTAACGATATATCAGTCAGTGGCCTAGAATATGTAGTTGGTTTGCAGTAACAATATATCAGACAGTGGCCTATTATGTGCAGTTGGTTACAGTATCAATAAATGAGACAGTGGCCTAGTATATGCAAATGGTTTACAGTATCAATATATCAGACAGTGGCTTAGTAAAATGCAGTAGGATTACGCAATGTAGGGTTAAAACATACTGCTAAAAGATTACCTGCATGTGATTTCATTGCTTACATCGGTTATATACTAGGCTATACACGGTTATATACTAGGCTATACACTCTGTTCATTGCCTGCTCAAATCTGCAGTCACAACCACCATAACTGGTGAATACCCATGGTGCGGTGGCAAGACTGAAGGGCAAGGCTTGGAACTTAAAATGCCCCAAGGCACGGCAAACCACAAACTGCTGGTGATAGGGGCGAATGGGAATGTGTAAATAATCCTCGGTCAAGTCCAGGGACTTCAAACTCTTCCTGCCGCACCGCCACTATCACAGATCGCAAAGTCTCCATGAAGAAACATGTAACTTTCAGTACCCTATTGACACCCTCCAGGTCAAGGATAAGTCCCAAGAGCCCTCCTCCTTGGAAACCACAAAATAAATGGAATACCGACCAAAGCGCCAATCTTCGCAAGGGACTGGGTGACCATCTCCAGCTGGTGCTGAAGTGTCTCCTCTACCACTTGAGCATTGCCAGAGGCACAGTAAGGCAACATCATGAAAGCATCGGAGAGGGGCCTTGTGAGCTTGAGGGCTTAACCCAAGCATTCGACAATCTGGGTTCAAGCAGGAAAGAATGGTTGCAGATGACTGCCCACTGGCTGGATCTTCACATAGGCCCCCGCACCTTCACTGGGAAGATTGGGAAGACTTGGTAGCTCCAGGAATTCTGGAGGCTCCTTCTCAGCCTCCATGGGAGCCCCCAAAAGGATGGACCCCACTGCAGAAACCGCAATCTCTTCAGATTAAATGCCTGGGCAGGCTGAAACCTGCGAAGCTGCCACAGCTCCAGAGGAACCACTCTGCCTGCTCCCTTTGGCTTGTCCTCCGGCAATTTGGACACCTTGAGTCCCCCAAATCTTTGACAAGTTTATCCAAGTCTTCCCGAAATAGCAGCTTCCCCGTAAAGCGCAGCTTGCTGAGCCTTGCCTTAGAGGCCACATCCACTGATCAACTGCGCAGCCAAAGCAACTGGCAAGCCAAAACTACCATCGCCATACCCTTGGCTAAGGTGCGCAGCATGTCAAAGCAGATCAGCTAATAAAGCAGACCCCAACTCAAGCCGGGCCCCCTCTACCTGGCCAGCAGGATCCACACTGTCTCCACCAAAATCCATTGAGACCGCTGAAGACCGACCCAAGTCACATAAACCTCACATATGGCCCCCTCTGCAAACACCTCGAAGACCTGCTTCAGCACAGCCTCCATACGCCTGTCCTGTGGATCCTTCAGGGCTGCACCACCCTCCATCGGGATGGTGGTTTTACAAGCCACTCCCACCACCAGTGCATCCACCCAGAGACAAGCACAGCTTTTCCTTTTCCTTTGGGGGAATTGGATACAGGTATGTCAAACTCCAACCCACATGGAGAGCAACATCAGGACTATGCCACTCCTCCACAATCTTAGTGTTCAGGGCCCTGTGGACTGGGAAGGAACCAAGATGCTTCTGGATGCCCTCCATCAGTGGGTCCCTCCAAGATGTCAGAGTTAGCTCGGCAATAACACCACCACAAGGGACTCTGAAATGAGTGAGGTGGGCTCATCCCAGTGAAGAATCCGCACCCTGTAGAATCCTCCCCCACTGGGAGTTCATCCTCCTCCAGCTCTCTCCAGTGAACGCTCTTCCAGGAGGTCCAAGTCCCCTTCAAGGGGTCCAGAGATTCCAGTGACCCCCATGGAGCAATGCTCCAAGCCTTCCTCCAATCTGCTCTGCCATGGGCGCTTTAGTCACTACCGGGAGTCCCGGGACCTTGCTCAAAGGTGGTTTGGAAGAGAGTGGGGACCCTTCCCTCAAGCCCTATTGCATCACAAAAGCCAGGTCGACATTCCCGGAGAAGATTCAGCAATAATCTGAAGTAACGGGGGTTCAACGCTCTCTAGGATCACAGACCCTGATGCAAATAAAATAGCAATTCTCACTAGAACAGGACAGTCACCATCCCTGGGAGCACCATACTGCTCCCTCAGACCTGCCCCATGCAGTTCAGGGCACCCTGGGCCTCCCCTATCTCTTGCGATGTACCAGCCGTGATCTATGACCCTGCGACCTGTGGACTCTCCCCCATTGCACAGCAACACTCACTTGTTGCAAATCTTGGATTTTCCTGAGGCCACTTTCACCACAGACTGCCACGGCTTCGGTGGCAGGGTCTCCCACACAGACTGCTCCTACCTGTTAGCACAGTTACTTACCTGTAACAGGTGATCTCTGGGAACAGCAGAAATAAGTCTTCACATATGGGTACGTCGGTACTGACGGAGCCTGCGCGGGAACGCTCCCCAGCTTCCCAAAAAAGGAAAGCTTTTGGGAGCATCCCACAGCGCCTGCGTGCTGCCTTCCCGCCTTTCCTAACCGCCTCTCCTCAGTTCGGTTTTAAAGCTGAGACAAAGAGAGAAAGAGGAAAGGAAAGACAGAGAGATACAACTCCTAGGGGAGGTGGGAGGGTTGTGAAGACTTATTCCTGCTGTTCCCAGAGATCACCTGTTACAGGTAAGTAACTGTGCTATCTCCAGGAACAAGCAGGAATGAGTCTTCACATATGCGGACTCCCTAGCTAGAGATGCCTGGGAGATCCCTGAGGTTATGAGACCCTGGAAGGGCTCTACCTCCTCCTATGGACCTCAGGCATCCATCCTGGGAAGGAGGGCAGGAGTTGATTAAGAATGGAACAGGTGTTTGAGAACAGCCTGACCAAACAAGGCATCCCGGCGGGAGTCCTTGTCCAAGCAGTAATGGGCTGTGAAGGTATGAACCGAGGCCCAGGTGCCGCTCGACAGATTTGGTCGATGGACACAGAATTTAGATGAGCCATAGAGGTGGCCATGGCCCTCACATTATGAGCTGTGACATGGCCCTCCAGAGAAAGGTTCTTACTCTGGTAGGCGAAAGAAATACACTGAGCAATCCAATTGGACAGTGTTCTCAGAGACTGGAAGTCCCAAATGAGAGGGATCAAAAGCAACAAAGAGTTGAGAAGACTTTCTATCTTGCTGTGTCCTTTGTAAGTAAAAGGCAAGAGCTCTCTTACAATCCAGAGTATGAAGATTCCTCTCTGCACTTGATGCATGAGGAGCTGGAAAAAAGACAGGTAAATATACCTCTTGATTAAGATGAAAAGGTGAGACCACTTTAGGCATAAAGTGTGGATTGGTCCTAAGGACTACCTTATGATGGAATCTTGTATAAGGTGGATTAGCCACTAAGGCCTGCAGTTCACTGATGTGGCGAGCTGAGGTGACTGCAATAAGGAAAATAACCTTCCAGGAAAGAAATTTCAGGGAGGTAGTAGCTAAGGGTTCGAAAGGTGACTTCATAAGCTGACCAAGAACCAGATTTAAGTCCCATGCCACCGGAGGAGGCCTAATGGGAGGTTTAGTTAAAGTTAGGCCTCTCATGAATCTTGCAATAAGAGGATGAGAGGAAATTGGGTGTCCATTGATAGGCTTAAGGGATGCTGCAATACCACTTAAATGGACCCTTACTGAATTCGTCTTAAGGCCTGCATTGGAAAGATGCAGGAGATATTCCAATAGAGAATTCAAAGGTAGTGCTAGAGGGTCAAGACCCTTCTTAGTACACCAAATGGAAAACCTTTTCCATTTAAAAGCATAGGAACGTCTAGTAGAAGGTTTCCTGGAAGCATGAAGGATATCCTTAACCTGCTGAGAAAGATTCCAATCCTGAAGGTCTAGGCCTTCAGCAACCAAGCTCTGAAGTGAAGGGACTTGGGGTTTGGGTGCCACAAAGTCCCCTCCTCCTGAGACAATAGGTCTGGAGCAGCTCCCAAGTCTAGGGAGGGAGCTTGAGAGAGATGTAGAAGTAGAGGGTACCACACTTGGCGTGGCCAGCGTGGAGCTATGAGGATCATGAATCCTTGATCCCTCTGGAGTTTGAACAGAGTCTTGGGAAGTAAAGGAATGGGTGGAAAGGCATACAGGAAGTCTTGACCCCAATGAAGGAGGAAGGCATCCTAGGCCTGAACTCCTTGACACGGAATTCTGGAACAGAACTGGGGAAGTTTGGTATTCCACGGACTTGCAAAGAGGTCTATGTCCGGGGTTGCCCACTCTTGAAAGATTCCATGTGCAGGGACCATTCGTGTGGAAGCAGAACTCGACTGAGTCTGTCTGCCCAAGAGTTTTGGATTCCTGGAAGGTATACGGCCAGGAGATGGATTTGATGCTCTCTGGCGAAGGCCCACAATCTTAAAGCTTCGTTGCAAAGCGACAGAGAGCCAGTTCCTCCTTGCTTGTTTATGTAAAACATTGCTACTTGATTGTCCGTATGAATGAGGACTGTCTTGTAGCTGAGCAGGGTATGGAAGACCTTGAGAGCTAGAGCTCCAAGTGGTTGATATGGAGATAGGTCTCCTGTGGAGACCAAGTGCCTTGAGTGGAGAGGTCTTGCAGATGAGCTCCCCAATCTGTTTGGGAGGCATCTGTTGTGAGGGTTGCTTGGGGTAACAACTGTTGGAAGGGGGACCCCAGCAACAGATTTTGGGTGGACTTCCACCACTGGAGAGACCAAAAGAGGCGCCTGGAGGTTGCTATTTTGTCTAACAGAGCACCTGATGCTTGAGTCCACTGGGTGGACAAATTCCATTGAGCTGCTCTCATGTGAAGGCGAGCATAGGGGACCACATGCACTGTGGATGCCATGTGGCCTAGCAGTTGCAGCATCTCCCGGGCAGTTAAATGGCTCTTTGACTGAATCTGGGAGGCTAACTGCACCAGGCGTAGGCAACGGGCCTGAGGAAGATAGGCCCTTGCAGTGGTAGTATCTAGCCAGGCCCCTATGAACTCTAGGGATTGAGTAGGGGTGAGCTGGGATTTTGGGAGATTTACCACAAGTCCCAGATACTGCAGAATGTGCCTTGTGCAGTCTAGGGCAGTCTGGGCCTCTGACTGGGATGGAGCTCGGATGAGCCAGTCGTCCAGGTATGGGAATACAAAAATTCCCAGAGTGCGTAGAAATGCAGCTACTACTGCCATGCATTTGGTGAACACTCTTGGAGCAGAGGCCAGACCGAAAGGAAGTACCCTGTATTGGTAATGCTTTCCTTGGAAAAGGAAACGGAGGAACCTTCTGTGAGAAGGATGGATGAGGACATGTGTGTACGCATCCTTGAGATCTGGAGAACAAAGCCAATCCTGACTCTGAAGGTATGGAAGGAGAGTACCCAGAGAAAGCATCTTGAATTTCTCCTTGCATAGAAATTTGTTCAATTCTCAGACCTAATATGGGTCTGTAGAACCCTGTCTTCTTTGGGATGAGAAAATAGGGGGAGTAAAACCCTGACCCTTGTTGAAGAAGAGGTACTTCTTCTATTGCCCCTTGGGCAAGAAGGGTAGCCACCTCCTGACCTAGAAGGTCGAGAAGAGATGTTGGAGAAATGAAGTGTCTCACCATGGTGTGAGGAGGAAGGTTTGAGAAATGAAGCTTGTAGCCCTCCCTTATGATGGAGATGGTCCACTGCTCTGTTGTAATTTGCTCCCATCTGGGAACAAAATGAGCTAACCTTCCTGGAATGGTGAGAGGCTCTGGCTGTATTAGAGCCAGAAAGGCTAAGTTCTCTAGCATCAAGTCAAAAACCCTGAGGAGGTTGGGACTGCTGAGTTGCAGCAGCCCCTGTAGACTTAGGCCTGGCCTGTTTAGGTTGCTGACGCTTAGTAGCAAAGCGACCTGTAGATGATTGTTGGCCAGAAGTAGAAGGGAATCTGCCCTTTTTGAAAAGAGACTTCTTGAAAGGTTTTTTCTTGGCAGGAATGGAGGTTGACTTTGAAAGTCTATCCAGGACAGAATTTTCTGCATCCATTTGAGTGGCCTTTATTTGCCACTCTTTGCCAAACAGATTTTCACCTGTACAGGGGAGATTTCCTAAACCATCCTGGACCCAGGGTTCTAAATCAGAAGCTTGGAGCCAAGCAATTCTGCGAGCAGCTATGGCAATGGCCGAAGCTCTGCTGGCACCTTCAAAGGAGTCAAAAGCTGCACGGTTGGAAAACTTTGAAATGTCTTGAGTATGCTTGAGCCAAAGAAGGAATTCTTCTCTTTTATCCTCTGGAAGTAAAGGGAGGAAAGTGTGCAGTTTATCTGCAACTTCTTTTAGAAACATATCCATGTAAAGTCTATAGGAATTGATTCTGGCAATGAGCATACTGGCCTGGAAGATTTTCCTGCCAAAAGCATCCAAGGTCCTGCATTCTCTTCCTGGAGGGGCAGAAGAGTGTCTCTTTGCACTCTTTATCCTTTTCATAGCTGACTGCACCACAATAGAATGGTGGGGAAGCTGTGTTTTATGAAACCCAGGACAAGGAGGGACACGGTACATAGTGTCCAATCTTCGAGAATGAGGAGAGATAGTAAGAGGAGTCTCCCATAAGTCAATCATGTGCTCATAAAGAATCTCATGAATTGGCAAGGTGACTGCCTCCTTAGGAGCCTTACAATAACCTAAAATATCCAATTTTTTAGCTCTAGGCTCTGATTCAGAGGTTACTGAAATAGAAAGTCCTTTAGACACTTCTCTTATGAAGTCTTGAAAGGATAAGTCCTCTGGAGGAGACATTCTTCTTTTTGGAGAAGGCGGCTCTTTAGGAAGGGCTATGGATACTTCAACAGACTCCTCTGATGTATCAGAATCAGAGGAATCAAAATATCGCCTGTCAGGGTGGTCTTCTAAAGCTCGGTACGCGTATCGAGCGGCATCGACATCGGGTGTCGTCGGTACCGGTTCAGTACCGACAAGCATCCCTGGACAGGGAACCGCTGCAGTCGGCATCCTGGTCGATGTCGATGCAGTCGGTACCGGTACCGGCGCTGGTGCCAGTACCGGAGCCGATACCGACAACAGAGTTTGTTGTGGTATCAGCGGCATCGCAGCTTGAATGAAGGCTGTGATAGCCTGCTGCATGGATAGAACATTGTGATCCATCGACGCCATGAATGCCTGGAATTCGGTACCGGAAGGTTGCGCCGGTACCCCAGAGCATTCTAACAGGTGATTGGTCGAGGCCATGCCATCAATGTCAACCTGTAACCCCATAGGTGGAGCTTTGGAAGCCGGAGCTTCCCGCCGGGGTTGTTTTGCCGGTACAGGATCCTCGAGGGCAAGCCCGGAGGCATCTCGATGCTTGGAAGGAGATCTACCCTTCGAGGACCTGCTGGATTTATGTTTGGTTACCTGAGATCCATGGGAGGAAGAAACAGCCCTGGAAGACGTCGATGCCACTGAAGCAGCTGCATCAGAGAGAAACAGCATATGGAGCTTGGCTGCTCGGTTCAGTAAACCTCGTTTAGACATCAAAGAACAGGACGGACAATCCGGAATGGAGTGTTCAGGACCCAAACATTTAAGACACCATTCATGGGTGTCAGTAACAGAAATAGTACCGCTGCACTTGGTGCATTTTTTAAACCCGGAGGCTTGTTTTTCCATGAGGAAAAAATTATTTGTGAGGCCTAAGGCCCAAAGAAGAATAACACACTAAGTGAGGGAAAAATATATTTATATTTTTTTTATATAAGAAAAGAAAGAAAAGACCGGCGGTACCGGTCCGAAGTCGGGGCAGACGCGCGACCAAAGAAATAAAATAAAACAAAGAACTTCTTCAGCGGTGACAGGAACACGACCTGCTGGCTCCGCGGCAAAGAACCACCGAGGAGAGGCGGTTAGGAAAGGTGAGAAGGCAGCGCGCAGGCGCTGTGGGATGCTCCCAAAAGCTTTCCTTTTTGGGAAGCTGGGGAGCTTTCCCGCGCAGGCTCCGTCGGTACCAACGTACCCATATGTGAAGACTCATTCCTGCTTGTTCCTGGAGATTATGTCTTCACATATGGGTATCGTCGGTACCGACGGAGCCTGCGCGGGAACGCTCCCCAGCGTCCAAAAGGAAAGCTTTTGGGGCCTTCCCGCCTTTCCTAACTGCCTCTCCCCAGTTCGAGTTTTAAATCTGAGACAAAGAGAGAGAGAGAGGAAAGGAAAGATAGAGAGATACAACTCCTAGGGGAGGTGGGTGGGTTGTGAAGACTTATTCCTGCTGTTCCCAGAGATCACCTGTTACAGGTAAGTAACTGTGCTATCTCCAGGAACAAGCAGGAATGAGTCTTCACATATGGGGACTCCCCAGCTAGAGATACCTGGGAGATCACCCAGGTTGTGAGTCCCTGGAAAGGGCTCTACCTCCACCCATGAATCTCAGGCATCCAGTCAGGGATGGAGAGTAGGAGTTGATTAGGTATGGAACAGGTGTTTGAGAACAGCCTGACCAAACAAGGAATCCCGGCGGGAGGCCTTGTCCAAGCAGTAATGGGCTGTAAAGGTATGAACCGAGGCCCAGGTGGCCGCTCGACAGATTTGGTCGATGGACACAGAGTTTAGATGAGCCATAGAGGCTGCCATGGCTCTCACATTGTGAGCTGTGACATGGCCCTCCAGAGAAAGGTTCTTACTCTGGTAGGCGAAAGAAATACACTGAGCAATCCAATTGGACAGAGTTCTCTTAGAGACTGGAAGTCCTAAATGAGAGGGATCAAAAGCAACAAAACGTTGAGGACTTTCTATGTTGCTGTGTCCTTTTTAAGTAGAAAGCAAGTGCTTTTTTACAATCCAGGGTATGAAGATTCCTCTCTGCACTTGATGCGTGAGGTCCTGGAAAAAAGACAGATAAATACACCTCCTAGTTCAGATGAAAAGGTGAGACCACTTTAGGCATAAAGTGTGGATTAGTTCTGAGGACTACCTTGTCATGATAGAACCTTGTATAAGAAGGATTAGCCACTAAGGCTTGCAATTCACTGATACGGCGAGCTGAGGTGACTGCAAAGAGAAAAATAACCTTCCAGGAAAGGAATTTCAAGGAGGTAGTGGCTAAGGGTTCAAAGGGTGGCTTCATAAGCTGGCCAAGAACCAGATTCAAGTCCCATGCCACTGGAGATGGTCTAATGGGAGGTTTAGTCAAAAGAAGGCCTCTCATGAATCTTGCTATAAGAGGATGAGAGGAAATAGGCTGTCCATTGAGGGGTTTAAGGGATGCTGCAATAGCACTCAAATGGACTCTGATTGAATTCGTCTTAAGGCCTGCATGGGATAAATGCAGCAAATACTCCAGTAAAGAATTCAGAGGTATTGCAAGAGGGTTAAGACCCTTCTCTGCACACCAAATGGTAAACCTCTTCCATTTAAAAGCATAGGAACGTCTGGTGGAAGGCTTTCTGGAAGCATGAAGGATATCCTTCACCTGCTGAGAAATAGGTAAATCTTGAAGGTCTAGGCCTTCAGCAACCAGGCCCTGAGATGAAGAGACTGGGGATTTGGTTGCCACAACGTTCCTTCCTCCTGGGAGAGGAGATCTGGAGCAGACCCCAAGTCCAGGGAGGGAGCTTGAGAGAGATGCAGAAGTAGAGTGTACCACACTTGGCGTGGCCAACGTGGTGCTATGAGGATCATAGACCCCTTGTCTCTCTGAAGCTTGAATAGTGTCTTGGGAATGAGGGGAATAGGAGGAAAGGCATAGAGGAAATCTTGCCCCCAATGAAGGAGGAAGGCATCCCTGGCCGGAACTCCCCGACATGGAATCCTGGAACAGAACCGGGGAAGTTTGGCATTCCACGGACTTGCAAATAGGTCTATGTCTTGGGTTCCCCAAATTAGAAAGATCCTGTCTATCTGGTCCCCATGGAGGGATCATTCGTGTGGAAGCAGAACTCAACCGAGTCTGTCTGCCCAAGAGTTTTTAACTCCTGGAAGATACACTGCCATGAGATGGATTTGATGCTCTCTGGTGAAGGCCCACAATCTCAGAGCTTCGTTGAAAAGCGACAGAGAGCCAGTCCCCCTCTGTTTGTTCATGTAGAACATGGCTACTTGGTTGTCCGTGTGGATGAGGACTGTCTTGTAGCTGAGCAGGGTGTGGAAGACTCTGAAAGCCAGAAAGATTGCTCTGAGCTCTAAGAGGTTGATATGTAGAGATGTCTCCTGTGGAGACCAGATGCCTTGGGTGGAGAGATCTTGTAGATGAGCTCCTCAACCCCTTGGAGAGGCATCTGTGGTAAGGGTTGCTTGGGGTAACACCTGTTGAAAGGGGGACCCCAGCAACAGATTTTGAGTGGACTTCCACCAATGGAGCGAGGAAAAGAGGCGACTGGAGGTCGCTATCTTGTCTGACAGGCACCCTGATGCCTGGGTCCATTGGGTGGACAAAGTCCATTGAGCTGCTCTCATGTGAAGGCGAGCATAAGGAACCACATGCATGCTGGATGCCATGTGGCCTAAGAGTTGTAACATCTCTCGAGCAGTTAAATGGGATTTTAACTGAATCTGTGAGGCTAACTGCACCAAGCGTAGGCAACGGGCCTGGGGGAGATAGGCCCTTGCAGTTGTGGTATCCAGCAAGGCCCCTATGAACTCTAGAGATTGAGTAGGGGTGAGATGAGATTTTGGAATGTTTATTACCAGTCCCAGATACTGAAGAACACGCCTTGTGCAGGCCAGGGAAGCCTGGGCCTCTGACTGGGATGGAGCTCGGATGAGCCAGTCGTCCAGATATGGGAATACGAATATCCCTAGTGTGTGTAGAAATGCAGCCACTATTGCCATGCATTTGGTGAACACACTTGGTGAAGAGGCCAGACTGAAAGGAAGCACTTTGTATTGGTAGTGCTTTCCTTGGTAAAGGAACCGAAGGAACCTTCTGTGTGTTGGATGGATGAGGACATGGGTGTACGCATCCTTGAGATCTAAAGAACAAAGCCAGTCCTGACTCTGAAGGTATGGAAGGAGAGTTCCGAGAGAAGTCATCTTGAATTTCTCCTTGCACAGAAACTTGTTCAATTCTCTGAGATCTAAAATGGGTCTGTAACCCCCTGTTTTCTTTGGAATGAGAAAATAGGGGGAGTAGAACCCTGAGCCCTGTTGAAGAAGGGGTACTTCTTCTATTGCCCCTTGGGCAAAAAGGGTGGCAATCTCTTGACCTAGAAGGTTGAGGAGAGATGTTGGAGAATTGAATTGTTTCACCATAGTGTGAGGAGGAAGGTTTAAGAAGTGAAGCTTGTACCCGTCTCTTATGACAGAGAGGGTCCATTGCTCTGCTGTGATTTGTTCCCATCTGGGAGCAAAATGAGCTAACCTTCCTGGGATGGTGAGAGGCTCTGGATGTTCTAGAGCCAGAAAGGCTAAGTTCTCTAGTGGTAAGTCAAAGGCCCTGAGGAGGCTGAGGCTGTTTGGCCGTAGCAGTCCTCGCAGCCTTAGGCTTGGCTTGTTTTGGTTGTTGCCTCTTTGTAGCAAGATGACCTGCAGAAGAGGCCTGACCATAAACAGAATAATATTTCCCTTTTTTTGGGAAAAATCCTTTTTTGAACAATCTCTTTTTAAAAGGAGCAGAAGTAGACTTTGAAAGTCTATCTAAAGCAGAATTTTCAGCATCCATCTGGTTTGCCTTTGCTTGCCAATCTTTGCCAAACAGGTTTTCACCTGTACAAGGAAGGTTACCTAGTCCATCTTGAAACCAGGATTCCAAATCAGAGGCTTGTAACCAAGCAACTCTGCGTGCACCTATGGCAATAGTCAAGGCTCTGCTGGCACCTTCAAAAGAGTCAAAGGCTGCACGGTTGGAAAACTTGGAAATATCCTGGGCATGTTTAAGCCAGGTGAGAAACTCTTCCCTTTTATTTTCTGACATAAAAGGAGATAAGGTTTGCAGATGATCTGTAACTTCCTTTAGAAACATCCCCATATAGACTATAGGAGTTGATTCTGGCTACAAGCATACTGGCCTGGAAAATTCTCCTGCCAAAGGCATCTAAGGTTCTGCATTCTCTTCCTGGAGTAGAAGAGTGCCTTTTTGTGCTCTTGATCTTTTTCATAGCAGACTCCACCACAATGGAGTGGTGAGGAATCTGAGTCTTATGAAAACCAGGACAAGGAGGAACACGATACATGGTGTCCAACCTACGAGAATGGGGGGGAAGTGGTAAGAGGAGTCTCCCATATGTCCAACATGTGATCATAGAGAATCTCATGTATTGGCAAAGTGGCTGCCTCTTTGGGAGCCTTAGGATATTGTAAGATATCTAATTTTTTTGCTCTAGGCTCTGTCTCAGAGGCCACTGAGATGGAAAGGCCCCTGGCCACCTCCCTGATAAAGTCTTGAAAAGACAAGTCCTCTGGAGGAGACATTCTCATTTTTGGAGAAGAGGGTTCCTGAGGAAGGATCCCCGATGCTTCGATAGAGGCCTCTGATTCATCAGAGTCCTCAGAGGAATTGAAGTATCGCCTGTCTGGATGCTCTCGCAGAGCCCGATACGCATACCGGGGGGTATCGACATCGGGAGTACTCGGTACCAGATCGGTACCGATGGGCATCACAGGATAGTGTACCGCTGCCGTCGACGTCGATGCAATTGGTACCGGCAGCGGAACCGGTATCGGGTCCGGTATAGGAATCGGTACCAACAACGGAGTTTGTTGCGGTACCGAAGGCGTCGCAGCTTGTATGAATGCCGTGATGGCACGCTGCATGGTCAGAATATTCTGATCCATCGACGCCACCAATGTCTGGATGTCGGTACCGGTGTGAACCGCCGGTACCCCAGAACATTGTAACAGGTGATCGGTCGAGGCCGAGCCATCGATGTCAACTTGTGACCCCATAAAGCAAGCTTTGGAAGCCGGAGCCTCCCGCCGGGGTAATTTTGCCGGTGTGGATTCCTCGAGAGCAAGCCCGGGGGCATCTCGATACTTAGAGGGAGATGTACTCTTCGAGGACCGGCCAGATTTAAGTTTGGTTACCTGAGATCCATGGGAGGAAGAAGCAGCCCTGGAAGACGTCGATGCCACAGAAGCAGCATCAGAGAGAAACAGGGTACTGAGCTTGGCTGCTCAATTCTGCAAACCTCTTTCAGACATCACAGAACAGGACTCACAGTCCGCGATGGAATGGTCAGGACCTAAACATTTAAGACACCAGTCGTGGGTGTCGGTGACAGAAATAGTGCTACTGCACTTCGTGCACTTTTTGAACCCGGAGGCGGGCTTTTCCATGAAGAAAGATTTTCTGTAGGCCTAAGGCCACAGAAAGAAAAAAAAATGCACTGAAGTAGGAAAGAGTAGGTTTTTTTTTTTTTTGGTTTTGGTTTTTTTTTTAGAAAGAAAGAAAAAACCGGCGGTACCGGTCCGGAGTCGAGAAGGCGGACACGCGACTAAAGAAATAAAAGAAAAAATAAGAAATTCTTAAGCGGTGACAGGAAACACGACTTGCTGGCTCCACGGAAAAAGAAGAACTGGAGAGAGGCAGTTAGGAAAGGCAGGAAGGCAGTGCGCAGGCGCTGTGGGATGCTCCCAAAAGCTTTCCTTTTGGACGCTGGGGAGCGTTCCCGCGCAGGCTCCGTCGGTACCGACGGATACCCATATGTGAAGACTCATTCCTGCTTGTTCCTGGAGATTACTTGTCTGTTTTTGGGGAGGGGAGGAGGTTTGTACCTTAAAGGCACAGAAGCCCGCTTTACCCCTGGCCCCTTTCCCAAATGTTGGGAAGATGGACTTAAGGAGCCCTCTGATGGGGAGCAGCTGGGGAGAAGGGGTAGGGACCTGGTACCACTGGGATTTGCATCCTGGGCCTGCACCACTGTTGTCAGACCAAAGAAGCACCGGGCTGCACAGGTTATCCTCCTTTACCACCTGCTGGAGACTGAGAATACTGACTGTTGTCAGTGGGCACAGGCTATTTCTAGAACACTGGGTTTGTGTTCAGTCTCCACCTGCTGGTAGAGGAGCATAACTACTTGTGTGGACTGGAATGGAGGAACATACTGGAAGATAGAGATGTTTAACCCTCGGATACACTCGGTAAATCGACTGACACGTATACACTACCCCCGGGTCACCCCTGACCCATATGTAGAAATATGGTAAAACATCTACTTTTGTTTGTAAAACATGGTTAAATTGTGAAGAAAAAGACATACTTTTATTTATTTTTTATAATACTTGTTATTAATTCACCCTTTCAAGTGAATAATGTGCAATGCTAGCCAAGATCAGGCAGGACAAGTTGTACAAGGGTCAGATATATGCTGCATAATGTCAATACCTGTTAACTATTCAGTTGCAAGCTTAAAAATGGTGTGCAGCACTGCACGCTTTGCAAACTACAATAGTTCTATATTTATTCACTAGGTGGACAGCAACAGTCAAAGTATGGTGCCATTATGTCAAGTAATGGCATGATGCAAATTGTGACAAAAAAATTACCGTGTTATAACAAATTGACAACGGTGCATTGTAAACAGAAAACTAGTAAGCAATACATGAAGTACATTGACTGTTTTTTTCAACAACAGTTTATGCACAATGTGCTAGTAGTTGTTCTTGAATGTTCAGGACACACTCGCTTCAGACAGATTTCACATTCAGTAAATACTTTTCGATCTCTGTCACTTGGACAAAAGGAGCATCTTTTTCTTTTCTTTGCTGATGCCCGTGTGGTCAACGGTCTTGGTGGCTTAGGCATTTCAAGGCAAGGATAGCCAACATTGGCCATGGATTGACGTGTATGGCTTGTCAGACCTTCTGGATGGCTTTGACGATTTTGTAGCTGAGGCTTCATGAGATCCAAAGCGAGTTCCTCCAGAAAAACCTTCTCTTGCAGTTTTCCTTGTGATGAAACATAGGATTGTTGTACATAATTATGATGAATGAATTTACAGCCGCGATATCAAGCAGTCCATAAAACACGCAAAGTGGCCATCGACGAGTTGATCTTTTCACACTGTATGTGTGGCACAACTGATCTACTGTGTCAACACCCCCTTTCGTTCTGTTGTAGTCAAGTATTATTTCTGGCTTCTTTGATGTTTCATCAATTTTATTATCATGGTGAAGTGTTGACAGCAGCATAACTGATTTGTTTCGTTTTGGGACGAATGACACCAAAGTCTTGTCTCCACTGAAGCCAAATATTGAGGATCCCACAATTCTTGAGCGATTTGCCTGAAATTCTGAAGGTATGTCACGGTTGCAACGTCTTACAGTGCCCAGTAGTGTCAAATTCTTGCTAAGAAGAACATCAGCCAGTTGTACGTTAGTAAAGAAACTGTCGCAAGTAATGTTCCTGCCAGACCGTTCCAGAGGTTCAATAAGCTTCAAAACAACATCAGCTCCTAGAGATACTGTTTTGTCACGAGTAACTGACTCTTCACGTCCTAGGTATGGCTTCATGTTGAATACATAATACGTTTCGGCATCTGCACACACCCATAACTTTATACCGTATCGGTCTGGTTTAGACTTGATGTATTGATGAAATGGACACTTGCCTCTGAACCCCAACAATTGTTCATCAACAGTCAAGTATGCAGATGGTGTGTACATTTTCATGCACTGAGAAATGAATAAATTCCAAATATCTCTGACTGGAGTAAATTTGTCATTGGCCCTTCGTGATTCACGGGTTTGTTTGTCATCAAATCGAAGTAAACTCAATATTTCTGCAAACCTTTTACCTGACATAACAGCTGGAAATATAGGATTCTGGATAGGACTTTTAGCCCAAGTTCTGCATACAGATACTTTGTTCAACCTGAAAACACCACTCATGTACAGAAGACCCAATGTTGCTTGGAGCTTTTCCATTGTTACCTGCTTCCAGTCAGTACATGGTGGCTGCATTGCTTCAGCTCTACGTATGCCTTCAGAATTTGTGAAATCTAACACTGCTGACAATATATCTGGAGTTACAAACACGTCAAAAATATCCTTAGCATTAGTTATACCTCTGATCAGAGCAATTGGTCCAGAAGATTCTCTGACTATATTTGCTTCCCTTGTTCTTGATGTTGGCGGTACAGTTTTATTCCAATGCATGCCAGAACGAGCTGTGTAATGACTGTCAGTAACTTCCTCATTTTCAGAATGTGATTCAGAAGTTTCAGAATTGCTGTATGAACTGCTATCGTCATCACTTGTTTTATTTTCTTCGACAGCATCTTCCGCTTCACTGCCGCTATCATCAAGATCAAGCTGATCGGACTGGGCGGGAACGACTGCACTATCCGTATCAGCACCTTCAGTATCATTACTCAAACAATCATTACTGTCACTTTCTTCATTCAACCAACGTCTAATTTTTTCAGTTGCTGCACAGCTGCTGAAGCGTTTCGGGAGTAGCATTGTTTACCTTTGTCATAAAAAATTTTAATCCACAGAAACAAACAAGGAACTGACGTCAGGTGACGTCATAAATGTAAGCAAGACGTTAGAAAACACAGGATTGTAATGTGGACTTGGAGTGGTGACTTTCTTTGCTGCTATAAAACAAAGGAGAGTGTTATTGTGCGAGTGTCGAAAATCACCCGTTTGTTCAGCAGCATGCAGTACTGTATAAAAACGTTATTTTTGCAAACCATATGTATGAAAATACTTAAAAATGGTTCATTGAGGAATACCTAGAGTACCAAAATACAATTCCTTACCATTTTGAAGAAAAAACACAAAAACCGACACCCAGGTCACCCCTGACCCGGGGGTAGTGTATCCGAGGGTCCTCCACAACATAAATGCACAGGAGAGCCTTCATTAATTGAAAGAAAGCTCTGCAACAAGGGGCCATAGGATGAAGATGAACGCAGATAGGCTCAGATGTAATTTGCGGAAATATAGTGGAAGTGTCTCCCAGTAGAGGTAGCAGAGACGGACTGTATCTGAATTCAAAAAAAGTATGGGACAAACACAGAAGATCTCAAACAGAAAAAGGGACTGTACAGCTTAGTAGTTGGAAGGGAAGGGCAGACTGGATAGGCCATATGGTCTTTATGTCTTTATCTGCCATCATTTACCATGTTACTATCTGCCATCATGTTTATGTTTTATGTAAAACATTTTTCCTCTTTTTTTTTAAACAGCGTCATGCTTAGAGATATGTCAAAACAAGAGAAAAGGCTGAAAAATTATTAATATTCAAACAGCAAGGCTCATAAAAAGAAAAAAATATTTTCCTTTCATACCAGAAACAAGACTGTTTATCTTTAACACCTGGCTTTTTTTTGTTTCAAAGAGAGCCTCAGCAATTGGTCATACAGCAAACTGGTGGCAAACAAGGCACAAAATGCTGAACATGGAAAAAGCTAACAACGCTGCCCACTCATTTCATTCATCGGCTCCCTCAACTGCATTTTTTGGTTTTTACCATTTTTAAATGCATTTTAAATGAAAAGAAAAAACTACTTAGCTGAATTACAATACATCACCATGTGAAAGAAACACGGAAGCTGCATGACAAGCTGGTCGACTCGAGTTTTGCCCGCTTATTTTCAGGCTGCTTCAGGTCATGTCAACATCAGCTAAATGAATTACAGAGCCAAAAAACAAACCAAAACTAGTGGTTATTTAAAGGATACAGACGGCACATGAGGAAACCATGACCAATGGGGTCACAAAAGAGCAAACCACTCCATTGCTTCATTCATTCCCATTAGTTGTAACGTGTTGAAAACAAAAATCCACCTTTGCTCGAGACGGGCTAAACATTTCTCCATATCCCCTATACGTAGATCTGGCATGCCATCAATAACTAGCTAGTATAAATGCTTCCATTCATGTCTAAAATCCAAGCAGTACTGCACTAGCGGAGCTGTCAAAACAGAGTTGGCTAAACGAGACCGATGTTCAATCAGGTGTGTCTTCACTTTCCGACAAGTCCGTCCCACATAAATCTTAGGGCATGGATATATAATCAAATCACCCATGCAGATTGACATGTAGTCCTTAAAATTAGCAAATAGACCTTTCCTATATGTGGATGTGCCCATGTACGAGCAGTGTGTGTGATTGTACACATTACACAATGCCCACATGGGGTATGTCCATCATTTTTATCCACGGCGGCTCTTTGATGAAGAAAATCGGAATGACAAATTTCTCAACACTAAGTCCCTGAAAGTTTCAATACAAACATCAACTGGACCAGGTGGAGTCCATTGTGACTTAGAACGAAAAAGAGAAACTACCTTCTCATTTTGTGGTGGATCAGGCTAACTAGCAAAATATAATTTAATTTATAGACTGCAAATCAAACGATGGATGTCAAGTCTAGCTTGAAACCTCTCATAACCATTAGTTGGAACAAATGACAGCCCTTTATTTAAAAGGGACTCTTGTTCATCTGCTAATGCTACATCAGATAATTAATTACTGTGGAGTCTGTTTGCTGTATAAGCGTGTGATAGGTCGACTATATTCCCCTTCAGGGCTGTGGTAAGCTGCATGCCACTGGGTGCCCGTCTCCCCCTATGGTCAATGATGTTGTTGCAGGGACTTCTTGGTTTTATAATACTTTGTAAAACGTGCACCTTCCAATGACGATATGCTCAACGTATCTTCCAATTTCATAGCAGGTAACTCCTTGCAATGTATCATTTTGTTGAAATAACCAGGAATAAACTTGGTTAGAAGACTTGGTTAGAATAATAATCACTGATCCCATCTAAACTTTTTAATTTTCTTCTAATGCAACATAGATTGATAGCTGTCAAGCTCAAGTTGGAACTCTTCAGCGAGCTCATCCAATTTAATGGAATCAGCCTGTGTTTCTAAATTATGAGCAAACCTTTCAGTCGAAGCCATATAGTCCTCTAGTTGAGATTGTAAAATCTCCACTAATAAAAGCATTAAACAGATGGAGTATTTATTCAAAATTGCAATCCACAGTTTCAAAAAAGCTTCATTCTCCACAAACATCTTAGAGGCTTTATCAATCCGTAAACACCTAGGATGTGAAAGGATACAGTGTTTTATGAGGACACCAGATGGAAAACCTGCAGCATTTAAAAGTGTAAAAACATCTGGTTGAATCCTTTCTTGAAGGTAAGAGGACATGCAACACATCCTCTTAGAGATCTAAGTGTGAGAAGACAAAGCGTTCAGCTTTCACTCCATCAAGCAGAGCAACTTAAGGCTGGGGTGCAGAAGGGTCTCCTGATCCTGGGAGAGTAGGGTTGGTGAATAACTGAGCCTGAAGACAGGTGCTTGAGGAAGTTGAAGCAACAGAGGAAACCAGGGTTGTCTGGGCAGTAAGGGACAATGAGAATCATTCATCCCCGGTCGGCCTGGAGTTTGAATCGTGTTTTTTGCTATTAGTGAAAGTGAAGGAAAAGCATAAAGGAGATCTCAATGGATGAGAAATGCATCCAACAATTCCCTGTGAGGAGAAGGAATTCTTGAGCAAAAACACGGTAGCTGGGTATTGAGGGGAGACGCAAAGAAGTTGATTAGTGGCATCCCCTGGAGGTGGAAAAAGTGTTGGGTTACTTGAGGTTCCAGCATCCACTCGTGTGGATGGAGGATCTGGCTTAGCCTGTCGGCTAAGTGATTCTTGCTAAGTGATTCTCTGCTCCCAGAGGGTAGACTGCCTGAGAGTGAATTCCTTAGAGAATTGCCCAGTTTTAAAGGTGAATGGTTTCCCTGCATAGGGCTTGAAAGCCTATTCCCCCTTGAATGTTTATATAAAACATAGCCACCTGGCTGTCCGTCTGTATGAGAAGAGAATGTCCCCTGAGTTGGGGAGAGAAGATCGACGGCATTGAAGACCGCACTGGGCTCTAGAAAATTGATCTGGAGGAGTGCTTCCTGAGTGGACCAAAGGCCCTGTGTTGTCAAGCCATTGAGATGGGCTCCCCAGCCTAGGTTTTGATGCAGTCATTAGGATAGACTGCAGTGCAGACTTCTGAAAAGGTGACTATTCGAGTACATTCTGTGGTGTGCACCGCCACCGAAGGTCTGCTCTCATTTGCAGAGTGATGCTTATGAGGTTGGATAGGTGACCTGTGGACTGCTTCTACTGCTGTGAGAGTCCACTGCCCGATCCTCATGAGGCATAGAAATGTTCTTGCCGTAATTAATGGTTGCTGCTGGAGCTGTGTGGCTAAGGCAATGAAACGGAGGAGTCATTCCTCTGGCAGAAACGCTCTGCTTCTTACCGTGTCTAAACGAGCTCCTATGAACTCGAATTTCTGAGTTGGCCTGAGGTGATTTTGGATAGTTTATTACAAAACCTAACTCCTGGAGGACAAATAGTTTAGTTTAGGGCAGAGGTGACTACTAAAGTTGAGTCTGCCCTTAATAGCCAATTGTCTATGTAGGGGGAACAGAAAGATCCCCAACATTCGTAGGTAGGCCACGACAACAGCCAAACACTTTGTGAAGACTGGGCACTGAGGCCAGTCCGAATGGGAGGAGACTGTACTGATAGTGATTATTCTGAAAAACAAACATGAGAAACTTTCTATAGCCTGGATAAATCAGGATGTGTGTATAGGCATCCTTTAGATCCAGATAGCATAGCCAATCGTTTTGTTGGAGGTATGGCAGAAGAGTACTCTTTCCTGTCCTGTTGATTTTGGCGTTCTTTTCTAGCTTTGTTTTCGGTAGCCTGCTTTTGTATTGTACACCGCCATGATGCTTCGGCCTGGGCGGTTTATCAAATCATGCAAATAAAGATAAAGATAAAGAAAACATCTTGAATTTAATTTGTTTTGGAGATCTAATATAGGCTTGTGACCTCCCATCCTTTTTGGAATTAGGAAATATCTGGAGTAGAATCCCATGCCCTACCGGGCTGAGGGAACCTCCTCTATAGCTCCCTGTCTCAGCAGCGAGAGGATTACCTGCTGAAGTAAGGACTGAAGGAGATGCAGGGAGGGTTGTCCCACAAAGTGAGTGGAAGGAAGAGTCTGGCATTTTAGCTGTAGGCCCTGACTGACTTGATGTAGGGTCCAGGGCTCGGAAGGGATGTTGACCCAGCAGTGTGCAAAATGCACCAGTCTTCCTGGGATCATGGGAGGAGGAAGGAATATTATGGGAGAATTGGCCATGCTCTTTTTGAAGCAGTCAAAAACTCTGAGAAGGTTAAGTTGTCATTGCAGGCTGTGATTTGGTAACCTTGGGCTTCCTGACCTGTTTCTGTCCTTATCTGTTGCTGTTGTGGGGCAGAGTAGCCTGATATGGAGGATAAAACCTCTTCTTCTTAAGGAAGAACAATTTCTTAGTGGTAGCCTTTTTCTTAGAAGAGTCTGCTGTCTTCCTTGAGTCTCTTCATGGTGAGGTCATCAGTTTCTATCTCACCGGCCTTCTCCCTCCACCTTTGGTCAAAGAGGTTCTCACCATTACAGAGTATATTCATTAATTTGTCCTGGACCTACTGATCCAGGTCAGATGCTTGGAGCCAGGCTGTTCTCCCAGTCCCTTTTCAGGCTGCAGCAGATCTGCTACTGGCCTTAAATGCATCGAATGCTGCTCTTGTCAAGAACTTTGATGTATTCTGAGCATGCGTCATTAAGACCTGATGAGCTGCTTGCTTGTCAGGGGGGCAGCAAGGTAGTAAACTGACAAATCCTTTGACACATCCTTGAGAAACATGCCCATATATAGCATATGCGAGTCTATTCTAGAGGCTAGCATGGTAACTTGGAATGCCTTCCTTCCAAATGCATCCAGGATCCTGGCCTTTCTGCCAGGAAGCACTGAGGAGTGATTTTTCAGACTTTTAATCCTCCTCATGGCAGACTCCACAACCATGGCATTGTGGTTTTTGGAAACCTGGGGAGGGAGGAACCCTATAAAGGGTATCGAGCCTCTTGCTCATCGTAAGGGTTGACATGGGGACCTCCCACATTCGAGCCATAAGGTTTTTTAAGATGTTGTGCACCGGGAGGGTAGCAACCTCTTTCAGTGCTGATGAGTATTGAAGTATATCAAGCTTTCCAGCTCTTGGTTCCATTTCCGTAGCCACTGAAACATCGAGAGCTGCCATGTCCTTAATAAAATCTTGAAAGGACATGTCCTCAGGTGGTGAACGTAGACATTCAAAAGGAGGCGATGCATCCGTCAGTACGTCTGAGTGTATCGGAATCAGAGTCCAGAAGGAGGTCAAAATAATCTCTACGAGATGTTAAATACCTTTGCTGCTCAAAGCCTCGTTGTTTGGATGTAGAGGGTATCGGACCCAATGGTGCAGAGGGCCTCATTATCAGCTGCTCTGAGCTATATGAGGCAGGGAATGCCTGCGTAAGAGTGCCAAACTCTGTGGCCACCGTCTGTATCGGCGGAACTGGTGTTAGTGCAATCTGCGGAGCACTTGATGCCATTGATGTTACTGCCGCTAAGAGCTTAGCAATGCTATGCTCGATGGCAATGACACGGTCATCCAATGACAGTACTGGAGAAGTAGCTCCAGACACAGCTGTGTGGCCACAACTCCAGATGCTGGTATCAGGGGGCTCCACTGAGGATTGAACCTCGGGGGTTTCCCCAAACCCCTCTGTGGCTTTGGAGGGTGACACCTCCCACCAGGGTTGCTTCGATGAACAGTCAGCCTTGGAATGCGATAAATGGCAGTGCCAATGCTGATGCTTGGTGTCCGAAGCGAACGCCGACCTGGTAGTCGATGACCTCGATGCAGAGGCAGATATCTTTCTTAAGCACTGGTGACTCTGAACAATGCTTTTCCTTTGCTGGTGAAGACTTAGAAGCATGGGAAGACTGACAGAGTCGACACCCCCAAGGAGTACAATGAAGGAGCTGAGCATGTAGGAAACAGCTTAGCCTTCTGTTTATTCCGGTTCTTCTGACCTCTGGACATCATATAGCAACAAGAGAGACAAGAATCAACGTTGTGGTCTGGGCCTAAACATTTTAGGCACCAAGAATTCTCATCAGTGATGGAATTTGTGCTGGAACACGGAGCATTTTTTGAACCCATTTTGGGACTTCTCCATATTTGAGAATAATACGGAGGCAAAAACAAACTGGGCAATGGTGCCCAAGGCGGCCACAGACCTCAAAGTTTTATGAAAAAAATGAAAATTGAACAAAATTTATGAAAAATAAAAAGGGGAACCAGAATCGACGGGGAGTCAAGTCAGCTGAAAGGAAGGCAACCCAAGTACTTTTGACACTACTAGTATTAAACTTTTGAAGTCTCTAGAAGTAGCTGACGGGGACGAGGTCCTGATGGTTCCGCGGGAAAAAAAAGATGACTGAGGAGACCAGAAGGGAAAGTGGGAAGGCAGCTATGCATGTGTGGATGATCACCATGGCCCAGTCAGACAATCTTGAGCAGATTTTGTGGAACCAGACGAGTGGGAGGATAGGCATACAGGAGACTCTGTCCATGGAAAAAGAAAGGGCTCAGACACCACTCGTAGGGGCTGGGCTCAGACGGTAGGACACTGCCGAGTCTGTCCACCAGAACATTCTCATGTCCCAGGAAGTAGGCTGTCCGAAGGAGTATGCCCCTCACCGTGGCAAAGATCCAGATGCGGACCACCTTCCAGCATGAACACACCATGCCGTTCTTGATATTATTAAGACTCTATTCTGTTCTATGTAATTATCTCTTGTATATAGTTTACCCCGGTTCTCCAAGTTTGTACTCCTGTTCGATGTAAACCAAACAGCTTGTTGTTATGGTCTTTATGTTATAATGTAAACCGCGCTGATGCCGAATAGTGCGGTATATAAGAACTTGTAATAAAATAAATAAATAAAATAATAAATAAAATAAGGGGTACGAGCCCGTGCCTCCCTGCTTGTTGAGGTAGATCATCACTAACCCGATTGTCCATTTGGATGAGGACCACCTTGTTTGACAGTTGGTTCTGGAACATTCGAAGGGTGTTCGCCACCGCCCAGAGCTCGAGGAAATTGATTTGATGCAGGCTTTCCTCCTGTGTCCAGTTGCCCTGGGATCAGAGACCGTCACAGTGGGCTGCCCACCTGAGCTTCGAGGCGTCCATGGTGAGGATGCTCTGGATTGGTGGGCACTGGAAAAGTAGGCCGGCCAAAAGGTTCGCCAAGAGGGAATAGCAAGGGGACCCACACATGATTGTCTAGGCGAACCACAGCATTAGACCATTGAGTGCTGAGGGACCACTGTGCCTGCCACTTTCGCAAGTGGGTGTTTGGGGTCATGTGAACTGTTGAGGCCATGTGCCCCAAAAGGTGCAGCATGAGAGGGGCTCACACTGTCATGCAACCCTGAACTTCGGTCACCAGGGATGCAAGCCAATGAGCCCTGTCTAAATGGAGGAAGGCCCTGGCCTGGGTAGTGTGTCAAGGAGGGCTCCTATATAATCCAGGCATTGTGTGCGCTGCAGATGGGACTTGAGGTAGTTGATAACAAACCCTAGAACTTGCAGCAGCAAGAGAGTGCAGCAGCTCACGTGATAGACCTCCTCTGGCAAGCCTCCCCTTATGAGTCAATCGCCAGACAGAAGAACACAAAGATGCCTTGTAGCCAGAGATAGGTGGTGGCCCTTGGTGAACACACAGAGCAGCCGAGTGGCCAAAGGAAAAAACCCTGTATGGATAGTGGCACCTGCCTACGACAAAGCAGACGAACTGACGGTGCCTGGGATGAATTAGGATGCAGGTATAAGCATCTTTTAGATCCAAGGAGCACAGCCAATCTCCTTGCTGGAGGTAGGGAAAGCATAGTTACTCACCTGTAAAAGGTGATCTCCGGGAACAGCAGGAATTTAGTCCTTACATATGGGTATCGTCAGTACAGACGGAGCCTGCGCGGGAACGCTCCCCAGCGTCCCAAAAGCTTTCTGATTGGAGCATCCCACAGCGCCTGCATGCTGCCTTCCCGCCTTTCCCAACTGCCTCTCTCCAGTTGAGTTTTAAAGCTGAGACAAAGAGAGAGAGAGGGAAAGGAAAGAGAGAGATAAAGAGATACAACTCCTAGGGGAGGTGGGTGGGTTGTGAGGACTAAATTCCTGCTGTTCCGGGAGATCACCCGTTACAGGTGAGTAACTATGCTATCTCCAGGAACAAGCAGGAATCTAGTCATCACATATGGGGACTCCCTAGCTTTGGGTGCCAGGGAGAAACCCCAGAAGTTGTGTGTCCCTGAGAAGGGCTCCACTTCCCCCCATGGATCTCTGGCATTCTATCAGGGATGGTGGGTAGGAGTTGATTAAGTATGGAACAGGTGTTTGAGAACAGCCTGACCAAACAAGGCATCCCGGCGGGAGTCCTTGTCCAAGCAGTAATGGGCTGTGAAGGTATGAACAGAAGCCAAAGTGGCTACTCGACAGATGTCGTCAATAGACACAGAGTTAAGATGAGCCATTGAGGCTGCCATGGCTTTCACATTGTGAGCTGTGACATGGCCCTCCAGAGAAAGGTTCTTACTCTGATAGGCGAAAGAAATACACTGAGCAATCCAGTTGGATAGTGTTCTCTTGGAGACTGGCAGTCCCAAATGAGAAGGGTCAAAAGCAACAAAGAGCTGAGAGGACTTTCTATGTTGCTGTGTCCTCTAAGTAAAAAGCTAGAGCTCTTTTACAGTCCAGGGTATGAAAATTCCTCTCTGCACTTGATGCATGAGGTCCTGGAAAAAAAGACAGGTAGGTAGACCTCCTGGTTGAGGTGAAAAGGCGAGACCACCTTAGGCATAAAGTGTGGATGAGTCCTAAGGACTACCTTGTCATGATGAAACCTTGTATAAGGTGGGTTAGCTACTAGTGCTTGCAATTCACTAATGCGGCGTGCTGATGTGATTGCAATGAGAAAGATAACCTTCCAAGAAAGAAATTTCAAGGAGGTGGTAGCTAAGGGTTCGAAAGGTGGCTTTATGAGCTGCCCAAGAACCAGATTCAAGTCCCATGCCACCGGAGGTGGTCTAATGGGAGGCTTAGTTAGAAGGAGGCCTCTCATGAATCTTGCTATAAGAGGATGAGAGGAAATAGGTTGTCCATTGAGAGGTTTAAGAGAAGCTGCAACAACACTCAAATGGACTCTTACTGAATTTGTCTTAAGGCCTGCATTAGACAAGTGGAGGAGATACTCCATTAAAAATTCTAGAGGTATGCCAAGGGGGTTAAGACCCTTTTCTGAACACCAAAGAGTGAACCTTTTCCACTTGAAAGCATAAGAACGTCTAGTGGAAGGTTTCCTAGAAGCATAAAGAACATCTTTCACTTGTTGAGAAAGATGAAGAGCTTGGACATCTAGGCCTTCAGCAACCAAGCCCTGAGATGCAGGGACTGGGATGCCATAACATTCCGTTCTCCTGAGATAGGAGATCTGGAGCAGACCCTAACTCCAGGGAGGGAGCTTGAGAGAGATGTAGAAACAGAGGGTACCACACTTGCCGTGGCCAATGTGGTGCTATGAGAATCATGTGGCCTCTGTCTCTCTGAAGCTTGAAAAGGGTTTGGGGAATTAGGGGAATTAGGGGAAAGGCATAGAGGAAGTCTTGACCCCAGTGAAGGAGCTCCCTGAGCCGGAGTTCTGGAACAGAACCAGGGAAGTTTGGCATTCCACGGACTTGCAAATAGGTCTATGTCCGGCGTGCCCCAAAGTTGAAAAATTCTGGCCTCCTGGTCTGCATGCAGAGACCACTCATGTGGAAGGAGAACTCGACTGAGTTTGTCTGCCCAAGAGTTTTGAATGCCTGGAAGATACACTGCCAGAAGATGAATGTGATGCTCTCTGGCAAGAGCCCACAGTCGCAGAGCTTCGTTGCAAAGCGACAGAGCCTGTTTCCCCCCTGCTTGTTCACATAGAAGATGGATTCTTGATTGTCCGTATGAATAAGGACTGTTTTGTAGCTGAGCAGGGTGTGGAACACTTGCAGAGCAAGGAAGATTGCTTTGAGCTCCAAGAGATTGATATGTAGACAACTCTCTTGTGGAGTTTCAGTGCCCTGGGTGGAGAGGTCTTGCAGATGAGCTCCCCAACCCATTGGAGAAGCATCTGTTGTAAGAGTTGCTTGGGGCAGAGGTTGCTGAAAAGGGGACCCCTCCCCAGCAATAGGTTTTGAGTGGACTTCCACCACTGGAGAGAGAAAATGAGACGACTTGTGTTTGCTATTCTGTCTGACAGGCAACCTGATGCCTGGGTCCATTGGGTGGATAAAGTCCACTGAGCTGCCCTCATGTGAAGGCGAGCATATGGTACCACACGGCACGGTGGATGCCATGTGGCCTAGCAACTGCAACATTTCTCGAGCAGTTAAAAAGGGCTTTAGGGCTGCTTGATAAGCTAACTGCACTAAGCGAAGGCAACGGGCTTGGGTAAGGTAGGCCCTTGCCTTTGTGGTATCCAGCAGGGCTCCTATGAACTCTAGAGACTGAGTAGGAGTTAGACTGGATTTTGGGAGGTTTATCACCAGCCCTAAATACTGAAGGATACACATTGTGCAAGTTAGAGAAGTCCTGGCCTCTGAATGTGTTGGAGCTCGAATGAGCCAGTCATCCAAGTAAGGGAAGACGAATATTCCCAGAGTGTGTAGAAATGCTGCTACCACAGCCATGCATTTCGTGAACACCCTTGGTGCAGAGGCCAGACCAAAATGAAGCACCCTGTATTGGTAATGCTTTCCTTGAAACAGGAACCGAAGAAACCTTCTGTGGGTTGGATGGATGAGGACATGGGTGTACGCATCCTTGAGATCTAGAGAACAAAGCCAATCCTGACTCTGAAGGTATGGAAGCAGAGCTCCGAGAGAGATCATTTTGAATTTCTCCTTGACAAGGAATTTGTTCAATTCTCTGAGATGTAAGATAGGTCTGTATCCCCCTGTTTTCTTTGGGATAAGAAAATAAGGGGAATAGAACCCTGTGTGCTGTTGATGAAGAGGCACTTCTTCTATTGCCCCTTGGGCAAGTAGGATAGTAACCTCCTGACCTAACAGGTCGATGAGAGAGGTTGGAGAATTGAACTGCTTCACTATTGTGGGAGGGGGCATGCTTGAAAAATGAAATTTGTACCCCTCTCTTATGATGGAGAGTGTCCAATGCTCTGCTGTTATTTGCCCCCATCTGGGAGCAAAATGGCATAACCTTCCTGGAATGGTGGACGGTTCTGGACCCTCCAGAGCCAGAAAGGCTAGGTTCTCTAGCTGAAAGTCAAAGGCCCTGAGGAGGCTGAGGCTGCTGGGCTGGCTGAGGCCTAGTCGCCTTTGCTTTCTTCTGTTTGGGTGGTTGCTGATGTTTGGTTGAAAACTGACCTGCAGAAGATGCCTGCTGACCATAAGCAGGATAAAATCTTTTCTTTTTAAAAAAAGGAAAAAGTTGTTCAAGAAAATACCTAACAGGATCAGCAGTAGACTTGGATAGTCTATCCAAAGTGGAATTTTCAGCATCCATTTCATTGGCTTTTTCTTGCCAATCTTTATCAAACAAGTTCTCACCAGTACAAGGGATATTTCCCCAATTTATCTTGTACCCAGAGCTCTAAATCCGATGCTTGGAGCCAAGCAATTCTACGTGCACCTATGGCAATAGCAGAGGCCCTGCTTATACATTCAAAGCAGTCAAAGGCTGCATGGTTGGAGAATTTAGAGACATCTTGGGCATGTTTGAGTCCAGTGTGATACTCCTGCCTTATATCGTCTGAGATGAAAGGACTTAAAGTCTGTAGGTGATCAGTAACTTCCTTTAGGAACATTCCCATGTAGAGACTATAGGAACTGATTCTTGCAGCAAGCATGGAAGTTTGAAAGACTCTACGTCCAAAAGCATCCAGAGTTCTGCATTAACGTCCTGGAGGATTAGAGGCATGTCTTTTTGCACTTCTAATCCTTCTCATAGCAGATTCCACCACAATAGAGTTTTATGGAAACCAGGACAAGGATGGAAATGATACATAGTATCTAACCTACGAGAATGAGGAGAGGTGGTAAGAGGTGTTTCCCACATCCCCAGCATGAGATCATAGAGAATTTCATGAATGGGTAGGGTAGCTGTCTCCTTACGAGTTTTAGGATATTGTAAAATATCCAACTCCTTGGCCCTTGGCTCTGTCTCAGGGGCCACAGTAATGGAGAGGCCCCGAGTCACCTCTCGGATGAAGTCTTGGAAAGACATGTCTTCTGGAGAGACATCCTGCGTTTAGGGGAGGAGGACACCTGTGGAAGCATCATCGCTGCATTGACAGCACTTTCAGAATCCTCAGATTCTTCTGAGGAATCGAAGTATCGCCTGTCTGGATGCTCCTGCAGAGCCAGATACCTGTACCGAGCAAAATTGGTATCGGGAATAACCGGAAACGGGGAATCGGTACCGGCGGGCATCAAAGGACAGGGTACCGGCATAGCAGGCATCAATGCCGATGTCGATGCTATCGGTACCGGTTGCGATACCGATGCTGGTGCCGGTGGAGTTGTCTGTCACGGTATCAAGGGCATCGATGCCACAAGGAAAGCCGCTAGACTGCGTTCTATGGATAGAATTCTCTGGTCCATAGACGCTGCCAATGCCTGGAAATCGGTACCGATGGAAACTGCCGGTACCCCAGAGCATGGCACCAGGAGATCTGTCGAGGCCGAGCCATCGAGAACATCCTGGAACCCCAATGATGGTGCTTTGGAAGCCGAAGCCTCCCGCTAGGGTAATTTTGCCGGTGCAGAATCCTCGAGGGCAACGCCAGAGGCATCTCGATGCTTAGAAGGAGATCTACCCTTTGAGGACCGGCTAGACTTATGTTTAGTTACCTGAGATCCACGGGAAGAAGCAGCAGCCCTGGAAGACGTTGATGCCACCGAAGCCGCATCAGAGGGAAACAGGGTACTGAACTTAGCAGCTCTGTTCTGTCGACCCCTTTTAGACATCATAACACAGGACATACAATCTGTGATGGAGTGGTCAGGACCTAAACATTTTAAACACCATTCATGGGTGTCGGTGACGGAAATGGTACCGCCACATTTTGTGCACTTTTTAAAACCTGAAGCAGGTTTTTCCATGTTAAGGACATTTTTGGGCCCTAAGGCCCAAAAACACAGATGTACCTGAAGAAAGGAAAAGAATGGATAAATTAATTTTTTTTAAAAGAAAAGAAATACCGGTGGTACCGGTAGAGCGTCGGGGAAGGCAGACGCGACCACAAAAAGAAATAAAGAAATAAAAAAATACGGAAATTCTTCTGCGGTGACAGGAACACGACCTGCTGGCTCCGCGGAAAAAGAAGAACTGGAGAGAGGCAGTTGGGAAAGGCGGGAAGGCAGCATGCAGGCACTGTGGGATGCTCCCAAAAGCTTTCTGATTGGACGCTGGGGAGCATTCCCGCGCAGGCTCCGTCGGTACCGACAATACCCACATGTGATGACTGGATTCCTGCTTGTTCCTGGAGATGCAACGTTCCAAGGGATACTATTTTAAACTTCTCTCTGACCAGAAAGTGGTTGAGGTCCTGCAGATCGATGAGACAGAACCCACTTGTCTTTTTGAGGACAAGGAAGTAGCGGGGGTTGAACCCGTGCCCCTGAGATTTTGGGAGGCAGGTCCTGAGCTCCTTCAGCAGGAGGTCTCGGTGAAGAGAAGTCATGGTAGGATCCCCTGGAAAGAATGGAGAGGGTGCCTGCTCGAAGTGGAGGAGGTAGCCCTATTGGCACCACCTGCAGATCCCAAGCGTTGGTGGTGATGCCAGGCCAGAGGTGGGCAAAGCAAACTAGATGCCCCCAGTGCGCCTTGGGTCTTGACCGTTGGGAGAGAGAGGGGCTATGCCCAGGGAGTCAAAAGCCCCACCTAGATTGTGGCAGGGCACTGCCTGGGGCTTGAGGGCCTTAAAGTGGGCCATGACCCTGGCCCTTGACCTGCTGACCCTGTTGGGGAGCCTAGGCGGCCAGAAACTGCGGGTATGTTCCTTAAGTCTTTCTTCGAGTAGAAGGACTTTTTCCCTGAAGCCTTCCACAAGGAAGGGTCAGTGGTCTTCTGAAAGAGCCTAGTTCTGGTCATATAATCAGACTCCAAGTCCATCATGGGCTTGCCAAAGTGGTCGTCCCCTCAGCATGGGACATCAAACAAGTTGTCCTGAACCCACTGCTCCAAGTCAGAGAAATGTAGCCAGGCAAGGCGATGGGCACCAAAGCCCACAGCAGCTATCCAAGCCACAGATTCAAGCCATCATAGGCTGCCTAAGTCGAACTTGGAGCAGTCATTGACAGAGGACAACTGGTAAGCCTGGATGTGGTTCACAAGCATCGAGCCCTGGTAGCACTCCCTACCAAACCCATCCATGGTGTGGACCTCTCTGCCCAGGGGCAGCATAGAGTCTCTCTTCTGGCTTTTGATTAAATGCATGCCGACTCCACCACCATGGCTTCTCAAACCCCAGGTCCCTTGCAGTCTCGATATTAGGAACAGAGTCTCTTGCTCACAACAGGCACCATCAGCAGGGCTTCCCACATCCTGAAGAGCAAATGCTCTAGAGTGGGCAGAACAGTCTGTGCCTCCCTCGGAAGGGCATTGTACTGAAAAATTTCAAGGTCCTTGGCACAAGCCTCATCCTCTGGCTCAGCCACAAAGGACAGGGCCTTAGACATCTCCCACACAAAGTCAAGGAATACAAGGTCCTCGGGCGGCGACCACCTCCATTCTTGAGGCGAGGAGGGATCTGACGCAACATCCCTAAGCAGCCGGGTATCAGACAACTCGTCCTCGGTCTCCCACTCCAAGTTGGAGTCAGAGTGCCTCAAGGGCTCAACAGGCATCGGCCCAATGCCCTGCTGGAGGAATCGAGGAAGAGAGAGGAGCCCGATGCTAAGGCACTCAGGGACAGGACCTGAGGTCTCATGTGTGAAGAGAAGCACTGTGGCTCGGCTCAGAGCGCATGCTTCTCAAGCCCTCGAGGGGAAGAGTCCAGATATCAATACAGACCACCTGGAGACATTGGGCATCGGACCATGCTGCAAGTCCAGGAAGGCAGCCAGACTACACTCCAGGGCCATCATCCTAGCCTGGAGGCCAGGCAGCATCGCAGCCACTGGCTCAGGTATCGATGGAATTGGGCCCAGAGCTGGCTCCCCTGATAATTATGGGCTCTTCCTCTCACCAGGGCAGTTTTGAGAGCCACTCCCAGCCATCACCCTCAGCCTCATGCCAAAGGCTTTAAGGCCTATGGCCAGAGGTCTTACCCCCTGCACCAGCATCGGACCTTGATGCAGACTTGGGTGGAGTCCATACTTTAACTGGGGAGGTCCTTGGAAAACTAAACCTGATCAGAGGCTCCTTGACCCTAGGGCTTGGAATGAGCTTGGCCATGTGAAAACACGTCATCAGACGCGATCCCCAAGGGTAACGGATTTCACGTTTGATGCCAGGGCAGAAACAGAGGATTTCTGGCTGAAGATCGCTTCCCACTTCGTTTCATGGCTCTTCTGACTTGCTTGACATCTGCAGGCAGAGCAGGCAGGTAGAGTCATGATCAGCACAGAAGTATCGAAGACAGCAGCTATGGCGGTCTGCGAGTCTAGTCTTGAAGGACTAGAAAAGGGGAATGTCACTTCTGGAGAGAGATCTGCAATTGTGAGTATATACTTATGGGAATTTTCTGAAAGGAATTCTTTCTATTAAAGCTATTTAATCTGTGAACCCACTATTTTTTGTTAAATCAGTCAGGGCCTAGTAGCAGCAGTTTAAATTTAACTTAAACACACAGAAGAGAACTTTCTGGTTACATTTCATACCCAGCAGAGAGCTTGTAGTTTTAATTTAATAGTCACTCAGGGCCTAGCATCAAAGAACTTTTAGTTTAAATTTAAAACACAGAAGAGAGCTTTCTGGTTAAATTTAGAACCAAGCAGAGAGCTTGTAGTTTAAATTTCATAATACGTTAGAGCCTAGCAGCAGCAAAGAGCTATAATTTAAATCAAATAAGAATATAGCTTACCTCAGCAGCACAGGACACTTACCTACACAGGACACTTACCTACACAGCACAGGAGGTACTGTGTAGCAGCCCTCTTTTAATAAGTGTTACTTCCCTCCCTTCCTCCCCACACCCACCCACCCCTGGGATAATCATAGCTTTATATACTTACACATCTTAAAGGAAAGGAGGTGCTCTCAGGTGAAGCTCGTTACCCAAATCAGTCATACACTAAGGACCTGAGATTAATTAAGCTTCAGGTGAACAAGGTATATTAAACGTATTAGGTACGGTTTTATTGGTATAAATATCCATAGCAAACCTTAGTAAGTAAAGAATTTAAAGATCTAAACAAAAATTTAAAACTAAGATGCAGACAGCAGTCCAGCAGCGAGATGGGGGCTTTCCAGTCTTTTGCATTGAGTATCACATGTATGATTTTCTCCCAGCTGGTGAGAGGTCTTACCTGTGACTAGGTGCAAGGAGCTCTTTGCTCTCAGGGAGTCCATTCTCTAGAGGCTAGAGTAGCAGACTTGGAAAACATAAGAGACAAAAGAGGTACATAGACGAGACCTACAGGGATATAGTCCTGAAGTCCCATCTCCAGCCTGGCAGCATCCCTGTTGCCATGGAAGAGAGAGGTCAAGTGACAGGAGAGCATCACCCTGGTGTAGCAGGAAGTGATCCTGTAACTAGGACCTGTCCTCCAGGTGATATAAAACCCTCTTGCATCGAGGAAGTTTCTCCAGAGCCATGTGCCCATGAGGGAAGGGTTAGGACAGCCGTTATAGTTGGTGATTCGATCATTAGGCATGTAGATAGCTGGGTGGCTGGTGGAAGTGAGGTTCGCCTGGTAAAATGCCTGCCTGGTGCGAAGGTAGCGGACCTCACGCGCCACCTAGATAAGGTCTTAGATGGTGCTGGGGAGGAGTCTGCTGTCTTGGTACATGTCGGTACCAATGACATAGGAAAATGTGGTAGGGAGGTTCTGAAGGTTAAATTTCGGCTTTTAGGTAGGAAGTTGAAATCCAGAACTTCCACGGTAGCAATCTCCGATATGCGTCCCGTTCCACGTGCAGGACCCAAAAGGCAGACAGATCTCCGGAGTCTCAATGCGTGGATGAGACAGTGGTGCAGAGATGAGGGTTTTGGATTTGTTAGGAACTGGGGAACATTCTGGGGAAAGGAGGGACTCTTCCGAAGGGATGGGCTTCACCTTAACCGGGATGGAACCAGGCTGCTGGCATTAACCTTTAAAAAGGAGATAGAACAGCTTTTAAACTAGATAATCGGGGGAAAGCCAACAGTCGCCCAAGAGCGGATGGTTCAGAAGAATGTATCCTTGAAGGATACTACCAAAAGCAGAGAGGTTCCAAAAAAGAGTAAAGTAGCCCAAATGCCCTCGAGTATGGAGCAGACAGAGCTTAAAGATCCCAAATTACCCATGTCTACCAATAGCCAAATTAATATGAATAAAATACAGTCTCTAAAATGCTTGTATGCAAATGCTAGAAGTCTAAAAAATAAGATGGGAGAGTTGGACTATATAGCACTAAATGAGAGGTTAGATATGATTGGAATATCAGAGACATGGTGGAAGGAGGACAACCAGTGGAACACTGATACCTGGGTACAAACTATATCGTAATGATAGAGCTGATCAAATTGGTGGAGGGGCTGCGCTCTATGTTAGAGAGGGCATTGAGTCAGAAAGGATTAAAGTTTTGCAGGAAACAAAATTTGCTGTAGAATCTCTATGGATTGAAATTCCATGTAAAAAGAGGAAGGCGATGGCAGTGGGGGTTTACTATCGACCGCCTGGACAGAATGAACAAATGGATAATGAAATGCTCAAAGAAATCAAGGAAACTAACAAATGTTACAGCGCAGTAATAATGGGTGATTTCAATTACCCCGGTATCGACTGGGTCAGTGTCACGGCAGGACATGCTAGGGAGATAAAGTTCCTAGATGACATAAATGACTGCTTCTTGGAGCAGCTGGTTCATGAACCGACCAGAGGGGAAGCCATATTAGACCTAGTGGAACACTAGATCTAGTGCAAGAGATAAGGGTGTTGGGGCCACTTGGCAATAGTGATCATAGCATGATCGCCTTTGATTTAATTAGTGGAGGAGGGATAGTAAGGAAATCCACAGTACTACCTTTTAACTTTCGAAAGGGAGACTATGATAAAATGAGGAAAATAGCTAAGAAAAAACTAAAAGGAGCAGTTGCAAAGGTTAAAGACTTACATCAAGTTTGGGTGTTGTTGAAAAATACTATCTTGGAAGCCCAAACCAGCTGTATTCCACGCTTTAAGAAAAGTGGAAGGAAGTCCAAAAAACTGCCAGCATGGTTTAAAAGTGAGGTCAGAGAGGCTGTTGCCAAAAAAGCAACTTTCAGGAAATGGAAAAAAGAGACAAACGACGAAACCTGGAAACAGCACAAGCACTGGCAAGTCAAAGGCAAGGCATTGATAAAGCAGGCAAAGGGAGAATATGAGAAGAAGCTTGCTGCGGAAGCAAAAACGCAAAATAAAGATTTTTTCAAGTACATTCGTAGCAAAAAACCTGTGAGAGTGTCAGTTGGTCCATTAGATGATAGAGGAGTTAAAGGGGCACTAAGAGGCGACAAGGCGATAGCGGAGAGACTGAATGAATTCTTTGCTTCGGTCTTTACTAAGGAAGATGTAGGGATGACTGAAGTGGTATTTAAAGGTGCGGAAGAATTGAAGGAAATATCGATACATCGGGAAGATGTATTAAAACTACTGGATAAACTGAAGAGTAGCAAATCACCTGGGCCGGATGGTATACATCCAAGGGTGTTGAAAGAACTGAAATATGAGATTGCAGACCTGCTATTAGTAATCTGTGAACTATCATTAAAATCATCTGTAATACCTGAAGATTGGAGGATCGCCAATGTAACACCAATTTTTAAAAAGGGTTCCAGGGGTGATCCGGGAAACTACAGACCGGTGAGCCTCACTTCAGTACCAGGAAAAATGGTAGAAACCATCATAAAGAATAAAATTACTCAGCATGTAGATAGTCATGGCCTAATGGGAGACAGCCAACATGGCTTAAGACAAGGAAGATCTTGTCTTACTAATCTGTTATGTTTTTTTGAAAGTGTGAATAAACAGGTGGACAAAGTTGAGTCGGTTGATATTGTGTATCTGGACTTTCAGAAAGCCTTTGACAAGGTCCCTCATCAGAGACTTTTGGCAAAACTAAAGAGTCATGGGATAGGAGGCAGTCTACTACTGTGGATCAGGAACTGGTTAAAAGATAGAAAGCAGAGGGTTGTGCTACATGGCCAATTTTCCCAATGGAGAAAGGTGAATAGTGGTGTATCCCAGGGATCTGTGCTGGGTCCGCTGCTTTTTGACATATTCATAAATGACCTGGAAAGTGGAATGAGTGCGGTTATCAAATCTGCAGATGACACAAAACTATTTAAAGTTGTTAAAGCCCAAGAGGATTGTGGAAAATTGCAAGAGGATCTTGATAAATTGGAAGACTGGGCATCAAAATGGCAGATCAAATTTAATGTGGACAAGTGCAAAGTTAGGCACCTAGGGAAGAACAAAAACTATGGTTACACGATGCAAGGTTCCACATTAGGAACCACCCCCCAGGAAAAAGATTTAGGCGTCATTGTGGATAACATGTTAAAACCCTCGGCCCAGTGTGCAGCAGCAGCCAAGAGAGCAAATAGAATGCTAGGTATCATAAGGAAAGGAATGGAAAATAAAACAAAAGATATTATAATGCCTCTATCGTTCCATGGTGAGACCGCACCTTGAATATTGTATGCAATTCTGGTCGCCGTATCTTAAAAAGGATATAGTGTTATTAGAAAAGGTTCAGAGAAGAGCCACCAAAATGGTAAAGGGGATGGAAGGATACTCCTATGAATTAAGGCTAAAAAGGTTAGGGCACTTTAACCTGGAAAAGAGACGGCTGAGGGGAGATATGATAGAAGTCTATAAATTAATGAACGGAGTGGAAAGCATAGTTACTCACCTATAACAGGTGATATCCGGGAACAGCAGGAATTTAGTCCTCACATATGGGTATCATCGGTACCGACAGAGCCTGCGGGGGAACGCTCCCCAGAGTCCAATCAGAAAGCTTTTGGGAGCATCCCACAGCGCCTGCGTGTTGCCTTCCCGCCTTTCCCAACTGCCTCTCTCCAGGTGAGTTTTAAAGCTGAGACAAAGAGAGAGAGAGGGAAAGGAAAGAGATAGAGAGATACAACTCCTAGGGGAGGTGGGTGGGTTGTGAGGAACTATATTCCTGCTGTTCCTGGAGATCACCTGTTACAGGTGAGTAACTATGCTATCTCCAGGAACAAACAGGAATGTAGTCATCACATATGGGGACTCCCTAGCTTTAGGTGGCAGGGAGAGACCCCAGAAGTTGTGTGTCCCTGAAGAGGGCTCCACTTCCCCCCATGGATCTCAGGCATCCTACCAGGGATGGTGGGTAGGAGTTGATTAGGTATGGAACAGGTGTTTGAGAACAGCCTGACCAAACAAGGCATCCCGGCAAGAGTCCTTGTCCAAGCAGTAATGGGCTGTAAAGGTATGAACCGAGGCCCAAATGGCTGCTCGACAGATATCGTCAATAGACACAGAGTGCAGATGTGAGCCACTGAGGCTGCCATGGCTCTCACATTGTGAGCTGTGACATGGCCCTCCAGAGAAAGGTTCTTACTCTGATAGGCGAAGGAAATAAACTGAGCAATCCAGTTAGACAGTGTTCTCTTGGAGACTGGAAGTCCCAAATGAGAAGGATCAAAAGCAACAAAGAGTTGAGAGGACTTTCTATGTTGCTGTGTTCTTTGTAAGTAAAAAGCTAAAGCTCTTTTACAGTCGAAGGTATGAAGATTCCTCTCTGCATTTGATGCATGAGGCCCTGGAAAAAAACACAGGTAGGTAGACCTCTTGGTTCAGATGAAAAGGCGAGACCACCTTAGGCATAAAGTGTGGATGAGTCCTAAGGACTACCTTGTCATGATGGAACCTTGTATACGGTGGATTAGCTACTAGTGCTTGCAACTCACTAATGCGGCGTGCTGATAAAATCCTGAAAGGAAATATCATCTGGAGGAGACATCCTGTGCTTAGGGGAGGAGGGCTCCTCTGGGAGAAGCATTCCTGCATCGACAGAACTATCAGAATCCTCAGATTCTTCTGAGGACTCGAAGTACCGTCTGTCTGGATGCTCTTGAAGAGCCCGATACCTGTACCGACTGAAGTCGGTACCGGGAGTAATCGGTACCGGAGTATCGGTACCAGAAGGCATCGGATGGCTGGGTGCCGGCAATGCGGACACCGATGTTGATGCTATCAGTACCGGTACCGGAGTCAATGCTGGTTGAAATGTCTGATGCGGTTCCGAGGGCGTCGATGCCGCAAGGAGAGCCACCAGACTGCACTCAACAGTCAGGACTCTCTGGTCTATCGACGCTGCCGATGCTTGGATGTCGGTACCGGAGAAGACCGCCAGAGCATGGCACCAGTAGTTCTGCCGAGGTCGAGTCCTCAAGAACATACTGGAGCCCCGATAATGCTTTGGAAGCCGAAGCCTCCCACCAGGGTAATTTTGCCAGTGCAGAATCTTCGAGGGCAACGCCAGAGGCATCTCGATTCTTAGAAGGAGATCTACCCTTCGAGGACCGGCTGGATATATGTTTAGTTACCTGAGATCCATGTGAGGAAGACGAAACCCTGGAAGACGTCGATGCCACTGAAGCTGCATCAGAGGGAAATAGGGTACTGAGCTTGGCAGCTCGATTGTCGACCTCTCTTGGACATCATGGCACAGGCCATACATTCCGAGATGGAATGGTCAGGACCTGAATATTTTAGACACCACTCATGGGTGTCAGTGACGGAGATGGTACCGCCACACTTGGTGCATTTTTTTTAAAACCAGACGAGGGTTTTTCCATTGTGGAAAAAATCTTGGGCCTAAGGCCCAAAATGGCACGTGCACCTGGAAAAAATGGGAAAAAAGTACTAGAATATTTTTTTTTTTTTTTAAGAAAAGAAAAGGAAAGAAAAACCGGCAGTACCAGTAAAGCGCCGAGGAAGGCAGACGCGACCACAAAAAAGAAGGAAAATTTTTCTGCGGTGACAGGAACACGACCTGCTTGCTCTGCGGAAAACGAAGAACTGGAGAGAGGCAGTTGGGAAAGGCGGGAAGGCAGCATTCAGGCGCTGTGGGATGCTCCCAAAGGCTTTCTAATTGGACGCTGGGGAGCGTTCCCGCGCAGGCTCCGTCGGTACCGAGAATACCCATATGTGATGACTACATTCCTGCTTGTTCCTGGAGATATCGGTGTCGACCAGACAAGAGAGATAAAATTTTACTTTTTTCACGTGGTCACAGGGACTATGTCCGAAGGGCTCCATGGAAAAAAGGAGACTGAGCAAGATGGCACCCTTGAGCGGGAAGGGGACCACGCATGCGTGATACCAACTCCCAAAGGCTTTCTCTGAAAGCTGGGGATTTGTTCCATACGAGGGCACCGTTGGCGCTGACATCACCCATATGTGAGGACTGACTTCCTGCTTGTTCCTGGATAACTAAGGAAATAAAAAAAAAAAAAAAACAAAGAAAAAAAATCTTTGGAGCCTATTAATTGTTGGTCCTTGGTAACATGGTTTATGGTGTATTAACACTAGAAGCCCCAAAGCACGTCAATTGACACAAATGCATCTTTGAAGTGGTATACCAGCGCCACTGCTAGAACCATGTTAGTCATGTTCTATGACTTTGTTAGCAAGGTCAAGATGTTCAAATATGTGCATCGAAAATTAATGACAGATGCACCACCTAGTGGGAAAATGAATTTATACCTAAAAAGCTCCAAAGTGCATCAATTGACGCACTCAATTTTTTGGAATGCGTCAATTGACGTACTTTGGGGCTTCTAGGTATAAATTCATGTCCCCACTAGGTGGTGTATCTCAATCACTTTTTACAGTTTTACTCAGACATTACAAACAGTAAACACACGATGACATGTAATGACGTCACATACCGCACGTATTTAACAAATAACTTCACATTAATTCACATCTGCTTTTCCTGCTAAACGCAGTTGTCATGATAATGCGTCAATTGACGCACTTTGGGGTTTCTAGGTAAAATTACTTTTGGGACTTCTAGTATTAAGATTTGATATACAACCCTTCATATCAGCCAAGCGGTATCCAATAAAATAAAAAATTAAAACAAATCAAGAAAAGGAAAAGAATGTCATTAAAATGATAGGAAAGCTAAGGAAGAAGAAAAGAGGGGTAGAAATCATGGTTGGGAAACAGATTCCAATATGACCTGTGAAGAGAGACCATAGGCAAGCTGAAACAGGTGGGTTTTCAGGGCAGACTTAAATTTGGAGTAAGAGGGCACAAGGTGAAGATCAGCAGGGAAGGAGTTCCAGAGAATGGAGTCTAGAAAACATAATAGAGTGCTAGGTAGATTCAAGACAGGCCTATGATGGTGAAGGGAGTTGGAGACGGTTTGCATGGATGGATTGAAGAACCTGGGGAGAAGCACATGGGAAAATAGGTAGGTGGGGTGCCAGAGTGCCTGATCTAGTCAGTAAGATTGAGAAACTTAAAGTGAACACGGTGAGAGAGGGAGGCCAATATGACTTCATGAGAAAAGGAAACGTGATCATATTTGGTAGCATGATGAAACAAAGAAAAATGACAGAAAAAGACCACATGGCCTATCTAGTCTGTCCGTCCATATCAACAGTCCCCTTTTTTCCTTTAGAGATCCTCTGTATTTGTCCCATGCTTTTTTGAATTCAGATACCGTCCTTATCTTTACCACCTTCACTGGGAGACTATTCCAAGGATCCACCATTCTTTCTGTAAAGAAATATTTCCACATATCACTCCTGAATCTATCCCCTTTCAACCTCATTCCATGTCCCCTCAGAACAGAACTTGCTTTCAATTGAAAGAGGCTCTCCTCCTGTGCATTTATGCCACGGAGGAATTTAAACGTCTCAATCATATCACCTCTATTCCGCCTTTCCTCTAAGGTGTACATATTAAGATCCTTAGTCTGTCCTCATATGCTTTATAATGGAGTGAAGTAGCAACCTAATGGTTAGAGCACTGGCTAGGGAACCCAGAGACCAGGGTTCAAGTCCCACTAGCACTCCTTGTGGCCTTGGGCAAGTCTCTTAACCCTCCATTGCCTCAGAAAAATCCAAGTTATCAATATCCCTGTTTAATGTACATTACCAAGTTTAAGTTACAAGGTAAACCACTTTGATTGAAATGATAAAGCGGTATATAAAACCTGTTAAATAATGAAGACCACTAACCATTTTAGTAGCCACCCTCTGTACCAATTCTATCCTATTTCCTTTTGAAGATGCAGTCTCCAGAATTGCACACAATACTCCAAATGAGGTCGCACCAAAGGTTTATACAGAGGCGCCATCACCTCCTTTTTTTCTGCTAGCCATTCCTCTCCCTATGCACCCAAGCATCCTTTTAGCTCTTGCTATTGCCTTTTCTACATGTTTATCTACTTTAAGATTATCAGACAACCACACCGAGGTCCCGGCTCTTCTTTAGTGGACAAAAGTACTTCACTCCCTATACTATATTGCTCCCTTGGATTGCTGCAGCCCAGATGCATGACCTTGCATTTTTTAACATTAAATCCCAGCTGCCAAATTCTAGACCATTCTTCAAGTTTAGCTAGATCCCTACTCATGTTATCTACACCTTCCTGGGTGTCTACTCTATTGCAGATTTTGGTATCATCCGCAAAGAGGTAAACCTTACCCGACAGCCCTTCTGCTATATCACTAACAAAGATGTTAAGAATCGGACCGAGAAAAAGAATAGGACCAAGCAAACTGATAGTGGTGTTCTGGACAGAATGGGGAAATTTTCACTTACCGTTTATTTCCTTTCCTGGAATCCTGCTAGACCAGTCCAGACAAGCAGGTTTAGTCCCCCTACCAGCAGGTGTTGGAGACAGAAATATAAAAAAAAAAAAAAAAAAAAAAAAAAAAAAAAAGAGACCCCTACCAGCAGCCCGATTGGCTGTTCCCTGGTAATATGCATCTGAACCCAGTAGAGGGCACTCCAGTATTGTAAAAAGCCATACTCAAACAGATGTAACCATGAACCAAAAACTAAGGAAAATAGAAACCATACTATGTACAAAAGGCGATAATGCTCCGCTGCAAAGTCTTGGCTCCTCAGCAATACACCTCTGAACCAGATATCCAGAATAGGGAGGGTCCTGAACTGGTCTAGCAGGATTCCAGGAAAGGATATTAACGGTAAGCAAAAATTTCCCCTTCCAGTACATCCTGCTAGACCAGTCCAGACAAGCGGGAAGTACCCAAGCTAACTGCTCTTTGGGTGGGAAGATACGGCCGTTGAGACAACCTTTGCTCTGAACTGCGCCTCTTCCCGAGATTGAATATCGAGCCAATAATGATGCACAAAAGTGGACAGGGAGGACCAGGTGGCCGCCCTGCAGCTATCAAGAGTATGAACGTGAGAGCGCTCTGCCCAAGATGTAGCTTGCGCCCGCGTAGTGCGCGCCCAAAGACTGAGAGGGACAGATTTTCCCTTAAGGATGTATGCAGATTCAATTGCTAACTGCAACCAGTGAGAGACCATGCGTTTGGAAGCAGCTTGACCCTTACGGGGGTCCTGCAAAAAGCACAAAAAGGTGATCAGAGGTACGGAAGGGATTTGTCACCCTAAGATACCTATGAAGGATCCTGCCGAGATCCAGAGAATGGAGTCCCTTATTCTCACCCATACACTGATCCTCAGAAAAACAGGGTAGGAAAATTGGCTCAATGATATGAAAAGGCGCAAGTACTTTTGGAAGGAACAAAGAAACAGTACGCAAGAAAACTCCTTTCGGGAAGGCAAGATAGGGATCTCTGCATGAAAGTGCTTGTATTTCGGATACCCTTCGTGCCAAAGTTATCGCTACCTGAAACACTGCTTTAAGTGTTAAATCTCTCAACGTGATGTGTTTAAGTGACTAAAAAGGTGCCTGCATCAAGGCTTTTAGGACAAGGGACACATCCCATGTTGACACCGGAGGGTGAACCGGTGGTCAGACTACCTTAGCTGCTTTAAGGAAATGGGACACATCCACATGGGACGATATAGAGCGACCCCCAACAGGGTCTCTGAAACAAGTTAATGCCGCTACTTGAACCCGGAGAGACCCCAAGGTTAAAGCTTTATCCAGGCCATCCTGGAGGAAGGTAAGGATATTCGAGATTCCCGACCTCCAAGGAGAAATAAGGTGCCGCACACACCAGGACTCAAAAGACTCAACAATTGTGGGAATACGCTAGTGAAGTAGACGGGCAGCGCACCTTCAGAAAGGTTGCAACCACGCGACTTGAGCAAACCTTCTTGCTTAGGCAACGGCGTTCAAGAGCCAGGCCATGAGAGTAAGGAGCAGGATTATCCATCACTATTGGACCCTGACATAACCACCTCCAGCAAGACCCCAGAGGCAGCGGTGGGACTCGCGTTAAGTGGATGAGGTCCACATACCAGGGCCTCCAAGGCCAGTCCGGAGCTATTAGAATCACACTCCCCCAGTGTGCGAGAACTCTCCGAAGCACTTTGTCGTTTAGTACCCATGGGGGAAAGATGTACAGCAGAGCCTCCTGCGGCCATGGTTGAGCCAGGGCATCCAATCCGGAGGACTGAAACTCCCTCCTGCAACTGAAAAATTCTGGTACCTTGGTATTCGCTGATGTTGCCATTAGATCCATTACCAGTTGCCCCCATGCTCACAAAATCTTCTGAAATGCCCAAGGGGCTAGCTCCCATTCTCCAGGATCGAGCGCGTGTCGGCTGAGGAAAACGGCCTGAAAGTTGTCCATCCCAGTGATATGCTGTGCCGAGAGAGTCTGCAGATGTACCTCTGCCCAGGGAAGGAGAAGGGACATTTCCCTTACTACACCTAGGGACTTGGTGTCGCCCTGGCGGTTGATATGTCACTGTTATTGCATTGTCGCATAGAACCCATACTCCCTGATCTTTGAGAAGAGGCAGAGAATGTCTTAGGGCAAAGCGAACCGCTCGCGCTTCCAGTCGATTTATGGACCAGTGCGCTTCGTGAATCAACCAAGTACCCTGCGTCAACTGATACTGGCAGAGAGCACCCGAACCGTAGACTCACATCTGTTGTTACTAGGACCCAACGAGGGTTCTCTAGGGAAACACCCCTGAGGAGATGACAGGGCACCAGCCACCACTGGAGGTTGCGTCAAGTCTCCGAGAAGTGCAGAAGGCAGATGTCGTAAACGTCCGACACAGGTGACCAGTGTGAAAGGAGAGACCTCTGAAGCTCCCTCATGTGAGCTCTGGCCCAAGGCATGACTGATAGTGGCTGCCATGTACCCCAGGATTTGAAGGTAATCCCAGACCTTCGGAGCTGTCTGAAGAAGAAACACGAAGCAATCCCATAAATTTGCAAAGCTGCTCGCGTGTCAAGACGACTTTCCCCTGCACGGTGTTGAAGTGGGCTCCTAGAAACTCTAGTTGCTGGGACGAATGAAGATGGCTCTTGGACATATTGACCACCCATCCGAGATTCTTGAGGAAAGAAACTACTTGCACCACTGCTTGATGCACTTCCAACAGGGAGTCCACCTGAATCAACCAGTCGCCCAGGTAAGGATGCACTCGGATTCCCTGTTTGCGCAGAGTTGCTGCAACCACTACCATAACCTTGGAAAAGGTGCACGAAGCTGAGGCCAGACCGAAGGGCACTGCACAAAACTGGAAATGCTGACCCAGTACTGCAAACCATAGGAAACACTGTTGGTCGTCTCTGATGGGAATGTGGAAGTAAGCTTCCGCAAGATCTAGAGAGGCTAGGAACTCGCCTCCATGTACCACCTGGATCACTGAGCGAAGCATCTCCATTCGGAATCGTAGCACCCTTAGACATCGATTTATGCCCTTGAGATCCAGAACTGGGCGGAAGGACCCATCTTTCTTGGTAACCACGAAATAAATGGAGTAACGACCACAGCCTCTCTCTGCTCGAGGGAATGGTCCAATAGCCCTCAGAAGGAGGCGGCACACAGTGGAGCGAATCACCTTTCTCTTCAGGGATCTTCCCCCGGGTGAGACGACGAACGCATCGGGAATGGATTGGGAACATTCGAGAACGTAACCCTGGGAGACTATGTTGAGGACCCATTGATCTGAAGTAACTAGAGACCACTGACGAGAAAACAGAGTCAAACGCCCACCCACTGGAGTAGTCTCTCCGGACGGGCCGACCTCCAGAAAAGGCTCCTGGGGTGGACTGTCCGGCCAGTCAGCAGGAAGATCTCGCGGGGCCAGAGAACTTGGAAGGCCCAGAGTAGGACTCAGCTCCCTTGTGGGCACCCCAAAAGAACTGTGCCCTCTGACCGAAACATCCAGTTGTCGAAGAGGCGGAGGGGGTTCCCAGGACAGTAGCGACAAGTGTCGCGATACTTGGAGGTGCGCCGCAAAGTAGGCGAATATCAACGGGAGGAATGCCTAGTAGCAAATTTAGGCTTATCTTCCGGAAAATGTTGGGGTCAAACCTCCCCTAGGTCTTTGACCAATTTGTCTAGGTCCTCCCTAAAGAGAAGCTTTCCCGTGAAGGGAAGCCTAGAGAGGCATGCTTTAGATGCAGAGTCAGCCGACCACTGGCGAAGCCAGAGCCATCTGCGAGAAACTGACTGCCGCCACCGATCTAGGCAAAAGGCGCAAGAGATCATAAAAGGCATCTGCCAAAAAAGCTGTGACCGATTCCAGATGAGCCACAGCTGGATCCTCTGGCAGATGTTGAATCCAGCGCAGAAGAGCTCGGGCCGAAAGATCCCTGCAAACAGAGGCCTGGAGAGATAATTAAGAAGCCGAAAAGGCAGTCTTGAGAAGGCTCTCAATTTTCCTATCCTGTTGATCATGAAGTGCTGCACCACCCTCCACTGGAATGGTGGTGTGCTTAGTTACTCCGGTCACAAGGGCATCCACTTTGGGGTATGTCAGTCACTTATCCAAGTCAGGCGGTGCCCAGAGGTAAAGCTGACCTAGGCGGCGGGCTGTACAGAGGGTCCCATTCTCGAGACACCATTTGTTGTAGCTCCACCGGGAATGGAAAAGCTCTAGATGGCTTGCGAATGCCTTGTAATATCGGGTCTGGATGGGTAATGGCAGAAGGTTGAGGAGTCTTCTGAATCGGCTGATCCGTCAATCGTAGGGCTTCGACCATCTGCATAATTAGGGCCGGCAATTCCTCTCTGCAAAACAAGCATATGTCCTGTGTCTTGCTTTGGCCCTCCGCAGAAAACTCTGATGGGGACCATTCACCATCCTCCCGATCCTACAGGCTCTCGCTGTCGTCCCCCAAAGACAGCCCTTTCTCTGGTGCTTTTGACCAAGCTGTAGCAGCCTAGGAGACCTCTTTAGGTGGCCATGCATCCACCTTGGACATGTCCTCTTGTCTAGAGCGCTTGCGGGATCCAGAGCCAGAAGACTGAGGGATTTGAGTCAGGGCATCCACTGTGTTACTGGGAGAATTAGCCTGCCAAAGATCCTAGGCTTGTCTAAAGAGGGAGAAAAATTGGTCATCTGAGGCATGCATTGGCTCCTGCTGCCCGAAAGACTCCAGAGCAGGAGGAGTTAAGAGAGGAGGAGAGAGACACTCTTGCCGGGGGAAGCTGTCTGGGTTCCTCTAGCAGCTGAGGACGTGCAGCAGGACTGCTTATGTCCTGAGCTCCCTTGGCTGGTGTCAACGAAGTCTCTCCAGGATGAGCAAGACATGCAGCACAAATTCCATCCCTCAAATCTTTAAGCTTCTTTGTGCAGACCATGCATCGCTGAAGGGAAGGCATCTCAGGCAAAGCGCAGTCGACTGCGATCCCCTGTGAATAGCAAAAATATTTTAAAAAGTCAGAAATAGGAGTTGAAAGGAACCAGACAGTTGAAAAACTAGCAGGGAAAACAGAAATTAAGAACAAAGTCTCCTCACAAAGCCTGCCAAAAACAGAGCTGTGCAGCAAAAAAATGCCGAAACAAAATGGCCGCCGCTATTAAAACTGCCATAATAAAATCACTCCAAACACTGTGAAAACGCAGTAAAAACATAAAATTAATCAAACGGAGAGCTAGGGCAGTAAAGACATGAAGAGAAAACTCTCCAGGTGACAGCGGTTGCCCAGACGGCGTTCCGATTAAAACTGGGAGGGGGGGGGGGGGGAAGGAGGAGGATTGTTGCAGTTTTCTACTCACTGCGCTGGAACAGAGTGCTGAAGAGCCAAGGCTGACCTGAAACAGGCAGAAGGCAGGAGCTGTTGTAAGGCTACTGATAAGCTGCAGACTCCCCTGATGACCAGATGCTCAGGTCCTCAAGAGCCGAGGCCAGTTTTCTCCCGACAGAGAGGGAACCTCACATGGTCCTCCTGACCAGGAGTTCAACCTCAATCTGTCCCACAAAATGTCGCTGGGAAACCCAGAGGGCCAGCTCAAGTACGCCCTGGATGCATCCAGCAAAATTACTGCAAGTACTAAATAATAAAAATAATCAGAGATAAAAAGTTAAACCCCTACATCTGCAGGAGACAGAGAAATACTGGAGCGCCCTCTACTGGGTTTAGCTACATATTACCAGGGAACAGCCAATCAGGCTGCTGGTAGTTTTTTTCTATTTCTCTGTCTCCAACATATTGCTGGTAGAGGGACCAAACCCGCTTGTCTGGACTGGTCTAGCAGGATGTACTGGAAGAACACGTTTAAGCCGATATTGGGGTAAACCTGAATAGATAATATTACAGTAGTCTAACCGTGAAATAACCAAGGCCAAGAGAACAGTGATAACCTAAGAATCATGAAGAAGTGACCGGTTAGAACTTATCTCCCTTAGTACAAAGGACCGTTTCACGACAGCGTTAATGTGATCATGGAAAGTAAAGGAAGTGTCCAGAACAACCCAGAGATATTTGAGAGAGGAGACAGCAGGAATAGAAAAACTATTAAGTAAAAGGGATAAGGGGAGAGGAGTGGAGGAACCAGTGGGCCAAATAGCAGAGGGTTTTGGAGGGATTAAGCTTTAAACAGTTAAAATGCAGCCAAGATGCTACCAGAGAAAGACAAGAATTAATGTGAATGAAGTTGAGGGATATAGGATGAGTATGGAAAAGCAACAGGATGTCATTTGCCAGGTGCCGCCTCTGTTCCACCCCCAGAACACCCCAATGCTAGTTGGCCAGCATCAGGACATTCAGTGGCACCAAGAGCATTAGTGCCACTGAATATCATGGTGAATGAAAGTAATGCGGTTAGCAAGTCTGCCAACTGCGTTAATCACATTGAATATCTCCCCCTAGGTTTTTCTGAACTCCAAAAGCTATCCCCATGTTGGCATCATCAGATGGCACTGCTCATCTATCTGGCCAATTCATCTTGCTTACCAATGGAAAACCTGGCTTGCAGAAAAACATGAGTCAGAAGATAAAGCTCATCTCACAGGCTTAAAGATACAGTCCTAGTGCATAGGAGATAACATGGGACAAATAGATAAGACAACTCACCATTTCACAGGCCACTTCCTCTGGATTGTCAACATCTAGGTTGAAACTGAACTCTATGGCTTCATTGTCCTTGTGCTTGCCTTTCAGTTTCTTTGGGTCTTCCACCCAGAGTCTTAGTGCCAAGGAGGGGGTTACAGCATCATCTTCCTCTGCCAGCTCCACTCTCAACCCTGTGTCCTCAGCAAAGAAGGCATGGTTGAGCAAGTCTCTGATGGAAAGCCTATGGCAAAATATGGGGTTCAATAAAGTATACCAGAACCAACACACTAAAGGCTTGATTTACTAAATTTGCTTCCCCCATAACAAAAAATGGGAGAAAAGCCTTTGTAAATCTGATCCATACAGTACTTGTGTACTAGACATACCTATTATGCCTTACCTTCCAAAAGATTACTGCTAGGCCTCCTCTACATACCTATGCATATTTTGTGCAGTGCTAACATCTTATATACCTTACTAGAAGATGCTGCTAATAAACTGGATACAATGGGCAAAATACATCCTTAAAAAAAGATTCAGTTTTAAACAGAAATCACTTATGGGATAAATAGAAGATGTTTAAAATCTTTATATATCATATTCACAACCTATATGTATTTATAATATTCTATTTTAATTTATAATGTAAATCGCCCAAAATGCATGCCAAGAGCAGCACAGAATGGCAGTTTTTCTCCAGTGACAGCCTCAGAAAGACAGGCAGGTTACACGTAAGTACTCTGTGATCCTCTCTCTGCTATCCCTTCTCTTTCCCACCACCAGCTATGCTTTCTCACAGTCCTTTCAGCACTGTCAAAACACATGCAGGACTTAATGGTATTTAAACTTGTTTCCACAGTCGCAAGAGCTGCTGATCAAGCAAAAAGCATAGTTACTCACCTGTAACAGGTGATCTCCGGGAACAGCAGGAATTTAGACTTCACATGTGGGTATCATCGGTACAGACGGAGCCTGCGCGGGAACACTCCCCAGCGTCCAATAGGAAAGCTTTTGGGAGCATCCCACAGCGCCTGCTTGCTGCCTTCCCGCCATTCCCAACTGTCCCTCTCCAGCTGAGTTTAAAGCTGAGACAAAGAGAGAGGGAAAGAGAGAAAGAGATAGAGAGATAAAACTCCTAGAGGAGGTAGGTGGGTTGTAAAGACTAAATTACTGCTGTTCCAGGAGATCACCTGTTACAGGTGAGTAACTATGCTATCTCCAGGAACAAGCAGGAATGTAGTCTTCAATGTTCCCTCATTTTCTGTAGGCTGTGTGCGCATAAAATATCAGCTGTGTGCAGCTTTTGAAGGAAGGTTAAATTTTTGTGCGCCACATAACGACACTCAGAGTTATATACTTTAAAATTTGACTACATGTCAGAATACAGTATGTACACCACATTGATTTTAATCAAATTAAATGAAAATAGACGATTACTAAATGAAGCGGGAAATTTCTAGTAATTACAATCATAACTTTTAAATTTTAAGACATTTGTGTTTTCTATCAGAATCAGAGCCGTAATTTTTGTGCGCTCTGTTGTAAAGTATGTGCGCTCGCTCGGCGAGGTGTGCGCGCGCGCACACGCACACAGCTTAGAGGGAACAGTGGTCTTCACATATAGGGACTCCCTAGCTGCAGATGACAGGGAGAAACGCCAGAAGTTGTGTGCCCTTGTGAAAGGGCTTCACTTCCCCCCATGGATCTCTGGCATCCTACCAGGGATGGTGGGTAGGAGTTAAGTATGGAACAGGTGTTGAACAGCCTCACCAAACAAAGCATCTCGGGGGGATTCCTTGTCTAAGCAGTAATGGGCTGTGAAGGTATGAACCGAGGCCCAAGTAGCTGCTCGACAGATGTCGTCGATAGACACAGAGTGAAGATGAACCATAGAGGTTGCCATGGCTCTCACATTGTGAACTGTTACATGGCCTTCAAGAGGAAGGTTCTTACTCTCATAGGCAAACTAAATACACTGTGCAATCCAGCTGGACAGTGTTCTTTTGGAGAATGGAAGTCCCAAATTACCAGGATCAAAAGCAACAAAGAGTTCAGAGGACTTTCTATGCTGCTGTGCCCTTTGCAAGTAAAGCACAGTTACTTACCTGTAACAGGTGATCTCTGGGAACAGCAGGAATTAGTCCTCACATATGGGTACGTCGGAACCGACGGAGCCTGCGCGGGAAAGCTCCCCAGCTTCCCTGAAAGGAAGCCTTTGGGGCCTCCCACTGCACATGCGCGCTGCCTTCCCGCCTAGCTCTCCTCAGTTCGAGTTTATAGCTGAGACAATAGAGAGAGGAAAGGAAGATAGATAGAAGATACAACTCCTAGGGGAGGTGGGTGGGTTGTGAGGACTAATTCCTGCTGTTCCCAGAGATCACCTGTTACAGGTGAGTAACTGTGCTATCTCCAGGAACAAGCAGGAATAAGTCCTCACATATGGGGACTCCCTAGCTAAGATGCCTGGGAGATCCCGTTCCAAGGGTTCACCATCTTCGTATGGATCTCAGGCATCCATCCTGGGAAGGTGGGCAGGAGTTGTTCAAGTATGGAACAGGTGTTTGAGGACAGCCTGACCAAACAAGGCATCCCGGCGGGAGTCCTTGTCCAAGCAGTAATGGGCTGTGAAGGTATGTACCGAGGCCCATGTGGCGGCTCGACAGATCTGATCTATGGACACAGAGTGAAGATGAGCCATAGAAGTGGCCATGGCTCTCACATTGTGAGCTGTGACATGGCCTTCCAGAGAAATGTTTTTACTCTGGTAAGCAAAGGAAATACACTGAGCAATCCAATTGGAAAGTGTACGTTTGGAGACTGGACGTCCCAAATGAGAAGGATCAAAAGCCACGAAAAGCTGGGAAGACTTTCGATGTGGCTGAGTCCTGTTGAGGTAAAAGGCAAGAGCTCTTTTACAATCTAAAGTATGAAGGTTCCTCTCTGCACTGGATGCATGAGGAGCTGGAAAAAAGACAGGTAGATATACCTCTTGATTAAGATGAAAAGGCGAGACCACTTTAGGCATAAAGTGGGGATTCGTCCTTAGGACCACCTTATCATGATGAAACCTGGTATAAGGTGGATGAGCCACTAAGGCCTGTAGTTCACTGATGCGGCGAGCCGAAGTGACTGCAATAAGGAAAAGGACCTTCCAGGAAAGAAATTTCAAGGAGGTAGAAACCAACGGTTCAAAAGGTGGCTTCATAAGCTGACCTAGAACTAGGTTCAAGTCCCATGCTACCGGAGGAGTTCGGATGGGAGGCTTAGTTAAGAGTCAGGCCTCTCATGAATCTTGCAACAAGCGGATGAGAGGAGACAGGCTGTCCATTTATAGGTTTTAAGGATGCTGCAATAGCACTCAAATGGACTCTTACTGAATTTGTCTTAAGGCCTGCATTGGAAAGATGCAGGAGATAGTCTAGTAGAGAATTCAAAGGAAGTGCCAGAGGGTCAAGACCCTGTTGAGCACACCAAATGGAAAAGCGTTTCCATTTGAAAGCATAGGAACGCCTCGTGGAGGGTTTCCTAGAGGCATGAAGGATATCTTTCACTGGTTGAGAAAGATTGAAGTCATGAAGGCTTAGGCCTTCAGTAACCAAGCTCTGAGGTGTAGGGACTTGGGGTTTGGGTGCCACAAAGTCCCCTCTTCCTGAGAGAGGAGGTCTAGCGCAGCTCCCAGGTCCAGGGAGGGTCCCTGGGAGAGATGCAGAAGTAGAGGGAACCACACTTGGCGTGGCCAGCGTGGAGCTATAAGGATCATCGATCCGTGATCCCTCTGGAGTTTGAACAGAGTTTTGGGAATCAAAGGAATGGGTGGAAAGGCATATAGGAATTCCTGACCCCAATGCAGGAGAAAGGCGTCGTTGGACTGAGCTCCCTGACACGGAGTCCTGGAACAGAACCGGGGAAGTTTGGCATTCTACGGACTTGCAAAGAGGTCTATGTCCGGGGTTCCCCATTCCTGAAAGATTCTGCCTATCTGGTCCATATGTAGGGACCATTTGTGTGGGAGCAGAACTCGACTGAGTCTGTCTGCCCGAGAGTTTTGAACCCCTGGAAGATATACTGCCAGAAGATGAATTTGATGCTCTCTGGCGAAGGCCCATAATCTGAGAGCTTCGTTGCAAAGCGACAGAGATCCTGTCCCTCCTTGTTTGTTTACGTAGAACATGGCCACCTGATTGTCTGTCTGAACTAGGACGGTCAGGTTGACAAGGAGGGTATGGAAGACTTTGAGGGCAAAGAAGATTGCTTGCAGTTCCAGGAGGTTGATGTGAAGGGTGGTCTCCTGCGGAGACCAAGTACCCTGAGTGGAGAGGGATTGTAGATGGGCTCCCCACCCTGTTTGGGAGGCATCTGTTGTGAGCGTTGCTTGGGGCAACAAAGGTTGAAGGGGGCCCCCAACAACAGATTCTTGGTGGATACCCACCATTGGAGGGACCAAAACAGACGCTTTGAGGTGAGTATTTGGTCGGAGAGCGCTCCTGATGCTTGAGTCCACTGGGTGGCCAAGGTCCATTGAGCTGCACTCATATGAAGACGAGCGTAGGGCACCACGTGTACCGTGGAGGCCATGTGGCCCAGAAGTCGCAGCATTTCTCTGGCTGTCAAGTGACTGCTGGACTGAGCTTGGGAGGCCAAGCACAGCAGACGTTGGCCCCGGACTTGAGGCAGGTAGGCCCTTGCAGTGGTGGTGTCCAACTAGGCCCCTATGAATTCTAGAGACTGAGTAGGGGTAAGTTGAGACTTGGGAAGGTTTACCACCAGTCCCAGATACTGAAGGTGCCTTGTACGGTCCAGGGAAATCTGGGCCTCTGACTGAGATGGAGCTCGGATGAGCCAGTCGTCCAGATATGGGAATACAAAAATTCCCAGACCTCTTAGAAATGCGGCAACAACTGCCATGCATTTGGTGAACACTCTTGGAGCAGAGGCTAGACCGAAGGGAAGTACTCTGTACTGGAAATGTTTTCCCTGAAACAGAAATCTTCGATATTTTCTGTGGGATGGATGGATGAGTATATGTGTGTACGCATCCTTGAGATCTAGAGAACAAAGCCAATCCTGACTCTGAAGGTATGGAAGGAGAATGCCTAGAGAAAGCATTTTGAATTTCTCCTTGTACAGAAATTTGTTCAATTCTCTCAGATCTAGGATAGGTCTGAATCCCCCTGTCTTCTTTGTTATGAGAAAATAAGGGGAGTAGAATCCTGTCCCTTGTTGAAGAAGAGGAACCTCTTCTATTGCCCCTTGGGCAAGGAGAGAAGAGACTTCCTGATCCAACAGGTCCAGGAGAAATGGGGGAGAATTGAAGTACCTCACCATGGTATATGGAGGAAGGTCGGAGAAATGAAGTTTGTAGCCCTCTCTGATGATAGAGAGAGGGTCCATTGCTCTGATGTGATTTGCTCCCATCTGGGAGCAAAGTGAGCTAACCTTCCGGGAATGGTGAGGGGCTCTGGTTGTTCTAGAGCCAGAAATGTTAAGTTCTCTAGGGGCAAGTCAAAACCCCTGAGGGGGTTGAGCCTGCTGAGAATTGGTAGACGCTGCAGGCTTTGACTTTGCCTGTTTAGGTTGCTGACGTTTAGCAGCAAAGCGAGGCTGAGAAGATTGTTGGCCAGTATTTGTGGAAAATCTGGCCTTCTTGTAGTAAGGCCTCTTGAAAGACTTTTTCTTGGCAGGAGTAGAGGTAGACTTAGAAAGTCTATCCAAGGTAGCATTTTCTGCGTCCATTTGAGTGGCTTTAATTTGCCAGTCCTTACCAAATAAGTTCTCACCTGTACAGGACAGATTCCGTAAGCCATCCAGGACCCAGGGTTCTAGGTCAGAGGCCTGGAGCCAAGCAAGTCGTCGGGCTGCAATAGCAATGCCCGAAGCTCTACCGGCACCCTCAAAGGAATCAAAAGCTGCTCTGTTGGAGAACTTAGAAACATCTAGAAGCTGTTTCACCAGAGAAATGAACTCCTCTTTTCTATCCTCAGGGATAAAGGAGGCAAAATGTCGTATCTTTAGGGCAAGTTCCCTGAGAAACATGCCCATATACAGACTATAAGAATTAATCCTGGCTATTAGCATAGTAGCCTGGAAAATTTTCTTGCCAAAAGAGTCTAGGGTCTTACATTCTCATCCTGGAGGGGTAGAAGAGTGCCTTTTGGTACTCTTAATCTTTTTCAGTGCAGACTTCACCACAATGGAATGGTGAGGCAACTGAGTCTTTTGAAAACCAGGAGAAGGAGGGACCCGGTACATGGTGTCCAACCTACGAGAATAAGGAGACAACGTTAGAGGAGCCTCCCATAAGTCCATCAAGTGTTCTTGAAGGATTTCATGGATAGGCAGGGTGACTGCCTCTTTAGGAACCTTAGGGTATCCTAAAATATCCAATTTATTTGACCTAGGTTCTTTTTCAGAGGATGTGGTAATAGAAAGTCCTTTGGCTAGTTCAATAATGGAGTCTTGAAAGGACAAATCCTCTGGTGGAGACATTCTCCTCTTTGGGGAAGAGGGGTCTTCATGAAGAACTAGAGACAGCTCATCAGAGTCCTCAGAGGAGTTATAATCCTCTGAAGAATCAGAGTATTCTCTATTTGCTTCCAACGCACGATACGCATACCGATCGGTATCGACATCGGGCGTACCGGGTATGGGATCGGTATCGGGTGAAAACCCGGATCCAGCATGCGGAACCGATCTGCGTTTGGAAGTTGATGGTCTCGGATCCGGTATGGGAGACGATACTGGACCCGGACCCGGTACCGCTGAACGCGGTACTGAGGGCGTCGCAGCATTAATAAAAGCCAGCATGGCCTGCTGCATGGTCTGAACAGTATTGCTCATAGACGCCACTGCTGCCTGGATATCGGTACCGGTATGGGCCGGTACCCCAGAGCATTCTAACAGGTGATCAGTCGAGGCCGTGCCATCGATGTCAACCTGTAACCCCATAGATGGTGCTTTGGAAGCCAGAGCTTCCCGCCGGGGTTGTTTGGCTGGGGCAGGATCCTCAGACTCAAAAGAGAGAGCCTCTCGATGCTTTGAAGGAGATTTGCTCTTTGAGGACCTGCCCACAGAGGGTTTGGTTACCTGAGATCCATCCGGAGAGGAAGACCTGGATGACTGTGATGCTGGATTATCTGAAGCAAACAGCACATGGAATTTGTTGGCCCGGTTCTGCAACCCACGTTTAGACATCTGGGAGCAGGATGGGCAGTCCGGAATGGAGTGGTCAGGTCCCAAGCACTTAAGACACCATTCATGGGTGTCTGTGACAGAAATAACAGCACTACACTTGGTACACTTTTTAAAACCAGGGGCTGGTTTCTCCATGAGGAGAATTTGTGTAGGCCTGAGGCCTAACCGAAGTCACCAAGTTGTGCAGAAAAAAGATTTTTTTTTAATTTTTTTTAAAGAAAAGAAAAGAGACCGGCGGTACCGGTTTCGGTATGGGGAAGGGAGGTACGCGGTCTAAAGAAACAAACTAAAACAATTTCTTCAGCGGTGACAGGAACACGACCTGCTGGCTCCGCGGAAAAAGAGAAACTGAGGAGAGCTGGTCAGGAAGGCGGGAAGGCAGCGCGCATGTGCAGTGGGAGGCCCCAAAGGCTTCCTTTCAGGGAAGCTGGGGAGCTTTCCCGCGCAGGCTCCGTCGGTTCCGACGTACCCATATGTGAGGACTTATTCCTGCTTGTTCCTGGAGATAAGGCCAAAGCCCTTTTACGGTCCAAAATATGAAGATTCCTTTCTGCATTTGAGGCGTGAGGCCTTGGGAAAAATACAGGAAGGTAAACCGCTTGGTTTAAATGAAAAAGGTGATACCACCTTTGGCATAAAGTGTGGATGAGTCCTAAGGACTACCTTATTATGATGGAACCTTGTATAAGGAGGATCAGCCACCAACACTTGCAATTCACTGATGCGACATGCTGATGTGATTGCAATAGAAAGATGACCTTCCAGGAAAGGAATTTCAAAGAGGTAGTAGCTAATGGTTCAAAATGCGGCTTCATGAGCTGCCCAAGAAACAGATTTAAGTCCCATGCCATCGGTGGTGGCTTAATGGGACGCTTAGTTAAAAGAAGGCCTCTCATAAATCTCGCTATGAGAGGATGAAAGGAAATAGGTTGTCCATTTAGAGGCTTGAAAGAAGCTGCAATAGCACTCAAATGAACTCTCACTGAATTGGTCTTTTTGGTCTTAAGCCCAGTATTAGACAAATGAAGGAGATACTCCAGTAATGATTCCAGAAGTATGGCAAGAGGGTCAAGACCCTTCTGCGAGCACCATATGGTAAACCTTTTCCACTTGAAAGCATAAGAGCGTCTTCTGGAAGGTTTCCTGGAAGCATAAAGGATATCCTTTACCTGCTGAGAAAGGTTAAGACCATGAAGTTCTAGGCTTTCAGCAACCAGGCCCTGAGATGCAGAGACTGGGGATTGGGATGCCACAGCATCCCGTCCTCCTGAGAAAGGAGATCTGGAGCAGATCCTAACTCCAGAGGCAGAGCTTGAGAGAGATGGAGGAACAGAGGGTACCACATTTGCCGTGGCCAATGTGGAGCTATGAGAATCATATGACCTCTGTCTCTCTGAAGCTTGAACAGGGTTTGGGAATTAGGGGAATGGGTGGAAAGGCATACAGGAAGTCCTAGCCCCAATGGAGGAGGAAAGCATCCCTGACCTGACAACCCTGAGCCGGAATTCTGGAACAGAACCGGGGAAGTTTGGCATTCAGCGGACTTGCAAAGAGGTCTATGTCCAGGGTTCCCCAAATTTGAAAACTTTTTGCTACTTCGTCTCCATGGAGAGACCATTCGTGTGGAAGCAGAACTCAACTGAGTCTGTCTGCCCAAGAGTTTTGAATGCCTGGAAGATACACCGCAAGGAGATGAATCTGATGCTCTCTGGCGAGGGCCCATAGTCGCAAAGCTTTGTTGCAGAGCGACAGAGAGCCTTATCTACCCTGCTTGTTCACACAGAACATGGCTACCTGATTGTCCGTTTGAACTAGGACTGTCTTGTAGCTGAGCTGGGTGTGGAATACTCGAAGAGCAAGGAAGATTGCTCCGAGTTCCAGGAGATTGATGTGTAGATAGGTCTCCTGTGGAGTCCAGGTACCCTGGATAGAGAGGCCTTGCAGGTGGGCTCCCCAAACTACCTGTGAAGCATCTGTTGTCAGAGTGGCTTGGGGTGGGGGTTGTTGGAAAGGGGACCCCACCAAAAGGTTTTGGGGTGATTGCCACCATTGGAGAGACAAAATAAGATGATCTGAGTTTGTTATTTTGTCTGACAGGCAACCTGATGCCTGAGTGGATAAAGTCCACTGGGCTGCCCTCATATGGAGGCGAGCATAAGGAACCACATGCACGGTGGATGCCATGTGGCCTAGCAATTGTAACATTTCCCAAGCAGTGAGGTGAGGCTTTAACACTGCTCGGGAAGCTAACTGCACAATGTGAAGGCAGCGGGGCTATGGAAGATAGGCCCTTGTCTGTCTGGTATTCAGCAGAGCTCCTATAAACTCTAGAGACTGAGTGGGAGCAAGGTTGGATTTTGGGAAGTTTATGACAATTCCCAAATACTGAAGGACACGCATTGTGCGAGAGACAGAAATCCTGGCCTCTAGCTCTGAAGGGGCTCAAATGAGCCAGTCTAAGTATGGGAAGACTAATATTCCCAGTGTGCGAAGAAATGCTGCCACCACAGCCATGTATTTTGTGAACACCCTTGGTGCCGAGGACAGGCCAAAAGGAAGAACCCTGTATTGGTAGTGCTTCCCTTGAAATAGAAAGCGAAGGAACTTTCGATGAGTTGGATGGATGAGAACATGAGTGTACACATCCTTGAGATCTACAGAACAAAGCCAATCCTGACTCTGAAGGTATGGCAGCAGAGTTCCTAGAGAAATAATTTTGAACTTCTCTCTGAACAGGAATTTGTTCAATTCTCTGAGGTTAGAATGGGTCTGTGTCCTCCTGTTTTCTTTGGAATAAAGAAATAGGGGAGTAAAACCCTGTACCCCATTGGGGAATGGGCACCTTCTATTGCTCCTTGGGCAAGGAGCATTGTGACTTCTTGACCTAACCCGTCATTGGGAGAGGTCTGAGAATTGAACTGTCTTACTATTGTAGGATGGGGCATGCTGAGGAAATGAAGCTTGTACCCCCTCTCATACAATAGACAGAGTCCAATTTTCTGCTGTTATCTGACACTATCTGGGGCAAAATGACAACCTTCTTGGGATGGTGGAGGGTTCTGGGCCGTTCAGGGCCAGGAAGGCAAAGTTCTCTAGATAGGAGTCAAAGCCCCTGTGGAGGCTGAATCTGCTGAACCGGTTGAGGCTTAGCAGCTTTTGTTTTTCTTTGCCTAGGTTGTTGCTGCTGTCCCTTTTTGGCAGACTGACCTAAACGATGCCCCTGCTGGGTATAGGAGGGGTAAAACATTTTACTGAAGAATGGTTTCTTGTAGGATTTTTTCCTTGCAGGATCAGCTGTAGATTTAGACAATCTATCCAAGGTGATATTGTCAGCATCTATCTCATTAGCTTTTTCCTGCCAATTCTTGCCAAAGAGCTTCTCTCCTGTGCAAGGAATATTCCCCAGTTTATCCTGTACCCAAAGTTCCAAGTCAGATGCCTGGAGCCAGGCAATCCTACGTGCACCTATGGCAATAGCAGAGGTTCTGCTTATGCACTCAAAGCAGTCAAAGGCTGCACGATTGACAAACTTGGAAACATCCTGAGCATGTTTGACAAGGGCGAGGTAATCCTGCCTCTTATCAGGAAGGAGAGGGTTCATAAGCTCTAAATCTCCTGTGACCTCCTTAAGGAACATTCCCATATATAATATATAGGAAATGATCCTAGCAGAAAGCCTGGAAGGTTTGACGTCCAAAGGCGTCAAGAGTCCTACATCCACCACCATGGAATGGTGTGGAAGCTGAGTCTTCTGGACAAGGAGGAACTCGATACATGGTGTTGAGCCTTCGAGAGTGAGGAGAAGTGGTTAGAGGTGTTTCCCACATCCTTAACATGAGATCATGCAAGATCTCATGAATAGGCAAGGTAGCTGCCTTCTTGGGAGCTTTAGGGTATTGCAGGATTTCCAATTCCTTTGCCCTAGGCTCTTTTTCAGGAGCCACTGTGATGGAAAGATATTGAGCCACATATCGGATAAAATCCTGAAAGGACATATCCCCTGGAGGAGACATCCTACACTGAGGAGAAGAATCCTCAGGAAGAAATACTCTGGTATCGGCAGAGCTTTCAGAGTCTTCAGACTCATCCAAGGATTCAAAGTATCTCCAATCCGGGTGATCGTGCAAGGCACGGTACCGGTACCAATCGAAGTCGGCATCGGAGGGGTCCGGTACTGACTTGTCGATACCGGATGGATAAGCATGACTCGGTCCCGGTAGAATACCTGCCGATGTCGATGCAGTCAGTACCAGTACCGAGGTCGGTGCCGGTACCGGTTGAATTGTCTGAAGCGGTTTCAAGGACATCGAGGCCGTGAGAAGAGACACCAGACTGCATTCAATAGTCAAAAATCTCTGGTCTATCGATGCTGCCGATGCTTGGGTATTGGTACTGGATGAAGCAGCCGGTACCCCAGAGCATGGCACCAGTAGTTCTGCCGAGGTAGGGGCCTCAAGAACATCCTGGAGCCCCGTTAATGCTTTGGAAGCCGAAGCCTCCCGCCGGGGCAATTTTGCCGGTACAAGTCCCTCAAGGGCAGAAGGAGATCTACCCTTTGAGGACCGGCTAGATTTATGTTTAGTTACTTGAGATCCATGGGAGGAAGATGAAGCCCTGGAAGACGTCGATGCCACAGAGGCTGCATCGGAGGGAAAAGGGGTGCTAAGTTTAGCAGCTCGGTTCTGCCGGCCCCTCTTCGACCTCATCCCACAGGCAACACCCTCCGAAATAGAGTGGTCAGGACCTAAACATTTGAGGCACTACTCATGGGTGTCGGTGACAGAGATGGTACCGCCACACTTGGAACACTTTTTAAAACCCGAAGCGGGTTTTTCCATTTTAAAGGAAAAGTTGGGCCTAGTGCCCAAAATGGCACGTGGCACCTGAAGGAGAAAATAGCTGGAAAAGACTCCAGAAGAAAGGTTTTGGGGTTTTTTTTGGTTTTTTTTAAGAAAAAGGAAGATCCACCGGCGGTACCGGTGTAGCGTCGAGGGAAGGCAGACGCGACCACAAAAAAGAAGAATAAAAAGGAATATTTTCTGCGATGACAGGATGTGCGAGCTGTCGGCTCCGCGGAAAACGAAGAACTGGAGAGGGACAGTTGGAAAAGGCGGGAAGGCAGCATGCAGGCGCTGTGGGATGCTCCCAAAAGCTTTCCTATTTGACGCTGGGGAGCATTCCCATGCAGGCTCCGTCGGTACCGACGATACCCATATGTGAAGACTACATTCCTGTTTGTTCCTGGAGATGTACATCTGCCACCAATGGCAGGTCTGTCATGCAGAAAGTGGCACCTAATCATGCCTACCTCTCCACTTTGTTCTGGCGAATACAGCTTTCAATAATCTCCTTCACTTCAGGATCTGTTACCTTGTTGAAGCTAGCTGGTTTGATGCCCTGCAAAAAGAGGAGATTTAGTTGGTGCAGTCAGATCAGGAGTCCTTGCACTAAATGACCTAGTAACACCAAGCTGTACTGCTTCACCCCACCGCCCACATCGTCCTACTTCTGGGCAATACCGTAACACGACAACCTTATTTTTTAATCACCACAGAATTTTATTTATGCATTCACTTACACAATACAGGCACAGGTGAAAATTTTTCAAAAACGTAACATGCCAGCTGAATTCTTTAGGTTCCAAGGGAAAATGACTCCCCTCCCCCCCATTAAATGTTTTCAGAAGGGTTTGTGGCTTGTTTTTGCTCCTGCTCCATTTGTTATTTACATTCTCTCCCTCTCTTCGGAGGGTGGCACTGGTACTCGGTATTTTTTCATCTACATACACAAACACATACACACATATACACAGTGGTGTGCAAAAGTCTGGAATCACTTGTAAATTTGACTTTTTTTTCAACTTCGTAACCTTATATCTTAATTTCTTTTTCCTCCCAGTGGCTTTTTCTGTGTATCTCATGTTAAGTGATAGATTTGGCTATTAGGACCAACTTTTAGTATTGGTTTGGCCCTTATTTTCTGAGTTTTTTCCCCCATAGTTATCCTGCTGATAGATTTTCTGTGAAAATCGCGTAATGTACATTGTTGGCCAGCAATATATTATTGTAAGTATGCTTTAAAATATTATGGACGCACGCCAGTTTTCCTTCAAATTAATGTATGTGGCCTTGAAAAAGGCTGTTTTTGTGTGTCAGTGATGGCTCAGTATTTGATGGGCCACCCTTTGTTCTTGATCACCTGACTGCACTGTGATAGGCTATGGCCTAGAATAGCCTGCATAGCTTGTAGGAGTAAGAAAGGCCTGTAGGTTAGGCCTGAGTCCCCAACCCCCACTTTAGAATATTATAGCTGAGCAGAGCTGAAAGCCAGGAGAAGTAGAAAACTGCTTTAAACTGCTTTGATAAGAATGCAAGAATTTTCTATTGAGCTTGTTATGTTATTCACAGATGTATTTCAGTATCTTGCTTTCACACAGTTTCTGTGCTGCAGAGTGACCTTGTAAGCAGAAAGTAAGGCAAAATGTATTATGTCTAGAAACTGAGCCATTTATTTATTTATTTATTTATTTAGACAGTTTTGTATACCGCCTTATCCTTCAATCAAAGCGGTCACAACACAATTGGAGGATACATTTAACACGCAGGGATATGAGACACATACACTAATACTTACAGGGAACATGGGCAATGGAGGGTTAAGTGACTTGCCCAAGACCACAAGGAGCATCTGTGGGACTAGAAACCCCAGTCCTTCCGGCCCAAGGTTGCTATCCTCTAGTGGGATTTGAACCCCCGACCTTCCGGCCTGAAGTACCTTGCCCCAACCACTAGGCTACTCCTCCCATGGCAAGGAAGGCCTGAGCGGGAGGGAACAGGTGTTATGCCCGGTCGGCGGTCCCCATTGGAGGGAAGTGGAGGGGGCCACCGGGACCAATGAGGAGTTTGTCTGTGTAAAACTAATGAAGAAAGGTATAAAAGCTGTTTTGCTGGACTCCATGCTCAAACTATTTTGAATGTGACAAGTGCCTGAGACTGTGCACAAATAAATTGGTTTGAATCTTAGTAAATAGACTCCTGGTTTTATTGGTTGCGGACACTTCGCTACAACAGCACCTTGTCGGCATTGAATAAACCAGTCTGACAAGGTGATCGTTGGTGACAACGCGGTTCCAAGCTGCAATGAGTGACTCAATCAGCTCACGCTTTGATGTCTGATGCCTCTTGGATAGTTACAAGGCCACCTTGTGCCACAGGATCTCGACTGGATTCAGATCTGGAGAATAGGCAGGTCAGTCCATTGACTTGATGTTGTTCCGCTGCTGCCAGCTGATCACCTGTCTGGAACGATGGCAGGGTGCATTGTCATCTTGGAACAGGAGCTGCCCAGGAAACAACTGGTGTGCTGATGGCACCATGCACTTTTGCAATATGGTGATGTACCTGGCCCCGTTGACCATTCCATCGATGTGAAGACGTCCAACACCACTGGCAGCCATGCAGCCCCAGACCATGACCTTCTAAGGATGCTTCACAGTGAGGTTGAGACACTCAGGCTTGAATTCCTCTCCAGGGAATCTGCTCACATAGGTGTGGGCCTGGTTACCAAACAGGCAAAAGGTGCTTTCATCGCTGAATAGCACCTTTTCCCACATTTCAGTCAACCAGGTTGAGTGCTTTCTCACCCACACGATCCGGTTGCACCTTTGTATGTTAGTCATCAGTGGCTTATTCTGTGCTTTGCAGCCCCAGAGACAAAACTGCAGGCACCGGTGGCGAACTGTTGATGAGCTGACACTGACCTCGCTCTTGTCTGACCACTCTCGAAGTAGCTGAGGAGAGGTCAACTTGCGATCTATCAGTGAAATGTGTCATAGTGCACAGTCCTGGCGTGATCTTGATGCACGTGGACGACCTGAATGAGGATTGTCCACCACTGAACTCGTTTCTTTCTTCTGCTGTACAATCTTAACAGCAGCCTTCTGACTGCAGCCAACTTTCCTGGCTGATAGCTTGAAAATCCTTCCTCGCTCATAAAGGACACACAAACATGCTCCTCCAATGTCAGGGTCCAAGTCATCTTCATGGTCAATCCAGAAAGCGTATGAAATTGAAAAATTCCATGCGTTTTTATAACTGCACTGTTGACTAGATATCTGCATTGTGATTGGTTAATGAAACCAGCCTCCTGATTGGTCAGAAATAGGTGGGCATATTATATAATCTCGATCCAGTTTTGACGCAGGATCCACAAAAATTGCAGTAGCTATCTCCCAGTGTCTGTAAAGTATTTAAATTGGAAGCAAGGAATGCAAAAAAGCCAACTCTAATAGCCAAAATGTATCCCTTTTAACGTGGTAGAAAGATGAATATGCTGGGCTAACGCAAATTTAAAAAAAAAACAAACGTTGGTGCGAAATACGCAAAACTCACAAGTGATTCCAGACTTTTGCACACCACTGTACATATACACACACACATACATATGTATACACGCACACAATATTCCATCTATCTAGATAGCTAAGCTGCTTATTTGTGAAAGGTGCTCTCTGTAAACAGTTCTTCAGTCTCACAAATGGATGGCGTTATCTGACAGTGTTAGCCATGGAACACATTTCCAAAACGTTTTAGAGCCTCTAAGAATGCATAATAGCCTTCACTAACACATAATATGCCTTACAGTACAGGAATTAAGACAAACTCAAGCCCAAGCCCGCAGTGGAGAAGAAAGTGTATATGATTGGTGAACTATCATCTTCAGAGAATACCTGTTAAACGTAAGCAACTTTGCTTTCTTTGAAGATAAACATGCCACCTTTGTCACACATATGGACTCGCTAGTTAAGGAATGTCTTAGGCAAGAAAGTGTGTGAGTGTCAGTGTGAGAGTGTGTATCTGTTTATTATTTTTGTTTTCATGTTTCTCTCTATTTTCTTTGTGTGTGTTGGCTGATGTCTGGGCATGTTTGTGTGCATGAATGTCTGTATAAGTCTATTCATGAGTTTGCATTTGTGTGTGTGTGTCTAAATCTGAATTGGCTGTGTGTGTCTGATCGGGAAAGGAGATGAGCAGGGGGCAGTTTGAAAGGTGCAAGTCTTTAATCAATATGTTACAGTGAGTCAGTGTGCATATGCTGCAGCTATTGAACTACTTCTCCCATAGAAATATACTGGGGCAAATTTTAGGGGGCTTCATTTCTTTTTTTTTTTGCCTACCACCAAGTACAGAAATTGCAGCTGTACAGCACAGAAACTTCCTCCAGCTCACCTTTTGCCTTCCAGTGTCTAGAACTGCCTTCCCATGGACTTTGATGCTAATTACACTGGAAGCAGGCAGGGCAGGCTCACTCACTGGCACGATGCCAGTATTATGCCGAGCATTAGCAGTAAATTTGAGAGATTAAGATCATATTCCACATACCCTGGCTTAGAAGTGAGGTTCACGACTGCCATGGTATGTGCAAAACTAACCCATTAGAATAAACTACCCCAGGAAGAACAACTGTAGATAGAAGCTTTAAACTCTGAAAAGTGTCCAGATACATTAAACCATCCTTGTAGCTTATGGGCAACCATTGCAAAAATCTTGTGAATCCTGAAAAACCAGAAGGTTATCAGTCCTAATCTCTTGAATTCAGAGCACATCTCACAGCCCTCCCCACCCTTTCCCCCCCAAAAAAACATATGGATCTAAGTATGTGTAATTTTCCATTGCCTTAATCTGACTCTGCCCATAGCAGTAGATATGGTTAATGCTACTGTTTACTTTGTTTAGCTTCCCTGTACAACGGAGTGCTTCCTGAGGTCCTGTTAAATTTTTAGTTCTCTGTAAACCGCTTTGAATGGTAGAAAGGCGGTATAAAAATAAGTTTAAATAAAATAAAAATATTGGTCGACAATAAGCAAAGCAACTAATAAGAAAATTAAGATTTAGTCAGTAGTTTTCACGGTTGTTGCAATCAAGTGCCATTGAATCGATGCAGACTCATGGAGAGCCTCTGAATAGCTGTCCCTATCCCCTTGGGTTTTCTTGGCAAGGAGTGATGACGTAGATTGCCAGGCCTTTCTTCTGCAAAGTCAGTCTACAGCACCTGGTATTCCACGGTGGTATCCCAGCCAGGTATTAACCAAACACGATCCTGCTTAGTTTCAGAGATTAAACAAGATCGGACTCACACAGGGTGGAGTGGCAGCAGTTTATAAAACTTTAGTTTACCACTCTGAATGAATGGCATGGAACAGGTAAACCCGGTTGTTTACTCCTTTAAAATGTAGAAAGCCTAGGGGACACACAATGAAGCTACAATGTAGCCCATTTAAGACTAATACCGGTAGGAGAAAATATTTTTTTCACTCAACACGTAATCAAACTCAAATTCGTTCCCAGAGGACGTAGTAAAAGCTGCTAGTATAGCTGGGTTTAAAAAAAAGGTTTGGACAAGTTCCTGGAGGAAATGTTCACAAACCATTAATAAAGAGAACCAGAGAAATCCACTGCTTACCCTGGAATCTGTGTACCTTTTTGGGACCCTAACAGGTGCTTGTGACCTGGATTGGCCACTGTTGGAAACAGGATACTGGGCTTGATGGACCCTTGATCTGACCCAGTATGGTACATCTTATGTTCTTATGCTCTATTAGCATTAACAAAAAATGAAATGTAAATTAGAATTACTAAAAATGAAGCTCAAAATAGATATTTATTTATAATACCTGCATGCCTTTGTGTATACATGTGTGTGCTGTGCATGTGTTGTCTCTGTTGGGGGGGGGTATAGTTTTGGGGGTGGTAGATTAGCTTCAGAGGGATAATATAAGGGGGATCAGATTGAGGGGTGGTAGGGCAGTTGTGAGGAGGTAGTTTGGGAGTGGTGATGTAGTTGTAGTGGGGTAGTTTTGGAGAGGTTGCTGCAAGGGGGTAATTTAGGATGTGAGACACAGGAATGGGGTAGTTTTGAGGGAAGGAACGGTACAGTTTGGAGGCAGTGGAGCAATTGCAGTTGAATAGTTTTGAGGGGTAGTGGGGCAGTTGCAGGTAGTAATTTGGGGATTAGGGCAATTTGAAGGGATGGTGGGCAATTGTAAGTGGAATAGATTGGGGTGGAGGGGATGAGGCAGAACATTCTATGCTCTTATCTAAATCCCATTTCAAGCAGTCCACAAATACTTCCACCAGCCCAGGTTCCTATGCTGAGATTTTACAAAAACACCCCCCCCCCCCCCCCCGGCTCTGCTTGGTCCTCCTCTAGTGTTTTACGGCTTTCCATCCTATCTTGATGCTGTACTGACACCCTTCAAACCAACTACTACTACTATTTAACACTTATATAGCGCCACGCACGCAGCGCTGTACAGACATGAATACAAGAGACAGTCCCTGCTCGTCCGAGCTTACAATCTAATCACAACAGAAATACACACAGAGTAATAATCTAGTTAGGGCAAAGCCAGATTGGCTGTCTCCCAAAATTACTATTAGTACTGCTGCGCATTTACTACACACACAGTATAAATAAGTACATACCTTACAATTACACCAAGAGTACATTACAACACATCAGGGTTACATTACAGGTGGGCTGGGCATCATGGCGAACATTACATTACAATAAGGATACATATGATGTATGCTTACATGGTGATGTGGAGACTGAGTCGGTGGAGGTGGAGGTGGAGTGACCATGAGCGCTCATGCTTCGTTGGGGTCATGGAGGCTGGAATGGAACCCTTTCCTTTTCCCCTACATTGGAATACGTCTGCAAGGGAGAAAGCCGGTCCAGCCACCGTGGCCCTTAGGTGTGGGCCCGCCAGGCACGGCCACGCCTGTAGGTCCTGCTTTTGAATGGAGTCTGTTGTGCCTGGGAGGGGGGAGTGGGAGGGCGAGCAGCTCTCGCTTCCACCCCCGACGTCCAATCGGCAGCATGGTGGAAGGTGGAAAAGAAAGGCAGTTACCTGCCGGTTCCTGCTTTTGAATGGAATCTGTTGTGCCCCGATTGGGCCTGGGTGGGGGGAGCGGGAGGGGCGAGCAGCTCCCGCTTCCACCCCCGATGTCCGATCGGCAGCATGGTGGAAGGTGGAAGAGAAAGGCAGTTACCTGCCGGTTCCTGCTTTTAAATTGCAGTCTGTTGTGCCCCGATTGGGCCTTGGTGGGGGGAGTGGGAGGGGCGAGCAGCTCCCGATTCCACCCCCGACGTCCAATCGGCAGCATGGTGGAAGTGGAACAGAAAACTCACTTATGCTGCCTCAGGATCATTCAGTGTTGCCACTTTACCAGTGCCTTGCTGTTTTCCTGATAAGTTTTTTACTACTCCCAAAGTTCCTTGGTCTTCTCTCAGGAATTTTGGTGTCATTATGCCTTCTTTCACCACCTTGGTGTATACATGCCACTCTCTGCCACTTTGTCCTTCTGATACTGGCTTCTTGCAGTTTTTCTGCCACTGTCTGTGCCCTCTGCCTCTTTTCAGGTTCCATGGGGTGTTGATAACACTTGATGACTTGCAGTGCTATTGCCCCTGTTAGATGTCTACTAGCAAGTTTCATGCAGGTTTAATTGAAAATGGAAGAAAAGCTCCACTATTGCATTCATTGCTTGCCCTTAGAGCATGCGGCCCGCGAGAGAATTTTGTGCGTCCAGCGACGCATTTTGTGATGATAAAAAAATTGAGGGGGTCCTGCATTCCACATGGCCCGAACGGGAAGCTGATCCATCCGGCGGAGACGTGAGACATCCAGTGGGTGACTGAAGAGCCAGAAAGTACTTTAAAAGCCGCAGCCGGCGGGAACATCAGACTCTCGGCACACTCACCATGCGGCTGATCGGGTGTTGGGGGTGGAGGCAGGAGCTGCTCGCCCCTCCCGCTCCCACCACCAAGGCCCAATCGGGGCACCTCCAGAGCCAGAAAGGACTTTAAAAGCCACAGCCGGCATGCGTGCCCACGCCTGAGGGCCCTTTGGCGCGGCATGATGGTGAGGCGGCTGTCGCCCTTGCGGAGCTCAACAGAACGAAACTGGTTCCACCTCAACAAAGTAAGCATCTACCCTGCTACTGCCATCACACTACTATCACATTACTTGCATTACCCGATTTGCCTGTAATATAACATGTACCCTGTATTTGCCTGTAATAATTGTCCCATAACAAGTACCCAGTTTGGCCTGTAATATAAGATGTACCCTGTTTTCGTACAGGAAACAGTCAAGGTGAAGGCATAGCTCACCTTGTTGTTAGTTGTTGTTACTCCTTGTTTTTTTCTTAAAAAGGAGAAACCTGTTATCTCTAGGGTATGAAAGGTCCTAATAGCTCTTGGAGCTAATGTGGTGATACCGTTAAAGGAGTTTCCCACATCTTTAAAAGTAGATCTTGTAAGATCTGATGCAAAGGAAGCATGATTAGCTCCTTTGGCAACCAGGGGGATTGCAGGGTCTCTGAACTCCCTGTTAAGGATTCTTCACTAGGTATAGAAATGGCAAGTAACGTCGCCATATCAAGCAGAAAAGCTTGAAAAGAAACCTCCCCTGAGGAGGACCCTCTAAAATGAGGGGTAAAGGCTAGACTTGTTGAAGATTCAGCCCTGGTACCGATGGATTCATCCCAGTCATCGATATCGGAAGACTTGAAAGGATGAAGCATCGGATTTTCCCTAAATCGATGTCTTCGGTACCACCCGAAGTCGGTACCGAATCATCCATGCTAGGGATCGATTCCAGGCTCGGCATCGAGGGAATCGAGTCTGTCAAAGCAAGCATGGACGGTACCGACACCGATGCCGATACCGGTACCAGTACCGAAGGCGATACCGATACTGGAGGAACGGTCTGCAGCTACTCTAACGGTACCGAAGTAACCAAGAGCGCTAGACTACGTTCATTGGTGAGGAGTGTTTCATCCATCACCGTAGCCGATGCCAGGGTGTAGGTACCGCTCGAAGTGGCCACAACCACCGAGCATGGCCCAGGTATGTTCACCGAGGTGAGAACCCTGGGAACGACCTGAAGCCCCGTTAATGCTTTGGAGTCCGAAGACTCCCGCCAGGGCTTTATTGCCAAAATGTCCTCAAGGGCAAAGCCGGAGCAATCTCAATACTGGAAAGGAGATCTACCACTCGAGGACTGGCTAGTCTTTACAGACTTTTGTTTGGTTACCTGATTCTGCGGAGATATTCTGGCTGGTGACATTGAGTGCGATGTGAACTGGGTATCGAGCTGTGCTCGATTCTGAAGATTTCTTGTTTGAACTCCAGCAGGAAAGACACTCAAGTGAGCAATGGTCAGGACCCAAACATTTTAGACACCAAGAATGGGTGTCTAAAAGAATATTTGTACCACCACACTTAAGAGCATTTCTTGAGGGTAGTGGCTAGCTTTTCCATAATGGAAAAAAGGGAGGCCTAGTGGCCTAGAAACTGTCAGACACTAACGGAGAAAAAATTTCTGTCAAAAAGAAGAAATTATTTAGAAAAAACAAGAGAGAAGCACTGGCGGTATCGGTGGCGTCGAGGGAAGTCAGATGTGACCACAAAAAAGTAAGAATAAAAAGAAGAATTTTCTGCGGTGACAGGAATAAGTCCTGCCGGCTCCACGGAAAAACAGAAAACTGATGAGAGGGAAGTGTTTAGGCGGGAAGGCAGCGCGCATGCGTGTGGGATGCTCCCAAAAGCTTTCTTTTTGGACGCTGGGGAGCATTCCCGCGCAGGCTCCGTCGGTATCGATGTACCCATATGTGAAGACTCATTCCTGCTTGTTCCTGGATATTGCTGGGAACAAGATGAAAGATATGGAAAAGAGCAATCCGGAGACTTTAAGCATGAACTGGTGCAGTAGAAACAAGTCTTGCTAGAGTCTAGACAAGCTCAGGGATCGTCGGGACAGCAGAATTTGTAAAAGCAGATGGATGGGGAGATAAAAGGACATTAACAGAACTGCAATAAGCCCTGGAGGAACTAAAGTCAGTCCTGGGAATAGGAGCATAGTCTGTAACAGTACATCTGATACTGATGGGTTACTCTGTATAAGCATATAAATGTATTGTTCCTCTTTCCTGACTAAAATATAAAAAAATGGTGTTACAGTGGTCACGCCAATCTTCAGGTACTACAGATTTTAATGATGGTTCGCAGATTATTAATAGTAAGTCTGCAATCTCATATTTCAGTTCTTTCAGCAATCCTGGATGTATACCATCCAGTCCAGGTGATTTGCTACTCTTCAGTTTATCAAACAGTTGTATTACATCTTCTCGGTTTATTAACATTTCTTTCAATTCTTCCGATTCATCACTTTTAAATACCATTTCAGGCATGGGTAACTTCCCTACATCATCTTCAGTACAGATTGAAACAAAGAATTCGTTCAGTCTTTCTGCTATGGCCTTGTTCTCCCTTAGTGCCCCTTTTACCACTATCTACTGGTTCAACTGACTCTCACCGTTTTTTGCTAAAACTATTTGAAAAAGATTTTATTATGCGTTTCTGCTTCCACAGTAAGCTTTTTTCAAATTTTCTCTTTGCCTGCCTTATCATTGTTTTGCAACTACACAGACTGTGAATATTCTGAAAAGCAGTCTTGGAGTGTTCCAGGATGTCAGCAATGAATTTTCACCATATAATCAACAGCACTTGGTCCAACAAACAGCTAAAAAGCGTAGTTACTCATCTATAACAGGTGTTGTCCGGGAACGGCAGGAATCAGTCCTCACATAAGGGTGACGTTGGCGCCAACGGAGTCTGCACGGTAGCTTCTCCTCAGCTTTCAAAGAAAGTCTTTGGGAGATGCACCATGTATGCGTGGTCCCCTTCCTGCCCAAGATGCCACCTTACTACAGTAGGATGATATAGCTCACAGGCAAAAATGACAAAAAGCAACTCCATGAGGGAGGGAGGAAAGGTTGTGAGAGCTGATTCCTGCTGTCCCCGCAGAACACCTGTTACAGGTGAATAACTACGCTTTCTCTGGGAACAAGCAGGAAGTCAGTCCTCACATATGGCACTCCCTAGGTACATGCCACCGAAAACCAGTAAAAAGCCAAGGGTGACCAGGAAAAAATAATCCATGAGCAGCAGCAGCAATGAGACCTTGAGAAGACAGACTACCAAGCGGCCCAAGTGTCCAGCGAGACTCCCTCTCCAGGCAGTAATGAGCTGTGAAAGTGTTGGCTGAGGACTAGGTGGCAGCTCAGCAGATTTCAGACAGAGAAACAGAATGCAGGTTTTCTGTAGCTGCCGCCATAGCCTGACCCTGTGCACCATGACCCGGCACTCCAGCAAGAGCTCAGCCTGCTTGGAGTCTGCAGTCTGCCACGCAGATGGACAGAGTACGTTTGGTCACCGCTGCCCCCAGTCAACTAGGGTCATAGGAGACTAAAAAGCTCTGAGGCCTTATGGTGGCCCTGGGTACATTGGAGGTAGGGTCCAACGAGGGAGCACTTCACCACGTTATATGAAAGACACCCAGTCTATGATACGTGGTGATCAAACAAGGATACTTTATTAATAAACCTGAGAGCCCGACACAGGCCGTGTTTCGTATTTGTCACTTCATCAGGGGATACAGGTTTGCTGCAAATACAGAAACATTACAACTATAACATTAAAACTAAGACACTTCTAACGTAAAACTTAAAAACATAAAATTAATGTGATAAGTAATAAATAAAAATAATAGTTACAAATCCAATAAACCAATAAGATCATAAATACTATATAATAAATAAAATATCTATAACATGAAAAGGTGTGTAATATCACATATAAAGGAGGAAACATGTATAAAACCATGCTATGTGTAACTACTGTGCCTACATTTAAGATGAACAGGAGCAGGAGTTGAGTGAGTAGAACAACTTGTAATAAATACTAAATCAATTATAACCACAAATTGTAAAACCATGCACATACAAATAGAACTAAAAAGAAAAAATTATTACTATATCTATAAAAATAAAAACGTTATTATAAAACCAAAATCACATGTATAAGACCATGCTACGTGTAAACATTTACTTAAACAGGAGCAGGAGTTGAGTGAGTGGAACAACTGGTAATAAATACTAAATCAATTATAACCACAACCTGTAAAACCATAAATATATAAATAGAACTAAAAAATGAAATCATTGTTATAAAATCATTGTTATAAAACCATAATGACCAAAAATAAATATTATAAGACCAATTTAATATTACCTAAGTTTGTGTAACGAACATGAGTGTAAGCGATCATGTCGCAAACACTAGGCACTAAGCCATTTCAACCTCATTGTAAAAACTCGTTGTTCATAAAGTATATTGCTAAAAATTGCATTCAGAGATTGCCATACCCGTATTTTACGGTCTAACGTCTATCGTTGAAACTTGGACTCTTTCTCAAAGGTGAGTCTCTGCTTCCTTCTATAAAAATGTTGAAAAAAATGAAACGGTAAATATATCAGACATATGACAGTGGCTCATTACCGGACACATCTTTTCACTCTAAAGACTTGCCTCTAAAACAATTCTACAGGTCAAATCAACTTATTTTTAGGAGCAGTATCTTACTACGATTGGTATCATCCCTAACTGACTGCGATATTGCTTCTAAAACAGTGGAGAAATATCACTCGAGCCCATGGTTTGAATATACTAACAGACAGCGGCTCAGTTGTGTAAAGAAAACTTCTAATATTTAAACGCATTATACCACGGCTTAAATGGGAATGTTCCTATCCTTATAGATATTCACCATTTTAAGATCAGTCTTCTTACTTTTGATCTCCGCTGGATCTATGGTAATACTGTATGGGGCTACAGATTTTAATCGATTATCTGCCGAAAAACCACTAGTCGTCATTGTGTATTGTGTATCTGGACTTTCAGAAAGCCTTTGACAAGGTCCCTCATCAGAGACTTTTGGCAAAACTAAAGAGTCATGGGATAGGAGGCAGTGTACTATTGTGGATCAGGAACTGGTTAAAAGATAGAAAGCAGAGGGTAGGGCTAAATGGCCAATTTTCCCAATGGAGAAAGGTGAATAGTGGTGTACCCCAGGGATCTGTGCTGGGTCCGCTGCTTTTTGACATATTCATAAATGACCTGGAAAGTGGAATAACGAGTGAGGTTATCAAATTTGCAGATGACACAAAACTATTTAAAGTTGTTAAAACCCAAGAGGATTGTGGAAAATTGCAAGAGGATCTTGATAAATTGGAAGACTGGGCATCAATATGGCAGATGAAATTTAATGTGGACAAGTGCAAGGTTATGCACCTAGGGAAGAACAACCCAAACTATGGTTACACGATGCAAGGTTCCACATTAGGAACCACCACCAAGGAAAAAGATTTAGGCGTCATTGTGGATACCATGTTAAAACCCTCGGCCCAGTGTGCAGCGGCGGCCAAGAGAGCAAATAGAATGCTAGGTATGATAAGGAAAGGAATGGAAAATAAAACAAAGGATATTATAATGCCTCTATATCGTTCCATGGTGAGACCGCACCTTGAATATTGTGTGCAATTCTGGTCGCCGTATCTTAAAAAGGATATAGAGTTATTAGAGAAGGTTCAGAGAAGAGCCACCAAAATGGTAAAGGGGATGGAAGGATACTCCTATGAGGAAAGGCTAAAAAGGTTAGGGCTCTTTAACCTGGAAAAGAGACGGCTGAGGGGAGATATGATAGAAGTCTATAAATTAATGAGCAGAGTGGAACGGGTAAACGTAGATCGATTGTTTACCTTATCAGAATATAGAAAGACTAGGGGACATGCAATGAAGCTACAGGGTAAACTATTTAAGACTAATAAGAGAAAATATTTTTTCACTCAACGTGTAATCAAACTCTGGAATTTGTTACCGGAGGATGTAGTAAAGGCTGTTAGTGTAGCTGGGTTTAAAAAAGGTTTGGACAAGTTCCTGGAGGAAAGGTCCATAAGCCATTATTAAGAAGGGACCCAGGATATCAATGCTTGAACCAATACAAGCATTGTGGAACCTGTGTCCCTTGGGGAAACTGCTAGGTACATATGACCTAGATTGGCCACTGTTGGAAACAGAATACTGGGCTTGATGGACCTTGGTCTGACCCAGTATGGCATATCTTATATGTTCTTATGTCATATGATTGTCCTCTTTAAACATCATCCAAAAACCAACCTTACCCTCGAGAATCCTCTACTATTCATCACGATGCACAAAGATAAATAAAGCCTTTAATACCACCTACTGTCTCAATATCTGAAGGATCTTGTATGAAGAATAACTGCCGTCTACTTCGCAAGGGAAATTTTGCATCAAAAACGCCCGCACTTGCGCTCATGTGAACCGCAGGAAAAGTGACGTCACTCACTACGTAATCATATACCTCACTAATTACTAGGTTAAAGTACGGTCACTGAAGGTTCACATGCTACCCACTCATTATCACAAACTCAGTGTGCTGGTCCTATCCCTTATGTGATTGCTTCATTTGTATCCACATGCAAATTAATCGTAGATAAATATGCATTTAGACCCCATATCAATACCTAATTCTAAATGGATCGGTCACATAAATACAGAATCTTTTTATTCGATCAATAGAATTTGTGTTATAACCAATCTCCTATTCCAGTAAGAGAAATATATTCAAAATATTTATTCAATTGATACCGACTGTTCCTATATTATGAAACAATTTGTCAGCTCTTGTGTCATCAGTTGCTGGGTAAAGACTCAGGCTGCAATGTGGGATGTAACAATGACCACATCCATTATTGAAAACGTGCATGTATCCAACGAGGTTGTATATCCGTTGTGAACTTACTATGGTTCTCTCTCTAGAATTGATAGTATTACAATATTAAAATTATCGGGTAACTCTTCCCACTACAATTAATAACGACAAAAATGGATAAAAAATCAATAATTAAATGAAGGATCCTAACTACGTGAACGGTTAGAGATAATGAAATCTACAAAACTAACCGCTATGATAGTTTTTAGGTTATAAAACAATAAACAATTAAATGAAGTAATGGTACTAACTAGATAAATAAATAGATTTGATAAGAACACCAGAACTAATTCACATTGTAGACCATCCACCTATCCTAATGGGAGATTGCAGTTCTGACTGAAGTTAGGTCAACCAACTATCAGCAGATCATAACGTATAAGGCAATAAATATAATAAAATATAATATATAAATGTAAATATAATTATAAACTAGTGTTCTCAATAATGGAACCATTCAAAACTGCAGTATAATGTTACCAGTGGCTTACTAGTATCAGCTTCCTTATAACCTATGCTACTGGGGGCCTCATTTATCAAAACGAAGCCTATAAAAATACTGACAAGTCTCTTTCTAAATTTAGCCCACGTGGGGCCAACGAATCTAGTTGAAAAATGTATCTTTGCTCTAGGCGCTGCAGCATCTTATCAGCATCTCCCCCCCTCCAGTTGAGTTTCGCTTTCTTTATCACGAAGAACTTTAAATCACTAATTCGATGCTTAAGCTCTTGCCAGTGCGCTACAAGCGGTTTTTCGATTGCACCCCTCTTGATGTTGCTTCTATGTTCGATAATCCGCACCTTAATGCTCCTAATGGTCTTCCCCACATAGAGCTTGTTACACGGGCACTGTACAACATACACTACATGGGATGCATCACAATTTGAAAATTCTTCCATCCAAAATTCTTGTCGTGTGGTAGGGTGTATGAACTTGTCTCGTATTGGCATCACATGTGTGCACACTGAACACCGTCCGCATTGGTATTGTCCCTTATACTTGGAGAGAAATTTACGCTCAGTCAATGCTGACGGCACTAACATGTTCTTTAGATTAACATTTCGTTTATGTGCTACTGTAATTGCGATTTCTTCAAATCCTGGTAGTGTCTGAATAAGGTGCCATTCTTTCTTCAAAATTCTTGTAACTTGTTTTAAATAGACAGAGTACAGTAAAGGGCAGACCAGGCCAACATCTTTCTTCCCTTGATGTTGTTGAAGCAATGTATCCCGAGGCGTATTTCTCGCTCTACAATATGCTTGCTCGATGTGTTGCATAGGGTATTTCCTTGCTGTGAACCTATCTTTCATTAACCCGGCATGTGTCTCAAAATCCTGGAGTGTAGTGCAGGTTCTTCTAGCTCTAAAAAAACTGCCCTACTGGCAAATTCCTTTTTAAGGCTGGATTGTGAAAACTGTCAAAATGCAGCAAATGGTTGCGATCTGTTGGTTTTCTGTACATGGTGGTAGTGAATTGTTCATTCTCTTTCTTAATAACTAAATCTAAATATGGTATTTGTTATATGTCATATGTGATCTGGAATTTCAAATTCACATCCAGACTGTTGATCCACTGATTAAAATTTCCTAAACTACCAACATCTCCATCCCAAAGGATCAAGACGTCATCTATGTAGCGTATCCAAAGTCTGATATTATCTTTATATATATGTTCCTTCAAAAACATTTCCTCAAAGTTAAACATATATAAATTGGCCACATCTGGTGCCATTGATGACCCCATGGCTACCCCTTTTATCTGCTTACAAAATATATCTCTGAAACAGAAATAGTTTTCACATAGGGCAAATTTCGCTATAGCCATTAGAAATGCAGTGGGGATACGCTTAGATTCAGTCCTTCTTAATAAATATTCTTCCATGATTATTAAGCTTTCTGCCTGGGGAATGTTGGTGTATAATGATTCCACGTCTAACGTGACTAATATAATATTTTCATTTGGTCCTTGGAAATTTGATAAAATATCAATAACGTGAGTGGAGTCTCTGACATAAGACCACATTTGTACTATAAAGGGGCGCAGCAGCACGTCCAAAAACTTTGAAATGGGTTCCATAAGAGACCCAATGGCCGACACTATAGGGCGACCGGGAGGGTTAGTCAAAGATTTGTGTATTTTTGGATTGATGTAAATTGTCGGAATAATAGGTGCAGGTACAATCAAAAAATCTCTCTCTTTGCGAGTAATGTAACCGATCTCAAAAGCTGTAATTATCAGGCTATCTATACTTCTCTTTAATGTTTCAGTAGGATCATTATCTAACCAAACGTAGAAGGACCGATCGCTTAATTGTCTATTAATTTCTGCAATATACCTGGTTTTATCTAATACCACTACCGCTCCTCCTTTGTCTGCCGGTTTTATGATTATCTTGTCATTTTTTTGTAATGCCTTTAGTGCCTGATTTTCTCCTTTTGTAAGGTTAAAATATTTCCTTTGTGATCGTGTACATACCTGTCTAACTTCTTTCAGAACCACTTTCTCAAATGTTTCGATAATAGGATCCGTGTGGGGTGGAGGGACCCAGGAGGATTTCTTACTAATGATGGACTTATCTACTTGACTCGTCTGTTGCTCCATAAAGAATTGCTTTATCCGTATTTTCCGAAAAAATTTGTATAAATCTATTTCAAGTTCAAATGGATCTGGTTTTCTAATTGGGACAAAGGACAACCCTTTGTTTAATACTGAGAGTTCGTCCGAAGTCAAGTCATAGTCTGATATATTTACAACATTGTTATCTATATGCTCCTTTAGTACCATCGTTCTCGTGATCTGTCCGATGTTCGTCTCCCCGGCCCCTCCCTCTCCCCCTCCCTCGGGTAGGGTACTGATGGTTTTGATTGTATCTCTGTTCTCGGGGGTAATCGTATCGTCTGTCTTGGGCTCTCTCCGACAGTCGTGTGTCTGATCTGTTGCGACCTCCTCCTTTCCACTTTGTGTCCATGTCTAAAAAATTATTATTATTATTCTGTTTGTTATTCCTCCAGTTGTTATTCTGTACCCCCGAGAACAGAGATACAATCAAAACCATCAGTACCCTACCCGAGGGAGGGGGAGAGGGAGGGGCCGGGGGAGACGAACATCGGACAGATCACGAGAAAGATGCTCCTAAAGGAGCATATAGATAACAATGTTGTAAATATATCAGACTATGACTTGACTTCGGACAAACTCTCAGTATTAAACAAAGGGTTGTCCTTTGTCCCAATTAGAAAACCAGATCCATTTGAACTTGAAATAGATTTATACAAACTTTTTCGGAAAATACGGATAAAGCAATTCTTTATGGAGCAACAGACGAGTCAAGTAGATAAGTCCATCATTAGTAAGAAATCCTCCTGGGTCCCTCCACCCCACACGGATCCTATTATCGAAACATTTGAGAAAGTGGTTCTGAAAGAAGTTAGACAGGTATGTACACGATCACAAAGGAAATATTTTAACCTTACAAAAGGAGAAAATCAGGCACTAAAGGCATTACAAAAAAATGACAAGATAATCATAAAACCGGCAGACAAAGGAGGAGCGGTAATGGTATTAGATAAAACCAGGTATATTGCAGAAATTGACAATTGAGCGATTGGTCCTTCTACGTTCGGTTAGATAATGATCCTACTGAAACATTAAAGAGAAGTATAGATAGCCTGATAATTACAGCTTTTGATATCGGTTACATTACTCGCAAAGAAAGAGATTTTTTGATTGTACCTGCACCTATTATTCCGACAATTTACATCAATCCAAAAATACACAAATCTTTGACTAACCCTCCCGGTTGCCCTATAGTTTCGGCCATTGGGTCCCTTATGGAACCCATTTCAAAGTTTTTGGACGTGCTGCTGCGCCCCTTTATAGTACAAATGTGATCTTATGTCAGAGACTCCACTCACGTTATTGATATTTTATCAAATTTCCAAGGACCAAATGAAAATATTATATTAGTCACGTTAGACGTGGAATCATACACCAACATTCCCCAGGCAGAAAGCTTAATAATCATGGAAGAATATTTATTAAGAAGGACTGAATCTAAGCGTATCCCCACTGCATTTCTAATGGCTATAGCGAAATTTGCCCTATGTGAAAACTATTTCTGTTTCAGAGATATATTTTATAAGCAGATAAAAGGGGTAGCCATGGGGTCATCAATGGCACCAGATGTGGCCAATTTATATATATTTAACTTTGAGGAAATGTTTTTGAAGGAACATATATATAAAGATAATATCAGACTTTGGATACGCTACATAGATGACGTCTTGATCCTTTGGGATGGAGATGTTGGTAGTTTAGGAAATTTTAATCAGTGGATCAACAGTCTGGATGTGAATTTGAAATTCCAGATCACATATGACATACAACAAATACCATATTTAGATTTAGTTATTAAGAAAGAGAATGAACAATTCACTACCACCATGTACAGAAAACCAACAGATCGCAACCATTTGCTGCATTTTGACAGTTTTCACAATCCAGCCTTAAAAAGGAATTTGCCAGTAGGGCAGTTTTTTAGAGCTAGAAGAACCTGCACTACACTCCAGGATTTTGAGACACATGCCGGGTTAATGAAAGATAGGTTCACAGCAAGGAAATACCCGATGCAACACATCGAGCAAGCATATTGTAGAGCGAGAAATACGCCTCGGGATACATTGCTTCAACAACATCAAGGGAAGAAAGATGTTGGCCTGGTCTGCCCTTTACTGTACTCTGTCTATTCAAAACAAGTTACAAGAATTTTGAAGAAAGAATGGCACCTTATTCAGACACTACCAGGATTTGAAGAAATCGCAATTACAGTAGCACATAAACGAAACGTTAAACTAAAGAACATGTTAGTGCTGTCAGCATTGCCTGAGCGTAAATTTCTCTCCAAGTATAAGGGACAATACCAATGCGGACGGTGTTCAGTGTGCACACATGTGATGCCAATACGAGACAAGTTCATACACCCTACCACACGACAAGAATTTCGGATAGAAGAATTTTCAAATTGTGATGCATCCCATGTAGTGTATGTTATACAGTGCCCGTGTAACAAGCTCTATGTGGGGAAGACCATTAGGAGCATTAAGGTGCGGATTATCGAACATAGAAGCAACATCAAGAGGGGTGCAATCGAAAAACCGCTTGTAGTGCACTGGCAAAGGCTTAAGCATCGAATTAGTGATTTAAAGTTCTTCGTGATAAAGAAAGCGAAACTCAACTGGAGGGGGGGAGATGCCGATAAGATGCTGCAGCGCCTAGAGCAAAGATACATTTTTCAACTAGATTCGTTGGCCCCACGTGGGCTAAATTTAGAAAGACTTGTCAGTATTTTTATAGGCTTCGTTTTGATAAATAATGAGGCCCCCAGTAGCATAGGTTATAAGGAAGCTGATACTAGTAAGCCACTGGTAACATTATACTGCAGTTTTGAATGGTTCCATTATTGAGAACACTAGTTTATAATTATATTTACATTTATATATTATATTTTATTATATTTATTGCCTTATACGTTATGATCTGCTGATAGTTGGTTGACCTAACTTCAGTCAGAACTGCAATCTCCCATTAGGATAGGTGGATGGTCTACAATGTGAATTAGTTCTGGTTTTCTTATCAAATCTATTTATTTATCTAGTTAGTACCATTACTTCATTTAATTGTTTATTGTTTTATAACCTAAAAACTATCATAGCGGTTAGTTTTGTAGATTTCATTATCTCTAACCGTTCACGTAGTTAGGATCCTTCATTTAATTATTGATTTTTTATCCATTTTTGTCGTTATTAATTGTAGTGGGAAGAGTTACCCGATAATTTTAATATTGTAATACTATCAATTCTAGAGAGAGAACCATAGTAAGTTCACAACGGATATACAACCTCGTTGGATACATGCACGTTTTCAATAATGGATGTGGTCATTGTTACATCCCACATTGCAGCCTGAGTCTTTACCCAGCAACTGATGACACAAGAGCTGACAAATTGTTTCATAATATAGGAACAGTCGGTATCAATTGAATAAATATTTTGAATATATTTCTCTTACTGGAATAGGAGAATGGTTATAACACAAATTCTATTGATCGAATAAAAAGATTCTGTATTTATGTGACCGATCCATTTAGAATTAGGTATTGATATGGGGTCTAAATGCATATTTATCTACGATTAATTTGCATGTGGATACAATGAAGCAATCACATAAGGGATAGGACCAGCACACTGAGTTTGTGATAATGAGTGGGTAGCATGTGAACCTTCAGTGACCGTACTTTAACCTAGTAATTAGTGAGGTATATGATTACGTAGTGAGTGACGTCACTTTTCCCGCGGTTCACAAGAGCGCAAGTGCGGGCGTTTTTGATGCAAAATTTCCCTTGCGAAGTAGACGGCAGTTCTTCTTCATACAAGATCCTTCAGATATTGAGACAGTAGGTGGTATTAAAGGCTTTATTTATCTTTGTGCACCGTGATGAATAGTAGAGGATTCTCGAGGGTAAGGTTGGTTTTTGGATGATGTTGTTTAAGGAGGACAATCATATGACGACTAGTGGTTTTTCGGCAGATAAATCGATTAAAATCTGTAGCCCCATACAGTATTACCATAGATCCAGCGGAGATCAAAAGTAAGAAAACTGATCTTAAAATGGTGAATATCTATAAGGATAGGAACGTTCCCATTTAAGCCGTGGTATAATGCGTTTAAATATTAGAAGTTTTCTTTACACAACTGAGCCGCTGTCTGTTAGTATATTCAAACCATGGGCTCGAGTGATATTTCTCCACTGTTTTAGAAGCAATATCGCAGTCAGTTAGGGATGATACCAATCGTAGTAAGATACTGCTCCTAAAAATAAGTTGATTTGACCTGTAGAATTGTTTTAGAGGCAAGTCTTTAGAGTGAAAAGATGTGTCCGGTAATGAGCCACTGTCATATGTCTGATATATTTACCGTTTCATTTTTTTCAACATTTTTATAGAAGGAAGCAGAGACTCACCTTTGAGAAAGAGTCCAAGTTTCAACGATAGACGTTAGACCGTAAAATACGGGTATGGCAATCTCTGAATGCAATTTTTAGCGATATACTTTATGAACAACGAGTTTTTACAATGAGGTTGAAATGGCTTAGTGCCTAGTGTTTGCGACATGATCGCTTACACTCATGTTCGTTACACAAACTTAGGTAATATTAAATTGGTCTTATAATATTTATTTTTGGTCATTATGGTTTTATAACAATGATTTCATTTTTTAGTTCTATTTATATATTTATGGTTTTACAGGTTGTGGTTATAATTGATTTAGTATTTATTACCAGTTGTTCCACTCACTCAACTCCTGCTCCTGTTTAAGTAAATGTTTACACGTAGCTTGGTCTTATACATGTGATTTTGGTTTTATAATAATGTTTTTATTCTTATAGATATAGTAATAACTTTTTCTTTTTAGTTCTATTTGTATGTGCATGGTTTTACAATTTGTGGTTATAACTGATTTAGTGTTTATTACAAGTTGTTCTACTCACTCAACTCCTGCTCCTGTTCAATTTAAATGTAGGCACAGTAGTTACACATAGCATGGTTTTATACATGTGTTTCCTCCTTTATATGTGATATTACACACCTTTTCATGTTGTGTTATAGATATTTTATTTATTATATAGTATTTATGATCTTATTGGTTTATTGGATTTGTAACAATATTTATTTTTATTATTTATTACTTATCACATTAATTTTATGTTTTTAAGTTTTACGTTAGAAGTTTTATAGTTTTAATGTTATAGTTGTAATGTTTCTGTATTTGCAGCAAACCTGTATCCCCTGAAGTGACAAATACGAAACACGGCCTGTGTCGGGCTCTCAGGTTTATTAATAATGTATCCTTGTTTGATCACCACGTATCGTACATTGGAGGTAGGACAGGGCCCTCTTACAGTCCAGAGTGTAAAGGACGGTCTCCACCCTGCTAGCGTGAGGTTGCAGAAGGAACGTGGGGAGCATCACCTCCTGAATGAGGTGGAAAGGGGACGCCACCTTGGGAAGAAACTTAGGGTGAATTCGGAGCACAACCCTGTTCTTAAAGAACCTCGTATAGGGTGGATCCACCCCCAACGCTTGGAGCTCGCTGATCCTGCAAATAGACATGAGTGCCAGCAGGAACACAACCTTACAGGAAAGTTACCATAGGTGGTAGGTAGCCAGGAGCTCAAACAGTGGTCCAATGAGCAGCGACAGCACACATTAAGGTCCCACTCTGCTGCCGCTGGGCAGACAGGAGGCGGAACAGCAAGAGACCCTGCAGGAAGCAGGTCACGAGAGGTTGGATGGAGAGGGACTTGCCCTCGATAAGGTGCCTGGGACAAGTTAAGCAAATATTGCAGGACAAGCTGCAGGAGCAGGAGAACAGGTTGACCCATCATTCCATACACCACACTGAGAATCTGCACCATTTGAAGGCTTAAGCCTATCTTCTTGTGGAGGTCTCACGGGAGGCCAGGACCACCTCCTCTGAAAGGCTGAAGGGAGCCAAGGCTACCCTTTCAGCAGCCAGACCATTAACATCAGAGACCCCAAGTTGGGGAATAGGAGGGAGCCCTCCTCCTGCAATAGCAGCCCCGGGGCTCTCCCCAGGGGGACCAGGGGCACCGTGGATAAGCAAAGGAGTAGTGGGAACCACGGTTGCCTTGGCCTGTGTCATGTTGAACCTCAAACAGGGTCTTGGCAACCAGCAGCATGGGCAGGAAGGCACAGAGAAGGCCCTCCGTCCATGGGGTGAGGAAGGCATCCGCTGCCACCCAATATAGGTGTGGCTGCCTATAACAGAAGCGAGGCAGCTGGGTGCTGGTTGGACTGGAGAAGAGGTCCATCCGTGGAGTCCCCCAGAGCTGGAAGAGCCAATAGGCCACTCCACGATCTAGCTGCCACTCGTGTGGCAGGAGGACCCAGCTCAGCCTGTCTGCCAGGGCACTGCTCTGCCCTGGCAGATAGACTTCCCGTAGAAGCATCCCGTGGCAGATCGCATATGAGCAGAGAGATACTGCCTCCTGGCAGAGGGCATATTAGCCCATGCCCCTCTGCTTGCTGATGTAGAACATCGCTACTTGATTGCCAAAAATGGTGCTGCAGGTGCTGACGGAAAGATTGGAGGGCCAGGAATACATGTCTCGAAGCTCCAAGAGGTTGATCTGCTGCAGACTGTCCATCTGCAACCAACTACCCTGAGTGCAGAGGCCATCGCATTGGGCTCCCCAGCTTAAGAGGGAGGCATCTGTGGTTAGGACCCTTTGGTGGGCAAGGGCCTCAAAGGGTATCCCAGCCAGAAGGTGCTGGGTGTCTTGCCACCAGGCAAGTCGGCCAGTTGGTGGATCACCAGCACCCTGTCCCACAGACAGCCCGTGGCCTGGGTCTACTGGGAGCAGAGGCCCCACTGAGCCACCCTCATAATAACATAAGATATGCCATACTGGGTCAGACCAAGGTCCATCAAGCCCAGTATCCTGTTTTCAACAGTGGCCAATATAGGTCAAGGAACTCCCTGTGGCATACTGCCTGGATCACTGACCATAGGATCTTCATACGTAAATGTAGGGACACAGGTAAGCGTTGACTCCTTTGAGGCCAAGGATTGGTTGAAATGAACCATCTTTTCTTGGCAATACAAAGCAGATGAAGTATCAGCCCTTGCATCGCTTGGAAGGGGAACTGGCACCACTATTCACAGAAGGAGCTAACTGTCCAATGTGATCAGAATGGCAATTCTCTTGGCCGCTGAACCAAATGGAGAGACAAGGCATTTGGGATATGCTCTCTGCATTCCAGATTATAGCCATGCTGAATGGTTGGTGTCTAGCTCCCAGTGATCCTCTGTGGCCTGGGCCCACTCCTGGTAGGAGGGCAGGCTTCTGGAGTAACTTAGACTGTGGATGCCATGTGACCAAGATGGCAGAGCAGAAGGTGGATGGACGCCAAGCATTGGCGCTGTAGGGCAGCGACTAGCACCCTGAGGCGATTGGCGCTGTCCCAAGGAAGGAGGTCCTTAGCCTGAACGATGTCCAGCCTTACCCCTATGAATGACTGGCATTGTGTCGGAAGGAGATGGGTCTTTAGGTGGTTTAAGAACCCAAAGTGTCATAGGATAAGGATAGAGTGCATTATTGCATGAAGCACCTCTGCAGCCGTGTGGCCCCTTATGAGTCAGTCGTCCAGGTAGGGGAAGACTACTCCCTGGAAATGAAGGTGGGCTGCGATCATCATTAGGCACTTGGTGAACATCCTTGGTGCAGAGGCCAGCCCGAAGGATAGCACCCTGTACTGGTAATGGCTGCCTCCCACCATGAACCTGAGGTATTTCCTGTGGCTGGGATGGAGGAGGATGTGTACACACATCCTTTAGTTCCAAGAAGCATAGCCAGTCTCCTGGCTGGAGCTATGGCAGCAGTGTCCCAAGTGAGAGCATTCTGAACTTCTCCCTCACCAGGAACCTGTTTAGGTCCTGCAGGTCCAGAATGGGTCGGAAACCACCAGCCCTCTAGGGTACTAGGAAGTACCAGGAGTAGAACCCCTTGCCCTCGAGGTGTGCGGGCACCAGTTCCACTGCCTTGTCTTTGAGAAGACCTGCAAGCTCTTGCAGCAATAAGGTCTGGTGGAGGGGAGTTCTGGTAGGCTCTCCTGGAAAGAACTGAGGGGGTGCCTGTGCCAGGTGGAGGAGGTAATCCTCCCTCACCACCTGCAGTGTCCAGGGGTCTGTGGTGATGGATGGCAACCGGTGGGCATAGAGTACGAGACACCCCCCTGAGGGCTCCTAGGCTGGGCCTCCTGGGGGAAGAGAGGCTATGCCCAAGGAGTCAAAAACTCCCACCAGGCTGGGCCGGAACCTGGGGTTAGGTAGCCTTAGGCTTACTAGGGCCATGCCTTTGTCCCTTGGCCTGCTGCCCATTAGGGAGTTGTGAAGGCTTGATATTGAGGGTAGTTTCCATAAGACATCTTCTTCGGGTAGAAGGGCTTTTTACTTGAAGACTTCCATCGGGAAGAATCAGCAGTCTTCTTGGAGAACATGACCCTCATCAGGAAACTGGACTCCAACTCTGCAGCCTTATCTGTCATGGCTTTGCCAAAAAGAGGTTCACTCCCCGGCAGGGGTCATCGACCAGTTTGTCCTGAACCCATTGCTCCATGTCAGAGGACTGTAGCAAAGTCCAGTGTCTGGCACAGATGCCTGCTGCAGCTACTCTAGCAACCAACTCATGCAGTCAGTCTGCCTGAGCCATGCATTTGGAGCACACTGTCACCCGAGGCCAGGTCCAGAACTGCAGGAGAGGTTCCTCGGAGAGACCAGCTGAGAAGCCAGCAAGATCTTTCACCAGGTCTCTCAGGTACATGCCCATGAAGAGTTGGAATGCCTGGATCCAGCTAATGAGCATCGAGCCCTAGTATCACTTTCTGCCCCAAAGCACAGACCTCCCTACCAAGGGACACAGAGGAGTACATCTTCTGGCTCTTAAGGTGACAAAGCCAACTCCACCACCATGGAGTTGTGTGACAGCTGTGCTTTCTGGAAGCTGGGGCTTCGGCGGACCTGGTACATCGAGTCCAGCCATCTGCACACTACAGGCACCAACGCGGGGGTCCCCCACAGCCGTTCCAAGATCGGGGGGGAACAGGCACTGACTGCCTCCTTTGGAGGGGCCTCATACTGAAGGATCTCTAGTTCCTTGGTCCAAGGGTCCTCCTCAAAGTCTCTCTCAAAAGACCAGTGCCTTGGCCATGTCCTGTACGAAGTCTAGGAAGGCCATGTCTTCTGGCTGGGACAGATATCAGGTTTCAAGGGATGGGGGGGAGGGGTTGGAGGGAACATCCCAGTTCTGATGGGTATCTGGGAACTCCTTGTCCTCTGTCTCCCAGTCCATCTCTGTCAGTGGAGGTGTCAAGAGCAGTGTGGGCTCCAAGGTCACGCGCCGAACCTGACAGCCCCTGGTCCCCGGAGGCTCTGCAGTACAAGCTATGGGCACACATCAGGGATGACCTCAGCCCTAAAGATTGGAACAAATGCAGAGGGATCTCTTGAGGCTGGTCGTGCTCTAGGATCAGCTCAACATCCAGGGGAGTTCTTAGAGGTCAAGAGCCCACTAGTTGGGAGTGATGACCCAGTGGAGCCAGGCAACAGAGCCCATTGCTGGGTCATAAATGCAGATAGACTGCGTTCCAAGGCTGTCATCCTGGTCTCAAGGCGAGATTGCTCTGCAGACTTCAGCGTGGGCAAAGGTGCTCGGGCCAGGCTCCGTCAAGGGGAAGTCTTTGACCAGGATGGCCTCGGGCATCTGAAGCTGGTCATCGGATGCAGACAATTCCTGATGTGGTATTTTGGTTGGCCACTCCTGCTCCTTCCCCTCAGACTCACAGCGAGGACTGCGGGTCTGGGACTCCTGGGACTTGGAAACTTTTCCAGGTGTGTCCTCTGACGCAGTCTGAGGGTTTCTGGCTCTTCTTGGGCTCTTCCTCTGGGGTCCAGCTGGAGGACCCGTGGCCTTCGGGTTTGAGGCAACCCAGTCTCCCCAAGGTTCCAAAGGGGGCCCTGGAGCACGGTATCGGAGACTCCAGTGCAGAGTCCGTCTTATGGAAGGACTCCCCCCGCTCCTGCTGATGACTCTTGATAGCCTTGGAAGTCATCTTTTTACAGAGACCCCAGTCTAAGGGGTTATGGTCTGTGTGCGAGACAGCAGTCGTGTGGGTCAGTGTGTAACAGTTTTGGTGCATTGGTCATAATTTTTAAAGCTACTGGCTGAGGCCATGGTGGGGAAAATGGCCCCTGCAAGGTCAATAATCACCGGCCCAGCCAAGGACAAAAAAAGGCACAAAGCTAGTGGAGAAGCACTCAATGAAAAAAAGAAAAGAACTAACCCGAGACACGATGCTGAGGTAAGCGAGCTCGGGGGGGCGAGAACGGGTACGTGACCCAAGAAAGGAAAAATCAAAAGAAAAAACTAACACACTTTCCAGGGAAAACAGACATGTCCAGTGGGCTCTGTGGAAAAAAGGAGACTGAGGCAAGATGGCACCCATGGGCGGGAAGGGGACCATGCATGGGTGGTACATCACCCAAAGGCTTTTTTTGAAAGCTGGGGAAAAACTACTGCATTGGCTCCATTGGTGCCCACGTCACCCATATGTGAGGGCTGACTTCCTGCTTGTTCCTCGAGAATGCAATCTTGCACAGTTTGAAAACAAAGGTCCTCTCATTGTGCTCCATGGCCAGAATGGACCAGTTAGTGGGAACCAATCTGAGTCGGCCTATCTGTGCACCCACAATTAGAGGGCTCGCCTTGGTATTTTCTCTTTTATGGAGCCTCTAAAGACAGATTATGCTGCCAAGGTAAAGAGACCTGAACCAGATATTTTCAGCTTAAAATGAACCCTGTATGTCCCATAATCCTGGGCATGCTTTAATCACCTGTGAAGCAAACTTTAAAAACTATTAGCAGGCACCATGCACTTTTGCATTTGTCCAGAAATCAAGCACATATCCCTTTGAATTTTTTAAATTTTTCCTTTCACGCTTTTGTAGCCCACTCGGAATTGCGTTTCAAAAGCTCAATGCCTGTTAGAGTTCAACATAAAACGCAGCACAGACAGGTCTCATAACAGACTGCATAAGAACCTTAGGCCAACATGAAATGACCATAACTCCCACACATAGGAAAAATAGGAATTACACTTACCTGGTAATTGTGGTTCCTTGAGTGACTCCAGTTTAGTCCTCAACCTCTGGGTAGTGAACCTCCTCCTGCAGCTTGGAGAGTGGGCATGTCAAACTCATGACATCACTGGATATAGCCTGCTGGCCTCTCCCATCAGCCCCCAGTGAACTATTGACAAAGCAGACTCAAAGGAGCAAAAAATCAGTAATTTTTTTTTAACTTATTATATTCAAGGGCACGCTGAACATAACCTATCTACCTACTACTCCCCTTCCAGAAGGAAAGGGACTGCTTCCTGTATGTTCTCCTTTCTGTCGAATGCCTAGCCCTAAACAATCCAGAGCAATATTGCAATATATATAATATATAACATTATAATATAACAATATAGCGCAAAACAAATGGAAACATCAAAACGACTGAACACCAGTGAAGGCCTATATCCACTTTTAACCTTGCACTTCCCCCAACAGAAAGACCACTGCTAAGACCCCATCCCCGGGCGGGAATGAGAACTAAACTGGAGTCACTCAAGTAACCATAATTACCAAGTGTAATTCATATTTCCTTATCGATCCTCCAGTTTAGTCCTCATCCTCTGGGATATATCAGAGCAGTAATCATTGGGAGGGACCTTTCCAGACGGATCTCAACACCGCCTCCCTGAAAACAGCATCCTTAGCCACCAGAACATCGAGGCGGTAGAGCTTACTGAAAGTATGAAGAGACACCAAGTGGCCTCCCTACAGATGTCCACTGGCGGAACCAAACTGTGCTCCGTCCAAGAAAACGCTTGCACTCTGGTAGAGTGAGATCGTAAGCTCCCTGGGACTGCACGGTCCCATAGAAGATAAGCCGACGCACCCGCTGCTCCAATCCATCCAGAAATGGACTCCTTTGCCGCCGCTTTCCTTTGCGGGGCCCTCCAAACACCCTGAAGAGAGACGATCCACCTTGCAAAAGTTTCTGAAACCTTTAAACACTGCCGCAGCGCTCTCTTGACGTCCAAACAGCGCAAGCTATGGTTCAATACACTGCCCTCCGCCGCACCTAGCGCTGGAAGAGAGACCATTTTAGTTAGGTGAACGTAGAAACCACCTTTGGCAACGACGGAACCAGCCGCCAGGCCACCTTCTGTCTGGAGACAGGCAAAAAACTATTCCTGATAGGTCAACGCCTGCAACTCCGAAAATTGCCTCGCCGAAAAGATGACCATCAAACATACCATCTTCAAGGCAAAACCCCTAACCTACACCTGTTGCAAGGGCCCCAATGGCAAGCTAGCTAACGCTCCAAAAACCAACTTGAACTTCCCCAGTGGAATTAATAGCCTACGAGAGGGCTACAGTCTGGTAACCACCTGAAAAAGCGTACCACATCGACCTGTGCATGAGAGCCACTCCCTGTCCTTTGCCCCTATAGCAAGACAGAGCTGCTAACTGAACTTTTCAGGAAGTGCCTTTACCAAACTCGTCCAGCAGAAAACTTAATACCAAGGGGACTGACACTGTAGTCGCACGAGCGTGCCTCTGGGAGCACCCGTCCTCAAAGATGCGCCATATACACACATATACAAGGGAAGTAGACTTTTTTTTTTTGGCGGCAAGATGGCAAAGACTGCTGCCGAGCAACTCTTTTTCCTTAAGCGTGCCCTTTCAATGGCCACCACGTAAACGAAAACCAATGCACCTGAGGCATTCAAAGGGAACTCCGTAGCAGCAGAATCTCCAATGCCAGAAACTTCCATGGATTTCCGTCGAGCAACTGTATTAGGCAAGCATACCACAGGCGCCTCAGCCAGCCCAAGGCCCCCAACCACACGTTTCCCCGAAGAGCTTCCATACACAGAACCACTCGACCTATGTGTGCCCCCGGTGGAAAGACAGAAGACTGGACGACGGCCGCCGTTGAAACAGTGCGCCGATGCCTTCCAACCTCCTTTCGCGTCGTCTGCTGAAGAAGCGACTCGTTTACACAGAGTGAAACGTCGCCATGAGGTCCATATGCGACCGATCTGTGCGAATACCTCCAGATGCCACTCCCATTCTCCGGCATCTACTCGGACCCAGCTGAGGCAATCCGCCATCACAATGTCCTTACCCGCAACATACGCCACCGAAAACACTGACAGCCAAAGCTCCATCCACACACACAGACCCTCTGCCATGGCCTCTATGCCCACACTTCCGGTTCTGCCCTGCCGATTGATGAAGGCCACCGCCACGGAGTTGTCGGACAGTACTCGCACCGCGCGACCTTGCACCATAGCTTTGAACGCCTGCAATGCCCGGCGTAGCACTCACATTTCCAGTTGGCTGACTGACCACTGGGTCTCCTGTGTACTCCAAGAGCCTTGCGCGAAACAATCTCCGAACGTAACTGAGTTTAACAAAGTTTTTGGCCAAGCTCCCAGAGGAATGGTCCATAACCTTTTATTAGGGAAAAGCTGGAAAATTATTTTAAAAAAAATTTATACCAACTTTCACCAATTCAAGATGTTCTACAAGGCACTAACAGAGCATCACATCTGTTGTACATGCAATGGAACCCTTAAAATATGAGCATACATGAATCCACCGCTTGCCCCGATACAAGCATTGAGTAGCCTATTCGTCTTTTTGGAAACCAGCCAGGTCTTTAAGACCTGGAAGGGCTACCATAGGAAACAGGATACTGGACCCGAAAAAGCTTGGTCTGACCAAGTATGGCATTTCTTGTATCCTTATGAACGGAACCTCCCCAAGGTATCTGCCTTGAAAGTAACAGGCTGCGCCTGGCCCTATGGCTAGCTCACATGAAGCAGTGCGGCCTAATGGTTGAGGCAAGGATGAGAATAGATTTTCCAGTGGGCCAGGGACCTTGCGTCCTGGACATCAGAAAGAAAGAGGGGCTAGGATCTGGGAGCAAAGCCCAAAGAGAAAGGGAAACTGGTGACTGTGACACTATCTCCTCCGGACGGCTCACTCCACAGTAGATCCCACGACTGCATCTCCAACCCCATGTAACACAATGAGGACCTCACGCACTATTACAATCGACATCCCCCCATTACTGGAGAAATTATCTTAGCCTGATAATACAATCTGTGCAAAGAAAGCATAGTTACTCACCTGTAACAGGTGATCTCAGGAAAAAGCAGGAATTTAGTCCTCACATATCGGGTTTCGTCGGTACCGATGGAGCCTGCGCAGGAAAGCTCCACAGCGTCCAATTAGAATGCTTTTTGGAGCATCCCACAGCGCCTGCGTGCTGCCTTCCCGCCTTTCCCAACTGCCTCTCTCCAGGTGAGTTTTAGAGCTGAGACAAAGAGAGCGAGGGAAAGGAAAAGAGAGATAGAGAGATACAACTCCTAGGGCAGGTGGGTGGGTTGTGAGGACTAAATTCCTGCTGTTCCCGGAGATCACCTGTTACAGGTGAGTAACTATGCTATCTCCAGGAACAAGCAGGAATGTAGTCATCACATATGGGGACTCCCTAGCTTTAGGTGCCAGGGAGAGACCCCAGAAGTTGTGTGTCCCTGAAAAGGTCTCCACTTCCCCCCATAGATCTCTGGTATCCTACCAGGGATGGTGGGTAGGAGTTGATTAGGTATGGAACAGGTGTTTGAGAACAGCCTGACCAAACAAGGCATCCCGGCGGGAGTCCTTGTCCAAGCAGTAATGGGCTGTAAAGGTATGAACCGAGGCCCAAGTAGCTGCTCGACAGATGTCGTCAATAGACACAGAGTTCAGATGAGCCATTGAGGCTGCCATGGCTCTCACATTGTGAGCTGTGACATGGCCCTCCAGAGAAAGGTTCTTACTCTGATAGGCGAAAGAAATACACTGAGCAATCCAGTTAGATAGTGTTCTCTTGGAGACTGGAAGTCCCAAATGAGAAGGATCAAAAGCAACAAAGAGTTGAGAGGACTTTCTATGTTGCTGTGTTCTTTGTAAGTAAAAAGCTAGAGCTCTTTTACAGTCCAAGGTATGAAGATTCCTCTCTGCATTTGATGCATGAGGTCTTGGAAAAAAGACAGGTAGGTAGACCTCTTGGTTGAGATGAAAAGGCGAGACCACCTTTGGAATAAAGTGTGGATGAGTCCTAAGGACTACCTTGTCACGATGGAACCTTGTATAAGGTGGATTAGCTACTAGTGCTTGCAATTCACTAATGCGGCGTGCTGATGTGATTGCAATGAGAAAGATAACCTTCCAAGAAAGCACAGTTACTTACCTGTAACAGGTGATCTCTGGGAACAGCAGGAATAAGTCTTCACATATGGGTATCGTCGGTACCGACAGAGCCAGCGCGGGAACGCTCCCCAGCGTCCAGAAAGACAGCTTTTGGGAGCATCCCACAGCGCCTGCGCGCTGCCTTCCCCAACCGCCTCTCTCCAGTTCGAGTTTTAAGCTGAGACAAAGAGAGAGAGAGGAAAGGAAAGAGAGAAATACAACTCCTAGGGGAGGTGGGTGGGTTGCGAAGACTTATTCCTGCTGTTCCCAGAGATCACCTGTTACAGATAAGTAACTGTGCTATCTCCAGGAACAAGCAGGAATGAATCTTCACATATGGGGACTCCCCAACTAGAGATGCCAGGGAGATCTCCAAGGTTGTGAGTCCCTGAGAAGGGCTCTACCTGCCCCCATGGATCTCGAGCATCCAACCAGGGATGGGGGGTAGGAGTTGATTAGGTATGGAACAGGTGTTTGAGAACAGCCTGACCAAACAAGGCATCCCGGCGGGAGTCCTTGTCCAAGCAGTAATGGGCTGTGAAGGTATGAACCGAGGCCCAGGTGGCCGCTCGACAGATTTGATCGATGGACACAGAGTTGATATGAGCCATAGAGGCTGCCATGGCCCTCACATTGTGAGCTGTGACATGGCCCTCCAGAGAAAAGTTTTTACTCTGATAGGCGAAAGAAACACACTGAGCAATCCAATTGGACAGAGTTCTCTTAGAGACTGGAAGTCCCAAATGAGAGGGAACAAAAGCAACAAAGAGTTGAGAGGACTTTCTATGTTGCTGTGTAAGTAAAAAGCGAGCGCTCTCTTATAATCCAGGGTATGGAGATTCCTCTCTGCACTTGATGCATGAGGTCCTGGAAAAAAGACAGGTAAATACACCACCTGGTTCAGATGAAAAGGTGAGACCACTTTAGGAATAAAGTGTGGATTAGTCCTGAGGACTACCTTGTCATGATGGAACCTTGTATAAGGAGGATTAGCCACCAAGGCTTGCAGCTCACTGATGCGGCGAGCTGAGATGACTGCAATGAGAAAAGTAACCTTCCAGGAAAGAAATTTCAAGGAGGTAGTGGCTAAAGGTTCAAAGGGTGGCTTCATAAGCTGGCAAAGAACCAAATTAAAGTCCCATGCCACTGGAGGTGGTCTAATGGGAGGTTTAGTTAAAAGAAGGCCTCTCATGAATCTTGCAATAAGAGGATGAGAGGAAATAGACTGTCCATTGAGAGGCTTAAGGGATGCTGCAATAGCACTCAAATGGACTCTTACTGAATTCGTCTTAAGGCCTGCATGGGATAAATGCAGCAAATATTCTAGTAAAGAATTCAGAGGTATTGCAAGGGGGTTAAGATCCTTCTGGGCACACCAAATGGTAAACCTTTTCCATTTAAAAGCATAGGAACGTCTAGTGGAAGGCTTTCTAGAAGCATGAAGGATATCCTTCACCTGCTGAGAAAGATGCAAATCTTGAAGGTCTAGGCCTTCAGCAACCAGGCTCTGAGATGAAGAGACTGGGGATTTGGGTGCCACAACGTTCCCTCCTCCTTGGACAGGAGGTCTGGAGCAGATCCCAAGTCCAGGGAGGGAGATTGAGAGAGATGCAGAAGTAGAGGGAACCACCTCTAGCGTGGCCAATGTGGTGCTATGAGGATCATAGACCCCTTGTCTCTCTGAAGTTTGAACAGTGTCTTGGGAATTAGGGGAATGGGTGGAAAGGCATAGAGGAAGTCTTGCCCTCAATGAAGGAGGAAGGCATCCCTGGCCTGAACTCCCTGACACGGAATCCTGGAACAGAACCGGGGAAGTTTGGAATTCCACGGACTTGCAAACAGGTCTATGTCCGGGGTTCCCCAAATTCGGAAGATCCTAGCTATCTGGTCCCTATGGAGGGACCATTCGTGTGGAAGCAGAACTCGACTGAGTCTGTCTGCCCAAGAGTTTTGAACCCCTGGAAGATACACTGCCACGAGATGAATTTGATGCTCTCTGGTGAAGGCCCACAATCTCAAAGCTTCGTTGCAAAGCGACAGAGAGCCAGTCCCGCCCTGCTTGTTCACGTAGAACATGGCTACTTGGTTGTCCGTGTGGATGAGGACTGTCTTGTAGCTGAGCAGGGTGTGGAAGACAGAGCTAGAAGAATTGCTCTGAGCTCCAAGAGGTTGATATGTAGAGATGTCTCTTGTGGAGACCAGATGCCCTGGGTGGAGAGATCTTGTAGATGAGCTCCCCAACCCTTTGGAGAAGCATCTGTTGTAAGGGTTGCTTGGGGTAGCGATTGTTTAAAGGGGGACCCCAGCAACAGATTTTGAGTGGACCTCCACCACTGGAGAGACCAGAAGAGGCGACTGGAGGTTGCTATTTTGTCTGACAGGCACCCTGATGCCTGGGTCCATTGGGTGGACAGAGTCCACTGAGCTGCCCTCATGTGAAGGCGAGCATAAGGAACCACATGCACGGTGGATGCCATGTGGCCTAACAGTTGTAACATTTCTCGAGCAGTTAAATGGGACTTTAACTGAATTTGTGAGGCTAACTGCACCAAGCGTAGGCAACGGGCCTGGGGAAGATAGGCCCTTGCAGTTGTGGTAACCAGCAAGGCCCCTATGAACACTAGTGACTGAGTAGGGGTGAGATGGGATTTTGGGATGTTTATTACAAGCCCCAGATACTGAAGAACATGCCTTGTGCAGGCTAGCGAAGTCTGGGCCTCTGACTGGGATGGAGCTCGGATGAGCCAGTCGTCCAGATATGGGAAAACAAATATTCCTAGAGTGCGTAGAAATGCAGCTACTACTGCCATGCATTTTGTGAACACTCTTGGAGCAGAGGCCAGACCGAAAGGAAGCACTCTGTATTGGTAGTGCTTTCCTTGATAGAGGAACCGAAGGAACCTTCTGTGTGTTGGATGGATGAGGATATGGGTGTACGCATCCTTGAGATCTAGAGAACAAAGCCAATCCTGACTCTGAAGGTATGGAAGGAGAGCACCGAGAGAAATCATTTTGAATTTCTCCTTGCATAGAAACTTGTTCAATTCTCTGAGATCTAATATGGGTCTGTAGCCCCCTGTTTTCTTTGGGATAAGAAAATAGGGGGAGTAGAACCCTGAGCCCTGTTGAAGAAGGGGTACTTCTTCTATTGCCTTTTGGGCAAGAAGGGTAGCAATCTCCTGACCCAGAAGGTCGAGGAGAGATGTTGGAGAATTTAACTGCCTCACCATGGTGTGAGGAGCAAGGTTGAAGAAATGAAGCTTGTACCCCTCCCTTATGATGGAGAGGGTCCATTGCTCTGCCGTGACTTGTTCCCATCTGGGAGCAAAGTGGGCTAACCTTCCTGGAATGGTGAGAGGCTCTGGTTCTTCTAGAGCCAGAAAGGCTAAGTTCTCTAGATGTAAGTCAAAGGCCCTGAGGAGGCTGAGGCTGTTGGGCCGTAGCAGTCCTTGCAGCCTTAGGCTTGGCTTGTTTAGGTTGTTGTTGACGCTTTGCAGCAAAACGACCTGCAGAAGATGCCTGCTGACCATAAACAGGATAATATTTCCCTTTTTGGGAAAGAAAGCCTTTTTGAATAACCTTTTTCTAACAGGAGCAGAAGTAGACTTTGAAAGTCTATCTAAGGCAGAATTCTCAGCATCCATATGAGTGGCCTTTGCTTGCCAATCCTTGCCAAAAAGGTTTTCACCTGTACAAGGAAGATTTCCTAATCCATCCTGGACCCAGGGTTCCAAATCAGAAGCTTGTAACCAAGCAACTCTGCGTGCACCTATGGCAATAGCCGAGGCTCTGCTGGCACACTCAAAAGAGTCAAAGGCTGCACGGTTGGAAAATTTGGAAACATCCTGGGCATGTTTAAGCCAGGTGAGAAACTCTTCCCTTTTATCTTCTGAGATAAAAGGAGATAAAGTTTGCAGATGATCTGTAACTTCCTTTAGAAACATCCCCATATAGAGACTATAGGAGTTGATTCTGGCAACAAGCATATTGGCCTGGAAAATTCTCCGGCCAAAAGCAACCAAGGTTCTGCATTCTCTTCCTGGAGGATTAGATGAGTGTCTTTTTGCACTCTTTATCTTCTTCATAGCAGACTCCACCACAATAGAGTGGTGAGGAAGTTGAGTTATGAAAGCCAGGACAAGGAGGAACACGGTACATGGTGTCCAACCTACGAGAATGAGGGGAGATAGTGAGAGGTGTCTCCCATATGCCCAACATGTGATCACTACAATCAGCTGTGACTCTCAGTACGATATACATGAAGCAAAGCAATCAATTAATCATGCTCTGTTGAACTGCTATATGTATAAATATGTATAAATGTAAAAAATGTAAATATGTGTAATCAAATCTCCAAGACACTAATCCTGTGTGCTGTGCCTTACCCCCAAATCTATGTATATATTTGCCCCACTTTTCTGTCTTGATTTGACAACCTCCAAAGATGTAATCAAACTGCTGCTGATCGCTGGAAGTGGCGGTATATAAGTGTGTACTAAATAAATAAAATAAATAAAGGATCTCATGAATTGGTAAAGTAGCTGCCTCTTTAGGAGCCTTAGGATATTGTAAAATATCCAATTTCTTGGCTCTAGGCTCTGATTCAGTGGTCACTGAAATGGAGAGGCCCCTGGCCACTTCCCTAATGAAGTCTTGAAAAGACAAGTCTTCTGGAGGAGACATTCTTCTTTTTTGAGAAGAGGGCTCCTGAGAAAGGATTACCGATGCTTCGACAGAAGCCTCTGATTCATCAGAGTCTTCGGAGGACTCGAAGTATCGCCTGTCTGGATGCTCCTGCAGAGCCCGATACGCGTACCGAGTGGTATCGACATCGGGAGTGATCGGTACCGATTCAGTACCGATGGGCATCACAGAACAGGGTACCGCTGCAGTCGACACCAAAGCCGATGTCGATGCAATCAGTACCGGCACTGGAACCGATATCGGTGCCGGTGCCGGAACCAGTACCGACAACGGAGTTTGTTGCAGTACCGGAGGCGTCGCAGCTTGTATGAATGCAGTAATGGCACGCTGTATGGTCAGAATATTCTGATCCATCGACGCAACCAATGTCTGGATGTCGGTACCAGTGGAAACCACCGGTACCCCAGAACATGGCAACAGGTGATCGGTCGAGGCCGAGCCATCGATGTCAACCTGTAACCCCATAGATGAAGCTTTGGAAGCCGAAGCTTCCTGCCGGGGTAATTTTGCCGGTGCGGGATCCTCAAGAGAGACATCTCGATACTTAGAGGGAGATCTACCCTTCGAGGACCGGCTGGACTTATGTTTGGTTACCTGAGATCCATGGGAGGAAGAAGCAGCCCTGGAAGATGTCGATGCCACCGAAGCTGCATCAGAGGGAAACAGGGTACTGAGCTTGGCCGCTCGATTCTGTCGACCTCTTTTAGACATCATGGAACAGGACTCACAATCCGTGATGGAGTGGTCAGGACCCAAACATTTTAGACACCAGTCATGCGTGTCGGTGATAGAAAGAGTACCGCTGCACTTCGTGCACTTTTTAAACCCGGAAGCGGGCTTTTCCATGAGGAAAATTTTTCTAGGCCTAAGGCCCAAAAGGAAAAAATGCACAGAAGTGGGAAACGGTAGTTTTTTGTTGTTTTTTTTTAAAGAAGAAAAGACCGGCGGTACCGGTCCGACGTCGAAGAAGGCAGACGCACGACCAAAGAAAAGAAAATAAAGAACTTCTTCAGCGGTGACAGGAACACGACCTGCTGGCTCTGCGGAAAAGAAGAACTGGAGAGAGGCGGTTGGGAAAGGCGGGAAGGCAGCGTGCAGGCGCTGTGGGATGCTCCCAAAAGCTTTCTTTCTGGATGCTGGGGAGTGTTCCCGCGCAGGCTCCGTCGGTACCGACGATACCCATATGTGAAGACTCATTCCTGCTTGTTCCTGGAGATAGGAATTTCAAGGAGGTGGTAGCTAAGGGTTCGAAAGGTGGCTTCATGAGCTGCTCAAGAACCAGGTTCAAGTCCCATGCCACCGGAGGTAGTCTAATGGGAGGCTTAGTTAGAAGGAGGCCTCTCATGAATCTTGCTATAAGAGGATGAGAGGAAATAGGTTATCCATTTAGAGGTTTAAGAGAAGCAGCAATAGCACTCAAATGGACTCTTACTGAATTTGTCTTAAGGCCTGCATTAGACAAATGGAGGAGATACTCCAGTAAGGATTCCAGAGGTATAGCAAGGGGGGGTTAAGACCCTTCTCTGAACACCAAATAGTAAACCTTTTCCATCTGAAAGCATAAGAACGTCTAGTGGAAGGTTTTCTGGAAGCATAAAGAACATCTTTTACTTGCTGAGAAAGATGAAGATCTTGGAGATCTAGGCCTTCAGCAACCAAGCCCTGAGATGCAGGGAATGGGGATTGGGATGCCATAACATCCCGTTCTCCTGAGATAGGAGATCTGGAGCAGACCCTAACTCCAGGGAGGGAGCTTGAGAGAGATGTAGAAGCAGAGGGTACCACACTTGCCGTGGCCAATGTGGTGCTATGAGGATCATGTGGCCTCTGTCACTCTGAAGCTTGAAGAGGGTTTTGTGAATTAGGGAAATGGGTGGAAAGGCATACAGGAAGTCATGACCCCAGTAAAGGAGGAATGCATCCTTGGCCTGAGCTCCCTGAGCCGGAATTCTGGAACAGAACCGGGGAAGTTTGGCATTCCATGGACTTGCAAAGAGGTCTATGTCCGGGGTTCCCCAAAGTTGAAATATCCTGGTCACCTGGTCTGCATGCAGAGACCACTCGTGTGGAAGGAGAACTCGACTGAGTCTGTCCGCCCAAGAGTTTTGAATAGCTGGAAGATATACTGCCAGCAGATGAATATGATCCTCTCTGGCAAGGGCCCATAGTCGCAAAGCTTCGTTGCACAGCGACAGACACAGTTCCCCCCTGCTTGTTCACATAGAACATGGCTACCTGATTGTCCGTGTGAATGAGGACTGTCTTGTAGCTGAGCAGGGTGTGGAACACTCGCAGAGCCAGGAAGATTGTTCTGAGTGATATGTAGACAACTCTCTTGTGGAGACCAGGTGCCCTGGGTGGAGAAGTCTTGCAGATGAGCTCCCCAACCCTTTGGAGAAGCATCTGTTGTGAGAGTTGCTTGGGGTAAGGGTTGTTGGAAGGGGCACCCCAGCAACAGATTTTGAGTGGACCTCCACCAATGGAGGGACAAAATGAGGCGACCTGTGTTTGCTATTTTGTCTGACAGGCACCCTGATGCCTGGGTCCATTGGGTGGATAAAGTCCACTGAGCTGCCCTCATGTGGAGGCGAGCATATGGAACCACATGCACAGTGGATGCCATGTGGCCCAGCAATTGCAAAATTTCTCGAGCAGTTAGAAGAGGCTTTAGCACTGCTTGAGAAGCTAACTGCACTAAGCGAAGGCAACGGGCCTGGGGGAAGATAGGCCCTTGCTCTTGTGGTATCCAGGAGAGCTCCTATGAACTCTAAAGATTAAGTGGGAGTCAGACTGGATTTTGGGATGTTTATTACCAGCCCTAAATACTGGAGAATACGCATTGTGCAGGATAGAGAAGTCTTGGCCTCTGACTGTGTTGGAGCTCGAATGAGCCAGTCGTCCAAGTAAGGGAAGACGAATATTCCCAGAGTACGGAGAAATGCTGCTACCACAGCCATGCATTTCGTGAACACCCTTGGAGCAGAGGCCAGACCAAAAGGAAGCACCCTGTATTGGTAGTGCTTTCCTTGAAAAAGGAACCGAAGGAACTTTCTGTGTGTTGGATGGATGAGGATATGGGTGTACGCATCCTTGAGATCTAGAGAACAAAGCCAATCCTGACTCTGAAGGTATGGAAGCAGAGCACCGAGAGAAATCATCTTGAATTTCTCCTTGACAAGGAATTTGTTCAATTCTCTGAGATCTAATATAGGTCTGTAACCCCCTGTTTTCTTTGGAATAAGAAAATAAGGGGACTAGAACCCTATGCCCTGTTGATGAAGAGGTACTTCTTCTATTGCCCCTTGGGCAAGAAGAATGGCAACCTCCTGACCTAAGAGGTTGATGAGATGTGTCGGAGAATTGAACTGCTTCACTATTGTGTGAGGGGGCATGCTTGAAAAATAAAGTTTGTACCCCTCCTTTATGATGGAGTGTCTCCAATGCTCTGCTGTTATTTGCCCCTATCTGGGGGCAAAATGACAACCTTCCTGGAATGGTGGACGGTTCTAGTCCTTCCAGAACCAGAAAGGCTAAGTTCTCTAGCTGAAAGTCAAAGGCCCTGAGGAGGCTGAGCAGAAGCCTCCTCAGGGTTGAGGCCTAGCAGCCTTTGCTTTCTTCTGTTTGGGTGGTTGCTGACGTTTGGTTGAAAACTGACCTGCAGAAGATGCCTGCTGAGTATAAGCAGGATAAAATCTTTTCTTTTTAGAAAAAGATGTTTTCTTGAACAACTTCTTTCTAACAGGATCAGCAGTGGACTTGGATAGTCTATCCAAGGTGGAATTTTCAGCATCCATTTCATTGGGTTTTTCCTGCCAATCTTTACCAAACAGGTTTTCACCAGTACAAGGGATATTTCCCAATTTATCTTGCACCCAGAGCTCTAAATCAGATGCCTGGAGCCAAGCAATTCTACGTGCACCTATGGCAATAGCCGAGCTTCTGCTTATACACTCAAAGCAGTCAAAGGCTGCATGGTTGGAGAATTTAGAGACATCTTGAGCATGTTTGACCCAAGTGATAAAGTCCTGTCTTTTCTCCTCAGAAATGAAAGGACTTAAAGTCTATAAATTATCTGTGACCTCCTTTAGGAACATTCCCATGCAGAGACTAAAGGAACTGATTCTTGGAGCAAGCATGGAAGCTTGAAACACTCTACGTCCAAAAGCATCCAGGGTTCTGCATTCACATCCTGGAGGATTAGAGGCATGTCTTTTTGCACTTCTAATCCTTCTCATAGCCGACTCCACCACAATAGAGTGGTGAGGAAGCTGAGTTTTATGGAACCCAGGACAAGGAGGGACACGATACATAGTATCTAACCTACGAGAATGAGGAGAGGTGGTAAGAGGTGTTTCCCACATTCTCAACATGAGATCATATAGAATCTCATGAATGGGTAAGGTAGCTGCCTCCTTAGGAGTTTTGGGATATTGTAAAATTTCCAACTCCTTGGCCCTTGGCTCTGTTTCAGGGGCCACAGTGATGGACAGGCCCCAAGCCACCTCCCTAATAAAGTCTTGGAAAGACATGTCCTCTGGAGGAGACATCCTGCGTTTAGGAGAGGAGGACTCCTCTAGAAGTAGTATCTCTGCATCGACAGAACTTTCAGAAGCCTCAGATTCTTCTGAGGACTCGAAGTATCGTCTGTCCGGATGCTCCTGCAGAGTCCGATACCTGTACCGACCAAGGTCGGTACAGGAGGGCATCGTAGGACAGAGTACCGGCATAGCAGACACAGATGCCGATGTCGATGCTATCGGTACCGGTTCTAGTGCCGGTACCAGCGAAGTTGTCTGTCGTGGTACCAAGGGCGTCGATGCCGCAAGGAAAGCTGCCAGACTGCGTTCCATGCTCAGAGGTCTCTGGTCCATGGACGCCGCCAATGCCTGAAATTCGGTACCGGTGGAAGCCACCGGTACCCCAGAGCATGGCACCAGGAGATCTGTCGAGGCCGAGCCATCTAGAACATCCTGGAACCCCGATAATGCTTTGGAAGCCGAAGCCTCCCGCCGGTGTAATTTTGCCAGTGCAGAATCCGAGGGCAACGACAGAGGCATCTCGATGTTTAGAAGGAGATCTACCCTTCGAGGACCAGCCGGATTTATGTTTAGTTACCTGAGACCCACGGGAGGAAGCAGCAGCCCTGGAAGACGTCGATGCCACTGAAGCTGCATCAGAGGGAAACAGGGTACTGAGCTTGGCAGCTCGGTTCTGCGGACCTCTTTTAGACATCATGGCACAGGACACACAATCTGTGATAGAGTGGTCAGGACCTAAACATTTTAAACACCATTCATGGGTGTCGGTGACGGAAATGGAACCGCCACACTTGGTGCACTTTTTAAAACCTGAGGCAGGTTTTTCCATGTTAAGGAAGTTTTTGGGCCTAAGGCCCAAAAAGGCAGGTGCACCTGAAGAAAATAGAAAAATTATTATAATTTTTTTAGAAATAGGAAAAGAAAGACCGGTGGTACTGGTAGAGCGTCGAAGAAGGCAAACGCAGCCACAAAAATAAATAAAGAAATAAATTCTTCTGCGGTGACAGGAACACGACCTGCTGGCTCCGCGAAAAAAGAACTGGAGAGAGGCAGTTGGGAAAGGCGGGAAGGCAGCACACAGGCACTGTGGGATGCTCCCAAAAGCGTTCTAATTGGACACTGGGGAGCGTTCCCACGCAGGCTCTGTCGATACCGACGATACCCCATATGTGATGACTACATTCCTGCTTGTTCCTGGAAATATACAGTCTCACTCTGCAAAGAGTGCACCCAAAAATCATGCCTAAGCAATTGTGAGCACATACCAAATGCACATTTTCATATACTAGTGACCCAGCACCTGTCACCCAAATACAGTGCAGTGAGCACGCTTGAACATAGGCTGAATGCATGGAGCATACACAGAGTATTGACTTCCGCTATGAAACCTTCCAGTGCCCCGGAGCGCTAAGCCCCAGACTGTGCTACCTAGACGGCCTTCTCTTCACCCTCAGCACGGGCCCTTTAACAAGATGGCACAGACGGGTCAGTGCCCCTGCTAAGTACTTAAAGCCCTGCTCTGACAGCACAGGCTCTAGAAATAGATGATAATTTCCTGGGAAGGGCATAAGTGGAGCTATGAAACACACAGGCACCCCCCCCCCCCCCCCCCGGCCTTCCTGCAGTCAGAGAAATAACGGTGGGATACACCAACAACCTTGCAAGTGGAGGTCTTAGAGATTGCTGCCTGTGTGAACCTGATGAAGAATACGATTTCGTATTTTACAACCCCCCCCCCCAAGGGATGGGGGCACTGAATACTATATGTGATTCATGAGCAGCGCTGCCATCCGGTGGCCTTTAGGGCACCAAAGCCCGACAAACGATACAGAAGTTAAGAGCTTTAGATCTTGGTCATATAATCTTGCTTTGCAGAACATTACAGTTGTTTGTTTAGTCACTAACTCCTGAGAGCCCGTGAGATGGCCCTGTGGTTATTTCTTCCCTGACTTGCAGAGATCAATTTGATGATGGCTGCATATACACGGTCACAGAAAGGCACCATTGAGTGTACCAGCTGCCCTCTGGTGGCCATAGACCATAGCACAGGCACTTCTTGGTTGACAGTTTAATTGTTATTATATATTTTTTTTATATCCTAAGGTTTCCTAAACCTGTCCCTGTGAAACCACAGGCGTTTGGGCAACTTTCCCTATAGAACACATTTCAGACCGTGAATACAAAAAAAAGTTACTGTCTCAAGCACACTTCCAGCCTGTCCCTCCTTCCAAATACAAGTTAGGGCTCTGCCCTTGAAGAACCTAAAAGATGGAAATTTGCCTAATATACCGGGACTTAACAGATGCTCCTCAGAGACATGATTAGGAGGGAGAGAACATGTGGCATCAGAGATCAATGCCAAAACTGCTGTCCTATAAAACTAAGAATAAAAATAAAGAGGACTGACAACAGCCCCATTAAGGCTGAGGAACCCCCCGAGCCTCAAAAAAACCTACCAACAAAAAAAAGAAACACTAGACCTAAAAATCGAGCTATTCTGCCTGTCGTCTTCCTCACACAGGCAGCTCGCTACAACTCCTGCCACGCGGTCCAAATACCTAGAGAGAAAATGGCCGCCCCCTTTGCCAATAAATTTTGGCACCAAGAACAGCCGCCGCTGCAAAAAGGAGGCCTCAGCAAACCAACAGAGCCCAAAGGCCTTACCTGCAGGGCCAAAAGCCACGCAGCCTGCTCCTACCGCCTTGAATACATTCAATCCTCAAGCTGCCCGACAGCCACGGCGAGGACCGCTCAGCTGGCTCCACAGAGTAAAAGTAAAATCCCACAGCAACGGAGAGGCTCCGTCTCACACAGCTTCAGTGTGGCTGTACGGGTCCGGGAGCTCTCTCCCCGTACCACCAAGGGAGAGAGATCCGCACTGGTGAATGCCTGCAGTAAGTGAAAATAACTGACAAGGAGAGAGGGCGGGAGCTGCTACTAATTTAAAGAGCCAGACCCAAATTTAAAATTACTGTAAATATAGAGTAGTTACTCACCTGTAACAGGTATTCTCCAGGAGCAGCAGGAATAAGTCCTCACATATGGGTGACGTCGGCGCCCGAGCCCCCATGCGGAGCATTTCCCCAGCTTTCAAAGAAAGCCTTTGGGAATGCAGCGCGCATGCGCAGTCCCCTTCCCGCCCAAGGGTGCCATCTTGCTCAGTCTGATGACATAGCTATAAGATAGCAAAAAACAAAAAGAAATCATATGACTGCAACTCCAAGGGGAGGAGGGAGGGTTGTGAGGACTGATTCCTGCTGCTCCTGGAGAACACCTGTTACAGGTGAGTAACTACTCTTTCTCCAAGACCAAGCAGGAAGTCAGTCCTCACATATGGGACTCCCCAGCTTCAGGCTACCGGGAACCCAAGCTGAACAATGAGCTCCCTCTAGAGCCCAAGCATGCGTGAAATAATCTTCTCTGAGAATGCCCCCGTACGGTAGCCCAACACCAGGGCCGGAGAGTAGGAGTTGCCTATACCTCAAAAAGATTACGGAGTACCGCCTGTCCGAAAGCACTGTCCCTGAGGGACTCCCTCTTGAGGCAGTAGTGGGCTGCAAAGGTCTGGCTTGAAGACCAAGTAGCGGCCCGGCAGATGTCTGCCAATGGAACAGAGCGGAGATGAGCTACTGACGCAGCCTTCACCCTGACACGGTGGGCCGTGACTCGACCCTGCAAGGAGCGGCCGGCTGCCCTGTACGCCCACGCGATACAGTCTGCTACCCAGATGGACAAGGTATGCTTGGAGACAGGTAACCCCAGCCTATTAGGGTTAAAAGATACAAAGAGCTGAACAGCCCTTTGGTGTCCCTGTGTACGGTCAAGGTAGAAGGACAACGCCTTCCTACAGTCCAGGGTATGCAAGACCATTTCAGCCCGGCTGGCATGTGGCCTGGGAAAGAAAGTCGGAAGAACCACCTCCTGATTGAGATGGAAGGAGGAGACAACCTTTGGAAGGAACTTTGGGTGAGTCCATAAGACTACCCTGTTCCTATAGAACCTTGTGTATGGTGGCTCTGAGACCAGAGCTTGTAGCTCACTGACCTGCCTAGCTGAGGTAAGAGCTACCAAAAACAACGCCTTCCAGGAAAGAAAGCGTAAAGGACAAGTAGCCAAAGGCTCAAATGGTGGGCAAGTTGTTGCAAGACCACATTCAAATCCCACTCGTGCAGGTGGACAAACCGGAGGCTTGAGCAAAAGGAGGCCTCTGAGGAAACGGGCCACTAAAGGGTTGCCTGACAGACTGACCATCCACCGGTGAGTGGTGCGCTGACAAAGCACTGAGTTGGACCCGAACAGAGTTGGATTTAAGGCCCAGGTCGGACAGGTGAAGCAAATATTGCAGCACCACTGGAACCAGGCATAAAAAAGGATCCTCCTTGTGCTGAGCACACCAAGTGGAGAACCTACGCCACTTGAGGGCATAAGATTTTCTAGTGGAGTGCCTCCTAGAGGCCAAGACCACCTCCTCCACTTCCCTAGGTAGCAGTAAGGGAGCTAGAACTACCCTTTCAGCATTCAGGCCATCAAATTGAGGGACTGAAGGTTGGGGTGCAAGAGATCCCTGATCCTGAGATAGGAGATCGGGCTGCACCCCCAGAGGGAGTGGAGTGTCCACAGACAACTGCAGGAGGAGTGGAAACCACGGTTGCCTCGGCCATCTGGGGGCCACCAGGATCACCGAGGCCTTATCCCGAAGCACCTTGAAAAGGGTCCAGGCCACTAGAGGCCTGGGAGGAAACGCATACAGTAGGCTTGTAGACCAAGAGATTAGAAACGCATCTGCTGCTATTCTCAGAGGATGCGGTTGTCTGGAGCAGAACCTGGGTAGTTGACGGTTGAGCGGACTGGCAAAGAGAGCGATGGTTGGAAGACCCCACCTGAGGAAGATCCGCTGGACCACCAGAGGATTCAACTGCCATTCGTGTTGCTTCAGAATCCTGCTCAACCTGTCTGCCAGGTAATTCTCCTGGCCGGGCAGATAAACTGCCTTGAGAAGCATGCCCTGTTTGACTGCCCATGAGCACAGGGCCTGAGCCTCCTGACACAGAAGTCGGGACCCTGTTCCTCCCTGTTTGTTCACGATGAATATGGCAACTTGATTGTCTGTCTGAACCAGAACAGACTGGTGAGAGAGGGCATGAGAGAAAGTTTGGAGAGCCAAACAGATAGCTCTCAGCCCCAAGAGGTTGATCTGCTGTGCGGCCTTCCAAGGGGACCAGAGGCCTTGGGTGCATGCCCCCTGGCAATGTGCACCCCAACCCTGAAGAGAAGCATCTGTTGTCAGCACATGTGTTTGTGGCGGTGGCTGAAAAGTCACTCCTTGCACTAGATTTGGGAGATGCAGCCACCATTGCAGGGAGGCCGCAAGTCGTTTGGACACCCTTACTTTGTCTCCCAAGTGTCCTGTAACTTGCAGCCACTGAATTCTGAGGCCCCACTGAGCAGGCCGCATGTGCAGATGGGCATTTGGAGTAACATGGACCGTGGATGCCATGTGGCCCAACAGTCTCAGGAATTGCCTGGCGGAAACCAGAGAATTGCGGTGGAACTCTCTGTTCAAGTCCATCAGTCTCTGGGCCCTGTCTACAGGCAGATAAGCCTTTGCTTGAAGGGTATCCAGCCTTGCTCCTATGAACTCTGTGTTCTGTGAGGGGTGCAAAGTGGACTTTGCGAAGTTTACGACAAACCCCAGATGCTGTAGAAGGGAGACAGTGCGGAGAGTGGCCTGTCTGGTTTCCTGTGGAGACTGACCCCTGATGAGCCAGTCATCCAGGTATGGAAAGACAAATATGCCCTGGACTCTGAGGTAGGCCGCTATCACCGCCAGGCATTTGGTGAAAACCCTGGGTGCAGAGGTTAGGCCAAATGGAAGTACTCTGTACTGAAAATGATTTCCTCCCACTACAAATCTGAGATATTGTCTGTGGTCTGGATGAATGAGGATGTGAGTATAAGCATCCTTCAGGTCTATGGAGCATAGCCAATCTCACTGCTGGAGGTAGGGCAGCAGTATTCCAAGGGTAAGCATCTTGAACTTTTCCCTCTCCAGGAACTTGTTGAGATTTTGCAAGTCTAGGATGGGCCTGAGGCCTCCTGTCCTTTTTGGTACTAGAAAGTACCTGGAATAGAAGCCTTGCCCCCTCAGGTGGTGAGGCACCGGTTCCACCGCCTGCTCCTGTAGAAGACTTGTCAACTCCTGAAGGAGTAAGTTCCTGTGCAGAGGGAGTCTTAGAGCCTCCCCTGGAAAGTAGGAGGGGGGTAACTGGTTGAAGTGGAGCAAATAGCCCTTCTGGACTGTGCTGAGCACCCAAGTATCCCCTGTTATGGCTGACCACCTGTGGGCGTAGAGGGTCAGCCGGCCTCCTGTGATGAGGGGCCAGCTGAGGAAGAGAGGCTATGCCACTGGAGTCAAAACCCTGCTCCCTGCTGTGCAGGAGCCGGAGCTAGCGGCTTGGGGGTTTTCTGCCTACGGGGCCTATGTCCCTGCCCTTTGGCCTACTGCCCTTGTTGGGGAGCTGTGGAGGCCTGGTATTGAGGGTAAGATTTCTAGGCAGAGGACTTCCTCGGGTAAAAGGACTTTTTCTCCGAGCCCTTCTTCTTTTGAGAAGGGGCAGAGGTCTTTCTGGACAGCCTTGTCCTGGTAAGAGTCTTGGACTCGAGTTCTGCAGCCTTTTCAGAGATGGGCTTGCCAAAGAGGTTCCCACCTCGGCAAGGGACATCGACCAACTTGTCCTGCACCCATGGCTCGAGGTCCAATGACTGTAGCCAGGCCTGACGGCGTGCACCGATGCCGGCCGCGGCTACTCTGGCCGAAGCCTCAAAGCCATCATAGGCTGCTCGAGATATAAACTTCGAGCACACCCAGAACCCAGATGACAAGGATTTGAACCTCTGCAAAGGTTCCTCGGAGAGACCAGCAGAGAACCCGGCAATCTCCTTTGCCAGGTCTCGAAGGTACATGCCCATATACAGCTGGTAAGTCTGGACATGGCAAGCAAGCATAGAACCCTGGAAGCACTTTATACCGAGGGCATCCAGGATGCAGGCCTCCCGGCCGGGAGGCACCAAGGAATGCATCTTCTGACTCTTCAGACAATGCATGGCCGATTCCACAACCATGGAGTGGTGCGGTAGCTGTGCCTTCTGGAACCCAGGGCTCTTGGACACGATAAATGGAATCGACCCGCTTGCTAAGAACCGGCGTCGAGGCCGGCGCCTCCCACTTGCAGAAGAGCAACCGTTCCAGCATCGGAGGAACCAGTACAGTAAAGGCCTCCTTGGGAGGAGAGTCATAATGCAGGGCCTCGAGCTCTTCGGCTCGAGGCTCCTCCCGGGTATCCTCCAGGGGGGACCTTCTCCGAGATTCAGACTCCAGTGAGTCTGAAGGGAAGCACTGGGTCCATAAAGTGACCGGGGACTCCTCGTCCTCCGTTTCCCATCCCAACCCCTCCAAGGAGGAGTCGAGCGGCTCCAGTCGGGCGGATACCAATGCCAACCGCCCCAATGCCGAGGGTACTGGCGATGACCTTGGTCCCGCATGGGAGATCAAGGGAGACCTCAGCTGAGGATCGACTCGAGATCTCATGGACTCGAGGATCGGCTCGGCCTCTGTGGTCGACTTGGACGTCGAGGTCCCGGTGGTCAGGGCAGATGCACCGGTGAGACCGGCGATCAGTACCCGCTGCTGTTCCATTAAGGCAGCCAAACTGCTCTCCAAGGCCATCAACCTGAGTCCGAGCTCAAAAGACCCAGCAACCTCCGACTCGGGCCCCGACGGCATTGGGCCCGACGTCGGCTCCCCCCGGAGGCGAGTCCACGAGGACTACAGTACTCACGTGACTCGGGGCCTCCGTCTCTACACGAGGTTGTTTAGCAGGCCTCTCCGACTCCGAAGACCCAGGATGGCGGTCGGGGCTATGCGACCTGGCCCTCGAGGAGCCAAGAGCGTCCACCGACGACGCCCTCGTGGGTTTCTTCTTCCTGCGGTGCTCCCGCGAAGGAGATCCCCTCTCAGAGGAGCCACGACGATGCTCGGGGTCGGACTCCCGAGACGTCGAGGCCTCTGACCAAGTCCAGGCTCGGCCAGATGCGGAACCAGAGAAGATCCTTTCGCGCTGGTGCTGCCGGCTCCTCAATGCCTTGGAGAACATCTTGCCACACGGGACACAGACCAGTGGGTCATGGTCGGGCCCGAGGCATCGGAGGCAGCAGTCATGTGTGTCGGTGAGAGACATCAGTTTCTTACACCGATCACACTTCTTAAAACCACTGGTAGCCATCGGGGGAAAAAGAGCCCCTGCAAGGTCAAAAGACTGGGCTGCCAGGGAAAAATGAAAAAAATGGCACGAAAGCTAGTCTCTAAGGGCAAAAACCGAAAAAAGAAGTCCGGGCTCGATATTGGTGTACCGGGCCCAGGCAGGAAAGGGAACCAGCGTCAAACAGAGTAATTACACGGATCCACACCGAAAAAAAATCAACTTTTCACAGGTGATCACGATACACGTCCGTCGGGCTCCACAGAAAAAAAGACGACTGAGCAAGATGGCACCCTTGGGCGGGAAGGGGACCGCACATGCACGCTGCATTCCCAAAGGCTTTCTTTTAAATCTGGGGAAATGCTCCGCATGGGGGCTCCATCGGCGCCGTCACCCATATGTGAGGATTGACTTCCTGCTTGGTCCTGGAGAAAAGGAAATTTACTCCTAACAACTAAAAGGGAACTAATCCCTGATTGCCAATTAACCAAAGGTAACTGAATTAAAAGTAAAATTAAAGGTAAAAATCAAAAGTAAAATCAGAATAGAATTTGTCACACTAAATGCTCCTTATCTGTTCCCCCAAGTGAGCTCAGAAGCTAGGCTCACTACTTCCTTCCTGCTGCATGGAGACTGGACACACTGGGGGCTGATGGAAGAGACCATGCCCAGTCTCCAAGCTGCAGGAGGAGGTTCACTACCCAGAGGTTGAGGACTAAACCGGAGGAACGATAAGGAACTCGTCAGTGCAGAAAGAAGCTGCTTCCCCCCACCCCCCCAATAACCTGCCTTTGTTCACTAGATATACAAATCTGCCTCCCAGCTGCAACTGAGCTGCAATGGACTTCTAGTGGTTCCCCAGCACACTACTGGTCAGACAAGCTGCCAAAGTCTGCATGAACATGGCCATCAGTGAGGACTGCCCAAGCTCGTTACAACTCCTTCCTCAACAGTGCGCTCCGGGGTACCTCTCGCATTCCTGCCTGCCCCCCATCATAGGCTGGTCTCCGGCATCAATAAAACAAATTGTACATTGGAAGCACACATGGCTGGGTATGACTTCAGTTACTAAAGGCCTGAACACTCACCGACTCTCCCCATCCCCATCTGAATAGGCCTCCATATTAGAAGTCCACCACCACACAGCGCTTATGCTTGCCTCACAGGTTTGCCTATCATCTTTCCTTTTTGTTTTCAATACAGCAGAGCAGCAGGGGGGCAAACGAAAAGAAGAGGATGATCCAGCGAATGGGGCAGAGGGGGCAGGAAGAAAAACAACAAGGTAACTACTCAAAAAGGATGTAGACAGCAACTACCTACTTACCAACTACATCCCCCTCCCCCTCCCAAAACTGAAGTAGTCCTTGAGCCAAAGAGGACATCGAAAGGGTATATAGAATGTGTCACATTCCTCCTCGATTCTCACCACCACCAAAACGTTGTCTAATAGACAATATTTTGGTGGTGGTGAGAAGTGAGGAGGAATGTGACACATTCTATCTAACCTTTTTGATGTCTTGGACATCTGCACCTTGCCCACTCACAATCTTAAATGACAGAAGTGTAAGGCAGGGGTCTCCAAATCCAGCCCTGGAGGGCCACAAACCAGTCTGGTTGGCAGGATATCTCTAATGCATATATATCTCATGCATATTCATTAGGGTTATCCCGAAAACCTGACTGGTCTGCGGCTCTCCAGGACCAGGGTTCCCCACCCCTGCTATAGGCTGACCTCTAAGAACAAGCCAAATGCTCAACTAGTTTGCACCAGTATATCTGTGCCACTAGGAGCCAAGCCAGAATCTTACTAAACAAGACTACATGCAACCATCTGCTGGGGGCAAATACTGGCAAGTTCTATAACTGCACCAATGCTTATACTGGTATCACAAACTCAGTGGTCTCTATCTCCATCTGCTGGTTGGGGAGCATAAACTACTCATCTGGTCTGGTCTAACAGGACAAGGAATGGGGAGAGTGTGTATGTCATATCCCACCTTAAGCTTATAACCTTCAAGTTTTTGCAATGGTTTTTCGCTTTGCTAATTGGCTTATCTAATGTTATGATTTACTTTGATCACATTTTGAAACAAATATATACTGATTTTCTGGATAAGCTGCACACAATAAATTTTAGTCAACTTAACTTTTGGGGGGATATTCAGTGGCCGTGGCCACTGTAACGTGAAAACAGATTTTCATTGTCGGGGTCATATATGGCCACCAGCATCAAATATCCAGGTTGGCCAGACTGCAATTTTGCAATCTGGTCAGCAGCAATATTCAGCCACTGGCCAGACCACAAAAGTGGCTAAAGTTAGGACACCCATTTAGCTATCCTAGCTTTAGCCAGTTAAGGATAACCAGCTAGTGGCTATATATCACCAATAGCCGCTTCTCCTCAGTGCAGCCTCCACTAAGCCCCCAGAATGCCCAGGCACTAGCCAGCTAGCATTAGGGAAGTTAGTGGCTGCAACTGGCAATCTTCAGTAGCACTATCCACATTAGTGCCACTGAATATCCCTGTGAGTAGCTTTTAGACAGTTTGCAGATCTACAAACCACCTAAATACCTTTAAATACCCCCCCCCCCCTTTTGCCTCACATTCTCGTGGGCACACATTATATTTAATCTTCATCGCTAATGACTCTAGGCTGCAACGATCAATTTGATATCAAGGTTTGATAGTCTGATCACTATCTAACCGATTTTATGTTACTGATTTCTTATACTTTCTTCTGGTTACCCTTGATAACTTCCGTTCCATCTATAAAATCTGTATTTCACAAAAACGTTTTGAACAGATCTGGTATTATAGGTTAGATGCACCAAGTGATTTATATTTTTATCATTAGCAAATATGGCATACAGGGCCGGCCCGTCCATTGAGCGAGAATGTTTTTTGCACAGGGCCCCGCGTTTCAGGGGGCCCCGCGCAAAAAACATTCTGATCCTAAAGTTAAATTTAAAAAAAAAAAAAAAAGCTGTCTTCTTCCGCTGCCGGGGGCCGCCGCGGCAGCATCGAGTGTGCCGCGGGGCCCCCCCTGCCCAGCAGAACCTGCCCTCCCCTTTATCACCTCTATCTCTCGTTGTAGCTTCAGTCACACGCGCCGGCTCTCAGAGCGCGAGAGGAGAGTTTCTCCCTCGCTGCTCTGTTAAGCCCGCGGGGGCTGATGGGAAGTTCCCATCAGCCCCCGCGGGCTTATCAGAGCCGCGAAAGGGAAACTGGTCCTTTCGCGCTCTGAAAGCCGGCGCGTTTGACTGAAGCTACAATCAGAGACAGAGGTGATAACGGGGAGGGCAGGTTCTGCTGGGCAGGGGGGGCCCCGCGGCACACTCGATGCTGCCGCGGCGGCCCCGGCAGCCGGAGAAGACAGCTTAAAAAAAAAAAAAATTTCCCGGGCTGGGGGGGGGGGGCTATGGGGGGGGTTAGAAGTGGTGATGGGCTATGGGGGGGGGGGTTAAAATTGATTATGGGAAATGGGGGGGGGTTAGATTTGGTTATGGGATATGGGGGGGGTTAGGAGTGGTGATGGGCTATGGGGGGGTTAGAAGTGATGGGCTATGGGGGGGTTAGAAGTGGTGATGGGCTATGGGGGGGTTAGAAGTGGTGATGGGCTGTTGGGGGGCGATGGGGAGTTAGGAGTGGTGATGGGCTATGGGGGGGTTAGGAGTGGTGATGGGCTATGGGGGTGGTTAGGAGGGGTGCTGGGCTATGGGGGAGCTAAGTCTGTATATGGGCTGATGGGATTAAGACTGAAAGTGGGTTGATGGGGTGGGGTAGGACTGGTAATGGACTGATGGGGGATTAGGACTGGAAATGGGCTGGTGGGATTAGGACTGGGAGTGGGCTGATGGGGAGGTTAGGACTGGTAATGGGGTATGGGGGGGCTTAAACTGAAAATTGGGTGATGGGGATTAAGACTGGAAATGGGCTGGTGGGATTAGGACTGGCAGTGGGCTATGGGGGGCTAGGACTGGTAATGGGTTGGGGGGGTTGCTAGGACTGGAAATGGGCTGGGGGGATTAAGACTGGAGGTGGGCTGATGGGGTTAGGACGTAATGGGCTATGGGGGGGCTAGGACTGGGAATGGGCTGATGGGGGGGTTAACACTGGAGGTGGGCTGATGGGGTTAGTACTGGTAATGGGCTGTGGGCTGATGGGGGGTTAGGACTGGTAATGGGCTATGGGGGGGTTAAGACTGGTAATGGGCTGTTGCTGATGGGGGCTGTCTGGTAATGGGCTATGGGGGGGATAGGACTGATAATGGGCTATGGGGGGGGGCTAGGACAGGAAATGGGCTGATGGGGAGGGGTTAGGACTTGAGGTGGGCTGATAGGGTTAGGACTGGTAATGGGCTGTGGGCTGATGGGGGGGTTAGGACTGGCAATGGGCTATGGGGGGCTGACTGGAAATGGGTTGATGGGGTTAGGACTGGAAGTGGGCTGATGGTGGGTTAGGACTGGAAGTGGGTTGATGGGGGGGGCTAGGACTGGTATTGGGTTGGGGGGTTGCTAGGACTGGAAATGGGCTGATGGGGGGCTAGGACTGGAAATGGGCTGATGCAGGGACTAGACTGGAATGTATTCTGGGTGAGTCTCGAACACGAAGGGAGCTGATGTTGGGGTAGGCTTTGAATTGGATTGGGCTGGGAGAGTATAATTGAGAGGGGAAAATTTTTTTGTGTGGGAGGGATAAAAAAATCTACAATTAGCCGGGTATTGGGAGAGTAAGTGGGGATTGAGGATGGAGGGGTAAAATTTGAGTGGATGAAATAGGAATGAGGAAAGAGCAAAAGGAGAAAGATTAGTATGTTAAAGCAGATGTAGAGAGAGAGAATGGAAAAAAAACTAGAAGAGAGAAGAAAGGACAAATGGACAGCAGATGATGGAGAGTTAGCAGAAAACATGAAGAAACCAGAAGAAAGTGTCTGGAGCAATTGCAACTGAAAAAAAATGCACAAAAGGTAAAAAGATATCTCTTTATTTTGAATTTATTAACTGGAATATGAAAGCTCTGGGAAATGTGCATCATTAACGTCTGCGCTTTGTTTGGTACAAGTGGAAATTAATTTATAGTTTTATTTCTACAGTGTTGTTGTACATTCCAAGTTTGGCTTTTGGGGTTCCCAGTTTAATTATTACCTTCCTGTTTCTAAATTGTGATTCCTTGTTTGGTGATGGTCTATGTTCTGCATGTGTAACTGAGCTGAGGTATTCTGTTTATGTAATTCCTATTTGACATTGCCACTTGTTCTCTTTCCCCAGTAGGTCATGTATTGTTGTACTCTGAAATGTATTGGTTTAATATTTGCAGTGTTGCTTTTTGATAGGTAGGGTATGGTGCTTTGTGAGTCCTGGTAGTGCTGTTAGGATACGGCGGGTTTGCTATGGGTTCTAAATGGGCAGTGTTTGTAGAAGTTCCTAATGTGCCTGGCGGTTGGCACTGCATTATACTGTAGTCTGGGCAGTGTTTGTAGTAGTTCCTAATGTGCCTGGGCAGTGTTTGTAGTAGTTCCTAATGTGCCTGGCGGTTGGCACTGGATTATAGTCTGTCTTTATCCATACACTCATTAAGAGACATGTTTACTAAAAGTTAGTGTATGTTAGCATTATGCAAATATTTATGCAAATAAGGCCACTTATGCAAATGAGGCCCCGCACCGAGTCTCCGCACATGGCCCCGCACCCCCCTTGGGCCGCCCCTGATGGCATAATGAAACTAAATTTTATTCACTTAGAACTTTTACAAAATGATGAGTACAACAGTTGAGTTGCACTACGCTATTTATCACAAGTTGATACAGCAAAAAAGATTAAGACAATCAGAAAGGCACTGACAAACAGCAAACTGAAGAAACCAAGATTATATCTATCTTTTTAATTTCAATAAGAAAGCCTGCAATGATGCTTGGCATCATTATTATACTTTTAAGTTTTCATTATCTAATTCAGTCAATTTGCAGTAGTATGCAACTTGTTAGATTGCCCTACTGTATCTTCTCAATTTAACAGCGCAGAAATTTGATCATGATTTTCAAAACAAGATAAAAATCTTGCCATCCTTGTCATTAGGTACTAATTCTGTAAATTTAAATGATTTTGTGGATACAATACAGGCTCCAATTTTATGAAAAGAATTTCAAGCCTGTACAACTGATCTAGTAGCTGAGAAAATATAAATATATGTAAGTTTCCACTTATGCATTAGATCTAGTTTCTACAGCTAATTTTCAAAAAACAGGCATTTTGTAGCTAATATTTTGAAAGATCTAATAAATAATTCTCTACAGTGGCATAATGCCGGATTATTTAAAATCCAATAGTTAAGACAATTCAAATAAAGGAAAGTTAGATTTAGATTACTGTTTTTTTATTCCTATCTGTAATCTGTTACAAAAGAAGTATCTTCAATCCATGGCAATTTGAATTTTGCAGGAAGCATGATATAGAATTGTTATTAATCTTTTTGTTGGATACATTAGTGCAGGGATGTCAAACTCCAATCCTGGAGGGCCACAAACCAGCTTGGTTTTCAGGATGTCCCTACTGAATATTCATGAGATATTTGCATACAGCAGAGGCAGCACATGTAATATCTCATGAATATCCATAAGGGATTTATTTATTTATTTGGTTAATTTTTATACCGCTCCTTCCAGAGATCAGAAGCGGTTTACATTATAACATTTAACTTGAACCATGAAGTTACATAACAGGATTATAACTATTTACATATAACATATCAGGTAACAGGATTAGAACTAAGTATGTATCATAACAGTGTGTATGTAACAGAATTAGAACTATGTACAGATCGTGGTATGTTAATAAAAAGCCACAAAGTCTATACAGTATAGTGAGGATAAGATACACTGAACTATTTACAGAGTAATTACATGGATGTGTGTATTTCTTCCAAGAATGTCTATACATTGAGCTATTTAAAGAGTAATTACATTGAGGTTTGTAGCATAGGGAGCATGCTTGAATGGGAGGTGAGACAAGGACGAGTTATGTCATGTCATAACATTCCTGGAGTAAGTATGTTTTTAGGCTTTTGCAGAAGGATTGTAAGTCCTTGTTAGCTCTTAAGGTGTCTGGGAGCTTGTTCCATTGAATGGGGGCTGCATATGTGAACGTTCTGTTGCTTGTAGTAGATTTGGCCTTGAGTATAGTGTTCGTAACGTGTAACAGGTTGAGATTGGTATTCCTTCTGTTCCTGTTAGGGGGTTGTACTTCGATGAGTGTAGCAAGGTATGATGGGGCTATATTGTGAATTATTTTGAATGTAGTCACTATCTTGTATTTTATGCGAACTTGTTTGGGGAGCCAATGAAGATCCATGAGAATCGGAGTGATATGATCCAATACCCCACTTTTCTTAAGATTTGTGCAGTGACGTTTTGCACCATTTGGAGAATGTTGAGTGTCTTTTTTAGGTAGACCTTGAAGTATGCCATTGCAGTAGTCCAGGTGGGGAATTATGAGAGCCTGAACTACCTTTCTGAAATCAGATTGCTCAATGATATTCCATAGTGGTTGTAGGATTATGAGTTTATGGAAAATTGTTCTGTTAAGTAACATTAGATGTAGTTCCATACTAAGGTTTCTATCAAGTGTAATTCCCAGGTATTTAATTTCTTTCTTGGTGTTATATGGGCTATCATTTAGCAGGATTATGGATGGAGGATTAAATTCAGAGTTTTTGGAAATAAACATTACTGCAGTTTTCTTAAGATTGATGGTCATATTTTTTTTGGAGCAAAGTTTGGGTTTCTTTAAGGCAGGCTTTGATGGCGTTGTAAATTGGGTTGCAGATGTCCAGTTGAGTATACAACATGATATCATCTACATATAGATAAAGCACAGTTACTTACCTGTAACAGGTGATCTCTGGGAACAGCAGGAATAAGTCTTCACATATGGGTACGTCCAATCAGAAAGCTTTTGGAAGCATCCCAACATGCCTGCGCGCTGCCTTCCCGCCTTCCCAACTGCCTCTCCTCAGTTAAGTTTTAAAGCTGAGACAAAGAGAGAGAGAGCAAGGAAGGGGAAGATAGAGAAAGAGAAATGCAACTCCTAGGGGAGGTGGGTGAGTTGTGAAGACTTATTCCTGCTGTTCCCAGAGATCACCTGTTACAGGTAAGTAACTGTGCTACCTCCAGGAACAAGCAGGAATGAGTCTTCACATATGGGGACTCCCAAGCTCAGATGCCCGGGAGTCCTAGCATGTTGCAAGTCTAGAACGAGCCATGCTATTCCTCAGGACCTCAGGCATGCTTGGGATGGAGGGTAGGAGTTGAATACAGAAATGAGCTGTGGAACAGCTGGCTAGAACAGGGCTTCAAAAGGGGAAGACCCTGTATCGAGGGTATTTAGTAATAAGATATTGTAATCTGGGCCTCCCTTCTTGGCATTGCACAAGTGCACTGAGCTACATATGGATCTGATAGAAGAGCCAGTGAATGTGCTCAAGGGGTACCTCACTGAGAAGTAGAGGTAATAAGTAGAACAAAAAACAAGTGGAGGTCAAAACCCTTTAGGGTGAGAAAAAATAGCCCAAGAAGAAAACTGGGGTAGTATAAGAGGTAGAGCTTCAGCGGAGACGCAGAAGGTACTATTAAGGAAAGCTTAAGCTGCTTTGGTCCAAAAATGGTGAAAATTTAGGACCAAGAGAAAAATTTTAGTCTGACCCAACTGGACTGGGGTTAGAATCAGTCCATGTAGAGGAGAAAGGGTATGGAAACCCTTGTATCTGATAAAAAGGTAAGGACAGACTCAGGAGCGCTAAACTTTAGAGCAACGGAAGCTCCGCAATGTCTTTCCTAAATGGGGTCAATTAGGAAAGAAAGTTACATGGAGAGCTTCAGGAGTACCTAACCTGAAAAGGTTAATTACCACAGCAGTGGTTCTAGGTGTAGTCCCCTAGGTATGCTGGTACAGCATTGATAGGGTTAGTGCCCAACTGTCAGGATCATAAGGAATGTCAGGATATCTGATCCTAACAGCCAGATAGATAAGTAGATGGATACAGATCTATCCAACAATATATCTCATCATATATATGATGAGATATACACATATTGGGTATATATGCATATATATATATAGGCAGAAGACACACAGATAGATATAATCAATATATATATATATCTACCTAGATGAATAGGCAGGCATATAGAGACATGTCTCCAGGAATATGGATGGAGAAATGTCCAGAGAACCCCATCCCCCCTTATTAGGGAGAGAGAGAAATTATCTAATAGCAAGAAGGTTGATACCTGCTTGAATAGATAAAATAGAAAAAATCCTCTTCTCCTGGTTATGACTGGCATAGTCAGAGGAAAGGTGTCCCTGACAAGAAGGCGGCTTAATTCTTTGTAGAATTTGAGCTCTTGAGTAACCAGGATGGCCTACGTGAAAATGGCAGAGGATAACAGCAGTCTGCAGACAGGAAGTCCAGATATCTCCAGAATTGTAGTATGGAGATTGGATAGAGGAGGCCTCAGGAGGAAGATACCCTAGTGATCCGCCCATGAGGGCAAGATGGGTATTAGGTATCCTCTAGCTGCCAGTGAAGAATTTATCTCTGACGGGAGACCCCAGGAGATATGGGCCAAGCCAGGGAATTGGCCCTTCTTTAGGTTTTCACGTAATGAAAGGCCTGAGGCTTATGCCTCAAAAGATTTTTAAGATAAGATGGAAAGGGTAGAAAATACCTGCCAGGCATGATCATGTCTGGGGGAACCCCTTTTAACCATCTGGGGTTATCTGCTAGGCAAGATAATAATGCTCTCTAGCAAGGGCCCATAGTGCAAAGCTACTCTGTAGAGTTGCAGAGAGCATGCTGCAGGTTGGTCAGAAGAAAAAACTGGCTGTGGAAAGCCAGCAGGTAACCAGCTATTCTGCCAGGGCAAGGGGCAAAGAATAGAAGTTAGCCAACCAAACTGTGATAATAGGGTTTCCCAAACGAGGTTGATACCGTTTGGGACTTAGCACTGAGGCTAGGAGGATTGCTAGTGGAGGGGAAAACCTGGTTGTGTAGTGAACAAAAACCAGTGGTTTAACCACTAGGAATTGCTGCATTTGCCGGAACTATCAGGGCAGCATGGAGAATTTTTTTTCCCTCCTCTTTTTAGATTGGGAAAAAGACAGACATGGTAGGACTTCCCACTGTCTGAGGAGCTGCCCTAAGGTAACAAGGGGGAAGACAACTCCAGAAGGGAGAATCCCCTGGTAGAACAGGTAGAAGGCCATAAGGGCTTACCCGTGTAAAAAAGTCACTCTTACAAACTAAATGTTGTAGTAAGAGGGAGGTAAGACAGAGTTGCAAAAGACCAACTATGGAGGAAGTCTCCGACAGGTGAGATGATACATGCCAATACAGGGAAAAACAACCGTCTATTGATAGTTATCTCTCTTTCCTCCTAGAGGAAGAGGAAATCTGTTAAGTATGGACATTGTCATCATAAAGACTCTTAGAGAAAAGATGTCTCATGAAGAGATATCTAGGTAGGTTAGGATAAATTTAGTGCAGATACTGCAAGTGAAAAGAAGCAGACTGCTACCCTAACCAGCAACCAAGGGGGACAAAGATCTATTTGAAACCCTGCGACTGCTGGGTTTGTTGACCCTGTTGAGTTTGTAGATTCTTCAGACCAGGGCAATGTTTCCCCTGTTTGGGAACATCTGTATGATGGGCCGATGGACAAAACCTTCTCCCCCTAGGGGAAGAAAGTTTGGTAGGACATTTCCTACCTACTGGGAAAGGCAGCGGCGTAGAATAGCCCCTGGAAACAGGAAAGTCAGTGGATAACTGAGTAGCCTGGAGTAAAGAATCCTTGTTGAAGAGATTTTCTCCAGTGCAAGGAGTATTTCCCAGTCTTTCTTGTGCCCATTTGTCCAAGTCTGAAGCTTGGAGCCAGGCTCTACGTCGTGCCCCTATAGCTATAGCAGAAGTTCTGCTAACAGACTCAAAGGAGTCTAGGGAAGCACGAGTAAGAAACCTAGAGATATTATGAGCATGACTAACCAGTAAGGAATAGTCTGCTTGTTTGGGCTCTTGAAGACAAGGAGTCAAAAGATGTAATTTCCTTGTGACCTCCTCAAGAGATAGACCCATATAAAAAATATATGAGAGAATTCTTGCTGAAAGCATGGATGTCTGGAAGGTTTGACGTCCAAAGGCATCTAGTGACTTAGACTCACGACCTGGCGGACAAGAAGAGTGCTTTTTATTACTCTTTACTCACCTCAATGCTGATTCCACTATAATGGAATGATGAGGAAGTTGAGTCCTTTGAAACCCTGGAGAGGGGGGCACCTGATATAGAAGATCAGTTGCCGTGGAAAGTGGGGGTACCCTTAAAGGAGTTTCCCACATTCGTAGAAGGAGATCCTGCAAAGAATGATGCAAAGGAAGCATTATGTTCTCCTTTGCTTCGTTAGGAACAGAGAGGTATTCTGTATTCCCTTGTGTAGGATCTTGTCCAGGAATAGGAATGGCAAGTGATTTTGCCATATCCAGGAGGAAAGTCTGGAAAGAAGGATCCCCAGAGGGAACTTCCCTTGGATAGGCTAGATCTGATGAAGAACTAGCGTTGGCACTGAGGGATCTGTTCCAGTATATAGGAATAGAAGATCCTGAATGGTGCAGTATGGGATCCTTAGATGGTGGTTGTTGGTACTGCAGGTCAGAACCAGCGACAGTCGGTAACAGATCGTCCAGGCTAGGGATCGATTCCAGACTCGGCATCGAGGGAAGCGAGCCTGAAGAGAGAAGCATGGAAGGTACCGACAGTAATGGTACTGTGGATATCGGTACCGATCTCGGTACCGTATCTGATACCAGAGGAAGAATACCAGCCGGTGGCAACTCTAACGGTGTCGGAGGAACCAAGAGTTGCGGATCCGAAGTATCGGAACCGAGGCTTCGGTACCGACGGGAGTCGGTACCAAGGCAAGTCGGTCCCCAGTCCTCCAGACTGGAGATCGATTCCAGACTCGGCATCGAAGGAAGCGAGTCTATCGATTCATGTCTGGAGGGTACCAATGTCAGTACTAGTATCGGTGTCGATACCGATACTGGAAAGTCGGTATGAAGCGTATCCACCGGGCCCGTAGGTACCGAGGACGCCAGACGATCCTTGGTGAGGAATGTTTCATCCAACACCAGTGCCGATGCCGGGGTATCGGTACCGCTCGAAGCGGATGCCACCACCGGGCATGGCTCAGGTATGTTCTGTGAGGGGTGAACCTCAGGAACAACCTGAAACCCCACACAGGCTTTGGAGGCTGAAGACTCCCACCGGGGTTTTGAAACCAGTGGATTCTCGAGGACAAGGCCATAGGCATCTCTATGTTGCGCATGAAAAGTGCCGCTCGAGGACTGGCTAGTCTTAACAGACTGTTTTTGGGTTACCTGATCCTGTGCAGAAGATATGGTCGGTGCCCTGAAGTTGGAGGGGGACCGCGTGTGGAGGGGGGACCGCGTGTCGAGGGGAACTCGGTGTTGAAAACTTCTTCTCACCATACTGGTGCCCGAGGGCTCCAGAGGAAAATGGTCAGGACCCAAGTAGGTTAGACACCAATTGTGAGTGTCTAAAAATAAAGTTGTACCGCCACAGTTTGCACATTTCTTGGGGAAAGAGGCTGGCCGTTCCATGAGGAAAAATGGAGAGGCCTAGAAGGCCTGAGAACCGTGAGACACTAACAAAGAAAAATATATTCCTTAAGGGAAAAATTTTACAAGAAAAGAAAAAAGAAACACCGGCGGTACCGGTGGCGTCAGGGAAGGCAGCCACGACCACAAGAAAACTAAAAAAATAAAAGAAGAATTTTCTGCGGTGACAGGACGACGTCCTGCCGGCTCCGCGGAAAAACGAAAACTGAGGAGAGGCAGTTGGGAAGGTGGGAAGGCAGCGCGCAGGCGTGTTGGGATGCTTCCAAAAGCTTTCTGATTGGACGCTGGGAAGCGTTCCCGCGCGGACTCCGTCGGTACCAATGTACCCATATGTGAAGACTCATTCCTGCTTGTTCCTGGAGATTTGAGCTTATACTTCTGGAATATTGTGCAAATGGGCCTAATGTATAGGTTAAATAGAAGGGAGGATAAGGCTGAACCTTGAGGTATACCTTGTGCTTGCTGGAAAGTATTAGATGTGCTTTGGTCAAAGTGTACTTGTTGCATCCTGTTTGATATTTAAGAGGCGAACCACTTCAAAAGTGTTCCTTTTATGCCAATGGATTTGAGTCTTGAGATAAGAATCTGGTGGTTTACAGTGTCGAAAGCCGCTGTTATGTCTATGAATATTAAGGGATATCCCAAAAACCCTGATTGGTTTGCCTCTCTCCAGGATTAGAGTTTGACACCCCTGCATTAGTGGATTTAATAAACCAGAAGCTGCATTTTTGTTAATTTTGATTGATATAGCCTATGCTTTTAACCCCATGACCCTTTGTTTACTATTACACTTAAGGGGAATGTTTATTAAAGCACCACCAGTAGCTAGGGAAAACATATGGTTACTGCACATTTTTACGATGGTAGAGCCTAGCAGCCATGGTAGGCTACTACCACCGCACTAGTCATGTCACTATCGTAGTAGTAGAGAATGTGTGACCATAGTGGAAATGCACTGTATAGGCATGCCCTACATGCGCCCTGCAAGACAAAATCATAAATGTTTTATTAGCGCAGCAGTGGGCTACAGAACCACTACAGACTTTAAATGTGCCCCAACCACACCTATAGGAAAGTTCAGAACAGAAAGTGATGACCAGGGACAGGCACAACTGGCTGCAGAGCTCAGCATCGGGGCCAAGTACAAGAGGGAGAGGCAAGCAAATCAGAAAAGCAAACATGCAGAGTCTGTGCTGTATCCTTAATTGTGGGAGATAGGGTACAAATTTGGCATAGGAAGATGCAAGGAACCTTATATTGAATCAGGCAGGGTGCCCTCAGTATCTATCATGGGGAACAGGTATATGAACCCCCTTACTCTGAGGCACCCAGGGTGCCTCTTCACCTAGGCTGCAGGGAACACAGTACAAGGTCTCTCTGGTGGTAGGGGGGGGGGTGTGAGGAAGATGGTTTCCCCCTCTTAGTCACTCCTCCCATATGGTTTGGATAGCACCATAGCCACTGTGGAGTGTCACTCACACTGGGGGAAGGGGCGGGTGCTAGAGCCAGGGCAGGTCTCGAGGCCAAACACAACCAGCACACATGCGTAGAGCAGCCTGCATCTGCATCACATGGAGTCCATAGGTCATACCACCCTCATGGCCCACCATATGGAATACTCACCCCTTGGCCTAATATCTACAATGTAGGGAGTGCAAGGCATTCTACCCACAGAGGGCACCCATGCTCCCCCTGCCAAGACCTCTGAGGGAACACTACATGGAAAATGTAGTTACTCACCTATAACAGGTGTTCTCTAGGGATAGCAGGAATCAGTCTTCACTTATGAATAACATGGGTGACATCGGCACTGACGGAGCCCGCACAGAGCAATTCCCCAGCTTTCAAAAAAAGCTTTTGGTATTGCTACCACACATGCATGGTCCCATCTTGCTCAGTCAGGTCCCTTAGCTCGAGCCCTACCAAGTAGATGGCAAGGGAAGGACAAACATTCAGCAACTCATCAAGGGAAGCGGCAGGGTAGTGAGGACCGATTCCTGCTGTCCCTGGAGAACACCTGTTACAGGTTGAGTAACTACGCTTTCTCCAGGAAAAAGCAGGAAGTCAGTCCTCACTTATGGGACTGCCTAGCTACAGACTACCGAACCTGTAACCAAAAAACGCCTCCGCAAGGCTGTAAGCAGAAGCCAAAGCCCGAAGTAACCCGAGTCCTCGGGTCCTCAAGACGAAGCCCTCGGTAGCCGTGAGAAGGGTCAGAGGGCAGAAGTTGCTTATACCCCGAACAGATTACAGAGTAAAGCCTGGCCGAAGGCACTGTCCCGGCAAGACTACCTCTCCAGGCAGTAGTGGGCAGCGAAGGTATTCGTAGAAGACCAGGTTGCCACCCGGCAGATGTCCATCATAGGCACAGAGCGCAGCGAGACCACCGAGGCCGCTTTGGCTTGGACCCCCATGTGCAGTGACTCGATGATCCAGAGGGACGCCCTCCTTCGCATGGATGAACGCGATGCAGCCCGCCACCCAAACAGAGGGTGCACTTGGTGACTGCTTGCCCCTGCCTATTGGGATCATAGGTCACAAAGAGCCAGTCAGACTTGCGATGAGTCTGGGTAGGCTGCAAGTAGAAGGCAAGGGTCTGCTTGCAGTCGAGGGTGTGGAGAGCTGCTGACGCCTGATCGGTGTGGGTCCTCGGGAAGGTGGTCAGGAGCACTCTCTCTTGGTCGGGAGCTCTCTCTCTTGGTTGAGATGAAAAGCCGACATGACCTTGGTTAAGAACTTAGGGTGTGTCCGGAGGACCACCCTGCTCCGATAAAACCTGGTGTAAGGGGCGCCAGCCATGAGTGCCTGAAGCTCACTGACTCGGCAAGCCGAGGTCAGCACTACCAGGAAGGCCACCTTCCAGGACAAATGCTGGAGCGAACACGTCACCATTGGCTCGAAGGGTGGACGCGTGAGCTGCGTGAGCACCATGTTCAAGTCCTATTCCACCGAAGGGGGACGGATGGGAGGCTTGGATAACAGAAGGCCCTGCATAAAGCGGGAGACTATTGGTTGCCCCAAGAGAGGCTTCCCTCAAACCCACCGAACCTGGCATGAGAAGGGGTTGATCTGGAGCTACAAGCACCAGACAGAATCGTTTCCGCTTAAAGGCGTAAGCCCACCTAGTGGAGTCCTTCCTTGAGGCAAGGAGGATTTCCTCGACCTCCCCCGGAACGGACAGAGATGCTAGAGAGACCCGTTCAGGTGCCAAGTTGTGAGGGATAGGGAGGGTAGGTTCGGGTGCAATACCTGAACTTCCTCCTATATCAGCAAGTCCCTGGCAGAGACCAGGGGAATCGGAGGCTCTGACAATAGCCAGAGCAGGAGTGGGAACCAAGGCTGCCGAGGCAACGAGAATCAAGGATGCCCTGTCCAGTTGAGCCTTGAAGAGAGTCATCACAATGAGGGGGAAAGAAGGGAATGCATATGGGAGATTGGAGGACCAGTCAATGAGAAATGCATTGGGGCCCTCCCTGCCCGGGTGCGGTACATGGCTGCAGAAGCGAGGGAGTTGTGTGTTCTTGGGGCTGGCGAAGAGGTCTATTGCTCTAGTGCCCCAGCGTAGGAAGCCAGCCTGCCACTCTGGGATCCAGGCGCCACTCGTGGAGGTGAAAGATTCTGCTGAGCCTGTCCACCAGGCCATTCTCCTGACCCGGGAGGTACGTCCCCTTGAGGGACATCCTCTGGCGAGCGACAAAGGAACAGATGAGGACTGCTTCCCTGCAGAGGGAGAACGACCCCATGCCACTCTCCTTGTTGATGCAGAACATCGCTACCTGGTTGTCAGTCTGCACCAGAACCAACTTACCGCTGAAGACATTCTTGAAGGCCCGGAGCTTGAGCAGGTTTATCTGCTACTGAGCCTCCACAGGCAACCACTGTCCTTGCGAGCAGAGAGGCCCGCAATAGGATCCCCACCCTAACAGGGAAGCATCCGTGGTCAGTACCACCTCGTGCTGTGGGACCTGGAAGGGCATTCCCCACAGGAGGTTGCAGGAGTTTTGCCACCAGGGACAAACGAAGGTCGGGAAGAATCCTGACGGGGTCCCTGAGGTGTCCGAAGGATGGACTCCATTGGGAGCTGAGACACCACTGGGTCGTCCGCACGTGCAGATGGGAGTGAGGAACCACATGCACGGTCGAGGCCATGCAGCCCAGAAGACACAGCACGGACCGAGAGGTGACCTGGTGGGCGCCTTGGACGCAAGCTCAGAGGCAGGTGGAGTGATCCACCAGCAAGAAGGCCATGGCCTGCCGAGTATTGGGGCGCACCCCGAAGAACTCGAGAGCCTGTGCCAGCTCGAGGTGAGACTTTGGGTAGTTGACCAAGAACCTCAAGCTCTCTAAGAGGACAGTGCGTGACATCGCTCGCCAGGCCTCCTCAATGGAGGAGCACGTAACAAGCCCGTCATCAAGGTAGGGAAACACCGGCACGCCCCATCGCCGAAGGTGATCGGCGGCCATGATAAGGCACTTCGTGAAGACCCGAGGAGCGGATGCAAGACCAAAGGGGAGCACCCTGTACTGGAAGTACTCTCCCTGCACCCTGAAACACAGGTACAGTCTGTGTTAGGGGTGGATCAAGATATGGGTGTAAGCATCCTTTAGATCCAAGGAGCATAGCCAGTCACACGCCAAGAGATAACCTCTTGAATTTCTCTCGCACCAGGAACTTGTTTAGCCTGCGGAGGTCGAGGATGGGCCACAGACCCCCTGGTCTTTTTCGGGACAAGGAAGTACCGGGAATAAAAGCCCCGACCTCGAAGGTGGGAAGGGATCTTCGACTGCCCGTTGGGCAAGGAGGGAGTGTAATTCCCACTGCACAAAAGCTGGTGTGCAGGGAGCAGAGAAGGCTCCGCCAGGGAGAAAGGGGGTGGAAGCCTGTCAAAGTGGAGATGATAGACCTCCCCGATGACCTGGAGGACCCAGCTGTCTGAGGTGATAAGCGCCCACGACGGGACAAAGCAGGACAGACGTCCCCCACTGACTGCTGCATCGCCGAAGGGCGAGGGGCTATGCCGATGGCATCAAAACCCCTGAGGGGGTTGTGGGGGAGCCGGCGTTTGGGCCTTTGGGCCCTTTGGTTTATGGTGACTTGGGTTGGGCATTCCCTGCACAGGAGTGGTTGACGTGGGAGTAGCCGGGTACAGCAGGGTAGCCACGGTACTGGAGGCCTTTCTTGGGGAAGAAGGGCTTCTTGGCAGGCTGTTTCTTTCAAGGTAACATCGAGGTCTTGCGGGAGAGATGGGTCCTAGTGACATACTGTGTCTCGATCTCCGCAACCTTCTCCTCCATCAGCTTACCAAACAGTTGTTTGCCAAGTCAGGGTACATACAGGAGCTTCTCCTGCAACCACTGCTCCAAATCTGAAGATTGGAGCCAAGCCTGGCGGCGGGCTCCGATGCCCGCAGCCACCACCCGAGCCAATGTCTCGAAGCCATCACAGGAGGCTTGAGAAATATACTTGGAGCAATCCGCCACTGATTTCAACAGGGTGCGGAGCCTGTCGAGGGGCTCGCCCTCGAGGCCCAAGGAGAAGCCTCCTTTTGCCAAGTCACGGAGGAACATACCCATATATAATTGATATGCCTGGATGCAACAAGAGAGCATAGAACGTTGATAGGCCTTGCGGCCCAGAGCATCAAGGGCTCTCAATTCTCGGCCCGGCGGGACCAATGAGTGGGACTTCGGGCTTTTCTGCTTCCTCATGGCTGATTCCACCACCATCAAGGTGAGTCTTTCAGAAGGCTGGCCCTCACTACACCTTGTACATTGTGTCAAGGCGCTTGCTCACAATGGGAGCAGAGGCCAGGGCCTCCCACATGAGAAGCAATAGACAGGAGAGGATCGGCGGCACCGGCATGGTGAGGGATTCCCTGGGCGGGGCCTCGTACTGAAGAATATTGGAGTTCAACACAAGGGTCTTCCTCAGCCTGGGAGACCAGGTTGAGGGCCCGAGCCATGTCCTGAACAAACACCAAAAAGGAGGTGTCCTCGGGTGGTGAATGCCGCTGGAGACCAGGTGGCAAGGGGTCTGATGGAAGATCCCAGTGGGTGCGGGTCTACAGGGGATGTGTCCCCATCGGATTCCAGTCCGAGAAATCAGTCGAGGGATCAGAGCCGGGCGATTCGCCCTGTCCGATGGTCAGCGGTCTGGAGCCCACAAGCGAAATTGATGTCGAGGACCCTCACAAGGCCCGTGGCTCTCAGGGGTTTCCTGGACGGATTTTAGTGTCCCATGCAAGGGACCCATGGTCTCCAGGTTTGCAAAGCTGGCCATGAGTGCCTGCTGGGAAGCAATGAACACAGAAATGCTGTGTTCTAGCGCCAGCATACGGGACTCCCATGCGGGCGTGGGGCCCTGGGACGTGGATACCGGGGTCACCGGATCAGGCGTCGAGGAGATCCTCACTGGGACGGCCCCTCAGGAGACTGAGCGCCTTCGCCGGAGGCCTCCGTTTCTCTGTGAGGTACCTTGCGGGGCCGCTCCTTGTCCAACTCTCGGGAACACCGAAGGAGGCTAATCGACCAGGCACGCGAGCGCTCGTGCTTGTCGGAGCCCCAGACAGCAACTTCGAGGCCTTCTTTTTGCGCCGTTCCACCTCTGGGGATCCCCAGGTCAGAATGCCACCTGGAAAGCGGTGCCACAGGGGGAGAATCCACCAGACGGGAGACGACTGAGGGTGCCACTGGGGACTCCAAGGCAGCCTTTCGAAAAATGTCTTCAGACTTCTGCTTACAGCTAAGCAGGGCCTTAGAGGACATTTTCTTACAGAGCGAACAGAGCTCTGGGTCATGGTCGATTCCCAGACACCTTAGACAGCAGTCATGAATGTCCATAAGCGACATGTTCCTAGAGCATCTATCATTTTTTAAACCCGGTGGCCATGGGGACAAAAACAGCCCCTGCGAGATTGAAGACCCACACGGCCAGCGGTTGGGAGAGAAAAAAAGGGCACAAAGCCCGAGAAGAAAAAAAAAAGGTATCCCCGTAAGCTCCAAAAGGGAGCAAGGGGAGGATGGGTAGAGGACCGGTGCAACCGGGAAAAAAAAAAGAGGAGAGCCTGTTAAGGCGAGGAAAACAAACTTTTTCAGATGGAGAAGGACGTGCGTCCAAAGGGCTCCACGGGAAAAGGGAGACTGAGCAAGATGGCACCCTTGGTCGGGAAGAGGACGACGCATGCGTGGTAGCAATCCCAAAAGCTTTCTTTGAAAGCTGGAGAATTGCTCCGCGCGGACTCCGGTGCCGACATCACCAATAAGCGAGGACTGACTTCCTGCTTGTTTCTGGAGAAGTGGCAAATCCCAAACAGCCCAGGCTGAGCACTCCAGCTGTCAGAGAACCAAAGGGCCTGACCAGGGAAGACCACAAGAGCTTCCCAGGTCTATGGAACGCCTCATCCCTTGGGCATGAGGGCAGGGAGGGGACACTGATCAGTTAACTCCAATAAAGCAAGCCCATGTTCATGCTAGAAATGTTAAGTAGCTGCTCAGAGTCTGTAAGCCTCAGCTCTATCCACCCTTGGTCCGGATAAGGTCATCTGCCCACAGGAACATGGTAATGGCAGCAGCATGGTTTCCCAGGAGCATGTATGCACTGCTACATGGCAGTTGCACCATGTGATCCCTTTTCTCTTGTGGCCTAGGCAGGTGCATAGATATTTGGTTATCACTGCCTCTGCCTTTTTTTTTTTTTACTTCCATTGTAGTTGCATATTTCTGCCCTTCCTATTTCCTAACACTCGTGTATGAACTACATGTTTGCGACGCACTAGCAAGGCAAATGCAACTATTGTCTGTTAAGAGGCTGACGTTAGCTGCACCCACGCCAGTAGCATGTTTGTATCGCTTGTGTGCGACTAATATGGCTACTCCAGTCATGAGCCACATCTCCACTTTAACCCTACCTATTTGCACACTGCTTGGGTAGCACAGCATTTTTAGCGCAGTGGTCTTTGGGATACATGATACTTGCTACCGTGCAGCCAAAACGCATGTTAGCCCCATGCTACCGACCACCAAACTTTTGTAAACATGCCCCTCAGAGTCTATGGAATCAACAGTATGATATTAACTGGTTTATTTCCTTTTTATCAAACAGATGGCAGTATTTTAAAAATGAAAAATCTGACTGGAAATTACTACAATAAGGTTCCACAGGGCACTGCCCTTTCTGCTGCTTTATTTAATATCTACTTCTTTTCTGTATGTTAGCTGCTAAACAAATTACAATTTTTTTTTCAAATTTATGCCAATGACATACTGCTTTCTATGCTGTTTAATACAGGTGATAAGTTTGTCAGACATCTTAAAGTACTTTAAATGTCATTGAATCTTAGCTAAAGATACATGGCTTATATATAAATTACAGGAAATCAAAAGCCTTAATAGTCTCAAGATCTAAAGATGTTCAGTTGCCTTCATAGATTGCAATCTCTGGTAGTTCTCTCTCTTTAGTATCTGAAGTCAGATACTTAGCTGTCATTTTAGATTCAAAGCTGACTTTTTGATCACAAAAACAGAAAACTAAGATTGATAGAAGTTAAAGACATTGAGAGGTTTAAAGCATTACCTTAGTCTGGAATTATTTTGTAAGGTTGTTCAAGCCCTAGTGTTACCTTTCCTTGACTATTGCAACGCGATTTATCTTGTATTCCTGAAACAATTAAACCCTTACAAATTGCACGCAAATGCAGCTGTTAAACTTACTTTTAGTCTGCAGAAGTCAGACCACCTCTTGCACTGGTATAAGGCACTTTATTGGCTTCCTTTACAAATACTGTAGCCAATTTAAACTTTTGTATTCATAAATTTATGGTTCTGGTTCCTTTGAATTAAAATGGTTGATTCAAATTTGTCTCACCAACCGTTGCTTTCTCAGCATAAGAATTTACTTATTTTGCCTTCCAAAACTTCTGCCCAAGCTCTCAAGACTTATAGTAGGGCTTTTTCTTTAGCTTGTCCAAAATTATAGAATTCTTTGCCCAGTGAGGGGAGGGCAGAAGCAGATTTTTTTTTTTTTAATTTAAAAACTATTAAACGTTCAGTTTTTAAATTTAGCTTTTAACAATGAATAACTTTTCTTTTTTTTTCTTTTTTGATTATATATTACAGTTGACTTTTATTCCAAACCTTTTTATTGTTTATTAGTCATGTGTACATTTATTCTGTGAGCATTATGTATGTTAGTTTTTACCCACCTAGAAATATTGTGATATGCAAGGTTAAAATTCAGTAAATGAAAGACTTCAGGGAGATGAATGAGACAAATTCATGAAGGATTCAGTATTCAGTGTTCGTAGAATATTGAATTTCAATTATCTAATGTGGACCTTAGTCAAAAATATTGCAAAAATATTTATTGAGGATAATAAGGTCTGGTGGTAAGAACCAGTACATTATCCTCAAATAAAATACCTCACTGTGAAGTAGAGGAAATAAATTTTGCAAAATTAGTCATCACATATGGGTACGTCGGTACCGACGGAGCCCGCGCGGGAAAGCTCCCCAGCTTTTCAGATTAAAAGCTTTTGGGGCCTCCCACTGCACATGCGCGCTGCCTTCCCGCCTTCCTGACCAGCTCTCGTCAGTTCGAGTTTAAAGCTGAGACACAATAGAGAGAGAGGACAGGAAGATAGATAGATAGAGATACAACTCCTAGGGGAGGTGGGTGGGTTGTGATGACTAATTCCTGCTGTTCCCAGAGATCACCTGTTACAGGTAAGTAACTGTGCTATCTCCAGGAACAAGCAGGAATAAGTCATCACATATGGGGACTCCCTAGCTAAGATGCCTGGGAGATCCCCCTCCAAGGGTAAACCATCTTCGCATGGATCTCAGGCATCCATCCAGGGAAGGTGGGCAGGAGTTGTTTAAGTATGGAACAGGTGTTTGAGGACAGCCTGACCAAACAAGGCATCCCGGCGGGAGTCCTTGTCCAAGCAGTAATGGGCTGTGAAGGTATGAATCGAGGCCCAAGTGGCTGCTCGACAGATCTGATCTATGGACACAGAGTGAAGATGAGCCATAGAAGTGGCCATGGCTCTCACATTGTGAGCTGTGACATGGCCCTCCAGAGAAATGTTCTTACTCTGGTAAGCAAAAGAAATACACTGAGCGATCCAATTGGAAAGTGTACGCTTGGTGACTAGAAGTCCCAAATGAGAAGGATCAAAAGCCACGAAAAGTTGGGAAGACTTTCGATGTGGTTGAGTCCTGTTGAGGTAAAAGGCAAGAGCTCTTTTACAATCCAGAGTATGAAGGTTCCTCTCTGCACTGGATGCATGAGGAGCCGGGAAAAAGACAGGTAGATATACCTCTTGATTAAGATGAAAAGGCGAGACCACTTTGGGCATAAAGTGGGGATTCGTCCTAAGGACCACCTTATCATGATGAAACCTAGTATAAGGTGGATGAGCCACTAAAGCCTGCAGTTCACTGATGCGGCGAGCCGAAGTGACTGCAATAAGGAAAACAACCTTCCAGGAAAGAAATTTGAAGGAGGTAGAGTCCAAAGGCTCAAATGGTGGCTTCATAAGCTGACCTAGAACTAGGTTCAAATCCCATGCTACCAGAGGAGGGCAGATGGGAGGTTTAGTTAGAGTCAGGCCTCTCATGAAACGTGCAACAAGAGGATGAGAGGAGACAGGTTCTCCATTTATAGGTTTTAAGGATGCTGCAATAGCACTCAAATGGACCCTTACTGAATTCGTTTTAAGGCCTGCATTTGAAAGATGCAGGAGATAGTCCAAGAGGGAATTCAAAGGAAGTGCTAGAGGGTCAAGACCCTGCTGAGCACACCAAATGGAAAAACGTTTCCATTTGAAAGCATAAGAACGCCTCGTGGAAGGTTTCCTAGAGGCATGAAGGATATCTGTCACAGGTTGAGAAAGATTAAAGTCTTGAAGACTTAGGCCTTCAGTAACCAAGCTCTGAGATGTAGGGATTTGGGGTTTGGGTGCCACAAAGTCCCCTCCTCCTGAGACAGAAGGTCTGGCGCAGCTCCCAGGTCCAGGGAGGATCCCTGGGAGAGATGCAGAAGTAGAGGGAACCACACCTGGCGTGGCCAGCGGGGAGCTATGAGGATCATAGTCCCGTGATCCCTCTGGAGCTTGAACAGAGTCTTGGATATTAGAGGAATGGGTGGAAAGGCATAGAGGAATTCCTGACCCCAATGCAGGAGGAAGGCATCGTGGGCCTGAGCTCCCTGACACTGAGTTCTGGAACAGAACCGGGGAAGTTTGGCATTCCACGGACTTGCAAAGAGGTCTATGTCCGGGGTCCCCCATTCCTGAAAGATTCTGCGTATCTGGTCCATATGTAGGGACCATTCATGTGGAAGCAGAACTCGACTGAGTCTGTCTGCACGAGAGTTTTGAACTCCTGGAAGATACACTGCAAGAAGGTGAATTTGATGCTCTCTGGCGAAGGCCCATATTCTGAGAGCTTCGTTGCAAAGCGACAGAGAGCCTGTCCCTCCTTGTTTGTTTATATAGAACATGGCTACCTGATTGTCTGTCTGAACTAGGACAGTCAGGTTGACAAGGAGGGTATAGAAGACCTTGAGGGCAAGGTAAATTGCTCGCAGTTCCAGGAGGTTGATATGAAGTGTGGCCTCCTGTGGAGACCAAGTGCCCTGAGTGGAGAGGTTCTGAAGATGAGCTCCCCACCCTGTCTGGGAGGCATCTGTTGTGAGGGTTGCTTGGGGCAACAAAGGTTGGAAGGGGGCCCCCAACAACAGATTCTTGGTGGATGTCCACCATTGGAGGGACCAAAATAGACGGCTTGAGGTGAGTATTTGGTCGGAGAGCGCTCCAGATGCTTGAGTCCACTGGGTGGCCAAGGTCCATTGAGCTGCTCTCATATGCAGACGAGCGTAGGGCACCACATGTACCGTGGAGGCCATGTGGCCCAGAAGTCGCAGCATTTCCCGGGCTGTCAAATGACTGCTGGACTGAGCTTGGGAGGCCAAACTCAGCAGGCGTTGGGCCCTGACCTGAGGCAGGTAGGCCCTTGCAGTGATGGTGTCTAACTGGGCCCCTATGAACTCGAGAGACTGAGTAGGGATTAGTTGAGACTTGGGAAGGTTTACTACCAGTCCTAGATACTGCAGAAGACGCCTTGTGCGGTCCAGGGAAATTTGGGCCTGGGACTGAGAGGGAGCTCGGATGAGCCAGTCGTCCAGGTATGGGAATATGAAAATTCCCAGGCCTCTTAGAAAGGCAGCTACGACTGCCATGCATTTGGTGAACACTCTTGGAGCAGAGGCTAGACCAAAGGGGAGTACTCTGTACTGGAAATGTTTTCCCTGAAACAGAAATCGAAGGTATTTTCTGTGGGATGGGTGGATGAGTATGTGTGTATACGCATCCTTTAGGTCTAGAGAACAAAGCCAATCCTGACTCTGAAGGTGTGGAAGGAGAATGCCCAGAGAAAGCATTTTGAATTTCTCCTTGAAAAGAAATTTGTTCAATTCTCTCAGATCCAGAATTGGTCTGAAACCCTCTGTCTTCTTTGGTATTAGAAAATAAGGGGAGTAGAATCCCGTCCCCTGTTGAAGAAGAGGGACCTCCTCTATTGCCCCCTGGGCAAGGAGGGAGGAGACTTCCTGACCCAAGAGGGCCAGGAGAGATGGGGGAGAATTGAACTGCCTCACCATAGTATAAGGAGGAAGGTCGGAAAAATGGAGTTTGTAACCCTCTCTGATGATAGAGAGGGTCCATTGCTCTGATGTAATTTGCTCCCATCTGGGAGCAAAGTGAGCTAACCTTCCGGGTATGGTGAGGGGCTCTGGTTGTTCTAGAGCCAGAAAAGTTAAGTTCTCTAGGGGCAAGTCAAAACCCCTGAGGGGGTGGAGCCTGCTGAGGCGTAGCAGACGCCGCAGGCTTTGACCTTGCCTGTTTAGGTTGCTGACGTTTAGCAGCAAAACGAGGCTGAGAGGATTGTTGGCCAGTATTTGTGGAAAATCTGGACTTCTTGTAATAAGGCCTCTTAAAAGACTTCTTCTTGGCAGGAGAGGAGGTAGACTTAGAAAGTCTATCTAAGGTGGCATTTTCTGCATCCATTTGAGTGGCCTTAATTTGCCACTCCTCACCAAATAAGTTCTCACCTGTACAGGGCAGATTTCATAAGCCATCTAGGACCCAAGGTTCTAGATCAGAAGCCTGGAGCCAAGCAAGACGTCGGGCTGCTATAGCAATGCCCGAAGCTCTACCAGCACCCTCAAAGGAATCAAAAGCTGCCCTGTTGGAGAACTTTGAAATATCCAAAAGGTGTTTCACTAAGGAAATGAACTGCTCCCTCTTATCCTCAGGGATAAAGGGGGCAAAATGCCGAACTTTTAGAGCGATTTCACTGAGAAACATGCCCATGTAAAGACTATAGGAATTAATCCTGGCTATAAGCACAGTAGCCTGGAAAATTTTCCTGCCAAAAGAGTCTAGAGTCTTACATTCTCGCCCTGGAGGAGTAGAAGAGTGCCTTTTGGTACTCTTTATCTTTATTGCAGACTTCACCACAATAGAATGGTGAGGCAACTGGGTTTTTTGGAAACCAGGAGAAGGGGGGGACACGGTACATGGTGTCCAACCTGTGAGAAGAAGGAGACAATGTTAGAGGAGCCTCCCATAAGTCCATCAAGTGTTCTTGAAGGATTTCATGGATAGGCAGGGTGACTGCCTCTTTAGGAGACTTAGAGTATCCTAAAATATCCAGTTTCTTTGATCTGGGTTCCTTATCAGAGGATGAAGCAATAGAAAGACTTTTAGCCATTTCTATGATGAAGTCCTGAAAGGACAAATCCTCTGGTGGAGACATTCTCCTGTTAGGAGAAGAAGGCTCCTCAGGAAGATCAAGGGAGAACTCATCAGAATCATCAGAGGAGTTAAAATCCTCTGAAGAAGCAGAGTATCCTCTATGTGCTTCCAACGCACGATACGCATACCGTTCGGTATCGACATCGGGCGTACCGGGTATGGGATCGGTACCGGGCAAAAGCCCGGATCCGGCATGCGGAACCGATCTGCATTTGGAAGACGATGGCCTCGGTTCCGGTATGGAAGCCATTACCGGAACCGGACCCGGTACCGCTGGCTGCGGTACCGAGGGCGTAGCAGCATTAATAAAAGCCAGAATGGCCTGCTGCATGACTTGGACAGTAGTGCCCATAGACGACACTGCTGCCTGGATGTCGGTACCGGTATGGGCCGGTACCCCAGAGCAGTACAACAGGTGATCTGTCGAGGCCGCGCCATCGATGTCAACCTGTGACCCCATGATTGCTTTGGAGGCCGGAACCTCCCGCCGGGGTTTTTTGGCCTGGGCAGAATCCTCGAACTCAGAATTGAGAGCCTCTCGATCTTTAGAAAGAGATTTGCTTTTAGAGGATTTGCCCACTGGAGTTTTGGTTACCTGAGATCCATCCGGAGAGGAAGACCTGGATGACTGTGATGCTTCTGAAGGAAACAGCACATGGAACTTGTTGGCCCGGTTCTGCAATCCACATTTCGACATCTGGGAGCAGGATGGGCAGTCCGGTATGGAATGGTCAGGTCCTAAACATTTAAGACACCATTCATGGGTGTCTGTAAGAGGAATGACAGCACTGCACTTGGTACACTTTTTAAAACCAGGAACTGGCTTCTCCATGAGGAGAATTTGTGTAGGCCTGAAGGCCTAACAAAGTACCAAGCTGTGCTGAAGAAAAGAAAAATATATATATTTTTTTTTTTTTCAAAAGAAAGAGAGAGACCGGCAGTACCGGTTTCAGAATGGGGAAGGCAGGTACGCGGTCTAAAGAAAACAATAAAATTAACAATTTCTTCAGCGGTGACAGGAACACGACCTGCTGGCTCCGCGGAAAAAAAAAAGAAACTGACGAGAGCTGGTCAGGAAGGCGGGAAGGCAGCGCGCATGTGCAGTGGGAGGCCCCAAAAGCTTTTAATCTGAAAAGCTGGGGAGCTTTCCCGCGTGGGCTCCGTCGCTACCGACGTACCCATATGTGATGACTTATTCCTGCTTGTTCCTGGAGATAGGCTAGAACTAATCCCAGAAGACGACCCTGGGGGAGTTTAATTGAGTTGGACTTTGGGTGAGAAGGTAAAGCTTCTGTAAGCCAAAGCTTGAAACTCTTTGTCCTTGGAGCAGAATAAGGCTCTAGGAAAGAGAGGAGATAATGTGACTGGTTTGCAGAAAAGGATGGGTCTTTATGACCCCTCTATCCCAATGAAAGAGAAAGATTAGTAGTAGGCGGTGTAGCCTCCAATTTCTTGAAGATCAGTAATGTCTTCCCTAAGTGATGTCACTTAGGATGATGACCTTACATGGAGAGCTTCAGATGTAATGTAACCGGGGAGGTTACAGTAAAAGAAGGTAGTTTCTAATTACCATAGAATTGGCTGTCCATTTAACTCTATGGTATGCTGGAACAGCATAAACATGGACAGTGACAAATCTTTCCGAGTGAGATATGTGTATTTATTTATATATATATGAGAGAGAGAGAGAGAGAGAGACTCACTCACTAACAAGAAGGGGTAAACCCGCCTGGGAATATGTATAGAGCGTCCCTTACTGGTTACACATGGGAGAACCATGAAGGTGGTTACATGGAAACCAGTGGAATGTTCCTGGTCAGAAGGCTAGGTCTAGATGTCTTTAAAAGCTATAGACTTTGAATAACCAGACATGGAGAACTACGTGAAGGGGTGCAGAGAAATCCTTAGTCTTAAGACCATAAGACTGGATCCTTCTATAACTTCAGTGTGGAGAAAGAGACGCAATATAAGGAAATAGCATATTTGCCCATCTATGAGGGCAATATGACTATAATGCGCTCTTAGTTCAGCGTAAGCTCCCATGAAGTATTGGAAAAATAGAAGGAATGCACTAGACAAGGACCGAGTGCTGTGAAAAGAAATGCATCCCTGTTGGAGGAGTTCCACTGGAGATGTGGAACAACTCAGAGAATTAAGCAATTCTTTGCGCTTTTACGTGATCTAATCCCTGGTTTATTTTACCTAAAAAGAAATTTTAAGGAAGATGGTGAGAGTAGTAAAAAAAACGGTCATGTGGGAGCATGACTGGCCAAAGCCTCTTAACCATCTGGAAGTTACCCACCAGGAATGGCTCTGACGCTCTCTGGCAAAGGCCCATAGTTGCAGAGCTTTTTGTAGAATTGCAGAGAGCATGTTGTAGGCTGCTTAGATGAGAACTGGCTGTTTAAATGCCAGTGTGCAACCTAATCTATTCTGTGGGAGCCAAAGAAATTAAGGCGGCTAAGAATAGTAGATGGGCCGGTTGCCTGCAACGATAAATTGTCCAAGTAGGTTTTGGAACCTCTCTTAGAATTATCTGTTATAAAGGCAGCAGAAAAGGTTAGGTCCATAGGTTGGAAAAGGACCAAGAGACATAATTAGAAGAGATAAGCTCAATTATGGTCTGTTATGCTGTCTTAGAAACATAGAAACATGACGACAGAAAAAGACCACAAGGCCCATCTAGTCTGTCCTTCCATAACAACAACTACAACAGTCCACTTTTTACCTTTAGAGATCCTCTGTGTTGGTCCCATGCTTTTTTGAATTCAGTTACTGTCCTCATCTCCACCACCTCCACTGGGAGACTATTCCACAGATCCACTACTCTTTCCGTAAAGAAATATTTCCGCATATCACTCCTGAATCTATCTCCCTTCACCCTCATCCCATGTCCCCTCGTAGCAGAACTTGCTTTCAATTGAAAGAGGCTCTCTCCCTGAACATTTATGCCACGGAGGTATTTAAACATCTCAATCATATCACCTCTATCCCGCCTTTCCTCTAAGGTGTACATATTAAGATCCTTAAGTCTGTCCTCATATGCTTTATAATGAAGCCCATTAATCATTTTAGTAGCAACCCTCTGCATCGACTCCATCCTGTTCACATCCTTTTGAAGGTGCGGTCTCCAGAAATGCACACCATACTCCAAATGAGGTCGCACCAAAGACTTATACAGAGGCATTATCACCTCCTTTTTTCTGCTAGCCATTCCTCTCCGTATGCACCCAAGCATCCTTCTAGCTTTTGCCGTCGCCTTTTCTACCTGTTTAGCTACTTTAAGATCAGACACAACCACGCCTAGGTCCCGCTCTTCTTTAGTGGACAAAAGTATTTCACCTCCTATACTGTATTGCTCCCTTGGATTGCTGCAGCCCAAATGCATGACTTTACTTTTATAACATTAAATCCCAGCTGCCAAATTCTAGACCATTCTTCAAGCTTAGCTAGATCCCTCCTCATATTATCTACACCTTCCTGGGTGTCTACTCTATTGCAGATTTTGGTATCATCCGCAAAGAGGCAAACCTTACCCGACAGCCCTTCCGCTATATCACTAACAAAGATTTTAAAAAGAATCAGACCAAGGACAGATCCCTGGGGCACACCACTGGTAACATCCTTCTCCTCAGAGTGAGCTCCATTTACTTGTACTCTTTGTCGCCTCCCACCCAACCAATTTCTAACCCAAGCAGTAATTTTAGGGTCCATCCCTAGGGTGCTCAGTTTGTTTATAAGTCGCCTGTGAGGAACAGTGTCAAAGGCTTTACTGAAATCTAAATACACCACATCTAGAGCTCTCCCTCGGTCCAACTCCCTGGTCACCCAGTCAAAGAAATCAATCAGATTTGTCTGACAAGACCTGCCTCTGGTGAATCCATGCTGCCTCGGATCCTGTAATCCACCGGACTCCAGAAACCTCACTATTTTCTCTTTCAGCAGCGTTTCCAATAATTTACTCACCACCGAAGTTAAACTAACCGGCCTGTAGTTTTCAACCACATCCTTACTTCCGATTTTGTGTAAAGGCACCACATGAGCCTCTCTCCAGTCCTTTGGCACCACTCCCGACTCCAACGAGGCATTGAAAAGGTCAGTCAGTGGAGTTGCTAGAATGTCCCCAAGTTCCCTCAGTATTCTAGGGTGTATCCCATCCGGTCCCATCGCTTTGTCTACTTTAAGTTGAGCTAGTTTCTCACGAACACAGTCTTTTGAAAATTGTTCAAGATGTCCCTCGCTTCTGTTCCTATTTGTGGGTGTTTTCTGAGGTCCTGCTCCTGGTTCTTCATCTGTGAACACAGAACAAAAATATTTGTTAAGCAATTCCGCTTTATCCTTATCAGCTTCTACATATTCCCCCCCTGCACCCTTGAGTCTGACAATACCACTTTTGCCCTTCCTCTTCTCACTAATATATCTGAAAAATGTCTTATCCCCCCATTTTATTGCATTGGCTATTTCCGCCTCCTTTTGAATCTTTGCCTTCTTGACTACTTTGCTAGCTTCTCTAAGTTTTTCCAAATACAGATGCCCGTCTTCCTCTCTGTGATCTCTTGTATTTCATGAAGGCCTCCCTCTTTTTCTTCACTTTTTAAGCTACTTCCTTCGAAAACCATAGCGGTCTCCTGTTCCTTTTGCCTTTATTTACCATTTTAACAAAAATGTTGGCTGCCTTTAAAATACCCCCTTTCAGTTTTGCCCACTGTTTTTCTACATCCCCCAGCTGTTCCCATCCCACTAACGACTCCCTGAGGTATTGGCCCATCTTCGCAAAGTTAGTCTTCCTAAAGTCTTAAGATCTTCACCTTGGAATGGATTCTAACAGCCCTAGTCCTAATACTGAACCACACCATCTGGTGATCACTGGATGCAAAATGATCTCCCACTACAACATCAGAAACACTTTCACCATTGGTAAGCACCAAGTCCAGTATGGCCCCTTCACGTGTGGGGTCTGTTACCAATTGCCTTAAAAGAAAAATTTAGAAAGCTTGCAGAGGGGAGAAACTCTGTATGGGAATTACTTACTGGAGTAGGTATTGAAGACAATCCTATGGCTTAAAGGATAAGCCCTCCAGTCAAATAGTATCACTCTTAGAATGGAGTCTGGACTAAGAGGGATAGAAAGCAATACAGAGTTGTGAAGACTTACAATTTGGTAAGTCCCTTTAAAAAAAAAAAAAAAAGGTAATACTCCCCCTGCAGTCAAAAACATGAGATATCCTCATACAGGACAACTATCAAGGTGAAGGGCATAGCATATCCTGTAATTAGTTGTTACTCCTCTATTTGTTTAAAAGGAGAGGAGAAACCTGTTACCTGTAGGACATGACTATCCTTAATAGCTCTAAGAGCTAAAAGAATGGATTCTTCTTGGCAGAAGATTCATGCCTAAGATGGAGGATTGAGCCAATGTATCACTGACCTCTCAGTAAGGATGAGAGGAACTGTAAACACTTCTGTTAAGAAGAAGCGGTTCTGAAACTCAACAGGAAAAAGATTTAATGAATAAAATATCAGAAACCCTGCGACTGCTGGGTTTGCTGAGCCTGTTGAGGGTTTGTTTGTTTTTTAGCCTGGTATGATGTTGCCTTTCTTTGGAAACATCTGCATGATGGGTAGAAGATGAATAAAACTTTTTCCCCTTAGGGGGATAAAGTTTCTTAGGAGATTTTTTAGTAGCTGGGATAGAGGAACGTTTTGACAATCCTCTGCAAGCAATATCATCAGTGTTCAACTGAGTAGCTTGGAATAAAGTAACCTTGTTAAAGAGATTTTCACCAGTACAAGGAGTATTTCCCAGCCTTTCATGCACCCATTTGTCCAAGTCTGAAGCTTGGAGCCAGGCCATGTGTCGTGCTCCTATGGCTATAGCAGAAGTTCTGCTAATAGACTCAAAACAGTCCAGGGAAGCACGATTAAGGAATTTAGAGACATTTTGAGCATGACTGACTAATAAGAAAAAAATCTGCTCTTTTATGTTCTTGAAGAAAAGGGATCAAAAGCTTTAAGTTCTTTGTGACCTCTTCAAGAGATAATCCCATATAGAAAATATATGAGATAATTCTTGCTGATAGCATGGATGCCTAGAAGCATCGATGTCCAAAGGCATCTAAAGTCTTAGACTCACGACCTGGCAGATAAGAAGTGTGTTTCTTTGCACTCTTAATCCGCCTCATTGCTGATTCAACAATAGAATGTTGAGGAAGTTGAGTCTTTTGAAAACCTGGAGAAGGTGGCACCTTGTACATAGTGTCAAGTGTCTTAGAATGTGGGGATACAGTTAAAGAAGTTTCCCACATTCTTAATAGTAGATCCTGTAAGGTCTGGTGTAAAGGAAGTGGAGTGGAGGAGTAGCCTAGTGGTTGGGACAAGGTACTTCAGGCCGGAAGGTCGGGGGTTCAAATCCCACTAGAGGACAGCAACCTTGGGCCGGAAGGACTGCGGTTTCTAGTCCCACAGGTGCTCCTTGTGGTCTTGGGCAAGCCACTTAACCCTCCATAGCCCATGTTCCCTGCAAAATAGTTATCTCCAAGTTATAATACCCTGTTCAATGTAATTTCAGTTTGTTCAATGTAAACCGCACTGATGCAGAATAGTGCGGTATATGAGAATGTAATAAATAAATAAAAAGTATGATAACCTCCTTTGGAATCCAGGGGAACTGCAGGATCTATGAATCCCCTGGTAGAGGTTCTCTACCAGGAATAGAAATGGCAGTTTTATTAGTATAACTATCCATAGCAACCCTTAGTAAGTAAAGAACTTAGATCTAAACACAAACTTAAAACTAAGATGCAGACAGCAGTCCAGCAGCGGAATGGGGGCTTTCCAGTCTTTTGCATTGAGTGTCAAATGTATGATTTTCTCCCAGTTGGTGAGAGGTCTTACGTATGCACTAGGTGCAAGGAGCTCTTTGCTCTCAGGGAACGAGTCCGTTCTCTAGAGGCTAAAGTAGCAGACTTGGAAAGCATAAGACAGAAAGGTACATAGACGAGACCTACAGGGATATAGTCCTGAAGTCCCACCTCCAGTCTGGCAGCATCCCTGTTGCCATGGAGGAGAGAGGTCACGTGACAGGAGAGCATCACCCTGCTGTGGCAGGAAGTGATCCTGTAACTAGGACCTGTCCTCCAGGTGATGTAAAACCCTCTCGCACCGAGGAAGTTTCTCTAGGGCCATCTGCCCATGAGGGAAGGGTTAGGACAGCCGTTATAGTTGGTGATTCGATCATAAGGCATGTAGATAGCTGGGTGGCTGGTGGACCTGAGGCTCGCCTGGTAACATGCCTGCCTGGTGCGAAGGTAGCGGACCTCACACGCCACCTAGGTAAGGTCTTAGATAGTGCTGGGGAGGAGTATTCTTTCTGACTTGGTACATGTCGGTACCAATGATATAGGAAAATGTGGTAGGGAGGTTCTGGAGGCTAAATTTAGGCTTTTAGGTAGGAAGATGAAATCCAGAACTTCCAGGGTAGCATTCTCTGAAATGCTTCCTGTTCCACGCGCAGGACCCAAAAGGCAGGCAGAGCTCCGGAGTCTCAATGCGTGGATGAGACAATGGTGCAGAGATGAGGGTTTTGGATTTGTTAGGAACTGGGGAACATTCTGGGGAAAGGAGGGACTCTTCCGAAGGGATGGGCTTCACCTTAACCAGGATGGAACCAGGCTGCTGGCATTAACCTTTAAAAAAGAGATAGAGCAGCTTTTAAACTAGATATTAGGGGAAAACAGACAGTCGCCTAAGAGCGGATGGTTCGGAAGAATGTATCTTTGAAGGATACTACCAAAAGCAGAGAGGTTCCACAAAAGAGTAAAGTAGCCCAAATGCCCTCAAGTATGTAGCAGACAGAGCTTAAAGATCCTAAATTACCCATGTCTAACAATAGCCAAATTAATATGAATAAAATACATTCTCTAAAATGCTTGTATGCAAATGCTAGAAGTCAAAAAAATAAGATGGGAGAGTTAGAATATATAGCACTAAATGAAAGGTTAGATATGATTGGAATATCAGAGACATGGTGGAAGGAGGACAACCAGTGGGACACTGATACCTGGGTACAAACTATATCGTAATGACAGAGCTGATCAAATTGGTGGAGGGGTTGCTCTCTATGTTAGAGAGGGCATTGAGTCAGAAAGGATTAAAGTTTTGCAGGAAACACAATCTGCTGTAGAATCTATATGGATTGAAATCCCATGTAAAAGGTGGAAGGCAATGGCAGTGGGGGTGTACTATCGAGCGCCTTGCCAGAATGACCAAATGGATGATTAAATGCTCAAAGAAATCAAGGAAGCTAACAAAAGTTTAAGCACAGTAATAATAATGGGTGATTTCAACTACACCGGTATCGACTGGGTCAGTGTCACGTCAGGACATGCTAGGGAGATAAAGCTCCTAGATGAAATAAATGACTGCTTCTTGGAGCAGCTGGTTCATGAACCAACCAGAGGGGAAGCCATATTAGACCTAATCCTTAGTGGAACACCAGATCTAGTGCAAGAGATAAGGTTGTTGGGGCCACTTGGCAATAGTGATCATAGCATGATCGCCTTTGATTTAATTAGTGGAGGAGGGATAGTAAGGAAATCCACAGTACTACCTTTTAACTTTCGAAAGGGAGACTATGATAAAATGAGGAAAACAGTTAAGAAAAAGCTAAAAGGAGCAGTTGCAAAGGTTAAAGACGAACATCAGGCTTGGCTGTTGTTGAAAAATACTATCTTGGAAGCCCAGACCAGCTGTATTCCATGCTTTAAGAAAAGTGGAAGGAAGTCAAAAAAACTGCCAGCATGGTTTAAAGGTGAGGTCAGAGAGGCTGTTGCCAAAAAAGCATCTTTCAGGAAATGGAAAAAAGAGAGCCAAACGACGAAACCTGGAAACAGCACAAGCACTGGCAAGTCAAATGCAAGGCACTGATAAGGCAGGCAAAGGGAGAATTTGAGAAGAAGCTTGCTGCGGAAGCAAAACGCAAAGTAAAGACCTTTTCAAGTACATTCGTAGCAAAAACATGTGAGAGAGTCAGTTGGTCCAGTAAATGATAAAGGGGTTAAAGGAGCACTAAGAGGCGACAAGGCGATAGCGGAGAGACTGAATGAATTCTTTGCTTCAGTCTTTACTGAGGAAGATGTAGGGATGTTACCCATGACTGAAGTGGTATTTAAAGGTGCGGAAGAATTGAAGGAAATATCGATACATCGGGAAGATGTATTACAACTATTAGATAAACTGAAGAGTAGCAAATCATCTGGGCCGGATGGCATACATCCAAGGGTGTTGAAAGAACTGAAATACGAGATTGCAGACCTGCTATTAGTAATCTGTGAACTAACATTAAAATCATCTCTAATACCTGAAGATTGGAGGATCGCCAATGTAACACCAATTTTTAAAAAGGGTTCCAGGGGTGATCCGGGAAACTACAGACCGGTGAGCCTGACATATGTACCGGGAAAAATGGTAGAAACCATCATAAAGAATAAAATTACTCAGCATGTAGATAGTCATGACCTAATGGGAGACAGCCAACATGGCTTTAGACAAGGAAGATCTCGTCTTACTAATCTGTTATGGTCTTTTGAAGGAGTGAATAATCAGGTGGACAAAGGTGAGTCGGTTGATATTGTGTATCTGGACTTTCAGAAAGCCTTTGACAAGGTCCCTCATGAGAGACCTTTGGCAAAACTAAAGAGTCATGGGATAGGAGCCAGTGTACTATTGTGGATCAGGAACTGGTTAAAAGATAGAAAGCAGAGGGTAGGGCTAAATGGCCAATTTTCCCAATGGAGAAAGGTGAATAGTGGTGTACCCCAGGGATCTGTGCTGGGTCCGCTGCTTTTTGACATATTCATAAATGACCTGGAAAGTGGAATAACGAGTGAGGTTATCAAATCTGCAGATGATACAAAACTATTTAAAGTTGTTAAAACCCAAGAGGATTGTGGAAAATTGCAAGAGGATCTTGATAAATTGGAAGACTGGGCATCAAAATGGCAGATGAAATTTAATGTGGACAAGTGCAAGGTTATGCACCTAGGGAAGAACAACCCAAACTATGGTTACACGATGCAAGGTTCCACATTAGGAACCACCACCCAGGAAAAAGATTTAGGCGTCATTGTGGATACAATGTTAAAACCCTTGGCCCAGTGTGCAGCGGCAGCCAAGAGAGCAAATAGGATGCTAGGTATGATAAGGAAAGGAATGGAAAATAAAACAAAAGATATTATAATGCCTCTATATCGTTCCATGGTGAGACCGTCACCTTGAATATTGTGTGCAATTCTGGTCGCCGTATCTTAAAAAGGATATAGCGATTTTAGAAAAGGTTCAGAGAAGAGCCACCAAAATGGTAAAGGGGATGGAAGGATACTCCTATGAAGAAAGGCTAAAAAGGTTAGGGCTCTTTAACCTGGAAAAGAGACGGCTGAGGGGAGATATGATAGAAGTCTACAAATTAATGAACGGAGTGGAATGGGTAAACGTAGATCGATTGTTTACCTTATCAGAATATAGAAAGACTAGGGGACATGCAATGAAGCTACAGGGTAAACTATTTAAGACTAATAAAAGAAAATATTTTTTCACTCAACGTGTAATCAAACTCTGGAATTTGTTACCAGAGGATGTAGTAAAGGCTGTTAATGTAGCTGAGTTTAAAAAAGGTTTGGACATGTTCCTGGAGGAAAGGTCCATAAACCATTATTAAGAAGGAACCCAGGATATCAATGCTTGAACCAATACAAGCATTGTGGAACCTCTGTCCCTTGGGGAAACTGCTAGGTACATATGACCTAGATTGGCCACTTTTGGAAACAGAATACTGGGCTTGATGGACCTTGGTCTGACCCAGTATTGCATATCTTATCTTATGTCCCACCTCCAGTCTGGCAGCATCCCAGTTGCCATGGAGGAGGGAGGCCACGTGACAGCAGAGCATCACCCTGATGTGACAGGAGGTGATTCTGTAGCTAGGACCTGTCCTCCAGGTGATGTAAATCCTCTCGCTCCGAGATGGTTTCTCCAGGGCCATATGCCCACGAGGGAAGGGTTAGGACAGCCGTTACAGTTGGTGATTCAATCGTTAGGCATGTAGATAGCTGGGTGATTGGTGGATGTGAGGATCGCCTACTAATATGCCTGCCTGGTGCGAAGGCAGCAGACCTCATGTGCCACCTAGACAAGGTCTTAGTGATGTGGAGGAGTCTGCTGTCTTGGTACATGTCAGTACCAATGACATAGAAAAGTGTGGTAGGGATGTTAAATTTAGGATTTTACATAGGAAGTTGAAATACAGAACGTCTAGGGTAGCATTCTCTGAAATACATCCTGTTCCACAGAGTACACACAAAAATTAGGCAAAGCTCCAGAGTCTCAATAATGTGAATGAGACGATTGGTGCAAGAGGGTTTTGGATTTGTAAGGAACTGGGGAACATTCTGTAGAAAGGAGGGGCTTTTCCGAAGGGATGGGATCCACTTTAACCAGGATGGAACCAGGCTGCTGGCATTAACCTTTAAAAAGGAAATAGAGCAGCTTTTAAACGAGATAATAGGGGAAAGCCGACAGTCGCCCAGGAGTGCATGGTTCGGAATAATGTATCCTTGAAGGATATTAGCAAAAGACTGAACTAAGGGCATATCAGCAGAGAGGTTCCAAAAAAGACAAAAGTACCCCAAATTCCCTTGAATACAGAGCTGACAGAGCTTAAAGATTTTAAATTTTTTCACTCAACGTGTAATCACTCTGGAATTTGTTACAGGAGGCTGTACTAAAAGCTGTTTATTGTAGCTGAGTTTAAAAAACGATTTGGACAAGTTTCCTGGAGAAAAGGTTCATAAATCAATTATTAAAAGGGATCCAGGGTATCACTACTGGAGTTAATACAAGCATTGTGGAGCCTTATCTTTTGGGGAACTGCTAGGTACTTATGACCTAGATTGGCCACTGCTGGAAAACAGGATACTGGGCTTGATGGACCTTCTTCTGACCTAGTATGGCATATCTTATGTTCTTATGTTCTTAAGTAACTTTGCCATATCAAGCAGGAAAGCTTGAAAAGATATTTCCTCTGGGGAGGACCCTCTAAAATGAGGGATAAAAGCTAGACTTGTTGAAAAAATTAGCCTCGGTACCGATGGAGTCATCCCAGTCATCGGGATCGGAAGACTGAAAAGGATGAAGCATTGGATTTTCGCTAAAGCGATGTCTTCGGTACCGCCCCGAGGCTGGTACCGAAACGAGTCAGTACAGAATCATCCATGCTAGAGATTGATTCCAGCTCGGCATCGAAGGAAGCGAGTCTGTCGAAGCAAGTATGGACTGTACCGACACCGATGCCGATACCAGAGCCGATACCCGAGGAACGGTCTGCAGCAACTCCGACGGTACCGAAGTAGCCGAGAGTGCTAGACTACGTTCATCGGTGAGGAGTGTTTCATCCATCACCGTAGCCGATGCCCGGGTGTCGGTACCGTTCGAAGCGGCCACAAACCCCGAGCATGGCCTAGGTATATTCGAGGTAAGAACCCCGGGAACAACCTGGAGCCCCGTTAATGCTTTGGAGCCCGAAGATTTCCCACCAGGGCTTTATTGCCAATTTGTCCTCGAGGGCAAGGCCAGAGCCATCTCGATGCCTGGAAGGAGATCTACCACTCGAGGACTGGCTAGTTTTTACAGACTTTTGTTTGGTTACCTGATCCTGTGAAAAAGAAGATATTCTGGCTGGTAAAGCACAGTTACTTACCTGTAACAGGTGATCTCTGGGAACAGCAGGAATTAGTCCTCACATATGGGTACGTCGGTACCGACGGAGCCTGCGCGGTAAGCTCCCCAGCTTCCCAGAAGAAAGCTTTTGGGAGCATCCCACAGCGCATGCACGCTGCCTTCCCGCCTTTCTGACCAACTCTCCTCAGTTCAAGTTTAAAGCTGAGACAATAGCGAGAGTTTAAAGGAAAGACAAAGAGAGAGAAAGATACAACCCCTGGGGGAGGTGGGTGGGTTGTGAGGACTAATTCCTGCTGTTCCCAGAGATCACCTGTTACAGGTAAGTAACTGTGCTATCTCCAGGAACAAGCAGGAATAAGTCCTCACATATGGGGACTCCCTAGCTAAGATGCCTGGGAGATCCCCAAGGGTATGAGACCCTGAAAGGTTCCTCGTCTTCCTATGGATCTCAGGCATCCATTGAGGGAAGGAGGGCAGGAGTTGTTCAAGAATGGAACAGGTGTCTGAGGACAGCCTGACCAAACAAGGCATCCCGGCGGGAGTCCTTGTCCAAACAGTAATGGGCTGTAAAGGTATGAACCGAGAGCCAGGTGGCTGCTCGACAGATCTGATCGATGGACACAGAATGAAGATGAGCCATAGAGGTGGCCATGGCCCTCACATTGTGAGCTGTGACATGGCCTTCCAGAGAATGGTAAGCAAAAGAGATAAACTGAGCAATCCAATTGGACAGTGTTCTTTTAGAGACTGGAAGTCCTAGATGAGAAGGATCAAAAGCAACAAAAAGCTGGGAAGACTTTTTATGTTGCTGTGTCCTGTGTAAGTAAAAAGCAAGAGCTCTTTTACAATCTAGAGTATGAAGGTTCCTCTCTGCAGTGGATGCATAAGAAGCTGGAAAAAAGACAGGTAAATATACCTCTTGATTAAGATGAAAAGGTGAACCACTTTAGGCATAAAGTGAGGATTTGTCCTAAGGACTACCTTATCATGATGGAACCTTGTATAAGGTGGATTAGCCACTAAAGCCTGCAGCTCACTAATGCGGCAAGCGAAGAAGTGATTGCGATAAGGAAAATAACCTTCCAGGAAAGAAATTTCCAAGGAGGTAGTGGCTAAGGGTTTCAAAGGTGGCATAAGCTGACCAAGAACCAAGTTTAAGTCCCATGCCACTGGAGGAGGTCGAATGGGAGGTTTATGTTAAGGTTAGGCCTCTCATGAATCTTGCATAAGAGGCATGAGAGGAAACCAGTCCATTGATAGGCTTAAGGGATGCTGCAATAGCACTTAAATGGACCCTTACATAATTCGTCTTAAGGCCTGCATTGGAGAGATGCAGGAGATATTCTAAGAGAATTCAGAGGAAGTTGCTAGAGGGTCTAGACCCTTTTGATCACACCAAATGGAAAATCTCTTCATTTAAAGCATAGGAACGCCTAGTGGAAGGTTTCCCTGGAAGCATGAAGGATATCCCTTTGTTGCGAAAGATTGAAGTCTTGAAGGTCTAGGCCTTAAGTAACCCAGCTCTGAGGTGAAGGGACTTGGGGTTTGGATGCCACAAAGTCCCCTCCTGAGACAGAAGGTCTGGAGCAGCTCCCAAGTCCAGGGAGGGGGCTTGGGAGAGTGGCAGAAGTAGAAGGGTACAACCACTTGGCGTGGCCAGCGGTGGAGCTATGAGGATCAATACATCCTTGATCCCTCTTGAAGTTTGACCCAGAGTCTTGGGAATCAAAGGAATGGGTGGAAAGGCATACATGAAGTCCTGACCCAGTGAAGGAGGTAAGGCTCTTCCTTGGCCTGAAATCCCTGACACGGATTTCTGGAACAGAACCGGGGAGTTTTGGCATTTCCACGGACTTGCAAATAAGGTCTATGTCCGGGGTACGCCCATTCCTGAAAGATTCTGAGTACCTGATCCATGTGCAGTTACCAATTCGTGGTGAAGCAGAACTCGACTGAGTCTGTCCGCCCAAGAGTTTTGAATTCCTGGGAGGTATAACTGCCAGGAGATGGGATTTGATGCTCTCCGGCGAAGGCCCATAATCTGAGCGCTTTTGTTGCAAAGCGACAGAGAGCCGTTCCCCTCCTTGCTTGGTTTATGTAAAACATGGCTATACCTGATTGTCCGTTTGACTGAGGACTGTCTGGTAGCTGAGGAGGGTATGAAAGACCTTGAGAGCTAAGAACACAGCCTACGAAGCTCTAAAGTGATTGATATGAAGGAGAATGGTCCTCCTG